>JARCFY010000017.1:14002500-15252500 GCA_029233225.1 Lepidodactylus listeri | reverse complement strand
TTGAGGAAATCTTGTTTCAATGTATCTGAAGAAATGTGCATGCACACGAAAGCTTATACCCAAATTAAAACTTCGTTGGTCTTAAAGGTGCTCCCAGCCTCAATCTTTGTTCTGCTGTGTCAGACCAACATGGCCACCCACCTCAAACTCTTCTTCTGAGAGTCGTTTGCTGCTTTAATTATTAATACCAATATGGCAGAAGCAAAAACGACTAAACTGAGACTATCATACTTTGGTCACATTCTGAGAGGACAAGAGTCCCTGGAAAATATAATAACACTAGGAAAAGCTGAAGGCAGCCGGAATAGAGGAAGACCCAACATGAGATGGATTGACACAACTGAGGAAGCCATGGCCCTCTAGTTTGCGAGACCTGAGCAAAGCTGTCAACGATAGGTTTTGGAAGGCGTTAATTCATATGGTCACCATAAGTCGGAAGTGACTTGATGGCAATTAAATCACACCCATACGCCCCAATATTTGATATCATGTGCTTATTTAAAAATAAGTGTGTTTAATTTATTACCAGTTGCAGTTCTCAGGATTTTAACATTTTAACTAGGCAAAGATAAAAGTCTGTAGGATTCAGTCTCAAAATGTTCTTTCCCTTTCCCACATTGCCCTGCTTGGCAAGGGAGAGATGTGTGGAGTCCACCATGCCTTTGCTTCTGTTGTGTAAGAAATCTCCAAATCCCAGTCACTCAGGCAAACATTACCTAAGACCAGCCATAATCACTGAGCAGGGGACCTGCATCTTCCTCAGTAGAAGCAGGGCTATTTTGGGGCAGGAATGCACAGGAACGGAGTTCCGGCTGGCTCCTGAGTTGGCCACACCCAGCAGGAACTCATTAGCATAATAGGTCACACCCAACGGCAGGAACACATTAGGATTGGCTACATTAGGGGTATGTGGCCTAACATGCAAATTAATTCCTGCTTCAAAAAAAGCCCTGGGTTTTGACAACAAACAAGGTAAACAGAATAAGCAAAAGGTGGGTGTGGCTGGATGACCATTCTTCTGGTAACATGGGGGTGTGGCCTAATATGCTAATAAGATGTGCTGTCAGGGGCATGACCTAATATGCTAATGCGTTTCTGCTGTTCGGTGTGGCCTATTATGCTAATGAGTTCCTGCTGGGCTTTTTCTACAAAAAAAACCCTGAGTAGAAGAATGTGACGAAAGGATCCCATCACAGCCAATTCTGGGATTTCCTTTTTGCCTTTTTGATCAGAGACAATGCAAGTTTAAGTGACCTTTCTTAATCTGCTTATTCTTTAGAAAACAGAGGAATCAAATGCATAATCATTTAAGGCAAAATATGTGTCCAGCTCATCAGAACAGGAACCTTGCAAATGGACCAAGCCACCCCCGGCTGGACCCTGAGGAAATTCAGATGGCTGATGTAAGTGACTTTTGTTAATTCAGCATGTGGGGACTTCTCAGCAACCAGAGTGGGAGAGGCCGAACAGCCAGAGCAAGAAAGGAAGGAAAGCCATCCCTCCTCTTTCCCCTTCTCACTCCCCTGTTCTCTCTTTCCTTAACCCTGCCTTATCTATTATTATTATTATTATTATTATTATTATTATTATTATTTTATTATTATTATTATCATTATTATTATTATTATTTGGATTTCTGTCCCGCCCTCCCCGCCTTACAGCAGGCTCAGGGCGGCTACCAACAGATTCATTATACAGTAAAATTCCATTAAACACTATCCATAAAACATACAGTGTACAACTTAAAATCACACGACATACAATGCACTACAGTAAAGATGGCGCACCTTTGTCACCCACATCTGAGCAGCGTCACAGATGCTATACACTTCCGGTCGGTGTAGAATGGTCCAGATTGGCGGTTTCTAATAGGAGGGCCAGGGCTATAAGAATCGAGATGGCCCCTACTTGAAGGCCTGGTGGAAGAGTTCCATCTTGCAGGCCCTGTGGAACTGTGAGAGGTCCCACAGGGCCCTGATGTTATCTGGGAGCTCATACCACCAGTATGGGGCCGCCACTGAAAAGGCCCTGGCCCTCGTAGCCGCCAACCGGGCCTCCCTCAGCCCTGGAAGATCCAGGCAGTTCTGGGACCCCAATCAAAGTGCTCGCTGGGGATGCCTTTTTTTTTTCTCTCCCCCCCCCCCGGATTCCATTCAATCCTCTTCCTTGGCTGCCTTGTCCTCCTCCTTCTTGTTCATCTTCTGTTGGCTGGGAGGAAGTGCCATGAAGAGGCCAGTGGGCAGCCTTCCTTAAACAGTTTTTCAGGAGCAGGGCCATTATCTGCTCTAATGCTTAATGTGGCATTCTCAGCTTTGCTGCTGGGCCCCTAACCCAGAACAGGGAAAGCTTATCTGGCCAGAACTACTTAAAATGATTGTAATTGGTATTCCTGGTTAGTGTAATTATTTTGGAAGCTCTGGAGCTGAAAGACTAAAACCCAAGACACACCGGTTGATCTGAACTGACTGACCTAATTATTACCTCCGAAAATGGTACCTTGGGTTTGTATCCTAAGAGGCTGTTCCTTCGGCTCAGCAATAGCTCCTCCAACAGAAGGGCTTTTCCATGTGTGGAAAAGTGGAGGGAGATTCTCCTCTCTGCCTCTGCAGGCTCCCAGTTAGCTCTCCACACCGTTCTTTCCAGTCCTCTGACCCACAGGTGCACTATTTGGGGAGGGGGGCACAGGTTGCACCAGGGTGTGTATCTTCCTCTAGAGGAATGCCATTCATGGTACTGAGAATCCAAGCTATAATGTTGTATGTTTATGGCAATCCTATAAATAAATCAGTGTTGTCCTGTTCAGATTAATGTGAGATAACTGTAACTCTTTCCCCAGTATATCTCTAAAAACGTCCCAGTGACTGAGCACGTCATACGAAGGGAAACAGAGACCACCTTTTCAGGGAGCCATTCCTGCTCACCGTCACATCGCTGCTCCACAGGGACTCCAACTTCAAGCCAAAGGTAATGAAAACCACTGCACTGTGGCTCTGCACAGTCTCCACCTGTCTGTGTTGCTACCTCTGTGCATTTTCAGTAGTGTCCTGTGCTATAGCAGCAGGCGAAAGCATCCCTCTTGGTCTTACCAACAACACCAAAGAGCATCTTGGAAAGCCTCTTTGCAACAGTGTAGGAATGTAGCTACAGTGATGTCTGTCTGTGATTCTTTCCCCTGCTTATATGCTTAAGGTCTTGAGTTCAAATTCCCCCCTCTTCCCAGTGCCAGAAGCTTGCAAGGGTCTCCACTTTCCAGAAAGGATGTTTATCTGAGTGCTAGATGTTGGGTATGAACAGATAGGATCAGATGCCTTTCTTAAGGCCCACAAGTGCCATCCTCTTCAGCTTGTTTTCTCTTTGGAGGGGTATTTAGGTGGGTAGCTGAAGCAACAGAACATGCACACAAAAGCTTATACCCAGCATTAAACTTTGTTGGTGTGAGGGACTGCGCTTTTTAAAAGCTTAGAACTGCTGTACAAACAGCTGAAGGACTGTGAAGGGTTAATTCTTCACAGAGCCAGAGAGCCTTGAGTGGCAGGCTGCTCCAAGTGATCACTTAGCATCACTTGAGCAGAGAAAGACTTCTGAACTGGATGCTGAGGAGGGTTCAGTCTGATTTCAGCCCTAGCTGAGAAGAGTCAAGTACTGACAGTTTCAGAATTCAGCCCTGACTGAGAGCAGTTTAACATAGACAGGAGAAATTGGGGAAAGTTGGCAAGGACGAGTAGGTAGTTAGACAGAGAGAGTCTCCTATTTGGGCCAAGGAAAGAGGATAGATCTTCTAGAGACAGAAGGAATTTCCCTACCCAGTCTAAACAGTCTGAGGAGTGCAGAGATCCCTGATCTGATGTGGTTAGGAACTGCCTCTAGAGACCTTAAGAGTCAGTTAAAAACTCAAGACGAGTACTGGTGTTTCAAGAGAAGTGGTTTGGGTACTGGGAAGAGTGTACCAGCCTTCTGGAAACCAAGAGTCAGGGAACTCTCAAAGAAAGTGTGCTGGAGTATTTGGGGAAAACAATGGAACAAAAGCTTCTCAACATAAAGATTTTAAGTAACTCTGAATAGCTTAAGAAACTCTCATTAGCCTGAAATATAAGAACAAAAGTCTGTGCATGTGCTGATTCTATCTTAGAGTTAGCTATATTGAGCTACCACAGAAATTTTACCCCTGATTTCACCTGACCTTTTCCCTCTATGTTGAATAAAATATTCTGTCAATTTGGAATATAAAAACACCTCGAGTGCCATTTAAGTTAAAAGGGGGCTCCCGATCCTTCCCTCAAGTTCCTGGGCTGAGCCAACAGCCAAAATATTATAGTGTGACAGGGTGAGACAGCCAGAGTTCTTCAGCAAAGAAGAAAACACATTACTAGGGTGGCAGAGTCAGTAAAGGGAAAGAAGAACAGAGGGAAAATCTTGCCTTTGAGGGAGGGAAGTGGACGGGGGCACTTAAAGATGCCACTGAACTCAAACTTTGTTCTTTGGAGGCATGTTTAATCACTTCTAGTTGGGGAGCAGTAAGCTGTTGTCCTACTCTCTTTGGGAGTTTCATGAAACCTTTAATTATAAATGGATAGCTGTTTCTCTGGCAACCAGCTGAACTGTCGTCATACCCCCTCCCCGGTGCATGCAAATGTTATTGGCTGGGGGCAGACAGTATGTAGTGGCAGCCCCTCCTTAAGAAAACTTAAGTTTTCTGGATTCAGGCCTCTCTGAGAGAGCTGGGGAGGATCAGACTTCATTCGGCCCAAGTGCCTGACGAACCACTGCCCAATGCCCTTTCTCCACTCACACAGGGTGCCTGTTTATGGTTTGAACATAACCCTGAAGGAAGTGAGGCAGATGTTACAACTTTTTGTTTCCAATTGCACTTTTGAACTGTTTCCCTGTTCCAGAAATTGGGATCCTTTGTTACAAACTGGCTCTTTTCATCCGGCTCTAAGCAGCTCTTCTCCACAGTTTCCCTCAATCAGACTTCCTCTTTTCCCTCTCATCTCCCCAGCTGCCAACTCCCAACAGCTGTCTTAACAGCCATTTTCCAGCTGTCTCTTCCCAACATTCGATCAGGTCTCATTGGTCACTGGTAGGGAGAGGCAGAACATACCCTTTCAGTCACACATTTTTTGTTCCTTGGCTTGATTTCACAGACACGAAAGCCACACTTGGAGCATGGAACGGACAGAAAGCGTAACTTCAGACTGTCAGTCAGGGATCATGCTGTCTTCAGTGGGGACCAGCAAATGCAACAGCCCTGCCTGTGTGGAGGCTCGTGCTCGGCGGGAAGCCACATTCTGCATTGAGGACCAGCGGAGGCCGATGACCCAGTACAGAGACTCGGTGGATTCCCTTCGAGATTCCCCACACAGTGAGAGGTCTGGTTCCCTCTTGTTCCTCTCCCTTATCAATAGGGGGGTTGCGGTACAGAGCTAGAGAAAAGCCTCCCCCCCCCCCCACTTCCATAAGTCAGTTATGGTCCATGTGAGGCAGGGCTCATGTCGTAGCAGGAGCTCCTTTGCATATTAGGCCACACACCCCTAATGTAGCCAATCCTTCAAGAGCTTACAGAGCTCTTCTTATGGGGGCTACCGTAAGCTCTTGGAGGATTGGCTACATCAGGGGTGTGTGGCCTAATATGCAAAGGAGCTCCTGCTACAAAATGAGCCCTGGTGTGAGGACACTGGGGTGGGAGAGATGGCAAGAGAGATAAATAGAGCTGTGAGCCCTCTACCTTCCAAGCAAAAATAGCAGAATGGTTAAGAGGGGGTCTGGTTCTCTGTCCAAGCTGCTGCTTTGGGAGACCCAATGTGGAGGATGCTGATGCTCTGCAGGGGCTCAGCCACCCCCAGCCCTTAGCTGCCTGGGAGCTCGGGCCTGCCTTACCACCAGCCAAGTCAAAATGAATCCCCTATGGCTAGACTTGGACCTGAGTCAAAGCAGCGAAGAAAAAAGGAAAATGCAGCAAGACATTTTTAAAAATTTTGTATCACTCAAGGATCCTTACATGTTCTGCATGTTGCTTCATCAAGGGATCTGTAAGGCAACCATCTCTCAGATTGTTCCCATCATAAGAAGGACTTGGTTCAGACCACACTTCCATTGTAAAATGGTACATTTGAGCCAGTTTGGTGTAGAGGTTAAGTGCGCGGACTCTCATCTGGGAGAACTGGGTTTGATTCCCGACTCCTCCGCTTGCAGCTGCTGGATGACCTTGGGCAAGCCATAGTTCTGTCAGAGCTTTTCTCTCAAGGACAGTTTTCTCAGAGCTCTCTCAGCTCCATCTACCTCACAGGGTGTCTGTTTTGGGGAGGGGAAGGGAAAGGAGTTTGTAAGCCGCTCTGAGACTCCAAGTGAAGGGTAGGGTATAAATCCAATCTCTTCTCTTCTTCTACATAGTCTCACAAAGAAGAAGAGAGCTTTCCACTACCCGAAGGAGTAATTTATTGCCTTGTGTACCCCTGGAGGAATAGCCCCTTGCCAACTGTCGGCCTTTCCCCGGCGCTCCTTTCAAAATAGTGTGTCCAAGATGGTGAAGGTCTATATGGTACAGAGAACCACTACCAGCATCAAAAGTTATAAAGTACTGATTAAAAATAAAATGTTCACAAGCATACTTTTAGCATAGCACCAGATTGAGCAAGAGAAATAGATAAAACACAATTTCTTTGTCCCTCCCTCTATATGTGCCCTATCAGATCTTAAAATATAGGACAGGCTCCTCAGTTTAGGAGGTTACTGATCTCTACAGGGTTTCTAATAGCTTGAAGCTTCCTCCAGCTCTCCAGGACAGCACATGGTTAATGGCCACCTCCTCCCGACCTCAGTTAAGAATTCTATCTGCTCTGATGGACTTAACACCAAAAAGACCTTCTGCTTTGCTTCCAGGAGTTTTAGCACCTTTTTTTCCCCACCAACTCACCAGGTCAGGCCAAGTCAGAGAAGTTTTTCCTGGAAATTCCTCAGGAATTCCTTCCTGAAGTTTCTCTAGTATTTAACACTTCCAAGTCTCTGTTCCCTGCTTGGGGAGGGGGGAGCTTGACCATCCCATTGTCTAGACCTATTAGCATTTGTATGAAGGTCGGCTGAGGTGAGTCTGGAAAGCAAGTGAACTGACTTCCTCCCTCCCTGCCTGTTCTCTGCCCAGAGAAGAAGAAAAAAACTTAAAACTCAGAGTGAAGGTTTTACTCATTTCAAACCTCCAAAGGAAAAAATGCATTTTTTCACACTGAGTAAAGTTTTGGGCCCCATATCGCAAAAAAGACATTGCAGAGTTGGAAAAAGTGCAGAAGAGGGCAACCAAGCTGATTAGGGGGTTGAAGCACCTTCCCTATGAGGAAAGATTGAAGAGACTGGGGGGGGGCAGGATAGGGGTTTATGAAATGATGCATGGGGTGGAGAGAGTTGACAAGGAGAATTTTTTCTCCCTATCTCAAAATACTAGAACTTGAGGGCATCCAATGAAACTGATGGGCAGTTGGTTAAGAACGGACAAAAGGAAATACTACTTTACACAGAGAGTGATTCAAATGTGGAATTCGCTTCCAGAGGATGTCGTGATGGCCACAGGAGTAAACAGCTTTAAAAGGGGATTAGACAGATTCATGGAGGATGAGTTTGTCAGTGGCTACTACCCATGGTTACTGAGGGGAACCTCCACATTCAAGAGGCACTAATCCTCTGAATCCCAGAGCCAGGAGGCAATATCAGGGGAAGGCCCTGGCCTCTATGCCCTGCTGTTGGCTTTCCAGAGGAACAGGCTGGCCACTGTGTGAGACAGGATGCTGGACTAGATGGACCCTCATTGGTCTGACCCAGCAGGGCTCTTATGTTCTTACGTTATCTGAGATCACTCAGCACTTTAAGAAGAAGAGAGGAAGAAGAAGAGGAGATTGGATTTATATCCCGCCCTTTACTCACTTGGAGTCTCAGAGTGGCTTACAAACTCCTTTCCCTTCCCCTCCCCACAACAGACACCCTGGGAGGTAGATGGGGCTGAGAGAGCTCTGAGACAACTGTCCTTGAGAGAACAGCTGGTACAGAGCTATGGCTTGCCCAAGGTCACCCAGCAGGTGCAAGTGGAGGAGTGGAGAATCAAACCCAGTTCTCCCAGATTAGAGTCCGTGCACTTAACCACTACACCAAACTGGCTCTTTAAATTTTGCTTTCATTGTCTGGAGGAGGATCTCTTTGAGCAAGAAACAATCCCCTTAACTTAGAAATCGTTCTAAGGTCCTTGAACCCCCTTCCATCTCCCAAAATATTTTGGCAAAGAGAACAGTAGTTCTTGGTTAGGGGTTCCATTGGAAAGCATGAACAGAGTCAGGATTTAAAATGCGTACTGAGCTATATACCATTTCTTCATGTTAAAGGCTTTGGGTCAGGTTTGAAGTGGACCCTGATGCTGCCTCTTCCTCTTCTAGGTATGTGTCTGCCTTGACCACCCCAGCCCGCCTGTCCCCTGTCGACTTCCATTATTCCACATCAGCCCACATGCCCACCTTTGAGATCACCTCCCCGAACTCAGCACACGCAGTCTCGTTGCCCCCTGCGGCATCCATTAGCTTCCAGGTGGAAGAGCAGCAGCCATTGCTCAGAAGGTACCAGGTCCCTTTCCAAGAAATGCAGAGGTACGATAGTTACTACCAAAGAAGCAGCTACCTGAATGAGAGCACGGGGAGCTTGCCCTCCAGCCCCTTCCGCATCACAGAGGACGACGAGTACGAGACGACGCAAGAATACATCACTGCAATCGAACATCCGAAGAGAATAGGCGGCGGTGGCAGCAGGCGGTGGAGGAGATCGAAACTCAACGGACATCTGTCGCACAAGGGCAAAATGCTCAGAGACTCCTTTTCGGTGAGCAGCGCCTCTTACAGCGAATCCGATGAGGAGCTGGTCGCGGAGAGCACGCCTTTCTTAAGTCTTCGGAACACAGAAGTGATGGACACAGACTCCCCCCCCCTGTACCGTCCAGCAGAGAGCAGGACTTACTCTTCCTTCGACAGACGCAGCGCGCAGGGAGACAGCCGCCTCTCACACCCCACCAGGTCCAGCCAGGACTCAGCACCACTTTAGAGGCCCCGTGGATGCGCCCTCCTTCTCAGCCGCTCCTGCAAACTTGCCAGAGCCAAGGAGGACAAAATGGACAGGACAGACAAATTTTAATTTTATATAAAAGAGGAAAAAACTATAACAAATGAAATGTTTTATTTTCATTTTAGCAATGGTGTCTTATAATAGCTAATGGCAAAGACCGTTTTATAAGGAATCTCTATTTATATGGAACATCTTGATTTACAGCTTCTGAGAAAAGAAGAAATCGACAAAAAAAAAAATTAAAAAAAAAAGAAGAGATGGGCCAATTTTTGACTACTTACAGATCATTAAAAAAAAAATATCGTGGTGCCTTTTTGCTGTATGCTAATGCCAGAGTCCACTCTAAAGATTATTTTTAAGCATCCTTGAGCTCATAGGTTTTATGTTCAGGACAACTTGTTATGGAATATTTTAATGGGCACTTTTCCATTTGAATAATAACAACACACTTAAATTGCCTGATAACTGGATGTTGGTAATCTAGTGCTTAAATATTATGCGCTCTTTCTCTCTCTCACACACACACTCTCGCACGCACACACACACTCACACACACAATGAGACATGTGAATGGATGTTTTCATAAGTACCTTTCCCTTAACAGTGGAAAAAGATGTACAAGGGAAACAATAAGTACTATTTTAAAAAATCACAGTTTTGTTGCAAAGATAAGTAAGAATTGAAAAAGCACACAATCGTACCAGCCCTTCCAAGCTATCACTTGACCTGAACAGATCTATGAACAAGGCCAAACCCACTTTATGTTGTCACAACGTTGCGAGGGTCGAATACCACAAAACTAGTATCTCAAACCAATGTGGTTAACTAGTGCTACTTCAAGTATTGCTGCCTAAAATCCGCTTCCGCGCTACCAATTGGAGACGAGCGACTCATTCACGACTCTGAGCCACCGCTGTGCGTTTTGCAGAGCAAAAAAAAAAAAAAAGTGTGTGATCCGGACGCTGCTGCTAGCTTGACCCATAAAACGAAAGAGCGAGCCCCCATACTGGAGCGTTCAGGATGTGCCAGGTGCTGTTGACGAGGTGCAGACACTGCACGTATTTTAAAAAACTCCAGGCGAGGTAAGGGCCTCATACACTTCATCTCATCCCCCTGACCACCGGCCCTCCCCTATTCCTCTTCCTCCTCTTTATGCCTGATACCACGCCATCCTTCCTCAACCTTCTCCCCATAGAAAGCAAGACCCCAGGAAGGGCCTGGGGTGCTACGTGCCCATGTGTAGAGTATTTGGTCAGGACAGTTGCCATTGTAACATCGTCATGTTCCTGAATGGCTTCCTGTTCAACAGGAATAGCTGCATTGTTGGTCCCAAGACCGCCATCTGTGTACAGGTTGGCCAGAAAACTCCCCTGAAAGAGAGAGAGCCCCTCCCTTGATCCCGTCATCAGTTCCTTGTGGGCCCCTCCTGTTTACATCCTGGCCTGGCCTCTTTCCTTTCTTGTCTATTTTGACTTCTGCATGTCCTTTGCATTTCAGATACTGTAGATTGGATGCATGGAGAAGCTGTGATTGAGAAGATAAAATACAATTGCCAGTGTATTTCGTTTTAACTTTTAGCAATAAAAAAATACTTTAAAACCCTTTGTTCCTCACCCACAACAGGGTCTAATAGAAACGCTGCTAATTTGTCATAAAGATGATTGTAAAAAAAAAAAAATGCTCTGGATTGTCTGAATGTCAGAACTCTTGACTGTTTAACACTTGAACTTTTTTATATTATAAATAAAAAGTAAGAAATGACTACCACCATTCTTAAAAAATCAATCTTGTATTCACCAGTAAGACTGGTAGTGAAAGAACAGTCGCCTATTCAGACGGAACGCCCCTTTCTGAGGTGTACTTGGGTCACAAGGACAAGGGATGCCAGTGAGAAGTCTCAGCTGGGAAAGCAGAGGCCAGGCCCAGTAGCCAGCACTTGACCCACAGAGACATAGGCGTCAACTTCAGGGGGGCTGGGAAGCTGGAGCCCCCCCAGAACTTTTCCAGGAAGTGCTGAGCCTCCCCCAGAGACAATGGCCTGCGATGTCTCTGGCCCAGCCCCAGCCCCGCCCCCCAGGAAATTGAAAAGTCTATGCCCTTGAGATGCAGGATCTCTTTCCTGGATTTCCATTCACTCTCCGGAATAATTTGTAACTTTGCACTGCAGAGGAGCTGTCACCTCAACCAGCCCCACCAAGCCCAGTGAGACTTATTTCGAGGTTCATCAGGAATCCCAGTGCATATGCTGCTTGATCCCTTATCAATTCAGTTTAGCCCTCTCATCAAAAAAATAAGAAGCAAGTGTCTTCTGGTGCTCAAGATCTGTGAATCGATGAGTTTCTAAGGGTATAAAAGGAAAGGAAAGGATTCGGTTTGGACATCCTTTTAGAGTTCTTGATAGTCCTCTTGGGATTTCACCATCATGAATAATTTGGAGTCATCTGGAGAATTAACTACCTCAGTATTCATCCCCAGTTCCCAATAATTCACAAATTTACACCAGTCCCAAAACTGATTCTTGGGGGACCCAAGTAATTTCCCCCATCCTTTGTGGAAACTGTCTACTCCAGTTCTTGTCCTTCCAACAATCCATAAGTGGACCTGTCCTCTTATCCCATGACTGCTAAGTTTACCCAGGAGCCTTTGGTTCAAGAGTTTGTTAGAATTCAGTGTCCAGGACTATGTCATGTCTACCAGATCATCCCTCTCTATGTACTTGCTTATTCTCCCAGTGAATTTTGAAAGGTCGGTGAGGCAAAACTTTGGCTGCAGAAGTGATATTGATCCTTCCTCCTCTAGGGGTTTTGTTCTAGGGGGTTAATTATTCTTGTCTAATTAAGACTTTAACTCAGTCAATTTGTACGGAACCAACATTTGGCTGGCAGCTCAGAAATTTTCTTGACCCTTCTACATCCTTTAAAAAGTTTGTATTTGCATTGGATGTTTTCCAGTCCTCTTGTAAGAAAGCGTAACTTTCCAATTTCCTGTTGAGGTCTTTCCAGACACTTGACTGGATGCCTTGTTACTTTTCTCCCATAGCACAAGCCCCACTGTATCAGTTCAGGAATATAAATGGGTGTGTACTTCTACCCAGTTCCACTTTACACTGAGGGCAGCTGGTTGACTAAGAATGTTCCACTTGCACAACTTTGGGAAAGGCACACATGAACTTTCCCCCTTTTCTTGGGTTCTCTCACAAGAGGGTGTCTGATGAAACCTACATAAGTTTCCATGTGAGGACCAGCCGGTGAGATAAACCGTCAGTCCTGGGAGGAGCATTTCTGACAGCAAATGTAAAAGGAATTACTCGATGCACCACGGGAGAGGACTGAGGCAAGGAACACAAGGTGCTGGGGGTATCAAGTGACAACGTGTTCCAACGCAGGGTAATTTTTCAGACCACATTTCCTTAATAGCATGGATTTCCTGAGAATACTTGTCTGTACTTCACACATGTAATTAGCGTCTGATTCTTCAAAGCCACTCCAGTACATCTTTCAAGCATTGCCTGGAGTCAAAAAACTGGGGGCTCGGATGGGCAGATGGCTTACACTCAGCTGAACCCTCTGTGATTTCCAGCCAACACAATTCACACATCCATTCATCCTGCAAAGTGCCTAGACTCCAGAGGTATTACACATACATTCTCACACGCTCAACATAATGCGCACACACACACACACACACACACACACACACACACACACTTGCCCCGGATTCCTTCTCATCTGGGAAGGGGAAGTAGTACAACAGGTTCCACTCTCCAAAAAGAAGCTTCCATAATCTACAGGATTCTACTATTTTGCAACACAGGGTCAGATCCAAACAGTGCAAGATTTCTCCTGTGGGTGGAGCCCCTGAGGTAAGATTTTCTCTACAAGACGTTCTCTGAGCTTCTTTCATCAGGGGAGGAAGGCTGCTTGTTGCAGAGGTTGATGGCTCTTAACGTTCTAGTTATCTTGGCCCTCTTGCTGCCACTCAGAACAGGAATCCATCCTAGAGCATTCCAAACCATCCCCCTGGGGTTGCAGACTGAAGAAGAATATTTATTTACTTAAAACATTTCTATGCTGCCTGTCCACCCAGTTAAGAAACCCCAAGGTGCAAACATTAGAAGAAAATAAAAACATTTCAGGCATTAAAAATCATTCAAAACATTTATATTTATGTTTTGTTTTAAATATTTAAAACAGGAAATATTTAAAACAAAACAAATATAAACATATAAGTACATAAAAACAGACAGGGAGGAGGGCTAAGAAAAGTTAGCGAGGGCCCACCAAACCAAATGAAAAAGTCTTCACCTGCTGGTGGAAGGCAATGACAGGGGACAGTCAAAATCCCTGGGGAGGGAGTTTCTGTTGGGATCCTTGTTTAGGACCCCTGGAAAACCTCCCAGAGCTTCTCCAGGAAATAGTTTGAACGCCCAGGGCTCATTTCATAGCAGGAGCTCCTTTGCATATTAGGCCACACACCCCTGATGTAGCTAATCCTCCAAGAGTTTACAGAGCTCTTCTTACAGGGGCTACTGTAAGCTCTTGGAGGACTGGCTACATCAGGGGTGTGTGGCCTAATATGCAAAGGAGCTCCTGCTACGAAATGGGCCCTGTGAACACCACTAATATATTGTATTTTATGAGTAGCATGTAATGGTGTTTTTTTCTTTTAAATATCCGATTTAATGAATAGCATTTATTTTCTACCTGATGGCTTTTGATAGCATCTGAGATTTAATATGTGTGGCATGCTAAAACAAAAACAACTAAGCAAATGTGTATTCAAAAAATTAAATTTTGAGTTTAAAGCACTACATTTTAATTTTTAAATTTTGTTTCCAAATTTCTGTTTCCCAAATTTGCATGGAGAAACTGGAAAGTCCAACCATCTCATTCTTTGGCGTGCGTAAACTCAGGGGTTTGGGTGGAAAGCCCCAAGCAAACTGCTGAGTGATTTATGCAGCACAGTGCATGCAATGTATGAAGGCATATGCACCACTAGCACCTTTTTAGAGGAATCTTCTGCAGGAGCTACATTGCCTGATTTTGGAAGCCACTGGCCTGCACGGTTCTTCTGTATTCTCGTTTCTGCTGCTTTAGTGTTCCTATTGCTTCAGGGCTTTTTTCTTTTTCACATGTGTTTTGCTCCCTCTAGTGGTTGATTCAATATTACATCGTCTGGCATATCTCCCTGCATATTTAAACTGCAGGGTTTAATGCAGAACATATAACGATGTAATATTGAATCAGCCACTAGAGGGAGAAAAACACATGCCGAAAAGAAAAAAACCAAGGCAATAGAAACACACAAGTGCTGAAAAGGAGAATGCCGAAGAGTCTTATATAAAGGGAAGCTTGCTCAGCTATCCCTGTTTGGTAAGGGAGCATCCCTAAGCTTGTCATTTTGGTCTAGGCTCAGGAGTTGAGATCCTTTGCGTGAAGGCTCCCTGCCTAGGTATCTCTTGGAGGCTCTGCTGCCTGAATTTTCCTGATGTTTGGTGAGCTGTACCCATCCATACTGCATATTCCAACACAGTATGTTCTAATATCCCAAACGGCACTTCTGAATCCTAGCAGAATTGGATAGCAACTCTGGAATATTTCCCAGAATTCTGCAATTCAGTTTCAGTTCTTAACATTAAAGTTTTCACAGAGGACAGTGAGTGACCCACATCAGTTTACCTGGAAAGGTACATTCCAGGTTGCTGGGGAAGCAATGTAGCCTGCTTTGGGATTTATACAAAATCATGTTTATTCTAACATACTAATCTCGGTTCTTCCACAGTTTTCTCCCCCTTTCTCAGGTGAGATTATAAATTATACCTGTGAGTTGCATTATTATGATCCACAAACATTGGAGACCAATTTTCTTAGTATAAACTTGCAGATTTCCTTCAATAATTTTGGTCTATCTACTCAGGTTTATATGGCCCTCATATGATATTTTTACATACTAGTCTTGTATGTAAGAGAGCCAGTTTGGTGTAGTGGTTAAGTGCGCGGACTCTAATCTGGGAGAACCGGGTTTGATTCCCCACTCCTCCACTTGCACCTGGCTGGATGACCTTGGGCAAGCCATAGCTCTGTACCAGCTGTTCCCTCAAGGACAATTGTCTCAGAGCTCTCTCAGCCCCACCTACCTCACAGGGTGCCTGTTGTGGGGAGGGGAAGGGAAAAAGGAGTTTGTAAGCCGCTCTGAGACTCCCTTGGGGAGTGGAGGGCGGGGTGTAAATCCAATCTCTTCTTCTTCTTCTATGTGAGAGGTAGTAAATAATTTGAGAGAAAATTCTGGTTTAAAGGTAAAATGGTTATCCTAATGCATCAGTAGGTATTGTACTTCTTATGGAAACTCTTGGGTATTTAGAGCTATATTGCCTCTGAAATTCCATTTAGCCAGAATGGCTATGGGCTATACTAGACATGATGGCAGTGTGGCAGGCTGTGGGGCTCACGTCCTCCCCCTGCCTTATCTAGTGCTAAAGTGGCTGCACCCCCCAGCTGTTCCACTACTTGATAAGGGGTGTAAAGTGAAAAGAGCACCACACTGCAGGCAGTTGGGACCCTTGCAGCATTTTAAAATGGCAACGGCATCCTTGTGGCACGGTCATGTTTACTTTGGCCCTAAAATACACCAGTGGACCTGAGAATTTGCCACATCCTGTTTTCAAATCCATCTAACCTGACGTTCCCTTGATGCATTTTGTGGCAGTGATTTCCACACATGCGTTTTGTTTCATGGAAAGAAGCACCTTCTTTAGCTTGCCCTGAATCTCGCACCCATCAATTTCATGGAGGGACCCCAAGTTCTACTGTTACGGGAGAGGTAGCAAAAGTCCTTCTCTATCTGCACTAGACATTTCTCTGTAAGCTCTACTGTGTCCTCAGTAAGTCATCTTTTTTTCTCTGTTAAAATCCTCCCAAAGCTTTAGGCTTCTTTTGTAGGTCAGTGCTCTATCCCCCTTGATAATTCCAGTGGCCATTCCCCCCCCCCCCCAACTCTGTGACATCCTTGTTAAAGGCGGGGCAACAAGAAGCAGTGAAAGCAGCAGTGCCATAGATTTACACAAGTGTGTTATAATACTGGCAATATTTCCATCCAAGTCTCAGTATTTAACCCAGCTTGGCTGTTCAGTTCTTCAGTCATGGGATCCCCCCCCCTACCCTGTGTTGCATAGCTTTGGGGAGCAGAATAATTGGCTTGTAAGACTGGCTGAGTGGCTGCGGAAAGCAGAGGCCGATGAGTTGCTCTCTGGGTGTGTAAGGAGCTCCAAGTCCCCTGGTGCCGGAAAGTCTGGGGAAAAGAGCTATCAGAAAGGGAGTCGGCATTCCAGGGCCCCACAGCTCATGCTGAGCTCACGTACATTTGTCCTGGGGGGTGGAAGAAAAAGTGGGACGGGGAAAGGAAGGAAAGAGCAAGGGAAAAAACCACATCTCAGAGGGAAGCGGTTCAGACCCTAGGGGATGTGGGGAGTCTGGGAACAGAATTCGGAACATGATCAGACAGAAATTTTGTTTTTCTTTGGAAGCCTGAGAAACAGGATGAGAAAGTGAGGGAGCATGAATGCTTCCCCCTGTGGAGTTTCTGGTACTGTGCACAAACATCTCCTCTTCCGATGCTTGAAAAAGAAGAAAGGAAGACAGGATGAAGACACACACAACCGCTCAGAGTGTGGATCAGGAGGGTTTCATCAGTCACCGGGAGGACAGTGGAAGGCTTTGGGGCATCCAGTTCAGGTGCAGTGTGAAGAAGGCAATATGGCTGTTTTCAGAATTTAAGTATGTGCCTCATGCTACCCCTATCCCCTTCCAGCCACTGTGCCTGAATTCAGGGCAATCATCCAGCCACAATATTATTCTGAGTGGTTTTAGGCTGGTTTATGTCACATAATCCAGAAAACAGAACAGAATAAACTCCCCCATGGAATGGGAATGGGATGGCAGCATTAGCTGACATATGGGTGGAGATCCCAGGCCCTATGGATGTTATGTCCCAACGGCGATCGCGCACGCAGTCAGAGAAACGCACGTGGCCGAGCTGGCTGCCGGAGCTTCGCTTTGGGAGACAATAGCCCGGCCGGATTGTAAATTAGACCAAGCAGCCACCCAGGCTCCACCAGGGGACCTGTGGTTTAAGGTAATTTATGATTAATCCTATCAAGGAGTTTGGGCATAATCTTATCAGGGTAATCCTGTCAGGGAGTAATCCTATCAGGGAGTTTGGGCAAGGCCGGGGGTGCGGTTTAGACATGTATTTAAGCAGACCCCCCCCCCCCCCCGCCCTGAGCCTCGTTCAGCACCCTGGAATTGTACCATCAATAAACTTATGAGCTGATTTCATTGCAATGTGTTTCTGGACTTAGTACTTCATAATGGATAAGTTAAAAGTTAAAAGTGAGGATGTATGTGACGTCCTCACTTATTGGGGAGACTATTTCTCCTTTAAAACACACTCTGTGTACATGAACTTGGTAGATTTCTGCTGCCACCAGGAATTAAAAATTCCAACTCTTTCTATTTTGATAGAATGACCCAGTGTCTGGGCACGTCCGAGGACTATGTGGCCCTGAGGAAGGACTGATGAAATTGCTGGGATAAGTTTAAACAAATAAGGATTTATTTATACAAGAACAAAATAGGTTTTTGGGTATTTCTGAACTGTTGTTGAAGAAAGAAAATATAACTGACAAAGCTTGGTGTCACACACAGTCTCTCAAACACCAAAATTCAACTCTGACAGGCTTATCTCTCTCTCTTTCATATAGTCACACAGGCTCAACTTTCTTGTTTATATATATAGCCACACAGGCTGAACTGTTTGTCTTATTCACTCAGAATAGACTCAAACTGCCTTTTCTGCCATACAGAGGCTGTGATCACATGCACAATAGGCGTGAATGCCAGGCAGATTAAAGAAGCGCGATCAGATGCCAACATCTGGGAAGCACCCTGCAGCCATTGGCAACCCATTTTGCTCCGCCGCACACGCGGAGTAAAAAAACACCTTGGAAAGTTCAGTAGCAAATGGGTTGCTACGGGCCACAGATGGACTTTCCTGCTTCTGATTGCACCAGCGTGCTCACATTGCATCAGGATAGTCTGATCAGGTTATCCTGGCTCTATGCTGTTGTTTTTTCCCCCATTGCAGTACGCACATCAGCATGCACACACAGATCCCCCACATTCCATAGGGAGAGGTGCAAATAATCGATTCCTCATATAAGCACATTGGGAACAAATGGTTAAAAAAAACCCAGACTCACTGGCGGTTGCGTCTGATCACACAGTGGCGGGCTGTGCCCGCATCTACAAAAATCCATGTGATCGCACAACAGTGGATCAGCTTCTGCCAGAGGAAATAGCCTCACTTCCTCCCCACTTTATTTTGGGCATGTGACCGCAACCAGACTCTTTCACCAAACTCCATATTCGTCTTTTCAAGAACACTGAATCACCTCAGAGACATCTCTCCTCCCACACTCTCAGTCATCAGCCAATCACATCACACTTGTCTCCCTCTATCACTCTTCTTATATTACTGCAGTAAAACTAAACATTTAAAGAAATACACACACTAAAACAAGAAATCATTACAATGTACCACCTGATAAAACAGTTACAGTGATCTCAAGATAGAGAAGGGAGGTGACTAGGGAGGCTCAGACTCCTGCCACTTTGGCTCACATCTTATTTGATGGTTGTGAACAGGGAGCCAGTTTTTTGGTGGTTGGTTCAGCTGTTTGTTGACCCATTTGTAGCCCTTTGGCAGGTCACTTTGCTGTATTTCTTCTTAACTATGCAGCGCAGCACAATCAGCTTTTTGCACATGTGTGTTCTCACACAGCCTGACTGAGTTCTGCTCCCCCACCCCAGTCCTTCAAACAGGCAATTGTTTAAATAAACAAGTAAACAGTGACAAATTATATCTCTCTCAGTTAGAGCTAAATGCTGTGTTTCAATAAAAGCCTGCCTTTCAGTGTCTGGCTGTGTAGTCTCTAGCAATGGTAACGGCCAATATTTGGTTTAAAATCAGCAGTTTTTGAAAAACCCAATACAAACCTGTTTGGCAGGTGTTTGCAGTTATTCAGCACAAACCAAACGGACCAGATGATCGGCTTACATCTCATCAGCACCTTTGAACATGGTAGGTTCATCTGTCAAACATGTTCGCAGCAAAATTTCCAGCATCCCCAGAGGTTATGAAAGCTGCAAATGTTGTCGTAATAGGTGACTTTAACTACCCTCACACTGATTTGCCAGTTGTGCACCTGTGTCATGCCATAGATAAAAGGTTTCTGGATCTCACAAATGACTGGGCATTGGAACTATTGATCAGAAAGCCAACCAGCAGGGTTGTGATCTTGGCCATGGTTCTGAACAGGGCTCAAAACCTGGTGCTAGATGTAGATGTTGTCACATCAGTTGGGTGTAGTAACCATAATGCTTTTATGTTTGGAATTCATGTCAATGGAAAGTAACCTCTAAAGCTCCAAGCACTTAGATTTTATTTCAAAGTGGAAACTTCACAAAAATAAAGGGACTGTAGAAAGTAAAATGTAGATTTGTAGGACCAGTTTCATGGGGGCTAAATTCACTCCTAGCCACCGGTGACTGTGATCAGAGGTAGGTTTTTGCACTACCTACCTTTAGCCAAAACTGGCAGCTAAGAGTCAGCTTCCGGGACTTGGAATTTATAGTTACTGATCCTTGTAGCATTGCAGATAGATGGCTGGCTGTGTCACCTTGGCTGCTACACAGCCTCAGTGCTCACCAAGCAGCAACCAAGGACTGGGTGCTGGAGGCAGAGAACAGATTGTGCAAAGAGTATCCAGGGTTTCACTCATTTGACATGGATGGTAAGTTGCTGATGCTGGAGGCCCGAGATGGTTCTGTGACCAACCTGAGTGCTGGTGGCTTGCTAGAAGGCCACCAAAGCTGCACAGACATTATCTGGGAGGGCTTCATCTGACGTGCCAAGACTGACTCTTAGGTTAATTTCAGGACTTTGTGTTCTTGACAATTATGCCCAAAATAATAACATGGAAACCGGTGCCTTTGTCAGAGACTATCTTCATGTAGTTCACCCCCCCCCCTCTTTACTTTGTTCCCAGGGTCTGGGACCGGCAGAAGCGATGCAAGTTTTCTTCCCAGCTGCCATTGCATCAGCAAAGTGACATACCATGAAGGTCTTCTAAGTGGAGATCTAGGCAACCTCCCTCCAGAAGTGTTGTCACCTGTTCTGCAGGCTGGAATCCCATGACCTTGCCCCTCTGAAGCTTCACTCAAGTACCCATAAGGTTATTTAGTATGGCAAGCTTTACTAACACAGACCAGAGTGGTTTGCCTAAGGTAAAGCTTGGCACAAAGAGCATGTGCTAAGACACTTCTTCCCTCCCAGAGTCTCTGGGGTGCTCTGAAGAAAGAGAACTGAAGCTCGGACAAGAGGGACCACCATCAACCATAGCCTGGACTGCAAAGATAAAATAAGGGGAAAATATCAGAGTAGCACATGCATGCTGCTGACTAGACTGAAGAGCAGAGCCTGGGGGCAACCAGCAGGCCCCTAGCTTCCTTAATGGCACAGCCCAAAAAGAATTTCGTCTGTGAATGTTTTTTTCATTTACAAACATTTTTTAAAGGCATGTCCTTCTTTAAACAGAGTGGGACGCTGTAGCTGACTAATTCCTGCACTACAAGGGGGTTGGAGTAGGTGACCTCTAGGATCCCTTCTAACTCTGTGTCAAGAAACTGGTCTTTAAGATAGTTTTTCTGCCTAAGTGTGAGCTTTCTTTACTATAAAAGTCATCCCCCCCCCCCCCCCCGCCAGCTAGCTTGTTATCAGAATTGTTGCTTAGGCAGAATTGTTGGCAGAAGTGATTAACTTGCAGCAGCTGAGAACCGTCATCTAAAGTGGCTGACAGCTTGCCGTTTAGAGATCTATCCTGGTAACAGCTTTCTATTGGCTACATGACTTTTCTTTCTGCACTGAGAACACCAGCCCCACCAGAAAAAAATTTTCTCTCGCAAGCCGCAAAATCCTTGCTATGGGCCTGGCGACCACCACGGCAATGATGAGGAAGTCTCAGCTGTCCCCTCCTCTTCCTGCATGACTGCAGCAAGGTTATGCCAGCAGTGAGAGTCCCTTGGCTTGGAATTAGCTGGTGGAAGTGTGAAAGAAGCCAGCAGATGAGTCAATGTCTGTTTCTGGCTGACCAGTTTGGAGCCACATGTTGCTGAATCGGGGCTTGGATGCCTGTGACCCTTCATGGGTTCAGCCCACAAGCAGCTTTCTCTGTAAGTTAAAGGGTCAGAGAATCATAGCATCATAGAGTTGGAAGGGTCCATACAGAGGCCATCTAGTCCAACCTCCTGCTCCATGCAGGATCAGCCTAGAGCCTCCCTGACAAGTGTTTGTCCAGCTGCCGCTTAAAGACTGCCAGTGCGGGGGACCTCCCCACCTCTCTAGGCAGCTGATTCCACTGTTGCACAACTCTGACGGTCGAAAAGTTTTTCCTAATATCCAGCTGGTGCCTTCCCACCCTCTTTGAACTCATGGAACTGCCTTCCACTGAATCATACCCTTGGTGGTCCCTCAAAGTCAGGATTGTCTACTCCAGTTTGGTGTAGTGGTTAAGTGCGCGGACTCTAATCTGGGAGGACCGGGTTTGATTCCCCACTCCTCCACTTGCACCTGGCTGGATGACCTTGGGCAAGCCATAGCTCTGTACCAGCTGTTCCCTCAAGGACAGCTTGGGAAAAAGCTCTCTCAGCCCCACCTACCTCACAGGGTGCCTGTCGTGGGGAGGGGAAGGGAAAGGAGTTTGTAAGCTGCTCTGAAACAGCAAGTGAAGGGCGGGGTATAAATCCAATCTCTTCTTCTTCTTCTTCTATACTCAGACTAACAGCAGCTCTCCAAGGTCTCAGGCTGAGGTCTTTCACATCACCTACTTAACTGGAGATACCAGGAATTGAACCTGGGACCTTCTGGATGCCAAGCAGATGCTCTGCTATTGAGCCACAGCCCCTCCTTTGCAGGCAGAATGGACAGGACGGACCCCTTCTTGACCCCTTCTGAGCCTAAACATTCTTCTTCTTTTTCTTCTTTTGCCTTCAAGTCACAGCTGACTTCTGACAACCCCCATGGGCTTTTCAAGGCAAAAGAAGTTCAGAGGAGCTTTGCCACTGCCTGCCTCTGCGTCATGACCCTGGACTTCCTTGATGGTCTCCCCTCCAAATACTAACCAGAGCAGTAGACGGCACTGAATTAATTATCTTTATTTAACAGGTCCATCTTTATTAATTTGTACATGATTTCTTAGTGCACCCTTTCAAATAAAACTATCAAACTGTACAAAAAACCCCTAAAGATATTTTAAAAAGGGAGTGGCAAAACAGGGCGGTGGCTTCTCAGTGGTAAGAAACGTTATGGAAACTCAATCGTTTATAAATCCTTAAAAGCTGTGAGAATCCAAACAAATCTCTTTAGAATCCTTTTTTTTTCTTAAAAACCTGCAAAAATATAACCTGTAAATCACTGTAATTAGCAGCAACAAGATCCTTTAAAACCGGAACTTGGTTAACTGTGAACATGACTAGAAAAGAAGATGAAAATGAATCCGTTTTGTAAATAAAGTGCTGGAGGCCTTGGAAATGCTGCGGGGAACCCCTGGGATTGCAGGAAGAAAGGAAGAGAAGCACGTCGTCCTATTAAGCGAGCCTATTTACGCAGACAGCGAAATGGAGTTCTGTACATCGATCTGTGACCGGCAGCTTGATCGCCCACCCTCCCCCGACGCATGTAGCAAAGCTTGCAATTGCCTGGATGCCCAGAAAGCTGAAGCAGAAGGAACAGGCACAAGAGACAGCAGTGAACCGGCTATTTATGGCCCTGGGGCGCATAGCAACAGGAGCGCCTGGGTTGCAGCAAAGCTAAATGGGATTCTCTTGTTACAAAACAGAAGCAGAAATGGTTAAGCGGTTACATTTAAAAAGAAAACAACAAACCATTGCTTAGCGTTGCTAAGATCCCTGTATACTGAAGTTGATTTCTTCCTGCCAGTCTCTCACCCCTGCAAGGTAGTGCATTTGGCACTACGTTTTCTCAAATGTATATATGCCTGGGCTGGGAAGGCCGTTATTGCGACGCCACTCGATGCAGTTCGTGGAGTGGTAGCCACTGGAGTCAACTTCACAGACGTAGAAAGCGTCCAGACCCTGTTGTCGTTGCACTGTGGAGAAAGCCTGCCCGCTCCTGTACATTTGCTGTCCTACCGTTTCTTGCCTGAGACAGCATCGGGGGCTGCAGTCCCACTGGCCGTTCTTGGAAATGAAAGAAACAGTGTCGGTCGTGTCTCCAGGTATGGCAGCAGTTGCTCAGTGGGGAATCCGGGGAGGCCCAAGGGTGAGCACCAGCCGAAAGAGCCACTCAGCTCTGGGGCGGGGCCTTTTATTGCGCGCCCTCTTAGGCGGACGTCAGTCAAGGAGATGGCGACAGTGATAACCGATGTGGACAGTGTGATCCCGAAACACTGGAGCACCAGGAGAATTAGTGTAAACTGAAGCTAATCTTGGCATTCTTTTTGCTGTAGAATTTGAGCCATGTACGTTGGGTACATCTCGGAAATAATTGTGCTCATCTGTTGTAGGTTGAGGAGGACCAGGTATCCCTTAGTGGCTACCTGCACTTATTGGTGGCCAGAAGTGCTTTGCTCCGAAACATCCTTCTCTGCTTTGCTTATTACAGGCAACTGCCCTTGGCTTATGGACGGGCTGGAATACGTCTTCCTCAAGGAGATGTCATCTGTTTCCACTGTGAAGACACTGGCTTCAATTTTTTCCAGGTCATCTGTCCCAGCCTTTATCTTCATGCACAGGAGGTTGATGTAGGTCTCGTAGCGGCTTTTCTGCAGAGGGTGTCGAAAAAAGAAGGAAGCGCCCAAGCATCAGGAACGATCGTAGCAACACAGAGAGGCAAACGATGGATATTACTCTTCCCGCCTTCAAGGGACCCCATAATCTGCACACAAGAGACAGACAAGCTTGCTCCAGGGGAGGCTAAGCCGTCAGATAGATCATTTGGGCCGACTGAGAATTGACAGCAGCGGTCTCTCGGACGCAGATGTGACTGGGACCCTGAAGGATGGTGACGGAACGTAAGCAACACGAGCATGTTTTTGCTGTGGTGCACAGCGTCCTATACCCTGCCCCGAATGCTCTGCAGAAATATTGTTTCTATTCATGCACATATTAACCTATTCACCTGTTCATATGCGGGACACCTCCTATTAGCTGCTTTGTCCATAGTCATAGAACTGGCAAACTGAGACTCCTAACGGGCATTGTGCGTGGGTGTTTGCTTATACAGAACCATTGGCATATCTGGCACTGTAGTGGCCTCAAGAGACACTTTAAAGAGGTCTCAGCCCAGACTCGAATTTCAGCCAGTGGCGTCAATGGCATGCGCCCTGGATCAGTTAGGTCTCCCAATCCGAAAGACCCTCTCTGCCTATTGGAAGCTTCTGATGGTGCCTAAGTGACTAACCCTACTCTCTAAAGCAAGATCTACAAGGGTTGCCCTTAGGGGAATTATCGGGTAGGTTTGCAGGGAGTCCATTTCCTGAGAGGCTTTGCAGTTGTAAATCTGGAAAACTAAATACTGTTTGGCTTTTTCGAAACTGACTGTAATGAATGTGGCATTGCCCGAGACAAGTGGATCACAGCTGACCTTCAAAAACGGACTCCAGCTTCAGAGTGAGTCTTGCGGTGGTAAAGGTTTTGTCTGTGGCATTTGATACCCCATGGTGCAGGTACTGTATTTATAACTATAGATTTGGCATCTTTTCTTTATTTGCTTATGACCAGGGCTGTTTTTGGGGCAGGAACGCACAGGAACGGAGTTCCGGCTGGCTTCCGAGTTGGCCACGCCTACAGCCTTCCCCCCTCCCCCCGGGCTCCCCAGGCGCCTCGCAAGCCATGGGGAACCTGGGGAAGCCAAGCCCACGAGAGGCCCACGCCACCGCCCCACTTGCTGCGAGCTCCACAGCAAGCAGGGCAGCGGCGGGTGGGCCTGAATCCCAAGTGGCCCCGTGCTCCCCGCCCATCCGCTGAAGCTCTTCAGCTCTCTGCAGGGGGAGAGGGAGAGGGGTGCCTCCTGTGGCTTGGGGGTGGGGCTTGGAGTCCCCAGAAGTGGGGGGGGCCTGCTTGGACCTGGGGGCTGGCAACCCTATGGGAGGCCTTGGGCAGAGAATTCCCAGGGGGCCCCTTCCCACCCACCCACATTTCTCACTACCTGCCTGGGCATCCTTCCCCTGCCCTGCTCACGAGCCCTCCCACTGTCCATGCTCAGCCATCTGCAGTGCCCACAGCCCTTGCCTGTTGGTGGGCTGGCAGCAGTGGGCCCCACCACAAGCCCTGGGCCATGGCAGCAGCCCCACCTGAGGGGAATGCTGATGCCGGCCACACCTGAAATGCTCCCTGCTCAAATCCGTAGGCCCCAGCTTTTTTGGCTAAGGGTCTCTTTTCCCTGAAGAAGGGGGCGTCCCCCCCACCCAAAAGCTGACACCCGGAATTAAATTTTGTTGGTCTTAAAGGTGCCGCTGGACTCAGACTTGGGTCCCTTTTCCTGTCCCTCTTAGCTGCACTTTGGTGGTGGCCAGCCGTACCTACCGGCAGGCGACTTGCCGAGGGCGGCGGTGTGTTACAAATGGTCCTGGTCAAAAGAACGTGGGGGCTGGGGTGGGGGTGTGCGTGCCAGGGCTTTTAAAAAATATTATTCAAAAAAGAGGTGCCGGAACTCTCAAGAGGGAAACGACGTTTTCAATCTGTATACTGAAAACTCGTGAACTTTTAAACATTTTTAGAATAATTTTTTCGAAGAGGTTCCAGAACTCTGTTCTAGCACATTCCCCCAGAAAAAAAGTCCTGGATGGTATAGTACTTAAAGGATTAACAAGGTTTAAAAGCAGGGGTCATTTCGTAGAAAAAGAGGTGCAGGAGCTCATTAGCATAACTTATTTGCATATGCTACACCACCTGACATCACCGGAAGTACGTCAGAAGGCGCGCGTGCGAGAGAGAGAGAGAGAGCACTGGCAAAGAGGGGACAGCTACTAATCCAAGCCTCAGAAATACCACTATTCTGGGAGGACAGCTTCAGTGGTGGCTGAAGCCCTCAGAAGGCTGGTCAGAGGAACAAGGACCTTTCCAGGGGGCGGGGTCATTTTGCTGCAGCCAGGACACAAGCAGGCATTCCCCCGCGGGGGGGGGGGGGCTGGCACCAACTCCCGGAGCTGCGCTCCCCCGAGCTCCTGCTCAAAATGACCCCTATTTAAAAGTACTGCTGGGTCAGTGGGCATGTAACTAATGATCATGTTGGGTTCAAGTTACTGACACATCTAGAGGCAAAGAAATGTGATTAACGGAGCCAACTTAACACGGGTCCTGTCACTCACAATCAGCTCTGGCATTAAGTAACTGCATGAGATCACTGTACTTCATTTAATTTATTTGGGGAATTTATATGCCGCCTCGCCAGAGAAACTGCTCCAAGTGGCTTATAGCATACAAAGAAATGAAAGAAAAACACCTTTTTTCAATAATTACCTGACAACATTTTTTTCATCGTCTGAGATATCAGGGTCGAATATTTGTACTTTCCCCCTCGATGTGTATAATTGTAAAATTAAGAACATAAGAACATAAGAAGAGCCCTGCTGGATGAGACCATTTAGTCTGGCATCCTGTCTCACACAGTGGCCAACCAGCTCCTTTGGAGGGCCAACAACAGGGCAGAGAGGCCGAGGCCTTCCCCTGATGTTGTCTCCTGGCTCTGGGGTTCAGAGGATTAGTGCCTCTGAATGTGGAGCTTCCCTTTAGTCGCCATGGCAGCTGG
Source organism: Lepidodactylus listeri (assembly GCA_029233225.1). Lineage (NCBI taxonomy): Eukaryota > Metazoa > Chordata > Lepidosauria > Squamata > Gekkonidae > Lepidodactylus > Lepidodactylus listeri. The sequence goes on along the minus strand of JARCFY010000017.1, from coordinate 15,225,527 downwards.
CCTGCTCAGTAATGTTCCTTCTCACTTTGGGCTAGGATCCTTTGCATTCCTCTTAAGGAGTCCCACTTGGGGGAAGGGGTATAGCTGCTAGGACTGCCAAGTCAGCCCGGGGGGCGGGGGATCCCCCGCTATAGGGGTTCCCGATCCACCGGCCGGCATTCGGCCGGCGGGAGGAACCCCGCCCCAGAAGTCGTCCGGTGAGGATGACTTCCCCCATGTAATGACGTCACCCGGAGGTGACATCACCCGGAGGTGACATCATTAATGTGATGACATTACCTCCGTGTGACGTCATTATGTCGCCGTGGCGCACGCACAAAGCGCACGCGCCAGAAGAGCTCCCGGGGGGAGACCAACTCCCCCTCGCCGGTAAGTCGCCGGTACTTGGCAGCCCTAATAGCTGCCTTTCCATCCCTGGGCAAAGATGATGGAGCCCTCATCCACACTTTGGGGGGGACATCAAACAGCCCCCCCTTACAGCTGCAAAGGCCCCTTCCTCTCTGATGGGAACAATCCTAATGAGACGCCGCCGGACAGAGACGCAACCCCACGCATTCTCCGGGCTGCCCCTCTTTCCATCTCTCCGGGGAAATCAGAGCTTTTCAGTATGGTGACCCGCCAGTTCAACTTTACTTGGTAGGGTGACCCAGCTAGGGCTGGCCCAAGGTTTTGGGGCACCCTAGGCACACTCCAGCCTTGGGACCCATCTGGTTGAGCATTCCATTTTTTACAGTGGCTAACCGGATGTCCTTGACAAACCAACAAACATCACACAAAGGGCACAGCTGCCCCCACTCTGAGCCCCAAGCAAGTGGCATTCCTTCAGACACGCCCTTGAACATGGAGGTTACCTTCCAGCCCTCTCCTCCTCCATTACCCCCTCTAAGATCTTCACTCCCTCTAGTGACCACCAGGACACAGTTTACTTGATCAACATGGATATGCAGTGAAGAAAAAAAATACCAACTGATGTATGACATGGAAGATGCCATTCCCGGGGTCAGATCTTGGTTTCCACAAACCAGTGGAAAGGGTTCAGGCAGGCATTGCGGAGGGCTGGCCTGGAATCTACTTTCAGAGGCTTCATGACCCACTTTTTGGTCCTGCCCAATGCTCCCTCTAAGCTGTGGAGTCCAGTGAGCAAAAATTCTACTTTGTGAGCTACTGGCATTAAAGTTGTGAGTGGGTGATTTGGCTACTTTGGGGTGCCGAGTCTTCCCATGGTAATACCAGGTTAGTCCTGGGCCCTCTCCAGGAGTCCCTTCGCGCATGCATGCTGCAATGATGTTGCCCGAAAGTGACGTCATTACGCTGTGCACGTTGCCGGGCGACGCTCTGGTAATCGCTCTAAAGCTCTATGGTATTGCTAGAGCATTGCTCGGCGATGTGCGCAGTGTGATGACATCACTTCTGGGCGACGTCATCACACCAGGCACGTCGGCCTGATCTGGCCACTTCGGGGGTGGGGTTCCCTCCGCTGGCCGGATCCGGACCAGCGGATTGGGGACCTTTTTAGTGGGGGAATCCCCACCCCCCGGGGGGACTTGGCAGCCCTATGGCTACTGCATAAATTAGTTTGCTCTGGAGCCATCCTTCCTGAGCTAAGGCAAAAATGGTTGAGCCGGAGGCTAAAGAACTGTAAACTAGCTCATGCTGACTCAGCCGAGAGGGTTGGGAAACACTGCTCTAGCAAACAGCCGGCTTCTGTTGCTGGGTGCCTTCTCTGCTGGAATTTACTCGCTCCTGATCAATTTTAAATTGTAAAAAAGTTTCCTCTGCCCTAGGTGCCTGTGCAAAATGGCGTGGGTGGGCAGCGGCTGATGAAGCAGATCATACCTTACAGAAAGAGGGGGGGGGGCATACCTCCAATGCTTATCAAAGAGAAATATCAGTGCAAAGGAAGTTTGAGAAACTTCGGGGAAATGCCCGGGGAAACCCAGGACAGCAACCGATAGGAAAGCTCTGAAATCACACTGCAGCAATAAGCCTATCTGTGGTTGTAGACGCACTGAATTTTTTTACTAAAACTACTACTTCTGATTGTAAATTGTACTCCTAACTAACATCAATTCTCCATCATTGTTTTTCAGATTATTTATTTTGTAAATAATCTGAAAAATAATAAGATAGAGAATTGATGTTAGTTAGTTAGGAGTACAATTTACAATCAGAAGTAGTAGTTTTAGTAAAAAAAATTTAGTGCGTCTTCAACCACAGCTGCGGTTCTCTCTGTTATTTATGATTTACAGTTTGTGGAATCTCTATTGTTGATGCAATAAGCCTATCTGGCTTACCACTGACAATCCAAAATTAGAGAGATTCACTGAATGCTCCCATTCTGACCAGAGGTTCCATTACGACTACAGATGCAATGCTGCAGTGAATAGCCTGAAATTCAGTTTTCAAAAATTCCTGATTGATTTAAAACAGAATGTTATGTTACGTTATGCTATGCTACGTTATCAGCCAACACGACTCACCAAAGCTCCTCCCCTGCCACACATCTTGTTAATCTTTAAGGTGCTCCTGTTAACTCACATTATGGTGTGTTGCTAAGTTGTGTTATGTTAAGAGCCTGTAGGGTTACTGCCACTGTGAATCAACTTGGCAATAAATTGCTTTTACAACCGGTAGGATCCGCCTTTTGCCCTGACTTTACCATGGTTATAATGAATGCATAACATTAAACAGGATTCTGGTCTCAGGGAAAGTATAAGATTACTCTGACTGGAAAGATTTTGACAGGATTTTTATTTATTTATTTATTTATTGGATTTATATCCTGCCCTCCCCGCGAACGGGCTCAGGGCGGCTTCCATGGGCCTAGGGCCTAAATATTACATTAAAACACATAAGATCAATTAAAAACATTCCTAGATAAATACATAATTAATACATATTAAAAGCTTCCAATAGTATAAGAAGAAGAAGAAGAAGAAGAAGAAGAGATTGGATTTATATCCCGCCCTTCACTCACTTAAGAGTCTCAGAGCGGCTTACAAACTCCTTTTCCCTTCCCCTCCCCACAACAGACACCCTGTGAGGTAGGTGGGGCTGAGAGAGCTCTTTCCCAAGCTGTCCTTGAGGGAACAGCTGGTACAGAGCTATGGCTTGCCCAAGGTCATCCAGCCAGGTGCAAGTGGAGGAGAGGGGAATCAAACTCGGTTCTCCCAGATTAGAGTCCGCGTACTTAACCACTACACCAAACTGGCTCTCTGGCAACCTAATGGCAGGTCTGAGCCCCGAGCCATCTTGCTTGGCTGTGCTGAGTCAGGTTCCATCTCAGCTAGTTAATATGATGGGTGGAATCACCGGCCTGACTGGTGTCTCCGGTGGCGGCTCCTATTCGAAGGCCTGGCGGAAGAGCTCCATCTTACAGGCCCTGCGGAACTGCATAAGGTCCCACAGGGCCCTGATCTCCTCCAGGAGCTCATTCCACCAGACGGGAGCCGCCACCGAAAAAGCCCTGGTTCTCGTTCTGGTAAGCTTGGCATCCTTTGGACCCGGGACACTGAGTCGATGGTCTGATCCTGACCGCAGTGCTCGCTGGGGTATATATGGAGAGAGGCGGTCCCTAAGGTATGTTGGACAATATTGCGACAATATGGAAAATGTGGGGAGCTATCCTAAGCAGTTTTACTCAAAAACAAGCCCCATGTTATTCAATGGGGCTTTCTCCCAGGAAAGTGTCCTCAGAATTGCCCTGGGATCTGGGGCAGGTTTTCAAGCACGGGTGGTGCGTGGCTGATTAAGAGCGGCAATCAGAGCCCTCTCTCATTTTCTCTGTGTCGAGTCTCTCTCTCGGCTGGGTTTGGCTGGGTTTTTGCATTACATAATTTTCAATTTTACTTGGTAATTAATTGAATAGTTAGGAGCGACACCAGCGGCACAGAAGACAAGAGTTACTTTACAGGAACTCAAAGCATCAAATGTGAAGGCATATACACTTGCTCTGAGCTTGAAGGAAGGAAGGGAGGAATAAAAGTGCGACAGACAGATCGGTAATTCAGCACTGCAGCTTAGGATCAAGATAGCAGCAGCAGGGCTTGAGATGAAGGGCAATTCTGCATTGGCTTTTCCTTCCACTGTTTTAGCAAACCAACACTGGAGCAGAAATTCCCCTCTACACTGCATGCTTGCATTCACTTTCTTTGATCATGGAGTTTTATGGTACCCTCTACACTGTATGTTTGCTTTCACTTTCTTTGCTCATCGGGTTTTTTATGGTGCCTTCTGCATAGATTTAGGACCATTTTATGGCCATTCAGGGGTGACTTTGCCATCAGTACAGTTGGCCCAGGGTATTTGAATGTGGTTTTGAGCTGCACCTTTTCCTCAGTGTTGAGAGAATGTGGAGCAAATGCCAGATGCAGAACCAGCCGACTAGTGACTGGGACGGGGAGGGAGGCAGCCTTCCTCCAAGGGCTGGGAAATTCTTGGAGATTTGGGAGTAGAGTGGAACCCAGGGAGGAGAGGAACCATAGAGTCCATCATCCAAAGCAGCCGTTTTTTCCAGGGGAACTGATCTCTGTCATTTGGAGGTCAGACATAATTCCAGATCTCCAGGCCCCACCCTCTTTCCTCCTGACCAATAGGTGCAAGGTGACCAAAGCAAAACAACACAGCACAGTGGAAAGGGTGCAAAACAATGAAGGTCAGGGAAACCTGAGTGTCATAACAGAAGAACATCTTGAAGGTAGCTGGGCCGCCGGACACAGAGCGCACTTGTTCATCATGTAGCAAGCCATGAAATCCTAAGCACTGCTCTGCATGTAGAGAGCAAACTGGTTTCTCTCAACAGCTGGAGGAGTTTCCCCAACCATCTGGTGCTCAAACTGGTAAGCTACTGGCATTAAAGTTGTGGGTGAACAATTTGGCTACTGCATAAATTCGTTTGCTCTGGAGCCCTCCTTCCTGAGCGAAGACAAAAATGTGTGAGCTGGAGGCTAAAAAACTGGGAGCTAGCTCACACTAACTCAGTTTAGAGGGAACAATGGCGACGAGGCTTCCCGGCTTCTTGTGAGCTTCTGCCGCGCTATCCAGGCTTCTCTATCCCACCCACTTGTCCTCTCCAAGAGAATTTGGCCCATTCTGCATCTAGCATTTGCTCCACTGTTCTATCAAACCCATGCTGGAACAGGATTTCCCTTCTACTAGGGCTGCCAAGTCCTACTTACCGATTGGCGGGGGGGAGTCCCTCGCTGCCCAGGAGCCGCCCGGGAACCTCCCTGCTTCGCGGGCGCGGCCGGTGACGTCACTTCCGGGTGACGTCACCATGTTGGAGACGTTGCCAGAGCGTCGCCCTGGCAACGTCTCCAATGTAGTGACGTCACTTCCGGGTGGCGTCACTACGCTGGGGAAGTTGTCCAGGCAGGACGACTTCGGGGTGGGGTTCCCCCCGCTGGCCGAATGTCGGCCGGCGGATCGGGAACCCCTATAGCGGGGGATCCCCCGCCCCCTGGGGTGACTTGGCAGCCCCACCCTCTACACTGCATGCCACTTTCACTGTCTTTGATTGTTGGGTTTTATGGTAGCTTCCACACCCCTGCCACAATATTTTTTCTGTCTGACTTCACCGCAATTATGCAGAGCTTATCTGCTGGCTCGGTTCAATGTTCTCCCATCTGCCATTCTTGAGGGGAGGTATAAGAAAATTCCTTATGCACTTAGGTACTGCAGATACAATAAGAAAGAAGTAGAAACGGTTGAGCATGCACTCCTACATTGTCATTTGCTAAATGATATTCGAGCAAAATTTCTAGAAGTTCCCCTTAGTAAGGTAGCAGGACAACCGGATGGAAGTAAGCTACATTACCTCTTTACTTCTCTAGATCCAGAGATTATTGAACTGACTGCTAAGTTTCTTCATGGTCTTATAAAACGGAAGAATCTTCCTGATCCTTTTGAGTTTAATAAAACTGTAAAATTTAATTTTAAGGCTTTTAGAATTTAAAGATTCCTCTGATACACCTCTGTAATGGTTTTAGGGTTAACTATTTTTTTTTTTACAAATTTTGGGACTGTTTTATTTTAATGGGAACTGCTTTTAATAATTTTATGCCAATAAAAGGTATTTGTTGTTGTTGTTGTTGGTAGCTTCCACACTGCATGCCGGTTTCACTTCCTTTGATCTCTTGGTTTTATGGTACCGTCTGCATAAACTGGTGGCTGTTCAGGGGTGACGGCTGCAGTCAGTACGATGTTGGCCCCGGGGTACTTGAATGTGGCTTTGAGCTGCGTCTTTTTCTGTTCCAGTGTGGGTTTGGTAAAACAACGGAGCAAATGCTAGATGCAGAATGGGCCTTTGTCAGCTGGAACATGGGACAAGACTCACCTCAAAGATCAGGTAGTGCTCTTTCAGACAATATTCTTCGGCCTCTTTCGACTTGAGGCCTTTCACTACTGGATGCAGTTTGTGCTCAGTGAGCTCGTCTGCAATCTGCCTCATTTTATTCTCGTGGGACTGCAGCTGCTCCTCCTGGAGAGAGAGAGAACGAGATCATTTATTTCAAACCCTTCCATCCCACCCTTCCGAAAAAGAGAAAAGGGCTCACGGCAGCTAATATGACAAATCGCTGCCAAAGGAGCCTTTGAAAATGCCGGGATCGCTATTTTGGTGGTGTATTTACATAATTGCACGGAGCAATTATTACATCTCTTACCATCCAATAAATCAGCTGAATGCGCAACAGAGAAAGGAGAGGTTTATTTGCAGGAAATGACCGTTTTTTTCCCATTGGGTGGGGGAGGCTGGAGACAGTGCCTGGGAGGCTTCTGAAAAGTCGCGGGCAGAGGCCTCCCCCGGGCAGCAATGCGGAGAGCTGGGGGTTCCACCAGCAGGCCTGCCTCAGACAAACCCTTTCACAAGCCCCAGGGAGATCTCCACCCATTAGACCAGGGGTCCCCAACGTACCACCTACAGGTGGCATGAGACCCACCCACACCATTCACGGCGTCCACCACGTGCTGTAGGAAGTGAATGGGGCTGGATGGGGCTTTGGCCCAGGAGGGCTTCTGATTGGCCATTTAAGATCTGATTGGCTGTGGAGAGCTTTAAGAATGTCGCTTTGGCAACAGCTGCCCCCCCCCCCCCCCCAGCACAAGGATCTTCACTGCACGACTGAAGGTGAGCCGTGGCAAGGCACGGAAACAATTTGAAAAGATCTTTTCATTTTAAAAGGCATCCTGCTAATAAGAGCTTCTGCCCGATGCCTTGAAGAGTTACTGTCTTAACCTGTGCTAGAATTCCAAAGGTGCAGGTGGGCTCAAAAAGGTCTGGGGAGCCCCTGCATTAGACAAACTGCTGCTTCCAGCCAACAAATAAATGCACATGCACACCCCGCCACCATGGGAGGTGCTATTTCATAACCCGGCAGGCTTGATGTCCAAAAGTCTTGCTGTCTGGCCTCATGGATTCCGCTCTAGCAGAAAGCTGGCCTCTTTCCCTTTGCTCCTGCCACTGAGCTACACAGCCGCAGAACTGGGTAGTCCAGAACACGACGTCACACTTCCAGTCTTGAAGCAATTGCTTACCGACAGCACCCGAATGAACATGTAATTACTGAACTGTACTATTACTGGAAATTTATTTAATTTACTTTGTTATTAAATTTCTATCCCGCCCTCCCCTGCGAGCAGGAGACACCCTGGAAAGTGTCCTTAGGATGGCAGCCAATGTCTTGTAAAACTAGGCTTCCCCTAGGTGAGAACGCAAACCTTCTTCAACTGAAGATGCCATGGGTTGAACTAGGGACCGTCTGCTGAGCTCTTCCAATGAGCTATGAGCCCGCCCTTTTCGGCAGCCATGTGGTGTATGGCTAAGGTTAGTTCCAGATTTTTTTACACTAGTCTCCTGTATTTAAACTAAAATATTCCGGATAACCATAAAATCTTTTTTCAAGGATACGGTGTAGATGCTTAAAAGTAGCAGGATTCTCAAACAGGGTTGCCAACTTCCTGGTGGTACTTGGCAGGGGTCTGTTGGAGCGGGAGCACACAAGAGTGCAGCTCCGGGAGTGAGGAGCCCAGGGGGCGGGCACATGACCAAGCCCCGCCCCTCCTCAGCTTCCCCAAGCAGTGCAGAGGCGCAGCGCCCTGGGGAAAGCCCTGCTAGGGTCTTTATTTTTTTAATGTTTTGTTTTAATATTGATAATTTTATAATTGTTCCTTTTATGACTGTGTGCTGCTTTTCCAGAGACTTGCTCAAGGTGGCATATAAATTTTCTAAGTATACCATTTTTTATCTGAGCACATGGCACATAAGTACTGGAGAAATTTCACCAACCCTTCAGCAGCTTCCACCTTGAGCAAGTCTCTGGAAAAGCAGAGTTTGGTGTAGTGGTCAGGAGTTGGACTCTAATCTGGGAGAACCGGGTTTGATTCCCCACTCCTCCACATGCAGCTGCTGGTGTGACCTTGGGCCAGTCACAAGTTCTCTCAGAGCTGTTCTCTTATGAGCAGTTCTCAAAAGACCTCTCTCAGCCCCACCTACCTCACAGGGTGTCTTGTTGTGGGGAGGGGAAGGGATGGGTGGTGCACATGTCTTGGGTATCTCAAGTCTACTTGAAACCTGGTGGTTTCAAGGGAGCAGGAAGAGAATGGGGGTGTGTTCTTTATGCTTATTTTTATTGCACAAAGTATTGGATGGGGAAGGGACTGGAGGAAGAGCAGGTCAGTTTCACTCACCTGTGGAGTGGAGCCTGAGGGGTGGGTGTTGCCTTCTGACACACTTCCGGTATGTTAGGGGGAGGTGGCATATGCAAATGAGTTGTGCAAATGAGTTATGGTAATGAGCTCCTGCACCTCTTTTTCTACGAAATGACCCCTGGTACCTGGAGATCACTCGCTATTACAGACGACCAAGATCAATTCCCCTGGAGGAAATGGCTGCTTTGGAGGCTGGAGGAAATGGCATTATATACCGCTGAGGTCCCTCCTCTCTCTAGCCCCACCCTCTCCAGGCTCCACCTCCAAAATCTCCAGGTAATTCCTAACCCAGAGCTGGCAACCCTATTCCCAAATCATAATAAGATGTCGTATTTCTGAAGCACTGTCTGCCTGTAAAGGGCATCTTGTGATCAGCTGAACATCATCTCCTAAAGGAAGCAAGAGGTTAAGAAATATCATTTGGTCACAGGCTGCTACGCGAGTCCTTTAACTGCGCAGGAAGCTGCCAGGCAGCCAGGCACAGCAGTGGCCAAGGAGCACCCTTCTCAGGTGCAGCCATTTTGGGAAATATGGCGAATAAGAGAAAATGGTGCACAGCAGAGCTTTTTTTTGTAGAAAAAGCCCAGCAGGAACTCATTAGCATAATAGGCCACACCCAGCAGCAGCAACTCGTTAGCATATTAGGCCACACCCCTGACGGCACAGCTCCCTCCCAGGAACGGCTTCCCCAGGTGCCCCGTGGGAAGCTGCAGGAACCCGAGGGAAGGAAGGCAGTTTCTGGATTGGCTTCCCCAGGCGACCCACAGCTGCAGGGCACCTGGGGAACCCGAGGGGGGGGGGAGGTAGTTTAAACTGCCTTCCCTCCCTGTTTGATGATTTGTTCTAAAACTTTCCCAGGTACAGATGTCAAGCTGACAGGTCAGTAGTTACCTATCATGATAGATGGTAGATGATAGATAGATAGATAGATAGATAGATAGATAGATAGATAGATAGATAGATAGATAGATAGATCTGGTGCCATCACTAAAAATGACCAGACTCTGGCACAGAATTCTAGATGAGGGGATGGAGAAGAAAGGGGTGGATTTTAGAAATGCGGTGCAGGAAGAAATCTGCAAAGGATCAAAGATGAAGCCAATATTGACAGACTAGATTGTAATCTTGTTAATACATACAGAGAATAAATAAAAACAGGAAGGCTTAAGGAGATAAGTAAGGAGTTCAGCTTTGAACACACTGAGTTCAGGGGTAATCCAGAAGAAGAAGAGATTGGATTTATACCCCGCCCTTCACTCACTTAAGAGTCTCAGAGCGGCTTACAAACTCCCTTTCCCTTCCCCTCCCCACAACAGACACCCTGTGAGGTAGGTGGGGCTGAGAGAGCTCTTTCCCAAGCTGTCCTTGAGGGAACAGCTGGTACAGAGCTATGGCTTGCCCAAGGTCATCCAGCCAGGTGCAAGTGGAGGAGTGGGGAATCGAACCCGGTTCTCCCAGATTAGAGTCTGTGCACTTAACCACTACACCAAACTGGCTCCAGAAGAAAAAAGAAAGGCAGAGGGGAATGATAATTGTCTTTAGTTTATATCTAGTGCTGTATTGTTAAGGTGCACTCAGAGCCTTAGGACAGCAGGGAACCAAGAACAGAGTAATAGCAGGAGGCTGAAGGTAGAAGAGGAGCTCCCCCCAGTGGAATCTTTGAACAACTGATTAAAAGTTAAGAGGGCTGAGAAAAGTTTCAACGGTATCTCAGGTATGGAGCAAGTCAAGGGAAAAATAAAGATCCATCGCCATGTTCCGTCTCCCACCCATTCACCTCACATCCTGCTTGCCGGCAATGCGCAGGGAGCTGATGGTTTGCCGAACTTTTGGATGTCTTAATTTAGGTGCTTCTAGCTATCAAGACTGGGCCGTGGTGGCTCAGAGGTTAAGACGTTCGAGACCCGAGTGCCGCGGGACGGAGTGAGCTCCCGTCTCTGGCCCCAGCTCCTGCCAACCTAGCAGTTCGAAAGCAAGACATTGCAAGTAGATAAATAGGTACCGCTGCAGTGGGAAGGTAACAGCGGTCCATGCGCCTCAGCGTCTAGTCACGCTGGCCGCATGACCATGGAAAAGTCTTCGGACTGCGCTGGCTTTTCGGCTTGGAAACAGAGATGAGCACTGCTCCCTAGAGTCGGATACAACTGGCTTTCGAGCAAGGGAAACCGTTACCTTTACCTAGTTACCATTATTACAATGCTTTCGCACACGGTTACACTGCTTTCTTGAAGCTGTCTCTACCCGTCAGACTACTGGCCCTGGCATCATTTCCATGCTTAGTAATACAAAGAGGGGGGAAATAAATCCCAATTTTTGATTCTGAGATGAGACTTACTACTAAAGTGTCTCTGTGTATTTTTTTACGTTTGTGAACCCAGCTAATCTTGCTATCAAGTACATGCCACTGACTGTACAAGAGAAAAAAGACAGCCAATGCCCCCAAGCCTGTATTGCTAATTTTACAAATGCATCTGCCTGCACAGGGACACAGTGAGCGATTTCATGCTTTACAGAAGGCAGCCGTGAGGAGGCAGTCATGAGGAGATGCATGCCTCTTCTCCAGATTGGGCAAAAGCAACTGCAAGCCACAGCAACCTGGCTCTGTACAGCAAGCAACTACTGTGCAGGCACAGAGTTGTAACACGGTGCTGTGCTCATGATGAATTTCACCAAGGAGCTTACTTTGCACGTGGCTGAAGTAGTTTGAGCAAGCCAAGTTGGCCTGACAATCGTTCCTGGTGAACGCTGCAGTATGCCTAATGATTTACTGTCTCAAAGGAGGATGAGGGCAGAGTCTTTCTCTCATTCCTGGTTGCGACCTCACTTTACTCACACTGTTTGCAACACACTGTAAATCCACTAATCTCGTGAAGGAAAAGAAGGGATGTGGGCCAAGACAATCAGGTTGCTGACTACTGCTTCTGAAATTACTGGAGTTTTGGGGATGAAGCCTGGGGAGGGACCTCAGTCCACCTTCCAAAGCCGCCATTTTCTCCTGAGGAACTGATCTCTGTAGTCTGGAGGTCAGTTGTAATTCCAGGGAAACTCCAGGCCTCACCTTGAAGTTCATAACCCTACAAAACATTGATGCATTCATGGCAGAGTTGCCAGCCTCCAGGTGGGGCCTGGGGATCTCCCGCTTTTACAACTGATCTCCAGCTAACAGAGATCAGCTCCCCTGGAGAAAATGGCTGCTTTGAAGGGTGGGCTCTATGGCATTGGACCATGCTGTGGCTCCTCCCCTCCCCAAACCCCACCTTCTCCTGGCTCCACCCCAAAAGTCCCCAGTAGGGTTGCCAGCCTCCAGGTGGGGCCTGGGGATCTCCTGTTTTTACAACTGATCCCCAGCTGACAGAGATCAGCTCCCCTGGAGAAAATAGTTGCTCTGAAGGGTGGACTCTATGGCATTGGACCCTGCTGAGGCCCCTCCCCTCCCCAAACCCCACCTTCTCCTGGCTCCACCCCCAAAGTCCCCAGGTATTTTCCAACCCAGACTTGGCAACCCTAATTCATGGAAGTTAGCATCTTCTTGCAACGAACTCCAGCTCTCTCTTCCACTCACACAGACATAAATATGGCTACATTTTTTACCTGACAGAGTTTAGTTGTTGAGGATGGCAACAGGGGCCGGCAGAACTTCTTCATGGAGCAGATGGCAGCCGGGAAAGCAGGAGCAGAAAAGATGGCGGCCACCAGGTTGATTCTCAGGATCCAGGAGAGCATCTCCGCTTTGCTTCTACGGGAACGGGGAAGGAATGGAGGAAGGGGGAGTATGAGGAGAGGGGAGAAAAGAACCTGTGTGGGCCACCATGTCTGAAAAGGGTCTGAAGGCCAAGGCCACGGCAGGTTTATAACACATCCATTGGCAGCCTATAGGAGGAGGGTTGCCAGGTTCCTGTCTTCTGCTGGCAGGGGGACAGAGCTCCCCCTCCTGGATCTTCTGGTATGCGCATGTAGCGCATGCCGTGATAACATCACCTAGAAGTGACATCATCACTCTAGGCACTGGAAGTGACATCATCACTCTAGGCACTGGAAGTGACATCATCACTCTAGGCATGTCGTACCATAGATGTTTTTGGCTGAGCGCTAGAGCATCCCCCCTGGTGACGTGCCCGGTGCAATATCATCTCTGGGACTGATTTCCCACTAGCGCTGCCCTGGCGTTCTTCCTCTATTTGCCCCGGTGCTGTGCTTGAATTTCACACTATTTGCTGCGGGGTGCATTTTGACCCGCGGCTTTGCCCGATCTTCCCCGCGGTTTCAGTGATCCTGTTTTTTGAGGAAGATTGGGTGGAGCCGTGGGTCAAAATGCACCCCGTGGCAAATAGTGTGAAATTCATGCACAGCACCAGGGCAAACGGAGGAAGAACGTCGGGGCAGCACTAGTGGGAAATCGGTCTGGGTGATGTCATGTGCCAGGCATGTTGGCATGCGCCCGGCACTTTGGGGGCAGGGTTCCCCTACTGGCTGGATCCAGGTCTGCGGTTCGGGGGGCCCTAAAGCGGGCAACCCCCCGCCCCCAGCAGGGGAATGGCAAGCCTATATAGGGGCACGCAAGATGTTTTTCTTTCACCTTGGTGTGTCGTCTTTTAAAAGCTGAAGTTAGGGAATTGGTGTCTGCCTGTTGGCTGTGTGAAGGAATGAGGCCATGAACCCATGTTCAGACATCTTCAAGAGCTGCTGCCCAGCTTTGTGCTATTTGGAAAGACCCTTGACAGGTATGCTGTTTGCTCTTGCATTTAAAATGTATAGGTGGTAAATAGGCGCCATCAGCAGGGCTTTTTTGTGTGTGTGTGTGAAAAAGAGGTGCCGGAACTCTCGAGAGGGAAATGAAGCTTTCAGTCTGTATACTGGAAAGTCATGAACTTTAAAACATTTTAAAAAGAATTTTGTCAAAGAGGTTCTGGAACTCTGCTTTGGCGCGTTCCCCCAGAAAAAAAGCCCTGGACTGCAATATACTGCTTATTCACAATGCTCTGTTTATGAGGCATCATTTAAAGCAGTGGTCCCATTCTTTTTAGTGTGGAAACCCACAAGTCCAAATTTACTCGGGATGGGAACCCACTTTATGAAAAATATTAGAGCTTGCACAAATTGATAAAACTGCTGAAGTGATGGTATGGTTTGTGTGGGAGCCTTGAAAGCATGTTGTAGGGTCATTCTGGTTTTCAGGGCTTTTTTTTGAAGAAAAGGCCCAGCGGGATCTCATTAGCATAATAGGCCACACCCAACAGCAGAAACTCATTAGCATATTAGGCCACACCCCTGACAGTGCAGCTCCCTCCCAGGATTGGCTTCCCCAGGCGCCCCACGGCTTGTGAGGTGCCTGGGGAACTGGGGGGGGGGGGGGGGAGGCTGTAGGCACGCATGGCCAACTTGGAAGCCAGCCGGAACTCTGTTCCTGTGCATTCCTGCCCAAAAATAGCCCTGCTGGTTTTCAAGTATGATACAATTGACTTAATCTGGGTCTTTTCCGCATTCTCATTTTTCTCACTTGCAAGTTCCTGTTTCTTCAGGTAGGGGGGTGTCTGTTCCACATGTGTTTTGCTCCTTCTAATGGTCAGTTCGATATTACACCCATTTATGTCCCGCATAAAAACCTGCAGTTTAAATCTGCAGGAAGATATGTTGGACATAACCCCCTGTGATGTTGAACTGACCACTACATAACCCCCTGTGATGTTGAACTGACCACTAGAGGAAGCAGAACACATGCGGAATGGGGGACCCCCCCCACCCCCAAAGAAACAGAAACTTACAAGTGAAGAAATGGAGAATGTGGAAAAGCCTTTTATTTGTGAAACACCTTGTGGTTTTAGAAAAAGTGATATACAAATATCTCAAAACATAGCTTTACAAGAACATCGAAGGCTCTGGCAAAAAACGGTGGGATTGCAATTTATAAACAGTCTTAATTGTATCAACCAGAGCTTAAACTGAGTTGACACTTTTCTTAGTCACAGAGATTGATTTGCTCAGTATAACTAAAATTATTACCAATTACAGCTTTTGTACGTGCTGATCTTGGGTACGTCACAGTTTTGTATGGAAATGTCCCAAACTGCTTGTGTTTCATGGGCTATGCTCCTCTCTCTCTTTCTCTCTGTCTCTCTCTTATCCTGTATGTGTGTGCGTGTATTTTTACACGCACACAACACACACACACACAGCCTTAGAATTCATTTCATGGGTCCAATGAAGAAGGTGTCAGCCCATGAAAACGTATGCTTCAATACATTTGTTAGTCTATAATGTGACATACAACTCCTTGCTGGTTTTTTTTTTTTTTTGTTGCTACCATTGCCTTACTGGGATTTATTCTAGAGTTGTGCCCCCTCCTTTGACTGCAGTTGTGCCCAGAAGGAAGTTACCATAATGCAATAAAATTAAATACAATAAAAATAACATTAACTCAGTAGGCATAGAAATTGTCTTAATGTGAAGCCAGAGATAAAAAGTTGCCTCAAAAGCTTAGAAATGAAATAGTTTGAACCAACAATTTAAAAGCTAAATGGGGGGGGGGGGTGCATGTGTTGGGGAGGGCAGCACTACCCTATCCAATCACGGATGGCAACAGAATTTGAAGAAGAGCTTCATTTGCGGGCCTGAGTTCATGTGGTTCATGGCAAAAGAGAGGATCCTCAAAGCAGGAGTTGGGGGTAACCGTTTTTGACCCAAATGTCTTCAAGCCAGTTCCACATAAGACACTTTGCAGTCATCTAACTGTAAGTTACATGTTCGGTGGTGGCCACTAAATCTCTAAGACTGCCAGGAGAGCTGCCAGCCTAAAGTGGTAAAAGGCAGAGACACCCCCAGGCTGAACATATGGCTTTTGGCCAAGTACAACCCCACCTGAGAACAACTCTTTGTTTTCAAGGCCAGCCAGACTTCCCTCCACGAGCATTCCCATTTTATCTCGATTTCAGTTTCTTAGCCTTTACCTTGACAGTTTTTAGAGAGTCATTCAGAGAATTCCTGGATATTTGGATCAGAACAGCTCCTTCTGTTTTGAAAGGTCAGACTTTCCCTCCTTCTAACCTCAAGTTGCCTGTTTACTGATAACCCTACAGACCCCACCCCAGTGTGAAAACCTGTCTTGATACCGCCCCAGGTAAGCTGCTGGACATAACTGGATTCAGGGCCGGCTCTATCACTAGGCAAACTAGGCGGCCGCCTAGGGGCACAGCTGGCAAATGGGGCGGCAGAGAGACTGAGAGAGACTCAAACCAGAAGATAGTGTGCTTTATGCAAACCGTGATTTACTATTATGTCTGAATGCAGCTTTCCATTCAGGCTAAGAATCAAACTCAGCCTTGGGCCAATGCAGATAGACTTGTAGGCACTGTGGCCAGCTGGTGCAGGTGGCTGCTGGCGGGGCTGTAGAGCTCATGAGCCCAGGCAGGTGGGTGGGCACTGGGGCCGGATGTGTGTGTGTGTGTCCCTTGTGGGCGGGCCTCTGGCAGTGGAGAGGGCGGCTCTGTGGGGGGAGGCCTACGGCAGCCTCACCTGGGCGGGGGCACCACAAGGTAGCCTCGCCTAGTGTGCAAAAAACCCTGGGGCCAGCCCTGACTGGACTGCAACAGCCCCCTCCCCACCCTGATCCAAGCGAGTCTTGGCAGTACAATCTAGTTTGGCATTGTCTTAAACACCAAATACTGAATGCCAAGTACCCAAGTAATCTGCTTTACTTTGCTTTTACAGCTTTTCTTTTGCTTTTACAGCTATTTACAGTTGATTGGCTGGCTTGGGAGAACACATGTGACAGTAGGGTTGCCAAGTCCTTGTGACTTACTGACGGGGGGGAGTCCTCCTGGGTCCGGGAGCTCCCCCGGCGCGTGCGTGCTGCAATGATGTCACCTGGAAGTGACATCATCACGTTGGGGGCGTTGCCAGGGCGATGCTCTGGCAATCGCCCCAAAACTCTATGGTACCATAGAGTTTGGGGGCGGTTGCTAGAGCGTCGTCCCGGCAACGTCCCCAACGTGATGATGTCACTTCCGGGTGACGTCATTACGCTGGGGAAGTCATCCTGACTGGACAGCTTCGGGGGTGGGGTTCCCCCGTGTAGTGGGGGTAGTGGGGGATCCCCCGCACCCTGGGCTGACTTGGCAGCCCTATGAGGAAGGAGATACGCAGTCCTGGATAGCAGAGACCTGTCAATATGGATAACTGTAGCTTTCTTCCTAAGAAAACAGTGTCATGGGCAAATGAAATATAGTTTGCTTTGAGATTCAATAACAGTTTTGGGCATGGAGGCAAGAACAGAAGCCACCCATAGACTTTATTTATTATGGCCACATCCTACCCTTCTTCCTGTAAGGAACTCAGTGCGATTCCCAATCACTTTGCATTATTAGTTTCAGCAACAGACCTATATGTCATGTGAGTGCACATAACACAGGGCTAAAATATCAGCCAGGCATCAATTACCTATTCCTCAGTCCCATTGTTCGGGATACCCATGTGACAAAATGCTAGTGTATTTATGGAGAAAGGGATTTCTTTTTCTTTGGAATTCACATTTTTAGAAACAGACATTAATTTCTCTTATTCTCTTTTTCTCCTTCTTGTAAAAGAGGGATTTCTCTTTGACAGTGCTATTTGACGAGAAATCAACGCACCCTTTTGTAACTCCGGCCCTTGCAGTTGTTTTATGATAAACACCACAAGGAAGAAAGGAGATGTTTGGGGAGATGCTGCCTGCCTCTGAACGCCTAAAGAGGGAAATTCCGAAATTGTGCAGAACCTCCCTTCTTTCCCCTTCTCTCTTTAGAGTTCTGTTTGATCAAAATGGATTTGATTAAAAACAGACTCCGGATTCCTAAAAAGAAGAAAAGGAAACAGATTGCTGGATTTCACAGAGAACTGGGTAAAGAGGAGTTAAGAGAATTAACTACAAGATGCCTAAGTCTGAGTTTGGTGGCACCTTTAAGACCAACAAAGTTCAATTCTGGGTAGAAGCTTTTGTGTGCATGCACACGTCTAGAACCTGGTTGCAATAAAAGTTTAATGACACACTTGCGCTCTCCTCTCCTAACGCAGAGACTGTCAGCAACTGGGGCAGGAAAAAAGGTAAATGATAATAATCCAGTTTGAGCCCTGTTGGGTTACTTACGGGGCTTGGAAGAGGAACACTCTCCAATCTGCTGTCTTCAGCTTCAGCACATTGGATTTCTTGCTGTAATCGGAGGCTTTTGTGGCTAAGGCGTGGTGGATGCGGATCGCATTCTTGAGGTCAACTTCAGAGAGGTCTTTGTCGGGTTTATATTCATCCTGTGGAGACGAGCAACAAAGATAATGGTAATGCTGATAGAATTAAGCTTGGATGGATTGTTGAGGCTTCCTAAACATTCCCTGGCAGATGCTTACCGATATTTCCTTAAAAAAATGAAATGAAAGAAATTCTATGTCTTCTCTAGGCTGTCTATTCTATATACTATACAACTGCTTCCCCTAATATTTAATCAAGAAGAAGAAGAGGAGGAGATTGGATTTATAACCCGCCCTTCACTACCCAAAGGAGTCTCAGGTCCCTTCCACATGAGCGAGATAATCTGGAGGGGAATCGAGGCTATTTTGCACCGGAGCAATTTGCCCCACAGTTGCGTGATCACACAGGTCTGTGGACCTGGCGGCACAACTCACTGCTGTGTGGTCAGACGCAACCGCGGGTGAGTTTTTTTTTTGTGTGGTTAGTTTCCGATTCGCTTAAGTGGGGGACTGATGAATCGCCCCTCCACCCTAAGGGCTTTCAATGATGCGCACACTGAGAAGGGGGAAAAACAACAACAGCATGGCGTTGGGATAGCTTGATTAGACTATCCCTGATGCCACAAGTTTGCGCTGGCGCGATCACACGGGAAAAGTCCAGCTCTGGCCTGCAGCAACTCGTTTGATACCACATTTTCACTAGTAGTTTTTTACTCCGATTCCCCGGTGGATCAAAATGGCTTGCGACGGTTTGACGACGGTTGCGGGACGCTTCCCAGATGTGCTGTGTGATCGCACTGCTTTGATCTGCCAGTGAATTGTCCTTCTCACGTGGAAAAAGGGTGCGTATGATCGTGCCCTTCAAGTGGCTTACAATCTCCTTTCCCTTCCCCTCCCCACAACAGACACCCTGTGAGATAGGTGGGGCTGAGAGAGCTCTCTTGAGAACTATCCTTGAGAGAACAGCTCTGAGAGAACTTGTAACTGACTTAAGATCACACCAGCAGCTGCATGTGGAGGAGTGGGGAATCAAACCTAGTTCTCCCAGATCAGAGTCCGTGCTCCTAACCACTACACCAAACTGGCTTCCAAGGGCTTTGGTCACGTGTGAAAAAGTGGAATCATTTTGCTCCTGCTAGAGATGCCATTTTCTTTTCTTCAGGCTTTTCTTATATAACTGGGGTTGCCTGTTTGAGGATGTCCTCTGATGCTTCCTTCTTTCCATCTCCTCCCCTTCTTCAGTTGCTCTTACTGCTGTACATCGATGCCTGCACAACTGATTTGGGACAGGGCTTGGAATGGGTTAGCTTCGCAGATACTCTGCGCCGCGTACAGTATAAGATCACTTGCAGATGTCAAAACCATCCTATGTCTGTGGTTCTGAGACGCCAAAGTGGATCATGATTCTCTTGCAAGTGTGTCACAAGACCAGGAAAATGGGAAAGGAGCAAGAAACTTTGGGAAGCTGAATGGCAGTTTTGGGCTTTGTCTGAATCATGTGCCAAACTGGCCATGGATAGGGTTGCCAACCTCCAGGTGGCACCTAGAGATCTCCTCCCACGATTACAATGGATCTTCAGACAACCAAGATCAGTTCCCCTGGAGAAAATGGATGCTTTGGAGAGTGGACTCTGTGGCGTTATACTCAGCTGAGGCCCCTCCGCTCCCCAAACCCCACCCTCCCCAGGCTCCACTTCTAAAATCTCCAGGTACTTCCCAACTCACAGCTGGCAACAGAGCTAGCCATGAAATACAGCCTGTTGGTCAGTGATGCCATTTATTTGTCTGTGCTATATATTAAAAATAAAATATAAACAAGTGCAGTGTTAAGAACTGTGGATTTTGTGTTGGGGATGGGGGAAAGTACTGTGGAGTTACTTTGCAAGTGGCTTCCCCAAAAGTAAAGTGGGTCCCACTGGAACAAGCGTGAGCACCACAGGTATAAGGGACACGCACCATCTGGTATCACATTGCTGGGATAGGGACAGAAGAGAAGCTTTGGCCCTTCTCAACGTCAGCTCTGTGTCTTTCTGATTTGGATTGGGGGGCAAGTCACCCAAACTCTCCCCTCTAGAGTAAGGGATGCTGGTGTGTAGTAGTGATTCTAGGGTTGCCAGGTCCCCCCGGCAACTGGCAGGGGATGGGTGGGACTTATGAAGAGAAAGAGAAAGGCCTAGGTCTTGTTGCTAGCATCACACAGGAAGTGTCATCATCAGGGCTGTTTTTGGGCAGGAACGCACAGGAACGGAGCTCCGGCTGGCTCCTGAGTTGGCCACACCCAGCAGGAACTCATTAGCATAATAGGCCATGCCCAACAGCAGAAACTCATTAGGATTGGCTACATTAGGGGTATGTGGCCTAACATGCAAATTAATTCCTGCTACAAAAAAAGCCCTGGGTTTTGACAACAAACAAGGTAAACAGAATAAGAAGCAAAAGGTGGATGTGGCTGGATGACCACTCTTCTGGTAACATGAGGGTGTGGCCTAATATGCTAATAAGCTGTGCTGTCAGGGGTGTGGCCCAGTATGCTAATGAGTTTTTTGCTGTTGGGTGTGGCCTATTATGCTAATGAGTTCCTGCTGGGCTTTTTCTACAAAAAAAGCCCTGGTCATCATCAGAGCAACAATATCCAGGTGACACTCTGGTATATGGGCAAAAACTCTATGGTAAAACCAGCTTCTACCATGGAGTTTTTGCCCAAATACTAGAGCAATACGTGGACACTGCTGGCGTAGGGTTGCCATTTGTCCAGTGGGGGTGGGGGATCCCCCAATTTTGTGGGTTCCTGCCAGCTGCCGGCCAGGTAGCCAGTGGAGGGAATCCCCCCCAAACAATGACCCAGAAGTGATGTCAGCACATCAGTGACGTCGGGGGTGGGGGAACGCTCTGGATTTTGGGCTAAACTCTATGGCTTGATGTCAATCTTACCATACAGTTTTGCCCAAAATCCAGAGCATCGCCCCCAATGTGGTCGACATGTCAATATCACTTCTGGGTGATGCAGTGTCAAACTCGCCTCTAGTTTGCCACGATTTTCTGAAGGGAAATTCCTGCAGAAGGGAGTGTGTGCGTGTGTGAGTGTGAGAACAGCTTCTGTAGTGGTGAAAGTAACTCTCCTAAGACAGCCTTCCCTTGGGATGACCTTGGTTCACATCTCTGCTTGCTCCAGTTTAGAGATAATGTTATAGTGATTTACAGGTGCGGATCGTAAAAGCGCAAATGCCTAGATGGGAATGAATGCGATTGCTGACTGGCGGGGTCCTGTTTGAATTGTTTATAACTTTGGGGTTTCACGCCTGAATTTCAGTTCTGACTCAGCAAGAGTGTCAGCTTGGCACATCTTTATTTCTCAATAAACAAATCACTGCCAGAGGGTGTTGTTGGGAGTAATTTTGTCCAAGAGTCTGACATGCAGTCACATTGCATACGATGTCACTGTTTTGGGGGCATGGGGGGATGACATCCCTTCCCACTCCCAGAAGATACCCCCCCATTCCCCCACTGGTGGGCAAAAGGGATCGGGCACCCTACACTGGCATGATGACAATACTTCCTGTGCAATGCCGGCCATGAGGCCTAGTCCTTCTCCTTTCTCCTGGTAAGTCCCACCACTGGACAGCTGATCAGCAACTGGGGGTTAGGGCCTGGCTGCAGGGGATCCCCACCTCCACTGGCGGGGCAGGGCAGCAACCCTAGTGATTCCCCACTGGGTTCTGCATATTTGCTGATTCATGCTGACATAGAGGCTGTATGCCTACTGACAGTTGACTGATGGTATGAAAAGAAATGACAATATTTTGGAGCCAAAGGAGTTTTCTCAGTTAAAGTTGGGGCGTCTCATAGCTGAGACCCGATCTGGCATTTTTTTTTCAGTCTTACTCCTCAACGCGGAGGGGAGGGCTGCTGTATTATTCCTTTCTGTTTGCCACAAGACTGCTACTGCCGAGAGCAGCTGTGGGCATTGTGTAATAGAGGGGTGAGTGGAAGGGATCAGCAGTGATTTGCTCCCGCTATTCTCTGTACTTGTTTTAAATGTCCACACTGACACATTAGCATCTCTCCCACTCCCTGGAGAAATGCCCAGATTTCTGGTGTAGGGACAGCTTGCACATCTCACCATGGAGAGAAATGTAGAAAGTTCAGCCAGCCGTAATAACCCAGCAGATGCAAGGAAGCAGAAGGCAACCAAGATTCCTGTTTCATCACATATCCAAAATGTCCAGCACTCCACTGAGTTTAGCTACTGTCAATATGCCATGGATTTAAATGCAGTGTCCTGTTCCCAGTTTAACTGTCCAATGACAACACTGGCAGGCAGAATGCCAAAAGCCAGTATGGGATGCCCACTCCCCCAAATTTTATTTATTTATTTATGAGATTTTTATTCCCCCCCCCCCAAAAAAGTGGGTCCCCTGGCGGAACAGCTCCGTCTTGCAGGGCCTGCAGAACCATAAAAGGTCCCTTTAGGACCCTGATCTCCAGGGGGAGCTGATTCCACCAGGTTGGAGCCAGGGCGGAAAAAAATACATCCAGTGACTTGGGTGCAGCCTGGATGGACCTCTCAAGTGGTTCCCAGCCCCCAGTCTTCCGAGCTTGCAGTACTTCTGTCGCAAGCAGAGTTGCCAGCCTCCAGGTAGGCCCTAGGGTTGCCAGGTCCTTCCTAGTCCCCAGCAGGTGACTTTGGGGGGGCATTTCTGGATGGGGTGGGGATGTCCCCGATATGATGACATCACATAGAAGTGACATCATTACATTGGGGACCAGCACCCTGCACACCTATACTCCAAGTGGCTCCCCCCCTCCCCACATTTGCTTATGGCAAAAAGCAGGGGCTGCACACACCTGCTCTCCAAATACCCCCCCCCCTTTTTGAAAAATGCATTTTAAGGGACCCTTTAAATGCTTTTGGCAAGAAGCAGGAGGGGTGTGTGCTGGAACTCTAAGCTGCCATCCCTCTCTCTCCCCTCCTGCAAGATTTAAAGGACCCTCCATCTGACTGGCAGGCCGATCAGCTGGAGAGCCCTTTAAATCTTGCAGGAGGGGTGATGGGTGGCCACCGGTGACCACTGTTGGGGGTGAGGCTTAGGGGTGGGCTTTTCCCCATCAGCCAGCTAGCTGGTGGCAGGCAGGAGCCCACGAAATTGGGGAATCCCCCACCCCCACCCGGGGACTGGCATCCCTAGTGAGACCTCTTGAAATTACAGCTGGTTTTCAGGCTACAAAGATCAGTTCCCATGGAGAAGATGGCAGACTCAGAGGGTGGCATGCATGGCATTATGCTTTGCTAAGCTCCCCCCCACCCTGCAGGTCCCTCCCCAAAATCTTCATAAATTTCCCAGCCCAGAGCTGGTGGCAACCCTATTTGCAAGGATCACTGCCTTGGTAGGCAGTGGGCTATGCTGTGGAGGGTAGGGCTGCCAAGTCAGCCCGGGGGGCGGGGGATCCCCCGCTATAGGGGTTCCCGATCCGCTGGCCGGCATTCGGCTGGCGGGGGGAACCCCACCCCAGAAGTTGTCCGGTGAGGACGACTTCCCCCGTGTAATGATGTCACCCGGAGGTGATGTCATCACACAACGCCCCCAACGTGATGACGTCACCTCTGGGTGACATCATTACGTCGCCGTGGCGCGTGCGCAAAGCGCACGTGCCAGAAGAGCTCCCAGGGGGAGAACGACTCCCCCCCCCCGCCGGTAAGTCACTGGGACTTGGCAGCCCTAGTGGAGGGCCACCCAGGACAGACAGGCCACAGCAGAGAACTCAGACAAAGTGTGATCCACTGGAGAAGGAAATGGCAACTTATTCCAGTATCTTTGCCAAGAAAACCCCATGGACAGTAACAAAAGGCTAAAAGATATGACACCAAAAGATGAGTCCCTCAGGTCAGAAGGTGTCCAGTATGCTACTGGGGCAGAGCAGAGGGCAAGTACAAGTAACCCTGGAAAGAGTGAAGCGGCTGGGCCAAAGCCGAAAGGACGCTCAGTTGTGGATGTGTCTGAAAGGAAAGGAAAGTCCAATGCTGCAAAGAACAATACTGCATAGGAACCTGGAATGTAAGATCTATGAATCAAGGTAAGCTTGCTCTGAAGCCATCCTTCCTGAGCTAAGACAAAAATGTGTGAGCTGGAGGCTAAAAATGGTAAGCTAGCTCACACTAACTCAGCTTAGAGGGAACACTGAACACTACCAGTCAGGGTGCAGTACGGCAAGGAGGTTTCAAGAAAGAGGTAAGGTAGAAAATGGCACGTGGTCACTCCAGCAATCCCACGCAACATGACATTGTGTTATAAAGGTATAAAGGTATAAAACAGAGTTGCGAAGTCTCCATCAGATCAGAACAGAAACTCCTGTGGCTATTCAAAAATTAAAACTGTTTCAAACAGCTTCCAATTCGAAAGTTGAATATGATTTACTTGAGGACCCATGTCAGCAGAATGGAGATGATCACAGGGTTTATTTGATCCAGCAGTAGACCTGAGCCATCTGTCAGGTTCACAAAAGGAAATGGTGCAGCAGATGTTAAGAGAGAAATCCCAAGCATTTTCCAGGGATGCAGGAGACTTGGGGAACATTTCAGTATTACAGATGGAATGAAGCTATATGACCAAAAACCAGTGCAGAAAACATCTATTTCAATCCCACAGTCACTATATAAAGAAGTGAAAGAATACCTACAGAATCTCCAAGGGGTCCGTTGGAGCGGGAGCGCACAGGAGTGCAGCTCCGGGAGTGAGGAGCCCAGGGGACGGGCACATGACCAAGCCCCACCCCCTCCTCGGCTTCCCCAAGCAGTGCAGAGGCGCAGCGCTCCGAGAAAGCCCTGCTAGGGTCTTTATTGTTTTTAATGTTTTGTTTTAATATTGATAATTTTATCATGTTCCTTTTATGACTGTGTGCTGCTTTTCCAGAGACTTGCTCAAGGTGGCATATAAATTTTCTAAGTATACCATTTTTTTATCTGGGCACATGGCACATAAGTACTGGAGAAATTTCACCAACCCTTCAGCAGCTTCCACCCCATCAGTTTGGTGTAGTGGTCAGGAGTTGGACTCTAATCTGGGAGAACCGGGTTTGATTCCCCACTCCTCCACATGCAGCTGCTGGTGTGACCTTGGGCCAGTCACAAGTTCTCTCAGAGCTGTTCTCTCATGAGCAGTTCTCAAAAGACCTCTCTCAGCCCCACCTGCCTCACAGGGTGTCTTGTTGTGGTGAGGGGAAGGGAAAGGGATGGGCGGTGCACATGTCCTGGGTATCTCAAGTCTACTTGAAACCTGGTGGTTTCAAGGGAGCAGGAAGAGAATGAGGGTGTGTTCTTTACGCTTATTTTTATTGCACGAAGTATTGGATGGGGAAGGGAATGGAGGAAGAGCAGGTCAGTTTCACTCACCTGTGGAGTGGAGCCTGAGGGGTGGGTGTTGCCTTCTGACACACTTCCGGTATGTTAGGGGGTGTGGCACATGCAAATGAGCTCCTGCACCTCTTTTTCTACGAAATGACCCCTGGAATCTCCTAACCTGGGGATAGATCATGAAACCAAAGTCCCCTTATTTGTTCCCAGTGGTCTCTGAAAGAAGGGTGGCAGGCTCCGCCTCTGTGCTGGGAACTGACTGGAAAACCAATACCGGATGGACAGCACCATCCCTCCAATTCAATACATAATGGACTAGGAGGCAAATCTTGGGTTTTCTGTCCTAGATCAGGGGAAAGCATATCCCTAAGGATATATTGCAGAAAAAGAGTTATTATTTAACTCCCTTTATTACACATTGGGGCATATATGAATGGGTCCACATTCCGTTTGGAATGACTAATGCACCTGCAGCCTTCCAGAGAAGAATCGAAGAACATCTTGAAGATCTTAGAGATGAAATCTGCATTCTCTACTTGGACAATGTTCTATTTTACAGCGGCATCTTTGAAGAACATGTGGAAAATGTGAGGAAGGTGTTACAACATCTGTCGGACTCAAAGCTTCCAAGTGTAATTTCTTTAAAAGACAAGTACACTACTTAGGACGGTGGTATCTTCAGAGGGTTACAGAATGGATCCAGCTGACACTTTGGCAGTTTGCAGTCTGGCGGAACAAGCTCCAAAGACTATTGGGGAACTTCACAAATTACTAGGGCTCTGTTCTTACTATCAAATGTTTACCCCAGATATCTTTTTTGCATGCCAAAACCTTTGTATGATTGGCTGAACTCTTCCATGATCCAACACAAATGAGTCTCACAGATCAGCTCAGAGAAGAAAGCAAATTGTTGGACAAAGTGGGACTTCTGGACACATAACTTCCACACAACTAGTAACTTGGACTAAGGAACACCGGAGTATATTAAATGAGCTACTTGACCATTTAATACGGTCTCCACTAATGGCATACCAAATATGTCATTACCTTTCATTTTACATGTGGATGCCTCTAATAAAGGATTTGGTGCAGTTCTCTATCAATGGTAGGAAGGTCAACTTAGAGTTATTGGTTATGGTCCAAGGACACTCACAACAGCAGAGAAAAAATATCATCTGCATACAGGGAAACTAGAATTCTGGGCCTTGAAATGTGCAGTCACAATTTCCATTACTACCTCTATTATGTGCCCTCATTCCTGGTACACAGTGATAATAATTCATAACATACCTCTTCACAACTGAAAGACTTGTTGCTGTCACCCACTGCTGGGTAGGGGAATTCGTTGATTACAGTATAAAATTTCATTCAAGAAAATCAAATGTGGAAGCCCTTTGACACATACAAGCATATAACTCAGTGTACCAAAGAAGCAATTATAGAGTAGTGAATGCCATTTTACAGTCTGCAGATGAACAGAAAGACAACAATGTCCCCTGGATAACAGCTGTTACTTTCAACCTCCAGTCATGGAAGATTTTTGCAAAATGATTCATCTCCATGGTACAGCTGATCTCAAAGGATAATCTACTGGCAGCCCAGAAAGAAGATCTGCAGCTCTCCAAAATTCTACAATATAAAATTTTGGGACATAAAGACACTAACTATAAGTACAACGAAGAACGTACCACTCTGCTGCAAGAATGGAGTAGATCGTATGTAAACAATGAGGGCCTGCTATATTGGGAAAACAAGTCCAAACACCAACTAGTTTCACCTGCAAAATACAAGCCCTTGGTATTTTGTGAACTGCATGAGGAAATGGGACACCTAGGCGGGGAACACGTCTTCAACTTAGTGAGGGATTTGGAGGGGGGTTACTTTGCATGAAAAGAGACACTGGACATTAGCAGCTGCATCAAACAAAAGAAGCCATGCCAGTTGGATAGTGCTCCATTTACCAACATGATCACAACAGAACGTTTGAACTTGTGTCCATTGATTTCTTTCGTTTAGATAGGAGCAAGGGATTATTTGAATATATCTTAGTCCTGATTGATCGTTTCTCAAGGTTAGTCCAGGCTTGTCCTACAAGCTACAAGACTGGAAGAATGGCAGCAGACCAAATCTTCAATGATTTTATTTCGGCATTTGGTTTTCCCAAGCGATTACATCATGACTAAGATGCAGGATTTGAAAATCATCTTTTCAAAAGACCGCAGCAGTACTGCAATATTAGCTCTTCCCAGACAACTCCATATCATCCCCAAAGTAATGGCCAAAATGAGAGAATCAATCAGATGCTGCTGGCTACGATAGAAACTTTGCCAGAAAAACAAAAAGCCTGTTGGAAGGACTCCCTTAACAAGGTGATCCATGCATACCACTGAATGCAGTATGAAGCCACAGGATTCCCCCCTTTGCGCTTGTCGTTTGGAAGATCACCAAGTGTATCCATAGACATGGCACCATCAAGCCCAGCATCTTCACCAGGAGACAATAATTCATGTGTAAACTGATGGAACTAACAGATGAGAGAAGCACACAAACTGACATCAAAATATTCTCAATCATCTGCTTTATGGGGAAAGCAAAGTTATGATGGCAGACAGCATGGCGCTGCCCTTGCCTCAGGGTGCTAGTCAGGAACCTGTCAGAAAGAGTGGGCTCTGGTAAACTGCAAGTTTATTGGGAAGACAGAACATATGTCCTGCTCCAGAGGAAGGGGGAACAGTTCTGTGTTTGAAGTGCAGAAGATGGCAATGGAGATGTTAGAGTTCTTCATCGCTCCGTCGCTTTTACACCCCTGTGATTTCTCACAGAAGCACAGAAACAAATCCCCCAAAAGGGCACACCTGGAGTAGCTAGACGTCAGACGAAAGCTATGTGTTCTTTCTCTGAGGATTGGACGCTGACTCCAGTTCCTTGGATGATGAGCAAATAGGTTGCCCAGCCTATGTTCCCCTACTGGGTATGGGACATCACACAAATCGTACTCTCAATCCAGATGCAGAGATATTTTACTTCCTGGGATCAAACAGAGGTGTCTTTTGCCACTGCTGATGGCACCACCACATCTCAGCCCTCTGGTGGCACCTGAACCCAATGTTGAAGAACTGTTTTATCAATTTTATTTTATTTCCTTCCATTTATATCCCGCCCTCCCTGCAAAGCAGGCTCAGGGTGGGTTCTAACCTATGATGATCTGCTGAGTGCAGATTTACATCATAAAAGCAGAATAACAAAATACAGACAATAAAATAATTACAATACTAGATACTTTAAAATAAATTATACCTCAACAGACACTTAAGAGCGACTCATGGGTGGGGGGGGAGGCCAGACTGAATTGGATACCCGCTGGCTCGACTGAAGGCCTGGTGGAAGAGCTCCGTCTTGCAGTGGGTCATCCAGTTAAAGAAATACGAGCCCCACAGATGTTGGCATATGATCAGTTAAGGACACCTTTAAATATCGGACCCCTGCATGTCACACACTGTGGCATATAGGCCGCGGTCACACGGCCCCTTTAAATCCGGGAGGGCTCCCGGATTTAAAGGGGCCGCATTTTTCTGCCGCGGGTTGGGATGTCTATACATCCCAACCCCTGTGGCAGAATTGGCGGCCGCGCCGGTTGAGAAAGCGGCGGTTGCGGCCGCTTCAGAGGCAGCCGCGGTGGAAACGACGGTGGCGGCCGCCGCCACAGCTGCCACTGAAGAGGCGGTGGCCGCGGCGAGAACAGCAGCCATGGCCGCGGCGGAGGCAGCCCCAGCAGCAGGAGAGGCGGCGGTGGCGGCCAAGGACCGCCAGCCACCTGGTTGAGTTGGGTTCCCCCCCCCCTTTTACACTTGGGAGCATGAGAAGAAGAAGAAGAAGAAGAAGAAGAAGAAGAAGAAGAAGAGATTGGATTTGTATCCCGCCCTTCACTCACTTGGAGTCTCAGAGCGGCTTACAAACTCCTTTCCCTTCCCCTCCCCACAACAGACACCCTGTGAGGTAGGTGGGGTTGAGAGAGCTCTTTCCCAAGCTGTCCTTGAGGGAACAGCTGGTACAGAGCTATGGCTTGCCCAAGGTCATCCAGCCAGGTGCAAGTGGAGGAGTGGGGAATCAAACCCGGTTCTCCCAGATTAGAGTCCGCGCACTTAACCACTACACCAAACTGGCTCCCAGTTTGGTGGCCATGAGTGGCCATGCGCCCAAGTGTAAAAAGGGGGGAAAAAATGGCGGGGGGAGGCCATCTGGACAGCCCTACTCTCGCAATGCTTGCGAGAGAGGGCTGTCCAGATAACCTCCAATGCGGGTTCCTCCCGAGACTCCCTGGAAAACACTAGTTTTCCCAGGGTTGGTAAAAGCGGGAGCAACCCGTATTGGAGCCCACTTCGCTGCGGGACTCACTGCGGGCCTATGTAGACGGCCCCTTTAAATGCGGGAGGAAGCAGCCCTTCCTCCCGCATTAAGGGGCCGTCTGACCGCGGCCATAGAGAGAAGAATTTCCCCCCACGGGGGCGGGGGGAGAGCGTGACAAGGAGTAATAGCTGACTGATTTGTCTCTGTGTTGCAGAAGGTCCTGCTGACAGAGGCCAGCTGAAGACAAAGAGGCCGATGCAGAAGGAGAGGAAGCGTCCGTATTGTTCTCCCTCCTGCCACTGACTGTCTCAGCCTTTCACTTCTGAGTACTTCTATGCGGAACTGGTCCAGCCCAGAAGCAAATTTGCCAGCACAACCAAAATGGGAATTTTCACTGTAGGGTTGGAATTTACCACAACGGGGGCACCAATCTGACAAAGACTTTGCTCTGTGCAGTATTTAGGATGATGCTTAATCCAGCCTTATTTATTGCATTCCATGGCTGTCACCCACAGTGGCTACCTAAAACTCCATGATCACAGCAGATGCTAGTGGCATTCTAGAGGGATGCCTTTTGCCCTCTAAGCCAGGTGTGCCCACCACCACTTCGGCCAAGGCCATGCCTGGCTTGGAGCCAGCCAGCAGCGGCACAGGTCCAGGCCATCTCCTGTGCTGCTGGGAGTGCGCCGAGCCCCTGCAGGATATCAGCACCTTTCTTGTTTATTCATTTGCTTCACTTATTCCCTGCCTTTCTCCCTAAGGGGGACCCAAGGTGGATTGCGTCCTTCTCCTCTCCTCCAATTTATCCTCACAACAACCCTGTGAGGAAGGTTAGGCTGGGTTTGTGTGACTAGCCTAAGGGTGCCCAATAAAAGGAAGAGTGGCGATTTGAACCTGCCTCTCCCAGATCCCAGTCTGAAACTCCTAACTGCTGCCCGACACTGGCTCTTCTTGTGCTGTTCCAGGCAGTCGCTTGGGTGGCTTGGATCAAGAACCAGCCCTAGATCTTTTGTCCTTAGGGCTGGCTGGCTTTGGTCAGTCTGATCCAGCAAGGCTCTTCAGACATTGCATTCTTTTACCATAAAGTTCCCACCCGATTTCCTAGACCTTGCTCTTTATAAGCTCTGTTCTAGACAAGACCCATGCTTCGAGAAGAACACGATGAGATAAGAACGTGCAGCATCGCGGAAACAGAGCAGTCCCTCATCTTTACCTTTTGTAGATACAGAATGGTTCCTTTCAGCACTGCATAAAATTTCTTCCATCCTCGTCGTCCCCGGGGAGCTGAAAAGCAAGAAGGTAATTATACCCCGAGTCTTAAGCAACTAGGAAACAAATAGTGCATCTCAGGAGAAACCCATAAGAAATACCAGCAGGGGTCATTTCAAGCAGGAGCTCGGGGAGCGCAGCTCTGGGAGTCGGTGCCAGCCCCACCCCACCGCGGGGGAATGCCTGCTTGTGTCCTGGCTGCAGCAAAATGACCCCGTCCCCTGGAAAGGTCCTTGTTCCTCCGACCAGCCTTCTGAAGGCTTCAGCCACCACTGAACCTATCCTCCCAGAAGAGTGCTATTTCTGAGGCTTGGATTAGTAGCTGTCCCCTCTCTGCCAGCTCTCTCTCTCTCTCTCCCCTTTCTTTCTTGCCTTCTGACATACTTCCGGTGATGTCAGGTGATGCAGCATATGCAAATGAGTTATGCTAATAAGCTCCTGCACCTCTTTTTCTACAAAATGACCCCTGAATACCAGTCCATGCAAGGCTGCAATAGGGATAGGGGAGAAAATGAAGTGGGTGCCTAACACTTATCAGCTCCATGCTCCAGGTCTGCTGGCTGGATGGCTATCTGATCTGGAGGAGGAGGTGGAGGAGGATTTATACCCCACCCTTCACTCGGCGTCTCAGTGCGGCTTACAATCACCTTCCCTTCCTCTCCCCGCAGCAGACACCCTGTGAGGTAGGTGGGGCTGAGAGAGGTCTGAGAGAACTGCTCTTGAGAGAACAGCTCTGAGAGAACTTGTGACTGACCCAAGGTCACCCAGCTGGCTGCATGTGGAGGAGAGGGGAATCAAACCCGGTTCTCCCAGATTAGAATGTGTGCTCTTAACCACTGCACCAAACTGAAGTTCCCTTGTGATGGTGAAGTAACACCAGCGCCAACACCATGGCACCAGTCCCACTGTTACGGTGGCCTGCTACTGCCCAAAGCAGGAGAAGGACAAGGCAAGGGGATCAAAGGAGGGGGGAAATGAAACTTACAGCATATTCCTAAGGAGACTGACACCCACTGAAGTCAATGGGTTTTAAAGGATGTAAATCTGGTTAGGACGGCACAGTCGGTCAGAATCTGGTGCTCCTTCACATCCCATTCCCAGCCCCAAAGACAGTGTAGCTCAGTTCCAGAAAAAGAGGTAGTACTGGTTAAAAATTCACACTGCCTGAACTTAATGGAAAGTCAACAGCTGATGCCCTCTCCTCTTGCACCACCTGCACAATGACAGTAAAGTGAAACCTTCCCTGCTTGTCATATGGGGTGGAGATTAGGGGTCCAGCGGAGTCAGAGCAGTAGAGAAATCCCATAGAACACCTTTTAAGGATCTCTGGTTAGCGCTCCATCTGGTGATACCAAACAGCTGATATTAGGGTGGAGGAAGGATTTATGCCAGTGAAACTCCATCCCCCTTGTTCAGGCGGCCGGCCGTGCTGCTCTGAAGCAGCAGAGCAAAGTCTGAGTCCAGTGGCACCTTGAAAACCCGCAAAGCTTTATTCTGTGTAAAAGCTCATACCCAGAATAAAACTTTGTTGGTCTTAATGGTGCCACAGGACTCAGACTTTGTTTTCCATCCTCTTTTGTTGTTGCTGCTGTATTGTGGGAAGTCTCTTAACCAGGGGTCATTTCGTAGAAAAAGAGGTGCAGGAGCTCATTAGCATAACTCATTTGCATATGCCACACCCCCTAACATATCGGAAATGTGTCAGAAGGCATCACCCACCCCTCAGGCTCCACTCCACAGGTGAGTGAAACTGACCTGCTCCTCCTCCGTTCCCTTCCCCATCCAATACTTGGTGCAATCAAAATAAGCGTGAAGAACACACCCTCATTCTCTTCCTGCCCCCTTGAAACCACCAGGTTTCAAGAAGACTTGAGATACCCAGGAAATGTGCACCACCCATCCCTTCCCCTTCCCCTCCCCACCACAAGACACCCTGTGAGGTAGGTGGGGCTGAGAGAGGCCTTTTGAGAACTGCTCATGAGAGAACAGCTCTGAGAGAACTTGTGACTGGCCCAAGGTCACACCAGCAGCTGCATGTGGAGGAGTGGGGAATCAAACCCGGTTCTCCCAGATTAGAGTCCAACTCCTGACCACTACACCAAACTGATGGGGTGGAAGCTGCTGAAGGGTTGGTGAAATTTCTCCAGTACTTATGTGCCATGTGCCCAGATAAAAAAATGGTATACTTAGAAAATTTAGATGCCACCTTGAGCAAGTCTCTGGAAAAGCAGCACACCGTCATAAAAGGAACAATGATAAAATTATCGATATTAAAACAAAACATTAAAAACAATAAAGACCCTAGCAGGGCTTTCCCCGGGGCGCTGCGCCTCTGCACTGTTCGGGGAAGCCGAGGAGGGGGCGGGGCTTGGTCATGTGCCCGCCCCCTGGGCTCCTCACTCCCGGAGCTGCGCTCCTGTGCGCTCCCGCTCCAACGGACCCCTGCTCTCAACGCAAATCGGGGAAAACCTTTCTGGAAGCAAAGCAGACTTGCATCTAGAAATAACTGAGTTCCTCTGTGTGAACAGAAATTGTCTGAACTGAACATTTAACTCCCTCAATCTTCTTTTAAAAAGTCAGTGTTCAGATCAGCCGCAAACAACCGAAAGCAAACTCAGGGGGATTCCCTTCTCCCCCTGCCGCCCCCACCCCCACCCCACGCACAAGTGACCTACTTCTCTTCCCATCCATGTCGGCATGGGTTTTCCGCGTGAGGATGCCGTGCTTGTAGGTGACGGCGTTCTGGGCCTGGGGAACGTCCAGGAAAGGGTTGCTTCCGTCCACTATCCTTGGCGCTTTCTTGGCACCAGCACCAAATTTATCATCAACCAGTTCTGACAGCGATTTTCTGAGTTCATCTTCGTCACTGGGGAAGAAAGCAGAATAAAACATAAACCACCGGGCCAGTGAGAAATCTGCTTTTGAAAAATGCCTTCCGTCTCTCTTTCACCCTTGCTCTCTCTCTCTCTCTCTCTCTGTATGTTCAGCACAAACGCAGAGAGTTTCTCTGCTAGCATTAACAACCTGGCCTCCACAGATACCATTCATTGCAAGAGTAGTGGAAGAACTGAAATGTGGAATCATATGGTATAGTCTAGTCCAGGGGTCTCCAACACGGTGCCTATGGGCACCATTGCACCTGCCAATGCCTTTCCTGGTGCCCAGCCCCCCCCCGTGCTTTTAGAAAGTGGGAGGGGCTAGGTGGGGCATTTGCCCAGCAAAGCTTCGGATTGGCTGTGCAGATTTAAAGGCATACTATTAAACAGCGCTTCTGCCTGAAATGTTGAATTGTTACTGATAAAGGCTGCGATCAAACACGCCTTTAGATCCAGCATAGCTACGAATGCCTGATGGATCTAAAGGGCAGACTCAGACAGCAACAGCTGGGAAATTGCCAGCTACGCCTTTGTTTTTTGTGACTGTGTCTTTAATGAACCCAGAGATGGGGACTCAGGTGCAGGTGAGAGCCCTCATCGACTCCGGATGCGCCCGGGACATAATCAGCCCCTCTATGGTCACAGGGCTGGGGGCTATGGTAATGAGACTGCCTGAGCCACTGGTGTTCACTCAGATGGACAGCTCGTCTATGTGGGAGCCCTGCAAGTACCAAACTGTTCTGCTTATTATGGGCAAGGGGACACATTGGGAATGGAGAGAGTTTGTTATCAACCCCTTGGCTTGGTTTTCTATGGTCCTAGGCAGCCCGTGGTTGGGTGCCCATGATCCGTATATTTTATGGAGCGAGGGGACAGTAGACTTTGTAGCCCCCAGATACAAAGAGCACCTCTGGCAGCCAGGCCCCTCAACCAGTTCTCCTCTGAGCATGCCTAGCAACGGAAGAACTCAGTTCTATCCCGGTGCCATATAGAGACCTTGCCAAAGTCTTCAAGGAGGAGGAGGTAGACGAGCTCCCCCCCCCCCTGCAACACAGACTGTGCCACTGAATTATTGCTGGGACATAAGCTACCAAAAGGGAAACTCTACTCCATGAGTCCTAATGAGAAGGTGGAACTGAGGAAATTTATAGACAAAAACGTAGCCCGGGGCTTCATCCGACCGGCCACCTCCCTGTTCGCAGTCCCTGTTCTGTTCAGAAAAAGAAAAATGGGGGTCTGTGGTTGTGTACTGACTATAGGGAATTGAATGTGGTTTCTGCCACGAATGCCTATCCCCTCCCTCTGATCAAAGATTTGCTGGCGGAGGTGGTGAAAGGGACATTTTTTACTAAATTGGATTTAAGAGACACTTATTTTCGAGTGCGCATTAAGGAAGGGGGCGAGGCTAAGACTGCCTTCAATACACCATTGGGCCAATTCGAATATCTAGTGATGCCATTTGGGTTGCGAGGGGCACCGGGGGTCTTTCTGAATTTAATAACTGACGTTTACACAAGCACTTATTCAAAGGGGCCCTGATTTACTTAGATGATATTTTATTATACTCACAAGATAAGGAATCACACGTGAAATTGGTTCGTGACGTCCTACAGACTTTGTATAAACACAGGCTGTTGGCCAAGCTCTCCAAGCGCACGTTTCACCAAACGAAAGTAGACTTATTGGGCTATCATGTCTCGCTGCGAGGGCTAGAGATGGACCCAAATAAAGTAACTGCTGTGCTAGGGTGGGAAGCCCCTAGAACCTGTCACCAACTCCAAAGTTTCCTTGGATTTGCCAATTTCTATAGAGCCTTCCTCCCCAATTTTGCCCAAGTCAGCCTGCCCCTCATGGACTTACTCAAACCCAAGGGGAAGGGAGCTGATAGCGTAAAACCTGGGACTAGACTGAAATGGACTGTTGAATGCCAAGAGGCATTCAATCACTTAAAGAGACTGTTTACTTCAGAGCAGTGTTAGCCCACCACAATGAAAACAAGAAATTTATTGTGCAAGTTGACACCTCGAATGTGACTATGGGAGGGGCGATTCTGCAAGAGGGACTGGATGACAAATTCCATCCACTGGCTTATTTGTCAAAAAAGTTCTCATCTACAGAGCAGAACTGGGCGGCGTGGGATAAAGAAGCGGCTGCCATCTGCTTGGCCTTGTTAACCTGGCGTCATTGGTTGGAGTGAGCGCGCACGCCTTTCGAGGTCTGGACCGATCACAACAACCTCGAGGCGTTGCGGACCTCTCGGAGTCTAAATGCAAAGCAACTGCACTGGGCAGATTTTTTTCTCCAAATTCCGGTTCAATTTGCACCATTTCCCCAGCAGGGTGAACTCATTAGTGGATGCCTTGTCCTGCCTCCCTCAACATGAGAGTCAGAGGAAGGAAGTGGTGGACTCAATGCTCACCCCCACCCAGTTGGGCGGGCGCGTGCTCACTTGAAGCTGGGCACGAACGGAGAAAGCAGAGAGGGAGCTGTGGCTGGATAAATTCCGAGTGACTTTCACTGATGCAGATCGCTCGGAAGCCTTGGTGGACCCTTCAATTGTGCTGGGTCCTAATGGTTATTGGCGGAAAGGAATCAAGCTGTTTGTTCCCCAGACTTTGGGGGGGGGGGAGTATTGCATATGGGGCATCAGTCTAAACTTGCAGGACACTATGGCTACCTGAAAACCTTGCACCTTTTACAGCGTCAATTCTGGTGGCCACAAATGAGAAAAGACATTTCGGAGTACGTGGAATCCTGCCAAACATGCCTAATGAGCAAGCGCTGGCTGGGGAAGCTGCCGGGTCTGCTTAAGCCCTTAGAAACACCTGAGCACCCCTGGGAGGTGATTTCTATGGATTTCATCACTAACTTACCCCCCAGTAAGGGGAAACGGTGATTTGGGCGGTGGTGGATCTCTTTTCCAAGCAAGCCCATTTCATTCCCTTCAAGCAACTCCCCACGGCTAAGGCACTTGCCAAAATGTTTATGCAGCACATTATAATGAGTTACAATCTATACCTCGTAGGTGATATTGGACCAGGCACACAATTCGTTGCCAAGTTCTGGAGGGAACTTATGGGGGTGCTGAGGATCAAACAAGGGCCATGGTCACACGGCCTTTTAAATCCGGGAGCCCTCCCAGATTTAAAGGGGCCGCTTCTTTTAAGTTCAGGTTGGGATGTTTATACATCCCAACTTCCGGTGGCTGGTGGTGGCAGAGGCTGCGGGCTGGTGAAGGAGGCTGGTGGTGGCAGAGGCTGGCAGCAGCGGTTGCAGTGGCAGAGGAAGCGGGCGGCGGCAGCAGAAGAGGAGGCGGTTGGTGGCGGAAGAAGAGGCGGCGGTTGTTGTCAATGGAGGAGGAGGCCGGCGGCGGCTGAGGGAGGAACCCTTCCCTGAGCCCTGCCAGCCACCTGGTAAGTTCAGTGGTTTCCCCCTCCCCACTTTTGCACTTGGGCGCTTGAGTGCCCAAGCACCCAAGTGCAAAAGGGGGAAAAAACAGGGGGGGCATCTGGACAGCCCTCTCTCACGATGACTGCGAGAGAGGGCTGTCCAGATAGCTCAATTGAGGGCTGTCCAGATAGCTCAACACTCAATTTTCCCAGGGTTGGAAAATGTGGGAAGAACCCGCATTTGAGCCCGCTTTGACGTGGGACTAGCCGCGGCCGTTGTGGACGGTCCTTTTAAATGCGGGAGGAAACAGAAGTTCCTCCCTCATTAAAGGGCCGTGTGACCGTGGACTAAGCAGTGGTTATCATCGAGAGACTGATGGCCAAACGGAAAGAGTCAATCAAGTGGTTGAACAATTTTTGCATTGCTTCACTATCAGCAAGATGACTGGGTTGATCGGCTACCGTTTGCTGAGTACAGTTATAACAACGCTGTCCATTCATCGACTGGGGTTTCTCCATTCATGGCCCTTCATGGGTATAAGGGAGCCCCCCTTTCTATGCTCCCGGTTGGGCCAGTGCCTGCCGGTGATCTGCAGTCGTGGTGGCAGGGCTTGCGGGAATCTTGGCCAATGATTCAAAAGACCCTGGAAAAGGCTAAGAGGAGTTATAAGACTCAAGAGGACAAAGGGAGGGTTCCTGGGTGGTCTTTGGAACCTGGGGATGCAGGTTATCTTTCTACACGGAACCTGAGGGGTCTGCAACCTAGAAGGAAACTGGGTTGGAAATATGTTGGTCCATTCACAAAATCAATGAGGTGACTGTTGAAGTTGATTTGCCTAAGTCACTCAAACATTTGCACCCCATTTTCCATTTCAGTCTACTGAAGCAGGATCCTGGGCCGAGTTGCATGGAGCCCCTGTCCACCAGCCCCTCCTCTGATGATGATGAATGGTGAACCACATTTTGAGGTGGCCCAAATCTTGGACTCTAAACTGAAATGAGGAAGGCTTTTGTATTTGGTGCGCTGGAGGGACTTTGAGCCGAAACAAGATGAGTGGGTTGATCATGTACATGTTAATGCTCCTGCTTTGCTTCGTAAATTTCATAAGATGTATCCAGCTAAACCTGGTGGGGAGAGGTTTTTTTGGGGGGCAGGATGTCAGCTACGCCACCATAGATGGTGGGAGATGGGTGCTGCAGGCTGGGTAAGGCTTGTGCTCATTACAGATGTCTTGAGGTATGCTGAGTTTCACTTTGAATGCTGTGTGTTATCCCACTGTCTGTGCCTGACCTTGACGCCCTGTTACTTTCCTTCCCTTGGGAACTGTGGAGCGTTTGTTCTGGCACGCTGGCTTGCTTGTTGTGATTGGCCCCTTCCCACCCCAGGGTGTGCTTTGAATTATGTATAACTTCCCAACTCCCGCCTGGACAGGCATTACTGACACGAATGTTCTAAACGCCTACCTTTACTGATTCCAATAAACAGCTTGCTGCTTAAGACTGTCTGTTGGGTCTGATTGCTGTGGGACTCTGACAGAAACCTCCCGTAGTCATCAGCAACCCATGCTGCTCCACCATAGCTGAGCTCTGAGAAGGAGCAGGAGACAGAACTGCTAGAGGGGTGAGTGTTTTTATTTGCTTTAAGCTAAGGTGACTTAGCTGTGGGTACTGTGTGGGAGGACTGAGTTTGGGAGTGTGTGGGTGAGTTTTGAATTGTTGCAGAGTCCTAGCTGCAAGAGATAGGGTGAGAAAGGGTCATTGTTCAACTGTAACTGGATTGCCTGGGTTAATTTGAATAGCTGCTGGCCCCGCCCTCTGAGACTTCTAATTAAGGCAACACCTCACCAGAGAACTCATGGGCACTCAATGAAATTGCTGAGCAGTCAGGTTACTGTACCTCACTGAGGTCCCCGTCCTCCCTCCTTGTGAGAAGGCTACTTACCTTACTGAGAACACAAGGAGACTAGGGTTAGAACAGATAAAAGGAAGTACTTCTTCACCCAAAGAGTGGTTAACACATGGAATTCACTGCTACAGGAGGTGGTGGTGGCTACAAGCATGGACGGCTTCAAGAGGGAATTGGATAAACATATGGAGCAGAGGTCCATCAGTGGCTATTAGCCACAAGGTATAGATAGGAACTGCAGGCCAATTGACGCTCTGTATTCTTGGTGGTTGGGGGGGGGCAACAGTGGGAGAGCTTCTTAGTGTCCTGGCCCCACTGGTGGACCTCCTGATGGCACCCAGTATTTTTGGCCACTGTGTGACAGAGTGTTGGACTGGATGGGACACTGGCCTGATCCAACATTGGCTTCTCTTATGTTCTTATGACACCGGGAAAAGTCCAGCTCTTCCAGTTCCGACAAGCCACAGACGGACTTTCCCCTGTTTGATCATGCAAGCACACTCTCATGCCATAGGGATGGCCATTCCCCCCCCCCCCCCCCGCAGTATGTGCATAATCGCATACTCCATAGGGAGCCCTCAGTGTGGAGGTGCAATTCCTCATTTGTGCACATGGGAAACACATGGCAACCCCCCCCCCCGTGACTTA
This sequence comes from Lepidodactylus listeri, assembly GCA_029233225.1. NCBI lineage: Eukaryota > Metazoa > Chordata > Lepidosauria > Squamata > Gekkonidae > Lepidodactylus > Lepidodactylus listeri. Next base: position 15,185,825 of record JARCFY010000017.1, on the reverse strand, counting down.
CCCGTGGTTGTGTCTGATCACACAGTGATGGGCTGAGTCTGCAGCACTAAGAGATATGTGATCTCGCCACTGGGTGCCAAATTCCTCTACAGGAAATAGCCTTTCTTCCCCTCTGCTCCAACTGGCATGTGTGACTGAAGCCTTAGAGTTATGTATACCTTCACTCCCTTGCTTTCTGTGGTTAGCTCTGCCTCCTGGGACAGCCATTTTGTAACTGGCTCCACTCAGGGCTTCTTTTTTTTTAAAGAGGTGCCGGAACTCTCAAGAAGGAAAGAAATCTGTATACTGAAAACTCATGAACTTTTAAACATTTTAAAAAGAATTTTGTTGAAGAGGTTCCAAAACTCCGTTCCAGCGCATTCCCTTAGAAAAAAAGCCCTGACTCCACCTCCTGTGGCAGCCATTTTGTGATTGTGTCCACCACCCTGTGTCAGAATCCATACGTGCCCACAGGTTCAAAAAAGGTTGGGGACTCTGGTCTAATCTCATCAGATCTCACAAGCTAAGCAGGGTCAGTACCTGGATGGGGGACCACTAAGGAAGACTCTGAAGAGGAAGGCCATGGCCAACCACCTTTTCTTCTCACTTGCCTTGAAAGTCCCTTGGTGGGGTTGCCGTAAGTCGGTTGTGACTTGATGGCATATATATACACACAAAATGGAACAATGACATGAATGAGTCTCAGAATTCCAAGAAAAGCCAACTCACAGCATGAAGCGAAGATGGGGCTATGGAATCAGAGGGAAGGAAGATTGAGAGCACTTTCCCAGATGCTTCTGTTCTCTTCACAGGAGATCTGCCTGGTAGCTTTCCTCTCATTCCTTGGCCTCTTGAGATATTGCTGGCTTTAAAATAACTTGGGTGATGTGAAGTATAGATCACGTGTATCCTGAACCGAGGCACATTTGACTTCAAAGGGGCTTATTTCCTCATAAAAGTTACCAGATTGCACCCTTCCATTGAAATGCGGGCGAGATGAGTGTGCTTGCCTTGATTTCTGCGAGTGGGTCTGTCGATCTAAGCTTTGTCCCAAATGCTGCTTGATCTATATGACTAGTACATTCTTATCCCACCCTTCCTCCTAGGAGCTCAGTGAGCCTCCCCGTACTGTATTTTCACAAGAACTCTGTGAGGAAGTTTGAACCTCAGCCTTCCCAGTCATAGCGTGGTACTCTAACCACTGAGCCACATTTCTATGAAGAAGAAGATGACGAAAAAATGAAGAAGAGGAGGAGGAGGAGGAGAAGGAAGAAATTGGATTTATACCCCGCTCTTCACTTGGGCTGTGATCATACGTGCCAGAAGATCTGACATAGGTGCAAATGCCCAATGGATCAAAAGGGCGCAATCAGACAGCAACATCTGGGAAGCGTCCTGCCGCTGTCGGCAACCCACGCTGCTCTGCAGAAGAAGGGGAGTTAAAAGACACTGGGGAAAATCCGGTAGTAAATGGGCTGTGATGGGCCACTGACGGACTTTCCCCTGTCTGATCACACAAGCACACTTCTGAACCGTTGGGATAGTCTGATCAGGCCATCCTGGCTTGGTGCCATTCCCCCCCTTCTCAGTATGCACATCATCGCATACTCCATAGGGGGCCCTCAGTACAGAGGTGTGATTCCTCGTTTATGCACATGGGGGGGGGAATGGCAAAAAAGCCCGACTAACCCACAGTTGCGTCTGATCACACAGTGACGGGCTGGGCCTGCAGCAACAAAGGGCTGTGTGAACTTGCAACTGTGGGTCTAATTCCTCCGGAGGGAATAGCCTCACTTCCCCTCCACTTCAACTGGCACATGTGACTGCAGCCTTGGAGTCTCAGAGCGGCTTACAAACTCCTTTCCCTTCCCCTTCCCCACAACAGACACCCTGTGAGATAGGTGGGACTGAGAGAGCTCTCCTGAGAACTGCTGTTGAGAGGACAGCTCTGCGAGAACTTGTGTCTGACCCAAGATCACACCAGCAGCTGCATGGGGAGGAGTGGGGAATCAAACCCGGTTCTCCCAGATTAGAGTCCACACTCTTAACCACGCACTTAACCACTATGTCGTCTAGCAGAAAGACGATTTTAAAATGGTGTGTGCATGCATGTTAAGTGCCGTCAAGTCACTTCTGACTCATGGCGAGCCCAAGAATTAATGGCCTCCAAAACATCCTATTGCTCACAGCCTTGCTCTGGTCTTGCAAACTGAAGGCCTTTGTGGCTTCCTTGATGGCATCCATCCACCTCATGCTGGCTCTTCCTCTTTCCCTGCTGCCTTCAGCTTCTCCAAGCATGATTGCCTTTTCCAGTGACTCTTGTCTTCTCATAATGTGACCAAAGCAGGATAGCCTCAGTTGAGTCATTAAAAGCTTTTTAATGTACTGCAGTGGCCCCACTGATTTCTCATGATCCTGAGACATGCAGGGCTATTTTTGGGCAGGAACACACAGGAACGAAGTTCCGGCTGGCTTCTGAGTTGGCCACACCTACAGCCTCCCCCCGCCCCCGGGTTCCCCAGGCGCCTCACAAGCCACGGGGCGCCTGGGAAAGCCAATCCAATCCAGGGAGGGAAGGCAGTTTAAACTGCCTCCCCCCCCCTCGGGTTCCCCATGTGTCCGGCAAGCTGCAGGGCTCCTGGGGAAGCCAATCCTGGGAGGGAGCTGCACTGTCAGGGGTGTGGCCTAATATGCTAGTGAGTTTCTGCTGTTGGGTGTGGCCTGTTATGCTAATGAGTTCCTGCTGGGCTTTTTTTTGGTAGACATGTAAAAATAAACTGGCAGGAAAGGACAGCACTCCTCTGTCCTCCGGGTGGTTTGACCTCAGTCCGCCTTCTCCCAGAAACAAACACAGGGGGGTCTCTTGTGCCGGGCATCTGGGAGCTGACCCAGGTCTACAAAGCAGACCCCTTGTGCAATTTGCCCAACTGAGCTGCTGGTCTAAGAGGCTGAACCCTGCCCCCCCCCACACACACACTTAGGGTGATTTCACCCTTTCCACGTCGGTGTGTTCTTTTTTGTGTGTGTGCTACTGGCAGGACACGCCAAGTGAGGCATACTGATGTGGGAGGACCATGAGTCTCCCTTAGGAGGAGCCGTCATAGAACGGAAGCATGGGAAGAGACACCATGGCTTGCTTTTTTGGTGCTGTTGCGCAGCATCTGAAGCCGGCCGTAGAGCTGATTCAGACGCCAGAAGCACGGCTGCTTCTTGGTCCTAATGCATCTTTTATGCACACCAGACCACATGTTGTGGTTCATACACATACCGTGTGCCATTTGGCAAGAAACCTTTGAAGGTTCATGAGTGGCCCATCTGCCTTGGTATTTTTTTTTTTGAATGAAATTCCTTTTTCTTATGCTGGCATGAGTTTATGCATGTCACCCCATGTTCAGATACACTTCCTCTGAACTACCTTATGTAACCTTTCGCCAAGTGCATTGTTTTATACACTGACACATGGAGAGAGAGGAATGGCTGACTCCTGGAGCAGCTTGGAGCCAGTTTGGTGTAGTGGTTAAGTGCGCGGACTCTAATCTGGGAGAACCGGGTTTGATTCCCCACTCCTCCACTTGCACCTGGCTGGATGACCTTGGGCAAGCCATAGCTCTGTACCAGCTGTTCTCTCAAGGACACCTTGGGAAAGAGCTCTCTCAGCCCCACCTACCTCACAGGGTGTCTGTTGTGGGGAGGGGAAGGGAAAGGAGTTTGTAAGCCGCTCTGAGACTCCAAGTGAGTGAAGGGCGGGGTATAAATCCAATCTCTTCTTCTTCTTCTTAATTCATGTTTCAGCAGAACATAGATGGCACTTTTTCTGATGTGAAACAGACTTTAGGAAGAGGAGACTAGATTTTGACCCCCCCCCCCCCAAAAAAAAGTGACTTGCTGTTGTTTCTCAAAACCCCTTAACGTTACAGGTGTACAAGACACTCCTAAAAAGGCTTAGGAAGAATTCCTCATATTTCTTAGCTGGCTGTGGATTTCCTCCGAAATTGACATTCAAGCCCAGGAGCACCAACCAGAGTTGCAGGGTATACACTTTCAAGAGTCAAAGCTCCCTTTGACATAGGGATGCCAGCCTCCAGGTGGGGCCTGGGGATCCCCTGGAATGACAGCTCATCTCCAGACTGCAGAGATCAGTCCCTCTGGAGGAGATGGACGCTTTGGAGGGTGTAGGCTTGCCAGGTCCCTCCTGGTGACTGGTGGGGAATGGGGGAGACTTACCAGTAGAAAGAAGAAGTCCTAGGCCATGTTGCCGGCATTGCACAGGAAGTGATAGCATCATGCCAGCAATGTCTGGTATTTGGGCAAAAACTCTGTGGTAAAACTGGCTTCTACCATAGAGGTTTTGCTCAAATACCAGACTGTTGCCCAGAAGTCACTGGTGCGATGACATCACTTCCTGTGCAATGGCAGCAACATGGCCTAGGCCTTCTTTCTACTGGTAAGACCCCCCCTAGGGTTGCCAGCCTCCAGGTGCGGCCTGGGGATCTCCCACTTTTACAACTGATCTCCAGCTGAGAGAGATCAGCTCCCCTGGAGAAAATGGCTGCTTTGAAGGGTACAGTCTATGGCATTGTACCATGCTGAGGCCCCTCCCCTCCCCAAACCCTGCCCTCTCCCGGCTCCACCCCCAAAGTCCCCAGGTATTTTCTAACCCAGACTTGGCAACCCTACCCACCCCCCCGGCCAGCTGATTGGCAACTGGGGTGCAAGGGCTGGTGGCAGGGGATCCCCGCCTCCAGCACGGGGTCTGGGGACCCTAGGAGGGTGGATTCTATGGCACTGTACCCCACTGAGTTCCCTGTCCTCCCCAGGCTCCAGCCCCAAATCTCCAGCAGTTTCTCAAGCTGGAAACCAGGGAGGACCTGACAATCCTAGTAAAGGCATCCGGGGGGAGTACCCACTGTTTCCACTCTATGGGAGCTGCTGCTATCTTACTTGTCTGAATGCTTTTGTGTCTGTGTGACACAGAGGCAGCAGCAGATGCCCGAGTGGCAGATGCCCACCTACTAGGCCTGGCTGAACTGCCCCAAGACAGGGGGCACAGCTCAGCTCCCTGAGGTTTTGAAGGGGAAAAGTGGGCACATGAAGGGAACCAAGCTTCTGTGGAAGCCTGCGTAGACATTTGCTCCTTCCAATAAAAATACACTCTGTGGTGGTGGAAATTGCTGTCAATTCACAGTTGACTTACGGCAACCCTGTAGCGTTTTCAAGACAAGAGATGTTCAGAGGTGGTTTGCCAGTTCTTGCCTCAGTGCCACAATCCTGGTATTCCTTGGAGGTCTCCCTTCCAAGTACTTGCCAGGGCCAACCCGACTTAGCTTCCAAGGTCTGATGAGATCAGGCTTGCCTGGGAGAGGGCGGGGTTTGGGGAGGGGAGGGGCCTCAGCATGGCACAATGCCATAGAGGCCACCCTTCAAAGTAGGTCAGGGCAAAAAGACACTTTGGGATCACCCTTGCATCCGGTAAGCCTCTGCTGCCCATGGAAGTTGCTTATGATGTCATGCTGCCCCCTAGTGGGGCCACATTCTCATCCAGGAAAGGGGTGCTTTTCGTACAGATGCTCTAGGACAGGGGTGGGCAATTGTTTTGGCTCGGGGGCCGCTTTGTGGGAGCGGAGGGTTAGCGGAGGGCCGCACTTTTTAAAATGATTGCATTCATTAGTTAACTTTGCATTTCAGAAAAGGTATAAATTGTATCATAAAAATCAATAAATATAAATTAAATAAAATAGGGGTAGTTTTATTCAATTTATTTATTGTGCTAATCATATCATCTATAGCTGCAAGCACCTTTAATTTTAGAATCAGTTTAATGAGAGAAATGTACCCTATCACACTTTTCTACAATTTTTTTGAAATCAGGAGATTGCTTGTTGAGAAACCACGTGGCCGACTGTCTTGGCGGGCCACAAAATACTCTGTGGCGGGCCACATGTGGCCCCCGGGCCGCAATTTGCCCACCCCTGCTCTAGGAAGCATCTTGAATGTTTTCTGGAGATATTGCTTTTGGAAGCAGAGTGGAAATAGTTGAGAGAGCTGGAAAAAAACTGGCCAGAACAGGGAGGCGTGTGTGTGTGTGTGGTGTAAATGAAAAGAATATTTTTTAAATGTGAAAATTTTGCCACAACTTCAATGGACTGGTACCATGGCATGGGGTGGGTGGGTAATTAAACAGAGTTTGAATTCCACAGCACCATAAATTGTCGCTCTTGCATATGAAACATCTGGAGAGGTAAATACTGTACAGTCTTTTGAAGTACAGTTAACTAATGGCCTGATTCTAGGTGCATTAACTAATGGCCTGAATCTAGGTGCATTAGCACTGGTGTGGAATCACACAGGACTGGATCATCCTTATTGATTCCTCCAGTATCGAGCATTTTATCTCTGACCAGAAGTGACTTGCTCTTTTGAATGGCTTCGGGACCATCCTGCTTAGATGAAAACAACAGAAGCTGCACTGAAGATAAGCTTCTAACACTAGAATGCCTTAAAGGGCATGGATTGAGGTAAACTGTGCCTCAGACCATTCAGAATGTGAATCTCTGCTGTTTTGGGGCAGGAACGCACAGGAACGGAGTTCCGGCTGGCTTCCATGTTGGCCACACCTACAGCTTCCCCCCTCTGGGTTCCCCAGGCACCTTGCAAGCCGCGGGGCACCTGGGGAAGCCAAGCCGATCCAGGGAGGGAAGGCAGTTTAAACTGCCTCCCCTCCTCCGGTTCCCCAGGTGACCCGCAGTTGTGGGGCACCTGGGTGTCAGTTAGCACTGCCAAGGGTTCTGTTGCAGTCATGTCGGGTAACCCTGCCAATGGTTTTGTAGCAAGCATGTCAGTTACCACTGCCAATGGTTTCTATCGCCTTCCCTGATGGTCACTTAACATTGCCTTTGTTTTGAGTTCCATACCTGCTCTTCTAGGTCCCGGATGGGAGATAGCATCGGTAGAGTGACTCCCACCGCAGGAATGCGCCTCTAACTCGCTCTGCACATGCTCACTGCTTATTAGCTTTTCCTCACTCCTATCTCTCTTTCGCTTCTCGCTAGCTCACGGCCTTGAGCTGGAATCCTCCTGCTACATGTTATTTTACTTCCAGGTGCAAATTGCTCCTTTGCTTGATTTTACCCTTGGGAACATCCGCCCCACAGATCCTGACAGTGTCTTTGCCTGGGAACCTAATTTGCCGCGCTTTCCTTGGGAATGGTGGGCCAGTATATTTGGGCGCCAATAATTCTCCCAACTGATTGGTGGGAGTCGAGGGGGGGCTTATTTCATATCAGGTATAATTGTAGTTATATTACTATGCTTGGGTATTACTAAGAGAAGAAGTGTATTTGACCAACCAGATCTTTTCTGCAAATAAAGGACTTTCTGTTTAAGGAGACCTGTTGTGGACTACATCTACTGGCACAATCTCACACTGGGGAAGCCAATCCAGAAACTGCCTCCTGCAGGGCACCTGGGAAAGCTGATCCTGGGAGGGAGCTACACTGTCAGGGGTGTGGCCTAATATGCTAATGAGTTTCTGCTGTTGGGTGTGGCCTATTATGCTAATGCGTTCCTGCTGGGCTTTTCCTACAAAAATAGCCCTGGGTGCCATTAAGACTAAAATCCAAGCTATGATGAAGACATTTTCCCATCATAATATAAAATACTTTTGAAAAAATACTTACATAGCCCATTCAAGCTTTTCATTTTTAATGGAATTATACAGGCTCTGAAACAAAGACATAATGTCAGTTCTTAGCAGATTCTCAGAAAAAAATATCCCTCTGTGTGACACACATCCAATCAACCACTAGTGAAGTCCTACTATAGTAAGGGATTCTCAACGGAATCCTCTGTTACTTGTTTAACTTCAAGTCGTTGTTGTTTTTAAACAGTTAGCCTCTCTCTACCACGTATCAAATTAGCTTTTCAGCCTTCTCATTTTACTCACTGTTCAGTTCCCGTTTCTTCAGGGAGTTTTCTCCTGCTCCGCATGTGTTTTGTCCCTCTAGTGGTTGATTTGATATCAAACAGCTTTATTTCCAGATTATTTCCCTCAGGCTGTTTGATATCAAATCAAAGACTAGAGGGAGCAGAACCCGTGCAGAATGGGGGGGGGGGGGGGGGAAGGAACCCTTAGGAAGCAAGAACCTAACAGCAAGTAAAATGAGAATGAGGAAAAGCCCAATGAAATAATAGATTTCTCATCTAGTGGTTCCTGTACAGCTTGGAGTTTCTGCCTAAATGTTCAGAACGCATGAGCTGGTGAAAACCTTAGCCCCACATTTTGATCTTCACTGCCCTGCTTTTAGGAAATCTAAAACTGCCACCGAAAGGAATACCCCCTCCAAATGCCAAAGTCCAGCTTAAATGAGCTATCCTTCTTTGCACTGAGCCAGATCTGCAAGACCTCCAACTGATGAGCAAATCCCATCCTCCTGGCTTGCTTTCAGAACCCCAACTACTGAATACAAATATTCTAGCTGAACAATACATAAGGCTGAAATGGTAAGAAGAGAAGAGATTGGATTTATACCCCGCCCTTCACTACCCAAAGGGGTCTCAGAGTAGCTTACAATCTCCTTTCCCTTCCCCTCCCCACAACAGACACTCTGTGAGCTAAGTGGAACTGAGAGAGTTCTTTCGAGGACTGCCCTTGAGAAAACAGCTCCGAGACAACTTGTGACTGACCCAAGGTCACACCAGCAGCTGCATGTGGAGGAGTAGGGAATTAAACCTGGTTCTCCCAGATTAGACTGACCACAATGGGAACACGGAGACACTGAATACAATAACAAACAAAAGACACAATACACCGTGGAAACAACAAATAACTTATTAAAGCACTATTGCTCAAGCCAAATGTACATAACCAAAAGACCTTATATACACCGCAGTCTTCCGGGCTGTTTCTGAGTTGCCAACTTCCAGGTCTGCAGGGAGGCTAAACACCAGGCTGACGTGGCCGACAGGAGCGTAATGAGCCCATGTGGGAGCAAGATAAGGTATATAAAATATGTAAACTGTGTGGTTCCATAGACTATTGGCTCTGAAGATGTACATCGAAACTCTCTTGGCCGACAGGAGACGTCAGCCTGGTGTTTAGCCTCCCTGCAGACCTGGAAGTTGGCAACTCAGAAACAGCCAGGAAGACTGCAGTGTATACAAGGACTGTGTATTGCCTTTTGGTCTTGCGTGGGAAGGTCTTTTGGTTATGTACATTTGGCTTGAGCAATAGTGCTTTAATAAGTTATTGGTTGTTTCCACGAAATATTGTGTATTTTGTTTGTTATTCTCCCAGATTAGAGTCTGCACTCCTAACCACTACGCCAAACTGGCTCTCCTGAACCCAGTTTTACACAATAACCAGATCTTGGGGCAGGTGGCTCCAGAGCCTTGTTCCGTGCTCTACCCGAGCTTCCTGCTTTCAGGGAGAGCTGCTGGCTCAGTCTTCTCTGCAGCACCCCACCCTCCTCACGCTGGCCACCAGAGGAAGAACACCCGGACTAGGAAGGAGCCAGTGAGAGCTGCAGCAAACAGCTGACTGATGGGTCCAAAGAGCGCTGTCCCGTAGATACAAAGCTCCTGCCTCCAGGCTTGGCCTTTCTGTTTGTGGTGTGATGACTGGGCTAGATTTGTGGGCTTTGATTCTTAATCCTGGGCTGGCTGAGTTCTGTAACATCCTATGGGCTTGTTGCCTGTCTCTGGCTTGATTTGGGGCTATTCTGTCCTGCCCTTATCTGCCTCCCTTCTCATTTGGCATGCTGAGAAAAGAAAAGCCGGTCGCTCTGTGGCACCTAGACCCCAAACTAATGCTGGGAACCTGGCTTAATTAGGACAGGGCACATAACAAGGAGCTTTTGAGTTTCTGGCCCCCTGAGCAGTACGGAGGAAAGTAACCTCCTTTTTCTAAGCAACACATTTTCTCTCCAGATTCTGTCATGCTTCAGATTGCCCAGGAGGGCTGCTTCTCTCTTATGGAGCTCCCTGTGCAGTGAAGAGAAACCTGGGCTAGTTTCACAAGGGCAGCTAGTGTTTGATGATCCCTACAAGCATTCGGTTACGCAGTCCCCTCCCTCATATGTCAAGTGGTGCAGGCCCAAGGACAGTACACCATGTGTGTAAAGTTGCCAGGTGGGTAGTACAAAAACTGAGGGTCACAGTGTTAGGAAGATATGGAAAAATATATGACACTGTGTATAATAAATGCATGCTTAAGGTAGAGCTATTTTTTGATTTTCTTTCCTTAATTTTTCTATACTATTATGTAAATATTGGTGTCAAGTATTACCAAACATAGGTTCACCAAAATAATACATCAAAGTGCAGGCTTATACTATGTTCAAACTGCACTTTGTCAGTTTCACAATCACTAGTTCCAGAGTCTTTTTCAAGGAGAGTGATATACATACAAGACATAAGGCGCAATAAATTCTCTTTGTGAGTATAAAGCTCTTAAAATAGCAGCATTTTCCTAGGGTCCCACCGGAACCCTTGTGGCAAACATGCTGTTTTTTTCGCTCCATAAGATGCACCTGACCGTAAGACGCACCTAGCTCTGCTCGGTGCCGTGGCTTGGGAAAGGTGAGGGGGGTTTAAGACGCACACACTTCCCCCCCCCACTTTTTTTGGGAGAAAAAGTGAGTCTTATGGAGCAAAAAATACTGTAATTTACCTACGAGAACATATCTCTCAAGTTCTTTCGGCTGCCTGACAGAACTGTGCAAACCTGCACTTTAATGTATTATTTCGTTGAGGCTATTTTTGGTAATACTTGACACCAATATTTATATAATAGTATAGAAAAAAAATTAAAAAAGAAAAACTACAAAATAGATCTACCTTAAGCATACATCTATTATACACAGTGTCATATATTTTTCCAAACCTTCAAGTGAAGGCTGGAGATCTCCTAGAATTACAAATGATCTCCAGACTACATTAATCGATTATTTATAGTTTATTTATTAAAACATTTATTCCACTTCTCCCAAACAAAATGGCTGCTTTGGAAGGTGGACTGCATGGCATTATACCCTACCGAGGTCTCTCTTCTTCCTAAAGCCCACCATCCCAGCCTCCGGCCTCACATTTCCAGGTATTTCCAAACCTGGGGCTGGCAATGGCAAGCCTACACATTGTCGCTAAGGCTGAATCCAACTAGCTTTCACATTCATTGGGTAGGATTTCCACAGTAGCTCATTTTTATTTCTTGTACCTTCAAAAGTCCCTCAGCTGCAGGCATTTGGTTTTCTAGCAATGATGTGTGACCAGGCTCGTAGCCAGGATTTTGTGGCTTGTGGGGCAAATTTTTTTCCTAGTGGGGCTGAAGTTCTTGGTGCAGAAAGAAAAGCCATTTAGCCAGTAGAAAGCTGTTAACAGGATAGATCTCTAAACTGCAAGCTGTCAACCACTTTAGATGACAGTTCTCAGCTGCTGCAAGTTAATCACTTCTGCCAGCCTGAGCAACAGTTCTGATAACAAGCCTGAGGGTGATGACTTCTATAGTAAAGAAAGCTAACACTTAGGCACAAAAGGTCTCTTAAAGGAGACCAGTCTCTTGACACAGAGTATGAAAGGATTCTAGAGGTCACCTACTCCAGCCCCCTTGCTCAGTACAGGAATCAGTCAACTACAGCACCCCACTCTGCTTAAAGAAGCACGCGCCTTTCTAAAAAAAGTTTTTAAATGACTGAAAAAAGCATTTCAGGAGAAATTCTTGTGGGGCTGCACCTTTAAGAAAGGGGTTGGAGCCCCCCAAAGCCCCACCGTAGCTACGGGCCTGTGTGTGACTTTTCCCTATGTTCCTGTCTTTGGCCCATTCTGCATCTAGCATTTGCTCTGCTGCTCTACCAAACCCACACTGGAACAGAAATTCCCCTCTGCCTTGCATGCCACTTTCATTTTCATTGATGGTCAGATTTGATGGCAGTGCCCAGACTGCATGCTGCTTTCACTTCGTTTGATCTCTCAGTTTTATGGTGGCTGTCTGCATAGATTTATGGCCATTTTATGGCCATTAGGGTTGCCAAGTCGTTCATACTTACCGGTGGGGGGGAGTCCTCCTTTGTCCGGGAGCTTCCCCGGTGCACGCGCGAAGTACCATAGAGTTTTGGGGCGATTGCCAGAGCGTCGTCCTGGCAATGCCCCCAACGTGATGACGTCACTTCCGGGTGACATCAGTATGCTGGGGAAGTCGTCCTGGCTGGACGACTTCGGGGGTGGGGTTTCTCCCGCCGGCCGAATGCTGGCCGGTGGATCGGGAACCCCTGTAGCGGGGGATCCCCCGCCCCCCGGGCTGATTTGGCAGCCCTAGTGGCCATTCAGGGGTGACTCTGCAGTCAGTACAGCGTTGGCCCGGGGTATTTGAATGTGGTCTTGAGCTTGGAACACGTGCTAGATGCAGATTGGGCCTTTCTCTGACTTCAAAGCAGATCATCCAACCTATAGCTGGGGCCCAGAGATTTCTTGGAATTACAACGGATCTCCAGATTACAGAGATCAGTTCCCCTGCTTTGGAGAGTGGACTCTACGGCACTCCACTCCACAGGGGTCCCTCCCCTCCCTAAACTTCACCTCCCCTGCCTGCATCTGCAAATCTCCACAAATTTCCCAGCCCTATTTCACAGCCTTACCTTTAAGAGATCCTTGGGGAAATCCTTCCCGTCATTTAATCCATCCAGGTTAGCAGTAAATTGCTGGCAGGACATTTTCTTCCCGATATTCTGTAATGCAGAAGACAGCCAATCACTGGGATACCTTTAGGTTTTAGTCAGACTATTCTGAAACACTAGGTACAAAAACTTTAAAATGCCAGGGAAATGTTTCTCAGACAAAACCCTTGGATCGAGCGCAATCGGCTGTGAGCAGCTTCTCTGGAGAGTTTGGTACGGCACAGAAATTTTCTAAACAAGTAAACAAAAAGGAAAGGAAAGACAAGAATCGATGATTGTGCAAGTTTCTTGTGGAAGCACGTGTTTCGCACATGTTGAATAATGTACTTCCAGTGCACGTTGCAACTGGATCTTACCGCGTGAAATGGCAAAATCCACTTGCAAACAGTTGCACTGGAAGTGGATTGAAAATGCACTATTCTGCATGTTTTAAAACGACCAAGATTTTGTGGCTTGTGGGGCAAAAAAATTTCTGGCGGGGCTGCCATTCTTTTTGTGCCAGCTCCAATCCACCCCCAAGCCTGACTACCTTTGGTCACCCCTCTCACTCCCCTCCTGCAAGATTTAAAGGGCCTTTTGGCTGATCCACAGGGAGCACATGGCCTGCCAATCAGCCGGAGGGCCCTTTAAATTTTGCAGGAGGGGAGGGAGAGGGGCATACGCCATCCCCTGCTTCTTCCTTTAAATGCACCCCAGATTCTTCTAAATTTTTTTGTGGGGCTGGCCCTTTAAGGAAGGGGGTGGAGCCCTTAAAAGCCCCACTGTAGCTACAGGCCAGGCCAGGGTTTGCCTGTGACTGTGGAGGGCAAGCAGCACTGCTGCAGGCCAGGCATCAACTGAAGCCTTGTTTGTTCTGCAAGACCTTTCGGGAAAATCAGTGGTCCTTAGTTGTCTTTATTATTATTATTATTATTATTATTAATGTCTTGCTTTTCATTAAGATTCTAGTTTACGAGCTGCTACGGGTGTCTTTGAATCCAGCTGATAAGGCAGGGATCCCCCCTTACAGGGTGCCTGCCGTCAGCAATGGAATTTGGAGGGAAGGCAGTGGGCCACACCACTGAATGGCCGGCACGAGGGCAGGGGGCCTATCCCGAAATGTTGGGGAGTTTCAAGGCAAGGTGTTTCCAAACGGGTACTCCCTGCAGAAGTGAAGGTGAGGCCTCCTAGACTCCTCTGAAGAGTCTCCAGTAGGGTTGCCAAGTACTCCCCAAAGGCCAGCGGGGGGGAGTCCTCTTCTTGCCGGGAGTTTCCAGGCGTGTGCGCTTTGCGCGCGCACTGTGATGATGTCACCAAAAGTGACATCATCACGTTGTGCACGTTGCCAGGGTGACGCTCCGGCAACCGCCCCAAAAGTCTATGGTACCATAGAGTTTTTGGGGCAGTTGCTAGAGCGTTGCCCCGGCAATGTGCACAACGGGATGATGTCACTTCCGGTGACATCATCACTCTGGGGACGTCGTCCTGACTGGACGACTTCAGGGGTGGGGTTCCCCCCGCCGGCCGAATCCGGGCCGGCAGATTGGGGACCCCTGTAGTGGGGGATCCCCCGCCCCCCGGGCAGACTTGGCAGCCCTAGTCTCCAGTGGTCCAGTGAGGTGGATAAAGACAGGAATGGCTCTTTGCTTTGGGAGGGGTATGAGCAACAGGAAACATACTGGTGGATGGCCCACTGGGGCTCACTGGGATCAGGCCTTACATTGTGACCATCTGGGCTGCAGTCTCCAGCCCTCCTGCAGACCTGTTTTGAGAGCACACATGAAGCGGCCTTACTCTGAATCAGTCCATCAGAGTCAGTGTTGTCTACTCAGACTGGCAGTGGCTCTCCAGGGTCTCAGGTGGAGGTCTTTCACATCACCGACTGCCTGATCTACACATTCATAATATTCTAACAACACCTGCGTAGAGTAGCTAAGTAAGCGTCATGTAGTAATCACGCACAGGAAAATGAAATGCAGGGAAGGAGTGATGGTGTCATGACCAAAGGCTGTAATCGATGGTTTCCCTTTAGGCTTGTGACAGCAATGCTTTTCAGACCTTCTGTGACAACTAAATGAGCATTTCTGATCAGAGGGTGGAATCAACTCATCTTAAAATGGTTGCGTGTTTATTTGTACACTACATGCTTTAAGGAGGCTTGCCAGAGCCCCCCCTGTAGATCTGCCAGATCCAGGTTGGGAGACCCCTGGAGATTTGGGGGTGGAGCCTGGGGAGGACAGGGACCTCAGCAGGGTCCAATGCCACAGAGTCCACCCTCCAAAGCATCCCTTTTCTCCAGGGGAACTGATCTCTGTAGTCTGGAGATGACCTGTAATTCCAGGCAATCCCCAGGCCCCACCTGGAGGCTGGCATCTTTTGCTTTAAGTGTCGCTTTAGCTTTGCGGTTCACCAGATCGTCTTTTTCAGACCAGCTCCATCGGGTGCCCTTCATCTTTGTATGAGCATGGCACCGTGAGGGCTTGACTTGCTCACATGCGTTGACTCTGCAAACAGTGATGGCTGGTGAGGTGCCCAGTCTTCCCCGCCGACCGTACCTCACGTTGCTCCTCAGAGGTGTGCGAGGAGGATTTAGTGTATGTTGGGAAGATCACCAGCGTGCTGAGGCAGGACACCACGGCCAGCTACTCTGGAAGAACTGCCCAAGCGAGGGGGCATTGGAGGCCTTTCAGGACTCTCCATTCTTCCTAGTAGGGATTGGGCCCTCCGTTTTTTGCTGTTCTACCTCTCTGGTAAGTAATTAGGGGACTAGGGTTCCCCACTCTGGGTTGGGAAATACCCGGAGATTTTGAGGGTGGAGCCTCGAGAAGGTGGGATTTGGTAGAAGAAGAAGAAGAAGAGATTGGATTCATACCCTGCCCTCCACTCCCCAAGGGAGTCTCAGAGCGGCTTACAAACTCCTTTTCCCTTCCCCTCCCCACAACAGACACCCTGTGAGGTAGGTGGGGCTGAGAGAGCTCTTTCCCAAGCTGTCCTTGAGGGAACAGCTGGTCCAGAGCTATGGCTTGCCCAAGGTCATCCAGCAGGTGCAAGTGGAGGAGTGGGGAATCAAACCCGGTTCTCCCAGATTAGAGTCCGCGCACTTAACCACTACACCAAACTGGCTCTCAGTGGTGAAGGGAGGGACCTCAGCAGGGTACGATGCCATACAGTCCACCCTCCAAAGCAGCCATTTTCTCCAGGGGAACTGAGCTTGGTTGTCTGGAGATCAGTTGTGATAGTGGGAGATCTCCAGGTGACACCATTTCATTGTATCTGATGAAGTGTGCATGCGCCTGAAAGCTGATACCTCAAATAAAACTTTTCTGGTCTTAAAGGCGTCCCTGGACTCCAATTTTGTTTTGCTTCTTCAGACCAGCATGGCTGCCCTCCTGAATCTATGAGAATCCAAAACCTTCTCAAATTGGGCCATGCCTGTGACCCCCTTAGAGTATGCATCGAACAGTTAAACGGTAGGGAAAGACCAGGGTTGCCAGCTCTGGGTCAGGAAATTCCTGGAGATTTGGGGGTGGAACCTAGGGGAAGCAGGGACACAATGGCATAGAGTTCACCCTCCGAAGAAGCCATTTTCTCCCAGGGAACTGGGGGTCACTGTCATCTGGAGATCAGCTGTAGTTCTGGGAGTTCCCCAGGTCCCCCCGAGAGGTTGGCAGGCCTCGGAAAGCCTGACTTGCTCCAACTGGGATACTTTGGAACGGACTCGTTTTGTACACGAGAGGACGCTGGGCGTGGAGCGGATAGATGCTGCTTCAAACGATCGTAGAATATTTGTGCAAATGATTTGTGTTTTGCTTCCTCAAGTTTGCTTTGACGTGATCCTATTCCTGTCACTGACTAGAGGGGACTCCACGGCAATCCGTGAGGGAGGGAAGATCCCCTTTGCCTCCTTCCTGTCTTGCCACCGGTCCGGACTTCTCTCACGCCTCCTTCGGGTTTCCCTTCCTCGCTGCTGGCTCTGCTGGCTTCTCCCTTTCCTTGCTGTGGCTCCTCCTCCAACTCCCTTTTGCCTCCCCTCCCCACCAGCCCCGTATTATGTAAAGACGTGCTTTCTGTTGTTGGGATTTCTGAATGCAGAGATCCTTTAAAAAGTCTTGAAGGGGATTCTGCTGATCTTTATGAGTGGGACAGCTGGTGATGCTCCATGCAAAGCCCCACTTCCAGCCCCACAGAAATGGCGCCCTAATTACATCTCTGCACGGGTGAAAAGGCATGGTGCATGGGAGTTGACCTCTGTGCACAGGAGCCAGTCCCTGCAGGCTCACTGTAAACGTTTCGGGAGTCGGTAGGGCTGCCAAGTCAGCCCGGGGGGCGGGGGATCCCCCGCTATAGGGGTTCCCGATCCGCCGGCCGGCATTCGGCCGGCGGGGGGAACCCCGCCCCAGAAGTCGTCCAGTGAGGACGACTTCCCCCATGTAATGATGTCACCCGGAGGTGACGTCATTACGTCGCCGGTGCGTGCGCAAAAGCGCACCACCAGAAGAGCTCCTGGGGGGAGAACAACTCCCCCCCGCCGGTAAGTCACCGGCACTCGGCAGCCCTGGGAGTCGGGGGCCATGGCTCAGTGGGAGACCCCCTGCTTGGCAGGCAGAAGGGCCACGTTCAATCACCGGCAACCAACCTCCAGTAAGGCTCAGGTTGCAGGTAAAGTGAAGGTTCTCAGCCTGAGACCCTGCCAGTCTGAGTAGACAATGCTGGCTTTGATGGACCAAGGGTCTGGACCAGTAGAAGGCAGCTTCAAGTGTTTGTCCTGAACAGAAACGTTCAGTCTTCTTATGTTCTTATAAGAGGATTAGACAGATTCAAGGAGCATTGGTATATCAGTGGCAACGAGCCATGGTGACTAAAGGGGACCTCCACATTCAGAAGCAGCAAAGCTCTCAATATCAGTGCTAGGCGGCAACACCAGGGGAAGGCCTTGGACGCTCTGCCCTGTTGTTGGCCGTCCGGAGGAACTGGTTGGCCGCTGTGTGAGACAGGAGGCTGGACTAGAGGGACCACTGGGCTGATCCAGTAAGGTCCTTCTGACGTTCAAAAAGTAAATGCATTTATTGCTGTTTTTAAATATATATATACACATATTTGTGGCAAGTTTCTTCCAAGATGGGGACCTAAATCCAAGGAGTCAAGGCCTTCACTCCAGAAGCTGCCTTGCAATATATTGGCTGCCGCCTCTTCTGCAGTTGGGAGAAGGCTTATGGGCAACTGGTCTGGAAGAACAAAAACTGTTTTACACCCTCTTTAGCAATGGCCAGAAGCTTCCCCACTGGGCCTGAAAACAATTAAACCCTGCTGTTAAGAGTTACCAACACTGGGTTAGGAAATTCCTGGAGAATTGGGGGGGGGGGGTTGGGGAGCACGGCGTTTGGGGAGGAAAAGGACCTCAGTCTGATGTGATGCCAGACAGCTGACCCTCTGCCACTTCCTCCAGGAGAACTGATCTCTGTGATCTGGAGGTCAGTTGTCATTCTGGGAGAGCTCCAGACCCCACCTGGAGGTTGGTAACCCCACCTGCTGTTGCCCCCCCCCCCCGGTCATCCCATTCAGCACAGTCAGGCAGCCAATGTCAGGGCAGCAAATAAACCTTGTGGAGGGAGGGGGAAACCCGCCCCAAAGATATTTTCAGCAGCATCCTTGAGGAAGGGGGTACCTGGTCTATGTACCTGACCTCAGGAAGCCTTCCGACAACACTGTAAGGCAGCTCAGCATTGCAGGTGAAGGAAAGCAGGGCTAGGCCTCGAAGCCCCCTTTAGTGGCACAAGTTCATTCCTCAGGCTCTTGGCCACAAACCCACATTTGTTCTCAGGGGTCCTTTCGTAAAAAAAGAGGTGCAGGAGCTCATTAGCATAACTCATTTGCATATACCACACCCCCTGACGTCACCGGAAGTGTCAAAAGGCCACACATCCCTGACGTCATGGGCAGTGTGTCAGAAGGCAAGACGGGAGGGAGGAAGGGGGGAGAGAAGGAGGAAGGGGGGAAGGAAGGAACAGGAAGGTAGGTAGGTAGTTGGGGGGGGGAGAGAGAAGAAAGGAAGGTAGGAAGGAAGGAAGGGGGGAGAGAGGGAGGAAGGGGGGGAAGGAAGGAACAGGAAGGTAGGTAGGTAGTTGGGGGGAGAGAGAGAAGGAAGGAAGGAAGGGGAGAGGGAGGGAGGAAGGGAGAGGGGAAGGAAGGAACAGGTAGGTAGGTGGGGGGAGAGAGGGAAGGAAGGGAGGGGCGCTTCTCCCCCCCACTGGGGCTGGCATTTCCCCCCCCCCTTGCTTGGGCCTGAGTGGCGTTAAGCCACTCAGGCCCAGCTTCTCCCTCCCTTGGGCTCGGGGAACTGGTGAGTGGGGGAGGGAGGGGGGGTTCTGGGGGTGACTGGGGGAGGGAGAGTTTTTTTCCCGGGGCCGGCGGCCAGCCGCGGCCCCTGGGAAGGCGACTGGGGGCGGGACGGGGTTTCCTCGGCGGGGCCGGCGGCCAGCCGCGGCCCCGCTGAAGGCTTCCGGGGCTGGATGGGGCTTCCTCGGCGGGGCCGGCGGCGGCCAGCCGCGGCCCCGCGGAAGGCGTCCGGGGCGGGACGGGGCTTCCTCGGCGGGGCCGGCGGCGGCCAGCCGCGGCCCCGCGGAAGGCTTCCGGGGGGGGACGGGGCTTCCTCGGCGGGGCCGGCGGCGGCCAGCCGCGGCCCCGCGGAAGGCGACTGGGGGCGGGACGGGGCCCGCCCGGCCCCGCCCCCGGCCCCTTCTCTCCCGGAGCGGCGCTCCGGCTCGCTCCGGCCCCAACGGAGCCCTGTTTGTTCTGATGGACAAACAACGGTCCGTAATTCCTGGTCCTTGAATAGAGAAGCCAGCCTCCAGGTGGGACCTGGGGATCCCCCGCAATTCCAGCTCATCTCCAGGTGACAGAGATGAGTTCCCCTGGAGAAAATGGATGCTTTGGAAAGTGGATCCCAAGGCATTGTAGGAGGAGGAGGAGGAGATTGGATTTATTCCCTGTCCTTCACTCTAAGGCTGTTTTTACATCTGACTTTCCCGCTGGAATCATTCTAGTTCCAAAAAAACCTGCCCACACTTCTGTGCGGTGTGAAACCGTGTTGCTACTGAAATGTCTACATCTACTAATTGCCCTCCTGTGGTCAAGCTAGTATTCAACCAGCTTGATTCTGCTTTAAACAACTGCTGTTGATTAGGGCACTTAGACCCCCTGGAGTGAAATTTCACACCACTGTGAATTCAGCACAGGAAAAGACAGCAGTCAAACTACTTTAGAGGGGAGGTGTAAAATGACCCGGAGTCTCAGAGCAGCTTACAATCTCCTTTCCCTTCCCCTCCCCACAACAGACACCCTGTGAGGTAGGTGGGGCTAAGAGAGCTCTCCTGAGAACTGCCCTTGAGAGAACAGCTCTGAGAGAACTTGTGACTGACCCAAGGTCACACCAGCAGCTGCATGTGGAGGAGTGGGGAATCAAACCCGGTTCTCCCAGATTAGAGTCCGCGCTCCTAACCACTACGCCAAACTGGACCCACTGAGGTCCCTGTCCTCCCAGGCTCCATACCCAAATCTCCAGGGGGTTTCCCAACTTGGATCTGGCAACCCTGTCCTTGAAGGACCAGAATACGAGCCACAGACTTGGGATGACAAAACCAGATGACTCCAAGTATGGTGCTGCCATTATTTCACCGAGCTCAATTTGCTACGACTGATGAAGGAGTAAAGGGTGGTCATGGTGCAATCGAAAGGTGTAGATGACAAGCAAGCCTCAGTCGTGACGGCCAGTTACGATGGGGCTCTTGAGCAGGTGGGATCAAGGAGATCTCACCTCCCAGTCTCTGTGTGCCTTGGACGGCCGCAAGATCCTTTTTGCAGGATCTGGCCCCTTATCCACTCACAACAATGTTTCTGCCGGCGAGGTTATGAACTGTGGTAGAGCTTGTGATGCTGTGCAAAACGAAAAAGAAAAGAAAAGATGAAGCAATGTTTCTTGGATCTGAGAAGGCCAAGTAACAGCAGTCCAGTATCACTTTGGAAGATGATGGAGTGCAGTGTGCCCATGCGGGCCCCCGCCTCCCCCGTCCTCTGCTGCAGCTTCTTTTTGCCGAGCCAGCAGTTTGCATAGCTGACTCACACGCCGGTGTATATCAAGCAGCCTAAAAGGTCAACTGTCATTGCACGGCTAATAGAAAGGTCAGGGACAAAGGCTACTAGGTTCCTCCCTCTCTTGTGGGCTATAAGATACACCCATACGCTTGCATTCAGTTGTTCAAGGGTGCAACTGTAAAATAATTCAGGAAGCGATAACTTCAGAGGCAGGTGGTGGGCAAACTGGAGGGGGAGGGGGACTGGTTTGTGGTTAGAAGCATCTAACTATATATTACATTTTCTGTGCATCTTCCCTGGGGCTGCCACAAAGGCTCTAGATCAGACATGCCTTGTGAGTTGCTTGGTACTCGTTTTCCAGGTGAACGGAGCCCCGATTTGGATCGAGACCACAGCAAACGTGGTGGTGGGGGGACACTTAGAGCCTTCTTCCTTGCATCATTTTCTTAACCCAGAATGGCCCCAGGAAACTGCTATTTACCACACTGGGGGAAACCTGCATGTAGCCCATTGGTACATGGATCTTTCCCTAAAGACGGAAATAGGAGGAGGAGGAGGAGATTGGATTTATACCCGCCCTTCACTTGTAGTCTCAGAGCAGCTTACAAACTCCTTTCCCTTCCCCTCCCCACAACAGACACTCTGTGAGGTAGGTGGGGCTGAGAGAGCTCTGAGACAACTGTCCTTGAGGGAACAGCTAATACAGAGCTATGGCTTGCCCAAGGTCATCCAACAGGTGCAAGTGGAGGAGTGGGGAATCAAACCCGGTTCTCCCTGATTAGAGTCCGTGCACTTCACCACTACACCAAACCGGCTCTCCTTTCAGGTCTGGAAAAGAGCACGGGAAGGAAGGCTAATCAGACCCTTGCACAGCTGGGAATGAAGTCCTCAGTGGGGAGCTTACAAAGCACATCTGATCAAAAGTCCTCATGGAAGACTGAGGACAATGTAACGTGGAAGAGATGAGGAGGGAGAAAAGAGAGGGAAGGTGCATGGATCAGCAAGAGAGAGAGACGCTGGACAGCAGGTGTGGAAAGACGGAGGCTAGGCACATCCACTTTGAAATAATTTGGAAACAGCATAACTTTTGTAGCTTCCCTGGAGGCCTGTGGTTTCGTGTGGGGGCTTAGAAATGGGCCCGAGAAGCAGAAGCTGAGGGAAGACAATGGACAACATACAGTTTGCGTGCTTCCTTTTCCATACTGCAAGACACTGCTTTAATGATGAGCGCAAGCACGCACATTCTAACACACACACAGTCCCAAGGATGCAAAGACACGTACTGCAATGGCTGCACTTACCACCTGAGAAAGTGTTAAAGAGCAAAAATAGAGGATCCAGGAGCAGGAGAAAGAACGAGAAAGAGAGAGAAAGAGAGAACGATGGGAAGGAAAAGAAGACATTATCGTCACTCATGCTGTCAAAAGTTTAACCACTCAGAAAAACCTTCTGACTCCTTACTCCCAGGAAGCTTGCTGCACCTTCGCTCATAGAAGGGCTTGGGCCCGAAGCAAAAAGTTAGTTCCCTCCACAAGCTTTCCTTTCCGTAGTTCTCTGATTTTGCAAGCCAGCTTTTATCCCATTGTTTAGTGTGCGTAAGGTTCTTCACTGCATTATTCTCCAGTCCCTAACTGGGCTGTGGATGAATGCATCATCCTTTGAGGCGGTATCCCAGGCAAAGAGCGGTGGAGGAGATGAAGTTGGCATCGCAGATTCAGATCAGGAGGAACAGTCCTGCGGAGTTTTGGGTCCCAGTTCATAAAGGGTCTTAAACTAAGCTCAGAAACAAACAGGCAACTGATAAAGCCCTTCAAACACAGACTTGATGTGATCTTATCTGCGGGCTCCAGTCAAAAGAGGAGCTGCTGAATTATGCGCTAATTAAGGTTTCTGAGTCGTTTCAAGGACGACATCCCACAGAGCGTGTCACAGCAGTCTAACCTTGAGGGGACCGTAGTGTTGATCAGTGTGGCCCTGTCAGCTGAGTCTGGAAGTGGAAATATTTCCCACAAAAGGTGTACCAAAGAACAGACAACTGGCTCTAATAGCAGAGCTCAACCCAGAAGTGCGTCCTAAAATATTCACATAATCAATAAATGATAAGCACAGCCTATCAAAGGCTGGCAGTTGAATCTCTAGAACAGGGGTCCCCAACCTTTTTGAGCCTGTGGGCACATTTGGAATTCTGACACAGCATGGTGGGTGCAGCAGCAAAATGGCTGCCACAGGAAGCAGAGCCAGCCACAAAATGGCGGCCACAGCTTACCTTCAGTCACAGAGTGAAGAGCCCTGTGCTGTCGTCGCAGCTGCTGCCAAAGCAACATTAAATCTCCAGTAGCCAGTCAGAAGCCTTGCTGGGAAACGCCTTTCCTGGAAACGCCCCACCCACTTCCTAAAAACACTTGGCGAGTGCCAGAACAAGGTGTCAGCAGGCACCGTGGCCCTCACGGGCACCACATTGGGGACCCCTGCTCTAGAACATCAGCTTTACCAACTAGCATCACCTCCTGTCTGGTTTAACTTAGCCGGTTTTGCCTCAGTCACTTGACCGCAGCATCCAGCCATTGGCTCAGACTCAAGACACGGAATGGAGAGCGGGTTGTCATCAGTGTTATCATATCAATGACACCCAGCCCCAAAACTACGGATGATCTACTGTAGATATTAAAAACCACTGGCAAAAGTACGGATCCCCATAAGACAAATCCCGTGCAGCTGCTGGTGTGACCTTGGGTCAGCCACAAGTTCTTTCAGAGCTGCTCTCTCCGGAGCAATTCTTGAAAGAGCTCTCTCAGCCTCATCTGCCTCACAGGGTGTCTCTTGTGGGGGGGGGGGAAGGAGATTGTAAGCCATTTTGAGGCTCCTTCGGGTAGAGAAGGGTTGGGTATAAATCCAATCTCCTCCTCCTCCTCCTTCTTTCTGCTCAGTATCTCTGACCCCTGGTTTCTAAAGCAAAAGTCCAGCGGCATCTTGAGAACTAACAACATTAATTTTGTTATGTTTTTAGTCTTTAAGGTGTCACTGGACTTTTGTTTCAGTCTGCTACAACAGATTGACACTGTTGCCTCCTCGTAATTACTGCTTACTACCCAAGAGGGGAAGAAGGGAAGGCAGCATGGCATAGCCCCATCCCGTCAGATCTCAGAAGCTAAGCAGGGTCGGTACTTGGATGGGAGACCACCAAGGAAGACTCTGCAGAGGAAGGCCATGGCAGACCACCTCTGCTTCTCACTTAGCTTGAAAGCCCCTTGCTGGGGTGGCCTTCAGTCATAAGCTAAGCCTGGAAAGCCCCTTGCTGGGGTAGCCATAAGTCAGCTGTGACTTGATGGTACTTTACAGAAACCCCCCCACCCCCAAGAAGGAAGACTGAAACCATTGGAGGGCCATTCCTTTCCCTCCCACTATTGAATCTAGATGTGTCAAAACTGAATGGTCAGCAGCAGGGGCGTCAAGTTTTTAAATTCTGGGGGGGGGGGAGGCTCCCCATGTCCCCGCCGTTGCCGCCCCCCCCCGCCTTACCACTCCTGCTTCTGTCCTGCCCTTCCTCCATCCAGGGCCAGCTGGGCATTTGCTTAGCTGGCCCCTGGACGGACGGAGGGAGGGACGGAGTGGCCAGGCTGGGGGGGGGGAGAGAGACAGCGGCAGCCCTAGGAAGGACCTGGGGAGGCGTGGCAGAGGGCGCTCCGTTTTCCGGGGGGGCTCAGTCCCCCCCGGGAAATTTCAGGGGTGGCACGAGCCCTTGAGCCCCCCCCCCCCCGTAGTTGATGCCTATGGTCAGCAGTGCCCATGGGAAGTTCTAAGAGGACCAAAATGTATGCATTACCCTGTTTAATTACCCTGCAGCCAGAGAGCAAGCAATTTGTCAGTCAAATCTCATGCACCTGTATTTTTAATGCCCCAGTAGAAGCATCGAAGGTTTCCAGGCTGTTTGGTGGCCCGTCATCTGCTGAACAACCATCACCGTCCTCTCCCAACTCTGCTTGACTTTCTCACACTCCCGCCACACGTGGAGGAAAGAGCCCGTTCTATTATTCCACTGCCAGCAAATCTCTAATAATTTTCAAGGTTTTGTTTTTAAATTTCAAGGGTATATATTACCATCGAACAACAACTGTAAGATGGTTCTTTCTTCAGCAAGAAAGGGGGGGGGGGATGAGAGGAACAGGACAACTCCGCATGATTCTTTGCAGGTGGCCCCATTGTGAGGTATAAGAATAAAATGTTTTCCCCACCAGTCTCCTAGAAAGTCCCTTTAAGCTCTTGACACAATAACTGTTGGAAATCCATCGATCTGT
Source organism: Lepidodactylus listeri (assembly GCA_029233225.1). Lineage (NCBI taxonomy): Eukaryota > Metazoa > Chordata > Lepidosauria > Squamata > Gekkonidae > Lepidodactylus > Lepidodactylus listeri. Next base: position 15,160,816 of record JARCFY010000017.1, on the reverse strand, counting down.
TTAACTAAATCACCCACAAATAGAGATTTCTCTTGCCCAGTCTATTATTTATCATCAGTCTGGAACATGAGGAGAAGCGGATTCTTCTAATCATATAAGTACTTTCCTCCATTATATCCGATACACACAGTACAGCACAAGTATTCTGTGAACAGCTCAGAAGACACACAAAAATAGCCCAGCAGGAGCATAATAAGCACAGGTTGGACTACTTAAAAGAGAAGGGAGGGAAGAGGAAGGCACTCCGATCTGGACGGCTATCCAGACTTTAAAAACATGTTCAGCTTCTTTTTCATTATGTGTTTATTGCAAATGTTTAAGGAAGTGTATCTTGTGGCACAAAATAGCAACAGAAGTTTATCAGATCAAGTCTAACTACTGGATTTGGGATACTAGTGTATAATTCTGCTGCTTTATACGATGCAGTAGATCTTTTGGGTTCCAGTGTCTCAACCATGATCTTGGGTGAACTATAAGCATTCACTCCCCCCCCCCCCCCCATGAAACTATGGTTTTAAGCAAACGGCAATCTTGCTCCAACCAGGGCACAAAGTATTTCTTCTTGAGGGCATGTGGAGAGCTGGTTTTACAAAACTCCACAAAATTACAGCAATTTAAAAGTAAATGGATATCTATAAGGTAAGTAAGGTAAAAGGTAAAGGTTTCCCTTGCTCGAAAGCCAGTCGAATACGACTCTAGGGGTGTGATGCTCATCTCCATTTCCAAGCCAAAGAGCCAGCGCTGTCCAAAGACGTTTCCGTGGTCATGTGGCTGGCACGACTAGATGCCGAGGTGCACAGAATGCTGTTACCTTCCCACCAAAGTGGTACCTATTTACCTACTGGCAATTTCTTGCTTTCGAACTGCTAGGTTGGCAGGAGCTGGGGCCAGAGACGGGAGCTCACTCTGTCATGAACCACTCGGGTATCTAACTGCTGAACTACCAACCTCCTGGTCTGCGATTCAGCGTCTTAACCACTTGAGCCGCCTTGGTATTTTCTGCATTCTCATTTTCCTTGCTTGTAAGTTCCTGTTGCTTTGGGGGGGGGGGGGGGTTGTCCTGCTCAGCACATGTTTTGCTCCCTCTAGTGGTCGATTTGGTTTTACACCGGTTTATGTCCATCGTATCTCCGTGCAGATTTAAACTGCTGGTTTTTATGCTGTGCATAAAGCACTGTAATATTGAATCGGCCATTACAGGGAGCAAAACGAGTGAGAAATAGACCCCCTCCCCGAAACTACAGGAACACACAAGAAAGCAGTATGAGAAAGCGGAAAAGCCCCTTCCCTTTAAATGGCTTAGGATACTGACTAATAAAATTGCCAGGCTCCAAGGACCTCTGCCTGTTGCACACCAGCACTTCAGAAATTTGGAGGGGGGGGGGGAATGGGGGCATGCACCTGCAGTACATGGGGGCATGCACCAGAAGTGACCTCATGGATACTCCAGCGGTGGTGGCGGCAGGGGGGCAGGTGGAAGCCCTTGCTGGGCTTCGCCGTCGGGGGGGGGAGCTGGGGGGAGCTAGCGAGGCCCGGCTGGAAGCAGCAGGGCCTCACCGTCATGGGCGGGTTGGTGGGGGCAGGGGGGGGAGAGCTGGCGGGGGGGAGCTGGCGAGCCCGGTCTCGCCGTCATGGGCGGGCTGGTGGCGGTGGAGAGGAGAGCTGGGGGGGGGAGAAGGGATGATGAGGCCCATGCAGCGCAGAGCCGTGGGCCTTGCTGGAGCAAGCTGGGGCGGGGGTGGGGTGAAAAGGGATGGCAAGGCCTGCGGCTCTGCGCTGCATGGGCCTCAGTGGAGTAAGCCTTCTCTCCCCCCCACGGATCCTGTGGGTCCCGCCTCTTGTATAAACCTATTGCTCATATGGTATGCCTACATGTCAGGCACCCTCCAAGCACTCACAGAGGAACCTGGGTGATGAGCGCTCTAGAAAAGGGGCTCTTTGCACAGACTGCCAAGGAAGAAACTAAACATGGGTGCAGCATATTTCTAAGACTGCTCTGCTCAAAACCCCGACAGGTGCTCCACCAACCCCAAATGGGAGCCTCTGCACTTCCAGCAAGGGCACCAGACCTCGCAGAGGTAAGCGAGGGAGAGGGATGCCCTCTCTAGCTCTAGCCAATACGACTGTTTCTTCATGTCCCCCACACACCCCCTCTGTGTATGGCATCAAGAACTGTTCTCCCCAACAGTGGCTAGCAGCAATGCATAGTGTAGAAAGGAGGGAGGGCTCCCTTCCAGATGCGCAGGCAGCATGTCCCCTCACGGTCACTCTTGGACCGATTTCCCACTAGTGCTGCCCCGGTGTTCTTCCTCCGTTTGCCCCGGTGCTGTGCTTGAATTTCACACTATTTGCCGCGGGGCGCATTTTGACCCATGGCTCCGCCTGATCTTCCCCGTGGCAAATAGTGTGAAATTCAAGCACAGCACCGGGGCAAACGGAGGAAGAACGCCAGGGCAGCGCCTGTGCGAAATCGGCCCATGTGTTGCTGGAGGGCACATGGAATATCTCCACAGTCCTGACTCAGACCTTTGCCACTGCTAGCCAAACATGTGCATTTATTTCCCTGGTTTAGACGCTGCCTTCCTCCTGGGTGTGGACCCCAAATGCCTTACGTTTTTCTCCTCTCCACTGTATCCTTACAGCTGCCCGGAGAGGGCAGGGGAGGCTCCGGGTGTGTGACTGGCCCAGCAACAGCCAGCCGTCTTCCATGGCAGCGTGGGGATCTGAAACTGGGTCTCCCAGATCCCAGTCCGACACTTTGAGCACCTCGCCATGTATCTGCGGCACTTCCCACTGTGCGGGATCAGAGCTCCGTGGAGCAGTCTCAGCTGAGCATGCAGCCGCCACAGTGCAAGAGATGGGTCACGATGGCCTCAGAGGCACGCACTTATGTCCCCCAAAGGGTACTGTTGTGAACGAGGGGCAGACGGGCAAGATATGCTGTGACAGCTGTGGTGATGGAAGAGTGCTCCGAAGTCCCTGTGATGCGAAAGTCGCACTCCTCTGGAGAGGGACAATTGTTCACAGCCGAAAGGGAAAACATGAGAAGCTCTTGGATGTGTTATGGACCCTCTCAGTCAGAGGGTCCATATTCTGGTGGGCAGGAGCCCCAGGACTTGGCACCCAGACTGGCTACGGCCCTCGGGGTCCACGTGGGTAAGGGTCTGAGAAGGGGAGCTGTTCCTTTGTTGCCCCCTTGCTGTTTTCTGTTGCTCTCACTGTTTTTGGGCTGCTGAGAGCAACACACTCGCTCGTGTGTCTGCTGTGAGGGAGGACAGAAGGGAACAATGCTCGAACTTGCAGGTGCGCCAAGGGAGGGGGCACCATGCAACCAACAAAGACCAGACGTTCTATGGGTTGTAAGTACCTAATTAGTAACTCTTCTTTCCTTTTCGCTTTGCGTATCTCGATCTGTTTTGTGGTCACCCTGAGTTGTGCCTTGCAGAAATGAAGTCGTTTAAGGAAGAGAGCCAGCACACTTCCTTCTCCACCCACATGCTAAAGAAACACACCCCTGTGGCGTCCTGACTCGGCTGTAAACTGGCTGGGGAAGGCTGGGGACAAAGTGCGCCCACCTTGAAGGGACAGTCATGCCTCCCATGGGGGGGGGGGGCAGGGGGCAGCAGCAGTCCTGCCACAGGTATATCCCACCAAGAGGGAGGAGGGAGACGAGGAAAGAAGCCTCCTGTGCAGAGTTTTGGAAGCTGCTTGCTGTTGGAGTGTTCCTGTGTCTCTCTGGACTCCATAGAGGCAGCCGTCCATTCACACATGGCAGTGCCAGCTGCTGATGGCATCTTATGTAGGGACACAAGGGGAGGGATAGACTACAAGTGCTTCTGGGATTGGGTGGGTGGGTAATGTTTGGTGTAATGGTTAAGTGAACAGACTCTAATCTGGGAGAACTGGGTTTCATTCCCCACTCCTCCACATGCAGCTGCTGGTGTGACCTTGGGCAAGCCATAGTTTTTTTCAGAGCTGTTCTCTCAAGAGCAGTTCTCTCAGAGCTCTCTCAGCCCCGCCTACCTCACAGGGTGTCTGTTGTGGGGAGGGGAAGGGAAAGGAATTTGGTAGCTGCTCTGAGACGCTGAGTGAAGGGTGGGGTAGAAATCCAATCTCCTCCTCCTCTTGTTCTTCCTCTCCTTCTTTTTCTCCCTCTTTTTCTCCCTCTTCTTCTATTTCCTGCGGAGGATTGCTGACCAAATTATTGGGGTACAGGAACAGGGGTGGTCTTAGCCAGTGGGCAATGAAGATGCTGCCCTGGGCCTCACACTTTGGGGGGTATGACGCGTGGCCTAAATAAACTGCCGCTTTGAGGCGTTCTGTGAGGTGACTGATCAGGCTTGGCTCTACTTCACTCGACCAGCACCCTCTATCCTTGTACTAGTCTCTTCGGGGTTTAATTTTAATAGGTATTCACTCAGGCTTTTTCTTTGACATAAAACAGAGCTTTATTTACAGAACCAAACAGAGGGGATGGGGGAGGTATTTACATTGGACACGTTGTTTCGGTAGCGGCTGACGCATTTGGCTTAGATGATACTTAGGCTGTAGGCTATGTTGTTTGCTGTTTCTTTAACCGTACATTAGCTCACTCAACACCTTCCTCAGTACACTCTCCGGTCCTGCTTAGGGGTTAGCCTTTTGGCTTTGGCTTCCTGGCCCTTACGTCCCAACTGGCCACCAACCAGCTGTCCAGACTGCCAGTCTTTGCCTCAGCCCTCCCTTAACCTCCTATCTCAGGTTCCTCAGGAGTGATGTATTTTAGGTTTGTGACCGCTTATGTGTTCTGATTTTACTAGTCTGTTCACTGTCCCGTGAACCAGACTATCCAGCACCCAGTTCTCCGCTTTAACTGGTCTTTCTGGATTGCTCCCACAGAGCCACCGAGACTCACTTCCAAGCTCTCCCACAGCCATCCCCAGAACTGTTCTCCACACAGATTTTTTTTTCTCTCTCTCTCTCTCCCTGAACATTCTCAACTGTCAGGTGTGCCCGTTAACTGCCAATCATTGAGGGTTCCGAGCTAAATGGCCCCTTCCTCACTCAGTCATGTGACCCAGATTTTCATCGCGTCACAGGGGGTACCTGCCCACAGCTCCACACCCCCAAAAGCAGGGCTATTTTGGGGCAGGAACGCACAGGAACGGAGTTCCGGCTGGCTCCTGAGTTGGCCACACCCAGCAGGAACTCATTAGCATAATAGGCCACACCCAACGGCAGAAACTCATTAGGATTGGCTGCATTAGGGGTATGTGGCCTAACATGCAAATTAATTCCTGCTGCAAAAAAAGCCCTGGGTTTTGACAACAAAGAAGGTAAACAGAATAAGAAGCAAAAGGTGGGTGTGGCTGGATGACCACTCTTCTGGTAACATGGGGGTGTGGCCTAATATGCTAATAAGGTATGCTGTCAGTGGTATGGCCTAATATGCTAATGAGTTTCTGCTTTTGGGTGTGGCCTATTATGCTAACGAGTTCCTGCTGGGCTTTTTCTACAAAAAAAGCCCTGCTCAAAAGAGAGGTGGGGGGAGAAGAGCCACTTGCAGCTGCCCCATCTGGGGCTTGTTAATCAGCAAACAAAAAGAACTGTGTTGCCAACACTGTATGTAAAATCCAAATATTCTTTTTATTTAAGCAAATTAATGCCCGCTGTAATACTGTATACTGTATGCACACAATGACTGTACCATACAGATGGATATACCAAATATCTTCTTCAAAGGATGTCCGGAAGTGTGAGGATGGTAGTTCCGAGTCACACTATTTAGGGAGTTAGGGCTGCCAAGTCGAACTTATGATTTGGTGGGGGGGAGTCCTTCGCTGCCCGGGAGCCGCCTGGGAGCCTCCCTGGCACGCGCTTTGTGCGCGCGCGCCCGGTGACGTCACCCGGAAGTGATGTCACTTCTGGGTGACATCACTACCCTGGGGAAGTCATCCGGCAGATCGGGAACCCCTATACCGGGGGATCCCCCGCCCCCCGGGCTGACTTGGCAGCCCTACAAGGCGTCCAAACTGAGTCCACAAAAGATCCCTTCACCATACAGATCTTCTTTCTCTCTTGGATGCGAATGCTAGCTTACTCCAAACACGTTTCCCGTATGCTTTCTCAAAGAACCAGTCGGATTAAATTTTGTTCCAGGTGGATACTCTGTTACAGTTTCAACTGGGACACAGTCCTCTGAAGTGGATCACACTTAAATAATAAGAATATTTGGATTTCATGTACCGTGTTGGTCTGCAGTTCTTTTTGTTTACCTGGTCTCATTACTGTGTCGCCACCTGGGGCTTGGGCTGCAGCAGGGTCTCCCACCCACCTCACATTGGGCGGTGGGGGCGCCGGAATTCTGGGGCCTCATCCTGGACTTTTGCCCAGGGCCTCAGAATTGCTAAGACCAGCCCTGCATGAGAACCCATCTCAAGGGATTGTGTTTGATGGTGCACTACAACCTGAGCTGGGCCCCAGACTCTTCCCGGGCATGCCTGGACATTTCCCGTGGCACACCTGAGCATTTCTCTAGGCCTTCCTCTGCAGTCCTCCCTGCCTAGGGTTGCCAAGTCCGAGTTGGAAAATACCTGGGGACTTTGGGGGTGGAGCCAGGAGAGGGCGGGGTTTGAGGAGGGGAGGGGCCTCAGCAGGGTACAATGCCATAGAGTCCACCCTTCAAAGCAGCCATTTTCTCCTGGGGAGCTGATCTCTGTCAGCTGGGAATCAGTTGTAAAAGCAGGAGATCCCCAGGCCCCACCTGGAGGCTGGGAACCCTATCCCTGCCCTGGTCTACATGCCTGGCTTTGAGAGTGAATTCCTGCTGTTCTGTGCTTTGTCTTTCAGCTGCCTGCCCAGTCAGGTATGTAGTTGGGGGATAGAGTTGCCAGGTCCCCCTGGCCACTGGCAGGAGATGGGGGGGGGGGGATAGGAGTGCCAGATCCTGGAGATTTCGGGGCAGAGCCTGGGGAGGACAGGGACGTCAGTGTGGGCCAATGCCACAGAATCCACCCTCCAAGGCATCCGTTTTCTCCAGGGGAACTGATCTCTACAGTCCAAACATGAGCTGTAATTCCAGGGGATCCCCAGGTCTCAGCTGGAGGCTGGCATCCCTATTGGGGGACTGTGCCCGAGCATGTGAGGCATGACTTCTAGTCTGGCTTCCCCTTTCTGTTCTGCAGCTGATCGGGTTGTTGGTCAAAAGGTGAGCTTAGCATTCATGTCAGCAACTCCCTTGAGTGGGCTTCGGAGAGGGCGCTTTTTTTGTTGCCATGTAGGCCTAGGGCTGCCAAGTCTTGAAAACTCACCGGTGGGGGGGAGTCCTCCTCCCACCGGGAGTTTCTTCTGGCGCGCGCGCGAACGTCACCAGAAGTGACGCAGCACGTTGGGGGCGTTGCCAGGGCGACGCTCTGGCAATCGCCCCAAAACTCTATGGTATCATAGAGTTTTGGGGCGATTGCCAGAGCGTCGCCCTGGCAACGCCCCCAACGTGCTGCGTCACTTCCGGTGATGTCATTACGTCGTCCTTGCTGGACGACGTCGGGGGTGGGGTTCCCCCCCGCTGGCCAAATGTTGGCCGGTGGATCGGGAACCCCTTTAGCAGGGGATCCCCCGCCCCCTGGGCTGACTTGGCAGCCCTAGGTAGGCCCTGTCCCCCAGTGGGGAACAGGACCCCTGGTGTGAGAGAGGGCCAGGCATTCTAATGAGATTGCCCAGAAGCCAGGGATTCTTGACAACCCGTCCCCCCCCCGCCCCCCGGGTCTGGCTTGTATCCTGTTCTCCAGTGGTGAATGGGGAGCTGTTTTTCGATGGGCTCCATCTGTTCCTTGACTGGTTTGCACTTTTTGATTTGATTTATATCCCGCTCCACTCTTCCTTCTAGTGCCGTAAAGCACAATTGTCTGCAACTGTGGCCACCCGTTTTCCCCACCAGAGGACTTTTCGAATGGTTTTTTTTTAAGTCTGTGACTGCTTTTGTGCTTTGCTGTAGTCATCTATAGCCACTTCCTGGATCAAACTTAGCTGTTTTTCACTGTTTTCCATTTCAAAGGATTTTAGCATCGAAACAGGGATACGCTTTGCATTCGAAATAGACAATAATAGCCAATGTCAGTTTAGGGTTGCTCTTTTTTTTTTAGTTCTTTGAGCAGCTATGATTTTTTCCAGGCCCCCTTCTAGGGTGGGAAAATTCTTGGAGATTTTGGGGTGGAGCCGGGGGGGGGGCAGTGTTTGGGGCAGAGAGGGACCTCAGCAGGGCACAACGCCCCAGAGTCCACCCCACAAAGCAGCCCATTTCCTCCAGGAGAACTGATCTCGGTAGACTGGGGATCAGCTGTAGTTCCAGGAGATCTCCAGGCCCCACCTGGAGGTTGGCAACCCTACACCCTGCTCCTGTTCACCAGGCCTCTATCTGGATATTGTTAACCAACAATGGAATTTGTTGCTGCTTCTGGTACCAAGTCCCTTCCAATCCAGGGGTGATCTTGTTTAGAACTCAGTGTATCGGAAGGTGGAGGCCTCTGTGGGGCATGCACGGCTTGTCTGTGCACTTTGAAAGAGTGCTGTCCCAGTACATGTTCCCTCTAAGTTGAGTTAGCGTGAGCTAGCTCACAGTTGTTTAGCCTCCGGCTCACACCTTTTTGTCTTAGCTCAGGAAGGATGGCGCCAGAGCCAGCTAATTTATGCAGTAGCCAAATGGCTCGCTCACAACTTTAATGCCGGTAGCTCACAAAGGAGAATTTGTGCTCACAAGACTCCACAGTTCAGAGGGAGCATTGGTCCCAGCACGTGGTGGGTGGGTGCCAGTGAAGGATGAGAAGAGGGCTCGGGCTGGAGGACGACATTCTTTAAAACTGAAACGGGGTCCTCTGGTTGCTAAAATTTCAAAACCGTTGACCTACAGCAGGCAGAGATCAGTGCAGGCAGCGGTGGGGCACGAGGGGGCACCAGCGCCACGTACCGTTTTATCCGTGATTCCTAGAGAGATGTGATGTCACTTCCAGGTCTTCCCAGAAGTGACATCATGCCGTGCACAATGCCAGGCTTTTGGCTTAAAAAAAAATTCTCCTGCCTTTGGTAACCCTAGTTGTCCAGTACTCCAAGCTCCACACCTCCAGCATATTGTTTCACCTAGTTTCTCTCTATATATATCTTATGCCCCCCCACTAAGTCTTCTTTTATGCCATTCTATTAATGACAAGCCAACGTGACCCTCTAACAGATCAGCCCTATGTGGGCAAGAGAAGCATTCATTGCTGCTGAGCGTGACAAACTTCTGCTGCCTACTCCTCACCAAAACACCAGACTGGAAGACTTCAGCCGTCTACAAGCCCCTCCTGCCTCAGTGGGCTCCCGCCCTGACATGATGGATCCCCAGCCCACTCTAGCTTCCCCAACTGCAGCAAATCGACCAAAAGAGCGGGGCGGGGGAGAGCCTCCGTTTTTCCCAGAGCTGTACTTACATGTCCGTGCAGGTCTGTATTGAGCAGCATCAGGGCACAGGTAAGGGTATGAATTCCATCTGGAAGACACAAGAAACATAACCTGCTTGTAGGATAAATAATATTACAAATCATATTCAGAACATTGTGGGTCCTTTTCCCACTTAGCTCTTAAGGCAAGATGGCATTCAAAAAGACAAGAACAGAATTTGAGGAGTGTGCTGATACAGCCTGCTAGCTTTGTTTAGTTCCAGAACTGGATATTTTCCTGGCGCTCAGTGAGAAACTCAACCCGTTTTCTTGCTTGTCCCCATTTCCTTATTGGTGCTGATTCGGGTTACAGTATTAGCATCAGGGGTCATTTCATAGAAAAAGAGGTGCAGGAGCTCATTAGCATACCTCATTTGCATATGCCACACCCCCTAACGTACTGGAAGTGTGTCAGAAGGCAACACCCACCCCTCAGGCTCCACTCCACAGGTGAGTGAAACTGACCTGCTCTTCCTCCATTCCCTTCCCCATCCAATACTTTGTGCAATAAAAATAAGCGTAAAGAACACAGCCTCATTCTCTTCCTGCTCCCTTGAAACCACCAGGTTTCAAGTAGACTTGAGATACCCAGGACATGTGCACCACCCATCCCTTCCCCTTCCCCTCCCCACAACAAGACACCCTGTGAGGTAGGTGGGGCTGAGAGAGGTCTTTTGAGAACTGCTCATGAGAGAACAGCTCTGAGAGAACTTGTGACTGGCCCAAGGTCACACCAGCAGCTGCACGTGGAGGAGTGGGGAAATCAAACCTAGTTCTCCCAGATTAAAGTCCAACTCCTGACCACTACACCAAACTGATGGGGTGGAAGCTGCTGAAGGGTTGGTGAAATTTCTCCAGTACATATGTGCCATGTGCCCAGATAAAAAATGGTATACTTAGAAAATTTATATGCCACCTTGAGCAAGTCTCTGGAAAAGCAGCACACAGTCATAAAAGGAACAATGATAAAATTATCAATATTAAAACAAAACATTAAAAACAATAAAGACCCTAGCAGGGCTTTCCCCGGGGCGCTGCGCCTCTGCACTGCTCCGAGAAGCCGAGGAGGGGGTGGGGCTTGGTCATGTGCCCGCCCCCTGGGCTCCTCACTCCCGGAGCTGCGTTCCTGTGCGCTCCCGCTCCAACGGACCCCTGATTAGCATTATATTCTTCCAAGCCATGTCCTTGCTTTTCCCACAGTGGTGGTTGAATAATAAAACTTACTTTGCTAAAGCATACTTCAAGAGTTCAATATGCTTGATATACATTATCTCAAGACTTTCTATCACAGCCCTATAAGGTAGGCCAGCATTTTTGTACTTCCTCCTCTAGACAGGGAGAGAGGGAAGACTGCAGGCTAGGATTAGTCTTGCCAGCCTCCAGGTGGTGGCAGGAGATCTCATGAAGTTACAATTGATCTCCGGGAGGCAGAGATCAGCTCCCTTGGAGAAAACAGCCACTTTGGAAGGTGGACTCTAGGGCATTATATCCCACTGAGGCCCCTCCCCTCCCCAAGCCCCACCCTCCCCAGGCTCCACCCCCAAAATCTCCAGGTACTTCTCAACCCAAAGCTGGCAGCTGTAGCAAGAACAGTGATGAGTCTCCAGTCACCCAGTGAATGGATGGAATTTCTTCTGAAAAATCGGGGGGGGGGGGTTCCTTCCCAAGTTCTGTTGTTTAGCATTTATATTACAAGACTTTTCACCCATAGTTCCATCAAGCACAATGACATCCTATTGACCACCTTTAGGTAGTCTTATGAGCGAACACTGTCTTTAGCTCTCTTGCTCTGAGACTACTATCCTCCTGGTTCCAGACTGGCCCATTTCAAGTCACAGCACCATGGAAATGCCTGGTGAAGAACGTGCGCCCGCTTAAAAACCAGCCTCTTCGGTAGAACCTTCTGAGCTGTGCCAAACTGACAACCAGAACAAACAGAACGAACCTTGAAGGGCTACGATCACCCACGCCGGAGACAGCCGGCTGCTTCTGAACGGAAGCAAGGGAGGATTCTCCCCCATTTCTCCACTAAATTTCTCAGCTCTAACTGTTCCTCCTTTTTCTCTAGGGTTTATTTAATAGTTCAGAGATTTATACTGTTTATGGTACAGAGAATTAAGCAGCCAATGAGCTCCTTTAAGAACCTAAGAAGAGCCCTGCTGGATCTGACCAGTGGTCCATCTAGTCCAGCATCCTGTCTTGCACAGTGGCCAACCTATTCATCTGGAGGGCCAACAACAGGGCAGAGAGGCCGAGGCCTTCCCCTGAGAACATCAGAAGAGCCCTGCTGGATCAGACCAGTGGTCCGTCTTGTCCAGCATCCTGTCTCATACTGTGGCCAGCCAGTTCCACTGGAGGGCCAACAACAGGGCACAGAGGCTGAGGCCTTCATAAGAACCCAAGACAAGCCCTGCTGGATCAGACCAGTTGTCTGTCTAGTCCAGCATCCTGTCTCACACAGTGGCCAACCAGCTCTTCTGGACAGCCAACAGTGTACACCTCAGAATCCAGATGCATTCTTCCTAGCATGTGCAATTTCAGTGCTTACTGCATTAATTTTCAGGAGTACTACTTTATGATAGCTTATTAGTTTCCAATGCAATTGCAGCATTATTTGACATTCATCGATTCAAATACATTATCCTCTCAGGCACGGTGCCATTACCACACCGGGATGGATGCAGAGGGGATGATGACTCCACTTTCCTGCATTCCTTCACCAGCTAGGGTTGCCAGTCTCCATCTGGGGCCTGAAGGTCTTCAGAATTATGACTGATCTCCGGATTATAGATATCCGTTCCAGTGGAGGAAATGGCAGCTTCAGGGGACAGACTCTACGGCGTCTCATCCCTGCTGCGTTCCCACCCCTCTCCAAACCCTGCCCTTCCCAGGCTCCACCCCATGTCTCTAGGAATTGTACCACCCTGTGTTGGCAACCCTGCTTCGCTCCCATTTCTACACTTCTGTTTGAGGTCCCCTCCACAGCAAATACTGGCAGATGAGAGGCCGGAGGAACTCGTGGGTCATGATGGAGGGGAGCCACTTCCAGAATCTCCATTTCTTTTAACGATGTTAATATATTAGCTTGTGCATTGGGGATGACGGGTCAAATACTGCTTTAAAGTCAGGGACGCCCTTTTTAAAAGCTTCCCCCAGCAGTGGCAGCAGCAGTAGCAACAGATGGGAGGCATTTCCCCATGACTGCTTTGTTGTGGAAGCAGCGTTGCCTACTTAAAGGGTCCCTTTAAATGCTGTTGGGAAGGGGGGGGGGGGAGGCCACACACGCCTGCGCTCCAAGCCACGAATGTGCAGCTTGGAGTGCAGGCATGCGGGGCCACCCCTCTTCCTCACTCCTGCAAGATTTAAAGGGCCCGTCGGCTGGAAGGCCCTTTAACTCTTGCAGTGGGGTGGCCAGGTGGTTGCTCTTGTGGGCGGAGCTTCCCTCCCACCCGCCAGATGGCTGGCAGTGGGAAGGAGCTCTTGAAATCCGGGGAAACCCCATTCCGACCGGGGGTCTGGCCACCCTATGTGGAAGAATTGGGAGTTCTTTCAAGGGAAGGTTGCGTGGGTTAGCCAGCTTTCCTTCCTGTGCCTGCCCTCTGGACTAGCCACCCAAGTGACTGCTTGAGGCAGCCCGAATGAGGAGGGGGCCGACATGCCGCAGGAGCTCAGCTCACTCTCAGCCACCAGCAGAAGTGGAAGTGACCAGAATCCCCGCCTGGGCCCCTGCCCCTGCCAGCCAGGTCCAAGCCAAACCGATGCGGGGAGGAGCTGTGGTGTGGGGCCTTCCGCATGGTCCAGTTTCTCTCACGACCCCAACAATGTGGGAAGGGAAGGCACGGAGATAGCTGCCACATCACCAAGGCCAGACACGGCTACCTGAGGGTGAAGCTGTGAGGGCAATCTGGCTATGACGTCTGTCACCCCATTGATCACCAGGCTTGATCTGGGAGGTCTGGCTGGCTAGGCGGGGGTCCCCTCCCTCCCTGCTCCATGTGCCTCCTTCCTGAAGCTGTGTGCTCAGTGGAAGTGATAACTGTTAGCAGGGGTCCGTTGGGGCTGGAGCGAGCTCAGGAGTGGCCACTAGGGCAGCCATGGGCCGAATCAGATTCTCTGATCTGATTCAGCCTGCTGCCGAATTGCCGCCGAAATTCGGCTGCAAGTTTAAAAGTGACTGGAGGGGAGGGGGTTTGAGGGAGAGGCTCCAAACTTGCAGGGTAGCTGCTGGGACCTCTCCCCCAAATACCCACCAAGTTTCAAGAAGATTGGACCAGGGGGTCCAATTCTACGGGCCCCCAAACAGGTTGCCCCATTCCCTCCATTGTTCTCTATGGTAGAAAAAAAGGTAAAAAATTTTCCCACCATAGAGAACAATGGAGGGGATGGGACAACCTGTTTGGGGGCCCATAGAATTGGACCCCCTGGTCCAATCTTCTTGAAACTTGGTGGGTATTTCAAGGAGAAGCCCCAGCAGCTACCCTGCAAATTTGGAGCCTCTCCCTTAAATCCTCTTTCCTCCAGCCCCTCATATACCCTATGAGTTTTTGCCATTGATTTCAATGGCCCATAGGGTATAATGGGGCTGAAACTGACATTCCCTTTCTGACACACTTCCAGTGATGTCAAGGGACGTGGCATATGCTAATGAGTTATGCTAATGAGCTCCTGCAGCTCTTTTTCTACGAAAGGACCCCTGACTGTTAGGGTTTTTGCCCAATACTAGAGAAAAATATCAGGGTTATGGATCTTGCTTCTGGAAAGAAGAGATTGCTTCCTCTAGTTTAAAATATTTATTGCTAAAGGATAAACGGAAAACGGGATTAGCTACAAATAAACAAAACATGCTTTCTAAGAAGCAGGCATTCTACAACAGAGTGAGACAGAATGGCGATTCTGTCCTTCTTCCTGACCTCCAGGACAAGTCACCTGTGGAACAACAACCAATTAGAAAGACAATAGTCTAGTAGCTTTGCGGGCTTGACATCAATTGGTCAGCTCCCAGGTTTCTTCTCTGGGTCAAGCTGGAAAACACTAGGATAAACAAGTTAACCCTATAATTGCTGGAAGTTGGGTCTTGGTCTAGGCACATATTTCTAACAATAACCACCCTCAACAGGAGTGCCCTGTGCTTCAGTCAAGGGAGTACATAATGTAGCTGTGCTTGCCTGCTAGACCTTCCAAACAAAATAGATGGTAAAAGTTGGCCTGTATCCAAATTTGCTTTCATTCACTCTGAGGCAGTTGTTTCAGGACAGAGAAAGTGTGTCCAGACCACTCCATCGCCATTAAAATGTCTGCTTTTTTTTTTTTAACCCTATGCCTCAGAGCCAGAAAGAGTACTGGTAGCAGAAGTGTTACAACAGTTCTGAGGTAACTGAGCAGAGAGTTATGGAGCCTTTGAGGAAAAAGGGGGGGAAAGTGGAGAAACCACAAGGTCAGTACCCCTTTTCTGTCTCATGGCCCCAGTCAAGTAAGCCGCTCCGGCTGGGAGCAGGGGACTGAGAAACTTGGCTTCTGACTCTGAGCAGGTAAATCCAGTGAGGAGGAATCCATTTCAAAAAGTTACCCACATCCATTCATATTGTCTGATAATTACATGTTATAGAGTTCTGCATGGCCTGGCAACCAGCAGGAGAATGGTGTGTGTGTGTGTGTGTGTGTGTGTGTGTGTGTGTGCGCGCGCGCATGGCGGTGCCATCAGTGACAGCCTAGAAGTGACATCATGACTCTCTAGGAATTGCCAGAAAGTTGCTAGGTGAGGCCAACAAGCTGGTGGGGGACTTACCAGGAGGCTCCGGGAGACGGTAAGGAAGAAGTGCAATTGAACTCTGAAGTGAGTTCCGGGTGAGCTAGCTGTCACATTTCAAGGGACCGTGTTCCTTTCAAATGCCTTCCCTCCATTGGAAATAATGGAGGATGGGGGCACCTTCTTTTGGGGCTCAGAGAATTGAAACTTGGGGGTGCTGAGGAGAGGCACCAGCAGCTATGCTGAAAATTTGGCGCCTCTACCTCAAAACACAGCTCCCCCAGAGCCCCAGATACCCACAGATCAATTCTCCAATATATCCTATGGGGACCAGTCTCATAGGGTATAAGGGAGTGCCCAGTGGCCATCCCCCCGCTTTCTGATAGCACTGAACTGGGGGGAGGGGCTCCAACCCAGGGGATCCCCTGCCCCCAACTGGTAAAACCATACTGGCATTGCTCCTGCTGATTTTTAAAAACTTTTAATTTTCTCCTGCAGGCTTCAGCAGTGGTGGTGGGCAATAGGAGCCAGGGTAGGGGGATACCCTGCCTGCAGCAGGAGATTGGCAAGTCAGGTTGCCAATCTCCAGGTGGGCCCTGGAGATCTCCTGGAATCACAACTGATCGCCAGATAGGGATGCCAGCCGCCAGATAGGGATGCCAGCCTCCTGCCGGGAGGCGGGGGGAGTGGACGGAGCCATTCCGGTCGTGGCTTCAGTGTGGTGAACGACCTCATCTGCAGCAGTCAAGCAGAGCTCCTTCGCTTCAGTGGCAGCCTCTGCCTCCACAGGCAGTTCACAAACCTTTTTAGTATGGTGACCCACAAGTCCAAATTTTCTTGGTATGGTGACCCATTCAGGGCTGGCCCCAGGTTCTTTGGCTCCCTTGGCAAACTATGACCTTGGCGTCCGTATGGTCCACTTTCTAGTCCATTTTCTACACTTGCTAACCAGATATTTTTGAGAAATCAACAAACTTCACACAAAGGGCACATCTTCCCTGCACTATGACCCCCAAGCAAGTGGCATTCCGACACGCACAGCCTTTGGCACGTGCAGGTTACGATCCCAGCCTCTGGCCCCCCCCTCTCCTTCTCCGTGACTCCCTCTAAACACCCCCCCCAAGAGTCTAAGAAACTCCCTCCAGTGACCACCAGGACAAGTTTTACTTGATCAACGTGGATATGCAGTGAAGAAAAAATACCAACCGATGTATGACATGGTAGATACTGTTCCCAGGCTCAGATCTTGGTTTCCAAAATACAAGAGAGAGCCGTGGGAAGGGAAGGGCCGGCCATTCGGGAGGGCTGGCCCGCGACCCACTTTCAAACCACTTTTGGGGCCCGACCCGCAGGTTGGGAAACCCTAAAATAGACTGTCCTGCCAACCCCCCCCCCCCAAAAAAAACCACTTGTGCCGTTCCATTCCACCGAGCATGAAGGAAGCCCGTGGTGATGGTGGCGTGTTGCTTTGAGATGCTGTGAGGCTGCTCAGATGATTGCTCAGTTTCTGCCGGGCAGACCGGAAGCCAAGGCAGAGAGTGAGGGAATGGTGCCTGAGCGCTGCAGGCTCTTCTGTGGCCTGATTTCTCTGCTGCTCTCTGCTTGTGGGATGCTTGCACGGCATGTTAAGGAGGCATGTGGGGTCATGCGCAACATGTGCTCAGTCAGTGGAGGCAAGTTGGCACGCTAATGGGAGGGAGTTGGAAATACAGCATTTCCCCACCCACCCTGCAATTGCGTTATTCTTTTGTGCTTGTTTCTTTCATTTCTGCACTGCTACTAAGCTTTATATTGTTTTTGCAAGTTTGGATCCTGGTGACTGTGAAAAGTTTTGTGTCCTATGGTCTTGACTGGTGGGGTTATTCCTTGCGGGAGCCAGAGCAAAAGCAAAGCATAAACATTCCTGCACCCAATCACAGTTGCCCACCTTTTTTCTTGTTCTTGGGGGGGTTTGCTACAAGGAAGAAGGCTGGCCCAGCCCAGGGAGTGCAACAAATGGAGATGGATTAGGGCAGACTCCAGGGTGGGATAATCCTGGAGATTTGGGGGTGGAGCATAGCGATGCCATTCCCCAGTTCGGGGCAGGGGATTCCCTGATTTTCAGGCCTTTTCGCCAGTGGAGGGAAATCCCGCCCCAAAATGTAATGTAATCACATCATGCAGAAGTGAAGTCATCACGTCGGCGATGCTGTGTTGCAACACTGGGAGCTTTTTCCCACTCACATTGTGCCGGCGTTCTGCCTCCGTTTGTCCCGGCGCTGGGTGTCAATTTCACACCCTTTGCTGCGGAGTGTGTGTTAATACGGGGCTTCGCGCCATTTTCTCCGCACCTTCGGTAAACCTTTTTTTTTAGGTTTACCGAAGGTGCGGAGAAAATGGCGCGGAGCCCCGTATTAACACACGCGCTGCAGCAAAGGGTGTGAAATTGACATCCAGCGCCGGGACAAACGGAGGCAGAACGCCGGCACAATGTGAGTGGGAAAAAGGCCTGGTATTTGGGGGTAAAACTCTATGGCAACCATAGAGTTTTGCCCAAAATACCAGAGCATCACCATGTGGCATCACCAACATGATGACGTCACTTCTGCGTAATGTCACTACGTTGTGTGCATGTCACATGCTCCACCCACTCCTGGAAAGTCCCCCCCCCAGGTTGAAGAAGAAGAGATTGGATTTATACCCCGCCCTTCACTACCCAAAGGAGTCTCAGAGCGGCTTCCAAACTCCTTTCCCTTCCTCTCCCCACAACAAACACCCTGTGAGGTAGGTGGGGTTGAGAGAACTGCCCTTGAGAGAACAGCTCTGAAAGAACTATGGCTTGCCCAAGGTCACGCCAGCAGCTGCATGTGGAGGAGTGGGGAATCAAACCCGGTTCTCCCAGATTAGAGTCCGCGCACTTAACCACTACACCAAACTGGCAACTTTAGGGGAGCATGGGGAGGGGAGAGACTTCAGTGGGTCATAATGCCATAGGGTCCACCCTCCAAAGAAGCCATTTTCTT
This sequence comes from Lepidodactylus listeri, assembly GCA_029233225.1. Classification (NCBI taxonomy): domain Eukaryota; kingdom Metazoa; phylum Chordata; class Lepidosauria; order Squamata; family Gekkonidae; genus Lepidodactylus; species Lepidodactylus listeri. The sequence goes on along the minus strand of JARCFY010000017.1, from coordinate 15,142,616 downwards.
CAGTGGAACTGATCTCAGTCAACTGGAGATCAGTTGTAATTCTGGGAGATCTCCAGGCCCCACCTGGAGGCTGGCCACATTAAGATGGATGGATTTCCCAGATCGAACTGGTAACCGCAACATGCCTTGCTGTTCTAGCGTTTCTGTCGCTAGGCTCATTGTCACATTGCTTATCCAAACCCTGTCCTGAACCTCAACGCTGTCTCTTGGACTGTGCCAGTCAGTAGACACGAGCACTGGGCACTCCCTCCTTCTAAGGAAGAACACGTTCTGCTGTGTGGTTCTCCACCAGTCAGGTCTATCCTAGAGTCAGTGACTTCTGGACTGCCGAAATGAATTTACAAAGGGAAGCATTTTCAGTTCTCTCTCTCTTTGATGTGGAACTTGGGTAGTGTGGTCTGGGTGGCTTTCATTTCGTTTTGTTTTGTTTTCCCCAGAGACAAAAAAGTTCCTGGCGCACCACCAACATAACCATCATCTCGTGCTTTTTAAAAATTTCTTCTTAAACTAATGGTTTACTCAGTTTTATAACTAGCTGGGAAAGTAGATCTTTTGGGGAGGGCAGTGATTGTGGGGCAGTCTAGTTACTGCAAATGGGTCTATCCTACAGCCTTAGCCTATATGGAATGGTGGGGAAGCCAGACTTTCTACGACTGTTAATGTGGAAGATATCTCATCAGTGAGCCCTGGATAGGGTTGTCAGTCATCCAGGTGGGGCCTGGAGATCTCCTGGAATCACAACTAGTCTCCAAACTACAGAGATCAGTTCTACCCCACTGTGGTTGCTCCCTTCCCCAAATCCCACCTTCCTCAGGCTCCATCTCCGAATGTCCAGAAATTTCCCAAAGCAGAGTTGGCAATCTGAGCCCTAAGGGTTAGAAAACAGCTCTGTCCAAGATGACCTTCTCCCAGCTGAAGGGAGGGGGCAGATGTGTGTGAAGAAGGAACAGTCTTGACTCAGAGAGGGAGAGAAAGATGGGAGTTGGCTTTAGTACCTTGGGAGTCCTGGATCTCTTTCTCTAGGGATCTGAGGAAGGATGGCAGAGCTGCACTTCTGTAGGAGTTCCTCTGTGACCTCCTTATAGATTTGCCTTTTGTGCGCTCTTCTATGAAGGGAACCCACCTAGGTAAGCACTAGCCCCTCGAACTACTTGCTACTTGAAGAAATTTCTCTACATTTGGAGAAAATGGAGAAATTTCTCTACATTTTCTTGGAGACGTTTCTCTACATTTGGAGAAATTGGAGAAATTTCTCTACATTTTCTGGACTGGTTTTGTTTAATGCAATGTTCCCCCTGCAGGCCCGTTACACCGTTGAACTTTCCGAGGCAGGAGGGCTCAGCTGCAGACGGAAGGAAGCGTTACCTTCAGACGTGCTCTCCTCCGGATTGCAGTGACAGTATCGGTGGGAGAAGTGGATGAGGACACGTTCCCGCTCCTGTGTCTCTCCCATGAGGGGGAAAGCTTTTAGGAATGTTCTGGAAAATGGAAAAAGGACAGTGAAGCAAAGCTACATCTATCAGAGGTGCACTCTCAAATATGGTGTCGCTAAGACAGACAGTGTAGCACTTAATTCAGAGAACTGTCCCAGGAGGGATTCTAACTATCTTGATTATGATGTCTGGTTATGAACAATCACTATTGAGAGCAGGGATCCTCAGCCTTTTTGATGCTGCGGGCACTTGGAAATTATTATTTTTTGCAATAAAAGTTTTATTTTTTTCTTCCATTATTCTCAAATGCAATTGACTTTTATACATATTCCATTCTCTATAAAATTGCATAGCTAGCTAGAAAGATATAATCATTAAATGACTTCCCACCCCACCTGCACCTTTATATATATCAACTGGTAAACATGTATTTAAAAGTATTTGCCTCCTAAGGTAACATTTTGAGCTATTATAACTTATATACATTTAAAAATTATATTAGTTAAAACAGAAAAAGTGGTTAATTTCGCGGCTAACTAAAAAATCATTTTTTATGTTATAGTTCTATCTCTTATTTCAGTAGTTAGAAAGTGTAAAAATATTGTCTTTCATATTCTACTCTCGCTCCATATATTCCTTCCTTTCCAATCTTCTGAGAACTTCACTGAGTCTTGATTTAGTTTTCTTGTCCATTTGTCCATTTCTGCCATATATAGCAGTTTTCTCAACCATTCCCATAGCTCTGGAGTTTTCTCCGATTTCCAACTTTGTGCGTAAGCCATTCTTGCTGTCGTTACCATATACCAAATCAATGTTCTTTTACTTATGTTTACATCCTCTAACTTAAGACCAAGCAACAACATTTCGGGCAATTTTTTAAACTTACATTCGGGCACTTTGAAATTCTGACTCAGGATGGTGGGAGCGACCACAAAGTGATGGCTAGAAGCAACTGCCTTAGAGGTTTGAAAGGAAAGGAACGCAGCACACCCACCTCTTCCCATCTCCCCTCGTTAGGGTTGCCAGCTCTGGGTGGGGAAATACCTGGAGATTTTAGGGGTGGGGTCTGGGAAGGGCAGAATTTGGGGAAGGGAGGGACCCCTGCAGGGTATACTGCCATTGAGTGCCCCCTCCAAAGCAGCCACGTTCGCCAGGGGAACTGATCCCTCTGGCCTCGAGATCAATTCCTATAGTGAGAAATCTCCAGGCCCCACCTGGAGGCTGGCAACCCCACCGGCCCTCATCACTGCGGTGAAATTCTGGTAGTGAACCCACCGCTCTGCCTGCCACCCCATGGGGAAAATCATTTCCTCCCCCCGCCCCATGGCTCTCGAGCCACACAGGCCAAACATTATTAGGCGAATTAAAGAGGATGTGAAATAAGGTAATAAAGAAGGCCTTATAAAGGAATCCGAGACTTAGAAGGGACCAGCACACAGACTGAGAGTGAGCAATAGCTGCAAAATGCTTGAAATGAATCAATGGTGACAAGCAGAGACTGAAAAGAAAGGGCCTCACCTCTGATGAAGAGAGAGAGAGAGAGAAAGAGAGAAGAGATTGGATTTATACCCTGCCCTTCACTTGACATCTCAGAGCGGCTTACAATCTCCTTTCCCTTTCCCTCCCCACAACAGCTATTCTGTGAGGTAGGTGGGGCTGAGAGAGATCTTTCGAGGACTGCCCCTGAGAGAACAGCTCTGAGAGAACTTGTGACTGACCCAAGGTCACGCCAGCAGCTGCAGGCGGAGGAGTGGGGAATCAAGCCCAGTTCTTCCAGATTAGAGTCTGCACTCAAGGAGGCCAGGCTAGCAACAACCAGGGCCAGGGCTTTTTCAGTGGCAGCTCCATTCTGGTGGAATGAGCTCCCAGAGGAGATCGGGGCCCTGCGGGACCTTCTGCAGTTCCGCAGGGCCTGTAAAAGCTCTTCCTCCAAGCTTCTGGAGCCACTGCCACCAATAACAACTGACAGCTTGAGACGGGTGAGCCCTGTTCCCCCCTGGGATTTCTAACTACAGCCTGAGCCAGCCACCTAAAATGACCGAAGAAGACCAAAGAGCTGACTGCAAAGAGAAAGAATTGAGTAACGACTACCACTGTGAAATTATTGAGATGACTGATACTAGCACTTTATTATATTTATGGCTTGAATGTTGTTGTTGTTGTTGTTGTTCAGTCGCACAGCTGAGTCCAACTCTTCGTGACCCCATGGACCACATCACGCCAAGCCCTCCTGTCTTCTGTTATGCTCCGGAGTTTGCTTCAGTTCATGTTCGTGGCACGTTCGTTTTAGAACTGCTTAATTGCTGTTAACCTATTTTATGTGTATTGTGAATTTTTAGGTTGTTTTATGTAAGCTGCCCTGAGCCAGCCTCGGCTGGGCGGGCGGGGCAGAAATTTAATAAATCATATCAAATCAACTCACTCCACCAAACGGATGCACTTGAGGCTCCTGCTTTTCCCACTCACCTGAGCGCTTTGTCCAAGGTCAACCCAGTGAAGTCAAAGAAACGGAGATACTCTTCCGCCACCAGCTTGCTAAATTCATTACTGCAATGAAAGAGACCACAATCAGAAAACCCAGCAAGCACCTTCAGGCATCGATTGATGAAGCTCACCTAAGTCAGCTGCTTATCAGCTGTATGGCCGGGGGGGCGGGGCAGTAGCCTCCTTGGTGCTGGGCACACAATAGAGGAATGTTAGATGTGCAGGAAAGAAATAGATCTCTGTTTAACCCTTCTCCAATGAAAATGAATAATGTTGCTTCTGTTTTTATCTGGCATACATCGAGGAATATGATTTTAAAGCAGGGATCTGCCAATTCACAGCTGTCATAGCTGCATCTCTGGCAAGTGGGATGTTCAGAATGACGGACGGAAGGACGGACGGAAGGAAGGAAGGAAAACAGGCTGAAAGAGACAGCTGGTGGCCTACTGTTCTTAGCTGAGTCACCTCTCTGGAACCTAGGGCTGCCAAGTCAGCCCGGGGGGGCGGGGGATCCCCCGCTACAGGGGTTCCTGATCCGCCGGCCAGCATTTGGCCGGCGGGGGGAACCCCACCCTCCTTCCCCAACGTAATGACGTCACCCGGAGGTGACGTCATCACGTTGGGGGCGTTGCCAGGGTGATGCTCTGGCAATTGCCCCCAAACTCTATGATACCATAGATTTTTGGGGCGATTGCCAGAGCATTGCTCTGGCAACGCCCCCATTGTGATGACATCACTTCCGGGCGACGTTGTCGGGCATGCGCGTGAAGTGCGCATGCCCGGGAAACTCCCGGACGATGGAGGACTCCCCCCCGCCGGTAAGTAAGGGATACTTGGCAACCCTACTGGAACCTTTTCATAAACCTTTCTTAGCTCACTCATCCCAGTAACCTCTCCAGTAATGACAATCTTTGAATAAAAAATCATTTCTGGAGTAATATGGGGCAGGCGCATGTGTCCAAAGAGGGACTGAAGATGTTGAAATAACAGTTGTGTTTAGTACTTGTCTAGATGCCAAAAGATGGTGTTTAGAGGAATTCCTTTTTGATCTGGCCTTACTGGAGTTTGGAGCTCTGCCCAGTAACTGTTCCTTTTAAGTGTAAGTAAAAGGAAAGTGTCAGGGTGAAACTGTTGTTTAGAAAGTCAGCTTTGGAGGATAAGTCTATCAGTGGCTACTAGCCTTCGTGACTATGGGGAACCTCCATATTCAGAGGCACTAGACCTCTGAATCCCAGAGCCAGGAGGCCACATCAGGGGATGGTCTCAGCCTCTATGCCCTGTTGTTGGCCCTCCAGAGGAACTGGTTGGCTATTGTGTGAGACAGGATGCTGGACTAGATGGACCACCGCTCTGACCCAGCAGCGCTCTTCTTGTGTTCCTATGAAGGCCTCGGCCTCTATGCCCTGTTGTTGGACCTCCAGAGGAACTGGTTGGCTATTGTGTGAGACAGGATGCTGAACTAGATGGAGCACTGCTCTGATCCTCAGCCCTCTTTGTGTGTTCTTACGAAAGCCTCAGCCTCTATGCCCAGAAGAACTGGTTGGCCACTGTGTGAGACAGGATGCTGTACTGGATGGACCCTCACTGGTCAGATCCAGCAGGGCTCTCCTGATGTTCTTTATTTTCATGCTGTGTGGAGGGGCCCAGAGCTTGGAGTTGTCCCTTTCGCTATCTGCTAAATGTTTACTCCTATGAAACTCTTCCCCATTAGGGGATATTTTTCTCCTTGCCTAACAAAGGCATCATGCATTCAGGACATTTAAGCAAGAAAGTCCTTTCCGTATTCTTAGAGAACAGTAGGTTTATTCAGAATCCCACTCAGGTCTACTCAAGTGAAGCTTACTCTCAGGCAAGTTTTTTTTCAGATTGCACTGTTAATCGCACGTCTTCTCTGTATTTCAAACTGCTCCGAATTACAAATCAATTAGTTCCTAAAAATGGTGATTTGCAAATGGAAATAAGGCCAGGAATCTCAAGAGCCTCTAGAACCTACATTTCTCAGCGAGAGTTCATCTCTCACTGCCCCAAACCTCAGGGGTCTTGGCATTCAATATTTTCCTGCTGGGAACAGAACAGGAATCTATCTATTTCTTGAGTTGCTTGATTTTATGCGAGAACTTATCAGGATTCTACCTGGCCTGTTTTCAGTTCCCGGTCAGCTCTTGAGCATGTCAGACTCATGTACAGCAGAGGTCCCCAACCTTTTTGAGCCTGTGGGCACCTTTGGGATTCTGATACAGCATGTTGGGTGCAGGCACAAAATGGCTGCTACAAAATGGCTGCCTCAGGAAATGGAGCCAGCCAGCTACAAAATGGCTGCCACGGATTACATTCAGTCACACAACAAAGATCCTTGTGTTACAGTGGCAGCTGCTGCCGAAAGCAACATTTTAAAAAACGGCACAGCTAATCAAATCTCCAGTCACCAATCAGAAGCCTTGCTCGGCAAAAGCCACACCTGGCTCCACCCACTTTCTTAAAAACACTTGGAGGGCTCCAGAAAAGGTGTCTGCACCATGAGACACATGGACACCATGTCGGGGACCCCGATATACAGAGATTGCACAACCAGTCTACATGCATTAGCTTCCAATACATGTGATGGAAAACAGCCCAGAAGAAAAAGACTATAGCCCTCTGTAGATGCTATGGCGGTGTTTGATTTGCACAGCGTGGGAGCTTGCCAATCATGCATTTCAGGAGTGAGATACATGCCACACCATAACATGGGAATGAGGCAACACGGGTGACCATGCAGGCATAGCTTCAGGGTTCAGCTTCCCATGAATGAATGGAAACTTCCCCTTCTTGGATATCCAGATGTTGCCAGTTCACACACCACATGTATTAGGTGTTGAAGGGGACAAGCGTCCTCTCCTGGTAGGCCTGACTGATGGGCTCTTGCAGTTCATGAATGGAACATGGAAGGAGGTCAATTCAGCTGGGATGAAATATCTTTGAAATCAAAGACTATGATTACTAGGGAGGGTTGAGCCCCAGCACCTCTTCAAAACCTCCTTTTTTTTCTCCTGTATCAAAACATGTTGTTTCCACCAACAGACCACCTTGCTATTGTAAAATGCACAAAACTGAAGTAGGCTCTTGACAAACATTTTACTCTTTCAGAGCTGCTTGAGGGGGAACTCTAGACAAGTCCACATTGTCCCTGAGTCCAGCTCAGCTGAGAGTCTCCAACCCAAAGGACACGTTGTTTTCAGTTTTGTCATTTGCCTTGGGTGGGAACTGCTTTTAGGAGTTGTCAACACACATCCCAGTTTGGTGGCGGAAAGTGCCATTTGGTCACCGCTGACTTATGGCAACCCTGTAAGGTTTTCAAAGCAAGAGATGTCTAGAGGTGGCTGGCCATTGCCTGCCTCCACATTACAACTCTGGCATTACTTGGTGGTCTCCCATCCAAATACTGATCAGGGCCGACCCTGCTTAGCTTCTGAGATCTGATAAGGTCCGGCTAGTCTGGGCTATCCAGGTCAGGGTTCATCCCAATCTAGCATTCCATAATTTCAGCCACAGGACCTGATCACATGCAGAATTAGCCGCGCGATAGGCACAAATGCCACACGGATTTTAAGGGTGTGATCACACCAGAACATCTGGCAAGCGTCCCACACCCCTCAGCAACCCGTTTCTCTCCACCAAAGAAGCGGAGTTAAAAGATACTAGGGAAAGTCCAGTATCAAACAGGTTTCAAAAACGGACTTTCCCCATGTGAACACTCCAGCACGCACTCAAGGCGTCGGGGATAGTCTGATCAGGCAATCCTGACGCCATGCCATTGTTTTTCCCCCCTTCTCAGTATGCGCATCATCACATACTGCCATAGGAAGCCCTCAAGGCAGAGATGCGATTCATCAATCTCCCATTTAAGTGCACCCACGATTGCATCTGATCACGCAGTGGTAGACTGTGCCCGCAGCTTCGCAAAACTGTGTGATCACGCAACTGCGGGTCAAATTACTCCAGAGCAAATAGCCTCACTCCTCCCTCCCCCGGATTATCTCACTCGTGTGACCGGGACCTCAGTTAAGCTGCCTGCAGATGTTCCCAGTTTGGGGGAAACTTGATGCAGATGAGCTCAGCAGGCTGCTCGCCACAATCTGAACAGGCTGAGTGATTAGCTCCCTGTTGACCGTCACCTTGAACTTGGTAAGTTCGACAACTGAACACGTTTCCAGAAATATCTACAGTATCCCCAGACCAAGCTCTAACCCAGGGGTGGGCAAACTGTGGCTCGGGAGCCGCATGCGGCTCTTTCACATATATTATGTAGCTCCCAGCAGGGCGGCTGGGGAAGCTAAATATCATTAGCAAACAAACATCATTGGAGAAATTAATATCATTATCAATATCTGCTTTTACCCCTTTTGTTATTATTTTTGGCAGTCTCGTTTAATGTTAATAAAAATCAAATTTGCTTATTTTCCAGTAAAAGCAGGTAATATTTGTTCATGTCTCCCGGCTCTCAAATATCTGATGTTTATTCTATGCGGCTCTTACGTTAAGCAAGTTTGGCCACCCCTGTTCTAGGTGGCTCTTATGCTGAGCAAGTTTGCCAACCCCTGCTCTAGCATAGTAAAAGTAAGGAGGGTTAGTGCCTACAAATGTACATCCACATGCATATCCCACTGAAATGAATGCAGTGCACATAGGACTGCGTGGCCCACACACACTCTGTCCCCGGTGGGCCAGCCTAAGGGAACACTGGCCGTCTGCCTCAGCATCAGGAGCAAATTCTCTCTGCCTTCCTGCTAACAGTTTTTCACCTTATTGCACAGGGGTGTGACAAAGGACTGCAAAGACTGGTGAGTTTCACCGGAGTGGAAATGTATGTGAAAAGCCCTGCCCCACCCTTTTCACTTGGCAGGTGTTCCATCCAGGCTATGGGTTTACTCCATCCTGTCACTCCATCCTGTCACTCCATCCTGTCACTCCAGGCTATTGCTTACTTCTTCCCCAGCTGGCGCGCCACATCACAGTGCTTGAATCCTTCGAGGTGATACAGCCGTTTGGCCAGCCTCTTTGCCGCCTCGCCGTCCGCCTTGCAGCCGTTGGCGAGAGTGTCTGTGCTTCCCTGGTCCAGCTGTTCCGTGCTGCCCATATCGGAATCCGAGTCAGAAAGAGTGTCTTTGATGCTGGCTTCGCTGCAAGAACAAAACACGGGGAAATAAGCAGAAGCTCAGCAGGAGAGTTTGCAGAGCAAGTGGGATTCTCAGGCCCCCACGGGGGAAATCACAAAACTGGTGCAGATTAGTTCCCCCCCACACACACAGAAGAAAAGAGCAACAGTCCCATAGCACCTTAAAGACTAACAAAATTTGTGGTAGCTTTCATGAGTCACTGCTCACTCCTTCAGATACAGATAGAATGTTGAGTCCATCTGTCCTTATATCTTCGAGAGTGGAGTGATTTCAGATGCCGAATGACAACAGCAGGCAAATGACAACAGCAGATGAATGACCATAGCAGGTGTTATTGGATTAGGTGTGATATGCAGAGAGGCAGTAAGCATGGAAAAATTAGCATTGGTAATAAAATGGGAAACCTAGGTCTGGATTCAGTCCAGGAGGATGCATTGTCTTGAGCTTCATGGTCAGTTGCAGCCTCTTTTTCTAATCTCCTTTTGCAATTCCTTTGTAAGAGAACAGTTGCTTTTAGGTCATCAATTGAATGTTCTGGAAGGTTAAAATGTCCCCTCACTATTTTTTGAATGTTGTGGTTTCTAATATCAGAATTATGTCCATTTATTTAAAACTATATATTTCCACCCAAAGAACTGGGCCTCAGGTACTTCAGATATTTTGTCACAAATTCAAAGGTTTCATTGACAGGCTGTTCAGAGGAGTACTAGGGTGATGTTCTCACAGGTAGATAAAAGCACTGACAGGTACACAATTTTTTGAAGGGTATTTTATTATTTATTTATGCAGAACATTTTTATGCTCCTTTCCACCCAATTTAGGATCCCCAAGGATGCAAATAATCAAGCCATTTAAACAGCTTTTAAAAACATCTCTCTTATACATAATTTTCTGTTGGTGGTGGCACTCTCCTGAACATTCCACACACCATCCCAGCTTTTGGTCCCCTGGCCTGTCAATCAGAATCTGTCCCTATCCACAGGCTGTGAATACTCGCATGCCATTGGCTGGGTGCTAGGTCTGCTCCTCTTCCCCGCCCACTTCTTCAGCCTCTGTGCCCTGTCAGAATTTCTGGCAGATGGCTTTTTCTCTTGACGAAGACGCTTCTCCTGTTTCCCTCCTGTGGGGGGATTAACTGTTACCTCAGTGGCTGTTGGTAGGTGAAACGAAATGGCAGTTACCTGTATTTGTAAGATGGCTGCTGTCTGTGGAAAAATGTTCCCCCATAAGGTTCAATTGAGCTGTAGTTCCAGAGAGGGGCCTGCAGGAGTATCACTCACTGGGTTGAATGGGGCTTCCACATCTGCTGGCCTACAGTTCCCAGCTGCCCCAAGGCCAAAAAGTGCCGGAAAAGAGGGACCATCCCAAGGGGCGGGGCACCATCAATATAGACTCCAGCCCATCCAGGGAGGATTGTGTTTAACCCCTGTTTTATTTATTTATTTAGTATTCATATTTATATCTTGCCTTGCAGGGCAAGCTGTTGATTTATGCCCTGTTGGTTCATAGTGTGTGCTTACTCCTGCAGTTGTGCCTTATTCATATACTGTGTGTGTGTGTGCTTCATAACTGTGTAAATACTAAATTATTCTATTTGGGTCAATAATCTGTGTTGTGCTCTGAACCCATAATACCAAAGGGAGGGGGCAGCTAGGGAAGCAAGGAAAGGCCAGATGCTTGGGTTGCCAACTTTCCAGGGATCCCCCAAAGATTGGGGATTCCATCTCTAAATAGGGAGATTTGGCCACAGGGGTCTCACAGTCCCTCTAAAAAGGCAGTGACAATTCAGTCACTGGTGGCAGGGAACTTAAGGAGTGAGATACACCCACAGGACGAGTGTGAGAGGCGAACAGCTGAGTTGTAAACTAGAGCCCGTTTTGCCACAGTAGGCAACGAAGCTTGGTTCAGACAAAGGAAGGAAACCCTTCACAGGCCTTTGTGAAGAATTAATTAGGACCAGTCCTGACTAGGGTTGCCAGCTCCAGGTAGGGAGATCCCTGGATATTTTCTGGTAGAGTTTATGGAAGCCAGGGTTTGGGGAGGGGAGAGGCCTCAGCTGAACAGAATGCCATAAAGTCTACCTTCCAAAGCAATTATTTTCTCTGAGCAAGAGAGATCTGTTGTCTGGAGTTCAGTTGTGATCCCTGGTGATCTTCAGGCTCTACCTGGAGATTGGGTACCCTAGGCATGGCAATCAGTGCTTCAGAGCAGGGTCTGCTAGATCCAGGTTCTTGCTGTTGAAGCTGAGTGGGGGATTTTGAACCAGTCACAGACTTTCAGCCTAACCTACCTCACAGGATTGTTGTGCAAGTCAAAAGGGGGAGAGGAGAATGATATAAGCTGCTTTGGTCCCCATTACAGAGAGAGACCACTTTTCCGCCTGAAAAATTTATTTATTTAAATTTCTATCCTGCCCTCTCAGCCAAGGAAACCATTGTTGCCAATCTCCAGGTGAGGGCTGGAGATCACTCAGAATTACAACTGCTGTCCAGATGGCATTGATCAGTTCCCCTGGAGAAAATGGTGGACTCTGTGTCCTGCTGAGATCCCCCCCCCCATGACAACCAATGTGACGTGGCAGTCAAGGCTTCAGAGCACGGTAGAGGCTGCAGGTGGGGGGGAGATGGAAAGTTGAAGAGTGAGGGGAAAATTAAGGTAGGTTGATGCTTGGCTGGGAAGGAGATGGGGTTGCCAACTCCAGGTGGGGAATCCCTGGAGATTTGAGGGGTGGAGCCTGGAGAGAGTGAGGTTTGAGGAGAGGTGGGGCCTCAGACAGGTACAATGCTGTAGACTCTTCCCTCCAAATCAGCTATTCCCTCTTGGGGAAACACTGCTGCCAATCTCCAGGTGAGAGCAGGAGATCATTCAGAATTACAACTGCTCTTCAGGTAGCAGAGATCAGTTCCGCTGGAGAAAATGGTGGACTCTGTGTCATTATACCCTGCTGAGGTTGCCATAGCAAATTTGACGCTGAGTGCCCAAGGCCTTGGCACTCTCCAAGAGCCTCTTTCTAGAGCCCATTGTATTTATTCCCACAACAGGCCTTATTCCTAGTATATTATAAAAACCAATTGAAATAATAAACAAAACACATAAACAATTGAAACACATAAATAGGGATGTGCATTTGGCATTTCAAGCTGAATTTTGGCATGATTCAGGCATTAGTTAAGCTGAATCAGATTCTCTGATCTGATTCCACTTATCAATAAGAAAATCCTGAATTAATTCAGGAATCCTGACTTTTTTCAGCTCCATTATACCCTATGGGTATACCCTATAGTCATACCCTATAGTCAATGGCAAATCTGCTATGGTATATTCAGTGACTGGGGGAGGCAGTTTGAGGTAGAGGCACTAAATTTGCCATGTAGCTGCTGGAGCCCCTCCCCAAAAGAACCCCAAGTTTCAACAAGATTGGACCAAAGGGTCCAATTCTATGGGCACCCAAAGAGAGCCAGTTTGGTAGTTAGGAATGTGGACTCTAATCTGGGAGAAACAGGTTTGATCCCCCACTCCTCCACATACAGCTGCTGGTGTGACCTTGAGTCAGTCATAAGTTCTCTCACAGCTGTTCTCTCAGGAGCAGTTCTCAAGAGAGCTCTCTCAGCCCCACCTACCTCACAGGGTGTCTGTTGTGGGGAGGGGAAGAGAAAGGAGATTGTAAGCTGCTCTGAGACTTCTTCGGGTAGTGAAGGGTGGGGTATAAATCCAGTCTCTTCTCTCTTCTTCTCCATTGTTTCCAACAGTGGGGAGAAAGCAAGCAGGCTTACTATAAGCCTAGCAGATTCTCCCAGAGAGTCTCTGCAGTAGAAAGTAAGGTGTGGGGAGGGGACATGTTTGCAAGGCCAGCAACAGAACTAGTTCAATGTGCCCAGCAGAACCCGTGCCACTGTGGCAGTGCCAAAACCCAACAGGACTAAGGTCAGATCTGAGAATCTGGGACTCTCTGAAGGGGGGGGGGGCATTTCCGCAAAGACAGCAGAACCAGTGCATTGTACTGGTGCCCAGCAGCAGAGCTCAATGCAAACCTACTGGCGCCCACCAGCAGAACCCAGTGCCAACGTACTAGTGCTGATTCTCACATTTTACCTGAATTCCAATACAATACAGATATTGGAATTTGGGTTTTCAAGGCAATAGCGAATTTTTAAGCGTCCAAAAACCCCAAATCCAAAAAATACTGATTTTTTCCCCCTTGCTCATCCCAACACATAAACAGGAAGTGAGGGAATGTCAAATGAAACAGACAAGTCTTCACGTCCTGGTGGAAGACAACGATCGAGGGGGACAGAAGAATCTCATATGAGTAACCTGTTCTGGCGGGTCAAAATAGATCTTTTTGTAGCGTTCCCAGGCCACAGTAGAGTGGGGCCTGGAGTGCTGCTGAGTTTGCGTAACTTCTGGTGAAAACTGAAATGCTATGGCAGATACTCCAGCATTTTAATGAAACATTGTGGTTTTACATGAACTTGTAAAAGAACAAATGATAAAATGGGCAATCAATATGAATAAAGAGATAGCAATGTCGTCTTGGGAATTCTTGTGGAAAAATGCTATGTCTATATCTACATGTAACAATCTTAAAGAAAATTGTTTTAAAATGATGTATAGATGGTACATGACTCCGAAAAAAATTGCAAATATTGGTCAAAATATGTCTAATAAGTGCTGGAAATGTAAACAAAAAGAAGGATCATTATATCATATGTGGTGGACTTGTGATAAAGCAAAAAGCTTTTGGTGTATGATACATGCTGAAATGGAGAAAATTTTGAAATGTAAGTTTAAAAAATTGCCTGAAATGTTATTGCTTGGTCTAAAGTTAGAGGATGTAAACATAAGTAAAAGAACATTGATTTGGTATATGGTAACGACAGCAAGAATGGTGTATGCTCAAAGTTGGAAATCGGAGAAAACTCCAGAACTATGGGAATGGTTGAGAAAATTGTTATTTATGGCAGAAATGGACAAATGGACAAGAAAATTAAACAATCAAGACTCAGCGAAGTTCTCAGAAGATTGGAAAGATTTGAAGGAATATATGGAACGAGAATGGAATATGAAAGACAATATTTTTACACTTTCTAACTACTGAAATGAGGGATAGAATTATAACACAAAAAATGATTTATTAGTTAGCCGCAAAACTAAACCTTCTTTCCTTTTTAATTAATATAATTTTTAAATGTATAAAAGTTATAGTAGCTCAAAATGTTACCTTAGGTGGCAAATACTTTTGAAATATATGTTTACCGGTCGATATATATGAAGGTGCAGGTGGGGTGGGAAGTCATTTAATGTTTATATCTTTTTAACTAAATATGCAACTTTATAAAAAATGGAATATGTATAAAAGCTAATTGCATTTGAGAATAATGGGAAAAATAAAAATTTTATTATCAAAAAAAAAGCATTGTGGTTTTACCATAGAGTTTTGCCAAATGCTACAGTGTCTGCCATAGACCTTCTGGTTTTCACTGGAAGTGATGTAAGCATGCTAGTGTGATACCAGTGTGCTTTCCTCCTCTCCCCATTTCCTTGAGCAATGGCGGGCAATGAGACAGGTTGCCATCCCTGTCCTTCTGATTTATACTAAAATATGAACACATGAGGCTGCCTTCTACTGAATCAGACGCTTGGTCCATCAAAGTCAGTATTGGTTGGTTGCGATCACACGCACAATTCACCCTGACACAGAAGCAAATGCCGGGCGGATTAAAGGAGCACGATCAGATGACAACATCTGGGAAGCATCCTGCAGCCGTCGGCAACCTGTTTTGCTCTGCTGCAGAAGCGGAGTTAAACAACACCTCGGAAAGTCCAGTAGCAAACGGGTTGCTACGGGCCACAGATGGAGGTTCCTGCATCTGATCGTCCCAGCGCACTCCCATGGCGTCGGGATAGTCTGATCAGGCTATCCTGACTCCGTGCCGCTGGTTTTTTTACCCCTTCGCAGTATGCGCATCAGCGCACCCCCCCCACACACACACACATGCTCCATAGGGAGAGCTCAGGGTGGAGGTGCACTTCATCGATTACTTGTGTAAACAATCGGAAACAAATGGCAAAGAAAACCCGACTCACTCACGGTTGCATCTGATCACACAATGGTGGGCTGTGCCCGCATCTACAAAAGTCTGTGTGATCGTGCAACTGCGGGTCTACTTCCGCTGGAGGAAATAGCCTCTCTTCCCCCCCGGCTTTATCTCGCACGTGTGACCACAACCATTATCTGCTCAAACTGGCAGTGGCTCTCCAGAGTCTCAGGCTGGGTCTTACACATCACCTCCTACCTGTTTCTTTTAAGTGGAGATGCCAAGGATTGAACCTGGGATCTTCTGCATGCCAAGCCACAGCCCCTACCCAAAGAGAACTTCTGGGGTTCACATATAAGCAGCTTGGATATTAAAAGTGACCCGAAAAGCTTCAAGGTGCATTTAGCCAAATTTGGAAAAACAAAGTGATATATAACCACAACTGTCTATGTCACTCTAAGAGTCCCCAGGGCTTAATTTCAGACTTCTGGGTCAAGGGTTTGATATTCTCGTTCACTTCAAGTTCATTCTAATTAGAGATGAAAATAAACTGCAAGAACAAGCTCAAGCTACAACGCGCCTTCAAGAAGAAAAACCTACGTGTGCTATATCCACTGTGAGCTGAACCAGGGCCAAATTCAGGCCAACTGATGCCCTAAACTCAGCCCAACGATGGTGCTGCTGAGTAAGGCTCGATAAGTGCTGAAGGTGAAAGAGGAGATTAAAAATTCAGTTGTCTTCCAGGCCGCCCCCCAGGCCAGACCCCACAACTATATTAAATATAAACTTAAATAAAAACATTTATTTAACACTGAATAGCAGTAAGCAACATAAGCAAAAGAAACTCCCTGTGGTGTGGCCATTCCCTTAGCCCCCCCTAAGCACGTGCTTATTTCGCTTCGTGGTTGATTCAGGGCTGAGCTGAACTACTGGCCGCAATGTCTGTTAAGGAAAGCCATGCACATTTTCTAATGTGCATATGTACCCCTCTGCACTTGGCATAGCATATATATGTACATGTGAGGGGTGGTGTGTGTGTACCTGAGCATAAAGTGTAGTATGAGAAACAGCTCTGAGCTCTTTTCAGCTCTAGCATGCCTACTTTCAGACTGGCTGGGCGTGATTCACATCCCAACTGACCTTCAGCCATTTTTATGCATGTCCTTTCGGTACAACCTCCGGAGCAGCTCTGGGGATCTAACCTGGTTTCTTGCCCTGGATTCTGTATTCGTCTTACCGCGTCGCTTATTATTATGATTAACCATTACTTGTGCACAGAGCATACGTAAGATAAACCCCTCACCCAGAAGGTTCCTGCCTTAAGCATCTCACTCTCGGCAAGGAGGAAAACATGCAATGGAGTCCATACGCAGCCTCCTAAAATTAACATCCTGAAAACTAACTTTTAAAAAATTAACGAAGAAAAATGTGAGAAAGAAACCCCATAGCAATTTTGTGTGTTTGGTTTGGTGTCAGAGAGACATTTGATGAACTGGCTGTTGCTTCCCGTTTTTGCTTCTTCCTCTTAGATGGTGCAGCCTGAAGCCAGGTGCACCTGGCACAATTTTATCTTCGTCAACCTGCTCAGCATTCTGTTATGCGTACTAGGGTTACTAAGCGCCAAAGGGTGCCGGGAGTTCTCACCTCCAGAACTACAGAGATCAGTTCCACTGGAGGAAATGGCAGCTTCAGAGAGTGGACTCTATGGCACCACATCCTTGCTGAGCTTTCCCACTTCTCCAAACTCTGCCCTCTCCAGACTCTGCACCCCAGTCTCCAGGAATTTCCCAAGCCAGAGTTGACAACCCTAACTAGATTTACCATTTGCTCACCTGATGCAGGCAAACACCTGCTACCTGCACACCATTTCCCTCATACTCGCTCAGTGAAGCAGCGGGAGAAGAGGGGGGAAGGAGGACATCATGTGATACGGTCAGGGCTATTTTTGGCCAGGAGCGCACAGGAACGGAGTTCCGGCTGGCTCCTGAGTTGGCCACACCCAATAGGAACTCATTAGCATAATAGGCCACACCCAACAGCAGAAACTCATTAGGATTAGCTACATTAAGGGTATGTGGCCTAACATGCAAATTAATTCCTGCTGCAAAAAAAGCCCTGGGTTTTGACAACAAACAAGGTAAACAGAATAAGAAGCAAAAGGTGGGTGTGGCTGGATGACCACTCTTCTGGTAACATGGGGGTGAGGCCTAATATGCTAATAAACTGTGCTGTCAGTGGTGTGGCCTAATATGCTAATGAGTTTCTGCTGTTGGGTGTGGCCTGTTATGCTAATGAGTCCCTGCTGGGCTTTTCCTACAAAAAAAGCCCTGGATATGGTGATGTCACTTCCAGGTGACACTGGGTGTGACGTCCCTGTTTTGCATGCTCTTCCCCCTCCCCTAGGCCCACACCCCAAAGCCTCCAGGATTGCTAGGGGCAGGCCTTAATATCATGGCCTAGAACGTCTTCCCACCTTCCTTTCGTTTTTAACACATCCCACTTGAGGAAGAGTTTTGCAGAACTCACTCTTGAACACTGTGTTGTGTCATTTTTGTTAGTCATAGGTTGTGGTCCCACAGTCATTTTGATCAGGTTTCGCCACTGTTCCCTATCGCATTTAAAAGGGCTGATCGGACGGCCGTATCTGTCTCCCGTATCGAAGCGGACCTGCCCCCACAATCCTCCCGGTTTCAAGTACTTTCTGAATAGTTGTGGTTTGAATCCAAAATTTCGCCAATCTGGACAGCCATCTCTCGCTATGAATGTGATTAGGCTGTCTGAACGTCCTTCTTGTGTTGAATTCCCCCTCCCCAGCTTTCGCCGTTGTGTGCATGAGCAATCCTGTGCTGAACATTTTCAATGCATGAATATTTAAGTGCACATATATAGACTCCAGCACTTGGTTGTATGTCGGTGGTTCATTTTGTTTGCTGTTCGGGGTGGGGGACACACTGCAAAAATAAGGGAGTACAGTGTGTCCAAGCAGGAGCGGTGATTTGGCCGTTCACATATGTGCATGTGCAAAGATTTTTTTTAAAAAAAACCCTATGCCGTGGCACTTGGGTGGCGCAGCTATCTGTTTGGAGCCTCATTGCACTATGCAAGCGGGGAAGGATATGTGATCATCCCAACCTGCAACCCCGCCCCCCCCAATCAAATATACAAAAAGAACAAATTGCAGTAAGCTTGCTGTGTGACCATGACCTTAATGTGAGACATTACATGGCTTTTGTTTTTGAAACTTACATTAATAAATCTCTTATTTCAATATCAACGAAAACTCAAGAAGGCATTTTCAAAAGTTTCCAGACCTCTTTCCATTTATAAATGACGTTCGTAAGCTGAAATAGGAATATTTCAGATTTTTAAAAAACCATTTGCACCTAAACTTTGTATTTCGTTTTTTCTAGCCGTTAGGAGCTGCCACCGGGGGACTGAGGACAACTAGGTCCCTATAATGTGGTGGTTGAGACCCTGCCGGAGGCGGCTAAATCAGATCCTGCCTCTCTCACCACGCAACTCTGATTGTCGCCATCTTCATCTGTTGTTTGTTGCAAATTGAGCTGTGTTTTTAAATTTTTGTAAACTATTGTTTATAGTATCGTAATGTTGGAATCCGCCTTGAGCCAGCCAGTCTGGCTAGGCAGGGTAAAAATACAAATAAATAATAAATGAATAAATTCATAGTTAAAACAGAATCGACCTGTCACTGTGCACTCATTTTTGCTCTCCTCAAACTGCTCTGGTTCAACTGTGCATCTGGAAGAAGGACCAACACTGTAGGTCCTGGAGCCGCCCGCATGGTAGAGTCCTGCTCAAGTGAGAAATTATGAAGAGCAGACTTCCCCCTCGAGGGCCAAGGTGGAGGACAAGCTTCCTCTGGCTTCAGCCCTAACTGCATGCCGGTGTAATTGGAAGAGTGGTTAACACTTCAGTCGCTTTCCGTGCAGGTATCTCTGCGGATTCTCTGCTTTTCAGTGGATGGGGTGGAAATCCTCTGGCATCCACTACTGCCAGCAGTTACAGTTTACACAATGTATGGTTGTGACTTGCATTATGAATGCTCCCCGCCCCCCAATCTCTCACGCCCTCCACACTCCTCTCTTCACACATGAACACACGCACGGATCTGCCTTACACTGAATCAGACCATTGGCCCATCAAGGTCTGTACTGTCTACTCAGACTTGCAGGAGGGCACTGTACATAAACACTGCATACATACATACCTACAATAAACATTGCACTAAACTATAATACTTTCCCTCATAGAAGCAACCTCCTGAGCTGTTCCCTTATATTATGGTTCTAATCTCTATAAAAATGCTCTCCTAAACATTTCCTGTTTTGAACTTTATGCAAGATGTCCTTTCCATATATAAAGATATGTGATATTAACAAAATCTCCGTTTGAGAGAGATTCTGATGGAGTTATATACACAAGCTATTTAACAATCTTAAAAGGAAAAGCCACTTTTAATATTTTCAGTCCCTGCTACAGTATGCTGACATGAAATAGCCTCTAAAATGGTGCTTTGAATGCACAATCCCACCAATTAAAATATCCCTCCCTTCCCAGTTTAGCTCCCACCCATTAAAATATCCCACCCACCCACCCAGTACTCAACTGAAGCTTCAGTTGATGAATGGAACCAATTAAAGTCAGCCGAGTTTAAAATTACTCTATTATTCTTATTGTATTATTCTTAAATATGTTTTTACATGGATCCGTTGGTCAACAATTCCTAAACATTAGGAAGAACTTCCTGACAGGTAAAGCAGTTCCTCAGTGGACCAGGCTTCCTCGGGAGGTGGTGGGCTCTCCTTCTTGGGAGGTTTTCAGACAGAGGCTAGGTGGCCATCTGACAGCAATGCGGATTCTGTGAACTTAGGCAAATCATGAGAGGGAGGGCAGGAAGCGTCTGCATCAGTGCTTAGTTCTTATGGCCCTTTCTTACATGCCCAGGGGAATGCTGATTGCTGCTTTGGGGTCAGGAAGCAATTGTTCTCCAGGCCGGTTTGGCCAGGGATCCTGGAGGGGTTTTTTACCCCCTCTTCTGGGCATGCAACAACGATCACTGGGGGTGTGAGGGGGGGAGGTATTTGTGAATTCCCTGCATTGTGCAGGGGGTTGGACTAGATGACCCCGGAGGTCTCTTCCAGCTCTGTGATTCTATGACAGTTGGCTAAAACAGCATCGTTAACTGACTTCAAAAATGCAAGCAGTTGACAGCAGGAGCCCGAGAAGAACATTCTTACCTGACAGAGTTAATAAGCTTGGAGGCTTCGTCCTCAGGTCTCTCGACATGGTACCCATTGGGGATGTTTTTCAGGTACGCCCGGCTGAGCACGTTCTCGGAGCGGCTGCTGGTGATGGAGTGCTTCAGCGGGCTCCCAAAATCACCATCGGCTGCCTTGGCCATGGCATCTTCCTGCCTGCCAGTTGCCACTGGCTCCTCCAGGGCTTCCTTCCGCTGAGCGGCGAGTTTCTGTTCCGAAAGTTCAGAACTCTCCTTAGTCCTTTGCTGAATGAGAGGGGTGAGCGGCGCTTCGAAGCTAACACAGCTATCGGTCTCATCTGTCAGCGAGAGCACGTCCAAGGAGTCCAAACTGCTGTAGTAGGTGCCCTTCATAAGGTCAGACTCCACGATTTTTTCAAAGGTAGAGCTGAATCCATCCCTGAAGTCCTTAAAGGCAAAATCTTCCCTGTCATCATCAAGGCCACTTAGCTGGGCTTCTGCAATAGCGAAGCTGAAACAGAAGGACACAACAGAAAGTATAGGGAAGCTGTGCTTTTTTCTGTTTAAGGTGTGATTTGGGAATTGGGAGGGAATACTTGAGATGCAAAGTACGGAATGCAGTGAAGCTTTTGCCGGGGAACATAGAATCTGTTGGTGTGTTTCCACAAGAGATCTGCTTATCTAGAGAATGAACCTGCTCAAGGCATCTGACAGCTAAAACAATAAAACGCAGGACAAACCAATAATACAATAAAACAAAACCAGCCAATAAAACAATAAACAACCAAAGCAAGCCCATTTTAAAAGTCCATAAAAAATGGCAAACCGATAAAAATATGCCAGGACGTAAAAGCAGCATAAAACAACTGAACAGTCTAAAATGGGGGGAAAAAATCTCAGGCTCAGCGTAGACCTTAAAATTCCTTTAAAAGGTTAAAACTGCTCTGTTGAAAACCTGGCTAAAGAGAACTGTATTGAGCTGGCACAACCAGTGCTCCCTCTAAGCTGAGTGAGTGTGAGCTAGCTCACAGTTTTTTAGCGTCCGGTTCACACATTTTTGCCTTCGCTCAGGAAGGATGGCTCCAGAGCAAACTGACGCAGTAGCCAAATTGCTCGCTCATAGTAGCCAGTAGTTCCCAAAGTAGAATTTTTGCTCACAAGACTCCACTGCTTAGAGGGAGCAGCTAAAGGAAAGCAAGGTGGGTTCCAAGTGAACTGCAAATGGGGAGGGGGAGTTTCAAAGATGTGGTGTGAACCCCTGAAATTGCCACGTCTCTGTGTGCCATGGCACAGGGACCTCACTTTTAAATAGTCCTTCAGACAAGGACTAAAACGCTTGAAGAGCTCACTTCTCTTTGCTAAACGGACAAAGCACTTTTCATTGTGAATGACCCTGAAGAGCAGCTCGCTTCTTCAGCCGTCTAAGCAGAGGAGACCGAGAATGGAAGGACAAGAAATAAAAGCCTGTGACCCACCATTAGGTCAGGATTCTTTAACCAGGTTTCTCATGCCCCAGAATCCTGGAACTGACTTAGACGGTTCTGATAGGGCAGGGGTCCCCAACCTTGTTGAGCCTGTGGGCACCTTTGGAATTCTGGCACAGCACAGTGGGCACAGCCACGAAATGGCTGCTGCAAAATGGCTGCCGCAGGAGGCGTAACCAGCCACAAAATGGCTGCCACAGCTTACCTTCAGTCACACAAGGAAGATCCTGGGGCTGTGACGGCAGCTGCTGATGTGGAAGCAACATTTAAAAAAACCTGCACAGCCCATCAAATCTCCCATGGCCAATCAGAAACCTTGCTCGACAAAAGCTCCACCTGGCCCCGCCCACTTTCTAAAACACTCAACGGGCACAGGAAAGGTGTCGCTGGGCATCATGGGCGCCATGTTGGGGGCCCCTGTGATAAGGCATCTGAGGAATCTAGGTAGGGATGCCAACCTGCAGGTGGGACCTGGGGATCCCCTGGAATTACAGCCCATCTCCAGACTACAGAGATCAGTTCCCCTGGAGGAAATGGATGCTTTGGAGGGTGGACTCTGTGGCACTGATTGTACCCCACTGAGGTCCCTGTCCTTCCCAGGCTGCATCCCCAAATCCCCAGGAGTTTCCCATCCTGGATCTGGCGACCCTAACCCCTATCCCCTGCCCCAGGCCAGGGGGGACCAGGCAACCCTACATCTGAGCCAGACCACCAAGTACCCCTGTCGGAGAAAGTGGAGGATGCCGTGGTGTCAGAGTACCAGAGTAACACCCCTTTACAGTAAATTCGGATACAGGATGGGCCCTGTCCTACTTGCGCAGCTGTTAACTTTGTCTGTGCTGTTTCCAGACTCGTGGGAAAGAATGCCGGCCAGTCAGGCTGCTACGTGAGGGGCCCCCCTGCCCGTGAAGTTACCTGAGCTGTTCTTCTCCGTCCTCTGGATCTAGCAGCTCTGCGTTGCCACTCGCCCTGCGGAAGAGCAGCTTCCTTGCCAAGGCCCTCTCTTCCAAAGCGGGGCTGCCTGTACTTGGACTGCTCTGATTCTCGGCCTCTGCTCCCTCCTCGCGGTCCAGATCTCTCTCTTCCCCGGGCTCAGGTTCGCCATGCAACCCGTTTGTCCAGACCAGGCTGGTGCTGCCACCCGCGGCGCTCCCTGAGCCCTCAGCTTGCCTGTCCGCGGCGTCATTTGCAAGACTGACGCTTGCCCTTCCCACGGCAGGCTCGGCATCATCCTGGACGCTGGATGTGAGGTCAGGAGACCCTGCCTGTTGCACATCATTCTCATTAGTGCAGGTCGTAGCTAGCTGCGTACTGGAGGCACATGGCTCATGCTCGGCTGGCAACTGTGGCAGGGGGACGTTTCCATTCATGTTCTGCGGGTTCTGGCTCGGCTTCCGGCGCTCTGCCTCCTTCACGAATGCAAACCCCGTCTCACCTCCACAAAAGAGAGAAGCAGGAAAACAATCAGCATCTCAAACAGGACACGTCTTTTTTCTTTTTTTTTAATTTACCAAAGTCACTTTGTAAATATCACAGGAACATCCTCAGTAATAACAATAACTCCCAGCATTTTATCCCTGCTTCAATAATTTCAGGACTTCTTAAAAGGCTAAACTCAGGAGATTCTTTGCTTTCCTGGTTTCTGATGTTTTGGGGTTTTTTTTGAGGTTCAGACCTGCACAGAAAAGCCTGAAACGTATGAACAGCAGTCTTGAAGCGGCACTGGGGAAACATATGTTACCGTCTCTCTCATAATGAAATAAAAAGGACTTGGGTTCAATTACAGGTCGGTCTTCAGCGCACAATCCAGGCAATGCTGAGCGCTTTGAAGTGCCACTGATTCCAGGGGGAGAGAGTTGAGCGTTTGCTGAATTCTTTTACTGAAATCAATAAGGCTCTAAAGTGCCTCAGTTGTAGGGCTGCCAGCTCCTGGTTGGGAAATACCTGGAGATTTCAGGGGTGGAGCCGGAGGAGGGTGGGGCTTGCGGAGGGGTGGGACTTCAGTGAGGTATAGTGCCATAGAGTCCTCCTTCCAAGGCAGCCATTTTCTCCAGGTGAACTGATCTCTGTGGAGATCAGTTGTAATCCCAGGAGATCTTCAGCCACCGCCTGGAGGCTGGCAACCCTACTCACTTGACTAGATTGCATAGGCGTAGAGTACGGGGGGGCTCAAGGGCTTGAGCCATCCCCGAAATTTCCCAGGGGGCGGCTCAGCCACCCCCGGGAAAATGGAGCGCCTGCCGCCGCGCCTCCCCGGGTCCTTCTGAGGCCCGGCCACCGCTGCTGGAGAGGGAGAGGGAAGGGGGGGGGAGAGAGGCACCGGCAGCAGCGGCTGGCGGGCCTCAGAAGGGCCCGGGGAGGCGGGGCGGTTTCGGGGGGGGGAGAACATCACTCCAGCGAGCGCATGCGCTTCGCGCGCGTGCTAAGGAGCCCCCGCCCCTTCGGGATTTCCAAAAGTCTACGCCCCTGCTAGATTGTGCCCTTTAAGTTTCAAATGCAAATGTTATGCTCACGTTGCATCTTACAAAGAACTTGGGGTTTTAAATCTAGTTCAGTAGCTGGGATGCTTCATAGATCACCTCACCTTATTCTGTGATTAATGGATGCCACTCAGAGAAGAAGAAGTAGAAGGAGAGGAGATTAGATTTATACCCCGCCCTTCACTACCCGAAGGAGTCTCAGAGCGGTTTACAATATCCTTTCCCTTCCCCTCCCCACAAGAGACACCCTGTGAGGTAGGTGGGGCTGAGAGAGCTCTTTCAAGAACTGCTCGTGAGAGAACAGCTCTGAAAGAACTTGTAATAGACCCAAGGTCACACCAGCAGCTGCATGTGGAGGAGTGGGGAATGAAATCCGGTTCTCCCAGATTAGAGTCTGCGCACTTAACCACTGCACCAAACTAGCTCTCTGTGGATTATACTTCTCTTGAGTAAATTTTGCCTGTCAGACTCATGTGATTCTTTCTTGCTGGCAGACACCAATTGGGAAATAGCACATTCTGTTGCCAAATTCTTAGCACTTGTGGTTTCTCTGTGCCATTACAGAAATGGGTTTTAATTCACCATCCTGTATTTTAGCGTTTACTGCTTTGTAGTTTCATCTTGTATCTGTCCTAACTTTGCTCAAGGCCTTTGGTCAGAGGAGCGTAACAATAACGGGAAGGAACTGGGAAGCTGTATTTCTTGAATGGCTCCTATAAAAGTTTTTATGGTGGAAAGAGGCCTAGATTTTTTTTTAATGAATGAACTCAGCAATATCAGCCTTGAAGTGCAACTAATATTGAGGTTATATTTGACAATGGGAACTGTCAGCTGTGTAGGCGTTTTTGGCTCCTCAATTCAAGTGAAATTTTGAGAACAGGGAACGTTCCAGCCACATATGCCTTGAAAAATAATCTTACTCTCTTAAGGGCCTTTACGAAAGGGGTTATTTTGTACATCATTTGGTAGGACCTTTCTGTAACACCTGCTACCGAACCTTTCAAATGGAGATGCCAAGAATGGAACCTGTTTTCGTTTTCCTCATTGGTAAGCTCCTGTTTCTCTGGGGGAGGTTCTGTTCCTCATGTGTTTTGCTCCCTCCAGTGGTCGATTCGGTATCACATGGGTTTACGTCCAGCATAAAAACCTGCATAAAAATCTTCAGGGAGATATGCCAGAGTTAAACCTGTGTGATATTGAATCAACCACTAGAGGGAGCAGAACAGGACCCCCCCCACACACACACACACAGGGACTGAAGAAACAGGAACTTACCAGCAAGGAAAATAAGAATGCAGAAAATCTAGGGAAAGTTACAAATCACAGCTTATTCCATTGATTTCAATGGAATTTAGGCACAGTTAACTTGTACTGGATTGGGGCCAAAAAAAACTAAATTCTAGATACCCTCGAATGATTCTAGCAATAGATTAAATTCAGAACATTAATACGTCAGGTGCATAACCTTTCAACACGATAAATTTCCAAGTAACTTTAACTTTAATCCGCTAAAACAATGCATAAAGAATCCTTGCATTCTCAGGACGGTACAATAAATTCTGTACTGAGTAGGAATGAAAATGAATCACTATTTAAATGGTTAAACTGAATATTTGGACATTTCATCACAAAATGCTATTAATGTACTAATTCAGTTGCACCAAGAAATTAGTTCTTACAGTTATCATTTGGGCTTCCAGGGGAAAAAATAATAGCAGTATTGTAATGTAGTATGCTCTGTGTAGCAACCAGCCTGCCATGTGCTCCCAGGTAATGGCGCCCGCCGCATGGCCAGAGCACATGGTCAGGCAGAGAGGGGAGCTTGAATCTGGAGGAACAATAGACATCCGGATTGAAAGCCTCCACCAATGGGGGACCTGGGTTCTCCCTGGGGAGCCAATGCACTCAAAGGCTCCTCCAGGGAACCTATGACAAACATGTGCATATGTTAAGCCCCTATCAGGTCTTTTGGGTGCGGCTGGAGGTGTGGCTCCGGCCAGCATATAATGAGGGCCCTGGAGCCCTGGAAGCATGCTTGTTCTGACCATCTACTGGGCATGCTGAATCACTCAGTAAAGGCTTCATGATTTCACCGTTCCTGGTCTCCGGAGTCCAGTACTCTTCAAGTATCAAACTCACAAAGTGGGGAGGAATAGAAGGAAAACTTGTTATTTCATACTTAGGAACAGAAGGTGATGGTACCTACTCTGAGACTCCTCAGGGTAAAGAAAAGCAGTATATAAAAACCTTATTTTCTTTTCAGCCCCATGAAGAACTCAGTTTGGGTTGTATTTGTGGTGTGCTGGTACTATTACGAACGCCCAGAGGCCCTCTAGAAAGGAGACGCTTGGGTCTTGTGTCCATTACTGGAGGAAGCATTAACGTTACTGTGGTGGCCTGTTCAGTTTGTTGGCTGTTGTGCTCCAGATTAAGGGGGTGGAGCCTAGGGAGGGCGGGGTTTGTGAGGAGGAGGGACTTCAGCAGAGTATGATGCCATAGAGTTCGCCCTCCAAAGCAGCCCCTTTCTCCAGGTGAGCTAATTTCTGTAGCCTGGAGATCAGTTGTAATTCTGGGAGACCCTCAGGACTCACCTGGAGGTTGGCATCCTTTACTGGAACGACCTGCATAACATGGTTGCTCTGAGTCTCGAGGAGAAAAACCCTGTCAAGTCATTCATATAAGTTTGAAGGAGCTCTGTAAAAGTTGGAGGAGCTCTGTGAAAGTTCTAGATAACAAATGTATACTCGTAATATTTTGCAGAAATGTGTGGATGCTAGGAATGCCAGAGATCAGTTCCCCTGGAGAAAATGGATGCTTTGGAGGGTGGACGGTATGGCATTGTACCCCACGGAGGTCCCTGTTCAGTGAAGCCCCTGCTCCACCCCCCCCCCCCAAATCTCTTGCCCAAACTGGTGCCTAAATCTGATCCATCTCCTTCCTGAAGAGTCTGCAGGGCAACTGACAAACCTTGACAACTGCAAGTAGCTTCGTATTAATACTTTTGCTTGTCAGCTGGTTGGACTTGCTAGGTTTTTGCAGCTTGGCGATCTAGTGCATTGTGCCTTGAACACCTTCAAGTGAACTAGTTTCATTTAATTCCTTATTACATGGTAGGGATGCCACCTTCCAGGTGGGACCTGGGGATCCCCCAGAATTACAGCTCATCTCCAGACTACAGAGTTCAGTTCCCCTGGAGAAAATGGCTGCTCCAGAGGGTAGACTCTATGGCATTGCTCCCTACTGAGGTCCCTGTCCCCCCCAGGCTCCATCCCCAAATCTCCAGGAGTTTCCCAACCTGGATCTGGCAACCCTACCCCTCTCCAATCTCCCACTGGCAGCTGGGGGTCCTGGCAAATTCACATGAGAACTTTTGAACTCCACTCACATTGGGAGGGAAGCTATACCTCTAGAAATGTCAACGGATGCTATGTTCATATCTGTGTGCTACCTGAACCCAGGAGCTGTCTTAGCCACAGGACATCTGGGGCAGATGTTTCAGTCCCCTTCAACAGCAGCTGGTAAAACAGAACCCGGTTTCCAAAACAACAGAGGCACAGATCAATAACTTCAGTGGAATCCTAGGATTACAGGGGAGCCCCCTGTTGGTTTCTGAACACGTTCTTTTTGTAAACAATGCTGAATTGTTATGAGCAATCTATTGGGTTCTGACCACTAACCCATCTTCGTGCTTTTATGGATGTAATATACAGTTTTGATCATATATAGTTGTGAATTGTTGACGGTCTTCCCTTGGTGGGTGTTATTTGTGGCCCTACTGTTATTTGTGTTGGGTGGGTGTTATTTGTGGCCATTTGGTGGGTGTTATTTGTGGCCATACATGTGTGCTAAGGGTTCCCTGTTGTCTTTGGCAACCTCCAGGGTTCAGGCAGCAGCTGGTGGGCTCTGTGGTTGCTGTGCATGGTCTCACCCCCGCCCCCTCTGGCAGCAGCTGGAAGCCCACTTGTTAAGCCCGGGGTGGCTCAGGCAGAGGGTGGGTGGGCCATGTGGCAGAGATTCTGGGTCCCCATCCCGTACTTTTGTCCAGAATCATTATGGCTGCCCCTTCCTGAACCTCACTGCTTCCATCTACCTGTCCCTCTTGCTAAAAGAAAGCTTGTGTCATTCGACCTGACAATTTCTAATGGATGGAACTCTTCTTCACATGCAACCCAGCACCTTCTTTTCACATTTTGCTAGAAAGGGAGTGCCACTGAATTCAGTGAGATTTAACCACACTCGGGACCACGCTGTACAGCTCACTTGATTGCCGATGACTTCCTCAGCTACGGGATTAGTGCTAAAGTCAAGATGGATATGTTCAGGGGTCATTTCGTAGAAAAAGAGGTGCAGGAGCTCATTAGCATAACTCATTTGCACAACTCATTTGCATATGCCACACCCCCTAACATACCGGAAGTGTGTCAGAAGGCAACACCCACCCCTCAGGCTCCACTCCACAGGTGAGTGAAACTGACCTGCTCTTCCTCCATTCCCTTCCCCATCCAATACTTTGTGCAATCAAAATAAGCGTAAAGAACACACCCTCATTCTCTTCCTGCTCCCTTAAAACCACCAGGTTTCGAGTAGACTTGAGATACCCAGGAAATGTGCACCAACCATCCCTTCCCCTTCCCCTCCCCACAAGAAGACACCCTGTGAGGCAGGTGGGGCTGAGAGAGGTCTTTTGAGAACTGCTCATGAGAGAACAGCTCTGAGAGAATTTGTGACTGGCCCAAGGTCACACCAGCAGCTGCATGTGGAGGAGTGGGGAATCAAACCCGGTTCTCCCAGATTAGAGTCCAACTTCTGACCACTACACCAAACTGATGGGGTGGAAGCTGCTGAAGTGCTGGTGAAATTTCTCCAGTACTTATGTGCCATGTGCCCAGATAAAAAATGGTATACTTAGAAAATTTATATGCCACCTTGAGCAAGTCTCTGGAAAAGCAGCACACAGTCATAAAAGGAACAATGATAAAATTATCAATATTAAAACAAAACATTAAAAACAATAAAGACCCTAGCAGGGCTTTCCCCGGGGCGCTGCGCCTCTGCACTGTTCGGGGAAGCTGAGGAGGGGGCGGGGCTTGGTCATGTGCCCGCCCCCTGGGCTCCTCACTCCCGGAACTGTGCTCCTGTGCGCTCCCGCTCCATCGGACCCCTGGCCTTAACCTTTTTAAGGGTTCCGGAAGTGCTGTTTTCTGGTCACATTCAATTTACAAACACTATCTGCTAGCTGGGTAGAAACCCTTTTGGTTAAAAATGAAATTCTTTCTTCATAGCACCTCCCATCCTGTGGGCTATGGGGCAGATGGTGGCAGTTTTGTGTTAAAATATAGATAAGCCACTAGGGACGCTTACTTTGTGTGTACAGGAGGGAGGGGGAAGAGTTCGATTTCCGTAACACCTCAGACCACAGCAGAGATGTGCGAAGCTGCAGGCCTGTTACAGCTGGTAATTTAGTTAAAAATATCTTCATCGGTGCTAGAGTAACACCTCTTGCTTCCCAGGAATACTGCTGAAAAGTATCACATCTATGAGGGCTGCTGGAGATGTAACCCTTATGAGCACAATAAGACGCTGCCTTCGGATTCAAGGAGGGCTTTCTCGGGATGGGACCAACAGTGCCTCCATTTTTGCAGCCTCAGTTCTGTTGTGCCCGATCTTGTCAGATCTTGGAAACTAAGCAGGTTCAGCCCTGGTGAGTATTTGGATGGGAGACCACCATGGAATTCCTGGGTCACCTATGCAGAGGAAGGCAATGGCGAACCTCAGTTAGTCCCTTGCCTGGAAACCCCTATGAAGTCACCATAAGTAGCCTGTGACTCGACAGCACTTTACACGCACACATTTGATTGCACACCCCAATGAGCTTGCTATAAGGGTGGCATGGCTGCAGAGTCAATATGAGACACAAGTGAAATGGAGGAATGATGAAGACATGGTTTCTTGCCTGGGATTAACGGAGATGATGCTGTTATTCGTGGGCAAGGAGAAGGCGGCCTGGGCGTCGTAGGCCCAGCACTTTCCACTGCCAGCCAGGCTCCTCGGCCTACAGAGCCTTGCTGCCACAGGCCGGGTCATGACACCTCCTATCACGTGTGACTTGGGGAATAAGTCATTTCTGATTTTGCAGCAAACCATATGTCCAAATGACAAATTATGGTCTGTTTCTCTTCCTTACAAGCCAGGATTCCAAGCCGCAGTATCATCCTTGCCTGAATGGAAGAGAAGACACCAACATTTATGACTCAGATGTAATCTTGCCTACTGCAGTTCTCTGCAGCAGATATTAGTGGACGCCTCATGCTGAACGGCTCTGCCCAAGTCGGGCTAGAGAGTCCCTGGAACCACATCTCGTGTTTTATCTACTCTCACTGCCATCTTGAGCAGAGGAGTCTTGTAATTAGCCCCCTCACTCATGATTGTATTGGTTACCCTGAGAAGTGGCTTGTCACCTTTTATCTGATCGAAACTCCTTTGTCAAGGCCCATAGCTACAGTGGGGCATTTCGGGGCCTGGCCCCCAACTTCCTATCAAAGCCCCCCGACTTCCTTTCAGCCCCGCCCCCCTGACTCTCTGGTAAGATGCAGTGGTTAGCCTAGGGTTGCCAAGTAGGATCTACTTACCGGCGGGGGGAAGTTGTTCTCCCCCCAGGAGCTCTTCTGGCGCGTGCGCTTTGCACGCTCGCCACGGCAACGTGATGACATCACCCGGAGGTGACGTCATTACATGGGGGAAGTCGTCCTCACTGGACGACTTCTGGGGCGGGGTTCCCCCCCGCCGGCCGAATGCCGGCCGGTGGATCGGGAACTCCTATAGCGGGGGATCCCCCGCCCCCCGGGCTGACTTGGCAGCCCTAGGTTACCCTGAACTCCCCCGCACTGGCATAGCTGCTGCTTCTCCTTGCCTTCCCCCTGTGCCACACCTTTCTCCCCTGAGCTGCACCAATCAAGTTAATTAAATTACATTTAATTGAATTAGCCAGCACCCCAGTGCCCCTTGAAGAAATTAAATGCCCCCCGACTTAGAAATTCCTGGCTTATGGACCTGCCTTTATCATGAGTCAAGTCACTATGTTTCTTTTAAATTTTCTAAGGTCACAAGAACAAACTGGGCAAAAATTCCAGATAATTTATGTTCCGCTTACTATTTTAGTTATTCCAGCTTCCCAGCCCTTTTTAACCTTATTCTGCTATTTTATGTATGATTGTAATTAGTGCCTAAGAAAGGTTCTGACAGACTGACTGACTGACTGACTCAGATGCAAGCACAGACTGAGGTGTGCTGAAGAAGCAGACATTTATTTCCAAGCTGCCTGGGAATGGAGGAGAGGATGAGGGAAGAGACCCGAGGATCCTGGCATTCGTTCCTGTTAAAAGGAACTATTGATTGTCAGGACACCTGAATTTTGTTACGTCTGAACTGCCAATGAGACCATCTTGCTACTTCAAATACCACCTAATATTCTTCTATCCTTTGCCTCCAAACATCTGAAATTGGCTGTCTGAAATGTCTTTCTTCAAGCTCAGCTCAAGGCCCAAGAGAAGGATGGGTCCAAGACATGACTGCTCATTTCCCCTCTGAATCCTTCTTCTTTGGGGTTATGTCCCAAAGTTGCTGACAACGGGCGCCATTCTGTTGTCAAGAGACGAAGCTTTATTCCTGATCCTTTTAATCTCTCCTGTCAATCTGTTGCCAAGCCATATGACGTCTTCCTGAACTATAAGGTTTGGTCATTTTCAGATTCAGATGATGGCAAATGATGATTTGTCTTCAGATAAGAGAGCAGTCTTTTAAACTGATAACCAATGTCCTCAGTTTCAGAATCCACAATATCAGACTTGATACCACATCCGAATGAGTCTATGCAAAGCGCCAGTTCGCTCTCCAAGTGGTCTGACGCAAGAGCGCTCCCACTGTGTACTTCAGGGGTCTCCAACATGGTGCCTCTGGGTGGCTCTGGGTGAACATCTTACTGGGTGGCCACCAAGTGTTTCTAGAAAGTGGGCAGGGCTAGGTGGGCTACTGCCCTGCAAGCTATTGGAGATAGGGTTGCCAAGTCCTACCTCTTCTATCGGCAGGGGGAGTCCAGGCTGGTCCGGGGTTCTTCTGGCGTGTGCGCAAAATGTGCGCACCGCGATGACATCATCCGAAACCATAGAGTTTTCCCTTGAATTACAGAGTGCCCCCCCCTGAAACGTGCCCGACATGATGACGTCACCTCCGGGTGACGTCATTGCACTGGGCATGTCTCCTCCGCCCTGCAATTTGGGGGTGGAGTTCCCCCCGGCGACCTGATCCTGGTGGGTGGGTAACGGGCCACTGGAGCGGGGGTTTCCCCACCCGCCGGGGCGACTTGGCAACCCTAATTGGAGATTTGATTGGCTGTGCACGTTTCTTTAAAAAAACACCACTGCTTTTGCAGTAGCTGCCACCAAAGCACAAAGGATCTTCACTGTATGAGTGAAGGTAAGCCACAGCAGCCATTTTGTGGCTAGCTCCACCTCCTGCAGCAGCCATTTTGTGGCTGTTCCCACCACACTGTCTCAGAATTCCAAAGGTTCCTGCAGACTCAAAAGGGCTGGGGACCTGTGATGTACTTCATGACCTTTTCCTGTGTAAGAGATTATTCCAGATCTGTGATACCCCCTGCCTGAAAATATCCAGCGCTTATTTTCAAAACTTCTTCTACAGGCCCACCCCCATTTTCTGTCTTGTGGTCAAACTAGGTCACTTTGGGTACTTTCCGTGCTTCAGACAGCAGAGCATTAGTAGAACTGAGCTTGGTATGAACGTGGAAAGAAGGTCTGCCAATGAAACAAGAATTTGGCCCTGTTTTACTGGTAATTGGAAACAACACAGTAGCTCTTTTAGAAGCTTGATTTGGAGCCACACCAGCTTTTACTGAAACTGAATGGCCAGCAAAAACTCTCTGCATTGTTATTATTTCTTGCTTTGTTTCAGTTCTGGGAAGGCTCCCATCGGTGGGCACTTTGGCTGGGGCCTGTAACTGTGGACTGCATAACTGTTTGGGGTGGCTTAACAAGGGTAAAGGTTGCCCAAAAATACAGCCAAGATAATAACGTTTTCTTGCATTTAAGATGTTTCCACATCCATCACCTGCGCCCTTCTGGTAATGGGCTGTTATTTGTGCCACTGATGGGGAGGGAAAGAGAAAAGAGTAGATTCAACAGGTTCAGAACAGGATTTATTTGTAGAATAGGAACCATCCATGAAATACAGAAGAACTAGATTTAAATTACAAAATAATAGAAATGTATTTTAACAATTAACTAATTAACGTTATTTTTATCCTGCCCCTCCTTCAAGGTGAACAGGGTGGCGTACATCTTTCCTTTCCCTACTTTGTTTATTATTGCCTTGACCAGGCTAGCCCAAACTGGTGAGACCTTGGAAGCTGAGGAGGAGGGTCATCCCTGGTTAGTATTTGGGAGGTCCTGGAGGTCCTTTCCACATTTGCCTGCCGCTCAAGATTTTCTCAGTGTTCGAGTCAAGGCAATTTAAATCCACAACAAAACAGCATCCAATTAACCAACGGCAGGCTGAAACCGGGCTGATCACTGAAGGGAGGTAATGCAATGCAGAATTTGGGGGGGAAACCCAGAATAAAAAGGTTGAACTCAATTTTAGTGTCGAATTGGGGGGAGGACTGGATTAAAAAGAAGGTTGAATTTGATTTTAGTGCAGAATAGCATGCAGGACACCGTGGTGAACATGGATTAAATGGAGAGCGCAGAAAGGGCCGGACTTAAATCGCCTCAACACGAACACTGAGAAAATCCGGAGTGGCAGGCAAATACGGAAAGGACCTGTGTTTTCGGTCAAAGTCTCCAAAAGTCTGCATTCCTCACCTCATAGGGCAAATGAACCTTTAGCAAAGATTCTGTTTTCTTAAACTGCAGTAGTTCGCAGTTCGGGTTGTGCTTGTAATGTACCACAGATAAGGTAGTAGTATTCTTAAAAGTATGTTAAGAAGGAGGAACAGGTTGCTTTTCTATTGGTTTAGATTTGGTGCAGGACTGAGTTGTCATTTTGTAATTGGTTCTGCAAGATCCTGATGTCAGTTTTCCTATATGTGCTTACCCTTTGGTATGTAAAGTTGTGCGTGTCTTGAACTTTTGTAGGGATAGATATTTTCCTTCACTAGGGTCGCCAAGTCAAATGTACTTACCGGCGGGGGGAGTCCTCCTTTGCCTGGGAGCTCCCCCGGCACACGCGCTTCACGCGCGCGCCCGGTGACGTCACCCAGAAGTGATGTCACCATGTTGGGGCGTTGCTAGGGCGATGCTCTGGCAGTCGCCCCAAAACTCTATGGTACCATAGAGTTTTGGGGCGATTGCCAGAGCGTCGCCCTGGCAATGCCCCCAACATGATGACATCACTTCCGGGTGATGTCATTACGTGGGGGAAGTCGTCCTGGCTAGACGACTTCGGGGATGGGGTTCCCCCCACTGGCCGAATGCTGGCCGGCAGATTGGGAACCCCTGTAGCAGGGGATCCCCCACCCCCTGGGCTGACTTGGCAGCCCCATCCTTCACCATGGTCAACTGAATAAAGACTTTGCTTCTGCTGAACATAGTTTTACTTATTTGGACCCCTTCAAGTGAACCCAGATTTCTCCATCAGCAGTAGGGCTGCCAACTTCCAGGTGGGGCCAGGTGACCTACTGGAATTACAGGTCTCCAGATGACAGATATCAGTTCCCCTGAAGAAAATGGCTGCCTTGAAGAGGGGACTATGACATCATACCTGCCCCACCCCACCGACTTCATCTTCAGATCTCCAGAGCCCAGGGAGCCGAAGGTCACAGAGCCTCCTGTACAACCAACTGCAAGAGCCCCATTTCCTCAGTCAGGCCAGAGAGAAAAGGCCTCCAGCTGGGTTGAGGGTACTGCTAATTTATTCGCAGGCCCAAGCCAGAGAAACAAAGCATCAAGAGCATCAGCAGGGGCAGTTGAAGAGCACACAGGGGAAGAAGCAGCCCCTGCACTTCCGCCCACCCCTGGAATGCCCCCCCAATCCCCCCACTGGATTGATGAGGGGTCGTGGCAACCCTACATACCTGGAATGTTTTCTTTTTGAAGCAATTTCATAATTGCTTGGCAAGACGCAAGGGCCCTGTCATTTCTTGACTTGAATCCTCCCTCCAATTGGAAAAGATCAATTAGAAGAGGGATCTATGTAGCTAGGGTTCCGCTGGTTTACACTTGAACAGGGTTGCCGACTCTAGGTTGGAAAACTCCTGGCGATTTGGAGGTGGAGTCTAGGGAAGGCCGGGTTTGGAAGGAGAGGGACCTCAGCAGGGCCTAATGCCATAGAATCTACTCTCCAAAGCAGCCATTTTCTGCAGGGGAACAAATCTCTGCAATCTGGAGATCTGTTGTAATTACAGGCGATCTCCAGGCCCTGCCTGGAGGTTGGCAGCCCTATACTTGCAGCAGCACAAAGGCATTGGAGAGGTGCTGAAAGCCAATGGAAGGGAGGCAAAATGCCAGGATAAGTCTTCCTATTTTGCAGTTCTAGGTACCAAGAAGAATTTTTAAAATTCTGTATCTCTTGAGCATGTCAAACATTCATTCATAAGGCTTCAGGCTAAGTGTAAAGACAATGCAAAGAAATCAATGCTTAACTTAGATGCTGCACAGCAAAAAGGGAAGCTCGAGTACCAGATCAGTTTGAGGGAAAGGATCTGTCAAGGGCATTTGTGACTGGAGCAGGGGGAAGGGCACATAGAGATCACTCTCTTGCTGACTAGTTGGAAGGGTGCATGTGTCAGAGCATATTTTTTAAAAAAATCAAGCAAATTTAGGATTCTAAGGGGGCACGCACCTCTTTACACACACACACATCGGAAACCCCTGAATCTGCCTGAGGATGGGGTAATGGCTTTAAGTCAAAATTGAATGTGGTCTTCTTATATCGCTGTTGAAGGGTTGAGTTACCACTGGAAGCAGGAATTGTGCTGAGCTAAAGGGAAACCAAGTATAGTGAAGTTTGGGTGACATCTGGCTAATATCTTCTTGTCTGTTTTTAATTCCTTGTTACCAGGGCTTTTTTTCTGGGGGAACACGCTGAAACGGAGTTCTGGAACTTCTTCAACAAATTTCTTTTTCAAATGTTTAAAAGTTCACGAGTTTTCAGTACACAGATTGATAAGTATTGGAGTTGGGAGTCCGTGGAACAGTGAAACAGCATGATCTTTATTGCTGGTCCGGATGAAGCATGCAACCCAGGGCTCGGAGCCCTCCTTTTATGCTGGTCAGGGACAATCCCCTGACCTCACCCAACCAGCCTGATAGGCTATTAGAAGTCTATTTACATTTCATAGGTTCCCTGGGAGAAACCTAGGTACATGATTGGTGGCCGGTTTGAATCCACCTGGCCTTTGTTCTACCTGGCTGAAGCTCAGGTAGTTTCTTGGCCATGTGCTCTGGGCATGTGCTCTGGCCATGCGGTGGCAATTATGGGAGCACATGGCGACCACATGGTCAATACATAACACAGATTGAAAACTTCATTTCCCTCTTGAGAGTTCTGACACCTCTTTTTGTAGAACTCTAGTCAGGTGAGGAGACCTGTTCCTGGCTAGGGTTGCCAGGTCCACCTTTGTCCCCAGCGCGGGACTTTGGGGCCTGACATGGCATGCCTCAAGTAAATCAGAGCGTGTGACAGATAGGGTTCCCTTGGAGTAAATGGCTGCTTTGGAGTGTGGACTCAATGGTATTATGCCCCAAATCCTGCCCTCTCCAGGTTCCATCCCTAAATCTCCAGGAATTTCCCAACTCAGAGTTGGTAACCCTGTGGTTGCCCTCTGTGCAACCGTGCCCCCTATACTCTGACTGGCTTTAGCTCATGTACTGTCATCTTGAGACTGGCTGCGGTTGGTAGGCCACCGTGCAAACACAACTTTTTTAAAAAAAACACTAGTTTTTTTAAAAGTTGAATCTATTTGGTAGAACCATCCATAGAGATGATTCCATTCCTTCTCCCTCTATCCCCAAGGCAGTATTGCAGTCACACCATAAAGGGAATTCAACGGCTGAAGCCATGGAGCCAGCTTGCAGTCGTTAGACCCCCTGGGGAAGGCAAACGTGGAGAAAGGGGAGGATGATGGGATGTTTGATATTCACCTTCCTCCTCCCCTCCCACTTCCCAGTTCACAGCTGACTAACTTGAACTCATAAGAAATAACTCCACACTTGCTTTTCAGAATCAAGAATTAATAATAATAATTAAATGCTGTCATGTCAGAACTCCTCATGGCGTTTCGGAGGCAAGAGAGGAGGGTATATGGTTTGCCCTTGCCTTCCTATCTAGGTGACCTTGACTGGTGGTCAGTCAAGAATTAGTTATAGAAAAAGAAGCCATTAGTCTTAATGTCCACCCCTTGTCTGACTTTGGGATCTTTGGCCTTGGGGTTCCTTACTGTCCTTGATGTGTTGCATTCTGACCAGAGTTGAGGGGTGATTAGCAAGATGGATGGGTGGATGGCTCACGCCCCCCCCTTCTCTAGGCCCCTATCAAATAAATGAAACTTGTGTTAACCAAGGATTCCTGCAGAGATATTTATCATAAGGATGCCAAGCCACCATCACCCGGTACCCCTGAGAGTTTGGGTGAACATAAGAACATAAGAGAAGCCAACGTTGGATCAGGCCAGTGGCCCATCCAGTCCAACACTCTGTTACACAGTGGCCAAAGACACCAGGTGCCCTCAGGAGGTCCAGCACTGGGGGCAGGACACCAGAAGCCCTCCCACTGTTGCCCCCCCCATCAAGCACCAAGAATACAGAGCATCACTTGCCCCAGACTGAGAGTTCCTATCTATACCTAATGGCTAATAGCCACTGATGGACCTCTGCGCCATATGTTTATCTAATTCCCTCTTGAAGCCGTCCATGCTTGTAGCCGCCATCACCTCCTGTGGCAGTGAATTCCACATGTTAATCACTCTTTGGGTGGCAGGGCAAAGGGCAGACATCTTGTTGGGCTACGTGCCCATGTTGTATCGAGGCAAAACCTGAATGTGACATCAGCTGATGCTCTAGAAACTCTATGGCATTATCACAGGGTTCCAAGAACATTGGCTTGGCATGCTGAGGTCACGTCTAGGGTTATCAGGCCACCCACTGTGGCAGGAAGTTTCTCACTGATCCCTACTGCTGCTCAAAGTGGTGGCAGGAGAATTTTTTTTGTTACTGTCAGCATGCTCTGTGCTGGTATGTCACTACCGGTTACAACCTGGAACTGACAATGGGTAACTCTAGGAATCACCAGAAACTCTATGTTAAAACCATAGAGTTTTACAATACAGTTTTACCATAGAGCTTCTAGGGATTACTATAGCTACCCGTTGTCATTTCTGGGTTGTACCAGAAATGATGTAGTGATGCTGGTGATGTTGCTGACATTACATCCCCGCCGACCCGTCCTTGTCCCTGTCCCCAAACCCTTCTGCTAGTTGTCAGACTCAGCCCAGGAACCCTACCTCCAGGTATTTCACCTGGATGTGACGTGTCGTTTCTGCCCCCTGCTGTTCACCTGCTTGCTGTCAAAGCAAAGGCATATGGGAGGACCCAGCAACTGGAGAATGCCAGCCCAAAGTGGGTAACAAGCAGGGGTCCGTTGGAGCAGGAGCGCACAGGAGCGCATCTCCGGGAGTGAGGAGCCCAGGGGGCAGGCACATGACCAAGCCCCGCCCCCTCCTCGGCTTCCCCGAGCAGTGCAGAGGCACAGCGCCCCGGGGAAAGCCCTGCTAGGGTCTTTATTGTTTTTAATGTTTTGTTTTAATATTGATAATTTTATCATTGTTCCTTTTATGGCTATGTGCTGCTTTTCCAGAGACTTGCTCAAGGTGACATTTAAACTTTTTAAGTATACCATTTTTTATCTGGGCACATGGCACATATGTACTGGAGAAATTTCACCAACCCTTCAGCAGCTTCCACCCCATCAGTTTGGTGTAGTGGTCAGGAGTTGGACTCTAATCCGGGAGAACCGGGTTTGATTCCCCACTCCTCCACATGCAGCTGCTGGTGTGACCTTGGGCCAGTCACAAGTTCT
The DNA here is from genome assembly GCA_029233225.1 of Lepidodactylus listeri. Classification (NCBI taxonomy): domain Eukaryota; kingdom Metazoa; phylum Chordata; class Lepidosauria; order Squamata; family Gekkonidae; genus Lepidodactylus; species Lepidodactylus listeri. The sequence continues at coordinate 15,103,215 of JARCFY010000017.1, read as the reverse complement.
CTCAGAGCTGTTCTCTCATGAGCAGTTCTCAAAAGACCTCTCTCAGCCCCACCTGCCTCACAGGGTGTCTTGTTGTGGGGAGGGGAAGGGAAAGGGATGGGTGGTGCACATGTCCTGGGTATCTCAAGTCTACTTGAAACTTGGTGGTTTCAAGGGAGCAGGGAGAGAATGAGGGTGTGTTCTTTACGCTTATTTTTATTGCACAAAGTATTGGATGGGGAAGGGAATGGAGGAAGAGCAGGTCAGTTTCACTCACCTGTGGAGTGGAGCCTGAGGGGTGGGTGTTGCCTTCTGACACACTTCCGGTATGTTAGGGGGTGTGGCATATTCAAATGAGTTATGCAAATGAGTTATGCAAATGAGCTCCTGCACCTCTTTTTCTACGAAACGACCTCTGGTAACAAGTGATTCTGAGAGCCACCCTTTGTCGCTTCTACTTCTCGTAAGTGAACAAGGCTGCATTAAAAAAACAACAACAACAGTTCTTCCACAGCCACTCCAGGTGGGAAACGTAGGATCCCCTGCCCCCACCGAGGGCGTGGCAGCCCTAATTTGGAGTGTCTTCTTTGAGGATGCTCCTTGCCTGCTTACTTTCGGTAAGAAATAATTAATGGTCTCAAATAATAGTTCTTCTTTAATCATCCTTGTAAAATCGATGGATGGTTATGTTAATGCTAAAAATGTGAATAATTATGCTCTATAAAAAAGATAAAATGATGGCAAGATTCTCTAGTAAAATTTGTACTTGTGTACTATACCCCAAAGGGCTGCGGTGGCTCAGAGGTTAATACGCTGAGTTGCAGACCAGAAGGTCAGTAGCTCGGCAGTTCGAGCCCCGAGTGCCGCATGACTGAGTGAGCTCCCATCTCTGCCCCCAGCTCCTGCCAACCTAGCAGTTCAAAAGCAAGAAATTGCAAGTAGATAAATAGGTACCGCTTTGGTGGGAAAGTAACAGCATTCCATGTGCCTCGGCATTTAGTCATGCCGGCCACCTGACCACGGAGAAGCCTTCGGACAGCGCTGGCTCTTCGGCTTGGAAACGGAGATGAGCACCACCCTCTAGAGTCGGATTCGACTAGTTTTCGAGCAAGAGAAACCTTTATCTTTACTATACCCAAAACCAACCCCAAAACATTGAGGGGTGCCTCTTGACAGGAGATGCAGGATCTGATATGGGAAAGCTAACTAGATGCCTGGGTCTTCTCTCAAGCGCCTGCCTCTCTCTGAATAACACCTGACTACAGTCATCTAGCACACATTGCTGTGAAACATGTGACTAAGCATGGCAGTGAGCAACCACTGGTACAGTGATGGCGCCAGCTTAGTTCCTGCTGTGTTGCCAGTGCGAATTGACCCTCTGGGGCTGCCGTTTGACCCTCTTGGGAAAATATGCAGGTACCAAGCAGAACCTGTTGTTGGACTAGGGAGGGAAACCACAGAGGCAGGAACTTGTCAGGTTCTGACTCCGGCAGGCCAGAGTCCAAGGCAGGTGAGCCTTTCTCCTGGAGCCCAGCATCCTTTCTTCTGGAGGTCCAAGGTTAGGGAGAGGAGAGGGGATCAGTTGTACACCGAGCCCTCTCTCCCCATCGTTGTGACAGTCCTTTGGCTGTAAAGGCACGGCTTGGCCCTTTCTCCTCAGCTCTCCCTGGGCCGGCCTAATAAAGGATTAGGGGCAATGCTCCCTCTAAGCTTTGGAATATTGGGAGCACAAATTCTACTTTGTGAGCTACTGGCATTAAAGTTGTGAGTGAGCAATTTGGCTACTGCATCAGTTAGTTTGCTCTGGAGCCATCCTCCCTGAGCGAAGACAAAAACGTGTGAGCCAGAGGCTAAAAAACCGTGAGCTAGCTCACACTAACTCAGCTTAGAGGGAACACTGACTGACGGGGGATGGGGAGGGGAGGGTTGCCAGGTCCAGTTTGGGAAACTCTGGGAGACTGGGGGTGGAGCACTCAATGAAGTTAATGGGCAGTAGGTTGAGAACAGAGAAAAGGAAGTTCTTCATCCCCCAGTGAGTGATCAACACGTGGAATTCACTGCCACAGGAGGTGGTGGCGACGGCTACAAGCATGGGCGGCTTCAAGAGGGAATTAGATAAATATATGGAGCAGAGGTCCATCAGTGGCTATTAGCCACAAGGGATAGATAGGATCTCTCAGCCTGGGGCAAGTGATGCTCTGTATGCTTGGTGCTTGCGCGGGGGGAGGGGGGCAGGGGTCCGTTGGAGCCGGAGCGCACAGGAGCGCAGCTCCGGGAGTGAGGAGCCCAGGGGGCGGGCACATGACCAAGCCCCACCCCTTCCTCAGCTTCCCCGAGCAGTGCAGAGGCGCAGCGCCCCGGGGAAAGCCCTGCTAGGGTCTTTATTGCTTTTAATACTTTGTTTTAATATTGATAATTTTATCATTGTTCCTTTTATGACTGTGTGCTGCTTTTCCAGAGACTTGCTCAGGGTGGCATATAAATTTTCTAACTATACCATTTTTTATCTGGGCACATGGCACATAAGTACTGGAGAAATTTCACCAACGCTTCAGCAGCTTCCACCTTATCAATTTGGTGTAGTGGTCAGGAGTTGTAATCTGATCTGGGAGAACTGGGTTTGATTTCCCACTCCTCCACATGCAGCTGCTGGTGTGACCTTGGGCCAGTCACAAGTTCTCTCAGAGCTGTTCTCTCATGAGCAGTTCTCAAAAGACCTCTCTCAGCCCCACCTGCCTCACAGGGTGTCTTGTTGTGGGGAGGGGAAGGGGAAGGGATGGGTGGTGCACATGTCCTGGGTATCTCAAGTCTACTTGAAACCTGGTGGTTTCAAGGGAGCAGGAAGAGAATGAGGGTGTGTTCTTTACACTTATTTTTATTGCACAAAGTATTGGATGGGGAAGGGAATGGAGGAAGAGCAGGTCAGTTTCACTTATCTGTGGAGTGGAACCTGAGGGGTGGGTGTTGCCTTCTGACACACTTCCGGTATGTTAGGGGGTGTGGCATATGCAAATGAGTTATGCTAATGAGCTCCTGCAACTCTTTTTATACGAAACGACCCCTGGTAACAAGTGATTCTGAGAGCTACCCTTTGTCGCTTCTACTTCTCGTAAGCGAACAAGGCTGCATTAAAAAAACAACAACCAGTTCTTCCACAGCCACTCCAGGTGGGAAACGTAGGATCCCCTGCCCCCACCGAGGGCGTGGCAGCCCTAATTTGGAGTGTCTTCTTTGAGGATGCTCCTTGCCTGCCTACTTTCAGTAAGAAATAATTAATGGTCTCAAATAATAGTTCTTCTTTAATCGTCCTTGTAAAATCGATGGATGGTTATGTTAATGCTAAAAATGTAAATAATTATGCTCTATAAAAAAGATAAAATGAAGGCAAGATTCTCTAGTAAAATTTGTACTTCTGTACTATACCCCAAAGGGCTGCGGTGGCTCAGCAAATATGCTGAGATGCAGACCAGAAGGTCAGTAGCTCGGCAGGGGGGACTTGGCACCCCTAATCCCCATAAAGGAGTGTCGGAGGGCGGGGTGACTGTGGACTCCCCCAATGCCGTCTCTCCAGGGGCAGGCCCACAGTGAGTGAAGGGAATCTGGGCCAATGACCTCCCTGGCGGGGCCCTTCCCTCTCCTGCCCCACCCTCTCCTAAGGTTTTAAGAGGCTGCTCTACCAGCCTGCACAGGCCCCAGGAGGCCCAAGCCATTGCTGGCCTCCTCCTCTGGTTCGGTTGCAACTCCAGGCTGGGAAATTCCTGGAGATTTGGGGGTACAGCCTGAGAAGAACGGAGTTTGAGAAAGGGAGGGACCTTAGCTGGTTATAATGGCATGAAGTCTACCCTCCAAAGCAGCCAGGAGATCTCCAGTCACCACCTGGACATTGGCAACTCTATCCTCTGGCCTGTTCCCAGAGGCAGTCTGCTGCCTGAGCCCTGTCTAGCTTCTGCGGTGCATGCCGGGCCCCTCAAGCTCTGGAAAGGCTGCTGGCACATTTCCAGGCGTGGCCTCACCCTTGCTTCTTTTTCCCGAGCTCCTGGTTGGGCTGCCTTAGGATTGCCAGTTCTGGTCTGGGAATGACCTGGAAATTTGGGGGGGGGAGTGGAGCCTGGAGATGGTGGTGTTTGGGGAGGGGGGGACCTCAGCAGGGTATCATGCCATTCAGTGCCCCCTCCAAAGCAGCCATTTTCTCCACGGGAATTCAGCTCTAGGTTGTCTGGAGATCAATTGTAATAGTGGAAGATCTCCAGGTGCCACCTGGAGGTTGGCAGCCCTATAGACTCAGCAGCACCTGAGCGAGGCTGTCCTCCACTGCAGTCCCCTCTGGAGCATGTAAGGGCAGAGTGAGGCTGCTCAACTGTGGGCAGTGTTCCCTCGAAGCTGAATTAGGGTGAGCTAGCTCACAGTTTTTTAGCCTCCGGCTCACACATTTTTGTCTTCACTCAGGGAGGATGGCTCCGGAGCAAACTAATTTATGCAGCAGCCAAATGGCTCGCTCACAACTTTAATGCCAGTAGCTCACAAAGTAGAATTTGTGCTCACAAGCAGTGTTCCCTCTAAGCTGAGTTAGTGTGAGCTAGCTCACTGTTTTTTAGCCTCCGGCTCACACATTCTTGTCTCCGCTCAGGAAGAATAGCTCTAAAGCAAACTGATTTATGCAGAAGCAAGATTGCTTGCTCACAACTGTAATGCCAGTAGCTCACAAAGTAGAATTTTTGCTCACAGGACTCCGCAGCTTAGAGGGAACATTGCAAGACTCTACAGCTTAGAGGGAGCACTGATTGTGGGTGTTTCTTGATCCAGGTAGGAATCTTGCCCTCGGAGGCAAGAGCTGAATCGACCCGCTCAGCTTTCAGTCCCTTTAACCAGAGGGATGATGTCATCCTACGCACTCGTCTGGGTTGCTCTCAACGTAATGATAGCTACACAGCAAAATGAAAGCTTCACTAAAATCTAAGAAGTCATTACAAATCGCTTGCAGACAAGACAACCAGGGGGCAGCCCAGAGCCTGAGAGATCATGTGGCCACTGAGCAGAACAAAAATGCCCGGCATTTCCCCAGTGACCGAACTTTGGGGTCAAAAATGGAAAGAATAGGTGTGCAACAGCAGAATGGTGTGATGTCAACTTGGGTTGGTGGAGGAATGGGTGAGGACAAGCCAGAGAGAAGGATACAGTGGTATAGCAAAGGCTGTCTCGTGGAACAAATAGCGTGCAGCTAACTGAAGGACTAACTTCCTTTTGGCCCCTGGAGTTTCCATTCTTGCTTTTCTGCCCCCTTGCAGCCCCGGTCATCACCCCCAAGATGTTCCTTCACCCTCTGCGCAAGTTTGAAGGCAAACAAAGCTGACAGATTGAAATCTGGATCAACATATTTATGGGGGCATTGTGATTGCAGGAAGCGTTTCCAGCCTCCAGGTGGGGCCTGGAGATCTCCCAGAATTACAACTGAACTCCAGATTAGAGATCAGTTCCCTTGGAGAAAATGGCTGCTTTGGAGGGTGGATTCTATGGCATTATACCCTGCTGAGGCCCCTCCCCTAGCACCACTCCCAAATGTCCAGGAATTTCCCAACCTGGAATTGGCAACCCTATTGCAGACAGCTCAGGGTGATGAGGGTGAAGATTAAGCCAGAGAGAGAAAGAGGTGCTGCCTTAGGCCTACCTAGCAAAGTGATATTTGACCCAGGGACTTTCCAGATTACAGCTCTGGCTCTTAATGAGAGTTGCACCCCGGCAAATGTTTTCAGCACTGAAGAGAGAATTTTCGAGGTCCCCAGTGGTCTATGAACCCCATCAAATCTCACCTTTTGCCTGTTTGATGCTGTGCCACTCCTTGTGTCCCCCCTCCCCGACACATTCTTTAACATTCATCTTTAGCGAGCCCAGCCAATGAGGGAGTCGGAGTGATGACGATACCCTGTACTAGTCAGATTTGGCTGCACATCAGCATCACGGAATCTAACCAGAGAAGTCAATGCTTCATGCACGCTCTCTGAATGGCCCTCGTTTTCAGAGCCATTCTCTGACTAGGGGGCTGGGGGTTTGTAGGGACAAAAGTGAGCCCAGAAAACAACCCCTATTTTGCCTCAGCCCTACTCCTGCCACTCTGCCACACCAGGCCTATATTGTTGGGTCAAACCATCACAACGGCGTAGACTTTTGAATTTACCGGGGGGGGGGGGGCGGGGGCTGGGCCAGAGGGGGGGAATTACCTTTTGTTTTCTTTTTTTTGCGCACGCGCGCCGGCATGAAATCTGCCACCACTGTCACTCTCTCCTGCACACCTCTCCCCTCCCTCCCTCCCTCCCTCCCTCCCTCCCTCCCTCCCAGGCCGACTGCCCAGCGTGATGTGGCAGCGAGGCGGCAGCGGCCGCTTCTTCTTTTTGGGCCCTGGAATGTGGGGCAGCGGGCGGTTCACCCAGGGGGGCTCAGTCCCCCCTGAAAAATTTCAGGGGTGGCATGAGCCCCCGAGCCCCCCCATAGTTGACACCTATGGTTGTGGACAGACCAGGGCTGAGTAGCGGAGAGTGCAGAAAATGCATTGAGTTGGCTTGCTGTATAAACTCCAAGGTAAACATATCTTTAACATATGGGGTTAGATCCCACTGATCCATTTCACTATCAGAGGAAAGGTTCATGATGGCCCAGGGTAGTCCAATCTTGCCAGAGCATGGAAATACACAGGGTCAGCCATGTTTAGGGATGCCAGACCTCCCGTGGGAGACGGAAGACCAAACAATACATCCATGATGAAAATGACAATAAGTCAATAAAGATATATTTGCAAAAAATATTTACTGTCACAGTTGTGATTCTGTAGGAAAATATCTTCTTTTATGGCTCACACACAAAGGATGTTGTGCAGTATCAACTACCCGTTTCACATAGATTGCTTTGTCAGAGTGTGTGGCAATAGTAATGCTTATCAACTTACCCTTATCCACTCTAGAAATAATCATCCAATGCTGACTCATTTCAGAACCCAAGGTCTCACTTTCGGCTTCTACCTAGACCCCTCTGTGGGGGCGGGGTTCCCCCTCCAACCAGATCCCACTTCTCTGCCACCAATCAACTGGCCAGTGGGAAGGGGATGACCCCCAAAACAAGGGAGGAACACTCAGCGTATCAGCGACATGCCTACGTGACTTTAATGTGACCTGGAAGTGGCTTAGGCACGTTGGGGTGAAGCTCTGGTTTGGGGGCAAAAACTCTGTGGTAGAAGCTAATTCTACCATAGAGTTTTCCCCAAAAAACCAGTGTTTCACCCCAACATGCCTACATCACTTCTGTGTCACTTTGAAGCCACAAAGGCACATTGCTAAAATGTTAGGTTTTTGCCCATGGGCACATCACCGAAATGCGTGTTAAAACTCTGAGCTCCCAGTAAGCCCACCCCCACCCCCCGCCAGCTGCCTGGAGAGATCTGGCAACCCTAGCCATGTTTAGTACATAGAAGACCACCAAGGAACCCTGGGGTTGCTTTGCAGAGGCAGACAATGGCAAACCACTTCTGTTCATCTCGTGCCTTAAAAACTCTACCAGGTTGCTCTAAGTTGGCGGTGACCTGACAACTCTTTCTACCACCACTGTTGCAGTTGAGGAACTCTGCTAGAGAAACAGTGGGACCCAATGGATCCAATCCACAGTTCTGAAAAATTATTTGACAATAGGATTTTTATTGTTTGGGACTGCAAAGGCAATTGCAGCCCCATTTCTCCATTTCCTCCAGTGCCATTCCATGCTGAGCCTAGGACTGCCAACTCCAGTTAAGGAAATCTCTGGAAATTTTAGGGTGGAACTTGGGGAGGTTACTCAACAAGGCATAGTGCCATAGAGTCCACTCACCAAAGTAGCCATTTCCTCCAAGGGAACGGATATCTGTAATTCCAGATCTCCAGGCCTCATCTGGAGGCTGGAAATAAATTAGAGATTAACCTCCTGATGTCACTCCTATCTAATTTCCAGGAAGAAAAAGTCAATTATGGGTCAAGGATGTGAAGGAGTTAGGGTTGCTAATCTCCATGTGGTGACTGGAGATCTCCCGCAATTATGATCGATCTCCAAGCAACAGAGATCAGTTCCCTTGGAGAAAATGGCTGCTTTGGAAGATGGATTTTATGGCATTGTGTCCTACTGAATTCCCTCCCTTCCCCAAACCCCGCCCTCCTCAGGCTCCACTCCCAAAATCTCCAGGTGTTTCCCAACCCAGACCTGGCAACCGTAGAAGGATTGGATTAAAAAATGGGCCTGGGAACAGCACAGATTGCCTGGGAACAGGAAGGGAAACTAACCAGTCAAATCCATTATGGGAAGAGGAAGTGATGCAAGCCCTCCAAGCCTGGTTCACTCTGGGCTGGCTTCCAATGAATAGAGTTGCCAGGTCCAGGCTGGAAAACACCTAGGGACTTCGGGGGTGGAGCCAGGAGAGGGTGGGGCTTGGGGAAGGGAGGGGCCTCAGCATGATACAATGCCATAGAGTCCACCCTTCAAAGCAGCTATTTTCTCCAGGGGAGCTGATCTCTTGTCAGCTGGAGATAGTTGTAAAAATGGGGGGTCCCCAGGCCCCACCTGGAGGTTGGCAACCCTACCAATGAAAGACTCTAGGGTAGGTAGTGACACTTATAACTGCATCTTCTCCGGCCTGCAAGAGTCTCAACTCTGACCTTGGAAGATGCAATGGAAACCTTTCCTCCCAAGGAGGGCTGCTCCAGTTGAGGAAGGAACTTGATAAGCATGGATGGCTTCAAGAGGGAATTAGATAAACATATGGAGCAGAGGTCCATCAGTGGCTATTAGCCACAAAGTATAGATAGGAAGGAACTCTCAGTCTGGGGCAGGTGATGCTCTGTATTCTTGGTGCTTGATGGGGGGAGAGAACAGTGGGAGGGCTTCTAGTGTCCTGGCCTCACTGCTGGACCTTCTGAGGGCAACTGGTGTTTTTGGCCACTGTGTGACAGAGTGTTGGACTGGATGGGCCACTGGCCTGATCCAACCTTGGCTTCTCTTATGTTCTTATGTTCTTATGACTCTGAGCAGGGCCTTCCTTGCCTCTTTCCCTGCTTCTGGGCTACAGCCTACACATGGGCCAATGTGACAGGCTGAGCCTCTAGTTTATTCTGTAATGTGGCTCTTTACATCTGGCCTGAACTGTCATGCAAAAACAGAGCGCCATATTATACTGATTGGTCAGCCACAACATTGGGTCTATCCTAGCAATTAATTCTCCTCAGACTTGCAGATGCTATAATTACAGCGGCACTTCCTTTCTAATGGGCTCTTCTCATCCTTAAATAGATTGCTAGTATGAGGACAGAACAATCAAAAATTGGACAAAATGGTATTTTGCAGAGACAACGCATGTGCCTCTCCATTCCGTTCCAGTCGCCTTCAAATTACACGTTCATTGTGTGAGCACACAATGAGACCAGATTAAGCGCTGGACTAAACTGGTGTGCCACCCAATACGAAAGGAGAAGCCGATTCGGTTCCAGCGACTGGTGACGACATATCTGTGACATGAAGCGGAATGCATTTGGTGAACGACACGAGTTCAGTTTTCGGGGAAACCAGCCCTTTGTATTGCCACTTGCCTCGGGCGGGAGAATTTCTGCCTTATCAATTATACATCCCCTTCAGTCGCTGACACGTTTCCTTTCTTGCTGCTTGCAAAATGTCACACAGCCTGGCTGGTAAAGGTGAAGCAAGCGGACAAAATGGCATTGTGAAAATTCAGAGCTGGGGAGAAAAATGGAAATCAAATCTGGGGGAAGCTGTCACCTCTCCCTTTTCATCATTTGAGGATACCCCTGCAGAGGTGCTGAGACTGCTCTGTGAGATGGGACTGGGGAGCAAACCCAGGATTAGAAGAATTCCCTTCCCTGTGTCCTCTCCATGTCCAGCCTGACAAAATATGACAGAGACACAAAATATGACAGAGACACAAGCAAGAATGTCACTATTAGGATAACGACTGGGTGCTGAAGAAGCCAGCCATTTCCATTTAAAACCTCTAAAAGCCTGCTAATGTTGCCCTGTGCCTTCCAGTGTAAAAGAGGGGGATTGTAACCTAGCTCGTAACACACACACCCCAAATCACTAGGTGAAAGCCACAGACGCTAGCTGCAGCAGCTGATCCTTCCGTGGTCCAGATGCAGCCGTATCACTTCGCCTTCTCTGTACCATCTCCATGACAACCATGTAATTTGGATGCTACAATCACTGCTGAAATGATGCTTAAATGTAGCCGGGTTGTAAAATACTGCAATACTACATCAGAGTCCTTAAAAAGGAAGGTAGCCCTGTAATGTGGCCAGTACTGACTGATTCCATCATTTCAAACATAAATATGGGTTGTGTGGAGTGAATACATTGTGTGTTACCCTTTTCAGAGTCTTTGAGGGTAGGGTGGGCTAAACACTGAAACCACTGCACAAATGAGTCTTGGTTTTCACCTGCTTCTTCTACTCTTCTTCCTTTCCAGGGGTTCCTGCCCATCCCTCAGAGATGTACGTCGATTCTCTCTCTTTTTTTGAATGCTTCAAGAATTGTGAAATCCATTATTTTAAATCACAATTGTGTGTGATTGGGAGCTACAATCTTTACATTCCGAATACTCAGTCTGGGGATATTGCCAAGGAATAATAATCTGCACACACACACACACACACTCACACACATACACATATTTAAAGCTACAAAGTGGAAACATCTGGAGACAAATCAAACCACCATTCTTGAAGCTTGAAGCAAATGCATCAAATATTGATAACAACTCTACTCCTAATGAAATGCCCAGCCAAGAACAATAACGCCACAGAGGGGAGTGAAGTACAGAATCAAACGAAAATAGTGTACATTTTGTGGTTCCACTTACCAGAGCTAAAAGCTTTCTCTCATCAATGCAGCTGGCTTTTCTCCTCAACAATCCATGCCGGAAAAAGCAGCAGCTACACATAAGGAGGCATCTACCCCCATGCCTTCCCAGACTTTCCTTTTTTTTATTGTCTCCCCCACTCTTGCAACGGGGGTCACGCCTCCCCAGCTTTCCTTCAGGTGTCAAAAAATTGCTCGGAAGCAGGTTGCTGGAAAGACGGTGGGGAGGAAAGGGGAGGGGGGAGAGAGGAAGACGCTTGACAGGGAAGGCTGAGAGCGAGGGAGCCTGGCATTCGGGGGCGGAGGAGGAGAGGGAAGCCTCACGCACAAGTCTCTGGGTGAAGCTATGGCCAGAGAAGCAGCTAACAGTTTAGTTCGGAGCCAGTAGACCAAGGGTGAGCAAACAGCCAGGATATTTTAGCATTTTTCATCCAAGATCTGAGGGATGGGTCTGCCTTCTGGGAGCCAATCAGGTACCTTGAAACTGCAACTTGGAAATTTCTGCCAAACAGGCCAGCTGTCTTTAAGAAAATGGGATGCATACTTTGTGTGTGTGTGTGTGGGGGGGGGACACAACAACTCAGAATAAACTACTTGAATGGCCTGCGCATCCTTTCTCCTCCTCCACTGATCCCGAGCTGTGGTTTTGCACGCCTTCTTTCCACCTAACTTCAAAATGCTTTCGTTTTCTTTTGTTTGGTTGTGACCTGCAAGGCTGACTTTTGTGAGCCTTTCCACAGGTTCTTGAAGACAGAATATGCATGCTGATGCCGTCTTTTGCCCACCCATCCCCCCTCGAATGAGATACAAGACAAGTCGTGGGTTAAACTGGGGGTTTATTTACACATAAGCTGATCTGCATCTTTGACATCCATTAAGCACGGGTTACATTGCGCCTGCAACCAGGCTTCCTTAGGGCAAACCCACCCCGGCTCTGAGCCAGGTCCGGAAGCTTTCCGAACTTCCTTCCGTACATCATGCCCTGTACTTCCAATGCGTGTAGGAGATGTAAGAGCACATTCCCAGCCTGCGACTGCTAAGCCTTAAGGCTCGCCATGTCTCCCCCAACCCCAAAGAGCCCCCACCTGGGTCTCCTGGACTTAGGGTTGCCAAGTCGTACGGACTCACCAGCGGGGGGAGTCCTCCTCTGGCCGGGAGTATCTCCTAGTGCGCGCGCAAAGCGCGCGCGCAGGCAATGTCACCAGAAGGGACGTCAGCACGTTGGGGGCATTGCCAGAGCATCGCCCTGGCAACGCCCCCAACGTGCTGACGTCCCTTCTGGTGATGTCATTACGTTGTCCTCGCTGGACGACTTCGGGGGTGGGGTTCCCCCCGCCGGCCGAATGCTGGCCAGTGGATCAGGAACCCCTTTAGCGGGGGATCCCCCGCCCCCCGGGCTGACTTGGCAGCCCTACCTGGACTGCTAAGCTGCTAGGTACCCAGCTGGGAACCTCTCCTATTGCTGCTATCTCAGGGTGCTTGCCAGCGCTAATAAACCCCTTCAACTGGTGTTTTCCCACCTTCCCAGAAAGGGCCGAACCAGGTTACCGGGACTATTTATGCTGTGCCCCCCTGGACTGTGTGAAGCAGGCAAAAAAAGGTCCCCCTCCCCGGCCAATTTGAGTGAGGCTCAAAAAATCCCTGCTCAGCCACATAAACAGGTGACTGGCTAATCCCACACAGTCTGCAACAGAGGGCGAGTGGGGAGCTTGTCCTTGGCTGGAATGGGTCAGAAATGGCTGCTGCCCTCAGTTCTGTCCAGGCAGTCATCCCTAGGGCTGCCAAGTCAGCCCGGGGGGCGGGGGATCCCCCGCTATAGGGGTTCCCGATCCGCCGGCCGGCATTCGGGGAACCCCGCCCCCGAAGTCGTCCACCCTGGACGACTTCCCCATTTGGGGCGATTGCCTGAGAGTCACCCTGGCAACGCCCCCAACATGGTGACATCACTTCCGGGTGACGTCACCGGGCGCATGCGCGAAGCGCGCGCACCAGGGAGGCTCCTGGGTGGCTCCCAGGCGAAGAAGGACTCCCCCCCTGCCAGTAGGTGAGTACGACTTGGCAGCCCTAGTAATCCCTGATAGGTCAGCTCTCCCGCGCTGGACCATGATAGGCTCCCCCACCCTCATGATCACATTTGAGGGTGGGGGATGGGCAAACGCCTGCTGCACAGGTCTTCCTTCAGGAACCACTGCACATGGAAGCATTTTGCATAGAGCAAAGATGTGTACACAGAGCACTCAGTGCTCCAAACTGGGTGTTTTGTGCATTTGCCATAATGTGTGCGATGTGGCCTCAACTATAGTAACACCGGAGAAATGATTTATCTCTGCAGTTAACAAAAAGTGCCTTGAAGCCAAGTATAGCACTGGATCCAGAGCAGGAGGAGCCTGAGAGTTGATATTAAAAAAAAAAAAATCTTAATGTGAATGGCTTCCTGGCCTCTGTTCCATTGTCTCCTTTCTCTACCACAGCAAGAAGCCAATTGACCCAACTGGACAGGAACCTGCATGGTTGACCGGGGCTGGGTGGAGGTTGTCTGACTGTCTGTCAGGGGTCCCCAACCTTTTCAAGCCTGTGGGCACCATTGGAATTCTGACTTAGGGCGGTGCACACAACCCTACCACAGAATGGCTGCTAAAGGAGGCGGGGCCAACTACAAAATGGCTTCCAACAGAGCTAGAGCCACACACAGACAGGAAGCCTGAGCGCAGGGAAGAAGAGGAGTACCTGTGAACTAGAGAAAATAAAACCGATACCGTGGTGGTAGCAGGTGCTGAAAAAAATTATGTTTTAATCTGCCCAGCCAATCAGATCTTAGAAGTCCTGCTGGTCAAATGCCCCACCCGGCCCCGCCCACTTTTTAAAAGCACGTGGTGGGCACCGAGTGCCATGGTGCCCACAGGTACCACATTGGGGACCCCTGATCTAACCGAAGCCATTCCCCCCCAAATGTAACTTTTCTTCCACTAAGCCAGAGTCGATGTTTGGCTTGCAAAAGGTGTTGGTGGCTTCTGGGTCATCCTTTCCACTACTTCCACTGAGACACACACACACCCCAAATCCTCCACCCCACTTAGCCACTTCCCTACCTCTTGCCCTCTTCTCCTGACCATGCTATTTTCTCTTTTTGTTCGCTTCCTCCTCTTTCACACCCTGACAGTCCCTGTTAATATGGAGGAGATATTTTGAATAGCTCCCAGTTCAGGCTTGTGTATGGGGGGGGGACGGCCATGGCAGGAGACACCCATTTATTTTGCTGGGTGTTTCTAAATGAAGGCACAAGTCAGTGACTACACGACATCAGAAGGCTGGCGTGCAAGTTTTGCAAACCATAGTCAAACCAGTTTTGCAAACCAAGTTTTGCAAACCATACAGAGTCAGAACAGCGCTGAATCCTCTAAGGCAGGGGTGGGCAAATTGCGGCCCGGGGGCCACATGCGGCCCCCCACAGAGTTTTTTGCGGCCCGCCAAGAAGATTTCAGAACTTCAAGAAAATTGAGCCTAAATTCAATTTGCTCTCTTATCCCATCACTGCTAATATTGATACAGCACCTGAGGAGCTGCAGCTTGAACTTATTGACATGCAGTCAGATCACACTATGAAAGAAATGTTTAATGCTGTGACATTAGTTGACTTTTACAAATCTTTGTCTGCTGAAAAAATTTCCATGTATGAAGAAATTTGCTGGGAAAATGTTCTCTATATTTGGGTCTACAGATATTTGTGAGCAAAGTTTTTCTTGCATGAAGATCAACAAGAGTAAATATAGATGCTCTTTGACAGACATTAACTTGCAGGCTGTGATGAGAATCTCAACAAGCAATCTCACTCCTGATTTCAAAAAAAATTGTAGAAAAGTGTGATAGCGTTCATTTGTCTCATTAAACTGATTCTAAAATTAAATGTGCTTGCAGCTATAGATGATATGAAATTAGCACAATAAATAAATTAAATAATAAATAAATAATAAAACTACTACTATTTTATTTAATTTATATTTATTGATTTTTATGATACAATTTATACCTTTTCTGAAATGCAAAGTTAAGTAATGAATGCAATCATTTTAAAAGGTGCGGCCCTCCGCTAACCTCCGCTCCCACAAAGTGGCCCCCGAGCCAAAACAATTGCCCACCCCTGCTCTAAGGAAAATGTTGAATCCCTTCAGTGTTGAAGGACCTCAAAGGAAAACCTTGATCTCTAATGACAACAGTAATTTCTTGTTCTAAAAGATGATGTCCGTGTTCTCATCGACAGGGCACGGGGACTTCCTTTGGAAATCATGATGGTACGTGGCAAGACAATAATGAAAAAAAGAGCTCATTCAAGCAAGTACACGTTTTGGCTTGGATCCGTACCCTTCCTTCCATTTCCATCGCATTTCTGTTATGCCGTGAGTCCCTCTGGCATCTCCTCTGCAAGATACTGAGCAGAATGTGCGTAGCTCCAAGGGGAATGCACCGTGCAATGGAGGACCACCTCCACTATGGAGGACGTGCTGCAGAAACAAAAGAAAGGGTGAATGAAAAAACTTGCAGTGTCTGAATGGGACAGGTAGGTCCCAGCCCAAAACCTGTCAGATCCTCTGCCATTCATTGTCTGTTGTCTGGGTCTCTATCAGTAATTTACTGCTAGCCTTGAGTTTATTGCCTGTCATGTATACTATGGCTCTTTCTTTCCCTCCGGGAGGATGGCTTGCCCCATACTCCCACGTCATATAAACATTCTGGCTAATCTCTCCCTGCCTCCTCCCTTTGCCAGTCTGGCGTCTGGGACAGCTAATCTTGCTTTTGTAACCTTGAAGACTCTTGGACTGATTTAGGCCAGGTGCCTGGCTTGTGAATAGCAAGTAGAGTTCACAAAGGAGCATGGGGGGGTTTAGTGCTTTTGCGCCTTTTTTTGTGGGAACATAACGGTTGGGGTTTTTTGCGCTTATTTTAGTTGGCTCTGATTGGCTCTTTACCTGTCCTTACCTTTTTGTATACGGTATATTAATCCCTGCTGCTTGTAACTGATTATCACTGACAAACATCGTGTACCTGAAGGATCTTTGAGAATAAAAGGACTTTTGCTTATACCAAAGGCCTGGCTTATTGGATCTTATCAGAAGCATCACAAAACCTTGATTAGCGAAGTAAGCAAAGCCAATATGTGGCATCATGAACCAATACTATAGAATCAGATTTCTGTCGATCTTGTTATTTATTTACGTAATTAAATTTCTTAGCATTATTTATAAGCCATTAACTCTGTATTCTACTCTCCCTGAGCTATTTGCTGAATATCATTTGAATATTTGATATTTATATTCTATATCCTGTGATATTTGCTTTCAGTATTTGGCATTTGAGGCTTGGTGCGTGCTGATATTTCTATCTGTCCATATTTGATAGATGAAATGGAATGATGTTCAGTATTTGACATCTGTGATCTGATATGATGCTGTATGTGGCTCCTGGTACTGCAATCAAGAGATGCCAACAAAATAAAAGGGGGTGAATTTCAAATTCTGAGGTAAAATTTCACACAAAATTTCAAACGAACTTCACAGGTAAGTTAATACATACTATTTGAATTAAATGTATTAACTTACCTGTAAAGTTTGTTTGATGCCCATTTTTTCAACTGTGGTTTGAGTAACATCCACTTGATTGTGAGGATAACATTGTGTAAATGCACGCTTCAGATGCATAATGAAAAATGAAACACCAGACATATGCCATTTAAAAAGTTTCCACATGAAACAAAGAGGAAAAATCCGGAGTCTTTGTTGCTTTGCTTCTGGCTTCTCTCACCCCTTTGGGATGTTGTCAACTACAGTTGTTGTTGTCTTAATTGTGCCAGTTGTACTCCATAATTTTGTATTCTATCATTGCAGTTTCCTTTCATATATTTATTGTTAAAATTGTCTTTGCATCTTATTGTGTTTTGCGTCGTGTCTCAGTCGCCTTTGTTCTATCTATACTTGCTTTAAGCTGGGAGGTTTCTTCTATAGGAGTAATATGCATAAAGCCGCTTGGAGAGGTAATCTGAATGTTTGGGCTGTTTCCGCCAATAAACAGATAACAATCAGCTTTATCTCATGCAGGGCTCATTTCGTAGCAGGAGCTCCTTTGCATATTAGGCCACACACCCCTAATGTAGCCAATCCCCCAAGAGCTTACAGAGCTCTTCTTACAGGGGCTACTGTAAACTCTTGGAGGATTGGCTACATCAGGGGTGTGTGGCCTAATATGCAAAGGAGCTCCTGCTACAAAATGAGCCCTGACATGCTTCCAGCAGATCCCTGGGAAGCTATGGAAACTGAGAACAGGTGCCTGGAGGCAGTTTTGGGATGGTTGAGGGCTAACCAATTGAAACTTAATCCTGACAAAAAGGAGGAGCTACTCATGAGAGCCCTGACCTAGATAGCCCAGGCTAGCCCAGTTTCCTTAAAGCTCGAAAGCTAAGCAGGGTTGGCCCTGCCTAGATGGGAGACCACCAAAGAATACCGAGGTTGTGATGCAGAGGCAGGCAATGGCAAACTACCTCTGAGTGCCTCTTATTCTGAAAACCCTGCGGGGTTGCCATAAGTCAACTGCGACTTGACAGCCAAAAAATAAAAAAAAGTTCGTGTCTGTCCTGTCTGAAAAAGCCTCACAATGGAGAAGCACAATTATTCAAGCAGAACAAACAAGGCTGGCTTTAGGGAGCAGGCAGATCACGCAGGGGCCTAATTTGAGTAGACAGGCTCCATGGTTTAATGGGAGGGATGGTCTTCAGTAGCTAATATCTTTAGTTGCAGTTTATGGGGGGAAATACGCAAAGCACAATCTGCCTCTAAGATGCAAGGAAGAGCCGTTATAGTGAATGGCCTAAAGTGGGGGAGACCAAAGGGACCACTCAGTCCTTTCTGATTGGAGAGTAAAGTAAACAAATTGCAGCATTTAAAATGGAAAAGGCACACAGGCATACTTTCTCTTAATAAAGATGCTGTTGCCAACACTCTTGTGTTGTTGTTGGGACTGGTTTTCTTCATCTTGGCATTTGGACAGTAAACCATCAACCATACTTACTGCTTGTAGCCTGAAGTCATTGCAAACTATACAACTGAAAAAAGCCAGATAGATGAACATAAAATGGTACAAAATATAATGCATAAATCCAAAATGTTATCATCAATACTGGCCAAGACAGAATAATCTTATAATCTATCTTTTAAATCAATTATAGGCAATCAAATATCTGCAATTCTTGTTAATTCCTCTTCCTAATTTTCTTATTGGTGATAGCCAAAAGAGCTACATACTTACATATCAACTAATAAGTGAAAAAGTAACTTCCATTGGGTTCTGATAAGAAAGATTGTTAATTAGGGGCATTGCTGTAGGGCAGGGGTGGGCAAACTTGCTCAGCGTAAGAGCCACCTAGAACAGGGGTGGCCAGACTTGCTTAACGTAAGAGCCGCATAGAATAAACATCAGATGTTTGAGAGCCACAAGACATGAACAAATATTACCTGCTTTTATTGGAAAATAAGCAAATTTACTTTTAATTAACATTAAATGAGACTGCCAAAAATAATAACAAAAGGGGTAAAAGCAGATATTGATAATGATATTAATTTGCCCAATGATATTTGTTTGCTAATGATATTTAGCTTTCCCAGCCACCCTCCCGGGAGCCACATAATATATGTGAAAGAGCCGCATGTGGCTCCGGAGCCACAGTTTGCCCACCCCTGCTGTGGGGGATCACTTTACAAAGACCATAATAAAAACGCCAATGTGACTCGCTAGATAAGACATTTTCCATGTGTGTGTTTACAGGTAACTCAGAACTGCTGTGTCAATCAGGATGGAAGGCATTCCTTCCAAGGACTTAGAGGGGGAAAAAATATCTTGGCAGAAATTAAAAAGGAAGTCTTGAAACCACCACCTAATGAAATACAGAAATCGGGGATAAATTTTCTATTTCATCTAATATTTGATCAAATTTTTGTCAGTGGAAATATTAGACCTCGCGATTGCTGACACTGTTGTCATTTGAGATCAAGGTTTTCCTTTGAGGTCCTTCAACACTGAAGGGATTCAACATTTTCCTTAGAGGATTCAGTGCTGTTCTGACTCTGTATGGTTTGCACACCAGAAGGCTGGTGTGCAAGTTTTGCAAACCATAGTCAAACCAGTTTCGCAAACTGGTGAGAATCAAGCTGATCCCAGCAGTGAGAATAATAGTGCTACTAAAGGACTGTCAAACCCTGGAACCCTTAAAAGTACAAAGAGGAAAATCCACCAGAGAAAAGTTGAAACAAACCTAAGCATTGAATATAGATTGCAAATCATGAAAGAAAGCCTTTTCATGTGCAAGGAGAAAGGGCATAGATCCAAGACTGTACTAAAGAGAAGAAATTACAAAAAGAAGAAGAAAAATAAAGATATGGTAATAAGAGCGGATAAAGACTTTGTTATAAGATTGGTTTGGAGAGCTCCCATTTATATGCTTATATATTTACAAAAATGTAGTCTACACTTAAAATATCTATGGGAAGATGAAAACTAGTCTTTTAAATAGCTTAACCAAAATGGTATGGATTGTGTAAGAAAAACTCCAGTCTAGAGAATATCCAGAAATGTTTATTAGAATAAGATTGTCCAAGGCTGATAACTGATAACCATATAGAATGAAAACCTATTGAGGTGTTAAGGTTCAAATTATCTATAAATAATTGTAATGTATTTAATTTGGACCTAAGGATTCCAGCAGTTTAAATAACTTCTATAAAAAGCATGAAAAAAGAACTTTATTATGAAGTAGGGGAATGATACATATATTTTGTAAAAGATTTAGGCTGAAGACAAACCTGCATTCTGCTGTGCCTCCCCGGCGCGGCAGAATGGGGCGGGGAAATTTTTCCCACCCCGCGGCGTTCCCATTCCGCCGGAAGGAAGCCGCCTGCAGCATTCAGACTGTGGGCGGCTTCCTGGAGCAGAGGGTGAACGCCGCGCGGCCGCCCCTGCCCGCACGCATTCACACCCGGTTCGGCGGGTGGAACACACGCGCGGGGCGCACTGCACCAGCTGAGCACCACTTTAAAGTGGTGCTCGGCTGGTGCGCAAGGAGCGCGGCGCCGGACGCAACGCGTCCGGGCCGCCTCCTGGGGGCAGATGCGGTCGTCTGAATGGCCGCTCTGCCTCTGCTTCTGAAGTGGAGGCAGAGCGGCCAACACGGCCAATCTGTCCTCAGCCTAATATAGAAAGCTTAGATAAAGAGGCAATCAGTAGAAATCATGTTATCCTATTGAGTAAAACTCAAAGATAGATGTATAGAAAAATGGCAGTGGAATGTTTAAATATTGCTTAAATTGTAAACATATTATGGTAGTGAAAGTGACATAGTGAGATATGTATCTGTAGCATATTTGTATGAAGCAGTTTAAAGGGTATAGTGTTACCAATAGCACTCTCCTATTTGTGTGTATGTCTGTCTGTCTTGTTTGAAAATATTAAAAAATGTGGATTTAAAAAAAAAGGTATCTGCAGGCCAAGACCAGCGGGTAGGTATGCAAGTCAGGCATTCCCCCTCTTTTCTTACTGAGATAATTCTGGAATTTGGATCGCACTTGTTTTAAATCTGTTTTGCATTGACCGTCAAGCCAAGTTGAGGACACAACTTGTCATTTCTCTTTATTAACGGAGCTTTGTCGAGGGTTCCCAAGTCTTTCATATTACAAACTGCAATGTTTAAACATGTCCCCGGCAATGCTTACTCAATGAGACATGGAAAGAGTTAAATCTGCCCATTAAGTGCGGCTTATATAGCATCCAAAGGAGGTCTACCTTATGAAACTAAGAGAGTATCCTACTATCCTTCCCTGTTCCAGTCTGGATCACAGTAGTGGGATCTCTCATATTCTTCACACTTAGCAGTTTCTGGTTTCTGCCCCCCCGCCCCGGCCCTCCACCAAGTAATAGTTCCTTTGACCAGCTGCTTCCAGGTCCATATGTGAACTGGGCCAGCTTAATTTCCCCCTTCATTTTATGCAGGTTATTATGCAGGCAGGTCAGATCACCAGCTACTGTGATTTGTGCTTCTTGGGCTATTTTACCCTCTGGTTCCCCTTGTGTGAGGTAGAGTCTAACAACGGATAGGGAGGCAAGTGACCAGCTAGACTTGGTAAACACTGTCCTCTGATCTCAAAATAACTTTTCCCAGGGCTTTTTTTGTAGAAAAAGCCCAGCAGGAACTCATTAGCATAACAGGCCACACCCAACAGCAGAAACTAATTAGCATATTAGGCCACATCCCCTGACAGCGCAGCGCCCTCCTAGGATCGGCTTCCCCAGGTGCCCCGCGGCTTGCAAGGCGCATGGGGAACCTGAGGGAAGGAAGGCTGTTTCTGGATCGGCTTCCTCAGGAGGGGAGGCAGTTTAAATTGCCTTCCCTCCCTGGATTGGTTTGACTTCCCCAGGTGCCCTGCAGCTTGCGAGGTGCCTGGGGAACCTGGAGGGGAGGGAGGCTGTAGGTGTGGCCAACTCAGAAGCCAGCCGGAACTCCGTTCCTGTGCGTTCCTGCCCCAAAATAGCCCTGACTTTTTCTATATAGATGACTATTTTATCAGCCTTAAAAGTTATCAGTGCTCTGGCTATCAAATTATTCTACATAATGATTCCAGACTCACAATTTATAAAAGGCAGTCGGCATTTTTCAGTATTTCTACTTCTGTAGTACCATTTTGCACGTTGTTTAACATGTCATGTTTAATATTTATGCCTTGTTTCAGATTTCTGTAGTCCTAGTCCTAATACATTGTTTATTAAATGTCTCTTCATTCTATTGATTGTACTGAGCTACCTTGACTCTCAATGAGAATGGTGAACTATAGATACCATATGGACAATTGGATAAATATTTTATGCTTCACTTGTAAAAGGAATAATTCTCGAAACTCATCTTGGGGCCCGCCCACACGAGTGCGATGAAGCGGACGGGAAGCGTACCTGCGTTGCATCGGTGCATAAAAAGGCGCGTTAATGCGATCCCACGGTACGGCACAGAATCGCACGGCTAACGTCGTTGCGCGATCATACAGCGTCGCTCAAGCGTCCCATTGAGAGCACGGCCGAAGAGACGGCATGGTGCGACCATACGTAAGGGCGCTGTATGCGGCAAACGTTCTTCCGGCGTGCCGTTTGCGCGTCAGAAGCAATGATGCGCGTGCGTGGCGTTGCGTTCGCTTTGACTTTCGCGCATGTGCACAGACTGTCCCCTCGCTCACTCGCTCGCTCGGCTGATCGCAGCCGCAGCAGTACCGCGGACAGCAGTCTCGAGGTCACAGGGAGACTAGAGGACACAGTTGCCACAGTGAACCATGGAAATGGAGGAAGAGCTTGTCAGGACAGCCGTCCTGGCTGCGTGTGGGACTGTGCAGATCCTGAGCCAGCGTCAGCAACAACTGTGGCATCCGGGGGAGACAATGAGACATGGCCTCCGGAGACAACGGGCTGCCAGTTATGTGAGATGTGGCATCCGCCGTATAGGTCACTCACGTCGGCGCAGGGAGAGTACAGCACGGCACGTCGTGCAGCTTACCTACCTTGCACAGCAGCTGCCACACCGCCGGTGGTGGGTGTACCCCCGGTCTACAGAGTGGTGGACGACATTTGTCACCCACGTCTGGGGAGAAGAAGAGTGGGTGAAGCACTTCAGAATGTCCAGGTGAAGCGCAGAGAGGGGCGGGGGAGGGGGGTATTGTGGTCCGCAGACACACAGGGGTGGCAGACCAGAGCACCTGTCCATGGCAGACCCGTACGCCACGTGACACAGCCCTGCATATGGGTGGAGTAGTTTGGCACTGTACCTCAGGGCTACCTGAACCCCACAGCTCGGGTCAGTGGAGTCAGGGGGAGAGGAGGAGGAGGGGTTGTGGGTGTCATGACATGTTGTGCTGGAGGGCGACCCCCGAGTTGATGTGTTATGTCCACAGGGCCACATTCACCTGGCTGGTGGACGGGCTGCGGGACAGACTCCAAAGGGAGACGATGGTGATGCGGGTTCCCATGCCAGTGGAGGAGCGTGTGGCAGTGGCTGTGTGGTGGATGGCCAACACCATGTCGTACAGAACCGTCGGCATGCAGTTTGGCCTTGCCCGATCCACCGTGGTGTCCATTGTCGTGGAGGTCACGCGTGCCATTGTGGAGGAGCTGTATCGTCGAGTGGTGTACCTACAGAACCCAGACAGGGTGAGTGCGCAAGTACATGGGGAGCACTGTGTAGTCGCAAGGGGAGGGGGCCACGGGCAGACCCCGGAAGGCATGCTGCCGAGCAGGCAAGGACCTGTGTTTACAAGTTGCCCGTTACCTTGCCCACAGGTCATGCGTGCATTTTCTGCCCGGGGCTTTCCGCAGTGTGTCGCCGCCATTGATGGATGCCACATCCGGACCACGATCCCCGTGGACCAGGCGGAGAACTATATGAATCGAAAGCACTACTGCTCATTGCTGCTGCAGGGCACCGTCGACCATGCCACTCGTTTTGCGGATGCCGTGGTGGGCCATAGTGGGCGGAGCCACGATGCACACATGTTGTGCAGCTCCAACATCATGGATGCCATGGATGCGGGCCAGTTCGTGCCGGGAAATCCCACCCGCACCATTGAGGGAGTGGAGGTGCCCCCACTGATCCTGGGTGATGCGGCCTATCCCCTGCGGCGGTGGCTGATGGTGCCCTACAAGGCAACACGACCCCCAGGCAGCAGCACTTCAATAAGGTGCATGCGCGCGTGCACAATGTCATGGAGCGTGCCTTTGGCCGTTTGAAGGCACGATGGCGGTGCCTGCTTCTACAGGTGCCGCTGCAGCTGGATAACGTGAAGTATGCCGTGGCTGCCTGCGTGGTCCTGCACAACCTCTGCGAGGACCGTGGCCACGAAGCTCCTGAGGCGCTGGAGGAGGGAGAGGAGAGGGACTTTGAGGAGGGCTGGGATGAGGCCGAGCAGAGGCACCCACAGATGGATGCGGACGAGAGGCAGGCAGCTGCGGGCCAGGTGGTGCGGGAGGCCCTCACCACATGGTTCTGTCGCCGCGCAGGGATCCCCTAGGTCCCTCTCCCTGCCGCTGCCATGGTGTGCTCCGCTCCCTGTCCCTGGGGTGCTGAGGCGACAAGATTGTGGTGGAGTTCCGCCCTCCCTCGAATAAAGCAGCTTACAACCAGATGCTAGTCCATCTCCTATTGTGGGAGCCATGGAGGGTGGGAGTCAGAAGTCATGGGGCTGTCACGCAGAGGGGTACGGGTCTGGCATGGCATCTCGCGTACGGCATGTCCCCCCTGTTCTGGACCCCTGAGCTGCCAGGAGGGGGGGCCAGCTGGGGACCACAGACAGCACATTGGTAATGCATGGACAGCTATGCTATGGGGTCAGCTGGAAAGGAGCCCCCCTGCCGTTGTCTGCAAACCATGGTGATGGCCCTGGTGCCTCTCCCCTTCCCTGCCACACACATAGCGTAAGGTTGGGCGTTCGCTGACAAGTGCGTCCTGGGAACAGAGAGCTTGCCCGTGTGTTCTGACGCCGGGTCGAAGATGCCCAGCGGCGACCGGGCAAAGGCTCGTTCGTTTGCGGGTGCGACACAGCGGCCACCGAACGATCCGCATCGCCGGGCCACTGGATGTGGAGCGGCGGCCACATGTCACCTGGTCGCTTCGTAGAATGACATGTTCACTGTACAGAATCGTCTACCCGTTCCCCCCCCCCCCGGAGGTGCGAAGCCTCAGCCCTTTGCGTTTTCGTATTTTCGCACAAACAGCGGGCAAAAGGGGGCGCGTGTCAGCGCATGCGCAGAACGCAGAGGCCTCCTTATTCAGGCAGCATGGCTTTCCCAACCAAGGGTGTGCTATGGCTGCCTGAGGAGGTGGAGAGCCTGTTGGAGGCTCTTTATGAGCTTGAGACCGAGTCCAGGGTCATGCCCTCGACCCATGAGGAGACCCTCTCCCTCTTCGAGCAGGCTGCCAGCCGCCTGGCAGCCGAGGGGTTCCGGCGCTCGGCACAACAGTGCCGGGCGAAGTTCAAACGGGAGAAGGCGGCATTCTTCGAGGCGCTGGAGGACTGGGATGGTCTCCCGCCTCGAGGACACCGCCCTCCCCGTTTTGGACTGCTCCGGAACCTCTGGGAGCAGGCTGGGCAGCCTGGATGGAGGTACCGGACGCCATACCGTAATTTCACAGGGCGTCCACAGGCGAAGAGGCAGAGGGGGGCCACCTCAGAGGCCGAGGGCCAGGGATCCGTGGAGGAGGGCCAGCGGTGCCCTGCAGCACAAGGTGAGCATCATGACGGCATGCCCACACAGGCTCCCAGCATGGGGCTGCCAGGTGCCATGACATGTGGAGTGCCTGTGGTGGTGGTTCCCCGGTGTCAGGGGGAGCAGACAGCGCTGGAGGAGGGCAGCATGGCTGACATGGGCCTAGGGTGCCTGGTCACTCAGTGGTCTGCACAGCTGAGGCAGGAGCCCAGCTCCTGACGGCTGCCATGTGCCTCTGCCTGCAGGGCCCGTGGTGGTGAGCTCTCCGGAGGCACATTCGGGGAGTGGCCGATCAGGGGATGCGGGTGAGTACCCACTGGGCATAGCCATCGGCCGTGGCCACGCGTATGGGGGGGCTCCCGCAGCACACACACATGGGGCCGGTGCCTCCACCTCGCAGCAAGGTGGAGCCTGGGTGGCCTGGCAGGATGTGGTTGGGTCACCCTCCACGCACGCCTGGCAGCCATCAGTCGACTGCAGGGCTAGCTACGTGGGCACCGGCCTCCCCAAACTCCTGTCTTTGGTCGCCCACGTAGTTTCCCCTTGGGTTCTCACCCCCACCCTTGTTTCACGTGCAGGGGAGCCAATGCAGATGGCTGCCACTCCCGAGGAAGCTGGACCTGTGGCCATCAGCTCCGCCCCTGAGACAGAGGCAGGTAGGTGTGCATATGGATGGGGCCCAGGGACCACGGTCGCCCCCTGCCAATATGGTTCTGACCCCCTTCCTCTTCCCACAGCAGAGCGGGCCCCATCTGCACCCGAGGCGGGACCCTCTTCCGGCACCACCTTGGAAAGCCTGGCCATCCTAGAGGGGAAGATGGAGAACGTCATAGACACCCGTGAGTATTCCGCTTGGCATGTTCGAAGAACTTTGCCGTGGGTGGACTGTAGACAGTGGTGAGCAGCTGGGGCGTCTGCTCCCATCCACGGCATGGCAGCTCAGCCGCCAGCCGAATGTCCTTGTGGGCCGGCGGGCGGCCATGTGGCCACTGACGGAACACCCGCCCTTGTTTCCCCACAGTCGGTCGATACGGATACCGACTCTCCTTCCTGCAGCGGGGGATGCGCAAAATTGAGCAGCTGCTCACAGAAATGAGCCTGGATGACGCCATTGCAGCCCAGGCGGCGGAGGCTGCGTCTCCCGGGCCGTCCCCCCTCCGGACACACCACACCTCGCGCCGTCGACCCCACATCCTCGAGGACTCAGACGAGGAGCCACCAGCCCTGGAAGGGGAGGAGCCACCTGAAGAGGGGGAGACGGGGCCGGCCCCAGACAAGGGGGCAGCAGCGGGACAGGGGGAGCAGAAGTGGCAGGCCAGGCCGCGATTCTCGTGGCCTCCTCTGGCAAGGAGGGGGCAGAGGGGCCACAGAGTGCTGGGCAGCATACCCTGGAGGGTGCGGGGGAGTCAGGGTGGGACACCGGGTCGGGTTGGGGGGGGGCCGGGTCGGTTGATTCATGTTTCTTGTTGTTGTTTGCATAGTTCTGTTTATTAAAGTTTGTTATATTTTTCCAATACCGTAGTAGTGTTGTCCTTTCCCCCCCCATACTCCCCTCCCCGGGGGACCTCTGCTGGTTGCCCTGGGCCAGTATCCCTATGATGCTCCCGGCTTCTTCCGTGCCCGCCCACGGCCTCTACCCCGGCCCCGCCCTACCTGCATGGCCACCCCACTGGGGCCGGGCCGCTGAGGCTCTGTCGCCACAGCCCGGGCACGCATGGTGTCCACTAGGGCAGAGACCACGTCTGTTAGACGAGCCATCTGCGTGTTGGAGGCCTCTATGCTGGCCTGCATGGTGGCCTGTGCTGCAGCTTGGGCGGCGTATGCTGCCTGATCTTGCTCACGGGCGGCCCGCATTTCGGCAATCAGCTCGTCATGCATCCGCCGGTCCTCTGCCATGGCTTCTCTGTTGTCTTCCCGGGCCTGGGTGGCCAGGTGCTCCCCAACACTTTGTAGGGCAGAGAGCCGCTTCTTCTTTGTCTTGCAGAGGGCTGCTCTCTCTGCAGGGGTCAGGTCTCCCATGGTGACATCTGGCGGAAGGCCTGTTGGGGTATGGGCAGTGAACACCAGGCCCATCCCCCTCACACCGGCCACCTCTACCCTACCCAGACAGGAACATAGGCCATGCCCCAGCCTATCCCCTAGTGTGACTCACGGTCCGGGTGGCGGCCGGAGCCCTCCATGGGTTCTTCCTCCTCCTCCTCCTCTGCCTCCTCCTCCGCTTCCATGTCCGCATCCGAGACCAGCTCTTGTGTCCCTAGGAAGGAAGGTTCTGTTTACTGTGATCCACAGTGGCTGGCAATGCCAGTAGTGGAGCAGTGTGCAGTCGGAGGCCCACTGATGCCCTTCACCAACCTTGGCCGGGCGGCATGAGACTGTCCTCGTCAGTGTCATCATCCTCGTCGCTGCTGTCCTGCTGGGTATTGCTCACTGACTCTGTACCTGTACGTGGGACAGACAGGGAGTCACCAGCCGTAGCTTGTGCGACACAGCCCCCATATGCCCCCTCTCCCACTGGATGCCCCACCAGCTCTTCTTCCACGGGGGGCTCCCTTGTGGAGGGCATTGTGCCTTCCCAGGCAGCTCCCAGGGTCCCGCTGGCACTGTGGCCTGTGCAGGTCTCTGTCCCTGGGGACACTCACCAGTGTGGCTGCTGGTCGAGAGCAGGGACTCGGCTGACTCCAACTCGTCCTCTGCCCTGGGGCGGCAGGCACTCTCTTCTGATGAGGTGCTCGGCCCCTGGGTTGCCTGGCGTCTCCGCCGGCGCCGGCCAAGGGTCTGGAGCACCATGCCGGGGTCCACATCTCTGCTCTTATGCAGGATCCGGTGCAACTCCTCATAATAGGGGCACGTGATCCTGGGCTGGCCTGATTTGGAATTGTTAGCCACTACTTTCCGGTACTTGAGGCGCATGGACTTAGTTCTGCGCCGACAAGCGAGAGCATCCCGGTCGTGTCCCCTAGCCACCATGTCCCTAGCCACCTCGGCGAACACCTCAATGTTCCGGCGGGACTGTCCCAGGGTCCGCTGGACCCTGGCGTCTCCCCATAACGCTAGGAGGTCCCTCACTTCTGGCTGTGTGCAGGAACGACCACGCGGCTTAGCCATTGCACTGGTGCCTGTTCCGGATACAAGGGGGATCGGGAGCAGAGGGAGGTGTGGGGAACGTGTCCCTGGCCCTTTACTGTTTTTTTCGGCTGCGCAGCAACAGTCCGTGCAGCCCGTACACCCGTACAGCCCCCCTTCTGCTTTTCGGCGACTTTTCGCTACTGCGCATGCGCAGACCTCCACTCTTACGCTTTTCACGCGGCTCGGAAGAAAAAATCCGCTATTTACGCAGAAGCACGACGGTGGCCGGATGCGACGGCATAGGTGCGCTGCTGCGATCCCATGCACACCTGCTTCCGGCTCTTCCGGAAAGGACTTCTGTTTTAGCGGTCCCTTTTTGAAGCGCATCAACGGGCGCTCGTGACGTTGTTATGCCGGGAGCACGACGTTTTGCAGATGTGCTCGTCTGATCCCGTCGGTTTGCGCCGTCACTTCATCGCACCGCTTGCGTCGTAAAAACAGTTTTGATTCCCTTATTTTAGTAATTCATCTAAAATATTCCTATTGCTCCTCCACTACCTGAGGCTACTCCATCCTTCATCCCTCTTTCATCTCCTTTTTCTTTGCTAGTGGTCCCCACCACAGTTTGCTCCTTAGTGGCACCTTTTGACTTTTCCCTGTCAAAGCTCTCTTTCCCCTTCATTTTTTTACATCTTTATTATCAAAGTCTGAATAACTTTTTAAAACACAAATCCCCCAATTGTTTCTTACATTTCTTTACTTGTTTCTCCTGGATTCAAAATTTAATCTACCCTTCTTAATCCTCATGCTCTTTTGACCCATCTACCACCTCAGACAAGGGTATATTTTTATTTTGTTCTTCACTAGATTTATTTCAAGGTTTCACCACATTTATTTCATTGAGATTCCTTTAATCTCACACATAATTTACAGAAGTATTTTGAAAGATTTTAAGCTGTGTCCTCCATGAAGTAAATTAGGCACAGAAATGTCTTCCTTGAACCTGGCTATTTATTTATTACAATTTATAGCTAAAACAGCAACAGAATTAAAAACTGACCTAAATTACAAATAACATATCCTATAGATTTAGCATTTTTGGCAAGGGCCAGGTGTAAAATTCTCTCACTTATCACAGTATTTATTACTTGAACGTTAGTTATTCTAGTACCTACACTGGTCCTTGGGTCTTCTACATAATATAGATCTTTAAAAATTAGTTCACTCTTATTCCCAGCCAAATAATCAGTGCCCCAGGTTTTTTACTTGGTCCTCCAAATCTCCAATGACAGCAGTGTTGTCTTTTTGTTTATCATCTTCCTTTTCTTTCCTTCAGATCTCACCAGCAACTGTCTTCCTTTAACAATTCTGCTGAGAAGAGTGGTTCATCAAAGACAGCCAAGAGGCCATGTTTCTGGTTTTGTTATGTTCTCAGCAAACGAAAGCTCCCTCTTAACCCAGTTTTCAGTTACCCTGTGAGTATCCATCCTTCTACATTATTTATGAGAGAGGCAGCAGTCTTCTTCGGATGGCCTTTAGATGAACTCCAGTCTTCATTTCCCCCTTTTCATCCTCTGTTTCAATATATCTATTTGGGATATTTTGTTAATATAGCAGAGTTTTGCCCCGTCATGGAAACATGATACTGAGTGCACTAAATATATCTCCCAAGAAGTGTATTGCAAAAGGTAAAAACTTGCATTTCTTCAAGTAGATCCAGTTCACATTGCAGTCAAAAGAAGAGAAAGAAGTCTAATCTAAAGAGTACGTTCCCTTGTCACAAGTGGCCATCTTGTCCGGCATCACGTGGGTGGGAGTAGGAGGGCATTGTCTGTACCAGGAGAGACCTGCAAAGATATGTGTCTTCATAAAAGGCCATGTGAAGACAGAGGACAAAGCAACAGACAGAAGTGGGGTCAGAGGGCAGCTCCCAGGTTAAGACAAAGAAAGGCATCCCATTCAAGGAGATAACACACCTATAGCCAGGGTCATTTCATAGAAAAAGAGATGCAGGAGCTCCTTAGCATAACTTATTAGCATAACTTATTTGCATATGCTACACCACCTGACATCACTGGAAGTATGTCAGAAGGCAAGAAAGAAAGGGGAGAGGGAGAGGGAGGGAGGAAGAGAGAAAGAAAGAAAGAAAGAAAGAAAGAAAGAAAGAAAGAAAGGAAGGAAGGAAGGAAGGAAGGAAGGAAGGAAGGAAGGAAGGAAGGAAGGAAGGAAGAAAGAAAGAAAGAAAGAAAGAAAGAAAGAAAGAAAGAAAGAAAGAAAGAAAGAAAGAGCTGGCAGAGAGGGGACAGCTAATAATCCAAGCCTCAAAAATACCACTATTCTGGGAGGATAGCTTCAGTGGTGGCTGAAGCCTTCAGAAGGCTGGTTGGAGGAACATGGACCTTTCCAGGGGACAGGGTCATTTTGCTGTAGCCATGACACCAGCAGGCATTCCCCCGCGGGGGGGGGGGGGATGTTGGCAACAACTCCCGGAGCTGCGCTCCCCCAAGCTCCTGCTCAAAATGACCCCTGCCTATAGCACCCTTTGAGTGATGTAGCACCTCCCCCCCCCCCAAAAAATGTCCAGGCATGCCGTGTCACTCACTTTAACAGATCAACGTCTGACCCTTTTCTGCCATGAAAGGAGGCCAAATCCCACACCTAGTACTTCACATTACCTGCAGAGGATTTCACTTATTTCTAGTTACACAACCAGTCTGCCTTCTAATAATAACCATATAAAAATCAATTGAACACTGCATTTCAGAAGAAAAAAGATCATAGTATTTGGATGAATAGAACCATTAGTCATAACACCGCCAAGCTGATTCGGCTTATGGCCCCTCACTGGCAGTGCTCAGTAACACAGTTCTTATACTGTTCTTTTAAACCACAATTACAAAATATCCAATTATTTAGAATAATCAGGCTGTAAACTCTAGTGAGCCCCTGGCAAAGTTTCTGACAGACAGGAGCCCTTTGACTCTTGGCCAGGATTTGCACCTTCGTGGGCTTCTGCTGGAGGAGAACTGGCAAATGTGCCATCGACACAGGTGAGACGTATTCTGCGGGCTTCTCCAAGCCAGTCAACAGTTTCTGGCAATTGCTGCAACAAAAGACAAGAGAGTCAGCAGTGTGGTGGGTCCATGGCTACTGCCATCCCTCCGATTGGCTCAGAATGAGTTGTCTGAGGGAGAAGAGATTCCATCAGTCACTGATTAGCTGTCAGATTGTTGATCGAGTCTTCAGGGCTGGCTCAAGACATTTTACTGAGCTTTGTGGGGCTCAGCACTGAGATCAAGTGGGACTTCTCCTCCACCGCCCCCTGTGGGCTCTAAGGCAGGATGCAGTGCCTCTACAGCCCATCTTGAATCCATGTTGCAGCAGCACGTGTCTGGTGGGAGGCCAGGGCCGGTGCTACCATTAGGCCAACTAGGCGGCCACCTGGGGCGCAGACCTCAGATGGGCCCAGAACTGACCATCAGCATTAGGGTGTGAGATTTGTCATACGTCTATCAGGTGTGAATTTTTTCTAGTAAAAAAAAGGAAGAGGTTGAGGTAAACCGTGGGAACCCTGGCATAAATCTATGAAGGGTGAATTCTCTATGCAGTTGACTAAAACAGAATTAGCAGTTAGCAGGAGAGGGGGGAGTGAAATCATGTTGGAGTAAAGCAGAGAGCGAGATTAAGAAGAAGAAGAAGAGATTGGATGTATACCCCGCCCTTCACTCACTTGGAGTCTCAGAGCGGCTTACAAACTCCTTTCCTTTCCCCTCCCCACAACAGACACCCTGTGAGGTAGGTGGGGCTAAGAGAGCTCTTTCCCAACCTGTCCTTGAGGGAACAGCTGGTACAGAGCTATGGCTTGCCCAAGGTCATCCAGCCAGGTGCAAGTGGAGGAGTGGGGAATCAAACCCGGTTCTCCCAGATTAGAGTCCGCGCACTTAACCACTACACCAAACTGGCTCTCCATTAAGGAATGGAGGGATAAGAAAGGTGTTGTAGCAGGCTCAGAAGTAAAGAAAAAGACAGAGAGAAGAAAAGGACAGTGTTTCAAAATAGTCCTGTAGAACTTTTATTGTTGGGGAAATTATTTTTGACAGGAGACACATAATAAGGAAATTGTCATACATACAAATACCTTTATTGGCATAAAACAGGTTACAGAAAGAGACATAATCGGAAAGAAAGGTAACAAGGAAAAATAAGTTAAACTTATATAGCTATGCGTTGTGCAAACGATCCTTAATTACCAAACTTAAAAATAGAGCAACCTTTTCAGTTATTTCGGGTGACAGGTCGTTCAGGAGACAGCGTGCCTTCAAAACATCTGGGCAACCTATCATGTTAGATAGAATTGGGTCTAAAAGAGTAAAACGTATATTGTCATACCAGGGACAGTATAGGAGAATATGGAGAACTGAATTGACCTGATTTAGACTACACGCACAGAGTCTTGCGGAGTATGGAACCCCTCTATATCTACCATGAGTGACAGCCGATGGAATGGCGTTACATCTAGCAAGTGCAAATGCTCGGCGCAGTTGAGGGGCATGGAGGGCCGATAGATAAGAAGGCAGATGGCCAGTATGTGGGAGAGTTCCAAAGTTCAGGGGGGAGCAGGATTTGTTTGCATCACTAGCTAGTTTCTGCATTTGAAATTAGGTCCAGAAGTAAATGAGCACAAATCTTCTTTGGCTAATATATGCTAACCCACAGGAATCTTATTCACAGAGGGCAGGGTTGTGGTGTTTTGTGTTTGCTCCATAGTTTGAAAGTTTCCGGGAGAGGATCCCACCTGTGGGCACCTCAGGGTTCATGCCACTGCTGCTTAAGCCTATGTTTGTTCACTTAGAAAAGAATCCTGTTCACAGCCTGATCCTATGCCCTTTATTTATTTACTTTGTATATGGTCTGCCTTTCTCGCTGAGACTCAAAATGGGTTACACAGTGTCAGTCAATGCAATAATTCACATGAGACATCTAATAAACAATAAGATTAGGATTACAGCAATTTGAAACAGGGCAAAAATAATTCCGCTTGGCATGTGAAAGGAACAAGTCATTTTTCTTCAGGTCTGTTGGCAACCCTGCCTAGGACCCCACACCCAAAACTAGTGGAGCATCACGCCAGTATGTGAAAGTCAAAAATACTCCCGCTGAATCCAATGGGAAGGACAAAACAGCTTCTCACTTTGCCTATGAAACAATGGCCGAGGACAGATTGGCAATGTGGAGCGGGAGGAATGCGGAGGGAACTGCTGCGGGGGGGAAAACTCCCTGGGGCTGGCCATTCACACCGGCCAGCGTAGTGCGCAGCGGTGCCGATATGGAGCGTTCAGACTGTCGCGGAGCCGGCTCTGCAGCTCGCGTGGCTCCGTTGCGCTGGTGGCGCACATGCGCATATGCAAAACGGCAAGAGATGGGGACAATGGGCTGGACAGCACCCTCTGGCAGAGCAGGACACCTGCAGTGAGGGAGCTCCCTCCCCCCTCTCTCCCTCCCCCCTCTCTCCTTTTTTCTATTTGTTCCCTTTCATCTGTGTTTCGTATATGCGCACATGCACAAAACTCAGTTCCAGCGTGTTCACACTGCCACCTCCGGATGCCTCCTGCTTCTTCCGGTTCAGACTGCTTGGAAGCGGGAGGCATGCGGAAGACGGCCCCTGGACACCGGTTTCTCCCGGTGTCCTGTTAAAGCGGATGGAAAACGGCTTGAGGACGGGTAAGTGCGATGGACAGATGGACAGATGCGCATGTCTGAACGGGCTCCCTTCTTCCACTTCCGAAGCGGGGCTGTCCCGCTCCACATTGCCAGTCTGTCCTCAGCCAATGATGGCTCACAGGAATCTAAAGAACTCCGCAATCAAAATGGGAATGATTGATAGCAGGCCATCCATCTGTCATATAATAGTGTGAGGGGCACATGGGCTGCATCTCCCTTGACTCATGTTGTCCATACTTTAATATACATCTGAAAATCTGGGTGGTCGGAAATCTTGAGAAAGGGCCCTCTGCACAAAAGTGAGAAAACATGGCCGAAGGAGCTATGTCCGATAACCGACACAGGGCCAAATGACGTGAGCCTTTACTAATGGGCTGGGTCTCAGCTCCCTGGCATGACGTGCAGCACCAGAATCGGGCAAAGAACTCCCCCTGGGGCCTTTTAGGGCCCAGTAAAAAAACGTGCAGGAGAGAGGCAGGATTACGGTTACCAACCTCCAGGTGGCACCTGGATATCTCCCACTATTACAATTGATCTCCAGGTGACCAAGGTCAGTCCCCCTGGAGAAAATGGCTTCTTTGAAGAGTGAATCTCCTGGCATTATCCCCTGCCGAGGCCCCTCCCTTCCCCAAACCTCCCCCGGCTCCACACCCAAGGTTTGGTTTTGGGAGACAGGGCAGAGTGATAGCGCGGTGCACAACGCTGCAACATCCCTTCCAGTCAAGCGCCCAGAGGTCACATCATGGAGTCATGGCAATGCTTTAGGAATTTCTCAAATCTGGGAAATTTGTAGAGCCTCGGCACGATGCCATGATCTCACTTCTAGGTGTGTCACTGGAAGGGAAGTCACAGTATTGATGTGACAGTGCTTTTCTCTTTATTTTACTCCCGTTGCTCCACTGATCGGCAGCGGGGGTCCAGAGCAGCAGGGGGTCCAGTGGAAGGCCTGGCCACCCTACCGCTCCCAGGTGGCAAGTCGAGTGATCACAGCATTTCCATGACGGGCTGGGCGGAGAAGGGTTGATTTCTCTGCTCCTAACTACCCCCTGCTGAAGCTGCTTTTTCTTCACAAATGAGTCTCCGGACTTTTGCTCCATGGATTTGGGTGTAAGATTACGTTTGCCCCTTAAACGTCTGTCCTCAAACTCTCATGTTGACTGCAATATTGATTCTTCCAGCTTTCCTCCTCACACCCCTCTGCAGATTCTCCTGCATCCATCTCACTTCTCTGAAGGGGGCAAGTGTTCCATGAGAGAGGGGGTTTCCTCTGTGGATGCTTGGTGGGACCCCTTCCACAGTGCTTTAACTGGTGCCTCTCCCCCCCACCCAATTTGCTCTTGCTTAGCTTCATTCCCCATCCTTTTTCATTCAATTCCATCTAGCTAGGAGAAAAGGGGGGGGGTGATATTCTGTTGATGAAGGCTCTTTGGCCCCATCTAGTGTCCCCTCCCTGAACTGGCACCATCCTCACATTGCCATGGTGACCAATTTTCCACACAGGGAAAATCAGTTCCTCCCTTAGGGATGTCAAGCTGAAGGAAGTGCTTTCCGCCCAGCAGGAGACAAAAACTGCAGAAACAACTTTTTAATGGAATGTTCACAAATCTGCACGGGATCTGGATCCCACGGCAATATAACTTTTGCTTCCTAGAAAAAAACAGGCAGAGAAATATTGCGGCCATTTCTCCTGGCCCTCATACTCAGGCAGTAACAAGAAAAGGAGAAACCCTAGGGTTGCCAAGTCTTAGGAACTCACCGGCGGGGGGGAGTCCTCCTCCGGCTGGGAGTTTCTCCTGGCGCGCACACGTCAGCACGTTGGGGGCGTTGCCAGGGCGACGCTCTGGGAATTGCCCCAAAACTCTATGGTATCATAGAGTTTTGGGGCGATTGCCAGAGCGTCACCCTGGCAACGCCCCCAACGTGCTGATGTCACTTCCGTTGATGTCATTACGTTGTCCTCGCTGGACGACTTCGGGGGTGGGGTTCCCCCTGCCAGCCAAATGCTGGCCGGCGGATCGGGAACCCCTTTAGCGGGGGATCCCCCGCCCCCTGGGCTGACTTGGCAGCCCTAAGAAACCCCCAAACAATATTCTGCTTTCTTGGGAACACAACTTGTTGGCTTATATTAATGTCCCATAGGGGCAGTAAATTTTGCAATGACTTTTTACGTCTTCTCAAAGATAGGGCACAGTCACACATAGTGTAAAGAGCTCAGGTTCTGATCCCTGTGACTCTTAAAACCAACGGACCAGTGTTTGGGAGTCATAACACCTCAATAACTTGTCCCGCACTCCATCCCTAGCCACTCAATTTTCTGTCCTTAATAAAGAGCTACTTTTCCTGTTAATTCTCATAGGCAGTGTAAGGGATAGCCGCCGTTAGGCCTTTGTTGTTTGGGTTTATCACGCTTCTTAGGCTGTAAGTTTTGGCAGGCCCCTGGCCTGGTCTGCTAAAAGCAATGTGCTTGTTTTAACCACCTGTGGCTTTTGGCTGTTAAGAGAACCTCCTCAGGAGTCTCCCTAAGTTGCTTCAACTGACCAGTCTCCAGATGGTGTTCTTAATTTTAGTCAAAATACTCTGGGCTGCTCTTCCATCCTGTGGACAGATTAAGGAGGAGGCCGAAGCAGGCAGAATGGATGAAAGGAGGGTGCCAGCTATGATGGAAAACTGTTGCTGTCCTCAACCAAATGCCAGACACCAGTGGAACATCTCTGCCTTACAGGCCCTGCGGAATTGCATTAGGTCCCACAAAGCCCTGATGGAAGTTGGCAGAGAATTCCACCAGGTCAGAGCCAGGGCCGAAATCTTTAGAACCAGGGATCACCTGCAGATTGCTCTCAGCAGAGCATAACGCTCTCCTGGGAACATACCTGAGGAGACGGTCATGAAGATATGCAGGTCCCAGACCACTCAAGGCCTTAAAGGTCAATACCAGCATCTTGATTCTGACTCGGTAATAGGGCTGCCAAGTCAGCCCGGGGGGCAGGGGATCCCCCGCTACAGGGGTTCCCGATCCGCCGGCCAGCATTCGGCCAGCGGGGGGGACCCCACCCCCGGAGTCGTCCTGTCAAGATGACGTCCCCATCGCAATGTCACTCGGAAGTGACGTCATCACGTTGGGGACGTTGCCGGGACGACGCTCTAGCAATCGCCCCAAAACTCTATGATACCATAGAGTTTTGGGGCAATTGCCAGAGCGTCGCCCTGGCAATGCCCCCAGCGTGATGATGTCACTTCCGGTGACATCGTCATGGCGCGCACGCAAGCGCACACGCCGGGGAAGCTCCCGGCGCCAGGAGGACTCCCCCCCGCCGGTAAGTTTTTAGGACTTGGCAACCCTACTCGGTACGCCACTGGAAGCCAGTGTAGCAGGTGCAGAACTGGTTGTATATGTGTTGTCCATGGCGTTCCTGTCAGGACTTGTGCCACCACATTCTGGATCAGCTGGCATTTCCAAGTCAGTCTCAAAGGAAGGCCAGCATAGAGCGAGTTACTGTAATCTAATCTGGAGGTGACAGTTGCATGGATTACTGTGGCTAGGTCAGGGCACGACAGGAAAGGGGCCAATAGCCAGACTTGGCATAGATGGACTAACTTCATCTCTCTCCCTCCAGTCTGCCAGGCTGTGTAAGGAGAAGTGGGCATCTGATTCCAAAGGGTACACTTTGTTCCACGAGGGGGGGGTTACGGTCCAAGACATTTTCCATCCTGCTTCTCAGTTTCTTACCAAAAGCCGTCAAGCGGTTCCATCCCCTCCTGCTGACACAATGGGATCAGCATGCGGGCACCATTGGCTCCAAGGGGATGCTGTTGCTTAGCAACAGCCCTTACTCAGAAGGAAACGGCTGAGGATGTCTCTTGCCTATCAGACGTTTGTGCTCTGCAGGCGGATCAGAGCGGCCGGTTGGGTGGGGCTATCTGCTTGGATCTGCTCGTCCCCAACGCAGGAAAGAAAATCCCCAAGTGCTTTATTACCCATTTTACTGCGAGCAATGCCTTGGATTTGGCAACACTCACACAGTAGCAAAGCAGTAACATTTCCCAATGCGTATTCCTCACCCCAAGCCAGGTGCTCCCCATGGACTGGCTTTGTCATTTTGCAGTCATTTTAGCATTCATATTTTATATATATTCTTAATCCGCATTGCCTTTGAAGATTTTTGTTTTTAAAAAAAATGAAAACAAACACTCTATGCAATTTATATGTATCAATAAAGCATTTGAAGATGAAGAGACTGGATTTATACCCCGCCCTAAAAATAAATAAATAAATAAATAAATAAATAAATAAATAAATAAATTCACTCGGAGTCTCAGAGCGGCTTACAATCTCCTTCCCGTTCCCACAATTTTATTTATTTATTCAATTTGTACCCCGCCTTCCCCGCGAGCGGGCTCAGGACAGCTTACATTGGTCGGTACATAATAACATTAAAATCCATATAAAATCATGTAAAACAATACAATTACTAAGAAGATCAAAGAATCATAAAATCATAAAGTGCTGACAGTTTCCATTAGTTACTTCAGATGGCAAGCTGAAGAGTGCATAGGAACAAACAGTTTTTCAGCTTGGTGATCTTCCTAACTTGCGCAACAGCACAGGCCGGATGTCAGAGCTAAGGGCGAGGGACTATACTACAGTTGGTGGTAGTAGTGGTGGCAGTGGCAGCTCCTTAGTTGAAAGCCTGGTGGAAAAGCTCCATCTTGCAGGCCCTGCGGAACTGTAAAAGGTCCTACAGGGCCCTGATCTCTTCCAGAAGCTCATTCCACCAATATGGAGCTGCCACTGAGAAGGCCCGGGCCGTAGTAACAGTGAGCCTGGCATCCTTATGGCCCAGAAGGGCAGGGCTCCGTTGGGCCCGGGGCGAGCCGGAGCACCGCTCTGGGAGAGAGGAGGGTGGGGGGCGGGGACTTAACAAAGCCCCACCCCCTTCACTCTTCCCGGGCTGTGGCAGGCCACCGCCAGCCCGGGGAGAACCCCTTTCCCTCCTCCCCCCCACTCACACTCCCAGGGTCGCGGCAAGCAGGCCCTGGGAAGAGCCCCCTCCTTCCCTCCCCCCCCACTCACTGCTCCAGGGCTCCAGGGGGGCGCAAGGAGGGAGAAGCCAGGCCCCAGAGGCATGAAGCCCCTGGGGCCCAAGCAAGAGGGGGGAGGAAGGGAAACGCTGGCCCCAGTGGGGGAGCAAGTGCCGCCGCCCCCGGAGAAGCCTCCTCCTTCCTTCCCTCCCCCACTCACTGCTCCCGGGCTCCAGGGGGGCGCAAGGGAGGGAGAAGCCAGGCCCCAGAGGCATGAAGCCCCTGGGGCGCAAGCAAGAGGGGGGAGGAAGGGAAACACTGGCCCCAGTGGGGGGGAGAAGCGCCCCCCTTCCTTCCTTCCTTCCTTCCTTCTCTCTCTCTCTCCCCACCTACCTTCCTGTTCCTTCCTTCCCCCCTCCCTCCCTCCTTCCTTCCTTCCTTCCTTCCTTCTCTCTCTCTTCCCACCTACCTACCTACCTTCCTGTTCCTTCCTTTCCCCCTTCTTTCCTTCCTTTCTTCCTTCCTTTTCTCTCTCTCCTCCACCTACCTACCTTCCTGTTCCTTCCTTTCCCCCTTCCTTCTTTCCTTTCCCCCACCTACCTACCTATCTTCCTGTTCCTTCCTTTCCCCCTTCCTTCCTCTCTCCCTTCCTTTCTTCTCTCTCTCTCTTCCCCCACCTACCTACCTACCTTCCTGTTCCTTCCTTTCCCCCTTCCTTCCTTCTCTCTCTCTCCCCACCTACCTACCTTCCTGTTCCTCCCTTTCCCCCTTCCTTCCTTCCTGTTCCTTCCTTTCCCCCTTCCTTCCTTCCTTTCTTTTCTCTCTCTCTCCCCCACCTACCTACCTACCTTCATGTTCCTTCCTTTCCCCCTTCCTTCCTTCCTTCCGGAAGAAATGCGCTCAATGGCGGATGCCTCCCTCTGCTTCTGCAGGAGAGGCGGACCGCTCCCAGCGGGGTAGAAGGGGTTCTGGACAGGCGCCGAACCCCCAGAGACCCTAGCGAAGGGGCTCTGCCTGAGGTGGCACAAGGGGAGCCTCTCCTTGTGGTGGCAACCGCGGGATTGAGGCCCCCTTCATCACCCCGGTAGGTTCTCCCACCGGAGATGCCTTCAGGCTATGCAAGCGTAACCGTGAAGCAGCAGAGAATACCAGCCGGAGAAGCAATAAATCCTCCTGATACGCAATGGTGAAATCGTGAGTCTCAAATAAAGTTTGAAAATAAAGTGGCAGGGACGGGTTGGGTGGATCGCTCCCCCCCCTTCTCTCCAAACGGAGCGTAACGAGACTTTCCCATGGCGTTGCTGCAGCCCCGGAAGTGTTTTCGGAGAGCTGGAGGGCTGGATCGTATGCACGAAGAAAAGATCTTTTAAATGACATTAGTGCGATAAAGATATTTCCTTCTTCGTACTTCGTTATCTAACTGTAAACAAAAGCGGTATAGCAACAATGATGGGGAGACAAAGACCCTCCCCTAAGCCAGGAGGCGGAGTTCCGAGTTCAAAGGGCGATACCACAGAGATGAGCTCAATGCTCTCAGCGATGCTGCAACCCCTGGTGGATCAGATGACTACTCTCAATGCTAAGATGGATTCAATGCAGAAAGAAATGAAAGAGTCTGGGAAACGAACTGAAAAGCTGCAACAAGAACTCTTGGAAGTAAAAGCAACAACAAGTAGGCATGACTCAAGACTACAAAAAATCGAGAAAGAAAAGGCCTTTCAAAGTGATAACGTTTTAAAACTCCAGATGGATCATTCAAATTTTTTCCTGAGGCTTCAGAATGTTCCTGAAAAAAAAGAGGAGGCCCTTAAAAAACTGTTGAGTGAAGCATTAGCACCAGTGGCAGGTATGGAAGCGGAACAAATATTAAGCGACATGGATTTGGTCTATAGGACCTATCCAGAATTTGTTAAAAAGAAAAACCTGCCAGCTGAGGTTATGATAAGGTTCTCCAAAAGATCAACAAGGGATGTGGTGTTAAAAGCCACAAACAGAACAACGCTGAAGATCCAGGAAGAAGAAATCAAGGTGTTAAAAGACATTCCATTTGAAATCAGGAAAAGAAGAAAAGCCTATAGAAGCCTGACTACATGGCTACAGTCTGAGTCAATTGTCTACCGTTGGAATATTCCAGAGGGACTGTATTTCAGCTACAAAGGCAAGAATTACAAGATTGACTCTATTGAACAAGCAAAATTATTTTTGGAAAAATGCAAGGAAAAGGAAAAGGAGAGAGAATCAGATGACTCACTAGAGGCACAGGAAAACATGTACGGTTTTGATGGCTCAGAAAGCGGAGAAGAAATATCGGACTCAGAAAAGGGAGCTGCTGCTCCAAGTCCAGTAAAGAGACTAAAAAAAACAAGAAGAGGAACGAAGAAGAAATAATGTTATAATTTTTTGCTTTGTGATGGTACACTATGTCAAAATGTAAATCAAAGTAATAGGCGTGTCTTCGCAGCCATATGTACCGGTCTATCAGTTATATTATTTACAGTAGCAGCAACATAATATTAAGTGATTAAACCAAGAAAGTGTATTGCTTTGTAACTGTATAAGCTAGTTAAATATGATTATTGCAAACAGTATTCTCTGTATAGGGCAATTTAGTTTAGATAATAGCGTTTTAGTTGTAGAAATAGAATGAAAAATCAATAAAAATTTTAAAACAAAAGAACTGCTCTCAAAGCAGAGTCACAATAAATCCAAGTGGGGGTGATTCTGCAAGGTCTGTGCAAAAAAATGGGAAGGGAACACAAAGGAAGTCTGGCAAAGGGGGGGAACCTCTTGAAAATGACAAGACTAGTTTGAAACTGACAAGAGTGTTTCCAAGGCTGGAGAATTCCACCCCACCCCCACTTTGAAGTTTGGTAAATATTTTGTTTGACCAGAGACAATCTGCTTGGAAATGTATCCATTCACAAACCTCCACAAACTGCTTGAAAGGTTTTGGTAAATTTATGCCAGTTGGCCTGCCACAATGTTCAGTTCACGAACTGCAAACCAGCCAAAATTTGCTGGTTCGTGCCCATCCCTAAATGTAGTATTGAGAGAATTCAAACAACCAGCGTGGTGTAGTTGTTAAAGTGTCAGACTAGAATCTCGAAGACCCAAGTTTGAATCCCAGCTCTGCCCTGGAAGCTCACAGGACACCCTACCTCATTGGACTGTCGTTAG
This sequence comes from Lepidodactylus listeri, assembly GCA_029233225.1. NCBI lineage: Eukaryota > Metazoa > Chordata > Lepidosauria > Squamata > Gekkonidae > Lepidodactylus > Lepidodactylus listeri. The sequence continues at coordinate 15,061,104 of JARCFY010000017.1, read as the reverse complement.
GATAAAAAAGTGGAGTGGAGAATAGGGTTGTCAACCTCCAGGTGGGGCCTGGAAAACTCCCAAAATTACAACTGATCCACAGACTACAGGGATCAGTTCTCCTGGAGGAAAATGACAGCTTTGGAGGGTGGGCTCGGGGGCATTCCATCCCTACGGAGCTCCTTCCCCTCCCCAAACTCTGCTCTCCCAAGCGCCACCCCCAAAATCTCCAGGAATTTCCCAACACTTTGGCAACCCTGGAGGAAAATGATGCTGAAAGTAGGGTTTCCAGGTCCCCATGGTTACCAGTGGGGGGTGGAGTTGCCAGATCCAGGTGGGGAAACTCCTGGAGAGTTGGGGGGTGAAGCCTGGGGGGGGGGGGGACAGGGACCTCAGCGAAGTACAGTGCCATGGAGTCCACCCTCCAAAGCAGCCATTTTCTCCAGGGGAGTTGATCTCTGTAGTTTGTAGATGAGATGCAATTCCAGGGGATCCCCAGGTCCCACCTGGAACCTGGCATCCCTAGCAATAAGCTACTTTGGATCACTCCTGGGGAGAAAAGTAGTGGAAAAAAGTGGTGGAAAAAAGATTGATGAATCTAAAAAGGACTCAAACTCTTATTTCTATAGACACGGACACAAATTCTGTAGATTGCTGGAAACAAGCCAGCGAGAGTGTAATATATTACCAGAAGAAACGGGTAGTGGGTAATGTAACCCCTTTCAGAGAAATCCTCATCAAGAACCAATTTCCACAAAACCCATAAAAAGAATACTTCAAAGGTATTTACAAGGCTATACAATAAAAGCATCCTTGATGCCAGAAAAATGGAACTGCTTCTAGAGACTTCACAAAGCACCTTCTGCGGTTAAAAGCTTTTAACCTCTGAGAACCATGATGCAAAGCTTCCTCCAGGGACACTCTCCATACATTCAAACATATGGATTCCCACTTCTCACAACAATAAAGATTGCCAGACCCTTCTTCAAGTTATTGTGTGCAAGAATGAATGAGAAATAAGCGCACGATGTCCTACTTAGGCGGATCCTTGCTGGGGTGATGTGTGGGTGCCTTTCGCGTAAGGAAGGCTGATTAGGATTGTCCACTCTGTGTTGGGAAATTCTTGGAGATCTGGTGGTGAAGACTGGGGATGGTGGGATGGGAGAGACCTCAGTGGGGTACAGTGTCATAGAGTCCAGGCCCGTAGCTGCGGTGGGGCTCCCCAGGGCTCCATCCCCTTTCTTAAAGTGACAGCCCCACAAGAATTTCTTTTGAAGGTCCTTTCCCCCCTTTTTAATTTAACTTTATTAAAAGGTGTGCGCTCCTGTGTGCCGATAACGAAATTAAACAACCCTGACCTTAGAAGCCTAGCCCCACCGGTGAGGAGAAGCTGCCTTGCAAGATCTCCCTGTATTTTTTTGTTTTGTGTTTCGTGTCATTCTCCTTTCCCCTTCTTCAAATCAGAGCCTCATTTCATTGTGCCAGTTGAACTCTTCCTTCTTTGGGGGGGGGGGGGTGTGGGTGTGTGTGTGTGTGTGTGTGGGAGGTGTTGGTGCTCCATTTCATTGTACCGGTTGAACTGGCGGGGAAGCTGTTTTGTGCCATTCCCCTTTCCCAAGGAAACTGAAAAAGAAGGGAAGACCCGTGAGGCATATTTGTGTGACACACCTTTACAAATTGACTAGAAGAGAGCAGGGATTGAGAAATAAACCAGGGTGTCTTAAGAAAGAGGGAATTAGCAAGGCAAAAGGCAGGAGAGGCAAGCAGAAATCTGGGGCTAAAAGACCAAGAGAGTTTCTTGCAGACAAAACACCTAGAGTGGTGTACGAACAGAAACAAAAATGACAGCCCCACCAGAAAAAAAGATTGCCCCACAAGCCACAAAATCCTGGCTGTGGGCCTGATAAGAGTACCCCATCCAAAGCCGCCATTTTCTCCCAGGGAACTGCGATCTGTAGTTCGGAGATCAGTTATCATTCCAGGAGATCTGCTGGTCCCACCTGGAGGCTGGCAACTGTAGCACTGATTATCAGGGACATGCATGGGGGTGGGGAGATGCAGGGAGCCTCTATGTTTTAAACTGTGGTCCTGTGTGTTTTTGGTAATCATTGGTTTATTTACATTGTAAGCTACTCGAGTTCCACTAGGGAGAAAGGCAGCTAATGAATGTTTTAAATAAGTAGGTTCACACAAAAGCAAAAGCTGTGGACAACAGTGACATACCTAACCTATTTGGTGCCCAGAGCGAATAATTGTTTAACACCCCCCTCCTCTTTTTTTTTGCCATCAAGTCACAGCTCACTTCTGGAGACCCCATGGGCTTTTCAAGGGAAGAGACATTTGGAGGTGGTTTGCCATTGCCTGCCTCTGGGTCGCTGCCCTGCTCAGGCCCCTCTTCTATACGACAAAATTATTTTCAGTAATAATCATGAAATAAAATGAATAATAATGGGCAGGGCTATTTTTGGGCAGGAACGCACAGGAATGGAGTTCCGGCTGGCTCCTGAGTTGGCCACGCCTACAGTCAAAACCTCTGGCATGCGTGGCTGTAGGACCTGATAGAAGAGTGCATTGGATGAACTCTCTCCCAGGTGAGGGGCATAATGTATGAAGGCAACCTAAAATATGTATAGACGCCTGATGTAGAATTTCCATCTCTTGTTCTGAAACAGTGGCATGGAAGAAGAACAATAGATTCGAAACGGGAGTTATTCCGGAGAATCTCATCTCACCAACTATCACCAACTATCTGCTCAGCTGTCACCAACTATCTACTCAGCTGATGAATACTTACATAGGAACAACTACAAAAACCATTGGACTGTAACTTTGTGGTTATACATTTATATTATTTTGAAAGTGGTGCTGTAGACGTTTGGCATAAGTTTCCTTTGGATTATATTATAAAACATTGGCGGCACATCGTCGCGCAGCTTCATTTTTGTACCTGATTTACATGCGTGGCTACAGAGCACACTGCCCTCCCCACGTTACACACAAGAGGGAAAGGCGGCATATTAAAATGCCCTCTTTCCCTCTGGGGAGCCCCTGGGGATTTCCTTGTCAATTTAACTCCCTGCCAGTCAGCTGAGAGTGAAATTGACAAGGAAAAGCCTCTCCCTACCTTCTCTTCTCTAGCTGACATGTCGCAGCTGGAAAAGGGCAGGCAGGGAACCCAGGCAGGGGGGAAGAGGCAAGCTTTCATGCCTGCCCTGTGCTTTCCCAGCCCCACCTAATATGCTAATTGTGAGACTTCTGACTCTAATCAATAAGCCAGACCTTTGATGAAGCAAAGAGTTCTTTTATTCTTAATGATGGTTCAGGTACTTCATGTTTGTTAGAGATACTTGGTTACAGACAGCAAGGATTAATATACCCCCCACCTTCAGGTAATAGCAGGCAGAGAGCCAATCAGGATGATTACAAAAAAGCGCGAAATTCTCTAAGTCGTTGGTTCTCACAGAAAAGGCGCAAAAACACTAAAATCCCCCCCCATGCCCCTTAGTGACCTCTAGTTGCAGTTTACAGACCAGACACCTGGCTAGAACAACAGTTCCACAGTTCTCCAAGGTTACAAAAGCAGATAAAACATTCGAGTCTCCGGAGAGAGAAAAGGGAGGTGACAAGACAAGATAGCCTGGCTGTTTATGTGACGCGATGGAATGCAGCAAGCCATCCTCCCGGGGAAAGAATGATACATTAAGAAGGACAGGCAATAAACCACAAGGCAAACCGTAAATTACAGATAGAGACCCCAGATACCCACAATTAATGGCAGAGGCTTTAGGAGACTCTGACACTAATGAGCTGTGATGTCAGGGTGTGGTCTAATATGCTAATGAGTTTCTGCTGTTGGGTGTGGCCTATTATGCTAATGAGTTCCTGCTGGGCTTTTTCTACAAGAAACGCCCTGATAACGGGCAGAAAAGAAAGGGAGACAGTGAAAACTTTATTTCATTTAACTTCGTATCTATAATCCTGCCAGTAAAAGAAAATCCACATTCCAACACACTATTCCATCATGAGAACCAACGTGGTGTAGTGGTTAAAGTTTCAGACTAGGATACGGGAAATCCAGGTTCGAATCCCCACTCCAGCCATGGAAGCTTGCTGGGTAACCTTGCGTCGGTCACATTACTCTCAGCCTACCCCTGACTGGGATAACCTCAGGATAGTCTGATCTCGTCAGATCTCAAAACCTAAGCAGCTACCGACAAGGAGACAGGTGATTGCAAACCACCTCCAAACTCTTGCATTGAAAACACTACCGGGTCGCCATAAGTCACAGAATCACAGAATTGGAAGGGGCCATACAGAGGCCATCTAGTTCAACCCTTGCTCAATGCAGGATCAGCCTAGAGCAGTGTTTTTCAACCTTTTTCGAGCGAAGGCACATTTCTTTCACTGAAAAAATCCCGCGGCACACCTGGCAATATCTCACGGCACAGTGGTTGAAAAACACTGAAATACAAGATAAATGGGTCATTAGTTGCCTCAGCTCAAGTATTAACTATGACAGTATTACAAATACACATAATAGCCACTCAACTTGAAATCGTAAGTTACAGATCCAAAGTGTAATGGCTCCTTCCCAAAACATTGACCTGAGTTTCAGAAGAAATATAATGTGGATGTATCTTAATACTGCGATTCTGATAAAGTTTTTCAAATAGAGAGTTTAAACTCTTACTCTTATGTGAACGGCAGTCCGCTGACCATAAGTGATTTGAAGAGAAGCACAGTACACCCATTCTTCGCTGAGGGACAGTTACTGATTTGAACCCCACCCTGACAGAAACAGCTAGCTGTTACCATCAAACATATTCATGTTTACTGGAATGTCTTGGTGCAAATCACCCTACCTCAGGCCGGCCACAGAGCGTGCGAGCGGAATCAGCGAGACCGCGCCACTGTTCTTTCTCGCATGCGGAAATGTGTCCCGGAAGGTCAGCCCGGAAGGCACATTTCTTTAATTGAAAAAATCCAGCGGCACACCTGACAATATCTCACAGCACACCAGTGTGCCACGGTACAGTGGTTGAAAAACACTGGCCTAGAGCCTCCCTGACAAGTGTTTGTCCAGCCGCTGCTTAAAGACTGCCAATGAGAAGGAGCTCACCACCGCCCTAGGCAGCTGATTCCACTGTTGCACAACTCTGACTGTAAAAAAGCTTTCCCTAATATCCAGCCAGAACCTTCCCACCCTTAATTTAAACCCATTATTGTGAGTCCTATCCTCTGCTGCCAACAGGAACAGCTCCCTGCCCTCCTCTGAGTGACAGCCCTTCAAATACATCAAGAGAGCCATCACATCTCCCCTCAACCTCCTCTTCTCCAGACTAAACATCCCCAGGTCCTTCAGCCTTTCCTCAGAGGGCTTCTTGGTCTCCAGGCCCCTGATCCTCCTCCTCACTCTCCTCTGTACTCACTCCATTCTGTCCACATGCTGTCAGCTGTGACTTGACTGCAAAAAAATAAATAAATCCATCAAACCACTCCTGTTCTGAGCAGGCGCTTAGGAGGGCTTCGGTTCTCCATTTTGAAGTCCAAGAGCTGACCATCCCAAACATCTACAAGGCATTTTTGAGAGCTAGGAGCCTTTGCATTAACTTTTACGAACACTAGCCAAAGCATAACAAAATAGTGGTTGCAAACTTCACAAGATTGGATGACTGAATGTTAAGAAGCACACTATCCCCAAAGAAGGTGCCCCCATCCTCCACTGTTTCCAAAGGACTAAAGTCAAACCAATTGGGGGGGACATTTTTGCAAGCCCAGCAGAACCAGCGCAGTGTATAGAGTACCCAGCATTACCAGTGCAATCACAAAGTGCCCAGCAGAACCCAGTGCCCAGTGCAGGGGCTTGGCTACCATCACCTTGTGGGGGAGGAAGGCGTGGTAAAAGTTCAGGAGGCCTAGGAACGCCTGGAGCTCCACCTTGGACTTGGGCGGAGGAGCCTCCACGATGGCCTTCACTTTGTCCCTTGCTAGGTGGAGGCCATCCATGTCGACTGTGAAGCCCAAGAAGTCGACGGAGGGGACCCCAAGAAGGCATTTCTCCCACTTCACCTTGAGCCTGTTCACATGGAAGCATCGGAGAACGGCACGCAGTCGGGTGGCAAACTCATCTGGCGTGGCTGCAGCGATCAGCACATCGTCAAAGAACGGTGTGACGCCTGGAATCCCTTTCAAGAGAGAGTCCATTAGATGTTGGAAAAGACCCAGGATGACGCTCATCCAAAACTGCAGCCTCTTTACTTTGAAGGCTCCCCGGCGCATTACAATGGTTTGTGCGGTGGCCGAGGCGGTCCAGCTCCGCATCAATTTTCAGCCGCAGGGCGAATGGGACCTTCCGGGAACACCTGCGGATGGGCGCCACTGTGGGGTCAATTTGCAGGGACGGGGGGGGGCATGTAGTGGCCCAGGGTTCCACTGAAGACAGACAGGAACTCACTGCAGACATCACTAAAATCCCACGGGGCACACGGCTTTACTCCCTTGTTGTAGATTCCCAGAGGGGTGAATCAAGCATGGCCCAGAAGGCTGACCAGGTTGCCCTGGACTACGATTAAGTCCAGGTAGTCGCTGAAACCCTGGTACTGGACCCAGAAACTCCCCACACCCCACATCAGAATACAGTTCCACTGAAAGTCCACCAGGGTCACAGGTGAGGGACGCAGGTGGGGCCCCCCGTTTGGACACATTCTCTTAAGGGTCTCCATCGAGATGATGGAGGCTGTGGACCCAGAATCTAACTCCATAGAGCAGGGGAACCCCTCTATTTTAACCCGGGCCTGGATTCTTGGGGGGCTGAGGTCTAGCTCGGAAGCCGCAGTACCTGTTCGCTCGCGAGGAGGTAGAATTCTTCTGAGGCAGTGTCATCTTTGTGGTGCATGGAGGTCTGGTGGCGTTGAGGTGGCTGTGTCACCGGGGCTCGGGACCTCCTGGAACAGCAAACGCCTCCTATATGGCAGGAGTGGCCACAGCTCTGGCAAGTGGCATCCCAGAACTGGCACGTCTTCCAGTCGTGCCGGTCCCCGCAGCCAGCACACTCCAGTCTGGTGGACTCCTGATGGGGATGGAGCATGGTGCAACCCCTGGATCTCGCCTCCTGGTGGGTGGTTGGGTTTGGTGGACCTCTTCCCCATCAGAATTGATGGGGTCAGTGCTTGTCTGGTGCGTGGCTGCCACACATTGACTGGCAGTGGACCCGGTGGTGGACGGATGCAACCTTTTCCGAGCAGCGGTGGTGAAGAGGACGGATGCAAGGGTGCAGGTCTCCACCTCCATGATGTGTCGCTGGAGCTTCTCCTCCCATAGGCCACAGACTAACTAGTCACAGAGGGCAATCTCCAGCTGGGCCCCGAAGGTGCACTCGGAGGCAAGCCTGCAGAGCTCCACCAGATATTCCGTGGCAGATCCTCTCAGTTGCTGCAGCTGGTAGGGGAATGCCACATGGTGCGCTATCTCCAACGGCTGAGGAACGAAATGGTCCTGGAGCGCCTTGACGATCTGCTCAAACATGGCCTCCGCTAGCTTGGTAGGAGAGAGCAGATTTTGGGCCAGCTCGATGGTGGCGGGGCCGCATGAGCTGATGAGGAGACCCTTCTTCCACTTCTCTTCAGTAACCTGCTAGAAAATCAGGATGGACTTGAGTCCCTTGACCCAGGCTTGCCATTGTTGAGGGTGAGTAGGGTCGAACGGAGGGACAAGTCTCGCTCCTGGAGTGACTGCCATCGTGCTGTGCGGTTGTAGCCTGGAAACGGCCTGCTCGCTTTCAGTGCTCATTGGCTGGAGCAGCAGCGGAGGTTTTCGTCTTCCTTGGGGCCCCGGCAGCCCAGCTTGCTCAGCGGGATCCCACCTTCGTCGCCAATGTTGCGTACTGGATTCGACGCATGGAGAAGCTGGACAGCAGCATGATGATCAGCTCATAGTTTATTGGTACGCAACAACAACGTCAACCGGCCGAGGTGGCCAACTATATACACCCACCTAAAACACACCCACAGTTCTCCTGGAGGGTTTGAATCTCCCGCCAAAGTCCCTATTGGTGAACTCTAGGTGGTTCAGGATCCTTGGCCCCTACTGTTTCCAGGAGCCAAGCTCAGACTGTCTGTCGCTGGCACCTGGTGGCGGTCAGTGGACACAACCACTTTCTTAGGTCTGTGTGCTCTTCTTGTGGCCATGCAGAAGGAATATATTCCCTTTCCTTTGCTGGATTCCAGTCCAGCAGCACCTTAGAGACCAACAGAGCCAAAGCTCCCTTCATCAGATACGAGATGTCAGATAGCTGACAAGCATCTGATGAAGCAAGCATTGACTCTCGAAAGGGCATACCCTGAAAATCTTGTTGGTCTCTAAGGTGTTGGTGGACTCGAATCCAGCTCTTCTACTGCAGACCAACATGGCTATCCTCTGTCACAATCCCCTTCCTTGGAAACTGAAACCAAAGCAAAGAACCAATTGTTTCTTTCTTTCACATCTTGGATGCAGAAGCGACTTCTGAAGAGTCCAAGAGGCATCACCTTTGCCTCTTCTGGGAGCGCCCGTTCAGAAGCAGCTCCTATATCAGCATGTATGGAATTAACAGCCTGCCTTGCAAACCCTTCTTGAACTACAAGACCTGCCTCCCTTTCACACATGGCAGAATAATGCACTTTCAATCCACAGACAATGCACTTTACAACTGGATTTCACAACTGGATTTCACAACTGGATTTTACTTCGTGCACCAGCAAAGTCCATTTGCAAAGAATGACTACAGTGCATTGAAGGTGGATTGGAAGGGTGTTATTCAGCGTGTGTGAAAGTACCATTGGGCGGTGTAGAGGGAAGCCTTCTAGATGACTGGTATGGTGCCAGAAAGTATCACACTCTTTAAGAAAAGAGGAAGTCAAGAAATGTAGTAATCCCCTGCCAGAGCTTTGTTACAGCAAATAATGAAATTCGTGATTTGGAAGCTGCTTAAGAAAATGGGTAGTCGGCTGTCTGGCTCTGTCCAAACTCTGTTGCAGGATGCTGGGCTTGGAACTTCCCAGCCTTTTGTGCAACTTGATGTCATTTTGTGATCGGCTAGAGGCTGCCGTTGGACCTCTCCTTTACAGATCTAATCCCCTCTAGATCCCACTAGCTAGTGACCACCATCGCATCGACTGTCAATTTTAATTCCTCAATGAGTAAAGAAGTACTTTCTTACAAGAACATAATGCGACTCTCCAATATCAGGATCTAGCATTAGGAAAGACCTCATTGTCACCATGCTCTCATCTCTTTTCATGACTTCAGAGGGGGAACTGGACTGCTGGCTTTGCTCCTCCATTTTTGTGTGTGTGGGGGAATGATCTACTGCAATCACAGCCACACATCCAACCTAGAGTGCTCCCGGATGTAAAGGGGCCGTGTGACCGCAGCCTAAGAAAGGCCCTGTTGGGCTGAAACGCATTAGGTCATAAGTGTTTCCTCTTGTGCACATAATGTCACTTTGACTATGTTATGAAACTTGATTTGGGCCCTTGATTGTTTTTAAAGGTCTTTGCAATAAATACATGCCTTTTTATTTATAATTCTTCTATATTTACGTTTTAACCATTGGCCCCTTAATTGTTTTCTGACTTACCTTCATTGTTCTTGATTCCACGTGTATAACCATTAAAACAGATTAATGTTCAATTATCATGCATGTAAAGGGCAGAGGAGGGGGGAAGCATCCTTTTACTACTTTGTTAGATCATGAGGAAATATTAAATCCCCCCCCCTTCTCTTCATAATATTAACAAAGGTTTGCTACTATATTACTCTTAAGCAGGGGCGTAGACTTTTGGAAATTCCGGGGGGGGGGGCTCCTTAGCGCATGCGTAAAGTGTGCGCACTTGCTGGGGCAATGTTCTCCCCCCCGGGAAACCGCCGCGGCTCCCCGGGCCCTTCCGAGGCCTGCCAGCCGCTGCTGCTCGTGCCTCTCTCTCCCCCCCCCCCCCAGCCATCCTCTCCCTCTCCCTCTCCAGCAGCGACGGCTGGGCCTCGGAAGGACCCGGGGAAGCGCAGTGGCAGGCACTCCATTTGCCGGGGGTGGCTGAGCCCCCCCCCGGGAAATTTCGGGGGTGGCTCGAGCCCGCGAGCCCCCCCGTACTCTACGCCTATGCTCTTAAGTATGTTCTTTGCCAAGCAGAACAGGGATAAGAAGGCCTTGAGACCAAGAGGTGAAAATAAAGGGGGTGGGACACAGAAAAATTAGGTGAAGGGAGACAGAGATAAATGAGTGAAAAAGAAATGTGTGAAAAAGAGGGAGAGAAACTGAGAGAGGGGGGAAGGTTGTTTTATCTTGCTGCAGCACCCTAACTACTGCTTTGCAGGATCTGGCTGAGCCAGGTGCAAGGGAACGGAGACTGGCAGAGAGAAAGCAAGATTACCGGAGAAAATACCTACAGTCTGGCAATTACTGCAATGGTTGTCAGCTTAGGATGATTCTGCATCTAGAATTCACTCTGCATTATCTCAGCTGGGAGGGAAAAGTGCAGCTCAAAACCAAATACCTCGTGGCAACGCTGAACTGACTGCAAAGTCACCCCTGAACGGCCATCAAACAGCCATAAAGCTATGCAGAAGATCCCATAAAATCTGATGAACAAAGAAAGCAAAAGTGGCATGGAGTGTGGAAGCTACCACAAAACCCAATAATCAAAGGAAGTGGAACCAGCATACAATGCAGAGGGGAATTTCTGTTCCAGTGTGGGTTTCGTAAAACAAAATCCAATGCAGAATCAGCCCTAGTAAGCACAATTGCTTTGGTCTTCGAGAAAGGGAAGTGTAGACTAGCCAACCCTGCTATGCGGAGATGTCCCCACGCCCCTAGTGGCTGCAGCCAGAACCGCATCCTAAAAATAGAAAGACCTTGTGTGAGACTTCTGCTCAAAGTAGTCAAGGATCAGATCTTGGTTGGTTAACCAAAGTTCTTTATTTCCAATCTCTACATTAGTACAGCTTCTCGGATTATTGTCAGAGATGAGACAGATAATACAAGCAGGTCTATTATACCATTCCAAGGAGTTTGAATTACCCATAGGTAGCCAATCACTATAGGGGAAAATTGGCGGGCAAAGAGGTGTTCCGACCGTTTGGTTCTCACAGGAAAGAAAGTGAGGTGTCAAGCTGTAAATTTCCTTTCCCAAACCAGACCCCTCAGATGTTACCAGTTCACATAACAATCAATGGCCTCAAGGCTTTTGCATGTGATAAGAGATGAGAGGTATCCTCCCTTGAAGTCTCAGCCGGGGCAGCTGGAATGCGGAGGCAGGGATGTGAGAGGCCTCCTTGTTCTCATACATTACAGATGTCACCCTCCCGCTTCATTTGCTACAAACTCCAGGCCTGGTCAAGCAGTAGAACAGTAGAACATGGCAGTTACAAGCACAGAATAAAACATAGGGTAACATAGAGGGTACAGGCATGATTACTATGATGTCTGAATTAGCAGATTCTGACACCTTGGGCCAGTGGTATGCTGGCTTCAAGGGGCTCTTCAAAGTTCTTCCGCAAGCTGCGCCTGGGGTGAACCACACCCACCCCATCCCCCGCACCCTTCTTGGTATGCAACTGGTGGACAAACGGGGCTTCTTATAGCTTTCTACCAAACTCGGTATTTTGCAGATGTTATCCAGTTGTATTCCCCCCGCCCAATTAAAACGCCAAGTTGTTTTCTTTCGCTGGCAATGTCTAGGTATAGAAGGGCATTTATGTTTTTGTGGATCAAAAACTGGCTAATTAAAGTGAATGCCCTTTTGCAGAAGGGGTGCTGCAAAGTCGGAGCATCAGCTGGGATTCAACTCACCAGAAAACAGCGGCAAATAAGGTGCGGAAAAGGTCACAGTGGCCATCCAGTTCCTCTGGTGGTCCAGCAACAGGGCCTAGAGGCCGAGGCCTTCCCCTGAAGTTGTCTCCTGGCGCTGGGATTCAGAGAATTAGTTAGGGTTGCCAGCCTCCAGGCGGGGCCTGGGGATCTCCAGCTTTTACAACTGATCTCCAGCTGACAGAGATCAGCTCCCTGGAGAAAACAGCTGCTTTGAAAGGTAGAGTCTATGGCATTGTACCATGCTGAGGCCTCTCCCCTCCCCAAACCCTGCCCTCTCCTGGATCCACTCCCAGAGTCTCCAGGTATTTTCCAACCCAGACTTGGCAACCCTAGGATTAGTGCCTCTGAATGTGAATATTCCCCTCAGTCACCATGGCTGGTGTAGCCATTGGTAGACTTCTCCTCCATGAATCTATCGAATCCCCTTTTAAAGCTGTTTATTTCTGTGGCCATCACGACATCCTCTAGCAGTGAATTCCCTCCTCTTGTAGTTTTCACGGCTCTGCAATGTCCTCTTTGAGATACGGGGACCAGTAGTGAAGTCGAGATGCGCACGTGGAAATGAGTGCTACATCCCATGTATTTATCTATTATTTGATGCATCCCCCAAATTTTATTCCTTTCCCTTCTAGCAGATGTCCCCAGAGTAGCCAACAAAAGTAGATATAAAAGCAAAATAATTATACACAAACACATAAACACGCACCGAATATCTTTATTTGGAGAATATCTGTAGCTTTGGAGTGGGGTGTCACCAATAGGCTGCTGTCACCCCCATTCTGTACTTCATGGCAAAGTGTTTGGGAGCAGCCGTCTCTGTTCTTTAATTCTATATCTTGATACTCTGGTCACATCACGTGTGCAGCAACATCATTTCTGGGGGAAACCCAGAAATGATGTCATGCTGCTCTAGGAATTGCTGGGAGACAAGGGCGTCGACTTTCCAATTTCCCAGGGGGAGCTGGGGCTTGGCTTCCAGCTTTCTCCCTCTCCCTCCTCCCTCACTGGTAGGGCAGCTGTTGGGCACCGCCCAAGCCACGGCTACTGCGCTGTGGGGCAAGTGGCCCGCCTGCTGCTGGGGCTGAGTGGCGGGTGGCCTGTGACGGGTCCTGGGTGGGCAGCGATGGAGCTGGTGGTGGCACTGAGCACCCCGGTGGGGTCGGTGGCCTTCTGGAGGTGCCTGTCCAGCCCGGAGGAGCAGCAGGAGCTGGAGGCAGCGCTGGGGCGCACCTTCCGTGTGCCATACGAGCGCTACTCGGCTGAACTCCTTACCTGACTGGCCTCCCCCCCCCAGGCCAGAGGCATGGCTCCTTCCCTCCCTGATGGGCCCCCTAAGTGTCAAGGAAGGTGGAGCTCGCGAGCCAGAGGAAGGCCTGCCTGGTCTGCCCGGGACCCGAGCCGGACCCCCCCCCACCCTCCTCTTGGCTCCCCTCCCGCACATCTGTAGGTGTAGTGGGCAAGGAAGAGCCAGGAGGAGGTGGTTGGGCCAGCAGTGGAGTTGGGCACCATCGCTGCAGAGGATGAGGAGGAGCAGCAGCAGCCAGAAAGGAGGTCGCCTCCTGCACCACCCAGGCCAAGCGGTCCGGCAGTGGTTGCCCCCAGGGGGGCTCATTCACCCTTGGAAAATTTTGGGGGGGATGCAAGCTCCCAAGCTTCCCCCCCCCCCAGAGCTGACGCCTATGCCAGGAAATCCATGGCCCCCTTCTCAGATAATTTTGGTGGCGCTTATAAAGCATGGCAACCATTTGGCATCGGGAAGTTCTGGTAGGCCCAGCTCTGCCCAAGAGAGGTAATATCATTCCCTTCCCCTCCTCCTTACGAGGGTTGCCTTTGAAGTCTATCCTCTCCTAGCCAGACTCTGCTGTGGGAAGGCAGCCTCACTGGAAGGGAAATGCTGCAAGCATCAGAGCCCTGCAAAATAATTCATGACAATGCCCCCTCTAAGCTGTGGAGTCTTCTGAGCAAAAATTCTACTTTGTGAGCGACTGGCATTAAAGTTGTGAGTGAGCGATTTGGCTGCTGCATGAATCAGTTTGCTTTGAAGCCATCCTTCCTGAACGGAGACACAAATGTGTGAGCCGGAGGCTAAAAAATGTGAGCTAGCTCACACTAACTCAGCTTAGAGGGAAACAATTTGGCCATCCCACCATTTGACCATCTCCCACCAGGTCCTAGCCAGACCCAGACCAGTTTAGCCACAGCAAGCAGGTGAAACCATGTACCTTCAAACCAGTCCCTGGAGCCCATGCTATACATGACCTGAAGAGAAAATAAGAACATGAGAAGAGCCCTGATAGATCAGCCCAGCGGTCCATCTAGTCCAGCAGCCTGTCTTGCACAGTGGCCAAGCAGTTCCTCTGGAGGGCCAACAGCAGGGCACAGAGGCCGAGGCCTTCATAAGATCACAAGAAGAGCCCTGCTGGGTCAGATCAGCGAGGGTCCATCTAGTCCAGCAGCCTGTCTCACACAGTGGCCAAATGTTAAATGATGTAATGCTGCTCGGCCCGCGTTTGCCATGTATTTTTCCTTCATCTGCTCTGATCTCTGAATCAATATCATATTTCTTTTCCTGCTCGAATTTGGGGGGGGAGGGAGTGTGTGCGTGTGTGCATGGAGCTGCTTTGCTGGGAGTTGCACTGGGTTGTAACTTCGTCTATGTGGGGCCGCTCTATTGTGGGAAGCATGCGTGCTTGGCCTTGAGTACCAGACACTGGTAGATAATGTAACCGGATGCTTGCAGGTGTTGGAGGGGGTGGAAGGGTGCATAGTAGATTTTGGAGGGCTGGATGTTGGGGTGTGATTGGACTGGACAGTAGGGGGCTTGTTCGAATCAGGTATAATCAGGGGTCATTTCGTAGAAGAAGAGGCGCAGGAGCTCATTAGCATAACATATTTGCATATGCTACACCACCTGACATCACCGGAAGCAGGGCTTTTTTTGTAGAAAAAGCTCAGCAAGAACTCATTAGCATAATAATCCACACCCAACAGCAGAAACTCATTAGCACATTAGGCCACACCCCCATGTTACCAGAAGAGTGGTCATCCAGCCACACCCACCTTTTGCTTCTTATTCTGTTTACCTTGTTTGTTGTCAAAACCCAGGGCTTTTTTTGTAGCAGGAATTAATTTGTATGTTAGGCCACATACCTCTTATGTAGCCAATCCTAATGAGTTTCTGCTGTTGGGTGTGGCCTATTATGCTAATAAGTTTCTGCTGGCTGTGACCAACTCAGGAGCCAGCTGGAACTCTGTTCCTGTGCGTTCCTGCCCCAAAATAGCCCTGACCGGAAGTATCTCAGAAGGCAAGAAAGAAAGAAGAGAGAGAGAGAAAGAGCTGGCAGAGAGGGGACAGCTACTAATCCAAGCCTCAGAAATACCACTATTCTGGGAGGATAGCTTCAGTGGTGTCTGAAGCCTTCAGAAGGCTGGTCGGAGGAACAAGGACCTTTCCAGGGGACGGGGTCATTTTGCTGCAGCCGTGACACAAGCAGGCATTCCCCTGCGGGGGGGGGGGGGCTGGCACCAACTACCAGAGCTGCGCTCCCCTGAGCTCCTGTTCGAAATGACCCCTGAGTATAATATATGAACTAGCGCCAAGGGAGCCAGTTCTGACGCAGAATCATCTGACACAGCATCACTCGGTCCTCCTGATCTCTCAATCAACAAATCATTGCCAACTGAGTGTTGTTGGGAGCGAGTTCTGTTGAAGACCTGACACCAACCAGGTCCTCTGGAGGGCCAACAACAGGGCATTAGAGGCTGAGGTTTCCCCCTCTTAAGAACATAGGAAGAGCCCTGCTGGGTCAGACCAGTGGCCAATCTGGTCCAGCATCCTGTCTCAAACAGTGGCCAACCAGTTCCCCTGGAGGGCCAATGACAGGGCAGAGAGGCCGAGGCCCTCCCCTGATGTTGCCTCCTGGCTCTGGGATTCAGAGGTTTAGTGCCTCCGAATGTGGAGGTTCCCTTCAGTCACCATGGCCAGTAGCCACTGATCTGTCCTCCATGAATCTGCCTATTCCTCTTTTAAAGGCATCTATGCTCCCATCTCTGGCCCCAGCTCCTGCCAACCTAGCAGTTCAAAAGCAAGAAACTGCAAGCAGATAAATAGGTACCACTTTGGTGGGAAGGGAACAGCGTTCCGTGCACCTTGGTGTCTAGTCATGCCAGCCACATGACCACGGAAACGTCTTTGGACAGCGCTGGCTCTTCGGCTTGGAAACGGAGATGAGCACTGCATCCCTAGAGTCGGATTCGACTGGATTTTGAGCAAGGGAAACCTTGACTATGCCTGTGGCCATCAGCACATTCTCTGGCAGTGAATCCCACATTTCAATCACTCGCTGTGTAAAAAAGTATTTCCTTTTGTCCATCCTGAATGTCCTGCCCATCAGCTTCACTGGGTGCCCTGAAGCTCTGGTATTTTGGAAGAGGGAGGAAAAGCTCTTTTTGTCAGCTCTCTCCACTTTGCGCACAATTTTATAAACCTACGAGGATGAGCATGACTAAGAGCAATGAAGTATCCCCCTTGGGGTCCTGAGAGAAGCATCACCCGTGGGGTGGCAGGCAGAATCCTGTGATGGAAGAAAGCAGGCAACGAAGGCAGTAAACAGTCAGAGTATCTGTGGATCGGGGCCACAGCCTTTTAAAACCACCCCCTAAGTGAGTGTGCATCAAGGGTCTCTGTGTTTGAGTCCCTGAGCATTGTTTGTGACATCTGTTTAGCAGAAGGCGTGATTGTAATGGCCAATTATTCTCATTCCATTTCAGAATTGAATGATTTGCCTGACGGGATCATTACAGCATCAGCAATTGAGTGGCGCGGGGGGGGGGGGGGGGGGCTGGGGTTCGCCTCCAGTGAGAATCCAAGGCTGCCCCCAAGTGGCACTTTCTGGGAATGTCGGCTGCACATATTTAATTGTTGGAATAAATCCCTGTGCTTTTTATTTGCTGTTTTTGCAGGTCAGAAAAGGAGCACCGTTTTGCCAGCCGATTGCTTTGTGCCAATGCGGTTCTTTGGGGTTTTGCAGAAAATGGTCTTTTCTTTGTCATCTTCAGAGAAAACTGCTGTCTGGGAAGATATTCTCAGAATGGTTACCGGGTACAGTGGATGCCTTGCTTTTTTCCAGCTGTGCTTTGAGAATATAAATCAGCTGTGCATTTCATGCTGAAGCCCTCTCTCTTGTCTGCCAGGGGCCTGTCTCACTGAGTGACCCTAATATGAGGCAGGCAGTCTTTCGCAGGGCTTGCCTCCTTAACGCTGTCAGTTCTTTGCAACGGATTCCTGCAGGGTAGACATGCTGACTGCCTGTTGCTGGCGGGTGGGGTGATCCTGTTGGATGGAAAGAACAGCTAATGTCCTCTGGTTGGATTTAGATAAAGTAAAGGTAAAGGTTTCCCTTGCTCGAAAGCTAGCTTGGCAGGAGCTGGGGCCAGAGACGGAAGCTCACTCCGTCACGTGGCACTCAGGTTTCAAACTGCTAAGCTACAGGCCTTCCAATCTGCAGCTCAGCATCTTAATCTCTGACCCACCGTGGCTCCTTGGTTAGATATACCTAAACCTAATTCTAAGGTAACCGGGGGGGGGGGGGATTCTAGCTGCGCCAGGACACTTTGAAACAATCCAGTCAAGAAGCTGTACTCAGAGCGGCTGCTGTGGAGGGGTCTTGGGGATGGATTAGTGGGATTCCTTCTTTTTTTATGGCATTTTTGTCCTGCTTGTCCTGCAACAATCTTGGGGAAAGTCATATTATAACGTTTTAACATTTTGTTTTTATAGCGTTTCTGCAAAGTAGATCAATTTGAGAGACAAGCAGGGGTCATTTCGAGCAGGAGCTCAGGGGAACGCAGCTCTGGGAGTTGGTGCCAGCCCCCCCCCCCCGCGGGGGAATGCCTGCTTGTGTCATGGCTGCAGCAAAATGACCCCGCCCCCTGGAAAGGTCCTTGTTCCTCCGACCAGCCTTCTGAAGGCTTCAGCCACCACTGAAGCTATCCTCCCAGAACAGTGGTATTTCTGAGGCTTGGATTAGTGGCTGTCCCCTCTCTGCCATCCATCCATCCATCCAGGGGTCATTTCGTAGAAAAAGAAGTGCAGGAGCTCATTGGCGTAACTCATTAGCATAACTTATTTGCATATGCCACACCCCCTGACATCACCGGAAGTATGTCAGAAGGCAAGAAAGAAAGAAGAGAGAGAGAGAGAAAGGAAGAAAGAAAGGAAGAAAGGAAGAACAAAAGAACGAAAGAAAGAAAGAAAGAGCTGGCAGAGAGGGGACAGCTACCAATCCAAGCCTCAGAAATACCACTGTTCTGGGAGGATAGCTTCAGTGGTGGCTGAAGCCTTCAGAAGGCTGGTCGGAGGAACAAGGACCTTTCCAGGGGATGGGGTCATTTTGCTGCAACCAGGACACAAGCAGGCATTCCCCCGTGGGGGGGGGGGCTGGCACCAACTCCTGGAGCTGCACTCCCCCGAGCTCCTGCTCGAAATGACCCCTGCATCCATCCATCCATCCATCTATCCATCCATCCATCTTTCTCCCTCTCTTTCTTTCTTGCCTTCTGACATACTTCCGGTGATGTCAGGGGGTGTGGCATATGCAAATAAGTTATGCTAATGAGTTATGCTAATGAGCTCCTCCTGCTAATGACCTCATTTTCTACGAAATGACCCCTGGAGACAAGAATTGTGCCTCCTCCCACCCCCAAGTCCTGCCTGCCTGCCTGCCTGCCTGCCTGCCTGCCTGCGGGGAGAGGCAGAGAAAAGAGACAAGCAGAGCCACACCATGCAACCGATGACGGACACAAGACAACCTCATTTCTAAAGCAGATTTGCACATCTGAATTTCTGATGCTGACATTAACTTTGAATTTCAGATTTAATTTTCAGAACTGGAAGAGCCTCTTCCAGAGAGCCCATTCGGTATAGTGGTTAGGAGTACAGACTAGGGTTGCCAGCCTCCAGGTGGGGCCTGGGGAGCCCCCACTTTTACAACTGATCTCCAGCCGAGAGAGATCAGCTCCCCTGGAGAAAATGGCTGCTTTGAAAGGTAGACTCTATGGCATCGTACCATGCTGGGGCTTCTCTCCTCCCCAAACCCCGCCCTCTTCTGGATCCGCCCCCAAAGTCTCCAGGTATTTTCCAACCCAGACTTGGCAACCCTAGTGCAGACTCTACTCTGGGAGAACCGGGTTCGATTCCCCACTCCTCCACATGCAGCTGCTGGTGTGATCTTGGGTCAGTCACAAGTTCTTTCAGAGCTGTTCTCTCATGAGCAGTTCTTGAAAGAGCTCTCTCAGCCCCAGCCATCGGCAATGCTACCTATAAGCTGTGGAGACTTGTGAGCAACAGTTCTACTTTGTGAGCTACTGGCATTAAAGTTGTGAGCGAGTGATTTGGCTACTGCATAAATTAGTTTGCTCTGGAGCCCTCCTTCCTGAGCTAAGACAAAAATGTGTGAGCCAGAGGCTAAAAAACTGTGAGCTAGCTCACACTAATAGCGTAGAGGGAACACTGATCACCGGGTGTCTGTTGTGGGGAGGGGAAGGGAAAGAGATTGTAAGCCGCTCTGAGACTCCTTTGGGTAGTGAAGGGTGGGGTACTAATCTAATCTCTTCTTCTCTTCTCCTTCTTCTTTCATTACCGGAAGGCTCCTTAGCTTGGGGGAAGGCTTCCACTGGCATGGCTGAGTTAGGGTGGTAGGTTACAAGCCCAAGTCCTGGGCCGTGATCATGAAGCCCTTTCCCCTTCTAGTGACTCTATGATGCTGCGCTGCTGCTGCTGGTTTGTCTCCAAAGTAGGCAAGATGACAGCTATTTCTTCCTGGAGTCCCCAGAAGATGGCAGCACTGGTTTCCCACAAGGATGGGGAAATGGAAGCCACTCTTCCTGGCCCAAAGTCGCAGCCCTGTCTCACCCCCTGCCTCCTGAGGCCACCAGGTGAGCTGCTGGAAGACCGGGCCGCCCTTTGTGAGCTGAAGCTTCGTCCCCCGACTTTGCGTCAACGGACGGATCATTTCTCAAGCCGTCCTCGACGGGGAAAGGGCCCCAGCACAGGGTTGTGGTTTGCTCCTTGTCACATAATCAATCCTCCAGCCCAACACGCCAGTTGTACTCTTATTTTATGAGCCGTGCCTTCAGGCTTAATTAATGCAATTAATCAAACTTTTACTTCGGCAGGCATTATCTTCATTTGTCCACCGACTCTCTCCTTGGAGAGCTGGGTTTGTCACCTGCACCGTTTGACTCATCCGGCCATTTCGCAGGGGTCTGGAGTCTCAGGGAGTCTGTGGGGAGGAAGCGGCATGGAGGGGAAATCAGGGAACCGGGGTGGGGGTGGGTGGGGGGGAAGGTTGCAGTCAGATTATAGAAAGTGGCAGGGGGGCGGATCCGGCCTGGGTTGGGGGAAATTCTAGAATGACCCACCCTGCTGTTGTTGGCGGAATCACTCTGGGTCCCTCCAGCCAGTGCACATTCCCCGAGGGCAGTTACGGGGATGGATGGGGGACCTGTAAGGGCTGCCCCCCCCGACTCGGTCCCCACATCATTTTTGTATTTCTGTCCTCTTGTCATTGATCTTTCCCCCTTGCACCGAAAGGATGGCGCATCAATGGGCTTTGGCTTCCCTAGATCCAGCAACAGAATGGGTCCTTGAAAACCACTTGGAGGAGCTGTATGTCGCTATTTATACATTTCATCCTTTCTGCCGGGCTGGTGGAGGTGGGGGGGGTTGTGTTTTTTTTGGTTTTTTTTTTTAAATAAGACTTGAGGGATGCATATTTTGGAAACCTGGTCTGCAGCCACGTGGTCACCCGCTGGCGAGAATATCCATTCAGAACTATTTGCATGTAGATGTTTAGGTTAAAAGACATGAATGTTTGAGGTAAAAGACACGGACTGGCACTTTACGCTGTTCTGATAATGCTAGAGGGACCCTTTTGCATCTTAAGGACAGAATAAACTGCCAGTTGGTTCTTTGATATGCCCCACCTCACTTGCTTGCTTGGACACAAGGGGATGGGGGTGGCGAGCAAACGGAAAGGAATCCTGAGATAACACCATGGGGATGAATATCTCCCACCGCAGACCCACCCTGAGGCTGACGCAAGGACAGTCGCAAAGGTGGCGGGGAAAGCATGGGCACTCTGGGATCTACGTCAGCAGGGCAAATATGGGGTGGAAGTAGTATTGCCAACCGATGTCAGCTAAGGCTGCCATCCCCTGCCCGGGAGGTGGCATTAGTTACCCTGTGACATCGGGTGCATGGAATGTTATGTTTTGTTTCTCATCTCTTGCTTATTGCTCACTGCCTGGCTCTGACCTTGGGGAACTGTTGGTGCCTGGCTATGCACCTTCCCGCTTGTTCCCTGAGAACCTGAAGCCAGTATTTTGGGGTGCCTTTTATGTGATTTATATGATTGGTTGCATTCCTTTGCGAGACCCCCTTTGAATTCTGTATAATTGTCCTGCCCAGGGATTGTTCTAACCGTTACTGACACAGAAAGTGTAGATGACCATAGCAGACCATAGCAACCCCTACCCACCCCATCTGCCACTGATGGCCAGGAGGGATCTGACAACCCTACGATAAGGCCCCACCACTTTTGCTACTGCTAGTCAAAGTAGACAATACTGACCATGACAGACCAAGGGCTGGACTCAAGGGAAGCAGCTTTAGGTTTCTTTAGATGCTTTAGAGAGACAGTTTGGGGTAGTGGTTTGGAGTGCAGACTGTAATCTGGAGAACTGGGTTTGATTTCCCCACTCCTATACATGCAGCCAGCTGGGTGACCTTGGGTCAGTCATAAGTTCTTTCAGAGCTGTTCTCTCAAAGGCAGTTCTCTCAGAACTCTCTCAGCCCCACCTACCTCACAGGGTGTCTGTTGTGGGGAGGGGAAGGGAAAGGAGAGTGTAAGCCCCTCTGAGACTCCTTTGGGTAGTGAAGGGTGGGGTATAAATCCAATCTCTTCTTCTCCTCCTCCTCCTCCTCCTCTTCCTCCTTTGCCAGAAGAAGAGCCAGTTTGGTGTAGTGGGTAAGTGTGTGGACTCTGATCTGGGAGAACCGAGTTTGATTCCCCACTCCTTCAGTTGCAGCTGCTGGATGACCTTGGGTCAGTCATAAGTTCTTTCAGAGCTGTTCTCTCAAGGACAGTTATCTCAGAGCTCTCTCAGCCCCACCTACCTCACAGGGTGTCTGTTGTGGGGAGGGGAGGGGAAGGGAAAGGAGTTTGTAAGCTGCTCTGAGACTTTGAGTAATGGGCAGGGTACAAATCCAATCTCTTCTTCTTCTTTTTCATACCCTGCCCTTCACTACCCGAAGGAGTCTCGGGGTGGCTTACAATCGTCTTCCCTTCCTCTCCCCACAGTAGACACCCTGTGAGGTAGGTGGGGCCGAGAGAACTGTGACTGACCCAGGGTCACCCAGCTGACTTCATGTGAAGGAGGAGTGGGGAATCAAACCCGGTTCTCCAGATCAGAGCCTGCTGCTCTTAACCACAACACCACACTGGGTCTCTAAAGCACCTAAAGAAGGCTGAAGCTGCTTCTCTTGAGTCCTCCCCCTAGTCTGCCATGGTCAGTATTGTCTACTTTGACTGGCAGTAGCTCTCCGTCAGAGGTCTTTCACGTCACCTGCTACCTGGTCCTTTGGGCGGGAGAAGCCAAGGATTCAGCTAGTGTTGCCAGGTCCGCCCAGCCCCTGGCAGGGGGCGGGGGGCAGGGTTGCCAGATCCAGGTTGGGAAACTCCTGAAGATTTGGGGGTGGAGCCTGGGGAGGGGAGGGGCCTCAGTGGGGAGCAATGCCATAGAGTCCCCCCTCCAAAGCAGCCATGTTCTCCAGGGGAATAGATCTCTGTAGTCTGGAGATGAGCTGTAATTCCAGGGGATCCCCACGAGAGGCTGACATCCCTATATTCAACCTGGGATGTTCTGCATACAAGTCAGATGCTCTGCCACTGAGCCGCCCCCCCCCCCAATGTATTTATTTACTTACTTACTTGCTGAAACTCAAAGTGGATTACAGGATATACCCAGTGCAATCAGACAGCAGTCCCAAAATGGCTGCTGCAGCTCCCCTTCAGTCACACAGTGAAAACCTTTGTGCTGGGCGGAAGTTGCTGCTAAAGCAGGGTTTTTAAAAATCTGCACTGCCAATGAAATCTCCAATGGCCAATCAGGATCCTTGCTGGGCAAAAGCCCCACTTGGCCCAGCCCACTTCCAAAAAACACTCGGTGGGCAATGTATACGATAAACAGGACACGATGTAGATTATAAGGTGTAAGATGGAAATAAAAGCAGGTGAAACCTGCAATAATCCTAGCAGTGGACTGTCATGGTGTTCCATTACACAGGTTCTCTCAAGGGCAGCTTGGGAAAGAGCTCTCTCAGCCCCACCTACCTCACAGGGGCCAATTTCACACTGGCCAGTTGCCTCTTGTTCTCTCCGGAATTTCTCCTCACAGTTTCCTCCGGAGTATTTTCTCCATTTTCCCACTTGGAACCTCAGCCCTTTCGATATAGCGTAATGAAGGGTTTTCTCCAAAAAAATTAGAAACTTCTAAAATGGGGTGGCCCTGATGAAAGGCGGGCGAGTGGGCGTGTTTTCATGTTGGGTTCTCCCCTGGAGCAAACAGGAAAATCCTCTAAAAACAGGATTTGTTTGCTCCAGGGAAACTCCGGTGCAGCAGGGCGATACTCCAGAGCAAAACGTGAGCCTGGAGCAACTGGTGTGAAATGGACCAGAAGCTCCGGTGCAAGCATGAGGGCAAACCTGGGGCAAACGCTAGTGCGAAATCGGCCAGGGTGTCCGTTGTGGGGAGGGGGAGGGAGAGGAGTTTGTAGGCCGCTCTGAGACTCCAAGTGAGTGAAGGGCGGGGTAGAAATCCAACCTCTTCTTCTTCTTCTCCTGGGGATCCTACTGCAGTCCAATGATCCTTCTGTCTCTGTGTCCCAGGAAACAGTTCTAATCAACAGTGCGAGCAACTGAGCGGAAGCAATGGCCGGGACTGGGAAAGCCTAGGGGAAGTCTGGGTTTATTTATCTTATTTTACTTCATTTATGCCCCACCGTTCTCTCCAGAGGGGATCCAAAGGCAGCAGTTAGGTAGGATGCTGAAAACACCCTGCCCTGATATTCAGCCTGCTTCCAGGACCTCGAACTGCTGAAGGAAGGAGAAACAGAAACCTCCTAGGACTGTACAGAAGACCTGGATCAACCACCACAGGTTTGGACCAACCAGCCAGCCTCTCTCTACCATCAGTAGGGTTGCCGGCTCTGGGTTGAGAAATACCTGGTGATTTGGGGGGTGGAGCCTGGGGAGGGTGGGGTTTGGGGAGGGGAGGGACCTCAGTGGGGTACACAAGACCATAGAGTCCACCCTCCAAAGCACCCATTTTCTCCAGGGCAACTGAGCTCGATATCCTGGACCCCAGTTGCCATACCAGGAGATCTCCAGCCACCACCTGGAGGCTGTTACACAAAAGAGGCAAACCGTTATTTATGCACATGGGTTGTGTCTTTTGTATAGCTTACTCCCTTCTGTGCTTCTCTCCTGTTTGGGTTTCTTACCACCTGGACCGGCAATCCTAACAGCTTCCATTCCTTCTGCCCTTCTGGCCCAGCTGGCACCTGTCACATTTCCCTTGGCATTGCTGGGCAGCAGCTGTTATAGAAACAGTTTGAAATTTTGGTTAACTTATGGGGGGCGGGGACAGAAAGCCAGTTTGGGGTAGTGGTTAGGAGCGCAGACTCTAATCTGGGAGAACTGGGTTTGATTCCCCACTCCTCCACATACAGACACTGGGTGACCTTGGGCAAGCCACAGTTCTCTCAGAGCTGTTCTCTCAAGGGCAGTCCTCAAAAGAGCTCTCTCAGCCCCACCCTACCTCCCAGAGTGTCTGTTGTGGGGAGGGGAAGGGAAAGGAGATTGTAGGGCTTCCAGCACCAATGCCTCAACAGTGTCCCAAACTTACCAGAAACCGAGAGGACACTCTCCAGATCGGGGGGGGGGGGGGTTACCAGTGGTCCAACCAAGACCACAGTTATCTAGAATGTCACCACCTGCTGTCAAAACTATATTGTGCTACCTACGAATTGTCACATTCTTTCTGTCTTTCCTGCAAAGAATGAGTGGATGAATGAAACGGCTTATTTCAGTCATCAAGAGCCTTGATTCTTAGTACCCATCGAATACATTTTTATCATGTGCTCCGTGGACATGGTGGTCCTTTCCATTTTTTGTCCTCACAACGACCATGAAGAGAAGAGGAGATTGGATTTATACCCCGCCCTTCACTACCTGAAGGCGTCTCACGGCTTACAATTTCCTTTCCCTTCCCCTCCCCACAACAGACACCCTGTGAGGCAGGTGGGGCTGAGAGAGCTCTTTTGAGGACTGCCCTTGAGAGAACAGCTCTGAAAAAACCTACAGCTGACCCAAGGTTACACCAGCAGCTGCATGTGGAGGAGTGGGAAACCAAACCCGGTCCTCCCAGATTAGAGTCCGCGCTCCTAGCCACTACACCAAACTGGCTCTCTATGTGATTGGTTAAGCTGAGAGAGAAGTGCCTGGTCCAAGTTTCATGGCAGGGCGGAGCTTTGAACCCGTGTGGGTCTTCCAAATCACAGTCCAACACTCTTAACGCCTGCGCTCAACTGTCTCCAACATGACTGAGTCAATATGGTCATATAATCCTGTGCCAAATGTAGGGCAAGGTTTCAGATGTGTGTATCGTTGTGTGCTGAGGCCCTTGAGAACCTTTTGGGGTTCATCACTACCAATGCTGTAATTCAGCACACCATCAGTTGCTCTTGGCCCATCCAAAGGGTCTGGCTGCGTCGGTGGTGAGACTGGATCTTATGGTGGCCATGCAGACCCAAGATTTCCCAGGCAGAGCCACCCCACTGCAATATGCAAGCTCCCTCAGGGCAGCTAGGGGTGCCAGCCTCCAGGTAGAACCTGGAGATCCCCCTGGAATTACAGCTCATCTCCAGACTACAGAGATCAGCTCCTCTTGAGAAAATGGCTGCTTTGGAAGAAGAAGAAGAGATTGGATTTGTATCCCGCCCTTCACTCACTCAAGAGTCTCAGAGCGGCTTACAAACTCCTTTCCCCTCCCCTCCCCACAACAGACACCCTGTGAGGTAGGTGGGGCTGAGAGAACTCTTTCCCAAGCTGTCCTTGAGGGAACAGCTGGTACAGAGCTATGGCTTGCCCAAGGTCATCCAGCCAGGTGCAAGTGGAGGAGTGGGGAATCAAACCCGGTTCTCCCAGATTAGAGTCCGCGCACTTAACCACTACACCAGACTGGCTCTCACTGGAAGGTGGACTCTATGGCATTGTACCCCACTGAGGTCCCTGTCCTCCCCAGGCTCCACCCCCCAAATCTCCAGGAATTCTCCAACCTGGAGGCTGGCAATCCTACCCACCCTACCCCGTGCCAGTAGCCAGGGAGGACCTGGCAACCCTTGAGGCACCTAAAAGGACAGCCAACATGTTTTTTTGGGGGGTCGGAGTGGTATGGTACTTGTTGTGGGAAGTTATTTTGGGTTTTATCCTAGCAGTTAACCTGAACAGTTGTTAGTTCGTGTTATCAGATAGAATTAGAGCTGGTTTAGGGCTTTCTATTTGATGACATTGGGGTTTGTGATGTTGTTCCCTTGTCTCTGTTGTGAGCGGCCTTGGGTTACTGAGGGACGGCTGGATGTCAGAGTTGCCAACTCTGGGTTGAGAAATATCTGGAGGTTTGAAGACGGCGCCTGGGAGAGTTGCGTTTAAGGAGGGAAGGGAACTCAGCCGGGTGTAAGGCCACACAGCCCAGCTTCCAAAGCAGCCCTTGTCTCCGGGGGGGAATAAATGTTTCGGGTAAATAAATAAATAGCAAACGATCTAGGTAGTCGGGAAATCAGTTGCAATTCCTGGAGACTGCCAGTCCGCACCGGAAGGCTGGCTATCCTGACATCTTCTTTTAAAACCACCCAAAATCATAACTGCAGAGACACCCACTACATCCCAAGTCACTGAGTTCACCTTAGAGTGTCATTTTCCCTCCAAAGGCTGCCGGGCTACTTATTGGCAGGGTTCCGAGGTCCTAGTTGTGAAGTACCTGGATATCTGGGGTGGTGGAGCCTGATAAGGATGGGAGGGGCCGAACGCAGGCACTCTCTCCTGAAGAACTGATCTCTGCCACCTGGAGATCAGCTGTAATTCCTGGACATCTCCAGCCACCACCTGGAGGTTGGCAACCCTACTTTTTAGGACACCAACCTCACACTCCAGAAGTCCCACTGTCAGCCAGACGAGCGCCTGGGGGGCTCCCAAGGTGCCGGCAGTGGCGGTAGGGGGAAATGCCAGTTTCTGCTGAATTGCCTGCAGAGGCTTGGCTGAAACCCGAACCTGTTTTCGCTCGGCCTTCTTCTTCTTCTTCTTCTTCTTCTTCTTCGACGGGGAGTGTTAAAAATAGCAAGGTCAGAGGGTTGGTCTTGAAAGAAATTGCCTGACAACAGTGGGGGCTGCGGCGGCGGCAGCCCGGAAGGCTGCAACTAATCTCTCTCTCCCGCTCCCCATTAGTATTCCAAGAGCAGCCGCACGACACGGCGGAGAAGCATCGGCCTCATAAACCTAATGAGGGAAGGAGATAAAAACCCTCCGCGTGGGACAGCCAGCCGCAGCTCCGGCTCAGGTGCCTCTGCTACTCCCCTCCCAGGCTCGCTCAACTCTGCAGCAGGCCATGCGGCACTTTGCAGCCTATCGCAGCCCTTCCCGGGGAAAAAAGCGGCTCTCTGGCTGATTGGCACTGGCACCGGCTCCACAAAGGTTAATTGATGCTCTCACACTCCAGAAGTCCCACTGTCAGCAGTCTGCCAGCAGCCTCCCACAGCCGGCTCCGGCTTCCCTGCGAGGACCAGTTCTCCCGCACGGCAACCTCTCCCTCTGTTCCCGCCCGCCCGCCCTCGAATGATTCCCTCCTTGGCTTCCAAAAGACAACAGGTCTGGTCAGAGGACGCGCTGGGCCTTTGCGGGCTCTTCCTCATCCTAACACGGCCAGCTGTCTTGGGAAACTGCTGTGCTCCAAGCAGTGATGGCTGACAGCCCTCAAATGCACCCCTGTTTGTTTTCCACCCCTCTTACCCCTGCCTTCAGCAAGCAAAAGACCTTCTGGCAATGTTTTCATCCTCTCAATCAATCCCCCCCTAGCTCCAGCTCCAGCCCAACTGAAATGATTACAGGCAGCCCTGCTGGATCAGACCAGTGGTCCATCCAGCCCAGCATCCTGTCTCACACAGTGGCTAACCAGTTCCTTGGAAGGGCCAACAACAGGGCAGAGAGGCTGAGGCCTTCATAAGATCTTAAGAAAAGCCCTGCTGGATCTGACCAGTGGTCCATCTAATCCAGCATCCTGTCTCACACAGTGGCCAACCAGTTCCTCTGGAGGGGCAACAACCAGGCAGAGAGGCCGAGGCCTTCTGCTGGATCAGACCAGTGGTCCATCTAGTTCAGCATCCTGTCTCACACAGTGGCCAACCAGTTCCTCAGGAGGGGCAACAACAGGGCTTAGAGGCCGAGGCCTTCATAAGAACATAAGAAGAGCCCTGCTGGGTCAGACCTATGGTCCGTCTAGTCCAGCATCCTGTCTCACACAGTAGCCAGCCAGCTCCTTGGGAGGGCCAACAACAGGGCATAGAGGCCGAGGCCTTCCCCTGATGTTGCCTCCTAGCACTGGGATGCGGAGGCTGACTGCATCAGAACGAGGAGGTTCCCTTTAGTCACCATGGGTCTTAGCCATTGATAGACACATAGTCCATGAATCTATCCAATCCCACTTTAAAGCTGTCTGTGCCTCTGTCCATCACTACATTCTCTGGTAGTGAATTCCACACTTCAGTCACTCGTGGTGTAAGTATTTCCCTTTGTCTGTCCTGAACCTACTGCCCATCAGCTTCACAGGACGCCCTTGAGTTCTAGTATTTTGAGAGAGGGAGAAAAAAATTCTGTTTGTTAACTGTCTCCACCCCTGGCATAATTTTATAAATCTTGTATCATATCCCCTCTTAGTCACCTCTTTTCTAAACTGCAAAGTCCCCGACTCTTCAGCCTTTCCTTATAGGGAAGGGGCTCCAACCCCCTAAACATCTTGGTTGTTCCCTTCTGTACATTTTCCAGCTCTTCCTGTCAGGAGACCGTTGGCACCCTCACAAACTTAGTAGTTTCTGTCCCCAAGATCATATTAGTAATACTTTATGGGTCTTATGTAAAGAAAACCACTCACTGGCATACCCTGTTGGTTCCTTCAGGGACACGGCCATCCCTAAATAGTTACGGTGAACTGCTGAATGCCCAGGATCTGAGAAAGGGGATCAGGTGTTTGATCCTTTAGAACATCCTGCTATGAACCTGTGAAACTGCCTCATATTAGCCATCTTTAAAAAACATCCACATATATTGTTGAGACCATTGCTGGGGTGTTATGGCTGCAGGGTGCTGACTAGAGTCTTGAAGGTGTGCGGCCTACCGTTGTGCTCGACCCATCCTTGCTTTGGGGGCCCACGAGGAAAAGATGGTCTGCCTGGACCAGGCCCTGAAACGTTTAAAGCCTGTACTCACCTTTCGAAGTCTGACAAAGGCTTTTGGGTGGGGAGAGAAAACTCAACTTGAAATGCAGAAATAACACCCCCCTCTCTTTGAGGGTGCGTTCAAACAGCTCTTTTGAGCCACGCCAGGCATGAGTGCCTGGTGGATTTAAAGTGCATGTCCAGACCTCAGCATCTGGGAATCGTGCCGCTTTTGTTAGTAGCCCATCGATCCCCGTTGGGGATCCGTACTTAAAAGATAGTAGTGAAAGTACAGTTTAAAGCTGGCTGATGGGCCAGTGCCGGACTTTCCACCGTCAGGTCATTCCACCAGCACGCAATCAGCCTGTAGGGATGGTCTCCAGACCATCTCAAATGACCGCCATTTTAAAAAACTCATAGCAATGCGCGCATAACTGCTTAAACATGTGACGTCTGCAGGTGGTGAGACACATATGCACATAAGCTCATATGTACATAAGCAGATATAAGCACACATACACATATGCGCATGCTCAAACA
Source organism: Lepidodactylus listeri (assembly GCA_029233225.1). Taxonomy (NCBI): domain Eukaryota; kingdom Metazoa; phylum Chordata; class Lepidosauria; order Squamata; family Gekkonidae; genus Lepidodactylus; species Lepidodactylus listeri. Next base: position 15,031,195 of record JARCFY010000017.1, on the reverse strand, counting down.
GGATTTTTTTTAAAAAAGTCGACCACACAGCTCCTTACGGTGGATGCCGTCTAGGCAATCCACCGTGGAGTCATGCGCAGTAAAGCGATTCATGGGGGAGCTGTCTGGTCATGCAATGCTGGATTTAAAAGATCTAGATCAAATTACAGCCGGGCCAATGGCGGGATCAGCTGCCCGTCTGAACGCACCCTTTGAGCAGGAAAAGGACATCCAGTCCATTTTAACCTTTAACATACATTTTAACAGGTTAAAAAGATGGCTCAAAAATAGACAGCTGTGAAAGAACATTGATGCCACACTAGCTTCAAAGAATCATCCACATTCCGGTTATTGGGGAAAGTGTTCAGGGGAGGATGAAGTGGGACTCCATAAACATTCAAGCATCCTCAAAGAACTTGACTGTGTGTGTGCGTATGCTTAGCTTTTTTAAAATATGCCCTGATGTGCTTTGTGGCTTTTATTTTTATTGTTTTATGGCTGGTGTGATAGGATCTTCTATGCTGCTGCTTGATATTAATTTTACAGTTCTGTTACGGTCTTCTGGCTTTATTGATTATTTGTTATTTTAACTAATAGGGTTTTTTTAAAATTTTTGCTTTACTTTTATGTCTCTTTGGAAGCATTATAGTCCAGAGTGCAGGAACAGACATATTTTTAAAAAATCAATAAAATGGCTAAAGTATCAAATGACAGTGGGCACAATTTTCAGACAGACCCCTCATCTACAATCACCAACCCCACCCCCGTAATGGGAGGCCTCAACGCTGTACATTCTAGGGCAGGGGTCCCCTCCGTAGTGCCCCCAGTGTAGTACACCTTTCCCGGGACCCATCAAGTGCAGTTAAAAAGTGTGTGTGTGGGGGGGCTAGGTCAGGCCCTTGCCCAACAGGGCTTCTGATTGGTTACTGGAGACTAGGGTTGCCAGGTCTAGGTTGGAAAATCCCTGGAGACTTTGGGGGTGGAGCCAGGAGAGGGTGGGGTTTGGGGAGAGGAGGGGCCTCAGCATGGTACAATGCCATAGAATCTACCCTCCAAAGCAGCCATATTCTCCAGGGGAGCTGATCTCTGTCAGCTGGAGATCCATTGTAAAAGCGGGAGATCCCAGGCCCCACCTGGAGGTTGGGAACCCTACTGGAGACCCAACTGGCTGGGCAATTAAAATAACGTGGTTTCAGTGGCAGCTGCCACCAGAGTGCCAGTTTTATTCTCTCTCACTCCTCTTTTCTGCTATATTTTAAAACCACACCCCTTTTCCCTGCACTTGTGCTTCTTCTGGAGTTGGCCCCACCTAGGGCTGCCAAGTCAGCCTGGGGGGCGGGGGATCCCCCCGCTACAGGGGTTCCCGATTTGGCCAGCGGGGGGAACCCCACCCCCGAAGTCGTTCAGCCAGGACGACTTCCCCAACATAATGACGTCACCTGGAAGTGACGTCAGCACGTTGGGGGCATTGCCAGGGCGACTTCCGGGTGACGTCACTTCCGGGTGACGTCACCGGGCACGCGTGCTTCGCGTGCGCGCCGGGGAAGCTCCTGGACAACGGAGGACTTCCCCCCACCGGTGAGTAAGAAAGACTTGGCAACCCTAGCCCCACCTCCCATTGCCGCCATCTTCCAATGGTGTCCATTGCCCTGTGTCAGAATCCCAAAGGTGTCCATGGAGTCACTATGGGGTGATCTCAGTTCCTGCAAAGAAACAATACTTTGCCTTGCCAGTGTCCTCCCTTTGTCAACATATTGTGTTCCTAGGGTTGCCAGCTCAGGTTGAGAAATACCTGGAGATTTTTGAGGACAGAGCCTGGTTTCAAACTTGGTCTCTAGTTTGCCATGAAGTCTGGATGGAATCATAGGGGAGGGATATTCCTGCGGGAGGGTGTGTGTGCTTGAGTGTGAGAATGGCTTTTTCGTAGTGGTGAATATAACTCTTCTAAGACAGCCTCCCTTTGGGATGACCTTGGTCCACATCTCTGCTTGCCACTCTGTAGAGATAATGTAACAGTGATTTACAGGTGGGATTTGGAAAAGCACGAACTGCTTGGTGGGAATGAATGTGTTGTATGATTGGAGGCGCCCCTGTGCGAACTGTCTATAACTTTTGGGTTTTGCGCCAGAATATCAGTTCTGACTCAGCAAGAGTCTAGCTTGGAACATCTTCAGTTCTCAATAAACAAATCACTGCCAGAGAGTGTTGTCGAGAGTAATTTTGTCCAGGAGCCTGACATCTGGAGAGGGCAGGGTTTGGGGAGGGGAGGAAAGGGGAAGGATCTCAGTGGGCTACAGTGCCATAGAGTCCACCCTCCAAAACGGCCATTTTCTCCCAGGAGACTGATCTCTGTAACTCAGAGACCAGTTTTAATACTAGGAGTAGGGTTCTGAGGTCCCTCCTGGCAACTGGTGGGAGATGGGGGAGTTATGAGGAGAAAGAGAAAGGCCTAGGCCTTAGGGTTGCCAAGTCCGGGTTGAAAAATACCTGGGGACTTTGGGGGTGGAGTCGGGAGAGGGCGGGGTTTCTGGAGGGGAGGGGCCTCAGCATAGTACAATGCCATAGAGGCCACCCTTCAAAGCAGCCATTTTTTCCAGGGGAACTGATCTCTGTCAGCTGGAGATCAGCTGTAAAAGCAGGGGATCCCCAGGCCCCACCTGGAGGTTGGCAACCCTACTAGGTCTCATTGCTAGTGTCGCATAGGAAGTGATGTCATCACAACAGTGACATCCAGGTGACACTCTGGTATTTGTGCAAAATATGGTAAAACTGACTTTTACCATAGAGTTTCTGCCCAAATACCAGAACGTCACCCAGATGTCAATGTGCAATGCTAGCAACGAGGTCTAGGCCTTCTCATTTCTCCTGGTAATCCTCCCCCCCCGCTGGCCAGCTGATTGGCAGCTGGGGGTAGGACCTGGCAGCAGGGGATCCCGCCTCTACTAGAGGGGACTGGCAACCCTAACTGGGAGATATCCAGCCACCACAAGGAGACTGGCAACCCTACCCCCTCACGTGGCTCCGACTCTTGCACTGCAAAGGGGTTCAAAAGCAGAGAGGACAATGTAGAAAGTGTTCCTCAAAGGCAGAAGGTTTGAAGCCCAGCAAATTAGAAATTTGTGGCAGATGAGTGCCAGGAAATGGACGCCTGTGAGGTTGTGGTTGACAGCTAGGGGTGCAAGTGAGGGACCGAGTCCAAATACTTTTCTAGCTGTTATCCACAGTTAGGAACAGACTGGCTTGGATCCAGCGATGCATGAGCAGAAATGTCAGTAGACTATGTGCAGTTCTGCTTGTGCAGGATCTTTTGTGATACTTTGTGGTTTTCTTCCTGTATCTTATAGTGACAAGAAATTACTTGTACCATATTTTGCACAAGCAGGAAATCAGATTGGGATACACTGGGTTTAACTTAGTGCAAGGGGCTAGCACCAGGGTTTTTGTTTGTTTTTTACACTTCTGCTTGCCCCAAAACCCTCGTGCCTGAGGCCATCTTCTGGTGGATCCAAGCCATTGTATCAGTCAGCCTGCAATTCAGTTTCAGAAATTTGCTTGTCAGTATTCCACAAATGCATGCAGCTTCTGGGATGCTTCCTGTTCTTGAAAGCCGGGCTTCCTTCTGGCATGACTGGGTATTTGGGAGAGCAGAGCCCCTGAAATGCAGTTGGCAATATCAAAAAAGGAATATTTGACCCCCATAGAGCTTGCAAACTAAAACCTGCCCTTTCATTGTGCTGCCAAGACTTTGGTGAGGTGGTCTGTCTAAGAACATTGCAAAACAAAGCATAAAATTAGACAGTGCCCGCTATGTTTTGGAACTGGATTAGCAGTGGCCACAGAAGGGGGTAGGGGCGTGTGGGAAAAACTGTTGCGGTGGTTTGCAGCAAAAATGGCTGCCGCTGTTCCTAGCCGAAGGAGTGAACACAAAGCCTTGGCTTAGCCAGCTTCCGCAGCATTACTTTCACAGCTGAATGCCAGGGGTTAGCCAGCAGAGCACAGAGGTAATTAGAAAGCAGTCCAGCTGGATGCAGCATTGCGGTGGCTGAGGCAGAAAGGGAGACTGAAAGCGGAGGAGAGGCAGCAGAGTCTCAAAGGAGAGCGGCAAGGACTCTGGGCTGGGCACCGCTCAGCGTACTGGAAGACGCCGCCCGAACTGGGGGCGGTGCCAGTGACTGAGGGCCCCTTCTTCACACCTGACATTTTGAGAGGCACAGTCAGTTCACGTTGCATCCAGAAATGCAAAGGGCTACAACTCCATGCATGTAACAGGAACCAGAAAGCCCTACTTCAGAAGTAAAATCGTATTCTGTAGTAGAGTTGCCAACCGCCAGGGGGCACCTGGAGATCTCCTGCTTCTTCAATCAGGCCCGTAGCTGCCGTGGGGCAGGATGGGGGCAGGATGGGGCCACACCCCCTAACTTAAGAGCCACACCCCACAAGCCAGGCTGCTGGAGAGCAGCGGTTTTTACACTCTTCAGTGAGGAGGAAGCCACAATGTGAAAAGCGCCAGGGAGGAGCCTGCCTTGCCAGCCACGAGGCGGGATCCCCCCTGCTCTCTCTCTCCCTGCCCCCACCCCCCAGATTTCCTAGTGCCCCACCAACCAAAATTTCCTGGCTATGCCCTTGATTTCAATTAATTTCCAGGCAACCAAGATCAGCCCCCCTGGATAAAATGGCTGCTTTGGAGGGTGGACTCGATGGCATTGTACCCTAGTGAGGTCCCTGCCCTGCCAAACCCCACCCTCCCCAGGCTCCACCCCCCCCCCCCAAATAACCACATACTTTCCAAACCAGAGCTGGCAACCCTGTGTCGTGGGGTGAGGGGGTGGGGGGACTGGGTGGGGGCAGAGAAGCAGCAGAGTGGGCGTGCTTAACTCCGCCCTTGACATTTCTAGGGTTGCAAACTTCCAGGTGGGGGCTGGAGATCTTGAATTACAACAGATCTCCAGACTACACAAATCACTTATTTGTTATTTATTTATTTGAAAGATTTATCCCACTTCTCGTGGAGAAAATGACTGCTTTGGGAGGTGGACGGCATGGCGTGATAACCCACCAGGGCTTTTTTTGTAGGAAAAGCCCAGCAGGGACTCAGTAGCATAACAGGCCACACCCAACATCAGAAACTTATTAGCATGTTAGGCCACACCCCTGACAGTGGAGCTCCCTCCCAGGATTGGCTTCCCCAGGTGCCCCGCGGCTTGTGGGGCGCATGGGGAACCCGAGGGAAGAAAGGCAGTTTCTGAATCGGCTTCCCCAAGTGCCCTGCAGCTTGCGAGGCACCTGGGGATCCCGAGGGGGGGGGGGGGGAAAGCTGTAGGCATGGCCAACTCAGAAGCCAGCCAGAACTCTGTTCCTGTGCGTTCCTGCCCCAAAATAGCCCTGTAACCCACCAAGGTCCTTCCCCTCCCTAAACCCCACCCACCTGTGAGAATGTCCCAAAAGATATAGTCCACAACAGGTCTCCTTAAGCAGTAAGTCCTTTATTTGTAGAGAAGATCATTGGAGTCAAACACTTCCACTGTTAGTAATACTGGGTTTAGGGATTACAGGTATTGATATACTGGATATGGAATATGGCTTAAGGATATTCTACCAATCACTAGGCAGGATTTTAGGCGCTCAAATATACTGGCCAGAAGTTCCCATAGAAAAATCGAGAAAAGGAGTTCCCAGAGAATACTAATGTTGAACATCTCTAAAGTTCAGCTCCCAAGACATGGATAAGAAGAATACAAAATACCGGTGAGTTTGGCTCACACATAACTGCTGGCACTCCTGTTCAAGGACAGGGCAAAAGAGATAACAGGGGAGAAGCAAGTAACTTAGCCGGGCATGCACAAGCGAAGCAACCAAGCAAGCGAGCGAGCGAGCGGAGTAGAGCCCACATTCCAGAGGAGGGAGTCCTGGCTCCGTTGAGAACTCCCGGGCGGGACCTGTCACCAATCATGAGGGTAAAACACATGAAAGCCGATAACCTTTTCAGAGATCATGTAAATACACCTTGTAGCAGTCATACAGTTATTGAAAAGTGTCCCGTCCCGCGGGACTTGCCGCCACCCCAGCCACCCCCAAACCCAGCAGGAGCACCTACCTCGCCAGCGCGACCATCGGGAGCGGATGGGGCCGTTCCGAATCCAGCTGGCCCCGCTGCCCCCCGGGACGCGCCCAAAGCCATCGCGCCGGCTCGCGGCGCGGGAGCGCCGACAGGGAAAGGCCCCGTTACCGCTCGCGCACGAGCGGCACCTCGCGGCCCGCGGCGCGGGCGCGGCATTGGGGAGTGGCTCGGTCCCGGCACGGGCTGATCGGGGCTTGGCGGGGCGGGAGGAGGAACGCCCAGATCCGGGCGTGGCGCGGCGACGTCCCTGAGGAGGGAGAGCCGACGAGTGCAACCCCAGGAGCGGCGGAGTCACAGATGGGAGGGGCACGAGGCTTCCGGCGGGGCTGCCCGGCGTCTTCTGTTATAAACGGGGGCGGGGCCAAGGGTGAGATTGGGGGTGGGTACAGGTGAGGGGAGCTCTGGGAAGGGGCTGCAGGAATAAAAGCAGGAGAATGGATGGGCCGAGGAGGATGTGCCAGGGAGAGCCAAGTCTAGCGGTTGCGAGAGAGAGTGAACTGCTAATAAGGAACTTGACCCCTGGAGGCAAGAGGGAGCTTGGGTGACGTTTAACCCTCCCCATGCCATATCTGAGGCCCGATCTCTCCGCATTTCCAGCACAACCTTGCCCAGGGCCTCCTCAGTCGAAAGGGGACCACGGCAACAGGGGGTGCTGATCAGGGGCAGGAGGCGGAGCCTGACAACGTGGTGGAGAATGCGGGCATCCGCCTGCTTGTAGGGCGCCCGCTACCGCGCCTCCCTGCCCCCGCGGGCTGGTCCGCCGCCCGCAACCCTTTACGGGCCCCCATCTTCCGGCCACCCCGGGGCGCGGTGACTGCGGCTGGCCCTTCGCCCAGGAAGAAGGGTCCAGGGGACGAAATGGACCTCACCCAGTTCGGCCAGTGGATGGCAGAGCATCAGGCTCAGCTGATCCGTGACATGGCTCAGCAACAACAGGCCGCCCAGGCCACGCTACTGCGGGATTTACGGCAAGTGTTGACAGCCGCACCGGCAGGGGGAGGTGTCCCCGCTGGGGGGGGCGTGGCCCCCGCCCGGGTCCCATGGCCAGCCCTCGCGAAGCTGAACCCTGAGGATGATGTGGAGGCCTTCCTAGAGGCGTTTGAACGCGCAGCCGAAGCCGCACAGTGGCCTAGGGCTCAGTGGGCTCCCATACTAGGGCCTTATTTGACGGGTGAGGCCCAAGCCGCCCTTAAAGCCTTGGAGAGGGTCGATGCCGGCGACTACGAAAAGGTGAAGGCGGCTATATTAGACCGCTTGGAAATCACTCCAGAGACGTATCGCCAAAGGTTCCGGGCACTACAGGTACCGAGTACGGCACGGCCCCGAGCGGTGATTGCGGCGCTACGTGAGTCTGCCACCCGGTGGTTGACCCCCACTACAGATGACGCACGACGGGTGGTGGAGTTGATTGTGATTGAGCAGCTGTTAGCGATATTGCCCACGAGAGTACGACACTGGCTGGCGTGCTGGAAGCCTACGAAGCTCCGGGAGGCCCAAGAGCTCTGGGAGAACTTTCAGGCTGCCGAAGTACGGGAGAATCCCCCTAGGGCCGACCCGAGCCGTCAGGGGCGGGTAGCCACGACAACTAGTAAATTTCCAACGGGAACTGTACCGCTGGGGCCACGAGATGACACGGGCCGCTCAGGACGAGCACGGGCCCAACCATCGCGGGGTCCCCCCAGTGGACCTGACCTCCGCCCTCGTTTCCCTCTACCAGCGTTGGCACGAGGAGGAGATGGCCCCGGCAGGGGAGGGTCCACGCTTCCGGGGCCCCCTCCGGGGTCCGGTGGCAACCGACGAGGGCCCGAGATAGGCCCCTGTTACACGTGCGGCCAATGGGGCCACCTAAAAAGAGACTGCCCCATGATGGAGTGTGACCTCGGCGGGGAGTTATCATTACAAGCGTCCGTCGCAGAAGGACGTCCGCCCGCTTGGGTCCTGCCGGTACGGCTAGAACAGCAGGACCTTCTAGCCCTCCTGGATAGTGGGAGTTCCATATCCATGGTCCGCTCCCAGTTGCTGGCGCCCCACTTACCTGAGATCCGCACGGCTGTCATCGTGTGCTTTCACGGCCATGAGGAGCGCTGCCCCGTCGTGATGGCCACCATTACCTACCTGGGTCGCAGCTGGACATTACCTGTGGCGCGAGTTGCACGCCTTCCCTACCCGGTGTTGCTGGGACGCGATGCTCCTCAGTTTGCGGAAGCAGTACAAGCAGCCATGCCCGATCCGGGTCCGCGCCGGCCCCCCAGCCTACCAAAGCACCTACTGAAGGATGCTGCCGGACCAGCGGAGGAGGGGGATCCTTCCCCATCGGCGTCGCCAACTCCCGAAGACGACGGGATGGACCCCCCTGGGCTCGGTCCTGGCTGGGACCACGACCCGGCGTTCCAGGAAGCACAGGAACAGGACGAAGCCCTGGCTGGCCTGCGCCGGCATATAGCGGTAAGTGAGGGTCAGATCCTGGATCACCGCCGCAGCCTCCGACTTCCCCGCATCGTCCGAGAAGGAGGGACCTGGTTCCGGGAGGTAAAAGGGAGGTTAGGTCCCTACAAACAGCTGTTAGTACCCCACGGTCAGACACTTCCTATTATGCAAGCCGCACATGATCACCCGTGCGCGGGGCATCAAGGGGTCAGGAATACGTTAACTCGCATTTTAGCCCGATTCTTCTGGCCTACGGTGGCCAAGGATGTACGAGCGTATTGCAGGTCCTGCGAGCTGTGCCAACGTTTAGCAGGGCGAGCGGAACCTCGAGCCCCTCTCTCCCCACTACCAGTGATCCATACTCCATTTGAACGTATAGCTATGGACTTCGTGGGGCCCCTGCCACGAACACCCAGAGGGGCCCGTTATCTCCTCGTAATAATGGATTATGCCACTCGTTTCCCGGAGGCTGTCCCGCTACCCAGTCTTAAAAGTGCGGGAGTGGCCCGGGCATTAATGAAGTTCTTTGCGCTGGTGGGCCTTCCTCAAGAAATTCTGACGGACCGCGGCTCACCCTTTACAGCCCAACTCATGCAGCAGGTTTGCCATGCTCTACAAATTAGACAATTGTATACGTCTGTACATCACCCGCAGACCGATGGGCTGGTCGAACGAATGAATCAAACTCTGAAATCGATGATCCGCAAGATGGCCCACGAGCGGCCTACTTCATGGGACTTGTATGTAGACCCCCTTTTGCTAGCCCTGAGGGAAACTCCCCAGGCCTCTACAGGTTTTTCTCCATTTGAGCTCCTGTTCGGCAGACAACCACGAGGAATACTCGGTCTGGTAGAGGGCGAGAGAGTAGATCCCACGGTATCTACCGGAGTGCCCCTTTGCGAGTACGTCCAGGGGCTACAGGAACGGCTCGAACGAATTCGCCGGGAAGCCCGGATCAACCTGGAGGCGGCACAGGCGTACCAAAGGCAAAGGTATGATAAAGGGACCCGACTGCGAGAATTCCAGGTGGGGGACCGTGTCCTCGTTTCCCGTGCCGTAATGGCCAAGCCGACGGGAGATCCTTGGCAAGGGCCGTTCCCCGTTACCCGAGTGTTCAGACCACTGTCATACGAGGTTCGGTGCAATCCAGGGGCCCGCGGCAGCAAGCGCGTGCACGTTAACGATTTAAAATTGTGGTGTGCCCGGGATCCCTCTTTGCAAGAGGGACTATTGGTCGAAAACCCCGGTGACTTGCCGGATGGGTCCTTGCCATGGCGGGTGGACCCGGGTTCCCCGGAGAGGCCGGTCTTGGATGAGTCGCTGTCTGAAGAGCAGCGGAAGGAGCTAGACAAGCTGTTGACTGAAGGTCCGCCGGTCTTCTCCACATGGCCCGGTTGTACCTCTCTGGCCGTCCACCATATTCCGACCCCAAAAGGACAAATAGCCCGGAGTCATTGGCGACCCGTGCCTCCAAAACTGCAGGAGGTAATAGCGGCGGAAATTGAGGACATGCTACGCCTAGATGTGATAGAACCGTCCCACAGTGCCTGGAGAAGCCCGGTAGTCCTTGTGCCCAAGCCGGACCAGTCTGTCCGCTTCTGCGTCGACTACCGCGAAGTCAATCGGATAGCCCAGTTCGACGCATACCCAATGCCGCGGGCCGATTTACTCATAGATCAGTTGGGCGAGGCCCGGTTTCTGTCCGCTCTAGATCTCACGAAAGGATATTGGCAAGTACCAGTTGCCTTAGAGGATCGGGAGAAAACGGCATTCGCAACCCCCCAGGGGTTATTCCAGTTTAAACGAATGCCCTTCGGCCTTCATGGAGCGGCGGCTACTTTCCAAAGACTGGTGGACCGCGCATTGGCTCAATGTAGCGGCTTTGCACGGGCCTACTTAGACGACATTATTATATGCAGCCCCGATTGGGCCTCCCACATGGTCCACCTACAACAAGTTCTGCAGGCGCTTGCCGCGGCCGGGTTAAAGGCAAACCCCAAGAAAAGTCGTTTGGGCTTTCAAGAACTAAAGTATCTCGGATACTTAGTGGGAAAGGGACAGCTCCGGCCGTTGCCGGATAAGATCGTCACCTTGGAGAATCAACCCCGACCTCGGACCAAGCGGCAACTACGACGTTTCCTTGGGTTTGTCGGCTACTATAGCCGCTTTATCCCGAATTTCGCTACCACCGCCAGCCCTTTGACAGATTGCTTGCGCAAGGCCTGTCCCAACCAAGTCCTCTGGGGGCCCCAGGAAGAGGAAGCATTCCAAAGCCTACGACAAAGCCTCTCGGGCTCACCCGTCCTACACAACCCAGACTTCTCTATCCCTTTTGAGCTCCACACAGACGCCTCAGGAACCGGTTTGGGGGCAATGCTAGCTCAACAGACGCAGGAAGCTCTACGACCCATCCTATTCCTTAGTCGCAAACTACAACCAGCGGAGGTCCGCTATTCGACGGTGGAGAAGGAGGCCCTCGCTGTGAAGTGGGCCGTGGGGGCACTTCAATATTATTTAACAAACAACCCCTTTCAGTTAGTTGTCGATCATGCCCCCCTCCTTTGGATGTCCCGTATGAAAGATTCTAACCCTCGAATTCTCCGATGGTATCTCTCCCTTCTCCCCTTTTCGTTCACAGTTCGTCACCGAGCGGGGGCCAAGCATCGGGAGGCCGATTACCTTTCGCGCATCTTCGAGGAGGATGACCGGAACCAAAGGTTCAGCGGAGGGGTGTGTCCCGTCCCGCGGGACTTGCCGCCACCCCCGCCACCCCCAAACCCAGCAGGAGCACCTACCTCGCCAGCGCGACCATCGGGAGCGGACGGGGCCGTTCCGAATCCAGCTGGCCCCGCTGCCCCCCGGGACACGCCCAAAGCCATCGCGCCGGCTCGCGGCGCGGGAGCGCCGACAGGGAAAGGCCTTGTTACCGCTCGCGCACGAGCGGCACCTCGCGGCCCGCGGCGCGGCCGCAGCATTGGGGAGTGGCTCGGTCCCGGCACGGGCTGATCGGGGCTTGGCGGGGCGGGAGGAGGAACGCCCAGATCCGGGCGCGGCGCGGCGACGTCCCTGAGGAGGGAGAGCCGACGAGTGCAACCCCAGGAGCGGCGGAGTCACAGATGGGAGGGGCACGAGGCTTCCGGCGGGGCTGCCCGGCGTCTTCTGTTATAAACGGGGGCGGGGCCAAGGGTGAGATTGGGGGTGGGTACAGGTGAGGGGAGCTCTGGGAAGGGGCTGCAGGAATAAAAGCAGGAGAATGGATGGGCCGAGGAGGATGTGCCAGGGAGAGCCAAGTCTAGCGGTTGCGAGAGAGAGTGAACTGCTAATAAGGAACTTGACCCCTGGAGGCAAGAGGGAGCTTGGGTGACGTTTAACCCTCCCCATGCCATATCTGAGGCCCGATCTCTCCGCATTTCCAGCACAACCTTGCCCAGGGCCTCCTCAGTCGAAAGGGGACCACGGCAACAGGGGGCGCTGATCAGGGGCAGGAGGCGGAGCCTGACAAAAAGAATTCATGGCAGTTAACTGACACCACCCCCGGCTTCATCCTCAGGTCTCCAGGTAGGCCCAAACCTGGGACCGGCGTGGCGACCCTATTTAGATGCCTAGTCCAGACTGGCGTTGGTAGCCTTTCGTCTTGCGGAGCTCAACCTTACTGTCCGATGCCCTCTAGAGGCAAAACGACTTTTGAAATATTCAGGGTTGGGGAAATGGCACGTGAGGAAAACTGTTAAGAACCATTTGTCTGTCTGTGAGACTCCTGTCACCGTCTCTGGAAAAGGATTTCCTTCTTCAAATTAGAGAAGTCCCAAGCCCAGAGCCAGAAATTCCATGTTCAGGTGGCAAAAAGGTACATCAAGTGATGGGCTCTTGTAATATGTAATAACAAGGAACTAAATATGTTTGATGTGCTTTCTTAATTGATCTCTTTGAACCAAACTGGATGCTGTTGCGCCAGGGGACCATGTACTAGTCCTTCCACTCTTTGGTGAAGTTTAGGCAGTGATTTCTTGATTTTTTTTAATGCTAAAAAGATTAGCATTTGTATGGGAATGTAGCACTGTGAAAGCTTAAGTGGCATAAACCTAGAACACCTAGAATCTGAAAGCGTTCCTTTGGGGTTTGTGAAGCTAATATATCTGTAGAATGGCTATCCGGGGAAAGTGTTTTGTTCATAATATCACCACGAGCCCTTTGTCACATTTCCTCCTGTGTCTCTTATTATTCTCTCAAAAATTATGTGAAGGGCAATAGAGAATGGGATAGGATTCAAAACTCTTGGGAAAGGGGGCTGGGAGCGCAAGAGGTGGGTATTAACCCATGCATTAATCATTAAAGTTGTAACTTCCACAGTTTTATGCCTGCTTGCAAATCATTGCCTCCAGCATAGGTTCTTGGCTTTACTTCTACCTGAGCATTATGCCTCTTCAGTTCTAATACATCTAATAACAAACCCAGCCATAGAGCGTGGATCAACAAATCCACAAAAGGGAGCTAAAGACAGATGGGAGGACTTCTTTACAAAACCTGAAAAAAGTCTGAAGTTTCCAGGAAAATCTAATTTAAAAAAAAAAAAAATTTACATTGAGGGATTAAAATCCCCCAAAATAATAGAATAACAAGTGCATAGCTTTAAGAAAAGAATCCCCACTGAGTTATCAGCAGATGTTTTGAAGGTTGCTAAGCAACCACAACAGTATTGCAGAGTCTTCTAAAGCCAAGCTGTCTGTCTGTGTGTGTGGGGGGGGGTGGTGTCCCTGGAGGCCCAAACAGCACTGGAAAAGGTCTATCCGGCTTCCCCTGGCATGCCTACTGACAGGACTTGCCAGGGACAGGCCCAGTGGTTGCCTAGCAACTAGTGGGAGGGTTGGGGTGGGGATATGAGGAGGTGTGTAACACTGGCAATGGTGCCAATGTCACAGGATCACTTCCAGGTACAACCTGAAAGTGACAATGGATAGCTCTAGGAATCAACAGAGATTCTATGGCAAAAACCAATGACTACTGATCATGATGGAGATTTACCACAGGTATAAGGTTGCCAGCTCTGGGCTGGGAAAGACCTGGAGATGGGGGTGGAGCCTAGGGAAGGCAGGGTTTGGGGGAGGGGAGGGACCTCAGCAGGGTATCATGCCACAGAGGCCACCATTCAAAGCAGCCATTTTCTCCAGGGGAACTGATCTTGGTTGTCTGGAGATCGACTGTAATAGTAGTAGATCTCCAGGTGCCACCTGGAGGTTGGGAACCCTAAATAGGTAGTACGCACAGGCAGGACAATCCTGTTGCAGTCTTCCTGTCTGTGGGCTTCCTAGAGGTAGCTGGTTGGCTGCTGTGTGAACAGAACGCCTTGGTCTGAACCAGCAGGGCTCTTCTTACAGTTCTTCTTTTCTTACCCATAGTCCCTTCTGGTTGTACTTGGAAGCGACGCACTGGTGCAGAGGCCAGCAGCATTGGTTTTTAAAAAGTTTCCCCCACCATTGCTCCACGTGGCACTGTCCAACAGAGACAGTCAGCAGAAGGACTCTTGCCCTAGTGGAAGGCGTGACAACCCGACCCACTGGTCTCCACTGGAGAGTCACTACCCACACAACTGGATCCAACAGCGGTGGCTGCCACCATGCAACTGTGTCTGACACAGCGGTGGCCACTCTGCAACCATGCCCAGGTGGGTGGTTGCCACCACACTGTTGCCGCTGCTGCTATGGAACTTGGCCTGGTGGTAATGGCTACTGTCCAACTGGGACTGGCCACTCACCTGGGACTGGATTAGCCTGGTGGTAGCAGAGCCCACGCAACTGGGCCCGGCCCAGCCTGGGAGCAGCAGCCACTATACCATTGGGCCAAGCCTGGCCACCACTGTGCAACTCAGACAGATTTTCCCAGGGACAGGCTGCTGGGTGAAGGAAGCAGGGGAAGCAGAACCCAGGGGGGGAGGATAGTAGGTTGTCTGGGGAGAGGGAAGGACAGAATGAAGCAGCAAAAGTGACTCTAGGGTCTTCCAGGGACGGGAAAGAGGAAATGGTGGGGGAGGGGATACAAGTGAAAAGGAGATCCCCCCCTTCAAAAAAAATAAATCCTTGCAGGTTCCCTAATCCCATCTTTTGAGGGAGGTGAAGATAGGGGTTTGGCAGTGCTTACTCACTGTTGAGTAAACACAGGGGTCATTTCGTAGAAAAAGAGGGGCAGGAGCTCATTAGCATAACTCATTTGCATAACTCATTTGCATGTGCCACACCCCCGAACATACCGGAAGTGTGTCAGAAGGCAACGCCCACCCCTCAGACTCCACTCCACAGGTGAGTGAAACTGACCTGCTCTTCCTCCATTCGCTTCCCCATCCAATACTTTGGGCAATAAAAATAAGTGTAAAGAACACACCCTCATTCTCTTCCTGCTCCCTTGAAACCACCAGGTTTCAAGTAGACTTGAGATACCCAGGACATGTGCACCGCCCATCCCTTCCCCTTCCCCTCCCCACAACAAGACACCCTGTGAGGTAGGTGGGGCTGAGAGAGGTCTTTTGAGAACTGCTCATGAGAGAACAGCTCTGAGAGAACTTGTGACTGGCCCAAGGTCACACCAGCAGCTGCATGCAGAGGAGTGGGGAATCAAACCCGGTTCTCCCAGATTAGAGTCCAACTCCTGACCACTACACCAAACTGATGGGGTGGAAGCTGCTGAAGGGTTGGTGAAATTTCTCCAGTACTTATGTGCCATGGGCCCAGATAAAAAATGGTATACTTAGAAAATGTATATGCCACCTTGAGCAAGTCTCTGGAAAAGCAGCACACAGTCATAAAAGGAACAATGATAAAATTATCAATATTAAAACAAAAGATTAAAAACAATAAAGACCCTATCAGGGCTTTCCCCGGGGCGCTGTGCCTCTGCACTGCTCGGGGAAGCCGAGGAGGGGTCGGGGCTTGGTCATGTGCCCATCCCCTGGGCTCCTCACTCCCGGAGCTGCGCTCCCACTCCATCGGATCCCTGGCATCATGAAACCTGTTGAGCTCCCTCCTTTCCCATATTCCACCCTCACCAGTCTTTGCACCCAAAGCTCCAGAGGTGGAGATGACAACCCTAGTTCCTGGGCTCCTCAGTCCCGGAGCTGCGCTCCTGTGCACTCCCGCTCCATCGGACCCCTGAGTAAACATCATCCAGGAACACGCTCAGGCATACAACATTCATCCACACAAGCAATTTGCTGCAAGGTTGCTTGCAAATCAGTGACTGAGCCCAGACACCAGGCTGGGTTCCCATTCTTCTCCTGTTTCTCCTATTACCCCCGCATACACCAGAAACAAGGCAACCCCCAAGCGGTTTAAATCTTACTTCAGATTTTTCTGCCTGAAACTCTCACTGTTCACTGCTGTCATTAAAGAGGAGACGCAGCAAACAAGAAAGGGGCAAAGAAGTGGAGGTTGTGGAACAAGGCAGATGAGAACGAACTGGACAATCGAGGGGCAAACTCAGGACACAAACTCCAGAACTGTGTTGCAGCTTTTCGTTCACCCTGTCCACAGCTGTAAACGACTTTCATATTTCCCCTTCTCTCTCCATAAGGAAAAGGGCTTAAGGCCCCTTTTTGTCTCCTCCACTGAAGCTGGAAGTTCAGAGAAGGGGCACAGGATGCTTTGAAGGGTGCATCGCCCCCACACGACCCCTGGCTGGATCATCCGGGCTTTAGTCATGAAATAGCACGTTAAAAACAAGTTTGTCACACTCCTGTGGATGGGTCAGACTCTTCACGGTGCATCATCCCAAGAAGTAAACTCAGTCCCCGGAAGCTGAGTTAAATACATTCCTTCTGCACCCACGAAGCTCCCCACCCTGATGATAGAAGTGAAGGGCTGGTTTCATTTGGATACTGAGCAGAACTGAGGAGTGGAAGAGGGGAGGGGGGCAGGACAAAGGCTGCCACCGGGCAATGGCCCGGCCCTCCGTCAAAAGCCAGGCGAGTGGGAGGGGTAGGGTTGCCAATGTCAGTACTGTTGCCGTGCAATAAGTGCACACGCTGGCACATATCTGCAGCCATGCTGGGTGGTTCCACACTTGCCAGATGTAGTGCTGTGGTCACCATCTTGTCTCATGGGCACATAAGAGAGGGGCTATTTGAAACTGGCACGATTACATCATGATACTGGTGAGAATTAGTGCTATTTCTACCGGTAGGTGATATTTCTGCCATCTTAGAATCACAGAGTTGGAAGGGACCCCCAGGGTCATCTAGTCCAACCCCCTGCACAATGCAGGGAATCCACAAATACCTCCCTCCCGCACACCCCCAGTGACCGCTGTTCCATGCCCAGAAGATGACAAAAAACTTCCAGGATCTCCAGCCAAACTGGCCTGGAGAAAAATTGCTTCCTGACCCCCAAAGTGGGAATCAGCATTTCCCTTGGCTTGTAAGGAAGGGCCACAAGATCTGAGGACTGAGGCGACCCTTCCTGCCTTCCTGCCTTCCTGAGGCGACCCTCCCTTCTTGTGATCTGCCTAAGTTCACAGGATCAGCATTGCTGTCAGATGGCCATCTAGCCTCAGTCTGAAAACCTCCCAAGAAGGAGAACGCACCACCTCCCGAGGAAGCCTGTTCCACTGAGGAACCGCTCTGTCAGGAAGTTCTTCCTAATGTTTAGTCAAAAACTCTTTTGATTTAATTTCAACCCACTGGTGATGGTTATCATATCACCTCTCAGTCGTCTCCTCTCCAGGCTAAACATACCCGGCTCCTTCAACCTTTCCTCACAGGACTTGGTCTCCAGACCCCTCCCCATCTTCGTTGCCCTCTTCTTCTGGACACCTTCCAGCTTGTCTGTACCCTTCTTAAATTGTGGTGCCCAAAGCTGAACACAATACCCTAGGTGAGGTCTAACCAGAGCAGAGTAAAGCGATACCACCACTTCACGTGATCTGGACACTATACTTCTGTTGATGCTGCCCAAAATTGCATTTGCCTTTTTAGTTACCATGTCACGCTGCTGACTCATGTTCAGTATATAGTCTACTAAGAAGAAGAAGAAGAAGGATTGGATGTATACCGCGCCCTTCACTCCCCAAGGGAGTCTCAGAGCAGCTTACAAACTCCTTTCCCTTCCCCTCCCCACAACAGACACCCTGTGAGGTGGGTGGGGCTGAGAGAGCTCTGAGATAACTGCCCTTGAAAGAACAGCTGGTACAGAGCTATGGCTTGCCCAAGGTCATCCAGCAGGTGCAAGTGGAGGAGTGGGGAATCGAACCCGGTTCTCCCAGATTAGAGTCCGCCCACTTAACCACTACACCAAACTGGCTGGGCACTAAGACCACTAGATCCTACTGCTGAGACAAGTCTCCCCCTTCCTATAATTATGCATTTGATTGTTCCTACCTAAATGGAGAACTTTACATTTATCCCCACTGAAATTCATTTTATTTGCTTCAGCCCAGTTTTCCAGCCTGTCAAGACCATCCTGTACCCTGACTCTGTCTTCTACTGTCATGATGCAATAGCACTAAAGTGCCCGCTTGGGGGGTGGGGCGGTGACTGTATACTTCTGCCAGGGTCAGTAAACAGAGGGGGAACAGAACCATATGTGGATGGGGAAATCCAGGGGGTAAATGATTCCAAATGCTCAGTATCCTCTGATGTATGGATCCTCCGCTGGCATTCCCCATGTGGCTAATGCCAGGACAAGAACTTCGTTGTGGAGAATGGCTTCCGTGATGAAACCTCCACTGTTCCTTCTCCAGTTCTTCATATGCATCTAGAAGGAACACAACAACTGGTGGACAGACCCCTGAAGAGCTGGCGTGTTCCTAAGAGATTAGAGTTGCCAACCGGGGGGGGGGGGGGTGGCTCGAGATCTCACAGAATCATAGAATCACCCCAAATCCCAGAATCATAGAGTTGGAAGGGGGCATACAGGCCATCTAGTCTACCCCCCTGCTCAATGTGGGATCAGCCTAGAGCAGTGATGGCGAACCTTTTAGAGACCGAGTGCCCAAACTGCAACCCAAAACCCACTTATTTTATCGCAAAGTGTCAGCACGACAATTTAACCTGAATACTTAGGTTTTAGTTTAGAAAAAAGACATTAACATCTTTTGTCTTAAAAGAAAAACACAATAACAGAGCTTTCAATTATACAAACAACTTTTTATTGAAAGGTAAAAGTTTGCATTTGGCCTGCTTTTGAACAATTAATGTGATTTTTGCTGTTGTATGCATGCTGATAATTTGTCTAACCTTGGCTCATACTTTGTAAGTTTGAGAGCAGCCCAGCCTCGAGTCTGTGTCGTCTTTTTCCTTTTAGAGACTGAGTGCCCAAACTGCGTGCGTGCCCACAGAGAGGGCTCTGAGTGCCGCCTCTGGCACGTGTGCCATAGGTTTGCCACCACTGGCCTAGAGCATCCCTGACAAGTGTTTGTCCAGCTGCTGCTTAAAGAATGCCAGGGAGGGGAAGCGTACCACCTCCCTAGGCAGCTGATTCCACTCTTGCACAACCCTTACTGTAAAAAAGTTTTCCCTAATATCCATCTGGAACCTTCCTGCCCTATAATTCTCCTATAATTACAACTTCTCCTATAATTACAACTGTTCTCCAGGCTATAGAGATCAGTTCTCCTGGAGAAAATGACTACTGTCGAGGGTGGACTCTGTAGCATTATACCCCATTGAAATCCCTCCCCTCCCCAAACCCTGCCCTCCTGAGTCTCCACCCCCTACATCTCCAGGTATTTCCCAACCCAGAGCTGGCAACTCTATCCATCCTTGTGTGGTGACTGGTAGCGATGCCCGGGGGTTGTTTCATGAAGTCCTGTCTTCAGATCCTGCTCCACTGTGAAGTTCTTTGGGTTGCCTGTGACCACTGAACTTCTCTTAAAGGATTGTTGTGGATCTATAACAGGAAGGAAGCTCCATGAGGCCACCCTGAGCTTCTCAGGGGAAGGGCGAGATAAAAACATCCCTGTCCTCAATCACTTTAGAGCCGCTAATAATATTGAAGGGAAGTTCTTTGATTCTTCCTTCGGCAGGACTTTCCTATCATTTCTGTGTGTAAAATGCAGCCATGTTTTATTACAAATGGAGGAAAGCAGAAAATCCTCCCTATTCAGGAGGCTGGGGACACGGCTAGAATTCCATCCATCTGTGATTGGCCCTTGGACCGTCAGAGCCAATTTATTCTGCAGCCAAAGTTGTGCAGCCATCTGCTCAAGTGGAACCGCTTCCAGCATCTCTTCCCCGCAGTGCTCCTCTGAGAGCAGGTGGATGTTTTTCTCCCAGTGCAACAGCATTACTATTTCCACCCTCCAAAAAAAACCCCACTCCACCAATCCAGCCCAGAGAAGCCCGCTGTCTCCAGCGCAACCTGACCTTGAATTTTAAGCAGTTGTTCAAGAAAGCATGCGCATCCTGTCCCCCTGGCAAGGAGAAGGCTTCGGAACATCTTCACCGCAGATCCGCTAATGAATTTCCCTCTGATTTTGGAGTGTGTCATTTTGCATTCCTGTATTTTTATTTACACACACACACACACACACACAACTAGCGTCACTGACAGTCACTTGTGCAGGGGAAAAGCTTGGACACCTGAAAGAGCTGACGTTGATTCACATTCTGTACATTGCTTGTAGGCGTATTTCTTGGCCACCCTGATGGTTCCATATACCAGGCTGTGTGCTACCGCTCTGCTTACCAAAATTTGAAGTCTCCTTTGGAGTGAAGTGGAAGAAGTCTCCTTGGCCAAGAGGAAGCCTCCAGGTGGGACACAGGGAATCCCTTGGAATTACAGCTCATCTCCAGACTAGAGAGATCAGTTCCCCTGGGAGAAAAATGGCTGCTTTGGAGGGTGGACTCTATGGCACTGATTATACCCCACTGAGGCCCCTGTCCCCCCCAGGCTCCATCCCCAAATCTCCAGGAGTTTCCCAGCCGGGCTCTGACAATCCTATGCACCCATCCCCCGCCGGTGGCCAGGGGGGACCTGGCAACCCTACCGGAACCCCATAAGAACCTCTGTAGTGCTCCACTATTAATCATTTTCATTCATCAAATTCTGACGTTTAAGGACAGTGCAAGCTCTCTGAGGAGGCCATCCACGAGTTCTCCTGTACTTTCCTTTGAAATTCATGTACATCTGGGTTGGCATCCGAGTTAGCACGAACTGACGAAACTCCTTGCTGTTTTCAGCATGAGAAAAAATTGGCCCACCGGAGAAAAATTCCTTGGGGATAACGGACAGGGAAAGTTCCGGTCGTCACCAGCCAGGGCCGTAGCCAGAGTTTTTGACTTCATGGGGCATTTAAATAAGTCAGGGGGCACTGTGTCAGGAGCGACGAGAGCACAGAAGTCTTTAGAAAGCAATGAGAGAGAGAGGGCTGGGGTAGGAAGCAGACGTGCCCTGTAGCACGCCTTGCCTGCAGCCCGGCAGAGGTACACTGCCGGCAGGCAGGGCAGGGTGATCATTTGGTGTGGCACAGCCATGGCGCACAAGAAAAATAAAATAAACTGGCTGGATGGGAAGTTGGGGGGCCTGGGCAGTAAGTTGGGGGGGGGGCTTGGCCCCAAGATGCCCCACTGTCGCTACGGGCCTCCACCAGTCACTGTACCAGTCATGACATGACATGTAGCAGGGGTCCCTGACCTTGTTGAGCCTGTGGGCACCTTTGGAATTCTGACCCAGTGTGGTGGGCACAGCTACAAAATGACCGCCACAACAAATGGCTGTCACAGTTTCTGTTCCTTGTGCTGTGGCGGCAGCTGCTGGCAAAGCAATGTCTTTAAAAATCTATGCAGCCAATGAAATCTCCAACAGCCAATTGGAAGCCTTGGTTGGCTAAAGACCCATCTGGCCCCGCCCAGTTTCTAAAAATGCTTGGCGGGCCGCTGGAAAGGTGTCACCGGGTGCCACAGACACCACGTTGGAAGCCCCTGGCAAACAGGAAGTCTGAGATTTTTTTTAAAAAAAATAATATATATTTTGAAAAGCCACAGACATAGTAGTAATGTTCAAAAAGAAGTACCTTTATATCATTTTTGTCCACTTGTTATGAAGGCTCCCTTCACTGGAGGAAAGCCACCAGCTGAACAGATGGACAGGATCCAGCTTGATCCTTCAGGCCTTGCTGTGGGTCCTCTGCCTTCAACGGCTGAGGTTTCCCCACCTGTTGTGTCCGCTCCAGTTGTAGCCCACACCTCTGTGGAATGTCATTGCCAGGAATGTTTGTCAGGCACCTTCAGCAACATCCTGAGAGCCAGTCTGGTGTAGTGGTTAAGTGTGCGGACTCTAATCTGGGAGAACTGGGTTTGATTCCCCACTCCTCCACTTGCACCTGGCTGGATGACCTTGGGCAAGCCATAGCTCTGTACCAGCTGTTCCCTCAAGGACAGCTTGGGAAAGAGCTCTCTCAGCCCCACCTACCTCACAGGGAGTCTGTTGTGGGGAGGGGGAGGGAAAAGGAGTTTGTAAGCCGCTCTGAGACTCTTGAGTGAGTGAAGGGCGGGATATAAATCCAATCTCTTCTCTTCTTCATCATCCTTTGGTCACTGGGAAAACATCTGCATTTTTTTTAAAAAAAACCAAGACTTTTAATCAGTTGTGTTTTATGGTCTTTTCAGCAATTTTTGCAGTAAACGGTTGCTCTTTTTGGTACTTCTGTTGGAGACATTGGGTGATGGTTTTTCTGGCTTTGTACTATCCTAACTATAAAATCCTAACCATAAGTAAATGTTGATGGGGTCCGAACTGGCGGAGAAGGACCAGGAGAGAGATCTTGGAGTCATGGTAGATAACTTACTGAAAATGTCGACTCAGGGTGCAACGGCAATAAAAAAAGGCCAATGCTATGCTGGGGAATATCAGGAAAGGAACTGAAAACAAATCCGCCAGTGTTGTAATGTAATGTAAATCGATCAAAAGGCCTCATTTGGAATACTGTGTATAACTCACTAGCATGTGCCACACCCCCTGACATCACTGGTCGAATTTCAGTTTCAGCCCCATTATACCCTATGGGCCATTGAAGTCAATGGCAAAAACTCATAGGGTGTATGAGGAGCTGGAGGAGAGGGGGTTTGAACCCCCTCTCGTTTCCTTCCTCCACAGGCCCGCTGGGAGCTGGGGGAGGGGCTTGCCACCACTGCCATTTGTGCCCACTAGGGGTGTGCAAATAAAATTTTTTTGGCCCCATTCAGATCGGGCCAAATCAGGCCGCATCTGTTCCAGAGGCCAAATGACCCCCACATGTCAGTTTTAGCAGTGCAAGCCCATTCGGTCGGCCAAATGTCAGTTTCAGCTCCATTATACCCTATGGGCCATTGAAGTTTGAGGGAGAGGCTCCAACTTCCAGGGTAGCTGCTGGGGCCCCTCCCCAAAATACCCACCACGTTTCAAGAAGATTGGACCACGGGGTCCAATTCTACAGGCCCCCAAACAGGTTGTCCCATCCCCTCCATTGTTCTCTATGGTGGGAAAAAACGTTACTTTTTTCCCACCATAGAGAACAATGGAGGGAATGGGGGCAACCTGTTTGGGGCCAGTAGAATTAACCCCCCTGGTCCAATCTTCTTGAAACGTGGTGGGTATTTGGGGGAGAGGCTCTAGAAGCTACCCTGTAAGTTTGGAGCCTCTCCCTCAAACCCCCTCCCCTCCAACCACTTTTTAAGCCACCGTCAAATTTTGGTGGCAATTCGGCAGCGGGCCGAATCAGATCAGAGAATCTGATTTGGCCCGTGGCTGCTCTAGTGCCCGCTCCTGGGCTAGCGGAGCTCTGCTCCGCCTCGCTCCAGCCCCAAATGACCCCTGGTTCTGGTCACCACACCTCAAAAAAGGTATAGCATTGGGAAAAGGACAGCTAAAATGATCAATGGGATGGAACACTTTCCCTCTGATGAAAGGTTAAAGAGGCTACAAGCATAGACAGCTTCAAGAGGGGATAGAAAAAACATATGGAGCAGAGGACCATCAGTGGCTATTAGCTACAAGGTATAGGTGGGACATTGTGTTTGGGGCAATGATGCTCTGTATTGTTGTTGCAGGGGGCAACAGTGGGAGGGCTTCTGGAGTTCTGGCCCCACTGCTGGACCTCCTGATGGCATCTGGGTTTTGGCCACTGAGTGACCCCGAGTGTTGGATTGGAGAGGCCACTGGCCTGATCCAACATGGCTTCTCATATGTTCATATGTCCTGGATTTAAAAAATATGAAAGATTGCTTTGAACATAGATTTCAGCAGAGAGGTAGAACATATATTGGAAAATACAAGTCAAGATATTTGCAGAATGAGACACTAATTATGTGTATATTTATGAAAATATTATGCATGCTTTCCAGGTCTGCACATCTAGAAATCCCAAAGCATGTGTAGCTTTTCTTTACTAAATGTTTGTGCAGAATCCCAACAAGAAGCAATCTTGATTGTTGAGATTCTCAGTTATGTCCTATCTTTGGGTCTAGGATTGTGTTTTGAATATATTAACAGAACAGTTGGCAACAAAATCAAAACTCTGGGTTAGATGATATAATTCTATAAATCTCTATCATGTCCCCCCTCCTTAGTAGTCTGTTTTCTAAGCTGAAAAGCCCCACACTCCTCAGCCTTTCCTCATAGGGAAGGTGCTCCAACCCTCTAATTATCTTGGTTGCCCTCCTCTGTACTTTTTCCAACTCTGTGATGTCCTTTTTGAGATATGGTGACCAGGACTGTACTGTACTCCCCATACTGCAGCCCCTGTCCCATACAGTATTCCCTCTAAGCTGAGTTAGTGTGTGCTAACTCATACTTTTTGGGCCTCCGGCTCACACATTTTTGCCTTCGCACAGGAAGGAGGGCTCCACAGCAAACTAATTTAACGCAGCGGCCAAATCGCTCACTCACAATTTTAATGCCAGTAGCTCACAAAGTAGGATTTTTGTTCACAAGACTCCGCAGCTTAGAGGGAGCGCTGTTCCCATGTGGCTTTTTTCCACGCAAGTCCCATGATCTGCAGCACAGCCTTTATTGGTGGTCATGAAAAGTATTGAGTTCTCGGCAGCACAGACAGGGTTGCCCAGTACTCACCTTCTACTGGTGGGGGGGGGGGAGTCCTCTTCGTTCCCACCCCCAAAGTCGTCCGGTCAGGACGACTGCCCGAGCGTGATGATGTCACCGGAAGTGACATCATCACGTTGGGCACGTTGCCGGGGGCGACGCTCTGGCAATTGCCCAAAAACTCTATGGTACCATAGAGTTTTTGGGGGTGATTGCTACAGCGTCGCCCCCGGCAACATGCCCAGTGTGATGATGTCACTTCCGGTGACATCATCACGCTCGGGCAGTCGTCCTGACCGGACGACTTTGGGGGTGGGGTTCCCCCCGCCAGCCGAATCCGGGCCGGCGGATTGGGGACCCCTGTAGCGGGGGATCCCCTGCCCCCCAGGTGGACTTGGCAGCCCTAAGCACAGACGAGGACGACAGCATAGTGATCAGCTCTTAGTTTATTTGAGTTACAGCAAGCATGTCTTAACCGGCCAAGTGGCCAACTATATACACACCCAGGTCCCACGCATAGTCCTATTGGGGGGGTTGAATTTCCTGCCTAGCTCTCATTGGAGGACTGGAGGGATCCTAGGATCCTTGGCCCCTATTGCTCTAGGAACCAAGCTCTGGGTTATTCTTGTTGTTCTTGCTGGCGCCTCGTGGCGGTCAGCGGACACAACAGGTCAGCACAGGGACCCTTCCTCCCTTTTTCAACAGCGGAAAAGCTGGTTCGGTCCAACTCTATGATTTTACACACTGGCAATCAAACCATTCACAAAGGGATGAGCTCTTGTCACATGGTAGTCCCATCACACATGGAGCTGACTGTCTGAGACAATATTGTTTTAGGGTTACCAGCTGTGGCTGACAGTGCCCCAGGAGGAATGGGAGCGTGGGGACAGATATGCTAGCAGCACACCAGCATGTGATGTCACTTCCAGCAAAAAACCAGAAGTGATATCATTACCGGGGGGGGGGGGTGCTCTTGGATTTGCCAAACAGTCTGTGGCTAAACCATAGCGTTTGGGGCAAATCCAAGGGCACTACCACGGCCATAATTCAGTCATTGCCAGTTTTTGCTGGAAGTGATCTCACATGCCAAGGCAACACCACCACGCCCACCATTCCCACCCCCAGAGCCCTGTTTTTCTCACACTGGCCTGGAAGGGGCTGGTGTCAGAATCTGCTGATTCAGACAAAGATTTTTGGGATCTCATGCTATGTATTGTAACCTGTTCCTGTACCCACTTTGTAGTCATGCCTATTGCTATTAGTTGTTCCTGTACCCACTATGTAATCATGCCTATTGCCATTTGCTTGACCATTGTGAATGTATGCTATGTGACCCCAGGTTTATGGCTTTGACCAGGCCTGGTCTATGTATCCGCTTGACCGGGAGAATGACAACTTCAAAGCATGGGAACAATGGGCCTCTCACACTCCTGCCTCCGCATTCCATTCATCCCGGCTGGGAAGACAGGGGAGGACAGGGACCATTTCTTATCAACGTGCGAAGGCCTTGGGGAAGGCATTTGTTATGTGAATATGGTTACATCTGAGGGGTCTGGTTTGGGAAGGGAAATTTACTGCTTCACACCTTGCTTTCTTTCCTGTGGGAAGCAAACGGCCAGAGAACCTTTTGCCCGCGGTTTTTCCCCCTTGTTGATTGGTTACCTATGGGCAATTCAAATTGTGCTGGAGGGTATATTAGACCTGCTTCTATTGTATGCGTTATCTCTGACAATAACCCGAGGACCTGTACCAATGTAGAAACTGGAAATAAAGAACTGTGTTTCATCAACAAAGATCTGATCCTTGACTACTTTGAGCAGAAGCCTCACAGCTGGCAGGGACCAGCAGTCGGCAGCGGGAGACCAGGCCTGCCTCTCTTGTTGAATCCACTCTCCTCTGTTTTATCTGGAGTGAAATGCCACTTGTATGAAATCCGAGTATGATTGTCCTCAAGGTCTTTCTTTCTGACATCAACCCGACGAAGGACTCTGTGGTTCCTTGAAGGGACTGATCCTGCATCATCGGAGGGCTGCCGCCGAGAGAGCTGGACTCATCTTTCTTGGAGACCTCAGCCGAGACCAAAACAGTGATGGCGGCGAAGAATGATTGTAGTAAAGCGGCACTCTCAATTCCAGAGAGACTCCCGGATTCAGAGCCCCAACTGTCAGCACCATCGGCAGCTGGAGTGCCTTTCTGAAAGGACCCCTCTCAGGGCTGCATGAAAAACAATGGCAATTCCTCTGCACAGAGGCCTGCCAGAGGCCACCACTGAAGTGCAGGCTGAGACATCCTCTCCATAGAAGGCCACCCCCCCCCACTTCCCCAGGCTCCCCAGAGGTCAGGGTCTTATGGGGTTGGGAGCAGTAAAGCCAGGCTTCATGTGCGTGGAGAAAATATTGACCAAAGCATCCCTCGCAAAGAAGCTGCAGCGAATGGAAACATCCAGATTTGTAAAGGGCATATTTAAAAAAAAAAAAAAATGTGGAGGCGATTCCAATCCAGGAAATGATGCAATCTTGCTTGAGAAAGCTGCCACGATGACTGAGATGAGAGAGAAAGCTTGAATGTTATCAAAAAAAACTCTTGTCCAAATGAAAATCTATACCAGGAGCCGCCAAGCTTTTTGAGCCAATGGCAACTTTGGGATTCAGATACCGGGTGGTGGGCGCAATCACAAAATGGCTACCATGGGGGTGGAGCCAACCACAAAATGGCAACTACAGGAGGTGGAGCTACACACAGAGGAAGCCCAAGTGTGGGGGATAAGAGTAGTCATTTTAAAAAATAAAAGAAGAGGAGGAGGAGGAGGAGGAGGAGGAGAGATTGAATTTATACCCTGCCCTTCACTATCCAAAAGAGTCTCAGCGTGGTTTACAATCTCCTTTCTCTTCTAGGGCTGCCAAGTGCCGGCGACTTACCGGCGGGGGGGAGTTGTTCTCCCCCTGGGAGCTCTTCTGGCGTGTGCGCACCACGGCGATGTAATGATGTCATCCAGAGGTGACGTCATTACACGGGGGAAGTCGTCCTCACCGGACGACTTCTGGGGCGGGGTTCCCCCCGCTGGCTGAATGCCAGCCGGCGGATCGGGAACCCCTATAGCGGGGGATCCCCCGCCCCCTGGGCTGACTTGGCAGCCCTATTCCCTTCCCTTCCTCATAACAGACACCCTGTGAGGTAGGTGGGGCTGAGAGAGCTCTCTCGAGAACTGCTCTTGAGAGAACAGCTCTGAGAGAACTGTGACTGACCCAAGATCACCCAGCTGGCTGAATGTGGAGGAGTGGGGAATCAAACCTGGTTCTTCCAGATTAGAGTCCGCGCACTTAACCACTACACTAAAACCAACTCTATTTTGGCAAGTGACACCAAAACAACGTTGTTTTAATTTGCACAGCCAAACCATTGGCCAATCAGAAGCCCTGCTAGGCAAGAGCCCCACTTGCCCTCCCCTTTCTGAAAACACTTAGTGGGCGCCAGGAAAGACAGGTGCCCTGGCCCCCACAGGCACCACATTGGGGACCTCCAATCCATGCAGAGCCCTGCTCATCATACTGAAATCAGAATAACCTGTTGGTGGGCTCTTTGTGGGACAGACCTGGACATAAATGGCTAATGGACCCCTCTCCCCAGCATTACCGGTGGCTGCAACGATCCCCAGTTTGTCTGTGTGCATTATGTGCACCTGTGCTACATTCAAACGCCTGCAAAACACCCAACTCTAGTTATTTATTTGAGATATTTGTATCCTAATGTTTGTCCTGGGGACACGTACTCTTCCCGCAGCCCATCTCCCTGCAGCAATCTGTACTGCACAAACATTTTGCCTTTCTCTCCTGCAGAGATGCTACCTACCCTGGGTTGGCGAGAGAGAGGCGAGTATGGCTAGCTGACGTAACACCCCCACCCCTGCAGCTGCCTGCTTTTCTGAGCGATACAGGCAAAATGTCCTCCATCTCCTTCAGGTGTGCAGCCTATTTTCGGGAGAGGGATGCAGCCCCTGCCTCTGTTCTCCAAGGAAGAGAATGACATGGCAAGCAAAGAGGAGACCACTGCTTCATGAAAGCCGGAGGAGATTGGTGTAAACTGAGGACTTTTACGCCTTCTCATTTTCCTTGCTTGTGCGTAGCTGTTGCTTCGGGGTCGTCCCCCCCCCCCCCCCCCAATACTGCATGTGTTTCGCTCCCTCTAGAGGTTGATTCTATATTACACCAATTTATGCCCCACATTTCTCCCTTCAGATTTAAACTGTGGGTTTTTATGCGGGACATAAAGAGATGTGATATCGCCAGACATAAAAAGATGCAATATTGACTGCTAGAGGAAGCAAAACACATGTGGAAAAGAACACCCCCCCCCCCCAAGCAACAGCAACACGCAAATGAGGAAAATGAGACTGCAGAAAAGCCCTCAATATGCCGCGCAAAGGAATGTCTACAGACAGGGGTCCTTTGGGGCCGGAGCTAGGCAGAGCAGAGCTCCACCAGCCCAGGAGTGGGCACTAGGGCAGCCTGATTTGGCCCGCCACTGAATTGCTGCCGAAATTTGGTGGCGGCTTTAAAAGTGGCTGGAGGAAAGGGGGTTGGAGGGAGAGGCTCCAAACTTGCAGGGTAGCTGCTGGAGCCTCTCCCCCAAATACCCACCAAGTTTCAAGAAGATTCCCTCCATTGTGGAAAAAAATTAACGTTTTTTCCCACCATAGAGAACAATGGAGGGAACGGGGGCAACCTGTTTGGGGTCCATAGAATTGATCCCTGGTCCAATCTTCTTGAAACATGGTGGGTATTTGGGGGAGAGGCCCCAGCAGCTACCCTGCAAGTTTGGAGCCTCTCCCTCAAACCCCCTTTCCTCCAGCCGCTCATATGCCCTATGAGTTTTTGCCATTGACTTCAATGGCCCGTAGGGTATAATGGGGCTGAAAGTGAAATTCAGCCGGTGATATCAGGGGGCGTGGCATATGCTAATGAGTTATGCTAATGAGCTCCTGCACCTCTTTTTCTACAAAATGACCCCTGCCTACAGAGATTGCCCTGTCTGGCGGGAACACTTGCTTATTCTTGTGAATTCGAGACACCCCTGTTCCTTAGATTTCCTACTGAGACTTTCTTCTATCGTTAACCTCTTCTGCTTTCATTTTTACACTTGCACAACTGTAGAAAACAGTGGAAGCCAAAGAGTTTTGAAGATTTACTGAATGGAGTTTTAGTTGGTTTGTCTGTTTTTAGTGTTCAGGTAGTTATTTTGAGGAACAGAAGAAATTAGATCAGGCCTTGGATGAGGTAATTTTTGAATGTACATCATATCACTGCCATGAGTATAGTAGGTGGCCTGGGATTCTGGACTCCAGATTTGAAATTTAACCCTCAAAAGCTGCTGGATGGTGGGAGGGGTTGTTCTGAACCACAGAATCATAGAATCACAGAGTTGGAAGCGGCCATAAAGAGGCCATCTAGTCTAACCCCCTGCTCAATGCAGGATGAGCCTACAGTATCCCTGACAAGTGTTTGTCGCTGTTTGAAGACTGCCAGGGAGGGAGAGCTCCCCACCTCTCGAGGCAGCTGATTCCACTGTTGCACAACTCCTACTGTAAAAAAGTTTTCCTTAAGATCCAGCCGGTGCCTTCCTGCCCTTAATTTAAACCCATTCTTTCGAGTCCTCTCCTCTGCTGCCAACAGGAACAGCTCCCTGCCCTCCTCTAAGTGACAGCCCTTCAAATCCTTCAAGAGAGCAGTCATGTCCCCCCTCAGCCTCCCTGAGAAGTATTGGAATCAGGAGTCCATGGAACAGTGAAACAGCTAGATCTTTTTCGCTGGTCCGGATGAAGCATACAACCCAGGGCTCCGAGTCCTCCCCCCATGCCGGTCAGGGACAATCCCCCGACCTCGCCCAACTGGCCTGACAGGCTATTATCAGTCTATTTACGTCTCATAGGTTCCCTGGGAGAAACCTAGGTACATGATTGGTGGCCGGTTAGAATCCACCTGGCCTTTGTTCTACCTGGCTGAAGCTCAGGTAGTTTCTTGGCCATGTGCTCTGGCCACATGGCGGTCGCCATTATTGGAGCACATGGCGACCGCATGGTCAATACATAACACTCCTCTTCTGCTGACTGAACATTCCCTAGTCCCTCAGCCTTTCCTCCAGGCCCCCGATCATCCTCTTTGCTCTCCTCTGAACACACTCCTTTCTGTCCACATCCTGTTTGAAGTGAGGCCTCCAGAACTGCACACAACACTCCAGGTGTGGCCTGACCAATGCAGTGTGCAGCGGGACTATGACATCTTGCGGTTTGGACATTATGCCTCTGCTGATACACCCCAAGACTGCATTCGCCTTTTTTGTCACTCGGGACCCTGTCACTGGAGAATGGGGGCTGACTTTTGCATTTGCAGTGTTTCTCTAACTGGAAGTAATCCTGACTGTTGCTCTATACGAGGGGGAAAGACAAGCGCAATATGAAGACCTCTCTTTCCTCCTGCCTGGGTTTAAAGCCCTGTTGGAGGCTCCTTCAAGGAGAGGCATAGTCAGGACAAACAAGAAAAGAACATGAGACGAGCCTTGCAGGATCAGACCTGCCTTAGCAATATGGGGATAAGAATAATTTACAGCATTGTTGTGTCAGGACAGAATAATAGACGTAAAATGCTTTAAATACTCTTAAAACACTATATAATTCCAAAATGTATTATTTATTACCCATGTTTGTCTATGTGATTGTTACGTGATCTAAATGCATCATTATTTCATCTTCATTAAAAAAAACACCTGGTCTCATATGAATCTTATGTTTACTATTCAGTGCTTTGGTGTTTCTCCTAATCTTTGATCCCAAAGCATAGCTAGCTGGAGGATCAGGCCAACACATTCTTTCTTCTATCCTGCCAAACGTTTCTCTAAATTCTTCAGAGCTGTTGAATGCTTGTTGAAAATCAAAGTAATCCGGTGCTTTAAAAATTCCACCTATTCTTTCCACTATTCAAAATCACCTACTCTAGACAAATGCCTTCTCTGCAGAAAGTAAAAGTATCAAGGAAACGTCTTAATATTTTTGGAGTAGAAATTATTACAATCAATGTTTATCATTAAATGGCAGCATTCCCTCTGAGAAGAAACAAGTCTTACAGTGCAATCCCAAACAGAGTTACACCCATCTAAATCCATTGAAGCTTTTTAGGATTGCACCATTGTTGTCCTTGAGGCATACAGGGCTTTTTTTTCTGGGGGGAGTTCCTGAACCTCTTTGACAAAATTCTTTTAAAAATGTTTAAAAGTTCATGAGTTTTCAGTATACAGATTTCCCTCTTGAAATTTCTGGCACCTCTCCCCCACCCCCCAAAAGCTCTGCCTTTGGCTAATATTTTATTTAATCTCTTTATAAAACATCAGCCATAGTATAGACCTACCTGTATGTTTCAACATTGCCTTCATCTCTCCCTGGGTTAAGGGTGAGAATATTATTAACTTTATTCCAAGGTTCCAAGAGAGAGTTTTTGTTAACTACTAATGATTCCCTTCTAATATTCACTTGAGAGACCTCTGGTTGTTACCCTGTGCTGATGCAAAACTACTTGAAATCATCTTTGTTCTGAACTGGGACCAAATCATTGAGGTGACAATAAGGGATGCTTGACTTGTATGCAGGGGTCCATTGGGGCCGGAGCGAGGCGGAGCGAAGCTCCACCAGCTCAGGACTGGCCAGTAGGGCAGCCACAGGCTGAATCAGATTCTCTAATCTGATTCAGCTCGCCACTGAATTGCCGCTGAAATTCGGTGGCAACTTTAAAAGCCACTGGAGGGGAGAGGGTTTGAGGGGGAGGCTCCAAACTTGCAGGGTAGCTGCTGGGGCCTCTCCTTGAAATGCCCACCAGGTTTCAAGAAGATTGGACCAGGGGGTCCAATTCTACAGGCCCCCCAAACAGGTTGCCCCCATTCCCTCCATTGTTCTCTATGGTAGGAAAAAAGTTAACATTTTTCCCTCCATAGAGAACAATGGAGGGGATGGGACAATCTGTTTGGGGGCCCG
Organism: Lepidodactylus listeri; assembly: GCA_029233225.1. Classification (NCBI taxonomy): domain Eukaryota; kingdom Metazoa; phylum Chordata; class Lepidosauria; order Squamata; family Gekkonidae; genus Lepidodactylus; species Lepidodactylus listeri. The sequence goes on along the minus strand of JARCFY010000017.1, from coordinate 14,998,653 downwards.
TAGAATTGGACCCCGTGGTCCAATCTTCTTGAAACCTGGTGGGCATTTCAAGGAGAGGCCCCAGCAGCTACCCTGCAAGTTTGGAGCCTCTCCCTCAAACCCCCTTTCCTCCAGCCCCTCATATACCCTATGAGTTTTTGTCATTGATTTCAATGGCCCATAGGATATAATGGGGCTGAAACTGACATTCCCTTTCTGACACACTTCTGGCGATGTCAGGGGGCGTGGCATATGCTAATGAGTTATGCTAATGAGTTATGCTAATGAGCTCCTGCACCTCTTTTTCTACGAAAGGACTCCTGACAGTAACATACATGTAAGGAAAATGAAAATGTGGAAAAGCCCAGTGGTTCCGTTGGTTCAGACTGCAGGAAGGTTTACATTTTACTGTCTTCTCATTCCTTTGCTTGACAACATACTTTGCTTATGGATGCTTGCAGGTGTTGTGTCTGGTTGTGCGTGGATGTCTTCTTGTGACCCCTCCCCTCTGGGTCTCCTCTGTGTTCAAGCTCATCTTTTTTGTTTGATTATTGCCCTCTGTATTCAGTACATTCATGTCTGAAGAACAACAAGGCTGGATGCTGGAGCACCAATAGCGTGTGCGGTTCATACAGTAATCTATGGCATTAGTCCACACTGCTCGCATTTCAGAATGGAAACCACCTGTCAACGAATTATTTGTGTGTTTTGCCCATTCTGCCAGAGTGGTGGGCAGCAGATGATTTTTTTAAAATAATGAATGAGGAATTCATATGTGTGAAATGCTGTTGATAACTCGTAAGAGACTGGCAGCTATGTGATCACATGTGGGCAAGTGCATTCAGTCAGGCATTCCAATTTTCACACGTAAATGTTTAGATATTTAAAACCGATTTGCAGTTTGTGCTGTCTTTAAGAAGAAAGAGGAGACAAATTTGATCTACTCTGCCTTGTAGCCAAATGCTAAAACATTCATTCATTCATTCATTCATTCATTCATTCATTCAATTTAGACCCAGCCAATGAGCATGTTCTAAGTGGAAAGGAATCATGGGAATGAGTCCATCCTGGATCTCCACTGGCAGTGCACACTGGGACAGATACAAGGAGACTCACAAATGTGGATGAAAATGCGCATCTGGCGCATGTGCAATTTGAGGTACACATTACCAGGTAAAAGGGTCACACAGTATATGTTGAACACACAACACTTGGTTAGGCCCTCATTGACTCCTTTTAACAGTGTAATCCTGAGCAAAGTTACCCTTTTGTAAGTCCATTGCAGTTAATGGGCATGGAATGATGAAATTTTGGGCTTTTCTGCATTGTCATTTTCCTTGCTTGTGTGTTCCTGTTGTTTTGGGCTTTTTTCTGTTCTGCATGTGATTTGCTTCTTCTAGTGGTCAGTTCGATATTACATTGAGTTACGTCTGGTATAAAAACTTCCAGTTTAAATCTACAGGGAGATATACTGGACATACATCAATGTAATATCAAACTGACCACTAGAAGTAGCAAAACATGTGTGGAACGGAAACACCCCCCCCCAACCAACAGGAACATACAAGCAGGGAAAATTAAATGTGGAAAAGGCCTTGGTTTAGGATTGTGCTGTAGTTTGAGGACAAAGTACCAGTAACTCTGCAGATAAACAACTTGATTTTAAATCTACATCCTAGTCTTTTGCCAAAAGTTTTTTTCCTTTGTTCTTTCCATGTTATGCAAATTAGTCTGCAATCCTTAGAACACTTCTTAGCAGAAAATCCCATTGGACAGACTTGAGTAGGATTTTAGGTAGTCCTGTTTAGGATTGCTCACACGATCTTGCTTTTCAGATTTTTAATCTTTCCATACAGCTAAACAGGGCTTTTTTTCTGGGGGGATGCACTGGAACGGAGTTCCAGAACCTCTTCAACAAAATTGTTTTTTAAAATCTTTAAAAGTTCACGAGTTTTCTGTATAACAGATTGAAAACTTCATTTCCCTCTTGAGAGTTCCGGCACCTCTTCTTTTAAAAATAAGAAAAGAAAAGAAAAAGAGAAAATCCCTGCAGCTAAAGAAGACTTGAATGTCAAAAAAAGTGCAGGCCACATTTTGAATATTGTGTATCCCAACAGAAGGCGTTGCTTTGTTTCCAATTACTCAAAAACACATTTGCTTATCTTTGCAGCGGACTGCTTCTTTGCATCTTGTTCCTGCTTTACGCTCCCTTGGGCATATTCCTCATCCATTGAAGAGTTCCCACAGCTATGACAGAGAAGTGCTCCATAATACATGCTTGGCTTGGATCTGCTGAAGCAGCTCTGTGAACGGAAGGATTTCCATCCCCAGAGCGTGGACCTTCTCCCCTCCCCTCTGCTGCTGAAGTCCAAAATGCCTCCTGAAATGGTGGTCCTGGGGTGGGGGGATCTCCAGCACTGAGGGGCATTTGGGCTCCAGCAAAAGGGTGAAGGTGAGAACATCGCACTCCATGGACAAAAAGTCTTCCATCTGTGGCAGCACTCAGATCGATCCCATCCTATGCATTTTACCACTCTGTAGACTCTAATCTGGGAGAACTGGGTTTGATTCCCCACTCCACCACATGCAGCTGCTGGTGTGTGTGCTGTTCTCAGAGGTGTTCTCTCAAGGGCAGTCCTCGAAAGAGCTCTCTCAGCCCCACCCACCCCACAAGGTGTCTGTTGTGGGGAGGGGAAGGCAAAGGGATTGTAATCCGCTCTGAGACTCCCTCGGGTAGTGAAGGGGAGGTATAAATCCAATTTCTTCTCCTTTTCCTCCTCCTCCTCCTCCTCCAGTCCAGGGAATCCTCCAAGGAAGAGACACTTCTGTAATATTTCTGAGCCTACAAATAAATATTACCAGAATGAGGAGTGGCTTAGATCACCTTTAATATAAGAAGCAACTAAAATATCTTGCGCAGCCAACTCTAGGTCCTGTTCTTGAACAAATGAAGGCCACGTGATCATAGGGCAAGCCCACTGCTGACCAGTTCCTTAACACTGGAAAACATGAGGGAATGTATTGAGGCAGGGTTGCCAGTGATTCCTTGGGAAATTCCTGGAGATTTTGTGGTGGAACCTGGTGGTGGCAAGGTTAGGGGGTAAGGGAGGGACCTCAGTAGGGTCAAAGGCCATGGAGCCCACCCTCTGCAGCTGGCATGTTCTCCAAGGGAAATGATTCCTGTCGTCTAGAAATCAGTTGTAGATCTGGGAGGTCTCCAGGCCCCACCTAGAGATTAAGGACAAGAGATCATGGGACAGGCTGAATTTCATAGGAAAGCAACCATGGTATAATAATGAAGTCGTGTTTAGGAAAAATATATCTTCTTTAATTATCCAGTGAGTAACAAACCATTAAAGTTGTTTCCTTTGAAATAAATTGGTCTCAAATCTGTCTTGACAGTACAGCGCTCAGCAGACCGTTTCACTCAAGGTTTCATCCGATGAGACCTTACACAAAGTCCCACCTTGAGGTTGGCAACCCTTAGCAGGTCTGCTCAGAAGGCTTCTCAAGTCTATCTGGCAGGGCTTGCTCCCAGGAAAGCGTTTCAGGGATTGGACTGCAAATGATAAAGTCTGTGTCACTACTAAATTTGCTGGAGGAAGGCGCCATGGGAGCCGGGGGGGAGGCTTCAAACTTGGCTAAGCAGAGTGGTAAGAGACAAGCTGGTCTTTCTGGTAAGGAAACTCTGTGTGACTGGGAAATGAGACATCGCAGCGGAGCAAGGAAGGATCCCACGAAGACACAGCAGCTGGGCAAACAGCTGGTGGCACGTTTCTCTTTGCCCGCCATTGTGGGACATTCTAGGCTGGGGAAAAAATACCCTGCTAGACTGAAATCAACAACAGTGTAACAGGAGTGTCAAAGGTAGCAGGGAGAATGCACAGGTATGAGAAAGATCGGGTTTTAAAAGCTGCTCTCAGGATCACAGCATGAGCAAAATTATCCCGCGGGGATCTTGCTGATTCTTGAGGCCATAAATTGATCATCTGCGGTGATGGGAGGGGAGGGGGCAGCCTTTGCCCCTCTGGTCTGTGTTGCAGAGGGGGAGGAAGATTTGGTAGATTTCCTACGTTGCTTTGGGATGCAGCAGAGAGCAGGGAGGCAGCGCTGTCCTTGTGACGCTGGAAAGAAGGATTTGCTGCACCCACCACTCTGACTGGTGGCTGAAAAGAATTACGCGTCTTCCAAAATGGTGATGCATCTTGACTGTGCTAGCACTAATGGTGACCTACCAGGCTTCTGTTCGTTATCAGATCAATATTGAAGATTTCTGTGAAGTCGTCTTTATCCCGCCAAAGGTAGAAACGGAGGACGATGCATCCTGCGGTCTGTACTTCCTCCACTCTCTTTAAAATCTCCATTCCGTATCCAGTAATGCGACATGCAGCTTTATAATGCGCCACACCAGCCTGGGGCGAGGATCCCTGAAGGACTGCTTCCTCCAAGATTGTCTAGTCTGTCAGTTAAGATCCGCACCACAAGTCCTGCTTGCAGACATACTTGATGGCAACCAGACACGGGGAGTTTTCAGAAGTGGACCCTCACTTGGGGAATGCCTTTTCCCTTGAGTCTTGAGGGGCATGGACACCTGCATTGCTTTCTTTCAGGTGCCAAACCAAAACCTTTCTGCTCACCCAGACTTATAATTGAGGGTTTTTGATAAGTATTGGAGTCGGGAGTCCATGGAACAGTGAAACAGCTAGATCTTTATTGCTGGTCTGGATGAAGCATGCAACCCAGGGCTCCGAGCCCTCCTTTTATGCTGGTCAGGGATAATCCCCCGACCTCGCCCAACTGGCCTGATAGGCTATTATCAGTCTGTTTACATCTCATAGGTTCCCTGGGAGAAACCTAGGTACATGATTGGTGGCCGGTTAGAATCCACCTGGCCTTTGTTCTACCCGGCTGAAGCTCAGGTAGTTTCTTGGCCATGTGCTCTGGCCACATGGCGGTCGCCATTACGGGAGCACATGGCGACCGCATGGTCAATACATAACAGTTTTATAAGCCAACTTGGGCATGTTCCTAGAGTTGTGGTGTAAAAATGTTCTCAGTATATAAAAAGTCAACACATTTTAATGAAGATCTGTTCTAAACCCACAGCACAAACAATTATTTTTTTTTTCACGTTACGTTTCTTCTTGTGGCGACGCCCTTGTGAGGCGATGGTGTTCACCTTTCAAATCAAGGAGAGAAATGCCGGAAGGGATGAGGACCGCGACTGAATTTCCCACAGAAGTTCTGGCCCTCAATATTGTTTATGATATTTATTTATCTTTTTTTGTGTGTGTGCTGCTTCTCCAGGAACCTGCCCAAGGCCGCTTAAAAAATAAAACATAATAAAAACAAAATATCAAAAGAGATGAACTAAAATCCAGCATTAAAAACCCAGGCCAACATAAAAACATCGGCCATGAAAACAGAGCACAGACCACTGAAAACACAACTTACGTTTCCAGTCTAAAATAGTGTTTAACGAATCAACCCCTTAATTAAAAGCCTGAGTGAACAGAAACATGCTGGCCTGACTCCTAAAAGTGAAGTTGCTGGGAAGGGTTGCCAGTTTCCAGGTTGGGGATGGAGATCTCCTGGAATCACCACTGTTCTCCAGGCTACAGAGATCAGTTCCTCTGGAGAAACTGGGGGCTTCGGAGGTTGGATTCTACGGCATCATACCCTGCTGAGGTCTCCCCCCAAACCCCACCCTATCCAGGCTCCACCCCCCAAAGGCTCCACGAATTTCCCAACCCAGAGTTGGCAACTCTAGACAACCAGGTGAGCTGTAAGGGTAAGGGAAATTCACAAGCAATGTAGCATCACTGAAGGCACACCGAGCAGGGCTTGTGAGGCAGATCATAACTGACGGGGCAGACAATAGGTGAGGAGGCGGTCCTTTAAATCCTTTGAGTGCTTCTCTTCCTAGAAGCAAAAAGACTAAGCCATCGCAAGCCTGCTTCCTCATGTACCTTCAGGACGCCCCTGTATTACCCTTTCTTTCCCTGGAGCAGCTCCTTGGCTTTTGATATTTTTTTCCTCAGGATAATATTCATGTCTCTTTCTGCCTTGGGAAGTCCCTACCCTGGCACTCTTCTCACTTCCATGGGTCTGTCATAGTGCCCCACTCCAGGGATAAGGGGGGACGACGACGATGACTTAGCCCTGAAACCCAGGATCAAGAACCCAAAGAGGTAAGTAAAACAGAATAGAGGGCTAACAATAAAAACTTGCTGTATATAATATAAAAAGATACAGGTATTTATTAGCAAAGAGTTAAAGAAAAAACATGTAAGGGCCCAATCACACCGTAACCAGCAGCACAGACCCAGTGCCTGGGGTGGTCTTTCCTGAGAGAGAGAGACACCCCCAGAATGACCTCCGAACCTCCACAAGCAGTGCCCTCATAAAGCCAGGCTTGGCTTAAACAGTGGCTTTTGCTGGGAGGCCAGGAGAACCACATTTTAGCTGGGAAAGCTGAGACCAAGGGCTAGGTCAGCGGCATGGTCAGACATCCTCCATGCAACCCCCCCCCCCCTCTTCTCAGCTCAGTCCAAAAAGGGCTAAGAATGGGTCAGTCTCTGCCCTTGCCTTAGGCATCTTCTACTGACCAAGTGGCTCTTCTTTTGCCTGTCAAATGCACAGGCAGGCAGAGACAATAAGCCACTGGTCCCTGTGTCCCTGTCATGAACGGAACATGTTGTATGTTTTCTGTCCCAAATCCTTTCACACCCTGGAACTCAGAAAACACCTCTAGGAAATCCTTACATTTCTGCACCTGTTTGTCTAAGATATCTGCATTTCTCTCACCGATGCCAGACCCATCAAGGCAAACGTTGGCTGTAGAATGGTCATCCATTCAGCTTCATCCTGTCAAGGATTTTCTCCTCTGTCTGGTACCAGGGAAACATCAGATTGCCCTATTATTCCACAACGGGAATCCCATCAATCCATTGTGAAACTCGCTACCATGCTTTAACATACCTTCAGGATACATTTTGGGGTATAAATATACCCTGTCTTGCACATGCCCAGTGTGACTTTAGCTTGGTGCGCACAAAGCGAACACCCCTGAGCAACACTCAGGTCCTCTGAGGTCTCACTGGTCAGTCCACACGTCTCCTCTCATCTTGCCTTGGGATCCCTTCATCTCTTCAGGATAGGTATAGCATTACCCTGACATTCCCCAACCCCTTCTACTTGTCTGCTAACCACTTTCTATATCTTTTTGTATGCTTGCAGCCTCTGGTCTAAATGTAAATATCTAGATTATTATTATTATTAGTTAAATAAAACCTATTTCCGTTACAATTGGGACTGGTCACTGCCTTACACTAAGGGTCTAAAGGGAACTATCTCCGTAAAAACTGATAGCAGATCCACGCTATACCCCAGCCTCTTGCTTGTTCTGCCTTTGTAGCTAATTCCCCAATCAAAGCAAAGGCAAGATATTTATTCAGTAAAGCTGTCTTGGGGTAACAAAACCTCATGTAAAAATACCAAAATCTTACACACAAGGGCCAATGGACTTGACCTGATGCTAGGGCTGCCAAGTCCCCCCCGGGGGGCGGGGATTCCCCCACTAAATAGGTCCCCAATCTGCCGGTCCAGATTCAGCCGGCGGTGGGAACCCCACCCCCAAAATGGCCACATCAGGCCAACGTGCCCGGTGTGACGACGTTGCCCAGAAGTGATGTCATCACGCCGAGCACATTGCAGGGCAACGCTCTAGTAATCGCCCTGAAAACTCTATGGTACCATACAGTTTTTAGGGCGCTTGCCAGAGCATCGCCCAGTGACGTGCCTAGCATGATGACGTCACTTCCAAGCAACGTCATTGCGCTGCGCTAGTGCTTTGCACGTGCACGAGGGTCCTGAACCAGGAGCGGGACTCCCCCACTCGAACTGGTAAGTAACTTGGCAACCCTACCTGATGCGTTTCTTCCTGTGTAGGCCTTCTTCAGAGATCGAACACAACAAGGAACAAGTTGGCTTATATCACAATATACAACGATAGTGGCAGCTACCTGAAACCCAGTGATGGTGTTTTGTAGAGACTCCAGCATAAACACCATTCCAGAAATCATCGGCTTCCCAGGATCACAATGGTAACTGGATGCAACTTTGCATGGGCATAGGGTTGCCAGGTGTGGGTTGGAAAATACCTGGAGACTTTGGGAGTGGATCCAGGAGACAGCAGGGTTTGGGGAGGGGAGGGGTCTCAGCATGGCACAAGGCCATAGAGTCCACCCTACGAAGCAGCCATTTTCTCCAGGGGAGCTGATCTCTGTCAGCTGAAGGTCAGTTGTAAAAGCGGGGGATCCCAAGGCCGCACCTGGAGGCTGGTAACCCTACATGGGCATGACTAGGCAAGGGCATGAGTCAGATGGGTGTCCCCATGTGGCAGATGGTCACTGAGTCATGCAAAAAGAACCCATCCTTGTGAACATGTTATGGTTGTGGGACCCATAATACCAGTAGGGGCGCTGCTGTACCTGGGCCTCTGGATTGGTATGGGGGAAGAAAATTTTCTTCCAGAATATTTCCCCCACGCCTTTTGGACTCAGCTTCCTCAGGGAGACCTGTGGAATATGAAAGCAGCCATGATCTCACCAATCCAAACCCCCGTTGGGGTTATTAATTTTTTGGAAGGACATTGTCTTTCCACTGCCCCATCGTTTTTTCTTCGTCACTTTTGCTCCCAACGGGGCAGCCCTTTGCTTTCTTCCTGTTGGGCCTCCACATTGCCAGCTTTTTATATTTGTTCTTTCTAGGTGTCTTTTGCTGGTATAAGATTTTCTCCCGCTTCTGATTTTTGTAATGATAGTGGTGTGAGCAATGGATGTTTTGATGGACTGGGGATTTGAGTGATTATACTGTTATCTTGGATTATCTAGGACTTGAAACTTTGTAAGCCACGTTGAGTCTTGTGTTCTGGGAGAAAAGCAGCAGATAAATATGTGAAACAGATAAAATAAATATACTGGGTTACGGGAGGTACTATGGGATCGAGGCACAGGGTGAAGCAGCAACAAATAAACATCTCAGATGCAGAGTTGGCATTCCTGGCATGCAAATGCCACCCTCTTCTTCCTGGTTGTGGCTTTCTCCCAGCGCCTGCTGCTCAGGATCTCAACGAGTGTCCTTCGCACCCCTCCTTGGGGGGGGGGTAGGGTTGCCAGCCTCCAGGTGGGGCCTGGGGATCCCCTGCTTTTACAACTTATCCCCAGCTGACAGAGATCAGCTCCCCTGGAGAAAATGGCTGCTTTGAAGGGTGGACTCTATGGCATTGTACCATGCTGAGGCTTCTCTCCTCCCCTAACCCTGCCCTCTCCTGGCTCCACCTCCAAAGTCCCCAGGTATTTTCCAACCCAGACTTGGCAACCCTGGGGGGGGGGGGGGTTCTACTCTCGGTGGCCACTGAAATGCTTTCTGATGTTACTATGTTTCTCTCTGTGGCAGGGTACCGTGCTGAACCCCACGAGGCAAAGGGAATGCTTGAAAATTAGCGTGTGTGCAAATGACTTTTATTTATTCAGAGCATTCCAAGGTTTTTGACCTCTACAATCTGGGGCGTAAGGCTTAATTCACGTATATAAGATGTAAATTCTCAGTACACGTCCGTGGGGGTGGGGGAGATGGCTTCTGTTCAGATGAACATGGCTGTAATAGTAGCAGCGCGCTGAACTGAGTGGCACGCTGGCAGAATGATCTAGAAGTCACAGGTAGGATTGCCGGTGTCCAGGTGGGACCTGGATATCTCCCAGAATGACGACATCCCCAGACTACAAAGATCAGTTCTCCTGGAGAGAATGGCTACTTTGGAGGGTGGCCTTATACCCTGCTGAGGCCCCTCCCCTCCCCAAAACCTCCCCTTTCCAGGCTTCACCTCCAAATCTCAGGAATTTCCCAGCCGGGAGCTTGCAACTCTAGTCACAGGGCAAAAATCTGGCTAGAAGCCTCTGTTTGTTCTGTAGCTGCCCTCTAACCACTGTGCCATGAGGAGGGACGGTGCCTTCTGCCTTTGGAAGGAGGGTTCCAGAGAGGATCAGAGCGGAGCCTGTTGCCAGACGGAGACCAAAGCAAGCAACTGCGCAAAACCAGGGCTGTACAAAACATCAGTTTCCCATTTCTCTTGGTTTTTGTATGGTGTCGTTGCCAACTGATGCATTTCCGCTCTTTATACCACTGATGTTGCTGCTTTGCTTATTTCTTTTATGGCATTTTAATGAACCAGTCCGTGTTAAAAACTAGGCCCCACATGTAATTGTAATAGTTCCGTTTAGGGTTGCCAGGTCCATCTTAGTCCCCACTGGGGGACTTTGGGGGGCGTTCCCGGAAGGGGCAGGGCCTCCCCAATGTGATGACGTCCCAGCTCCAAGCCCCACCTCTGCTGGGTCCTCTGATGATGGGCACTCAAAGGGACCCCTTTAAGTGCCCGCAGCCGAAGGACCCTGCCTGCCCAATCTTAGAGCGGCATCAGGCGCGTGGCCCACAGCTGCCCCTCTCCCTCCTCTCTTGCAAGAGAGAAGGGAGAGGGGTGGCTGTGGGTGTTGGGGCTTGGGGGCGGGACTTCCCCAACGGCCAGCTGTCCAGGCAGCAGATACAGCCCCCCCCCAAAAGCGGGTAACCCCCACCAAACCAGGGGGTCTGGCAACCCCAGTTCAATTGAACATTGTTCATACAGCTGGAGGGAAAACATGACTGCCGTTTTGTCTTTAGTGTCAGAAACTGTGATTTTCGAATTTAAGTGTGTTCACAAAATCTGGTGGCATCTCTACACAAAATCGACAAAAGGCACTGCATCAGCCCTGTGGTTGAGGGCATAATGGGGAGCAGGCCTTGGGGGCGGGGTGGGGAAAGAGGTGCCGGAACTCTCAAGAGGGGAATGAAGGTTTCATTCTGTATACTGAAAACCAGGGCTTTTTTGGTAGAAAAAGCCCAGCAGGAACTCATTAGCATAATAGGCCACACCCAACAGCAGAAACTCATTAGCATATTAGGCCACACCACTGGCAGCACAGCTTATTAGCATATTAGGACACCCCCCCATGTCACCAGAAGAGTGGTCATCCAGCCACACCCACCTTTTGCTTCTTATTCTGTTTAGCTTGTTTGTTGTCAAAACCCTGGGCTTTTTTTTTGTAGCAGGAATTAATTTGCATGTTAGGCCACATACCCCTAAGGTAGCCAATCCTAATGAGTTTCTGCTGTTGGGTGTGGCCTATTATGCTAATGAGTTCCTGCTGGGTGTGGTCAACTCAGGAGCCAGCCGGAACTCCGTTCCTGTGCGTTCCTGCCCAAAAATAGCCCTGCTGAAAACTCATGAACTTTTAAACATTTTTAAAAGAACTGTGTCAAAGAGGTTCCGGAACACCATTCCGGCACGTTCTCCCCCCCCCCCCCCAAAAAAAAGCCCCGAGGGAGAGACAGTATTCCTTTCACCTCAGACATTGGTTTTGTGCCCCCATTTCTCTGAGTGGTCGAAGTTTCAGGTTTTACAGGCTCAGGTTGTGTTGTGAGTATAAGAGGCATAAGATGCTTTGGCCATATTTACAAGCTAAGAAAGGGAGGCAGGCAAACAGCAGTGATAATCAGCAAAGCAGAATTCGTTCCCCTTTCTAGGGTTGCCGGGTCCCCGCTGGCCACAGGTTGGGAAACTCCTGGAGATTTGGGGGGGGTAGCCTGGGGGGGGGGGAGGACAGGGACCTCAGTGGGGTACAATGCCACGGAGTCCACCCTCCAAAGCATCCTTTGTCTCCAGGGGGACTGATCTCTTTGGTCTGGAGATGAGGTGTAATTCTGGGGGATCCCCAGGTCCTTCCTGGAGGCTGGCATCCCTACCTTAGACCCAACCAAGACTCCTTGCCAGCTAGATGGGAGAACTGCCTCTCTCCTTTAATCCACCCTACATTCACGCATATGTTGGGGCGAATTGTGCGTGTGATCGCAAACAATGATGTCTTTGTTTGAGCAAGCGCGGCTCCTTCATTAATTTTTTTTTCCAAATACCTTACAAATGTGTCACAGGCAGGGCTTTTTTTGTAGAAAAAGCCCAGCAGGAACTCATTAGCATAATAGGCCACACCCAACAGCAGAAATTCATTAGCATATTAGGCCACACCACTGACAGCACAGCTCATTAGCATATTAGGCCACACCCATATGTTACTGGTGGTCATCCAGCCACACCCACCTTTTGCTTCTTATTGTGTTTACCTTGTTTGTTGTCAAAACCCAGGGCATTTTTTGTAGCAGGAATTAATTTGCATGATAGGCCACATACCCTTAATGCAGCCAATCCTAATGTGTTTCTGCTGTTGGGTGTGGCCTATTATGCTAATGAGTTCCTGTTGGGTGTGGCCAACTCAGGAGCCAGCCGGAACTCCGTTCCTGTGCGTTCAAGCCCAAAAAGAGCCCTGGTCACTGGAAATTATTTGTTTGTTGCATTTATATCCCGCCCTATCCCGTGATGGGCTCAGGGTGGCTCACAACAAGGATAAAACAATAAATGTACAATTAAAACCAATTAAATAAAGACCAGATGGCAGCCGCAAATAACATCAGTCCAGAGCACTAATACACTTCCTGTTAGATGTTACTAGGCCTACTATGGGCACAGGGGAGTATGGTTTGTGGAAAGGGCCCTGGGCTGTTGGGAAGAGGCTTGTCTCCCCATCTCAAGAGGAGCCAGTTGATGGTCCAGGGGACCACAGACAGAACTCATTGACTGGGGAAGAGTCGGGGCTGCAGTCCCACTGTGTTTTGAGCCCATAGTCTTCATCAGGGATGTGAGTAAAGTCTGACTCTTCAGTTCACTGGGATATCAAGTACAGTCCTGTAGGGCAGTGCCCGTCAACCATTCCAGACCCACCTTGCATGGGGCCCTCTAAGGGTCATTTTACACCTCCCCTCTTTGTTTGACTGCTGTCTTTTCCTGTGCTGTCTTTTCCTGTGCTGATTTCACAGTGGTGTGAAATTTCACTCCAGGGGGTCTAAGTGCGCTAATCAACAGCAATTGTTTAAAGCAGAATCAAGCCGGTTGAATACTAGCTTGACCACAGGAAGGCAATTAGTAGATGTGGACATTTCAGTAGCAGCACGGTTTCACACCGCACAGAGGTGTGGGCAGGTTTTTTTGGAACTAGAATGATTCCAGCGGGAAAGTCAGATGTAAAAACAGCCTAAGTTCCCTTCAGGACTCAAGGACTGAAAGAAGGTTGTTGCTGTGCGGGCAACTGAAGGGCCCCGGGGTCGATTCCACCCTAGCCGACTCCAGCTCCCATTACTTCATCTCCTCAGAATAATGTACAGCCCCCAAGAGGTCTGATCTCCATGCTGCGCTTCAGAAACAAAAGACCGGTGTCTCCATCCGCTATAAAGAGGGTTTGTAAAGCCAGCAAGCTTGCTGACTACACAAAGCTACTAAAAATAGGCAGGAAAGCAGACCAGTGTAGCTCGACAAAATACAGTGTCCCTTGCCCCCTTTTTAAATCCACTGTTGGTTGGTTTCTGTCCGTCTCAGACATCCTCAGGGCATGTGGGTGGCACCTTTTCCGGCCCGGAGTTCTTGGAAACGAATGACTCAGGAGTATTTTTTTAAGCAAGCTGGTCTTAAAGAGAAGAGTCATGTTGCACTCCTTGGTGGCTCGAGACCTTTTGAATGGACCTGGTGACGCTCCAGGCGCCAAGGAGGGGCCAGCCAAGGACACAAACGAGCCAGTCATTTTCTCCCCCCCCCCCCCCCCAAATCCTTGATGGGTAACATCCTCCAAGTTCAGCGCCTGCATCTCAGAGAATAGCAAACAGTGCTTTTGACCTGCTACTGGAGCTCTTTATTCCAGACCCCTCCTGTGAATGAAATTGGCTAAAACCAGGGTGGTCCTAGCAATTTCACTCACAGTGGGAGCTGCAGGTAAAATGCTGTTCTGTGCGACAGGAAGGTGCCGTTCTGAACTTTTCCCACTGAACTTTGGGAAAGCAGAAATGGTGGATCCGCAGTCAAGGAGAAGGAAAAATAGGACCCCCAAGAAGAAAAGAATAGCGAGGAAATGAGTTGAGCCGTGCCCCGCGTTTGTAATCGGGTGACTTCAAGGAGGCCAAAATATCCCGGGTCTCCCTGCATGCCTCTTTTGTGGTCTTGCTTGGGCCAGGAGCGGATCAGGAAGTGAAAATGACCCATTTTGTTCCTCCCAAAACTAGCAGCAGTGGAGGAGGCGGAGGCAACTGGTGAGCTGACACCAACTGACATTGCTGACGAAGGGTCTGAGTAGGGTTGCCAACCTCCAGGTGGTGGCTGGAGTGCTTCCTCTGTTACAACTGATCTCCAGGCAACATGGATCAGTTCACCCAGGGCTTTTTTTTTTGTAGAAAAAGCCCAGCAGGAACTCATTAGAATAATAGGCCACACCCAACAGCAGAAACATATTAGCATATTAGGCCACACCCCTGGCAGTGCAGCTCCCTCCCAGGATCAGCTTCCCCAGGTGCCCCGTGACTTGCGGGGCTCATGGGGAACCCGAGGGAAGGAAGGAAGTTTCTGTATCAGCTTCCCCAGGCGCCCCGCGGCTTGTGAAGCATCTGGGGAACCCAAGGGGGGGGGAGGCTGTAGGCGTGGCCAACTCAGAAGTCAGCCGGAACTCCGTTCCTGTGCATTCCTGCCCCAAAATAGCCCTGATGTTCACCTGAAGAAAGTGGCTGGTTTGAAAGGTGGACTCTATGGCATTATAGCCCCTTGGAGTCCTTCCCCTCCCCAAACCCCACCCTCCTCAGGCTCCACCCCCCAAAATCTCCAGGTATTTCCCAACCTGGAGCTGGCAACCCTAGATATGAGTCAAGTGCCCCCTGGGATTCCTGGCCACTGTGTGACACAGAGTGTTGGACTGGATGGGCCATTGGCCTGATCTAACACTGGCTTCTCTGATGTTCTTATGTTCTTAACTTTCTCTGTAAGTTAAATGGCCAGTTCGCCCCAGCTTGTGATTTTTACTGTCTGATTGGCTGATGATTCCTCTGGGGAACATAATAATGCCACGTAACCAATCAGAGCTGGCTACATGATTCTGTAACAAAGCTAATTCCGAGGGAGGGCGGCCAGTGTGGCTCAGGAGCAGACACTTTTGTTCCTGTTGACACCACACCCACCCACCCCAGCCCAGATTGGAGTGCTTTTCACAAGTTGCAAAAAGCATTCGTGAAAAGTGTTCCTCCCCATTTTTGTCTGAGTCCTACTGAGGGAGAAGGAAAAAGAGGGCTTAGAAGAAAAAGAGGAAGGACCCACAACGGAAGAACTTTTTACAGTTATTTTAAACAGTATCGCAAAGATTTTCCACTTGTGGCAAAATCTGGGCGAAGCCACGGCCACATTTCTGCAGTGTGCAAAACAGGAAACATCCCGTTCCCATGATAGTAAAAATGACATTGAGAGAGATGTAGTGCAGAGAATAGCCACCAGGAGGCAGGAAAAGCTGTAAACAGATCTTTAAAAGGTAACCTTGGTTGGTGTTTGCACAGTTATGCCAAATGCCCCCAGTTCCCACGGAGTGCTCTGCTCTGGGTGAAAAAGTATTCTGTGCCCTTTATTCTGTGGGTCACCTAAACTAGAAAACTTACAGGGCCCAGGATCAAATGAAGACACGGCCTAGAGTGCTGAATTCCATGTCTGATAGGGTGGCCAGCTCCAGGCTGGGAAATTCCTGGAGATTTGGGGGGGGGGGGGGGGTTGATCCTGGGGAGGACTGGGGAGAGAAAGGAGTTCAGTAGAAATGTGAAGTCATAAAGTGCGCCTTGCAAAGCTGCCATTCCCTCCAGGGGAACGGATCTCTGTCATCTGGAGACGAGTTGTAATAAATGCTCCCGCTAAGCTGTGGGGTCTTGTGAGCAAAAATTCTGCTTTGGGAGCTACTGGCATTAAAGCTCTGAGTGAGCCATTTGGCTGCTGCATAAATTAGTTGGCTCTGCAGCCATCCTTCCTGAGTGAAGACAAAAATTTGTGAGCTGGAGGCTAGAAAACGGTGAGCTAGCTCACCCTAACTCAGCTTAGAGGGAAACACTGGTTGTAATTGTTAGAGATCTCCAGGGCCCCCGGGAGGTTGGCACCCCTGTGTCTGATATGTGAGGTGGAGGGAGACGAAGCCTGTCTACCACTGCTGCAATTCACTCCCACGGGGAGCAATGATTAGGGGGAAAAGTTGTTTCCTCCTCTGACCGATAAATGAATTGCAACAGAAAGGAAAACATCCCTCGTTCTGAATGAGGGTGTCATCAGCACACAGTGGACAATGTTTATGAAATATCTGATCAGGACAAAAAGAGTGCCGGGGATGATTGGCAGGAGGTTTCTAGCCACAACACTGTCCAAGTTCACAGAATAGACAACATTGGCTTCCTCCAGAACTTCTTGCAGTGGTTTGGTCTCCTCCGGTGCAGTCAGCTGGACGGGAGACTGCTCACCCCCCCACCCCCCCGCACACTATTTGCGATCAATGTACATTCCTTGCTTGCTTTACACATTTACGTTTTTCTAGAATAAAACCAACGATTCCAGCAAAGCCAAGCTGGCATCTATTGACGCTTTACCTAGGGCATCTTCCGAAATTAATCGCAAGCAGAGGAGGGCGACTCCATGCCCTGGGCCTTACAAGGGATCTGCGTATTCTGGTTAGTGCGTAGGAGACATCTCATTAATGCAGGACTTTCTATCTGCAAAGGGAGCGTAGCCATTTTTCTTCCTGCTTCTCTGCTCTAGCAGTGCCAATGCTGCCGAAATCGGCCTGCGTGTAACACCGACTAATCTAATTAGCTCTCCAACACATCCGGCATTCTGTCTTCAAGTGGCGCACACAGAAGATTCCACAGTGCCCTGGCCCAGCGGGTTTTCTGCTCCACGCCAACACTGTTCTTGGTTTTGGTGTTTTGAACTGAAAGTCTAAACGGATTGAAAGTCCTGGGGGACTTGAAAGTTTCTACCCCATTCCGCAACGTTTTGATTGGTCCTCACAAAAGGTATTCAACAATATTTGCTTTTATTTATTTACCAAATTTATATCCCCACGTTCTGCCTTCGCCAGATCCAGCAAGGTTGCTAACAGATTAAAAACATTAATAATGAAAATGCCCCTTAAGATCCAGTTATCCTCTTTTTTGGTCTTTGATCCTCTTTTAGGATTTCTTTTAAAAAAACTGATGAAAATGTCCTCTTTTGGGGTTGGGAGGCTGAGACCGTTTTGCCCTCTCGTCCCCCAGTAGAGCTCAGCTTCAGCTTAAATAGAAGGGGTATTTAAAATGAAATTTGTCATACTGATCAGTTGTTTGAAGTAGTCATTTGGGAAATATGTCCTCTTTTTTGCTTTTCAAAATACGGTAACCCTAATTAAAACTAAACTCTATCATTAAAGCAGTTAAAGCGTCATTAAAGCAATTCTACTGTAGCAGTAAAAAAGAGCAAGAGTCCAGTAGAACCTTCAAGACTCACAAAGTTTCTGTCAGGGTATGAGCTTTTGTGAGTCGCTGCTCGCTTCTTCAGATGCAGCTAGAACGTGAGTCCATCTGCCTTTATATCTTGGAGAATGGAGTGATTTCAGGTGCTGAATGACAATAGCAGGCATGATTCGATTAAGTGTGATATGCAGAGGGGTAGTAGGTGTGGAGATACCAGTGTTGGTAATGAGACAGGAAACCTAGATCTCAATTCAGTCCAGGAGGATTCAGTCCTTGTCATGAGCTTATGCATCCTCCTGGACTGAACTGAGACCTAGGTTTCCTTTCTCATTACCAATAATGATTTCTACTCTCCAGTTATAAGGACAGAAGGACTCATATTCTAGCTGTATCTGAAGAAGTGACTCTTGAAAGCTCATACCCTGCTACAAATTTTGTTAGTCTTTATGGTGCCACTGGACTCTTGCTCTTTTTTACTGTATGGGGGTTGGAAATCTACCTTTCAAAATGTCTGCGGTTTAAGCAGACCTTTTCTCCAGGTAGTTCAGGGTGGCATACATAGGATCCCACACACACACACACTTTCCTCACAGCCACTTCGCAAGGTAGGTTTAACTAGAAATAGCGATAGGCTCAAGATCACCCAATCACTGAAAATCTTGTTTTTGCCCTGGAAGTTTCCTGAAAGTGATATCACATCATCATCAAAGGCAATTTTTTTAATGCTTTCTTTCTTCCACTGGCTGGCAAGGCCTCCAAGGGGTGGGAGATCTCCCCCCCACACACACACACACACACAGTGGGTACATGGCATCTCTAAGACCATTGACAATCAGACTGTAGTTTTGTGAATTTGTCAGGGGGGTGGAAGGGTAAAAAAAATATTTTTATTTAGAACCTATTTTTCTTCCCAATTGGGACTCAAAAGTGGCTTGCCCCATTGTTCCTCTTTTCTCTATTTTATCCTCACACCGGTGACCCTGTGATTGAGGTCCAAGCTACACAATACAATTTATTTTTGGTATTTTTTCATATGTGCGTGTGGGTGTGCCTACACCTGGAATCATGGTGACCTCTGGTGACTGACCACCTACTGGGGGCCTGGAGGATATCCAGAGAGGTGGCTGAATCAAGCCTGCCCCCGCCTCTCACCTCTGGCATTCCAAGGAGGTCCCCCCATCCATGTACTTGCCAGAGTCAGCCCTGCTTAGCTTCCGGGATCTGACGAGACTGGGCTGGCCTGGGCTATCCAGGTCAGGGCCACAATACAATTTTTAAGGCCCACCTTTCATCCCTTTTGCAGCCTGCGGGAGCCCCCTTTGGCTTGGGACAAGGGCCGCCCAGCTCTTTTGGCAGAGGCAGGAGGTCCCCTGCATCCAGCCACCGCCCCCTGCAGCTGATCAGCTGGCAATGCAGTGATGTCACTTCTGGTGTGCATTGGAAGTGAGGTCAGGGGTCCGTTGGAGCGGAAGCGCACAGGAGCGCAGCTCCGGGAGTGAGGAGCCCAGGGGGTGGGCACATGACCAAGCCCCACCCCCTCCTTGGCTTCCCCGAGCAGTGCAGAGGCACAGCGCCCCGGGGAAAGCCCTGCTAGGGTCTTTGTTGATTTTAATGTTTTGTTTTAATATTGATAATTTTATCATTGTTCCTTTTATGACTGTGTGCTGCTTTTCCAGAGACTTGCTCAAGGTGGCATATACATTTTCTAAGTATACCATTTTTTATCTGGGCACATGGCACATAAGTACTGGAGAAATTTCACCAACCCTTCAGCAGTTTCCACCCCATCTGTTTGGTGTAGTGGTCAGGAGTTGGACTCTAATCTGGGAGAACCGGGTTTGATTCCCCACTCCTCCACATGCAGCTGCTGGTGTGACCTTGGGCCAGACACAAGTTCTCTCAGAGCTGTTCTCTCATGAGCAGTTCTCAAAAGACCTCTCTCAGCCCCACCTACCCCACAGGGTGTCTTGTTGTGGGGAGGGGAAGGGAAAGGGATGGGTGGTGCACATGTCCTGGGTATCTCAAGTCTACTTGAAACCTGGTGGTTTCAAGGGAGCAGGAAGGGAATGAGGGTGTGTTCTTGACGCTTATTTTTATTGCCCAAAGTATTAGATGGGGAAGGGAATGGAGGAAGAGCAGGTCAGTTTCACTCACCTGTGGAGTGGAGCCTGAGGGGTGGGTGTTGCCTTCTGACACACTTCCGGTGATGTTAGGGGGTGTGGCATATGCAAATGAGTTATGCAAATGAGTTATGCTAATGAGCTCCTGCACCTCTTTTTCTACGAAATGACCCCTGAGTGAGGTCATCATGTTGCTGGTGATAGGGGATGCTCTGGTGCTTCGGCAACAACAAGGAGTAAACCATAGAGTTTCTGGCCAAATACCAGAGCACCCCATGTCACAGGCAATGAGATGACATCCCTTCTGGTGTGCCCAAATACCAAAGTGGTTGTATGATGTAGGGGAGGCCCAGGCCGGAGGCAGAGCCTTGTTGCCAGCAACACAATGATGCCAGAAGTGACATCATTGTGTTGCTGGCAACAAGGCTCTGCCTCCGGCCTGGGCCTCCCCCCATTGCTGGCAAGTCCCCCTCCAGCCCCTGCCCGCTGCCCTGGGGGGCCTGGCGACCCTGCTTGGGGCCATGGGGATGAGGGGCTTTTGCCTCTGTGGTTTCCCTGAGCTGAATGTGCCTGACAGGGAGTTACTGGCATAACTTGGGAGCTCCACATGGAGGGTTCTTTGCTTATCCATCTCCAAACTTATGCAAACAATTCCTTCCACTTGGGCCATTTCAGTTCTGGGAAATTGTGGTGGGGGCCCCCTCCCCTCTTGGTGGTCCTGAGCTAGGGTTGCCAACCCCCAGGTCTGGGCGAGGGCGCCCCCACTTCTGGGGACTTCAATCTGCTCCCCGGCAGGCTGGCTGGTGGGGAAGCCCCGCCCCCAAACGCAACCACCTGCCCGGCCACCCCTCTCCCTCCCCTCCTGCCTGATTTGAAGAGCTTCAGCTGATCGACAGGGGCCACAGGGAGATCCCTTTAAGGCTGTTTTTACATCTGACTTTCCCGCTGGAATCATTCTAGTTCCAAAAAAACCTGCCCACACCTCTGTGCGGTGTGAAACCGTGCTGCTACTGAAATGTCCACATCTACTAATTGCCTTCCTGTGGTCAAGCTAGTATTCAAACGGCTTGATTCTGCTTTAAACAATTGCTGTTGATTAGTGCACTTAGACCCCCTGGAGTGAAATTTCACACCACTGTGAAATCAGCACAGGAAAAGACAGCAGTCAAACTACTTTAGAGGGGAGGTATAAAATGACTCTAAATCTAGCAGGAGGGAGGGAAAGGGGCGGTCACGGGCTGCACACTCAGCAGGGCGGGGGCCACAGTGTGCGGGGCTGGGCATCTTTTGTGCGTCTTTTTGTGGGGGGTCTTCCCCCCCCGGAACACCCCCCACATCCCCCCACCAGAGCGACGAGGGGACCTGGCTCAGTTTGCCAGCCTCCAGGTGGCGGCTGGAGATCTCCTGGGATGACAGCTGATCTCCAGGAGAGAGAGACCAGTTCACCTGGAGAAAAGGGCCACTTCGGAAGTTGGACTCTATGGCATCAGAAGACTTGGTTTTTATCCCCCCACCCGCTTTCTCTACCTTAAGGAGTCTCGAAGGGGCTCACAATCTCCTTCTCTTCCTCTCCGCACGACAGGCCCCTTGTGAGACGGGTGGGGCTGTGAGAGTCCTGAGAGAACTGTGGCTGGCCCAAGGTCACCCAGCAGGCTTCCTGGGGGGAAGGAGTGGGGAGAGTCAAGCCCAGCTCTCCAGATTAGCGTCTGCCATTCTGAACCACTTAGGGTTGCCAGCCTCCAGGTGGGGCCTGGGGATCTCCCGCTTTTACAACTGATCTCCAGCTGACAGAGATCAGCTCCCCTGGAGAAAATGGCTGCTTTGAAGGGTGGATCCTATGGCATTGTACCCTGCTGAGGCCCCTCCCCTCCCCTCCCCAAACCCCGCCTTCTCCTGGCTCCACCCCCAAAGTCCCCAGGTATTTTCCAACCTGGACTTGGCAACCCTAGAACCACTACACCTCAAAGGCTCTCACCATACCCTCCTGAAGTCCCACTGAAGTCCCTCCCCTCCCCAAACCCGGCCCTACTCAGGCTCCACTTCCAGAATCTCCAGGGACTCCCCAACCCAGAGCTGGCAACCCTATCCTGAGCCGAATCAGCCTCGTGTGAGCTTTAAAAACAGTCTTCCCGAGGGTCACCCATTCCAGGCTGGGAAATCCCGGCCCCGAATCTCATCTTCTCACTCTCCTGCCAATGACACCAAAGCTATCTATCCCTTGCCGGGACAGAAAGCCCTTTTTGTTTGGCCATCCCCGTCGTCGGGGCGGTGGTCTTCTTCCAACGAGGCCGCAGAGGACAGCCCTTGTAAATCCAGCCAAAGAACAGGGAAAAAACGCAGGCCGCGGTCTCACAATTAAGCCCCGCTTCAAACTGAGAAAGGATCAATTGAGCCTGGAGGAGAAAGCTCCCCATGTGACAGATTCCAGAAAGTACGTGATACACCCTGCCCAGAGCTAGTACACGCCTGCTGTGTTTCCCAGTACATGATTAATTTGACTCAGGGCAGCCGGCTGCGGGCGAGGAATCTGCAGCACCGGCTGGAAAGTTTTAACTCTTGCAGGGCTGAATGCGCAGCGGAATGGGAGACGGGAACAAAGAGAGCGCCCGAGAGATGAGAGAGAGAGACAGAGAGAGACTTCCCTCTTTGAATGACCAAACCTCAAATGGAATTTCCCCAGCCAAAGTCCCAAATTAGGCACAGTCTTATTTTCAGGACAGCCGTTCTGGTCTTCTCTTCCCCACGGCGGTCTCTTCCTGTCCGAGGCATTTGGCTTTGCACAAAGAGGCCGGGCAAGGATCCCTTTCGGGCCCACTGTCTCTGGCTTCCTTCCACTGTCCGCTGAGTCCCGCAGCATGTCCCCATTTACTCCTGAGCCGTTGCAGCAAAGTTCATGTTTGTACTCCACTTCCTGCCTAAAGACAAAGACATGAAACATAATTTTCATATTTTAGCCTCTTGGACTGAAAGGGCAGAGAAAAGTTCTGGAGATTTGGGGGATGGAGCCTGAGCAAGGCAGGGTTTGGGGAGGGGAAGGACCTCCACTGGGTACCATGTAGGGCTGCCAAGTCAGCCCGGGGGGCGGGGGATCCCCCGCTACAGGGGTTCCCGATCCACTGGCCAGCATTCGGCTGACGGGGGAAAACCCGCCCCCGAAGTCATCCAGCCTGGACGACTGCCCTCACATAATGACGTCACCCGGAAGTGACGTCAGCCCGTTGGGGGCGTTGCCAGGGCAACGCTCTGGCAATCACCCCAAAACTCTATGATACCATAGAGTTTTGGGGCGATTGCCAGAGTGCCGCCCTGGCAACGCCCCCAACGGGCTGACGTCACTTCCGGTGATGTCAGCCGGCGCGCGTGCAAATGAAGCTCCCAGCCGGCGGAGGACTCCCCGCTGCCGGTAAGCTCAAGGGACTTGGCAACCCTAGTACAATGCCATAGAGTCCACCCTTCCAAAGTAGCCATTTTCTCCAGGGGAGCAATCAGCCGCCTGGAGGTCAGTTGCAATCCCAGGAGATCTCCAGCCACCTCCTGGAGGCTGGCAACCCTACCAGCAGATCACAGCTAAGGCAGAGCTGGGCAACTGGCTGTTGGCTACCATTTTATAAACTCATGGGTTTTGTGGTCGGGCAGCTCCTTATGACGGTGGAGCACCAGGAATTTTTCCACTGTGGCTCAAAGCAGCGAACCCTCCCCCCCCCCGCCCCCAAGGATGTGTCGTTTCTCAGGATTGAATGCTGATCTGCACTTCACACCTCATGACTTGGCTACCACCAGAAACAGATGGCCTTGAGGCTGGGGGGGGGGGGAGTGCAGAATGTGGGAGGAGCACAGAGGCTGTATTTCTGTCTCTATGCTCCTTCCCACACTCTTTCTGGACTGGCTCAACAGGATCCCACCTTCGTCGCCACTGTTAAATAGTGGGTACTCACTGCTAGTGATCGGCTCAACTTTATGTGTGATTTCAGCCACAGCAAGTCCGAAGAACAGGGCCAAGTGCCCTGTTTCAATAGCATGCGATTGCCACACCCAAACACACCCCACTCCCAACGATAGGCTATTTACATAACATTACTTCATGACTGGTCACTGCCAGAATCCTAGTGGGCTATTGTTATTTGCAGGGGTCATTTCCCAGAAAAAGAGGTGCAGGATCTCATTAGCATAACTCATTTGCATATGCCACATCCCCTAACATACCGGAAGTGTGTCAGAAGGCAACACCCACCCCTCAGGCTCCACTCCACAGGTGAGTGAAACTGACCTGCTCTTCCTCCATTCCCTTCCCCAGCCAATACTTTGTGCAATAAAAATAAGCGTAAAGAACACACCCTCATTCTCTTCCTGCTCCCTTGAAACCACCAGGTTTCAAGTAGACTTGAGATACCCAGGACATGTGCACCACCCATCCCTTTCCCTTCCCCTCCCCACAACAAGACACCCTGGGAGGTAGGTGGGGCTGAGAGAGGTCTTTTGAGAATTGCTCATGAGAGAACAGCTCTGAGAGAACTTGTGACTGGCCCAAGGTCAGACCAGCAGCTGCATGTGGAGGAGTGGGGAATCAAACCCGTTTCTCCCAGATTAGAGTCCAGCTCCTGACCACTACACCAAACTGATGGGGTGGAAGCTGCTGAAGGGTTGGTGAAATTTCTCCAGTACTTATGTGCCATTTGCCCAGATAAAAAATGGTATACTTAGAAAATTTACATGCCACCTTGAGCAAGCCTCTGGAAAAGTAGCACACAGTCATAAAAGGAACAATGATTTCCCTGGGGCGCTGTGCCTCTGCACTGCTCGGGGAAGCCGAGGAGGGGGCGGGGCTTGGTCATGTGCCCTCCCCCTGGGCTCCTCACTCCCAGAGCTGCGCTCCTGTGTGCTCCCGCTCCCACGGACCCCTGGCTATTCGGCTCCAAGCTCAACTAGTCTCTGGAGGCACTGTCCTGCAATGTTTCAGTCCCAATACATAACACTGTTTGAGGTGAGAAATCCGTCAGTCTTCAGCCCTGTTCCCAACAGCAAAGAGCGAGAGAAGCAGCGTGAACCAGTGGCTGGATGTGCTTGGTGGCTCACTCCATAAACTGACCACACAGATGGATGTCTTCTACTGAATCAGACCCCCCCTTGATCCATCAAGGTCAGTCTTGTCCACTCAGACTGGCATTGGCTCTCCAGGGTCTCTGGCTGAAGTCATTCACATCGCCAGCTACCTGGATGCTTTCCACTGGAGACCCTGGGGAATGAACCTGGGACCTTCTGCATGGAAACCAAAGGCTCTTCCACTGAGCCATCACCCCTTCCCATCTATGCAGGGCCACTGCTGTCATACCCATGCATCCACTGGGGACCAAATGAAACTTTAAACCATGGATCTGGGAGCAAATCCTAAAGCATCACCCACCCCCAACACCATGACCTCACTTCCAATTTTCGCTGGAAGGGAAGGGATGTCTCATGTAGGCATGATGTTGGGAGGGAGCATGCTGTAGTATGCACCAATGCTCTATGGTTAAACCATCGATTTTGGGGCAAATCCTAGAGCATCCACCCACCCAGCATTATGACCTCACTTCCCATTTCCACTGGAAGTGATTTTTTTTGCAGGCATGCCTCGCCCCACCTTTCACATTCTCTTTGGGGCTACCAGGCAGTGGCCGAGCATCCCTACAAATGACCAGTCGGCAAAGATAAAGCTGCCTGTTGATGCAACGAAAATAGCCAAACTGACCCAAGGCTGGTTCTCCAGCTCAGCCGCCCAAGCAACTGCCTGGAGCCCTGCTGTCCAGAGGCCGATCCACCGCAGGGAGTCAACTCATTCCCAGCCATCCAGCTGTTGCCTGAGACACCCCACCCCACCCCCATCCCCAGCCACAACTTGTCTTCCTCTGATGTGGGTCCCGACTTGAGTGTAGCCACAATGGAGGCTGAGAAGACCTGGGGAAAGTTGCTGGCAGAAGAAGGATTCGGCACCCCTTCCGTCCCCCCTGCAGCGCAGCTGCAAATCACCTCCTCCCACCCCCACCCCCGAGCATATTTGAAAGGGGCTTGCAGCCATCAGGGTAGCATTAACAACAGCTGCAGGGGAAAGTTGGGTGGTGGGATTAGGGTTGCCAGGTCTGGGTTGGAAAATACCTGGAGACTTTGGGGGTGGATCCAGGAGAGGGTGGGGTTTGGGGAGGGGTGGGGCCTCAGCATGGTACAATGCCATAGAGTCCACCCTTCAGAGCAGCCATTTTCTCCAGCGGAGCTGATCTCTGTCAGCTGGAGATCAGTTGTAAAAGCAGGAGATCCCCAGGCCCCACCTGGAGGCTGGTAACCCTAGGAGGGATGCTGCTCAATCCGTGGTTCCAGGTGAATCATCAGTAACAGTGGAACAAAGTTCGAGTCCGGTGGCACCTTTGAGACTGACGAAGTTTTATTCCATTATTTATTCCATAAAACTTAAAGGAGCCGCTGGGCTCGAACTTTGTTCTGCTACCCACCTGAATCTATAAATAATTACGTCTGAGCGACAGTGAGTGGAAATTGCCATTCCTACTAGGATATTTGGTTCATATAGCAGAGTTTTGCCCACTCATAGAAGCGTGATACTGAGTGCAGTAAATAAATCTCCCAAGATATATATTCCTCCAAAAAAGTAAACTGACATTTATTCAAGTAGATCCAGTTCACAGTCAGGTTGCAGTCAAAAGAAGAGAAAGAGTACTTTCCCTTGTCACAAGTGGCCAGCTTGTCCGGCATCACGTGTGTGGGAGTAGGAGGGCATTGTGTGTACAAGGAGAGACCTGTAGAGTTGTGTGTCTCCATGGAAGGCCATGTACGGGGGGGGGGGGGGTGTCAAAGGGCAACTTCCAGGGCCGAGGACAGACTGGCAAAATGAAGCACAAGGGAAGCGGGGCAAAAAGACCTGGGCCGAGTTGTTGCGGGGCTTACTGTTTGCACAGTAAGAGGCTTCTGCTTGTAGAGGCTCCTGGCGGTGCCACTGTGGCGGTGCATGGCTTTGGTCTGTTTTGCCAAGGTGCGCATATGCGCATGGGCGCAGCAGCCAGATCAGCGGGTTCACATTACCGGCGCTGCTTGATGGGTGGCTTATTTGCGTCCACACTGCCAGGAAGCGGGATGAACACGCACCCAGATGGCTTGACACCAGTTTCACCAGGTACCTTTTTAATGCAGGATGAAAGTGCTTCAGGGCCAGGTGAGTACGGCACGGCAACGCCAGGCAGCTGCAGCTGTCTGAACGGGCTCTCTTCATCCGCTTGAAAAGTGGACCTATATCGGGCCAAAATGCCAGTCTGTCCTTGGCCCAGGTTAAGACAAAGAGAGGCATTCCGTTCAAGGAGATAACCCCCTTAGAGTGATGTAGCCCCACTCCGATGTCCAGGCACGCTGAGTCACTCACTCCAAAACTCCCCCCCCCTCAAAATTTTTGCTTGTCTTATCAACATTTTGGGAAAGGGGGCATGGTATAGCCCAATTTTATCAGATCTCAGAAGCCAGGCAGGGTTGGTACGGAATGGGAGACCACCGAGGAAGGCTTTGCAGAGGAAGACAAGGGCAAACCACCTCTGCTTCTCCCTTGCTGGGGTCGCCATGAGTTGGGTGCAACTTAACGGCACTTTACACACACACACACACACACACACCAAAATTTTGGGCTTGTCTCCAGACCTCAGATGTCTCATAGCATAAAAACATAAGAGAAGCCATGTTGGATCAGACCAATGGCCCATCCAGTCCAACACTCTGGGTCACACAATGGCCAAAACCCAGGTGCCATCAGGAGGTCCACCAGCAGGGGCAGCACTTCAGAAGCCCTCCCACTCTTCCCCCCCCCCACCCCCCCGAAGCACCAAGAATACAGAGCATCACTGTCCCAGTCATAATGTTCCATCTCTACCTTGTGGCTCATAGCCACTGATGGACCTCTGCTCCATACATTTATCCAATCCCCTCTTGAAGCTCTCTGTGCTTGTAGCTGCCACCACTTCCTGTGGCAGTGAATTCCATGTGTTAATGACTCTTTAGGTGATGAAGTACTTCCTTTGATCTGTTCTAACCCGACTGCTCCTCAATTTCATGAGTGCCCACCAGTTCTTGTATTCTGAGAAAGGGAGAAAAGGACTTCTTTCTCTACCTGCTCTATTCCATGCATAATTTTGTGAACCTCTGTCATGTCACCCCCTCAGTTGTGGTTTCGCCAAGCTAAAAAGCCCTAACCACTTTAGCCTGTCTTCATAGGAAAGGTATTGAAAGGTTACAGAGGTTAGGTGAGCTCACAAACTCACTTTAAAACGTTTGGGGAGAGAACTCCATGGGAATGTGATACCATAATCGAGTCCACCACACGAAGCTGCCGTTCCCTCCTGGGGTACAGATCTCTCTTGTCTGGAGAGTACTTGTAATTCTGGGAGAACCCCAGGGCCATCTTCAGGTTAGTAAATTACCCAGTTGGGGGGGGGGGAGGAAATGTCCACCCCAGGGAAAATAGCGGCCATCTTGATGAACCAAGGAAAATCCAAACTTTTCTACCCACACAGGAGCCATGCAGGTTTTGCTGTGACCTTTCCTGAAAACTTCACAGCGAAGAAGCTTTGGAAAAGATCGGTGAAAAAAACAGAAAAGCCCTGGGCGGTGTACAAATGCACCGTGATGTTGCAGAGAAGCAGAGAAGACCCAGCTTCCCAACAGCATTGGACTTAGGGCATCAATAATCCACATGGAAACGGTATCAGAGAGAGAAAAGGAAAACTAGCTGAAGCTCTGCCCCCTCATGCCAGCCAGATGTTCCATGGGATGTCACAAACAGCTGTATTCTCCTGTGCCCAGACATGCAATATGGGACCCACTTAGGGCTACCTAGCCCCTAGTGGGGGGAATCCCTCACCCCCAGATCCCTATGGTAGAGTGGCAACCAGCAGGAGGGTTGTGGGGAGGGCAGTGTCCTGGGGGGGGGGGGAATTAAAGTGAAAAATAAGGCCTCGTCCACTAACAGAAAGTTCTTACCATAGAGTTCTTGGTGATTCCTAGAGCCATCTTGAAATGACAAAAGGTAGCTCTAGTAATCAGCAGAAACGCTATGGTAAGAACTTCTGGTTTTACCTTAGTGTTGCTGGTGATCCGAAGAGGTACCTTTTGTCGCTTCAGGGTAACTTAGGAATCACCAAGAACTCTGTGGTAAGAACTTCCCATAAGTAGATGAGGCCTTATGTTTCTTTTTAATTTTTCTCCCCAGGATGCTGTCTCCTCCCACAAACCCTCCTGGAGGCTGACAGGCACTACCTGACAACCACACTCATGAACACGAACGAACCTACCTTATACTGAATCAGACTGTTGTGTCTGATTCAGTACATGGTGACTATTCTACTCAGACTGGCAGCGTCTCTCCAGGGTCTCAGGCAAAGGTCTTTCACATCACCTTCTGCCTGATCTTTTTCACTGGAGATGCCGGGGACTGAACCTGCAGCCTCCTGCATAGAAAGCAGAGGCTCTTCCAGTGAGACACAGCCTTTCCTTAAAACAAATCCCTAGATCCACTTTGTATATTTTTACCATAAAGTGTAAATGTAGGGTGCTAGTTCACATTAAGACAGGCTGCAGACCACGTGTGAGTCCAGTTTCACAAGGTGACTATATTATCGGGGGTCATTTCGTAGAAAAAGAGGTGCAGGAGCTCATTAGCATAACTCATTTGCATAACTCATTTGCATATGCCACACCCCCGAACATACCGGAAGTGTGTCAGAAGGCAACACCCACCCCTCAGGCTCCACTCCACAGGTGAGTGAAACTGACCTGCTCTTCCTCCATTCCCTTCCCCATCCAATACTTTGTGCAATAAAAATAAGCGTCAAGAACACACCCTCATTCTCTTCCTGCTCCCTTGAAACCACCAGGTTTCAAGTAGACTCGAGATACCCAGGACATGTGCACCACCCATCCCTTCCCCTTCCCCTCCCCACAACAAGACACCCTGTGGGGTAGGTGGGGCTGAGAGAGGTCTTTTGAGAACTGCTCATGAGAGAACAGCTCTGAGAGAACTTGTGACTGGCCCAAGGTCACACCAGCAGCTGCATGTGGAGGAGTGGGGAATCAAAGCCGGTTCTCCCAGATTAGAGTCCAACTCCTGACCACTACACCAAACTGATGGGGTGGAAGCTGCTGAAGGGTTGGTGAAATTTCTCCAGTACTTATGTGCCATGTGCCCAGATAAAAAATGGTATACTTAGAAAATTTATATGCCACCTTGAGCAAGTCTCTGGAAAAGCAGCACACAGTCATAAAAGGAACAATGATAAAATTATCAATATTAAAACAAAACATTAAAAACAATAAAGACCCTAGCAGGGCTTTCCCCGGGGGCGCTGTGCCTCTGCACTGCTCGGGGAAGCCGAGGAGGGGGCGGGGCTTGGTCATGTGCCCACCCCCTAGGCTCCTGACTCCTGGAGCTGCACTCCTGTGCGCTCCCGCTCCAACGGACCCCTGTATATTATCCATTTTATCAGATGCTTGGCTTTTTGGGACACCAGGATTTTGTGGCGCAATTTTGTTTGGATAGTTTTGCCGGAAACGAATATGCTATATTTGGCATTTTCAGAACTGAGAAATAACAGCGATAATTCTTGTTTAATGGATAAGTCAAACTGGCTCCCAGCACAATAGCTAGGGTTGCCAACCTCCAGGTGGGGGGGCTGGAGGTCTCCTGGAATTACAGCTGATCTCCAGACTGCATGGATTGCTTATTTATTTAATTTATTCGAAACATTTATGCCACTTCTCCTGGAGAAAATGGCTGCTTTGGAAGGTGGACTCACACGTGGCCTGATACCCCACCGCGTTCCCACCCTTCCTCAAACCCCTCCCTCCCAGGCTCCACCCTCAAACCCCCAGGTATTTCCAAACCCGGAGCTGGCAACCCTAACAATAGCTCGGCCACAGTGTCCCATCTCCAAAAGACCGGTGACCAGACGTCATTTTGAGCAGGAGCTCGGGGGAGCGCAGCTCCGGGTGTTGGGGCCGCCCCCCCCTCGGGAGAATGCCTGCTTGTGTCATGGCTGCAGCAAAATGACCCCATCCCCTGGAAAGGTCCTTGTTCCTCCGACCAGCCTTCTGAAGGCTTCAGCCACCACTGAAGCTATCCTCCCAGAATAGTGGTATTTCTGAGGCTTGGATTCGTAGCTGTCCCCTCTCTGTCAGCTTTCTCTTTCTTTCTTTCTTTCTTTCTTTCTTTCTTTCTTTCTTTCTTTCTTTCTTTCTTTCTTTCTCTCTCTCTCTCTCTCTCTCTCTCTCTCTCTCTCTCTCTCTCTCTCTTTCTTTCTTTCTTTCTTCTCTCTCTGTCTTTCTCTCTCTGTCTCTCTTCTTTCTTTCTTGCCTTCTGACATACTTCTGGTGATGTCAGTGGGTGTGGCATATGCAAACAAGTTATGCTAATGAGTTATGCTAATGAGCTCCTGCACTTCTTTTTCTACGAAATGACCCCTGCTGGTGACATCATGAGTGTGAGCTAGATGGTGCCTGGGTCCCAGATCTGCAACAGAAATGGCCCCGGAGAACCTACTCCCCAGTTCTGACTTCTTCCTTAAGTGAAACGTTTTCCTTCTCGGTGTGATTTATTTCACCTATAAATGCCTAGAATAAGCATTCAAAAGCCAACCAGCGAACACCTACCAAACGTCTATCAAAAAGCTGGGAGATAAATGTGTTCACTCTGCTAATAAGGGAGATAAATCCTCAGCCCTTAATGATGGTTCTTGATCTCTTTGTTCTATTAAATATGCATGCTTGGGTAGGAGCTTGCGTTTGATGAACTTCCTTTTATTGCAGCGTCCAGGCAGTGCGGGGAGCCCTTTTTCGCTCCCCCCTCCCCACAATTTATTTATTCTGTCTGCGCTTGCCCTTTAGAACTGGAACTGGGACAACGTGATGCTGAAACTGGAGGCTCTGTTCCAATGCCAGTTCTGGCAGCTACCAAACGGAGAGATTTCATAAGCGCCATGGCGTTCAGATATTTGCAGGACTGGGAAGTGGCGGAGAGACTAGAGGGAAAAGATTTTGCCGAACTTCCAAAAAAGCACTGCCCATAAGGTGGAGGAACAGGCAAGGACGGTCCTCACCGTGGGCCATCTGGGGAAGCTGCCATGGGCCCCAAGCAGAGGGGGAGAGGGCTGGGAGCCGACTGCCCCAGCTGCTGTCATGAAGCTCCCTCAGCCATGAAGTCACCACTGATCTCCTGCACTCCCTGAGACTCAGGCAGCCGGGGGGGGGGGGGAATCCACAGCTGATCTCCCACAAGGTCCTGACTGCCCTGGCCAACAGAGGACTGTTATGTCCCCCGTGTACTTTCCAAGTGATGCTGGGGCCACGGGGTCCTTACATTTTTCTATGGGCCCCAGAGCCAGTAAGACTCCCTCAGGAATCAGTTCAGATCTCTACGGTGAACGTCTTTGTCGAGGCTTCAAGAAGTCCCTGCAGCTTGACAGTTGTGAGACAGTTCAGACGTTAAGGGATTACAGAGCCATTTCCTTTGTCACTCCTCTCCACGGCCTGCCCCAGGGGGGTGGGGGTGGGGGAGTGTGGAATAAAAAGGATTCCACAACTTCCGGTCTTGGCAAGCTCAGTGGCAGGCGTATCTCCGGCGAGCTCCATGAGATGTGACCTGAGCCTGGTGAATGGGAGGGGTGCCGAATGATTTCAGGGGGGCCCCGGAGCCCTTGCAGGGGGCTCCCAGCCTGAGGCACGAGGAGAGCCTCTCCCAAGGTGGCGACCAAGGGATCAAGGCTCTCCTTTGCCTCTATAGGTCCCGCTGCCACAGCGCCCGATAGGCACCCAGAGGCGCACACCAGACAGCTGCAAGAAACCAAGATGATGTAAGAATTGACCTACCTGATAACGCATGGCAAGATATGTAAGTTCCTTTGGCTGAAATCATGGTAAGTTTCTGCAAAAGCCCCAATCTGAAGCGTAAAGAGCAGGATCTTAAATGCCCCCCCCCCCCCTTAATCTGGGCGACTCTCTGATCTGCATGGGGCTCAGTGCAGAGAGGTGGCTGGACTTTAATCAAGGGATTACAAATTCACTAAAAAGCGGCTAAACAAATGTACTTTCTTGAACTTTTTAATAACTTTCTCGTGTTATAAACAACAATAATGACTGGACGGGGGAGGGAATGGCAACGAGAACAAAGCCCTCTCCTAAGACTGCATCAATACTTCCAGCATCCAAGCCTGAAGCAAATACTGACTTTCCATGTTGGACACAGCATTGCACCCGCTGATAGAACAGCTAACTGCTGTTAATTCTAAATTGGACACTCTCCAGAAACAGTTAAATGACGCCAATACTAAGTCGGAACAGACAGCCAAAGAGGTTAAAATGTTGAAGTTGAAACAGAGGTGCTTAAACAAAGAATGGATGTGGTAGAAAAAAAGAGATCCTCTGATAAAGACAATAGCTTAAGGCAGCAAATGGAAAGATCAATGTTTTTTCAAAGACTCCAAGGTGTCCCAGAGCAAAAAGATGAGAATCTCAAACAACTATTAAGTGAAACATTGGCTCCATTGATGGGTTCACAAGCTGAGTTATTGCAAAGCAAGATGGATATGGTTTACAGAACCTATCCTGAATTTCTCAAGAAAAAGAGCCTGCCAGGTGAGATACTCTAAAAGATCTACCAGGGACATGGTGCTCAAGGCCACCAGGAGGACAACCTTGAGAATCAAGGATAAAGAAATTTAAGTCCTAAAAGATATACCATACGAGATTAGGAATAAGAGGAAACCCTATAAAACTATAACCACTTTTCTACAAGCAAAAGCTACTTCATACAGATGGATTATGCCAGAGGGCTTGATCTTCAACTACAAAGAAAAGAAGAAAAAGATTGACTCTGTTGCAAAAGCAAAAAAATTTCTGGAACAACAGAAAAAAAAAGAGAAAACGTCCACAGAGGAGGAGCTAGAGCTACAAGAGAGTATATATGGACTGGAAAGTTCAGACTCATATAGCAAGTCTGAGGAAGAGGACTCCAAAGCAGTAAGAGGAGCAGCAGCTCCAAAACCCCGGAATGTCATTTAAGACTTTGATAATAAGAAGCGAAGAGAATGAAGAAAGAAAATCTAATTTTAGCCTTGAGAGTATGAGTTTGTCTTATGTATCCACTTGTGATAACTATCTATGATATTCAGCGAAACTGTGAAAGCCATAATATGACGATATATTAACCACTTTTCTTTTACCAAA
The DNA here is from genome assembly GCA_029233225.1 of Lepidodactylus listeri. NCBI lineage: Eukaryota > Metazoa > Chordata > Lepidosauria > Squamata > Gekkonidae > Lepidodactylus > Lepidodactylus listeri. The sequence continues at coordinate 14,964,877 of JARCFY010000017.1, read as the reverse complement.
TTATGAAGCAATATTAAGTAATTTACTGCAATATCTCGGTTCTTGTATACTTATATGTAGTGTAGTTCGTTTTTAGTCTTAGTCTTGTTTGTAGTGCATAGAAAATAATAATTTTTTAAAAAGGATACCACAAGGAATCCACTGAGTTTTCTTGTGGACCTCACTGAAAACAAGGGATTAGCTACTTCTACCCTTTCCATTCTGTCTTTCGTCTGCGGGTGTAATCTGCTCCGTGTTTTGCTCCGCTTGTCTTCCAGTTCCTCAGAGAATTGCTAAATTTAGTTTCAGAATCGGTGCATTCATCATGATTTAATTAATGCACATCAGTAACCTGTGGGGGGGAGCACAAACCGAAAACCGTAGGAAACTGTGGCCGGTGCAGCAGTGAGAATAAAGTCTGAATTAAACAGCAAGAGCAACAAAAAGGAGGATCCCAGTGGGTTGTCGTGTTGGTCTGAAGCAGTAGGACAAAATTTGAGCCCAGGGGCACCTTTAAGACAACAAGGTTAAACTTTGTTGGTCTGAAAGGTGCCCCTGGACTCAAACAAAAAGGAAGAATGGTAGATCTCTAAAATGTTGGTTCTGCTTCAGAAACAAGCCCAAGTGATGCAGAACACCAAATCTGGGGTGAAATTCAGAGGGGAGAATTCGTCATGCATCCCCTTCAAAACATGATCATAGTTTAGATGCAGCCATGGGGCTATCGAGAGCCACCACGGACCACTGGGCACATATTCCCGCTGCAGCCACACCCACACTATCCAGGCCTAACCCAAAAATGATGCAAAAACTATATTTTTATTTTATTTCCATCATTTTTAATCCACCCCACCCGAAGCGGATTACAGTGTTGTTAAATTTAAAAACGACGACGAAAGCAAAAGTAAACATTTCAGTCCTAACAAAAATCCAACAAGCCAGAACATGAAAGCTCACAAAAAGGCAAGTCTAAACTGCTTAGCCCCCAGAAGTCGAATAATGTGGAGGCTTTCCTGAAATCCTCAGTAATGCCATTCCACCATGTAGGGGCCGTGACTTTAAAAATTCTGGGCGGAGCAGACACTGTCCTCACCAGCCGGCAGGAAGGGTCCTTTCACAGGCCTTCTCTTGCAGACCAGACTTGTCAGAGTGGCACGTATAGGATTACCAACCTCCAGGTGGAGCCTGGAGATCTCCTGCGATTACTGCTGACCTCCAGCATACAGCGATCAGTTCCCCTGTAGGAAATGGCAGTTGCAGAGGGCAGACTTTATGGTATACCATAGAATCTGGGAGAAATGGAAGTCTAGAGGGGACATCATGTCGCTGCTGATCTCCCTCCCTTGGCACTGTCCCCCAAATCTCCAGGGATCTCCCAAGTCAGAGCTTGCAACATGAGGAATGTAATAGCAGAGGAGGCTGCCCTGTAGACGATATGTGGGTCCTTGGCCACTGGCGAATGAGATGTACGGATGGACTATGCAGGCTTCTGCTCCCTCCAGCAGTGCAAGCAGCAGCTTCCTGAGGCTCTTTCGGGTCAGGGAAATGGGTGACTTTTACAGCTCCTGCTCTGTCTCCCCCTCCCTCCCCTCACTGGCTTGACTGGTGTAATGGTTAGGAGGAGCACGGACTCTAATCTGGGAGAACCGGGTTTGATTCCCCACTCCTCCATATGCAGCTGCTGGTGTGACTTTGGGTCAGACACAAGTTCTCTCAGAGCTGTTCTCTCAAGGGCAGTCCTCAAAAGAGCTCTCTCAACCCCAGGGGTCATTTCATAGAAAAAGAGGTGCAGGAGCTCATTAGCATAACTCATTTGCATATGCCACACCCCCGAACATGCCGGAAGTGTGTCAGAAGGCAACACCTACCCCTCAGGTTCCACTCCACAGGTGAGTGAAACTGACCTGCTCTTCCTCCATTCCCTTCCCCATCCAATACTTTGTGCAATAAAAATAAGTGTAAAGAACACACCCTCATTCTCTTCCTGCTCCCTTGAAACCACCAGGTTTCAAGTAGACTTGAGATACCCAGGACATGTGCACCACCCATCCCTTTCCCTTCCCCTCCCCACAACAAGACACCCTGTGAGGTAGGTGGGGCTGAGAGAGGTCTTTTGAGAACTGCTCATGAGAGAACAGCTCTGAGAGAACTTGTGACTGACCCAAGGTCACACCAGCAGCTGCATGTGGAGGAGTGGGGAATCAAAGCCGGTTCTCCCAGATTAGAGTCCAACTCCTGACCACTACACCAAACTGATGGGGTGGAAGCTGCTGAAGGGTTGGTGAAATTTCTCCAGTACTTATGTGCCATGTGCCCAGATAAAAAATGGTATACTTAGAAAATGTAGATGCCACCTTGAGCAAGTCTCTGGAAAAGCAGCACACAGTCATAAAAGGAACAATGATAAAATTATCAATATTAAAACAAAACATTAAAAACAATAAAGACCCTAGCAGGGCTTTCCCCGGGGCGCTGCGCCTCTGCACTGCTCGGGGAAGCCGAGGAGGGGGCGGGGCTTGGTCATGTGCCCACCCCCTGGGCTCCTCACTCCCAGAGCTGCGCTCCTGTGCGCTCCCGCTCCAACGGACCCCTGCTCTACCCCATTAACCTCACAGGGTGTCTGTTGTGGGGAAGGGAAGGGAAAGGAGATTGTAAGCCACTCTGAGACTCCTTCAAGTAGTAGAGGGCAGGGTATAAATCCAATCTCTTCTCTCTTCTCTTCTCTCTTCTCTTCCAGGCAGGAAGTGATGTTTCCAGTTGTTGTGAGGGTTGCCAGCTGCAAGTTGGGAAATACCTGGAGATTTGGGGGGTGGAGCCTCAGGAGAAGGATGTTTTGGCCATTTTGCCATAGAGTCCACCTTCCAAAGTGGCCATTTTCTCCAGGTGCACTGATCTCTGTCACCTGGAGATCAGTTGTAATAGCGGGAGATCTCCAGCTACCACCTGGAGGCTGGCAACCCTAGTTGTTGAATTGGCATCCTTGTGTTTATGCTGACTTGTTTACTTCATTTATGCCCCATCTTTCTCCCCAATAATCTGTGCTATCCGTGTCTGAACTAGGGTTGTCATCTCCACCTCTGGAGCTTTGGGTGCAAAGCCCGGTGAGGGTAGAATTTGGGAGGGGAGGGAGCTCAACAGGTTTCATGATGCCAGGGATCCGATGGAGCGGGAGTGCAGCTCCGGGAGTGAGAAGCCCAGGGGGCAGGCACATGACCAAGCCCCGCCCCCTCCACGGCTTCCCCGAACAGTGCAGAGGCACAGCGCCCCGGGGAAAGCCCTGCTAGAGTCTTTATTGTTTTTAATGTTTTGTTTTAATATTGATAATTTTATCATTGTTCCTTTTATGACTGTGTGCTGCTTTTCCAGAGACTTGCTCAAGGTGGCATATAAATTTTCTAAGTATACCATTTTTTATCTGGGCACATGGCACATAAGTACTGGAGAAATTTCACCAACCCTTCAGCAACTTCCACCCCATCAGTTTGGTGTAGTGGTCAGGAGTTGGACTCTAATCTGGGAGAACCGGGTTTGATTCCCCACTCCTCCACATGCAGCTGCTGGTGGTATATGCAAATGACTTATGCAAATGAGTTATGCTAATGAGCTCCTGCACCTCTTTTTCTATGAAATGACCCCTGCATGATGCCATAGAGTAGGGTTACCATATTTTGAAAAGGGAAAAAGAGGTCACATCTCCAGACTGACTACTTCAAACAAGTGATCACTGTGACAAATCTCATTTTAGATACCCCGACTATTTAAGTGGTGAAAATTGCTACTAACTAGGAATATTCCTAACCTTCCCACTCAAAAAGAGGACGAGTTCAGTTTAAAACAAAAAAAAGAGCCCAAAGGAGGATAGAGACCAAAAAAAAGAGGACATGTCCTTTAAAAAGAGGACATCTGGTAACCCTAGCATAGAGTCCCCCCTCCCAAGCATCCCTTTTCTCCAGGGCCGATTCCACACTAGTTGTTGCCCCAGCGTCACTCCCCGATAAAATCCGGGGCAGAGCAACAGTTCCCCACTTGTTGCTCTGGGTCGGCAGTTGGCCCGAATGTAATCATCGTTTCCCCCGGATCTTCCATTTCCAGTGTTTTCGGGGGGGGGGGAGGGGTGTTGGCATGGGAGTGAAGTCGGGGCATTCAAGTGGGGAACTCCGAAATTCTTGCTCCACCCCTTTAATGCCCCTCTGCTTCTTTCTCTCCCCTTTCCCTCTCCTTTTCCCGCCCTGGCGTGAGCGGGGGGGTTTTTTTGATCCACCGTTGACTGGCATTTAAATGTCTTTTTAAAAATATACTTTTGTTGTTGATGTCTGCACATTTCTGTGTTGCATCTTTTGCACAAAAGTCGTGCCTGAGTCATGCCATTATAAAAATATGTATTGATGGCTTTGAGGCGCAGCGCGAGTTGTTCCCCCGCCCCCCTGGTTGCATTACAACAACACGACATGACATCGATCCATTGTTGTGTGATTAACATTTTTAGCGGGGCCAATGTATTGCGGGTGGCGTGGGGGTGTGGACACAATTTTTGCAGGGGTTACATGTGTTAGTGTTGCATGTTCCCCCTCCATTTCCCATCCCTTTCCCACCCTCCATTTCCCCTCCAACTCTGGCGCAAGCTTTTTTTTTCTTACATGGATGATTTTTGCGGGCTTGGAAGCTCAGATGGCCAATCACGGCTTTGTTGCGTCACGACGTCATAACGCAACTCCGCCTACATTTTAAAAAGGGGGGAGACGGGCGGGGGCTCAAGATTCGGGGCAAGGATAGATGCGGAAATGAAGAACCGGCATCAACCCGGGTCAGATTTATGTAATGCGGAAACGCGCACACTGATTCGGACCAATTAAACCCGGGAGGAAAGGGAAGCAAAGCACTTGTGCGAAATCGGCCCAGGGGAACCAATCCCTGTAGTATGGAGAGGAGCTGTCATTCCAAGGGATTCCCATAGGACCTCCCTGGTGGCAGCTGGCATCTCTCCTTGGCCACTGGCAGCCCTGGAAGGGGGTGCAAATCAAGGAAGCCTGTTAATGGCCTTACGGGGAATGAAGTGGTTTGCAGCCAAGCCAGTCCAGTGGAGAGCCAGTTTGGTGTAGTGGTTAAGTGCGCAGACTCTAATCTGGGAGAACTGGGTTTGATTCCCCACTCCTCCACTTGCACCTGGCTGGATGACCTTGGGCAAGCCATAGCTCTGTACCAGCTGTTCCCTCAAGGACAGCTTGGGAAAGAGCTCCCTCAGCCCCACCTACCTCACAGGGTGTCTGTTGTGGGGAGGTGAAGGGAAAGGAGTTTGTAAGCCACTCTGAGACTCTCTTGGGGAGTGGAGGGCGGGGTATAAATCTAATCTCTTCTTCTTCTTCTTCTTCTTCTTCTTCAAATCCACAGACCAAGAATATAAGGCACGCTTTATCTTTCATCGGGACCAGCCAAAAGACACATAACAGAACTTCTCCAGAACTCTGCATCGAGCGGCAAAAGCTGGCCTCCTGCCCCTTAAGCCTTGGCCAGGTTCATGGCCCAACAACAGCAGCTTCCAGGGTCAACCTTTGGCCTTTGATGATGTTCACAGATGATCCGACGCCTCCCTTCTCCTCCCCTTCTCTCTGACTCAGGGGAAAGTGTGGGGACTCTTACTCATCAGCCCTGCCCTTTGTCTGCCAGTGTTGCTAGATCTGTGGCTTCCTTGTGGCTGCCAACCTCCAGGCGGCACCTGGAGATCTCCCGGAATTACAACTGATCTCCCAACTACAGCGACCAGTTCTCCTGGAGGAAATGGCAGCTTGGGAGGGTGGACTCTGTGGCATCACATTCCTGCTGAGCTCTCTCCTTTGCCTCCCTTCCCTCCCCCAGTGCCAGCCACCTCAGGCTCCACCCTAGGGTTACCAATCTCCAGATGGCACCTGGAGATCTCCCACTTTTACAACTATTCTCCAGACTACAGAGATCAGTTCTCCTGAAGAAGAAGAAGAGGAGGAGGAGCTTGGATTTATATCCCGCCCTTCACTACCCAGCAGCTTGCAATCCCTGTCCCTTCCCCTCCCCACAACAGACGCCCTGGGAGGTAGGTGGGGCTGAGAGAACTCTGACAGAAACTGCTCTTTTTCAAAACAGCTCTGACAGAACTATGGCTTGCCCAAGGTCATCCAGCAGGTGCAAGTGGAGGAGTGGGGAATCAAACCCGGTTCTCCCAGATTAGAATCCGCGCACTTAACCACTACACCAAACTGACTCTCCTGGAGAAAATGGCTGCTTTGGAGGTAGATTTGCCAACCCCCCAATGGGGGCAGAGGTTTCCTCTGTTTCAGGGCTCCGAATCCACTGCCGGCCAGCTGGCTGGTGGGGGGAGCCTCGCCTCCGAAGAGTCCCAGTGCGCCTGATGTGCCGGCATGATGATATCACCCGGAGGTGAAGTCAATGTGCTGGCCACATTGTTCGGGGGACGCTCTAGTATTCGGGTAAAAACTCTATGAGTTTTTGCCCGAATACTAGATTGCAGGGGTCATTTCATAAAAAAAGAGGTGCAGGCGCTCATTAGCATAACTTATTTGCATATGCCACACACCCTGACATCACCGGAAGTGTGTCAGAAGTTAACACCCACCGCTCAGGCTCCACCTCAAAAATCTCCAGGTATTTCCCAACTGAGAGCTGGCGAGCCAGCTTGACACTTTGACTAAAGACACTTTGGGTTTCCTTTGCTCTTGCAGGGAAGCTCCCCTACAACAAGCATGAAAATACAGATCAAGTTAGTCTGCTTTTGCTTTTTTCCATAGCGCATCACCATATGTGCCCGCTCCTGAGCTTGTTACTACCGGAACAGCATTTCTGCGTGTTCCTGCTCGAAATGACCCCTGCTAGAGTGTCCCCTGAACTCCATGCCCAGCTTGATGGCATCACTTCCAGGTGACGTCATGGCAGTGCACCCGTGCCAGAAGATTCCCGGAGCCAGCATGGAGCCACCTGCCAGGATGAAGGTAAAACCTGGCAACCATATTTGGAGAGTGGACTTTATGGCAATGTACTGCACTGAGGTCCCAGGCTCCACTCCCAAAATCTCCTGGTATTTTCCAAACCAGAGCTGGCAACCCAAATTATGAAGGCCTTTCCCAAGCTGGGGTTGGCAACACTAATTAATTCTCTGTCTGCCTTCTAGCTATGAAAAAACTGAAGTCACACTCTGCCTTTGGGCAGCTTTTTTCCTGGGCTGTAATTGTAGTCCCTTTTCGTTTGGATTGTGATCTCTTTGTTAAGCTTCAGAGGAGTGGATCTCCCTTTAGTCCTCCTCCAGGAGGCGGAAATAGTTTCATTGCTGCTCTCTACTATGGCTTCTTGAGGCTTCGGTTCCAGAGATCTTTCTCTGCAGAATGAGAATCTCTAATAAAAATAAGCTCCTGAATGTTTGCGAAGTATTCTGAATGTGCTGAGATTCAAGCTGAGATTCAAGTAGATTCTGGGTTGGGAAATACCTGGAGACTTTGGGGGTGGAGCCTTGGCTGGACACAATGCCAGAGAGTCCACCCTCCAAAGCAGCCATTTTTTTCTCCAGGGGAACAGATATCTGTAGTCCGGAGGTCAGTTGAAATTATGAGAGATCTCCATGCCCCATCTGGAGGCTGGCAACCATAAAATCAATAGCCAAAAGACTAACCCCAACAGAAGACACCCTCTGTTCATACTAGGTTTGCCATCCACCAGAATTACAGTTCATCTCCGGACTACAGAGATCAGTTCCCCTGAAGAAAAAGGATACTTTGGAGGGTGGGCTCTGTGCCATTGTACCCCACTAAGGTCCCCATCCTCCCCAGGCTCCACCCCCAAATCCCCAGGAGTTTCCCGACCTGGAGCTGGCACCCATATCTCCTCGTCCCCTGCTCATGACCAGGGGGGACCTGGCAGCCCTGCCTCCCGGGGGCCCCTGGAGATCTCCTGGAACCACAAATGATCGCCAGACAACAGAGATCGGTTCCCATATCCAATGGAGGCCATCCCCTCCCCAAGCCCCGCCCTTCCTAAGCCCCACCCCCAAATCTCCAGGAACTTCTCAACCCAGAGTTGGTGTCAGAATCTGCAGATTCTGACAGTTGGCAACCCTAAAGCCAGGTCTGTTGGTGAAAGGGGAGGGGACTTCACTGGGGTGGTTGAAAGTATGTTCTAAGCTAGGTTGGCAGGGCACTGGGAACCATTGCAGGAAATGACTCCTAATTAGAGGGTTGCTAGAGGCTGGGCCATGATAAATCACCTCAAATGAGGAGGGCCTTGACTGAAAATTGGCCCCAGGAGGCTTTAAATGAAAGAGACCCTTTATTTATGTGTGAATTTCTAGCTTACTTCTCCAAAAGCTAAAAGTGGTTTACAAAGAATAATTCAAGGAATCAGAGATTTTAAAATATTCAAACACGGTATTTACAACAAGAGTTAATATCAACGATTAGAGACCAAATTGTCTCCCACGGTAAAATTTAAATCACCAGCAGAAATGAAAATTAAATTGAATTTATTAGATTAACAGATTAGTAAAATTCTTTCTCTAATTTTCAAGTGCCCCCCACCAAAAAAGAACCCGTCTGTGACATTCACTTTCTACAAGAAGCTTTTCCAAAGCCCTGGAGCCATTTCAGAGCAACAGACTCGCCTGCCAAAGATGGATGGACCTCATTATCCACAAGGACTTTGGGCTAGAGCTGTCAAGCAAGGTGTAGGGTGACCTCGTGACAACCTAGATTTTGGTAAATCTAATATAGAGTGAGACATTTCCTTAAGCCAATGGGCCCCAGATAAGGTGCCAACCTGCAGGTGGGGCCTGGAGATCTCTTGGAATTACATCTGATCTCCAGACCTAAGAGATCAGTTCCCCTGGAGAAAAACGGCTGCTATGGAAGGTGGACTCTATGGCATTATCCCCCCACCCAATTCCTCCCCTCCCCAAACCTCACCCTCCCCAAACTCCACCATTTAATCTCTAGGAATTTCCCACCTCAGAATTGGTAATCCCGAGGACTTTAACAAGACACACCATGAACTAAGCCTTGATACACAAGTCAGCCCAATGAAGCTGTTTCAGATTTGGGATTGCATGACTACAATCCCCTACACCCACCGAAAGACAAATTGCTGCTCTTTGTACCAGCTGCGGTTCCTGAGATATCTTCAAGTTAAGGTTGCCAGTCTCCAGGTGGGGCCTGGATTTCTGAAACTACAACTGACCTGCAGATGGCAGAAATCAATTGCCCTGGAGAAAATGGTGGGCATCACATCCCTACCGAGGCCCCTCCCTTCCCTAAACACCACCCTCTGCAGGCTTCACCCCCAAATCTCCAAGGATTTCCCAACTGGGCATTGGCAACGTAAGGCAGCCTCAAGGAGAATGCATTGAAATAATCTGAGCATGAGGTTTGAGATACATGTAGGCCTGCAGAGTTAAGAAGGGGGACTAATTTCTGCACCATGCAATGATAGAAAGAACTCCTAACAGCCTCACCAATCTGTCCTTCTACATGCAAAGTTGATCTCCATAAACGCTATATGATCTGAAAGGATGTCAGCCAACATGGGGAAAGCAATCCCCAAGTCTATCCCAACCACTAACACCTTCATCTTGTCTGAATTCAGTTCTACCACATCCTCCTTCATCCACTTGACAATGGCATCCAAACACAGGTAAGACGCCCCTGCCCACTTCCTTCCCCCAGAGGCAAGATTTCACTTTCATTTTTTCCCCCTTTTTGTGACTGAGCCACCCTAGTTGTCTGTTTTCTTCTTTCCTGAAGAATTCTGGCTGTCCCACCCTTCACAATAAAATATTTCGACTGTTTGCTTAGCCCAGGAACCTGAGGAAAGGAATGGGAGCCCCCTTTAACTTATATGACTTAATGGCACTCAAGAAGTCTTTACATTCCAAATTAACAAAATATTTTATTCAACATAGAGGGGAAAGGTCAGGTGAAATCAGGGGTTGAAATTTCTGAGGTAACAGAAGAGAAGAAGAGATTGGATTTATACCCCGCCCTTCACTACCCAAAGGAGTCTCAGAGCGGCTTACAAACTCCTTTCCCTTCCCCTCCCCACAACGGATACCCTGTGAGGTAGGTGGGGCTGAGAGAGCTCTGACAGAAACTGCTCTTTTTCAAGAACAGCTGTGCCAGAATTATGGCTTGCCCAAGGTCATCTAGCAGGTGCAAGTGGAGGAGTGGGGAATCAAACCTGGTTCTCCCAGATTAGAGTCCGCGCACTTAACCACTACACCAAACTGGCTCTCAGATAACTCTGAGGTAGAATCAGTACATATACAAGACTTTAGCTCTTATGTTTCAGGCTACTGAGAATTTCCGAAGCTATTCAGAATTACTTAAAATCTTTACATTGAGAGGCTTTTGTTCCAGTGTTTCCCCAAACACCCCAGTACACTTTATTTGAGTGTCCTCTGACTCCTTTGGTTTCCAGAAGGCTGATGCACTCTTTCCAGTACCCAAACCCCTTTTCTTGAAACACCAGCACTTGTCTTGAGTTTTTAACTGACTCTTAAGGTCTCTAAAGGCAGTTTCTACCCACACCACAACAGGGATCTCTGCACTCTTCAGAGCTATCACCCTGTTAAACTGGGTAGGGAATTTTGTTCTCTCTTTAGAAGAGCTATCCCCTTTCCTTGGCCCAAATGGGAATCTCTGTCTAACTACCCACTCGTCCTTGCCAACTTTCCCCAGTTCTTATATTCTCCTCCTTAGCATTCGGCTCTAAAATCTCCCTCTGCTGAGCTGATGCTAACCAGTCAGATCTCTTGGAGCAGCCTGTCACTCAGGGCTCTCTGTTTCTGTGAAGGATTAACCCCTCACAGTCCTTCAGTTGCTTGTACAGCACTTCTAAGCTTTTAAAAAGTGCAGTCCGGTACAACTGGCTGAGGACAGAGATCACTCTTTCTGGAGATCTTGTTGAAGAAATACAGAGTTGAGCATCATTAACATCTACATGAAACCAGTAGTAGAGATCATCATGAATCTGTCTGCTCCCCTTTTAAAGCCTTCCAAGGTGGCGGCTGGGTCCACATCCTGTGGCAGCGCGTTCCGCAAACTATGTACTGTGTGAAGAAATACTTCCTTTTGTCTGTCCTGAATCTCCCACATTCCAGCTTGAATGGATGACCCCGGGTTCCTGTCCGCTCTTTCCATTTTATAAATCTCTTATCTGTTTCTGGGGAAAATTCAAATTGCTGGTTCTTACTGTTACAGCCCTAAATGGCTTGGGGCCAGGATACTCAAAGAACCATCTACTTCCATACTATCCAGTCAACGAGTTAAAATCTGCCTCAACCAGGGTTGCCACTGGTGGTGGATGGGGGTGTAGGGTTGCCAGCTCCAATTTAGGAAACTCCTGGAGATTTGGGGATGGAGCCTGGGGAGGGCAGGGACCTCGGGGGGGGGGTTGTACAATGCCATGGAGTTCACTTTCCAAAGCATCCATTTTTCCTGGAGAACTGATCGCTGTAGTCTGGAGATGAGCTGTAATTCCAGAGGGATCCCAGGTCCCACCTGGAGGCTGGCATCTCCAAGAGCCAATGGTGTGTTCCTGTTTAGAGTTACTCCCATCCAAAGCCACTGAAAACAACAGGCTCAGAGTGGAGTAAATCTGGATAGGACTGCATGTGAGTCTTGTTTGGTGTAGTGGTTAAGTGCGCGGACTCTAATCTGGGAGAACCGGGTTTGATTCCCCACTCCTCCACTTGCACCTGGCTGGATGACCTTGGGCAAGCCACAGCTCTGTACCAGCTGTTCTCTCAAGGACAGTCTTCTCAGAGCTCTCTCAGCCCCACCTACCTCACAGGGTGTCTGTTGTGGGGAGGGGAAGGGAAAGGAGTTTGTAGGCCGCTCTGAGACTCCAAGTGAGTGAAGGGCGGGGTATAAATCCAATCTCTTCTTCTCTTCTTCTTCTTCTCTCTTCTTGTTCATTCCAGAGACAATCAGCAGCCCTGGCTAAGTGTAGTACTCTATTTTATTCTTTTTAACCAAATCCCTCTTGTAGATATAGACAGACAGACAGGCTCTTTCTTTTTTGAACGACCTGGAGATTTGCTCAGCCAGAAGACCCCCTCTGCGTCCTTCTTTTACCTAGAGTGAAATTTCCTTCTCGGGCCTCTGCGTTTTAGCAGGTTTGACTCGGTGGTGCCGGCATACTCTCGGAGGGGGGCTTCTCAGCAGGAGGGAATCTCTCCCTGGCGAGGAACAAAGGAATTGTCACGGTGGAACAAAGTAACGTCCAATGCGGGTTGACATCCGGCTTCCGGCAATGGCCTCTGAAACACTTGCCAAAAAAACAACCCAGCTAACACACACAGATTTGCACGGTAGATGGATGCGCTGTTCTCCGCCCTGGCCTAGTGGAATGTTTTCCTCCCTGCTTCACAAGCGTACAAAGCCTTGGTTTTGTCTTAACCGGCCTGGCTCTTTGCTTTTCCTGCACAGGCAGCCTCGCTTCCACGCTTGCTCACGTAGACCCCCCACCCCCCCCAGGGTAAAGATAAGCTTCTGCAGGACAATTTAGATAGAAGCCATGGAATGGAGGGGGGGAGGCTAAACACACCCAAGGCAGACCAGCCCTTAACCTGCCGGGAAGGTCCTGGGGCTGCGTACTGCCCGGCTTAGACCTGGGACATGATGGGCAGGACAACAGGGGGTCGCCCATCTGACAAACAAGCCATTGTTGCCGCAGCCAAGGCTTGCCACCCTCCAGGTACGAGCTGGAGAACTCCTGGAATCACAACTCATCTCCAGACTACAAGATCAGATCTCTGGAGAAAATGGCTGCTCCGGAGGGCGGGCTCTAGGGCGTCATTCCTTGCTGAGGTCTCTCCCCAGGCTCCAGCCCCGAATTTCCCAACCTAGAGCCAGCAGCCCTCCTGGATAGAGGAGACGACTGAGAGGTGATACAATCACCATCTTCAAGTACCGGAAGGGCTGCCCCGGAGAGGGTGGGGAGTTGTTTTCTGTTGCCCGAGAAGGTCGGACCAGAACCAATGGGTGGCAATTAAATCAGAAGAGTTTTGGGCTAAACATTAGGAAGAACTTCCTGACAGTTCTAGCGCTTCCTCAGTGGAACAGGCTTCCTCGGGAGGTGGTGGGCTCTCCTTCTTGGGAGGTTTTCAGACAGAGGCTAGGTGGCCATCTGACAGCAATGCTGACAGGGGCGTTGACTTTCTAAATCCCCGGGGGGGGGGCAGGGGCTATCTCTGCCGCTCCCTCCCCCCCCAGCCCAGGGAGGCAGACCCGTGGCGGCAGCCAGCTGGCCGGGACTGCCGCCCGCACGAAGCGTGCGCACGACTATGTCCCGGCCGCTCCGTTTCCCCCCCCCCCCAGCCCAGGGAGGCAGACCCGCGGCGGCAGCCAGCTGGCCGGGACTGCCGCCCGCGCGAAGTGCGCGGGCGACTATGTCCCCGCCGCCTCTCTCCCCCCCCCCCGCCTCAGGGAGGCAGGGCAGGCCGGGGGTGAAGGAGAGGCGGCGACGGCCGGCTGGGCGAGCATTTTGCTGGGGGTGGCTGAGCCCCCCCCAGGAAATTTCGGGGGAGGCTCAAGCCCTCGAGCCCCCCCATAGTTGACGCCCATGAATGCTGATTCTGTGAACTTAGGCAGATCACGAGAAGGGAGGGCAGGAAGGGTTGCCTCAGTGCTTCTTTCTTGAGGCCCTTTTACTTGCCCAGGGAAATGCTGACCACCACTTTGGGGATCAGGAAGCAATTATTCTCCAGGCCAGTTTGGCCAGGGTATCCTGGAGGTTTTTTGTCATCTTCTGGGCATGGAACAGGGGCCCCTGGGGGTGGGGTGGGGAAGGTATTTGTGAATTTCTTGCATTGTGCAGGGGGTTGGACTAGATGGCCCTGGAGGTCCCTTCCAACTTTATGATTCTGTGATTCTGTGGTGCAGTCCAGGATGGTCTGAGCTGAATAGACCCACAGGCCCTGTGAGCACCCCTGTAGCTCAGCTTGCTCTAGGGCGGTATGTGTGTCCAGTTTAGCATAGAAAACACCATCTCCACCCCCCCCTAGGGCTACCAGCCTCAGACTCTCCCCAGATTCCAGGAAATGGCAGGGTCACACGGTGGACTCCGGGCCATGACATCTCTGCTGAACTCCCTCCCCTCCCCAAATCTTGCTCTTCTCAACCCCCCCCCCCCCTTACAGGAATCTCCCATGTCAGAGTTGGAAGCCCGACATCTCTCAACACCCTGGTGGAAATCCAATTCACCCAGTATCTCAACGGCTTGTCAATCACAGTCAAATCACTGAGGAGGCAGAGGTTGCCTGGCTAGGATGTAGGGTTCCCAAACTCCAGATAGTGCCTGGAGATCTCCCAGAGTCACCACTGATCTCCAGACAACAGAGACCAGTTACCTGGAGAGAACAGCTGCTTTGGAGGACAGATCCTGAGGTTCCTTCTCTCCCCAAACCCTCTCTAAGGGTTCCCCTGGAGAAAATGGTTGCTTTGGAAGGTGATATATATATGATACTATACCCTGCTGAGGTCCCTCCCCTCTAGGGTTGCCAAGTCTTACCTGTTGTTTAGTAGGGAGGAGTCCTTGCCGGTCCGGGAGTGTTCTGGCCACGTTGGGTGCGATGACATCACCCAGAAGTGATGTCATTGGGTCGGGCACTTTGGGGCGGGACCTTTGTAATTTGAGGGAAAACCCCTAAAACATGCCTGACGTGATGACATCACCTCTGGGTGACATCATCGCGCCGGGCATGTCTCCACAGGCTGGCAATTTGGAGGTGGGGTTCCCCCTGGCAGCCCAATCCAGGCCAGCGGGAAGCGGGCCGATTGAGCGGGGGTTTCCCTGCCCACTGGGGGGACTTGGGAACCCTACTCCCCTCCCTCAACCCTGACCTCCCTAAGCCCCACCCACCAAATAGCTAGGCATTGGCCAACCCGGAATTGGCAGTTGGACGCATGCTGGAGGATGCTGAGGCATTTTGCAGATCAGGGGCTCGTAAATAGCTCGTTAACTGCAGGTAGGGAAATTCCTGGAGATTTGGGGGTAGAACCTGGGAAGGGCAGAGTTTGGGGACCTCCACAGGCTACAGTGCCCTACAGCCTACCCTCCAAAGCTGCTGTTTCCTCCAAGGGAATTCAGCTGTGTCGTCTAGAGATCAGTTGCAATTCTAGTAAATATCCTGGCCCCACCTGGACAATACAACAAATAAACCACTGTGACATAAATATTTATATTATTTTTATCAATATTATTTTTTATCAAACTTACAAGATTACAAGAATATACTCTCAATAAAAGTTTACTACAAGGAAAGTCCATACTCAATGAGCACCCGGATATAAGCTCATTTCATCCACATCTTCCTCAGGAGTAGTCCTATTGTGTGGAAAGGTATCAGCCTCTTGATGCAGTCCAGTGTTTGTTAAAAGCAAACCAATGCTTAAACTTCTTCTTTACTTTCTGCATTTTAACCTGGAAGAAATCCATGGTATTTAAAATAAAAGGCAACACAAAGCTGAATGGAATGTTCTTATTTTTAAATTCTTAATTAATTTTTTAAGAGTTTGTAAACATTTACTTCTGGTTCCATTGCAGTGTTTATATTAGGAGCAAGCCAGTCTTTTCTCTCAGGTGCTAGAAGCCTCCTATATCATGCTGGCTGGAATGCTCTCCATGAAACACAAATTTTATGTAGTAGCAAACCATTATGTAGTAGCAGTCCTCATTATTTTTACCAGGCTAAGAAGCCTTCAATATGGCTGGCCAAATGCTCTCTACAGCCAGCACGCTGCGGTTGTCGGGGAGGGAAGGGGGAGGGAGGTGAGAAGGCTCGGCACACGGCGTGCCCTGCTGCCATCGCTGTTGTCAGGGAGGGAAGGGGGAGGGAGGGGAGAAGGCTCGCCGGGCCGGTGAGCCGATTGGCCTCACAGGGTGGGGAGGAAGAAGGCTTACCTGGTGCCGCTTCCTCCTCCTGTGGAGCTCCTCCTGCTTCTGCAGGCTCCTCCCCACCACGAATATCATGGGTCCCCCTTCTTGTATTCATATATTTGTCTTCTAGAATGGCCAAGGTAAGACAATGGTCCAAAGTTGATATCTTTTTGGTAAATCCTATTTGTTCGGGACCAATTATTTTATTGATATGGATCCAATCCAAGAGTTTGTGTTCCAAAAGTTTAGCTTATAACTTGCCAACTGTAGATACAAGACTAATTGGGTGAAAATTTTCTGGCCGGTCAAATCCTCCTTTTTTATAAATTGGAATTATTATTGAGTTAAGCCACGAATTGGGAAATACTCCATAATGATTAATGAGTGTGAATAGATTGACCAAAGGCTGAGCCCACCAATCGGCAAATTTTTGAAAAAGTTCCACCAGGAGTCCATCTGGACCAGGGGCTCTTCCCAGTTTCAAATTGGAGATTAGTTCCCTGATTTTGTCAACAGTTACTGGAGGCCAGGAGGGAAAGTCTGATGGTACTACATCATTTATATCAAGAGAAGAGGTGGTATTGGAACTAAAAATATCAGAAAAATGGTCCACCCATATTTGAGGTGAGATACAAGGATTGGGTGTGGATTTGTTTTTTATGGTACCAATAACTGACTGCCAAAAGGTCTTACTATCTTGAGACTTAGTGCGGGTGAAAAATTGATTCCAATATCTATGGAAATATAATTTCTTTTTCTTAATTACTAAATCTTGAGAAGCTTTTTTGCAGGCCAAGCAAAAGTCACCCCTGAACGGCCATAAATCTATGCAGAAGGTTCTATAAAGCCCGATGGTCAAAGAAAGTGAAAGCAGCATGCAATGCAGAGGGGAATTTCTGTTCCAACCTGGGTTTGGTAAAACAATGGAGGGAAAAGCCAATGCAGAATTGCCCTCGGTCACCCTCGTCCGTACTTTTTCCAGCTCTGCAATGTCCTTCCTGAGGTGTGGTGACCAGAACTGTACAAAGAATTCCAAACGAGGCCGCATCATGTATCTATACAGCGGCATTACAATATCAGCTGTTTTATTCTCAGTCCCTTTCCCAATAACCTCTAACAAAGAGTTTGCCTTTTTCACTGCTGCAGCACACTAGGTTGACACTTTCATTGAGCTATCCACTATGACCCCAAGATCTTTTCCCCTCTCTGTCTCATCAATTTCAGACCCTATTAGCATATACTCGGGCTGGAATTTTTTGTTCTAATGTGCATCACCTTACACTTATCAACATTGAATTTCATTTGCCACATTGTTGCCCACTCATCCAATTTGTGGAGATCCTCCTGAAGTTCTTCACAGTCATTTTTGGTTTTCAGCATCCTGAATAATTTTATGTCATCTGCAAACTTGGCCACTACACTACTCACCCCTAGTTCCAGATTATTGATGAACAAAGTAAATAGTACTGGCCCCAACACTGATCCTCATGGGACCCCACTGCTTATTTCCCTCCATTGTGAGAACTGATAATTTATTCCTTCTCTTTGCTTTCTCTCAGGTTGTGTCACACACACCAGATACCGGGGGGGGGGGGGGGCGCGAGGCTATTTCCTCTGGAGGAATTTGACCCACAGTTGCGAGATCACATCTCCCTTTGACACTGCGGGCGCAGCCCATCAGTGTGTGATCAGAAACAACTGCGGGTGAGTCTTTTTTGTGTGTGGTTTGTTTCCCATGCGCTTAAACAAAGAATCGATGAATTGGACATCCGCACTGAGGATTCCCTATGGAATTTGCGATGATGCGCATACTGGGGGGGGGGGGGGACAATGGCATGGAGTCAGGATTGCCTGATCAGACCATCCTGATTGCACAAGAGTGCGCTGGAGTAGTCAGGGGAAAGTCCATCCGTGGCCCGTCGCAACCCGTTTACTACTGGATTTTCCCCAGGGTCTTTTAACTCTGCTTCTGCAGTAGAGCAGAACAGGTTGCTGTTGACTGCAGGATGCTTCGCAGATGTTGCTGTCTGATCGCTCCCTTTATATCCACTTGGCATTTGTGCCTATGTTGGGTCTAATTGTGCATATGAGCACAGCTTCATTTAACCAATTTTTAATCCATAAGAGAACCTGTCCTCTTTTGAAAGTTGGTCTGTAATGTCTACTGGGTTACCATTATCTACGTGCTTGTTTGCTTTCTCACAGAACTCTAAAAGGTTAGTGAGGCAGGACTTCCCTTTGCAGAAGCCATGCTGATTTTCCTTCAGCGGGTTTTGTTTTTCTATGTGCCCAAGAACCTTAAAGTTTCTACTAATTTGCCCTACTGGCCTGCAACTTCTTGGTTCCCATCTGGACCCCTTTTTTAAAATCAATGTAACAAATGGCTATTCTCCAGTTTTCTGGTACAGTGGCTGAATTTAGTGGGAAGTTACATATATGGATTAGTAGATCAACAATCTTATAAGTTCCCTAAGAACTCTTGGGGGTATGCCATCATGATCTGGAGACTTAGTGGTTTTTAATTTCCTCCAATTTTTAATTTCACTTCTTGTCATTTCATTTTGACTTAGTTCTTCAGGCTCCCTTCCTGAAAATAGTGGCTGTAGCATGCTCACACTTTCCACAGTGAATACAGAAGCAAAAAATTCATTGAGGTTCTCTGCCATCTCTCCATGTTCCTTTAGCAATCCTTTTGTGCTCTGGTCATCCAAAGGCCCAACTGCTTCTCTGGCTGATTTCCTGCTCCAGATATATTTAAATAAATGGTTATTGTTTGTCATTATGCTTTTAGCAACCTGCTCCTCCAATTCTCTTTTTGCATGCCTAATTATTGACATTTCTTTTGCCAGAGCCTGGTCCCTTCTGTTCAGTTCATTGGGGCAGACCTTCCACTTTTTAAACTTTTTGCTTTTGATAGCTTCCTTTACTTGCACTGTTAACCATGCAGGTATTCTTTTAGATTTGGCAGTGCCTTTCCTAACCAGAGAAAGACATTCTATCTAAGCTTCAATTAGTGTGGTTTTAAATAGCTTCCGAGCATCCTGTAGGGATTTTAAAAAATTAAATAACTTTTATTATAAGAAAGTTATTATAAATAACAACAATTATTTTTCATCAAATAGGGATTTGACCCTCTTATGCTTCTTTTTCAGCTTAACTATTCTCATTTTTTAAAAGTTCCCTCTTCTGAAATCAAATTTTACAGTTTTGGAGTTTAGGGGTGACTTTTCATTAGCATAAATGCTGAACTTAATAACACTGTGGTCACAGATCCTAGTTGGTGCAACAACCTCTATACCTCTCACCAGTTCTTGAGACCCACTCAGAACCAAGTCCAAGATCACTACCCCTCTTGTTGGCTCAGTGACCAACTGTTCCCATGCACAGTAATTTATGATGGTTAGAAATCTCATTTCTAAAGCATGACTGGAGCACCTGTTTGCCCAGTCAATGTGGGGGTTGTTGAACTCTCCCAGTATCACAGTTTTACTTGCTTTAGTCACTTCCCTTAATTCCTTCTCCATCTCAACATCAGCCTCCAGAAATTGATTAGGTGGGCAATAGTGCAGCCCCACTTCCAAGTAACCTATAGGGCCCAGTATTTCCAATATTGCTTCTGTTGGGGAGTTCATTCCCCCAATGTTTTTTAACTTATTTGATTCTATGCCCTTTTTGATGTACAATATAACACCTCCCCCATCCCATCCCTCCCTGTCCTGCCTATAGAGCGTATACCCAGAGATTACTGTACCCCATAGATTTTCCCCATCCCACCAAGTTTCTGAGAAATCCACTATTCCAAAATTGTCATATAGCTCCTCCATCTTGACTTGGAGACTTCTAGGACTGGCATATAGACACCTGTAACTTGTTTCCCTCTCCAGCAACCCTCCCTTGCTATTTTCTGCTCAAGGCTATCGCTATATGATCAGAGATATGGAGAGAGAGAGAGAGAGAGAGAGAGAGAGAAAGAAAGAAAGAAAGAAAGAAAGAAAGAAAGAAAGAAAGAAAGAAAGAAAGAAAGAAAGAAAGAAAGAAACCCTCCCTTGGCCCCTCTGTCTCCACATGTGGCCCTTCTCCACCATCCTACCCTCACTCCTAAGTCCTATTATGCTCCTATCAATATTACCCTGAGTGTTTACACAGTCTTCCTCTTGCACTTGTCCCAAACTGGAGCATCTGCACTTGGAGGACGATGAACTCAGTGGTTAGAAGCAACACCCGGACTTCAGCCAATGAGGCAGATAAAAGGAACACGCTGAGCTTTTGTGACCTGACCTCTGTGACCTGATCTGCTGTATCCTGACTTGCTGCCTTTGTATTCTGTCCTTGCTAACTTTTGCTTGTGTTCACAGCTAGAGACCCTTTGGTTCAAGTAAATTCTGTTTCTTTTGGACAGTTTCAACTTGTCCCAGAAAATTCCCCCAGTGCTTAATAAATCTAACCCTTCTTACTGGCACCCTGAGACCCCTTGATCAGTCCTTGTCTAACTAGCCCTCCATGTGAAACCAGAAGCCCAGTTCTGAGAATGCTACCTTTGAGGTCTTGGTCTTTAACTTTCTGCCTAGTGATCTAAATTTTTCCTCCGGGACCACACAATTACATTTCTCAATGTCACTGGTCCCACTGGAGAGCCGGAGGGGTTTAACAGTAAAGAGTGTCGGACAAATATCTGGAAGACCAAGGTCTGGATCCCCACTCATGCCATGGATTAATGCCTCTGAATGTGGAGGTTCCCCTCGGCCACCATGGCTAGTAGCCACTGATAGACTTATCTGCCATGTATCTATCTAATCCCCTTTTCAAGCTGTTTATTCCTGTGGCCACCCCGACATCCTCTGGCAGCAAATTCCACATTTTAATCACTCTCTGTGTAAAGAAGTATTTCCTTCTGTCCGTCCTGAATCTACTGCCCATCAGGTTCATTGGATGCCCTAGTATTTTGTGAGAATTTTCTCTTTGTCAACTTTCTCCATCCCGTGCATAATTTTATCAACCACTATCATGTCCTCCCTCCGTTGTTTCTTTTCTAAATTGAAAAGTCCCAAATTCTTCAGCCTTTTCTCATAGGGAAGGTGCTCTAACGCCCTCATCATCTTAGTTGCCCTCCTCTTTACTTTTTCCAGCTCTGCAACGTCCTTTTGGAGAAACGGTGACCAGAACCATAGGCGTAGACTACAGGGGGGCTCGAGGGCTCGAGCCTCCCCTGAAATTTCCTGGGGGGGGACTCAGTCCCCCCCCCCGGCGGGAAAACGTAGCGCCTGCCACCGTGCCTCCCGGGGCCCTTCCGAGGCCGGCAGCTGCTTCCGCCGGTGCCTCTCCCCGCCCGCCCCCCCCCCCCCGCCTGGCCACTCTTCCATCCTTCCCTCTCCCTCCCTCTTTTCCCGGTGAAGGGAGAGGGAGGGGGGGGAGGCTCTGGCAGCAGCTGTTGGCGGGCCTCGGAAGGGCCCAGGGAGGCGCAGAGGTTTCCTGGAGGGGGGGGACATCACCCCAGCCAGCGTGCATGCTAAAGAGCCCCCCCCCCGGAGTTTACAAAACCCTATGCCCCTGACCAGAACTGTACACAGTATTCCAAATGAGACTGCACCCTAGATCTATACAGGGGCATTTCAATATCGGCTGTTTTAGTCTTGATCCCTTTCCTAATAATCTCTAACATACAGTTTGCCATGCTCAACTCCTCTGTTAGAAACCTTGTTCGAAGCATTGCTTGCAACCCCCCCAGAGATCCGGAGTGCCTCTTACAAAGTCAGACCTCTAAAGTGCTTTGCTTTAAGAGCTGTGAGCTGTGGCTCCCCTCCCAGGAGTCAGCCAACAGCAGGCAGCTGACTCATCTCACTCAATGCCTGGCGAGTTTCAGTGTAGGCAAGAACAAAGTGTTTCCTGTAACCTTAGAACTGGTACAGTCACTCAAGGCCCTTTCTGCATCTGAATTTAGCCGTGGTTTCAGAGCGCATCCTTTTCTTCCCTTCTGCATTCCATCCCACTTTCATTTCAGGTTTGTTGCAGGGGTTTTGTTTGTTTGTTTGTTTCTGCATCTGTTTCACAAGAATCAGTAGTCAGACTTCTTTTGGCACGCTCTTGCCCCTTATTTCTCAAAACCCGTTTTGCTGTGCTTCTTAGTTCTGATCTGATTTCAAAACACTAAAGTAGAACTGTTTCTATGTGCCTTTAAATGCCACCCACTTCCCTCCCCTATTTCCGCTCTCTGCCCAGTTGTGGGAGGAGTATAAGTGCTTCAAGGAAAATAGTAGATGAGGAGGTGGAGCTATCCTATCCTTCATTTGCTTACTATATATGTCATTTGATGCTGTGAACTCTCCCAATTTTTTTCTGTTTGTTTTTTGACTCAAATAAAGTTCTACTCAGATGAATGATTATAATTTTGTTAGGAATTTTTTTAAAAAATACAAGCATTTGTGTGTGTGTGTGTGCTCCTGGAAGTCATGGCAACCTCTGGTGACTGACTGTGTGCACACCTGGAAATCATGGTGACGTCTGGTGACTAACCCCTACTGGGGGCCTGGAGGATATTCATTGAGGCGGCTGAATAAAGCCTGCCCCTGCCTCCCACTTCTGGTATTCCAAGGAGGTCTCTTATCCAAGTACTTACCAGAGCTGACCCTGCTTTTTTAAAAAAAAATTATTAGCTTAGCTTCTGACGAGATTAGGCTTGTCTGGGCTATCCAGGTCAGGGCCTTTAGGTAAAATTTTGATCCCTTTTTTAGTTTTCTTGAGAAATATTAATCTGGTGCAAATCTTTCTTAAGGACTGAACTTGCCCACGAAGAATTGCCTTCTCTTGGTTTTTTCAAGGCAATAATGAGCAGTGAACAGATCGGCTGCTGGGTCAAAAGTTTAACAATCAGAGTCCTTTAGATGAGTCAGAGTTCTGCAGAAAGGAAAAGAAACTTGAAGAACAAGTTTTTATTATTGCTGGTCCATGCAAACCTTTCTTGCGTGGCCGCAACCATTGTGCTGTCACACATTTTCAATCAGGAAAGTACTGAAAGAATAATCCACATAGAGTGGAATTTCTGATATCAACATCCACTGAAAATTACAATATGCAGAAATGAAAGCAAGAAAAACAAATCAAAGGTGTACCGGCTCAAGTGCTGGGAAACTCTGGACTAAAGACTGGATGCAGAAAGGGCCCAAGTGAGAATTCTTCAAGGAGTCTTTCTCCATGCGAGGAATAAACTCACATGGAATTAAATGCCACATCGTGGCTGCGGCCACACGAGCAAGGTAATCTGAAGGGGAATCGAGACTGTTTTGCGCCAGAGCAATTTGCCCCACAGTTGTGCAATCACAGAGGTCTGTGGACCTGCCGGCGCAACTTGCCACTGCATGATCAGACACAACTGCGGGCAAGTTGTTGTTTTTTTGTGTGGATGGTTTCCGATTCGCTAAAACCAGGGATTGATGAATCACTCCTCCACCCTAAGGGCTTTCAATGATGTGCACACTGAGAAGGGGGGGGGGGGACAACAGCATGGCGTTGGGATAGCCTGTGATCAGACTATCCCCGACGCCACAAGTCACACGGGGAAAGTCCAGCTGTGGCTCGCAGCAAACTGTTTGATACCGGAGTTTCCCTAGTAGTTTTTTACTCTCCTTCTCCAGCGGATCAAAACGGCTTGCGACAGCTTTCCAGACTTCTGGTCGGGGAAAATGGAGATTTGATGCACCCTGTAATTATTCAGGGTGGACGGCGGTTCTTTCTGACAGTTTGGGGGCTTTTTAGCACCCGATGCAACCCTGCCCAGGCAGGGGAGTGTCCAGCAAGTAACATGACCCAAGAGAGAGTTGAGATCGGTGAGCGATAAGTCTCGGAGGAGATTTGTTGCCACTTTGATCTCCTCCCCCAGTGCAGGTTCTGCAAGCAACTCTAGAGAACTGAACCGGGCTGATTTATTCAGCATAAAACCTCCACTCCCCCGATTTCTTAACTAAAAGAAGACAAATTCTACTTTATGAAGCTTCACCTTTACCCAAGTAACATCTAAAGGTAACAAAAAACTTTTTGCTTACTGGTACTGTGTGGTTGGGAGCAAGGAAAACAGAGAGATAAGCAGAGCACCAGTTGAAGAATAGACTGAGACTTTTTCCTGTTGTAAAAGAATTGGATTTTAGCTAAAAATTGTCTGAAGAGCGTTTGGTTTACCATTCCTGTGGTCGCGGAGGGGAGGGCTAGAGGGACCGGAGGCATCGCGAGATCTGCATAAATGAGAACTGTATTAAATAACAGGAAGTGACATCTGGCTGAGAGCAGAAAAGAAGAACTGAAGAGGAAGGTACTTGGGAGGACTGCATTAAGTAAGAAGCACTTCTGGGGGAAAGAGAACCCGGAAGCAAGATTTGTGACCTGTACCATGGAGAAAAGATGTCCGCCATTTTGTGGAGGACTAAAACTTCAAAATTAAATATCTTGAAAAGTAAACACTTTTGAGCAGCGAAAATAACGGCATTTTTCAAAGCTCTCCAGGACTGATTGATAGAGCCTAAGAATGTTGGAATTGGAGGATACAAAAAAATCAGCTTTTTTTTAAGAGGCAAAAATGGAGCCTGAGCAGAGAAAACGGGCGGTAACCTGGTCAGCAGCTAAGATGCCTCCCAAAAAAGATACTGAAATAGTGGTTATGATAGAGGCAATGGAGAAAAGGATGATGGAAGCTCTAAGCGATCTTAGCCAGCAAAACCAACAATTAGACAAGAAAATAGACAAGAAAATAAATGGCTTAGCTGAGAAAGTGGACAAGAATTTTGGAGACCTTAAGACTGAATTTCAAAACTTGGCAAAGAAATCGAAAGAGATGGAAAGTAAAATGCTTGTTTTCGAAGAAAATACTCAAAAAGTGACAAAGGAGAATTAGAGACTGGAAACAATGATGGTATACAAAGAGATGCAATACCACTTAAGATTTAGAGGGATAGGTGAAAAGATGGATGAGGATATATCCACAAGGATTACTGAAGCTTTGAGTGATTATTTGAAAGATGAAGAAGAGGATTTAAAATCTAACATCGACTTGATCTACAGAGTTAATTCAGAGTATGCTAGCAAGAAAAACAGACAGGAAGAAATTTAAATGGTTGATAGATAAACTGAAACAGAAAAATTATAGATTCCAAAAAAAATAGCAAATATTGATCAACGGTTGTCTAATAAGTGTTGGAAAAGTAAACAAAAAGAAGGCTCTTTCTATCACATGTGGTGGACTTGTGATAAAGCTAAAGCTTTTTGGTGTATGATTCATACTGAAATGGAAAATTTTTTGAAATGTACTCTTAAAAAACTGCCTGAAATGTTATTGCTTGGTCTTAAGTTAAAGGATGTAAATGTAAACAAAAGGGCACTGATATGGTATATGGGGACTACAGCGAGGATGGTATACACCCAGAATTGGAAATGTGAGAAAACCCCTGACCTATGGGAATGGTTGAGAAAATTTCTATTTATGGCAGAAATGGATAAATGGACAAGAAAACTGAACAATCAAGACTCAGAGATGTTTTTAGAAGAATGGAAAGACTTGAAAGAATATTTAGAGCAATACTGGGATATGAAAAATAATATTTTTACACTGTCTAATTACTCATTTTGGATGTTTAAAATAATATTAAGAAAAGAAGAAATAATTCTTTTTAATGAAAATATATTGAACGTTTGATGTGATTAGAATGGAAGCCAGATTGCATATAACCGATATTTAGATAATATTTTTAAACGTTTAAATTTTTTTATAACCAAATATGTTACCTGTAAGAGATAATACTTCTAAATTTTTATAATTGTTGTTATATATATAATGGTGTAGGTGAGGTGGGAAGTCATAAAGAGTTTGAATTGTAATCGGAACACAGTTATATAGAAAATGTGATAGTGATGAAAATATTCTGAAGGTAATTGTGTACAGTTTTGGATAAGAAAAAAAATTGTTTAAAAAAAAACGGCTTGCGACAGCTTTCCGACGGTTGCAGGACGCTTCCCAGATGTGCTGGTGTGATCACGCCGCTTTGATCCACCGGTGAATCGTCCCTCTCGCGTGGCTAATGGGTGCGTATGATCGCGCCCTGTGTTGAGGTGACTGCTGTTCTAGATGACTAGATGTCAGTGGCTATCTGAAATGCAGGGAAGAAATAGAACCTCCATATTCAGAAGCAGACCTTGTATCCTCCCACTCTCCTCAGCCAAGTATGAAGCCTTCTTCTGTCCCAAAGGAGCCTTGCTCCAGTGCTGGAAGCACCACTTCCATTGGAGGCTCCTTGGATCAGAAGAAAGCTTCAAACTTGGCCAAGCAAAATGGGAGGATACATGACCTGCTTGAGAAATTCCAAGGGAGGATCTAGCAGGGAATGTTGGAGATGATGAACTGGAGTAGATGGAGGCTGGGACTGATCCTGTGATGCCTTTCAGGTGAACAATGTAAGAAAGAGAGGCTGTGTTACAAAATCAAGGCCAGATTGTATCTTCCTTCAAAAGTTATTTTCCCCCTTCTTTGTGGAGTCGTGGCAAGTCTAAACACTGGCATAGGAATGTATTTTTGAGTGTATTGCATAAATACAAGCGAAACTTGAGTTGGCTGCCAACAGTGAGAGAGAAACGCCTGTTCTGGTGGCACTGTTCTGGTGGCCTCCCAAAAGCACTGTTTGGTGACTGTTGCTGAGAGGGAGGCCGGGGCACTTCAGAGACTGAAGAAATTGGGGTGCATTTTCACCTATGACGTGAAATGACCAAACAGAGCCCTGTGCATTTTCATGTAAGAATGTCTGGTTGCATGTAGATCCATTCCTAGCTCTGTCTATGACATCTCTGGCCAAACGGAACCAACAGAAACCTTCCCCACCCCCACTACGTTGCCCCCATCCCTTCTTCTAGCTGCACCTCTGACCAAGGAAGGTTTTGGTCATAGGGATGCCAGCCTCCAGGTGGGTCCTGGGGACCCCCCAGAATTGCAGCTCAGCTCCAGACTACAGAGATCAGTTCTGCTAGAGAAAATGGCTGCTCTGGAGGGTAGACTCTATGGCATTGTACCGCATGGAGGTTCCTGTTCTCCCCAGGCTCCGCCCCCAAATTTCCAGGAGTTTCCCAACCTTGATCTGGCGACTCTACCCTCTACCTCCCCGGTGGCCAGGGAGCGCCTGGCAACGCTAGAACTTTCAGGTGACCTGTGTGCTCCCCCCATAACCTGATGAATAAGATCCTGCTTCCTGTGAATCAGTTCAAGCACGGCAAAGAGAAAACTATTCTTTAAGGATCTGGGATGGGAAAAAAGAGTTCCCCCTCCCAATTTAGCAATTAGAGGGTTAAGTTCCTTCCTGGTCTCGCTGCATTAACTGGAAAGGAATGAAGTGTCAGGCGTGTTCTCGCCCCAGCAGGCAGTTGGAAGCGTCCCTTCTCTGCACACACGCACTCCCTCCCACTGCTGCAACCAAATTATTTTCAATCCTCCGGAGACCCAGGATGCCAGACAAAATCTGCAGTGTGACTCTGATTCATTGCAGGAGGATGCAGATGTAATCATTCCCCCCCCCCTTTTGGGGGGGGAGGGAGATACAGGCCACACCCTCTGCCTTCAGGGGCACTCTTTGGTCTGCAGAAGGCCCCCCCACACACACACACACCATGCTGTGGTCCAGAAAGCCGCCCTGCCCAACCTCCCCTCTCCGCCAAGCTGCCCCCTCCCCACCTTGCTAATTAGTGCCCACTATAGAAGTAAGTAAGTAAGAGTGGTGACAATTTCCTGGCTGAAGAGGTAATTGTTTGTCTTCAAAACAACCCCTGAAAGGTGAAATAGGAAACTAAATTCAAAGAGGCTTCCTTGTTGTCACTAAGCGGGACTGAAATGTGGTTTGAAATTCCTTTTTTTTATTTATAGTGCACGGTATCCATGGAAACCTACTGAGGAGGTCATGGTAGCTAGGCGTCCGTCTCACCCTGCTCAGGGAATTATGGTTTCACAGTGGCAGGCAGCCATGGAAGAGAGTGGATTCTCGGTTCTTTGCAAACAGTGCTCTACAACCATGAACCTTTAATTTTTGCTCATAAATCTCCTTTGAGATCTTAAAATGAGAAGAATTCTTTCCACAGGCCCCGGAGAGCAGAGCGCTGAGTAAATACATGGATGTCTAAGTTTAACTGCTCTGCCTGCTCCTCATGCGCTCTTTTGGTGGCGCTTTTATCATCAGTGTGTTTATTTGTTGGCTTCCAATGAGGTTGTAAATGGGTGCAAATGGATCCACAGTGCCACAGTAATGCTGCCGCTCACGCTGTCCTGCCCATTTCTGGTTCATTAACATGTCACTCATCCACCAGAATTCCAGGTGAACTTTATCTTATCACCCAAATGAAAGACAAGCTGCAGCATTTTTGATGTTCGAGAGGCATTCCTGCACTGTTTTCCTCCAGTTGTTTGGTGTACATTTTTGTTTAACTGTTTTGTTTTGGTTTTTTAAAACTAAGCTCATTTTGCCCCGAACAAACTAGTGATTTACCAAAAAAATCAGGGGGCCAGAACATGGGAAAGCGTGCCTCTTGAATGAAACACTCGACATTGGTGGCTGTTGTGGGTTCAAATCCCTCTTTCAACCATGGATAAGGTTGCCAACCTCAAGGTGGTGGCTGAAGATCTACAATTTCAACTGATCTCCAGCTGACAGAAAGTGCACCAGGAGAAAATGGCCACTTTGGAAGGTGAACTCTATGGCATGGCACCCCAATGAAGTCCCTCCCCCTCCCCAAACCCAGCCCTCCTCAGGCACACCCCCCCAAAAAAAATCTCCAGGTATTTCCCAACCTGGAGCTGGCAACACCAACCACGGAAGCCCACCAGGTGACCTTGTGCCCGTCACGCTCTCTCCGCCTAGCCGACCCTCACAAGACAGTTGAAATCACGATGGGGGGGAGCAATGTGAAAAGCTGTCTTGGGTCTCCGATCAGGGACAAAAGTGGGATGCCAATAAAAACAGGCATTATTTGAGCTTCCTTTTTAATGGATTATGAAATACCAACACTTTTACTTGCCTCACTTTTGAGGGGCTGGAAAAGCCTTCCACAGTTTTCATGGTCAGTTCAATGGATTAGCGGTCCCATGGGGGGCAGAATTATGATTTCCTTTTACTGGCCTGTGTTATTTCATGACAGTGTGACAGATAGGTTTTACTGTCCAAACCACATCCAGAGGAAAGGTACCGCGTGAGAGATCATTTGAACTGGTCTTCTCATCGGAAGGGTCCTGAGATCACTGATATCAGTACATTAGAAAGTCTGCAAGGCTGGCTGACGGCTGCCCTCGGACTTCTGTGAACTATTTATCTGACTCAAAATCAAGCAGGCAGACCTTTGCAGGTCAGAGCCACTGTACCATTCAGCAGCGAGAGAGGGTGGGGGATAAGAAGAGCAGGTTTTTATACTCCACTTTTCTCTACCTTAAGGAGTCTCAAAGTGCCTTACAATCGCGTTTCCCTTTCTCTCCCCCAGCAGGCCCCTTGTGAGTCAGGCGGGGCTGAAAGAGTTCTGAGAGAACTGTGGCTGGCCCAGGGTCACCCAGCAGGCTTCATGTGGAGGTGTGGGGAACCAAACCCGGCTCTCCAGATTAGAGTCTGCCACTCTTCCCCACAACACCATGCTGAATAAGAGGAAGTCTGGCACTTTCATGACGAATGAAAGGCAGCCCACACCATTTTGGGGGGTCATGGCCTAAGTCCTGAGCTCCTCAGACTTTTCCAGGATGTAGTTTCACTCTCAGGGCCATAACAACGTTAGATGTTAAATGGGGATCAATTTGTGCATTGCGCTGTTGAAATCTGAAGCCATTTTTGATGCTTCACGCAAGTGAAAAATCCATGATAATGTCCAATGGGATTTGCTAGGTTTTGGTTTGTATTTTCATGACAATAAGAACAGTGTGCAAAAGGTGTGGGAAGGAATTTGCAAAAGGAGTCTTGCGAAAGGGAAAGTGAGCCAGGCAGCCAACGCAAAAGCTTCAAGGGACCCCATAGAGAAAAGCTCCCCAAGTCCTGCCAACAGGCAAAGGATGTTGTCTTTCAAGCTAGATTCAGGTGAGAGGCCATGCTGGTCTGAAGCAACAGAATAAAGTTTCAGTCCAGTGGCACCTTTAAGACCAACAAAGTTTAATTAAGTTTAATTAATTTAATTTAGTTAAACTTTGTTGGTCTCAAAGGTGCCACTGGATTCAAACTTTGTCTTTCAAGCTAGCATCGTTCTTGAGTGTGCAAGGACACCGTTGCCTCTTCCATTGGCAGTACTCAATTATTTAGGAAACAGTTTTTAAGAGATACTTTAATGGGATTCATAATGGATCCAGGAGGGTCGCTGGTGTAATGTATATGAACAGCCTCTAAGGGCAAGTTTCTGTTCCGCATGTCCTTCAGTTTTGGCCCTGCGGGGAAGTGAGTGGCCGAGCAGGCCGACTGAGAGGCTGACTAAAAGAAGGCCCAGCCAGAGAGAGAATGGGTCAGAGAGCTAAATACCAAACCCTTCTTAAGTTGAAGCAAAGCTGTTCTGTGCAGTTGTTCACAATGCTATGGTCTCATGCAGGGGTCCGTTGGAGCGGGAGCGCACAGGAGCGCAGCTCCGGGAGTGAGGAGCCCAGGGGGCGGGCACATGACCAAGCCCCGCCCCCTCCTTGGCTTCCCCGAGCAGTGCAGAGGTGCAGCGCCCCAGGGAAAGCCCTGCTAGGGTCTTTATTGTTTTTAATGTTTTGTTTTAATATTGATAATCTTATCATTGTTCCTTTTATCACTGTGTGCTGCTTTTCCAGAGACTTGCTCAAGGTGGCATCTAAATTTTCTAAGTATACCATTTTTTATCTGGGCACATGGCACATAAGTACTGGAGAAATTTCACCAACCCTTCAGCAGCTTCCACCCCATCAGTTTGGTGTAGTGGTCAGGAGCTGGACTCTAATCTGGGAGAACTTGGTTTGATTCCCCACTCCTCCACATGCAGCTGCTGATGTGACCTTGGGCCAGTCACAAGTTCTCTCAGAGCTGTTCTCTCATGAGCAGTTCTCAAAAGCCCCACCTACCTCACAGCCCCACCTACCTCACAGGGTGTCTCGTTGTGGAGAGGGGAAGGGAAAGGGATGGGTGGTGCCCTTGTCCTGGGTATCTCAAGTCTAGTTGAAACCTGGTGGTTTCAATGGAGCAGGAAAAGAATGAGGGTGTGTTCTTTA
The DNA here is from genome assembly GCA_029233225.1 of Lepidodactylus listeri. NCBI lineage: Eukaryota > Metazoa > Chordata > Lepidosauria > Squamata > Gekkonidae > Lepidodactylus > Lepidodactylus listeri. Next base: position 14,933,790 of record JARCFY010000017.1, on the reverse strand, counting down.
CGCTTATTTTCATTGCACAAAGTATTGGATGGGGAAGAGAAGGGAGGAAGAGCAGGTCAGTTTCACTCACCTGTGGAGTGGAGCCTGAGGGGTGGGTGTTGCCTTCTGACACACTTCCAGTATGTTAGGGGGTGTGGCATATGCAAATGAGTTATGGTAATGAGCTCCTGCACCTCTTTTTCTACGAAATGACCCCTGGTCTCATGCATCCCCAAAACTGTCAAATACCTGAGCAGCTTGTTTCATTTGTCAGAGAGGGGCCATGCAGGGTTGCCAGATCCCTTCGAGACGTTGGCGGGGGGATGGGGGGGATGCTCCAGGAGCTGGAAGTGTTGCCCCTGACACACCGCCGTCACCAGAAGTGATATTGCACACCATGCCTACGTCACCCAGAAGGGATGTAGGCACATCGGGGCGTGACACTCTGGGTTTTGGGCAAAACTCTATGGTAAAATCACCCTCAAACCATAGAGTTTTGTCCAAAAACCTGAGTGTTCTCCCTGACATCACCGACATGCATATGTCACTGCTGGATGACATAAGCACGTTGCTCTAGGGCTGCCAGCCTCCAGGTGGGGCCTGGGGATCCCCCGCTTTTACAACTGATCTCCAGCTGAGAGAGATCAACTCCCCTGGAGAAAATGGCTGCTTGGAAGGGTGGACTCTATGGCACTGGACCATGCTGAAGCCCCTCCCCTCCCCAAACCCCGCCTTCTCCTGGCTCCACCCCCAAAGTCCCCAGTAGGGTTGCCAGCCTCCAGGTGGGGCCTGGGGATCCCCGGCTTTTACAACTGATCTCCAGCTGACAGAGATCAGCTCCCCTGGAGAAAATGGCTGCTCTGAAGGGTGGGCTCTATGGCATTGTACCATGCGGAGGCCCCTCCCCTCCCCTCCCCAAACCCCGCCCTCTCCTGGCTCCACCCCCAAAGTCCCCAGGTATTTTCCAACCCGGACTTGGCAACCCTACGTTGCTCTGTGTTGCTGTTGGGGGGGGGATTTTCTCCTGCTGGCCAGCTGGCCGGCGGCAGGCAGGAGTTCACAAAACTGGGGGATCCCCTGCCCCCAACTGGGGACTGGCAACCCTGAGGCCATGGCTCGGCAGTAGAGCATCTACTTGGCATGCCGAAGGTCCCAGGTCCAATGCTTGGCACCTGCAGTTAGAAAAACGAGGCACAAGGAGATGTGAAAGACCTCTGCCTGAGATTCTGCAGAGCCGCTGCCAGTCTGAGCAGACAGCACTGTCCTTGACGAACCAACAGTCTGACTCGGGATAAGGTGTCAGCTGTGCTGCCATGACTGGTAGGGGATGGGGGTTGAAGGCTGGGTGAAGCCAGTGCTCATTACTGATGTCTTAAGGTATGCTAACTTTTGTTTTTACTGCTGCGTGTTCTCTCTCCCACTGCCTGTGCCTGACCTTGACGTCCTGGTAGTTCTCCTTCCCTTGGGAACCGCAGAGCGTTTTTTTCTGGCTTGCTGACTGGCTTGCTCCGATTGGTCCTTCTCACCCCAGGGTGCTCTTTGACTCATGTATAACTTCCCAACTCCCGCCTGGAGAGGCATTACTGACGCAAGCATGTTTTAGGCGCTCACCTTTACTGTCTTCAATAAACAGCTTACTAGTTAAGACTGACTGTCGGGACTGACTGTTGTAGGACTCTGCCATAAGGCAGCTTCGGGTGTTAGTTTCCAAACCTGCCACGAGATCCCACCATCCTGCCCCAGGAGAGTTTCTGTTTTCTTCAGTATGGCTTGATTGTATGGCTTGGCAGAACAAGTTGCTTTTCGTAACATCTAAAGAAACTGGGGTAAACATTGTTGAAGCTGGGAATGTTTCTGAGAAATCGGTGGCTGGCTAAGGAGCAAGACTAGTTCCAAGCAGGGTTGCCAGCCTCCAGCGAGATGTCCTGGAATTAAAACTGACCCCCAGACTACAAAAATCACCTCTGTGGAGAAAATGGCTGCTTTGGAGGGGGGGGCTCCATGGCACTGTACCCCACTGAGCTCTTGGCTCCCCAAACCTCACCCTCTCCAAGCTCCACCCCGCAAATCTCCAGGAATTTCCCAACCCATCGTTGGCAACCTTCATTCCAAGCCAAGTTTCTCTCTCTAGATCTGCTTAAATGTTCAGGCTTTTTCTGGTCCCTAGGAGAATGGGGGCAGATGGAAATAAACACTGTATGGAAGTTCTCCTTTCAGGTACATCCTCTCTGTCAGTGGTAGAGATGCTATGTAGACCATTCCCATAACAGGAAGGGACAAACCAATGGCCACTAACTCCACACCCTGCAGTGAAGTTAGCCATTCTTCATATTTCCACATCACCACCCAACTGCTGCTGCTGCTGAGCCTGTGTTAGCCAAGGGCATACCCAGGACAGGATAGGGTGCTGACAGCCTCCAGGTGGGGCCTGCAGTTCTTCCGGAATTACACCTGATTGCCAGACAGTGGAGCTCAATTCCCCTGAATGAAATTGCAGTTTCAAAGTGTGGGCTCTATGGAATTAGATTGGGGGGGGGGGGGTGTTCCGCTGCTGTTCCTGAGACCTGTGGGCTCCCAGTAACCAGTTAATCATCTTTATATCCTGCACTCTTCCCGCAGTGGAACTTGAGATGGTGTCACTTGATTCTGTGGAGGCCTTCACTGCAGGAAGGGCTGCCAGCCTCCAGGTGGGTATATCAAAATATAATATAGGGGATATAGTCCAATACAGTTCAAATGCTCTGATGAAATTAGATATAGAAAGCCATGTTGTACATCCAAAAGACACTGATATTTTAAGAAATCCGGGACCACGCCACATTTCTTAGCAACTCATACACCAGAAGTGTAATAGTAAAAATTCTATGTGTTTATTATTTATAGAAGACTTGGGGTTCCGTTTTTGTGACGAAGCCTTGGGCGAAACGCAGCTTGGTAGAAGCTAGCTCACATGTAAAGAATATTGGAGGAACCTACATATCGCTCGTCCACCAGACTCCGGTGAATTCTTAAACCCTCCTTTGGGACTAATTTCAATTTTGAAAACTGTGTTCTATGTTGTTAGAGTTCTGATATGAGTTGGTAAGAAATGAGGCTTGGTCACGGATTTCTTAAAATATTAGTGTCTTTTAGATGTATAACATGGCTTTCTATATCTAATTCATCACAGTACTTGAATTGCATTGGACTGTATCCTCTATATTATTTTTTGATACATTGGTCTAAGATTTTAGTTGTTGTTTTTATTTGAGCACAGTTTATTGTTCTTTGGCACTTATTTAATTGTTTGTTTGTTTGTTTATTGGATTTCTATCCCGCCCTCCCCGCCTTACGGCAGGCTCAGGGCGGCTAACAACAAATTCATACACAATAAAATTCCACAAAATAACTATCCTATAAAAACATACAATGCACAGTTTAAAATCACAATACAAGATGGCGCTATTTTGTCACCCACATCTGAGCAGCGTCCATAGGCGCTAAAAACTTTCGGTCGGTGCAGAATGGTCGAAGTTGGCAGTTTCCGATGGTAGGGCCAGGACTATAACAAGATCGAGGCAGCCCCTACTTGAAGGCCTGGCGGAAGAGCTCCATCTTGCAGGCCCTGTGGAACTGTGAGAGGTCCTGCAGGGCCCTGATGTTATCTGGGAGCTCATTCCACCAGTGCGGGGCCGCCACCGAAAAGGCCCTGGCCCTTGTTGCCGCCAACCGGGCCTCCTTTGGCCCTGAAAGAACCAGGTGGTTCTGGGAGCCCGATCGGAGTGCTCGTTGGGGTACCTACGGGGAGAGACAGTCCCTCAGGTAGATAGTCCCTGGCCATATAGGGCTTTATAGGTAAGCACCAGCACCTTGAACCATATCCGGTATGCTATATGCAGACAGTGCAGTGCTTTTAGGGCAGGCTGGATGTGTTCCTGCATGGGAAAACACAACATCAGCCTCGCTGCTGCATTGTGCGCCAGCTGCACCTTCTGGATTTGGGACAAGGGCAGCCCCATGTAGAGAGCATTACAGTAATCCAATCTTGAGTTGACCAATGCATGGATCACCGTAGCCAAGTCATTGTGTTCAAGGAAGGGAACCAGCTGCTTGATCAGCCGTCGATGATAGAAGGCCGACCTTGCAGTGGCTGCTACCTGGGCCTCCATCATTAATGAGGGGTCCAGGAGCACTCCCAAACTCCTAACCTCTTGCGCTGGCACCAACAGCACCCCATCGAAGGTCGGGAGAGGGATCTCTAACCTTGGGCCGCTCCGACTCAGGCATAGGACCACCGTCTTCATCGGATTCAATTTCAATCGGCTCTGCCTAAGCCAACCAGCCACGGCTTTCAGCACCAGATCCAGATCACCCGGACTAGAGTCTGACTGGCTGCCCAACAACCGATAGAGCTGGGTATCGTCAGCATATTGATGACAACACAGCCCATGCCTCTGGGCTATCTGGGCAAGGGGGCGCATATAGATATTAAACAGCATTGGGGAGAGTACTGCCCCCGTGGCACTTTGCACACTAGCGGGTGCCTTCAGGAGAGCTGCTCCCCAACTGCCACCCTCTGTCCCCGATCTTGGAGAAATGAGGAAAGCCACTGTAAGACCAACCCCTGGATCCCAATGTCGGTGAGGCGGTGGGCCAATAGTTGATAGTCGACCGTGTCAAACGCAGCCGACAGATCTAACAACATCAACACCGCTGTACTGCCTCGATGCAGGTGCCTCCGGAGGTCATCTGTGAGGGCGACTAGGACCGTCTCTGTCCCGTGGCCTGGTCGGAAGCCGAACTGGAAGGGGACTAATACGGAGGTGTCATCCAAAAAGCCCTGCAATCGGTCCGACACCACCTCCTCGATTAGGCATATTCCCCCTGTGCTGCTCTTTGTTTTTCTGATGACCCCCAGGCAGCAGGCGGTGGAGAGAAAGTCTCCCAGAATTACAACTGATCTCCGGCATACAGAGATCAGTTCCCCTGGAGGAAATGGCAACTTGGGGAGGTGAACTCTGCGGCATCAGATCTCTGCTAAGCTCCCTTCCCTCCCCAGAAGCTGCCCTCTCCAAGCTCTGCCCCCACATCTCCAGAAATTTCCCAATCTGGAGTTGGCAATGCACCCCAACCTAGTGTGTTTTTCGTGGCATGTGGGAATTGATTTAACATAAGAGAATTGATTTAACATTCCTCATTTCTCCATAACATAAGAGAAGTCATGTTGGACCAGGCCAATGGCCCATCCAGTCCAACACTCTATGCCAAAACCCAGATGCCATCAGGAAGTCCACCAGGGGGGCCAGAACTCCAGAAACCCTCCCACTGTGCCCCCCCAAGCACCAAGAATACAGAGCATCACTGCCCCTGTCACAGTGTTCCATGGACCTCTGCTCCATACATCCCCCCCCCACCTGCAGCCTCTACTGTGCTCTGAAGCCCTGACTGCCACGTCACATTGGCTGTCATGGAGGGGGGGCATCTCAGCAGGACACAGAGTCCACCATTTTCTCCAGGGGAACTGATCAATGCCATCTGGAGAGCAGTTGTAATTCTGAGTGATCTCCAGCCCTCACCTGGAGATTGACAACAATGGTTTCCTTGGCCGGGAGGGCGGGATAGAAATCTAAATAAATAATTTTTTCAGGAGGAAACCATGGTCTTTCTCTGCAATGGGGACCAAAGCAGCTTACATCATTCTCCTCTCCCCCTTTTGACTTGCACAACAATTCTGTGAGGTAGGTTAGGCTGAAAGTCTGTGACTGGTTCAAAATCACCCTCTCAGCTTCAACAACAAGAACTTGGATCTAGCAGACCCTGCTCTGAAGCACTGATTGCCACGCCTAGGGTACCCAACCTCCAGGTAGAGCCTGAAGATCGCCAGGGATCACAACTAAACTCCAGACAACAGATCTCTCCTGCCCAGAGAAAATAACTGCTTTGGAAGGTAGACTTTATGGCATTCTGTTCAGCTGAGGCCTCTCCCCTCCCCAAACCCTGGCTTCCATAGACTCTATCAGAAAATATCCAGGAATCTCCCTACCTGGAGCTGGCAACCCTAGTCAGGAGTGGTCCCAATGAGTTCTTCACAAAGGCCTGTGAAGGGTTTCCTTCCTTTGTCTGAACCAAGCTTGGTTGCCTACTGTGGCAAAACGGGCTCCAGTTTACAACTCAGCTGTTCGCCTCCCACGCTTGTCCCGTGGGCATGTCTCACTCCTTAAGTTCCCTGACACCAGTCACTGAATTGTCACTGCCTTTTTAGAGGGACTGTGAGACCCCTGTGGCCAAATCTCCCTATTTGGAGATGGAATCCCCACTCTTTGGGGGATCCCTGGAAAGTTGGCAACCCAAGGGTCTGGCCTTTCCTTGCTTCCCTGGTTACCCCCTCCCTTTGGTATTGGCAGAGCAGGGGAGACTATGGGGTCAGAGCACAACACAGATTATTGGCCCAAATAGAATAATTTATTTTAGTATTTATGCAATTATGGAGCACACGCACACACACACTAAAGGAATAAGACACAACTGCAGGAGTAAGCACACACTATGAACCAACACGGCATAAATCAACAGCTTGCCCGGCAAGGCAGGATATAAATATGAATAAATAAATAAATGAATAAAACGGGTTAAACACAATTTTCCCTGGATGGGCTGGAGTCTTTATTGATGGTGCCCCGCCCCTTGGGGCGGTCCCTCTTTTCCCGCACTTTTTGGCCTTGGGGCAGCTGGGAACTGAAGGCCAGCAGATGAGGAAGCCCCATTCAACCCAGTGAGTGATACCCCTGCAGGCCCCTCTCTGGAACTACAGCTCAGTTGAACCTTATGGGGGAACATTTTAAACAAACCACAGACAGCAGCCATCTTATAAACACAGGTAACTGCCATTTCATTTCACCTGCTAACAGCCACTGAGGTAACAGTTGAACCTTAGGGAGGAACATTTTAAACAAACCACAGACAGCAGCCATCTTATAAACACAGGTAATTGCCATTTTGTTTCAACTACCAGCAACCACTGAGGTAACAGTTAATCCCCCCACAGGAGGGAAGTAGGAGAAGCATCTTCGTCAAAAGAGAAAGCCGTCTGCCAGAAATTCTGACAGGGCACAGAGGCTGAAGGAGTGGGCGGGGAAGAGGAGCAGACCCAGCACCCAGCCAATGGCATGCAAGTATTCACAGCCTGTGGATAGGGACAGCTTCTGATTGACAGGCCAGGGGACCAAAGGCTGGGGTGGCGGGTGGAATGTTCAGGAGAGTGCCACCACCAACAGAGAATTATGTATAAGAGAGGTACTCTGCCTTTCTCCCTGAGACGCAAGGCGGATTACACAAAGTGAATCAAATCAATCAATAGGACAAGACATCTAATGCAATGTAATCAGACTAGGGACTGAGAAAATGTGTTGTCATGTGAACAAAATGTAAATATCAAACCTGGCATGTTAACAACTGCTAAACATAGTGTTACATCAGTAGAAACACCGGGCATTTCCTTAGGCCAATCTGTTTATGAGGTAGCTCTAGTTCCTTTATCAAAATTCCTTCTATGAAGAATTACATAGATTCTGGAAGTGCGTTTGCACACGGAAGCTTATGCCTTGAATAAAACTTTAAGGGTCTTAAGGGTGCCACTGGACTCAAACTTTGTTTTGCTTTACATAGTTTGAAAAGGAAAAAAAATACACAGCTGGCCAATTGAGTACTGGACCTGTCAAGGTGTTGGTACTGACCTTTAAAGCCCTGAGGCCTGGGACCGACATATCTAAGGGACCATCTCTCCCCATATGTGCCCTGGGAGCCTTGCGCTCAGTGGATCATCATCTACAGGTTGTCCCTAGCCCAAAGGACGTCTGCTGAGCTTCGGCCAGGGCCAGGGCCTTTTCTGCTAGGCTGTTCTGCCCGGCCTTCGGTTGAGGTGGTGGGCGCCCAATTATTTGGCCTCCTTTGATGAAGCTTTCTAATCCGTATGCTGTCCATATGAATAAGATCTTTACTGTTCTTTGGTTCATGGCCTAGTTGCTTCCAGCTATTTAGGATTGTTGAACCTTACAAATTCATCGTAGTTCCTGCCTTTTTAATTGTTTTCATTATATATTTGTTATACTTATTTTAAGGGATTTGTAACATTATTGTTGAGATCCGCCCTGAGCCCGCTTGCAGGGAGGGCGGGTTATAAATCTAATTAATTAATTAATTAAGAAAAACTATGCTGTTGGGGGGGACCTCACTGACCCAGGGTCTCCCCAGATTTGAGGAAATGCTGCTGCAGAGCCAAAGCAAGGAAAGTCCTCTTCTTCTCGCTCCTCTGTGTCTAGGGTTGCCAGGTTCCTTACCTTTTTTGGTGGGGGAAGTTGGACCCCATCTGGGACATTCATCCAGGAAGTGATGTCATCATGCTAGGCATGCAGCCAGTGGACACTCTAGCATTCAGCTTAAAAACTCTATGATACCATAGAGTTTTCAGGCAGAATGCTAGAGTGTCCCCCCAACACCATACCCAGTGCAATTACGTCACCTCCAGGTGATGTTATCGCACCGGGCATGTCGACCAGATTGGGCACTTTGGGGCCAGGGTTCCCCCTGCTGGCCAGATCCAGGCCAGCAGGTCAGGGGCCTTTTGAGCGGGCAACCCCCCCCCCCCCCCGGGGGGACCTGGCAGCCCTATCTGTGTCATAGGTATGTGTGAACAGGGGCATAGATGAATATGTGCACACAGGGATGTATGCTTGAGAAGGGGAAAGAGTCTTTTTGATATACATGACCACAACCTTGTGGGACAGAGAAGCAGGTCAGGCAGGTGGAGAGGGGTGGAAGAGAACTGTTGAGAGACAAGGAATGGAACTGAAAAGAAAATGGTAGAGTCAGGAAAGGAGGAGAAGGAATGGGCCATCTGGCCACATTTCTATGACAGAGCCCTGTCTTCTTCCCAACACCCTTGCAGAATTTCCCCGCCAAAAATATTTTAGTTCCTCTTAGTAACTGAGTCACCCTCCAGTAGCATGTATTTCTTCTTTGTTTGATAAGATTAAATTGTCTACTCTGTCACAGATATTTGTTTAGGCTCTAAACCCAGTGCAGGAATATGAGGGAAAGGCAGAAGCTGTCCTGTTCTATAAACCCTTGTGAAATGGCACTTGAGGAAAAATTAACTTTCAAAAACAGAATAAAGATTTTATTAAACAGGCAGGGAATATATAAATATGAGAATTCAAGGTATAGAGGTTGCTGAGATAAAACTTTCTAATATATACAGAATTGAGGCTTTTGACCATACAAGAAAGTATTGTTGAAGCTTAATTTCTGAGTTTCAAGTTCTTTTCAGTGAGAGGTTTTTGCTTATTATATATTTCAGCTGTTACACAGAATCTTGAATACAGTTTCTTAGATAATAGCCTTGTCTTAGTGCTTCTAGGTTTCTCCCTTCAGAGATCTAAGTTTTCCCCTCAGAGATTACTGTTTTTCCGTAACTCTTGAGGTGTCTAAGCTTCTCCCCTTCATCACAGACCAGGGTTCTCTTCCCAATCCCTTTCACTGGCAGGAAGTTATTCTCCTTGTCCCTAAGAAGCAATAGCTCCTTCTCCTATTTGGCTTGTATGGGAATTCTCTCTAACTACCCAGACATTCTGCCAAATCCTCCTGCAGTATCCTTTGTCTGTATAAAGCTGATCTGTAGCTTTCCTGACTGAGAATCTAAATTCTCCCTCAGAGCAGTTTTAATATATTTAGGACAATGGGGTTCCTCTTCTTCTCTCTGTAGAAGTACTTTTCTGACGTTTGCCTGACGGAAATCACTGAATCCCAAAGTCTCTTCCCTCAGAAGCCAATCCCTCTGGCTACTGATCCAGACTATTAGATTTCAGACAAAGACCAAAAGGTGAATGACACGAATGACACTTTCTCCTCCAGATCAGCTGTTTTATTTCCTCTCTCAGCTGATGCTGGCCAATCAGTGAGCAAGTGGCGCGCATAAGTTCTTATTTCCAGGGAAGATTAACTCTTGAACTCCCTGACTCTCTGACACAAGCAGCATTTTTTAAAGCCTGCTTTTCTTTGCAATCCATCAGTTTCCTTGCCCACACTGTGTCTCATGTAGCCAAGCAAATGTGGACTCTGGCTTTGCTCAAGTGTTTGACATTTCTTCTTCTCTAAAATGAGATGGGTCTTCCCTGAAATTAAGGCAGAACAATCCAATGTAAGGTGAACCTCATTCTATCTTCCTGTTTTTTAAAGAAATAATACTTTCCAGGGAGGGGAGAGCAGGAGATGTCCCAGAACATCCACAAATATTCTAACTGCTCAGGGAACAAAGCTCAGTGCAATAACTGTGCAGCTCCTAGGGAAGGTATTACAAGGTCATTTCGAGCGGGGGAAACCTTTGCACAGGCCTGGCTTCTTCAACTGAATCTCAGTTCTGCGTCTGCAGCTGCTTTCTCCCTTCTCCTTCGGCCACTGCCGCCTCTCGGTGTGCCTTCTGTTCCCCATCGTTCCTGTGACGCTGAGTGCCACCTTGAAAGTAGGGCATTGCCAGGGGCTCTGCGCTGGAGCACGCACACAGCAATTGGTGCAAAGAGGGAGCTGCGGCTGCCAGGGAGCAGCCAGGGGAGGGCTCGTGTCCATGACTCATTCCCAGGGAGGATTTGATTTCATGCCGCATCAGCTGCCTGCCGTCGCCTCGCAATGGCCTTTCTCACAGCCTGAGCGCGCTCCTCATTTCCTGCCCTACTGATCCCCTTCGCTTTTCAGCAGAGAAGGGATACTCCAAATGCACAGCAGCAAGAGGCCGGGTGCTTTCTTTTTTGAAAGTTAGATTTAAATGGCCGGAGTCTTGGGACACCCTAAGTGGGGCAGCTTTTATATGCTCTTCTTTCGCTGCACGTTTCGCTGCAAACGAATGGCTTGAGGGTGGAAGCCTACCTCGGGGCAGGGGTCATCTCTGTCTCAGATTCACAGGAAATCCACCCAGCGATATAAGGACTGTGCTTCCTGTGGGCTGATTCAAACGGACCACCAATTACACGTATTTTTCAGACAAAAGAGGAAGCCCAGGGTGGACTGGAGACTACAGTCTACAGCACTGTAAAGAGGTTTAGAAAACCGGGAGTGGACTTGGATGCTGGAACAGCCCTGGGGCAAGCTGAGCCCGGCGGTTCTTGTGCCGTTAGCAATGTGTCGGTACGGTTGCCAGCCTCGGTGGAGATCCCCGGGGATCACAATTTATCTCCAGGTAACAGAGCACAGCTCTCCTGGAGGAAATGGCCACTTCGGAAGGTGAACTCTGCGGCATTATACCCCACTGAAGCCCTTCCCCTCCCCAAACCCCACCCTTCTCAGATTCCACCCCCCAAGTCCCCAGGTATTTCCCAACCTGGAGGTGGCAACCCTATGGCTCGGACACGGGCTGTGGTGACAATGGCAAACAGCTTGCCCAGGGGGTCCAAATCGAGTGAACCCTGTGGCACTGCCAGCACCACTGGTGCCACGTGGCTCCTCTTGCTTTTGGCCACCAGTCACCCTCCAGGGCAGTGACCTCCCTGGAACATCGGCTAAAGGACCAGGCCCGCCCCAAAAGAAAAGACTGGCTCCTGACAGAACCAATCAAACAGTTCTGAGGACAAAATGCTATCGGCCAGGGAGGAGGGGAGGCAGCTGATGCCATGACCAGAAAAGGACTGTGGGGTCGGGGACCTTCCAGGTGCCACAAAAGCAATTTGTCTAAGGCAGGAAAGGGAGGCTTTAGGGGCCAGGCTGAAAGAGCTGCCAGGAGGAGACAGAAAGACACAGCTGAAGCAGCGAGGGGGAGGGGGAGAAGAGAGCGCAGCCCCCAAGTCACCTGTCAACAAACTGATCGGGGACTCTGACATTTCTCCTGACGGGGCGGGTTGTGCGTCACGCCTTCGGCCGCAAGTGTCGACAGGCACAGAGCAGCTGCAAAAGGGCTGACCAGAAAAGTGGGCTCTTCAAACGGCATTAACGGTTGGAAATCAGGAAGAGGAGGCTGGCACCGCCAACCCTGGCACCACACACAGGCTGGCAGCTGGATGCGAAGAAACAGCAGCGCAAATATCAGGGCTGAGAGAGACTAGCTGTGACGGGGGCCGGGCTGGGCTGGCCGTGGGCAGGCAAGAGGCCCCAAAGGCTTCGCTCGACCGGCCTTGCTCGCATTTCTAGCCCCTGCCCCTCCCTTTGTCACACAGAAGCGGTTGGGGCAGCCATTTAAGCCGTGGGATCTCCCAAAGGTGTGCAATGAGAGCACTAGGGTTGCCAGCCTCCAGGTGGGGCCTGGGGATCTCCTGCTTTTACAACTGATCTCCAGCTGACAGACAGCAGCTCCCCTGGAGAAAATGGCTGCTCTGAAGGGTGGACTCTATGGCATTGTACCATGCTGAGGCCCCTCCCCTCCCCAAACCCCACCCTCTCCTGGCTCCACCCCCAAAGACTCCAGGTATTTTCCAACCTGGACTTGGCAACCCTAGAGAGCACTGAACTGATATTTTATTTTAGCTATCCGGGCTAACAGTTCTTGAGGAAGCAACCTTCCATTTATTTCTGTTTTATTCTATTTTACTTCTTTTATTTATATCCCGCCCTCCCCACAAGCGGGCTCAGGGCGGCTGACATGGCCACATAAACTATCATGACAGAGAAGCGATATATAAAATCCAAAGAAGTAAATTCCAATGATTACGGCGACCACTGTAACACGGGCTTCACAGGCCGGCCTTCGAAGACAGGTCTGGACAAATCAACTAAGCCCAGAATGGAGTGGCCAGCTTAGGGGTTGGGGCTGGACCCACGCTGGACCCATTTTTGCCGAGATTGTGAATTCTCCGCTTTTGGGGGTTGGAAGGTTGGGAATATTCCTAGTTAGTAGCAATTATCCCCGCTGAAACAGTAGGGGCATTTAACATGAGATCTGTCATAGTGATCAATTGTTTAAAGTATTTTTTTGCTTTTCCAAATGCAGGGGCCCCTCTGCAAAGCACACTTGAAGCTGCCTAATGCCGAACCAGAGTATTGGTCCAGCAAGGCCAGTCTGGCCTACTCAGCAGCTCTTCAGGGTCTCGTGTGTGTGTGTGTGTGGGGGGGGTGATCCCATCCTGTAACTGGAGATGCCAGGGTCTGCCAAGCAGACACTCTACTGCTGAGCCACAGGTTCAGAGAAAGGGGGATTAATGTCCTCTAAATAAAATCCATAAAACCAGGGGTCCGATGGAGAGGGAGCGCACAGGAGCGCAGCTCCGGGAGTGAGGAGCCCAGGGGGCAGACACATGACCAAGCCCCACCCCCTCCTCGGCTTCCCCGAGCAGTGCAGAGGCGCAGCGCCCCGGGGAAAGCCCTGCTAGGGTCTTTATTATTTTTAATGTTTTGTTTTAATATTGATAGTTTTATCATTGTTCCTTTCATGACTGTGTGCTGCTTTTCCAGAGACTTGTTCAAGGTGGCATATAAATTTTCTAAGTATACCATTTTTTACCTGGGCACATGGCACATAAGTACTGGAGAAATTTCACCAACCCTTCAGCAGCTTCCACCCCATCAGTTTGGTGTAGTGGTCAGGAGTTGGACTCTAATCTGGGAGAACTGGGTTTGATTCCCCACTCCTCCACATGCAGCTGCTGGTGTGACCTTGGGCCAGTCACAAGTTCTCTCAGAACTGTTCTCTCATGAGCAGTTCTCAAAAGACCTCTCTCAGCCCCACCTGCTTCACAGGGTGTCTTGTTGTGGGGAGGGGAGGGGAAGGGATGGGTGGTGCACATGTCCTGGGTATCTCAAGTCTACTTGAAACCTGGAGGTTTCAAGGGAGCAGGAAGAGAATGAGGGTGTGTTCTTTACACTTATTTTGATTGCACCAAGTATTGGATGGGGAAGGGAATGGAGGAAGAGCCGGTCAGTTTCACTCACCTGTGGAGTGGAGCCTGAGGGGTGGGGGTTGCCTTCTGACACACTTTTGGTATGTTAGGGGGTGTGGCATATGCAAATGAGTTATGCTAATGAGCTCCTGCACCTCTTTTTCTATGAAATGACCCCTGCATAAAATTATTGCAGCTCCATCAACTTACATGCTGCTTTACAAAGTTTCATGTGCCAAAAGGACAGGCTCCTACTCGTGAGGAGCAATCTAAAGTCTGACAGTGAGGGAAGAAGAGAGAAGTTCATGCGGAAGAAATATGAGCCAACGCTGTTGCTTAGGCCTCCTTGCAGATAAGAGCTAAGAGACTACAGTGAAGTGTTCTTTGACAAGACTGAGTTGGAGGAGGCCTTTTGCGGAAGCAAGTGAGAAGGCCCCACAGAGTTGGTCCCACAGAGTCATTCTGAAGGGGAGCTCCAAAATCAAGGCGATTCACAGTATCACAGGCTCTTCAAGCAACCAGTGAAGAGGGAGTGGGTCGTGGGCAGGGATGTCATGGCAAATAAAGGCAGGAAGGAAGGGTCGGACAAGGTCTTGAATGAGTGTGAGAAGTTTGGAAGCCAGCGTAGGGGGTGCACAGAGGTTTGATAACACCAAGCTAAGAAGAACAGATTGTAGTAGTCAAGGCTTTGGGCACCACCAAATACCAGCCCACAGGTGACCTGTTGGGTCTACCCAGAAAACATCTAAAAACCTGCACGAGTGTTTTGATATTCCGAGGCATGGAGGCCCCTCCTGACAGCATCTCTGTGGTTATGCAGTGGCAAAATAAGGATATGAGTTGGGAAGTCTACTTCCGTTCTCCCTGGCTCCCCCAGGCACCTTCTTAGCCACAAACAGGTCAGTTGCTCCATCCCCTTCCATTTCCCTCCCACCCCACTTTAAAGGGCTCTCAAAGTGGTCAGACATCTCCAGGCCATTGTGTGCGGGGGACAGGACCCTCCTTCTAATTTAGGAACTATTTTTCCATGCATGCCTGTGTAAGTCCTGTGTTCAGCCAAGGGCCAGGTTCAAGTGTCCAGGGTCTCCTTCATCCTCTTAATTTAAGCCCCACACATACAATCCACCCCCCACCCACACCTTCCGGTGCTGCACAGAAGGCTAATTGAAAAACAGGAAAAGACGGAACACGAGGCCCAGATCTTGGCTCAAATGTTCTTCAAGTAGACAATATGAAGGTCCTCACCTGATGCGGAAGCGGCCTTATAAGACGGACCCCCTGTGTGATGCCCATGGGCACTGCACAGGGATGCCAGCCTCCAGGTGGGAGCTGGGGATCCCCTGGAATGACAGCTCATCTCCAGACTACAGAGATCAGTTCCCCTGGAGAAAATGGATGCTTTGGAGGGCATTGTACCCCACCAGGGTCCCTGTCCTCCCCAGGCTCCATCCCCAAATCTCTAGAGGCGATTTCGCTCTAGCGTTTGCCCTGGGTTTGCCCTGATGCTTGCTCAGGAGCTTCTGGTCAATTTCCCACCAGTTGCTCCGGGCTCAGGGTTTGATCAGGAGTATCGTGGCAGTACTCCGGAGCTTCCCCGGAGCAAGAAAATCCTGTTTTCAGAGGATTTTCCTGTTTTCTCCAGTGGAGAAGCCGAGACGAAAACACTTGCCCACTTGCCCGCCCTCCATCTGGCTCGCCCCGTGGTGGGCCTTTCTTCATTTTTTTTTTAAATGAGCTCTCCTAACATTGAAATGACGAGGCAGTGAGACAAAAACCCACCACAGGGACTGCATCGGCAAGGAGGATTTGCTGGGCTTTTCAGTAGCAGGAGCCGGGCGCCATTGGCCCAAGAGCCCCCGGGCTTGCGGATGACCGCTGCCCTGTGTCTGGGGTGCCCCGGCCACAGCCCCTGCAGAGCAGGCGGGGGACACTTCCCTCCAGAAACCCACAGAGGAGCGGCGGCAAGCGGGCAGGCAGGCCAGGGACGCGACTCTTCCACCCCGCTCTCTGGCTGTGCTCCTCTGGGCCTGAGGCTAGACTCTCTCCCCCCCCCCCCTTTTTTTTTTAAAAGAACCCCTTATTTCATTATATCGAAATAACGAAATAGTGATGCAGCAAGGGAAGACCGCACCATTGTTTTCTTTGTATAATACACACACGCTCACATTTATTTACTATGGGGGGAACTTTTTCTTCGGGGCTCCAATTCAGTGTGCGGAGCGGGGAGACTGGGCTGCCATTGCTGCCGCCCCTCCTCAGCTGCTGCCGCCGCCACCACCGCTGGAGAAGAAGCCCTGAAGGAACCGCGAGTCCCCCCCCCCCCCCCGGCTCGTGCTCGCATCCAGCGCCCCGAGTGCTGCTGCTCCTGCAGCCGGCAGCAGGATGGATGGAGGACGGCAGCCAGAGCGTGTGGGAGGGAGATGGGAGGCCAGTCCACATGCTGCTCCGCGGCTGGGGAGCTCCGCCAAGGAAGTTTTTCTGGCAAAAAAACCTTCATAAGTTTCATAACACAATTTTAAAATAAAATTGCAGAGAAAATATCCTCAGTGGAGGGAACTGCACGAATGGGTTGCTTCAAGCGGCATGGCGAAAGATTTTTTTGATCCGTAAAGTAAAGCAGTAATGCGTACAAATAAACAAGGGAAAACCGTCTTACTGGCGCCGGTATTTTATCTTTCAAATGGGCCACATTTCATTATAACGAAATTGCAATGCAGATAGGGCACCATGGCTGTAAAGGCTTTATCCACCATTTTGTGCCTGAGATCCCACTGGCAACGCGCCCGACATTTTGATGATAGAGCAGACACGCCACCAATCACAGCGCCAGGCCGTATGGTCGACCAATCATTGTGTGGCAAGCAACAGCGGCAGGAAAATTTGAATAGGAAGGAGGGAAGTATTGAATTCTGGGAAGAGGAAGGCAACTACGGACATCTTAATCCAGACACCATTAGGTGCATATCAGCTCACAACAGCAAAATAGTTTAAATTTCAGTAGCAAATAGCGTTCCCTCTACAACTCGCATGACCACTGCTCACACTATCCATGTCCACCGTCATTGCATCATAATGAAATAGCGCAATCATGCCTGCATTCAGGGGTCCGTTGGGGCCGGAGCGAGGTGGAGCAAAGCTCCGCCAGCTCAGGAGTGGCCACTAGGGCAGCCACAGGCCGAATCAGATACTCTGATCTGATTTGGCCTGCTGCCGAATTGCCGCCGAAATTCAGCGGCAACTTTAAAAGTGACTGGAGGGGAGGGGGTTTGAGGGAGAGGCTCCAAACTTGCAGGGTAGCTGCTGGGGCCTCTCCCCCAAATACCCACCAAGTTTCAAGAAGATTGGGCCACTTTTTCCCAGCATAGAGAACAATGGAGGGGATGGGACAACCTGTTTGGGGGCCCGTAGAATTGGACCCCCTGGTCCAATCTTCTTGAAACTTGGTAGGCATTTCGAGGAGAGGCCCCAGCAGCTACCCTGCAAGTTTGGAGCCTCTCCCTCAAACCCTCTTTCCTCCAGCCCCTCATATACCCTATGAGTTTTTGCCATTGATTTCAGTGGCCCACAGGGTATAATGAGGCTGAAACTGACATTCCCTTTCTATATAATAAATTTTATTGAGAATTTTTGTGTCAAACAGTAAGTACATTTAAGCACACAATTATTACGTGAGTCCAAGAGTTATAACATCAGCATGTGATTAAGAGGAAACACAATATGGATGTATACAGAACGTGTGGGCACTGAGGCCAAACAGCAAACTTTGAGAATCAGGATAATCAGTAGATGCGTATTGACTGAGACAGAGTTTTACATATAACTAACATTGTCCATTTCAAGCAAGTTGAAAGCAAAAACAAATCCAACAATGTTTTACCATAACCAGAGGTCGTTTACAATCGGTGGGATGTCCGTATGTTTAGAGAGGTGTTGCAACACGGAGAGCCACGTGGCAGTAAAACTGGAGAGGGTAGAACAAGTGCCAAGTCCCGTAAGATTGTCCGAGAGTTTCGCCATAATATATTAATCCCACAGCTTTTTATGCCATTGGGAAAGTGTGGGTGTCATTGCTGTTTTCCAGCTTTTGGCAATGACCGTTTTCCCCACAAAAAGCAGTACAGCGGCTCTTTCTTTCATGGAAATACTATCACATTTCATAGCCCAGACATTCCCTTTCTGACACACTTCCGGTGATGTCAGGGGACGTGGCATATGCTAATGAGTTATGCTAATGAGTTATGCTAATGAGCTCCTGCACCTCTTTTTCTACGAAAGGACCCCTGCCTGCATTTTTTTAAAAAATCAAGGGGGGGGGGGTGGAGCAAGTGGGATGATGGGAGGGGGGACTGGAAGCCTCATGTCATCGTAACAAAATAACACAATCGTGCATGTGTTTTTTTTAAAAAAAACGAGGGAGGAGGGAAGGGGGGAGGAGCAAGTGGGGAGATGGGAGGGGAAAGGGAGGGAGGGGGGAATGGAAGCCACGCGGCAGTCGGTATGTGCGAAATGGGACACTGCGGGGCAGATGAGGGGCTTCGGCTCCAAGTGTGAACATGAAGAATATACTCTGGAGGAAAAAAACCCAGAGAGGATGAGAGGCAACCGGCAAGTGCGAAATCGCCCTAGGAGTTTCCCAGCCTGGATCGGGCAGCCCCCCCCCCCACACCCACACACACCGGTGTCCAAGGGGGGACCTGGCAACCCTAGCTCTGTGGTGCCTGCTGATGTGTCTCCTGGCACCCGCCAAGTATTTTCAAAAAGGAAGGGGGCATGTAGATCTTTTGCCCGGCATGGATTCTGAATGGTCACTGGAAATTTCATTGGTTGTGCAGATTTTTAAAAGCTTTTGTCCTGTCAGCAGCTGCCACTGTGTGACTGGAAGTCAGCTGTGGCGGCTGTTTTGTGGCCACCATTTTGTGGCTGCGCCCACCATGCTGTGTCAGGATTCCAAAGGTCCCCGCAGGCTCGAAAAGGCGGTGGGAGGGGGGGGGCGAGACTGCCACTCAAGCGTTCCTGTGTGGGAAGCCTTGCGTCAATCGTTTTTAGAGAAGGGCAGAGAATAAGACAAGAGAATGGTGCGGTGCCGTTTCCTGTGGTTCACTGAGTAATGTGAGGAGAAATGTTAGGAAAGAACAGTAACTGAGGGACATGAATAGGGTTGCTGACCTCCAGGTGAGGCTAGGATTGCCATCCCCACAATGGGGGGGGTTCCCTAATTTTGGGCCCCCCAATCTGCCACTGGCCAGCTGGCCGGGGGGGAGCCCCGCCCCTAAAGAGCTCTGCTGCACCCAATGTGCCCAACGCGATGACGTCACCCGGAGGTGATGTCATCGCACCGGGCATGTCATGTGGAGGACGCTCTAGCATTCAGCTAAAAACTATGTTGACCATAGAGTTTTTGGCTGAATGCTAGAGCGTCCCCTACACAATGTGTCTGGTGCATTGACATCACTTCTGATGCGATGATGTCACAGTCGCCTTGGCAACGTCTCCAACGTGGTGACGTCACTTCCAGGTGATGTCACTACGCTGGGGAAGTCGTCCAGGCAGGACGACTTCGGGGGCAGGGTTCCCCCCGCCAGCCGAAAGCCGGCCGGCGGATCGGGAACCCCTATAGCGGGGGATCCCCCGCCCCCCAGGGTGACTTGGCAACCCTACTCTGGCCCCAGTTCCTCCCAGCCTAGCAATCTGAAAGCAAGAAATTGCAACTAGATAAATAGGTACCGCTTCAGTGGGAAGGTAACAGTGTTCCGTGCACCTTGGTGTTTAGTCATGCTGGCCACATGACACGGAAAAAGTCTTCAGACAGCACTGGTTCTTCAGCTTGGAAACGATGAACACTGCCACCTAGAGTCGGATTCAGCTGGCTTTTGAGCAAGGGAAACCTTTACCTTTAGGAGGGAGAAAGTTATTTCCTTCATTAAAATGTCTGAACAACTACAGGTGCCAAAATATTAGAAGTTATGGTTTGTGTGAACTACTTTATTAATGTGCTGGTGGCCCATGCTAGTTCAGCCCATCCTGGCCTTAACTGGTAAATGTCTACCCTGAAACTAGGAAATTTGAGCTTTAAAAAGGCATTTAATTTTTGGGTACAGGTAACTTGTGGTTCTAGGCAGGGCACTGACATTGTTTAGGTAAACACCCTTTTCTCAACTAACTATTACTAAGATGGGTAGCTGAGTTAGTCTGTCTGTAGCAGCAGAAAAGAGCCAGAGTCCAGGAGCACTTTAAAGAATGACAAAAATTGTGGCAGGTGACGTCACTGGCAGCGCGCGGCAGGGAGGCTCCCGGGCGGCGAGGGACTCCCCCCCGCCAATCAGTAAGTAGGACTTGGCAGCCCTAGGCCAGAGACGGGAGCTCACTCCATCACACGGCACTCGGGTCTTGAACTGCTGAGCTACTGACCTTCCGGTCTGCAACTCAGCGTCTTAACCTCTGACCCACCGCAACCCTTTCCCCCCCTCCTACAAGTATACAAAGCTGGTAACATTTACCCCCGGGGGCCACCATTTTGCACTTTGCCTGCAGGACCTCATTCTGCCACTAGATGGCTGCAACATATATTTTCCCAAGGTTTTACATGTGGGTGGTCCCTTCATTATACACAGACTTCAGCTTTGGAAGTGGCCATTTCACTGGGCCATTCTGCATCTAAAATTCACTCCACATTTTCTCAACTGGGAGAAAAAGGTGCAGCTCAAGTCAAAACCACATTTAAATACCTCAAGGCAACGCCGTACTGACTGCGAAATCACCCCTGAACGGCCATAAATCTATGCAGATGGTACCATAAAGCTCGATTGTTAAATACTGGGTTCAAGACGTATTGCAGTGAACTGTTCTACTTTATCAAGTGATTTCAGTAACAAGACTAAAAAACCAAGGCAACAGCCCTGTTTAAATAGCATGCAAAACCCACACCCAATTCCCAATAATAGGCTATTTACATAATAATAGTTGCTCATTGGTCACTTCCAGAGTCCTGGTGGGCTATTGTTCTAGAGCTCCAAGCTCAGCCAGTCTCTGGTAGACAGTCCTGGAATGTTCCAGATCTAATACATAACACCGATGATCAAAGAAAGTGAAAGTAGCATGCAATGCAGAGGGGAATTTCTGTTCCAACATGGGTTTTTGTAAAACAATGGAGGGAAAAGCCAATGCAGTATTGCCCACTGTCTTCTTGGCAAGCGTTTGACCATGCAGTTTATTATAAAAGGGGAATGGTGCGTCCTGACAAAGAATCACAAGATGACCCCAATCCCCCTGACACCTGTCAGGATTCTATATGCTCTCAGGGGCATTTTGTAAACTTGTGATTGGAAAGCCACTTTAGACACTTAGAGAAGCTGTGCAAAGTTTCTAAACCAATTAATTTCTCCATCTTACAGGCTTCTCCCCTTTACCTGAATCTAGCTGCTGTCCGTATATGCCCACTGAAGGATGCTCAGGCCTAATCTGTTAGTTAATTTCAGTGGTTCCGCATATCTGAGAAATTCCCTAAGATAGAAACTGGGGTTACCAACTTCCAGCTGAAACCTGGAGACCTCCCAGAATTACAACTGATCTCCAGACTAAGGAGATCAGATCCCCTGGAGGGTGGACTCTGTGGCACTGGACCTCGTTGAATTCCCATCTCTCCCCAAATTTCCCAGCCCTATTTGAAACCCTTGCCTTACTCATGGGGGAGGCCCTGGTTTTGCTGCTTTGGCGACTGGCCCAGACCACACCCTTTACTATTTGGTGTAGTCCTTGAGCTATTTTATTTATTTATTTATTCATTTATTTTTCAAATTTGTATCCCGCCCTCCCCGCGAACGGGCTCCGGGCGGCTTGCAAGGGCACACAGGCCAATACAATACATTAAAACAGATAAAATCAACTTAAAACAATTCCCGTAAACAAGATAATTTACCATAAAAGCTTCCAGGTATCATCATGTGTTCAGATGGCAACCAATGGTAGGCCCAGCCCCCTTGCCACCAGGCCCGGGCTACACTAGGCCAGCTACTTCACAGATAGCACACCTGGCGGCAGGGGTACGATGGAGCCGGAGCGCACAGGAGCGCAGCTCCGGGAGTGAGGAGCCCAGGGGGCGGGCACATGACCAAGCCCCGCCCCCTCGTCGGCTTCCCCGAGCAGTGCAGAGGCGCAGCGCCCCGGGGAAAGCCCTGCTAGGGTCTTTAATTGTTTTTAATGTTTTGTTTTAATATTGATAATTTTATCATTGTTCCTTTTATGACTGTATGTTGCTTTTCCAGAGACTTGCTCAAGGTGGCATATACATTTTCTAAGTATACCATTTTTTTATCTGGGCACATGGCACATAAGTACTGGAGAAATTTCACCAACCCTTCAGCAGCTTCCACCCCATCAGTTTGGTGTAGTGGTCAGGAGTTGGACTCTAATCTGGGAGAACCGGGTTTGATTCCCCACTCCTCCACGTGCAGCTGCTGGTGTGACCTTGGGCCAGTCACAAGTTCTCTCAGAGCTGTTCTCTCATGAGCAGTTCTCAAAAGACCTCTCTCAGCCCCACCTACCTCACAGGGTGTCTTGTTGTGGGGAGGGGAAGGGAAAGGGATGGGTGGTGCACATGTCCTGGGTATCTCAAGTCTACTTGAAACCTGGTGGTTTCAAGGGAGCAGGAAGAGAATGAGGGTGTGTTCTTTACGCTTATTTTGATTGCACCAAGTATTGGATGGGGAAGGGAATGGAGGAAGAGCCAGTCAGTTTCACTCACCTGTGGAGTGGAGCCTGAGGGGTGGGTGTTGCCTTCTGACACACTTCCGGTATGTTAGGGGGAGGTGGCATATGCAAATGAGTTATGCAAATGAGTTATGCTAACGAGGTCCTGCACCTCTTTTTCTATGAAATGACCCCTGCCTGGCGGCATCACTGGTGGCGGCTCCTATTCAAAGGCCTGGCGGAAGAGCTCCATCTTGCAGGCCCTGCGGAACTGACCATAATAACTGGAGTTGCCACATTTGCAAAAAAATTACTGGAATGTATACTTGTCATGTAGTGAATTTCTCCAAGCAGCTGCATAGCTGGGAGCAGTGGGCCTGGTGGGAATCATGCCAACCAGTCCAGTAGAGTTGCCAGCCCTCCAGGTGGTGGCTGGAGATCTGCTGCTATTACAACTGATCTCCAGGTGACAGAGATCAGTCCCCCTGGAGAAAACGGCTGCTTTGGAAGGTGGGCTCCGTGGGTTTGTACCATGCTGACGTTCCTCCCCTCTCCAAACCCCGCCCTCCTCAGGCCCCACCCCTAAAGTCTCCAGGTATTTCCCAACCTGGAACTGGCAACCCTACGGCCTAGAGAGGGTGGAAAGGCTAATAGAACCGCTGCTTAGATTGGCCCAGAGACCAGGAGGAAGGAGCAATGCCGACCCACGGTGTTCTGGAACAGCATTTTCAGTGACAACACCAGATGGATAATCCACTGACCTGTGAACTGCCCAGCTTGCCAATTATAACCCTCTTTGCGAACAAAGGTCTTTATGCCCTTGCCTGAAGAGGTGAGGCAAGAGGCACCCAGGGACAGGGCTTTTTCAGTGCTGGCACCTTCCCTTTGGAATGTCCTCCTCTGTGAAGCTCGCCTGCCACCTCCCCTTACTTCCTTTCGCTCTTTTAAAATTATTTAACTGGCCCCGCTTCTAGCTTGATGAGTGTTTTATTCATATTACTTACTATTACTTAAACATAAATATGTTTACATATAACTATCATTTAAATATATTTAAATATTATTTAAACTTGCGGAGTGCTGTTTAATGCTTTTCTTATGTCCCCCGTTATGATTGCATTTCATTTCTTTTAACTTTGTGAGCTGCCATAAGGAGCTCCCCGGCAAGACGGCACAGAAATATTCTAAATGACAAATAAATATGAGTGGCTTCCCCTTCTAGATTAGCACCAGTTAAAAAGAGGAAACGGTCAGATGTAAACACAGCCCAAACTGTATGAATGAAGAGCATCTACTAGGGTTCCCAGGCTCCAGGTGGGGCCTGGGGATCTCCCGCTTTTACAGCTGATCTCCAGCTGACAGAGATCAGCTTTCCTGGAGAAAATGGCTGCTTTGATGGGTGGACTCTGTGGCCTTGTACCATGCTGAGGCCCCTCCCCTCCCCAAACCCCGCCTTCTCCTGGCTCCACCCCCAAAGTCTCCAGGTATTTCCCAACCCAGAGCTGGCAACCCTAGCATCTACTCTGGACCTGCAGGGAAGGGAATGGCCCTCACTCAGGAGACTGAGAAATGTAGGCTAGAGTCAGCATTTTTACCCGGTCCAGAGAACAGACTTGTCTCCACCAGACCCTGGGCTATATCTCGATAAAACCGAGGGCAACATCCCCAGCTTCCTTTCTAGAAGCGTCTCTAGAGAGGCTGCTCCAGAGAAGGGCAGTAAAGTTCCTGACTGTTTCATCCCTCACTGGCAACCCTCAGATTGTTACATCCAAGCGTAACTGTGAGAAACAAGATTCAGGTGGGCAGCTGTGTCGGTCTGAAGCAGCAGGACAAAGTTCGAGTCCAGGGGCGCCTTGCAGACCCACAAAGGAAGCCGTGCAACCGCGCGGCCCCGGGTTTACCTAGCTGGAAATGAAATGCAGACTTTTCTTAACATGCAAAAAGAGTGCCAGATGTTTCAGACCACAAGGGGGCGGGAAGCTCTGAGGTTTCCTTCCCACCCAGAGAGTTCCACTTCGGGCAAAAGTACCCCCCACCCCCAAAATTGGTTCATCCTACCAATTCCTCCCCCTCTTTCTCCTTCACACCCTTCCCGTTCTGTGGGTGAAGGGTTAAGTGGGAGGGAGGGGGCGAGAGAGAGAGAGAGAGAGAACTGGCAGGCGGCTGCTCTGGTCAGTTCCTGGGCGACCTCTGGGAAGCAGCCCAGCCTGCCGGCCTCCTGCAGACGGGCCATTTCCCTTCTCCGCACAGCCTCCGCCAGCAACATCTCCGCGGAGCCGCCCATTCTTTTGTTTCCCCTGGGGGGGGGCGGGGACCTTCCCACTTTCCCACCGCCCTGCCGACGGGCGGCTTCGCGATCCGGTGGCGGGCTCACGTCGGCGTCGGATGAAAGCGGAGCCTGAGGCGGAGGAGGCGGAGGCCGCTGGCGCGCTGCACAGGCGAAGCCGCCCTTCCTCGAGGGCCGCCCGCGCATGTCCCCCAGCCCAGCTCCGCTTCCTTCCCGCCCTTCGCGGCTCGTGTTCGCGGGCTAAGCCGCCTCGGGCCCCGGTGGGCAGGCGGAGGAGGCGAGGGCTCGGGCCCCGGCAGCCAGCGCGCATCAGCCACAGGGCCGCTTGGAGGGGGTCGCACCTGCTCGGGCCCCGGGAGACCACGAGACCCCCCCCCCCCCCCGGCTGCTGCCGAGCCAAGACCCCGGAAGGGCTCACGGGAGGCCTGCCGCACGACGCCCGGCGCTCCCGCTCCTCGGGGCGGACCCGGGGCCAGCCTCTCCCGCGCCGGGAGACTCAGCTGCCGCCGCCCGAGGAGCTGCCCGCAGGCTGAGGACAGGAAGTGACAAGCCCTCGATTAGGTGTAGGGGCTCAGCAGTGTTATTTGCATTAACTGATGTGTGATACTTTTCTACTATACTGTCGGGAGTTTTATTCTGTTCTTATGTAAGCCGCCCGGAGCCAGCCTCGGCGGGGAGGGCGGGGTACACATCTAATAAACCACATCTTATCACCCGGGCGAGAGTCCGCCTGGCCGCGGGGGGGGGGGGGGGCGGCGCACAGGTTGCGGCGGCTCAGGAGTCCCGGCGCGGGCAACAGCAGCCCCCGCCGCACACGGGGCGCGGCCTTCAGGAACGAGGCGCCGGAGCGAGGCCGTGCCCTTCCCCGCAGCCCCGTCCCTCCCCATGGAACCCAGCAGCCTCTGGCTGGCAGCCGTCGGAGGGGCCACGCGGTGAGCTCCGCGCACGCTCCGGCCTGGCTCGGATGGGAAGGCGAGGTCGGGAGGGAGGCCAAACCCAGCCACCAGGCCCACCAGCACACTTCTTCTCAGGACCCACCAAAAGTACCCCCCTCACCGGGCAAAGTTTCTGGAACACGCCAGAAGCTCTTCAACAGGCTTGGTGTGTTAAAAAACAAAACAAAGAAGAAGAGATTGGATTTATACCCCGCCCTTCCCTACCAGAAGGAGTCTCAGAGCGGTTTACAATCTCCTTTCCCTTCCCCTCCCCACAACAGACACCCTGTGAGGCAGGAGGGGCTGAGAGAGCTCTTTTGAAGACTGCTCTTGAGAGAACAGCTCTGAAAAGACTTGTGACTGACCCAAGGTCACTCCAGCAGCTGCATGTGGAGGAGTGGGGACTCAAATCTGGTTCTCCCAGATTAGAGTCTGTGCTCCTAACCACTACACCAAACGGGCCGCGGGGGGGGGGGGGGGGGTAGATGCTCCAGGCCTTGTACTGAAGGCCTCTTGAACTCTGCTTGGTGTAGGGTCACCAAGCTCCAGGTGGTGGCTGGAGATCTCCCTAGATTACAAGTGATCTCCAGGCGCTAGAGATCAGTTCACCTGGAGGAAATGGCTGCTGCGGAAGGTGGACTTTGTAATATTATACCCCATTGAAAGCCCTCCTTTCCTCAAACCCCACCCTCCTCAGGATCCATCTCCAAAATCTTGAGGTATTTCCCAACCCGGAGCTGGCAACCCTCATGTAGAATTCTATGTAGGTTTGCGTAGATGGTGCAGGGCAGAGCCAGAATCAGGTTGCCCCTTGGTCTTCAGGCAAGAATCATTGAATCATAAAGTCGGAAGGGACCTACAGGGTCATCTAGTCCAACCCGCTGCACAATGCAGGAAATTCACAAATACTTCCCCCCACCGGGGGGGGGGCTGTTCTGTGCCCAGAAGATGACAAAAAACCTCCAGGATCTCCGGCCAAAATGGCCTGGAGAAAAACTGCTTCCTGACCCCAAAGTAGCGATCAGCATTTCCCTGGGCGTGTAAGAAGAAGAGAAGAGCTTGGATTTATATCCTGCCCTTCACTCCCCAAGGGAGTCTCAGAGCGGCTTACAAACTCCTTTCCCTTCCCCTCCCCACAACAGACTCCCTGTGAGGTAGGTGGGGCTGAGAGAACTCTTTCCCAAGCTGTCCTTGAGGGAACAGCTGGTATAGAGCTAGGGCTTGCCCAAGGTCATCCAGCCAGGTGCAAGCGGAGGAGTGGGGAATCAAACCTGGTTCTCCCAGATTAGAGTCCGCGCACTTAACCACTACACCAGACTGGCTCTCAAGAAAGGGCCACAAGAACTAAACACCGATGCAACCCTTCCGGCCCTCCCTTCTCGTGATCTGCCTAAGTTCACACAATCAGCATTGCTGTCAGATGGCCATCTAGCCTTTGAGACCCTCCAGCGATGGAGAGCCCACCAAGAAGAAAAGATGGAAGGATCCACTTTTCTAAAAAGTAGCTGGTGAACGGTGTCCTGGTTCTTGGCCTGGAGATGGGAGATCTGTGGAGTTTGAACGAGTTTTCCCTTTTCTGACATGGCCTCAGCTGGATATGGGGCATCTGTGGACCTTGGGGAGGCCCCTTGGAGTGCAGCATCCAGACAGAAATCAAAATCCCATGCAAATTTCTTTTCTTTTTCTTAGTATTTTCTGTGTCTGCCCATGTGTGCCTGGAGGTCAAGGTAACTCCTGGCGACCCCTACTGGGGCCTGGACGTTTTCAGCGAGGTGGCTTGATATGCTTGCCTCTGCGTCCCAGCCCTGGCATTCTTTTGGCGGTCTCCCATCCAAGTACTCGCCATGGTCGGCCCTGTTTGGTTTCCAAGATCTGACAAGATCAGGCTTGCCTGGGCTCTCCAGGTCAGGGCAAAACCCAATGCAGATTTCAGTGACTTTATGCATACCGATCCCTGTGTTGGATTGTGACCAAACAGTCTGTGTCAGTTCCTAAGGATTCCACGGGCCTCATATTTTTTGAACAAAATGGCATCGAGCTAGAAACTTGACAGCCAGTTTCACTAAATTACCTTGTAAAGCAAGGAGCCGGGTTTGGCAAAATGCTTTTTTAATCATGAAAAGTTATCTGACGTTTTGCCTCTCTTTGTTTTCTTTAAAACAACATTTTGGGGAGGGTGAGATTCCATGATTAGGGCGGCCAGCTCTGGACTGTGAAATTCCTAGAGAATTGCAGGGTGGATCCTGGGGAGGGGAGAGGCCTCAGCGGGGTGTAAGGCCAGCCAGTCCACCTTCTAAAGCATCCGTTTTCTCCAGGGGAACTCAGCCCTGCCCCCTCCAAAAAAGATAACTTTTAGATAACGTTGCGTACTGGGTTCGACATGGAGAAGCGGGACAACAATATGGTGATCAGCTCAGAATTTACTAGTACACAACAACACAACACAAACCGGCCAAGGCAGCCAACTATATACAGCCCCCTGGATCACACCCACAATCCTATTGGAGGGTTTGGATTTCCTGCCAAAGTCCCTATTGGTGTTCTCCTGAAGGTTCAGGATCCTTGGCTCCTATTGTTTCCTGGAGCCAAGCTCGGACTGCCTGGCGCCTGGTGGCGGTCAGCGGACATAACAGATAAATTAATAGTTGGGAAAGTCACTATGCATCTGGTGAAGGAAACATCTGAAGAAAATACATGAGGACTTCCTGGGCGTGGGGAGAAGCGTAATGGAGGCTGGACAGTCACTTGGAAAATTCAGGTTTGAAAGGCTAAAGGTGATAGCGCCCACGGGGGGGGGGGGAGCACAAAAACCTCAATAGGGTCCAATGCCCCAGAGTCCCCCCTCCCAAGCAGCCCTTTTCTAAAGGGGAACTGGTCTCTGGAGATGAGCTGTGATTCTTGGGGATCCCCAGGTCCCACCTGGAGGCTGGCATCCCTACATGACATGGACTTCTAGTCATCCTGAAGATGGAATGCAATTTTAATAACTGGTTCAATGCTTCCCTTAAATAACTCATTCTGTGATGAACCCCCCCCGGGATGCTGGACTGACTGGACCACTGGTGTTATCCAGGAAGGCTCTTGTATGTTCTTATATTCATACGGTTGCCAGGTCCCTGCTGGCCACTGGGGAGGGGGTGGCGTTGCCAGATCCAGGTTGGGAGACTCCTGGAGATCTGAGGATGGGGCCTGCGGAGGACGGGGAGTTCAGTGGGGTCCGATGCCACAGAGTCCCCCCTCCAAAGCATCCATTTTCTCCAGGGGAACTGATCTCTGTAGTCTGGAGAGGAGCTGTGCTTCTGGGCGGTCCCCACCAGGTCCCACCTACCTGGAGGCTGGTATCTGGTTAGTTCCACAGACCTGTCAGTCCGTGGGACTGTCAGTGGCCCTCCAGGAGTGTTCCCGGTGAGTTAAATGGCCCGTCTGCCCTCCCAGGGAGTTGCGATTTGCCCTACTGGAGAAACACACGGGGTCTCGATTGAGTCGCCACCCCCAGGTGGGGCCAGGAGATCTCCTGGAATTACAACCAACCTCCAGGCGACAGAGATCAGTTCCCCTAGAGAAAATGGCCACTTCGGAAGGTGGACTCTACGGCATTGTACCCTGCTAAGGTCCTGCCCCTCCTCAAACCCCTCCCTCCCCAGGCTCCACCCCCCAAATCTCCAGGTGTATCCCAACCTAGATTTGGCAACCCTACCAGTGTGGCAGGCAACCTCCTGCCCCTGGCCTCCGAAAGCAACGGGCAAAATGGGTGGACACTGATGTGCGACCTCACTACTAGTCATACACCTGGCACTGGCGTCACAGCATTGTGTGATGCCCTTGCAATTCCCCTGGAAGTTCCTCGTTCCATAATTTTGGCCCAGAGACCAAGACGGCCCTTTCTCAGGTTGCCACCTGTCTACCTTCGGGAAACAGGGCCCCAGAGGATGAGTGGCACAGCTCGGGTCATGCGTATGGGAGTCGGCAATCCTTAAAAGAGGGCGTTTCCAAGCCATAGAGAGCTTTAAAGGTCAAAACTAGCACTGTGAACTGGACCTAGGAACCAAGTGAGAGCCAGTGTAGCTGGAGCAAGGCTGAGGGCTGCTTGAGGGCGGGAAGGCCAAAATCCCCACTGGGATGGCAGAAGCCCTTCTGTACACCCCAAGTAGCTCTTCTGGGCGCAGCCACACAATCCAAAGTTCTCTAGATGGTCCAGAGATGCTAAGCAGCAGGCCCCTTGATGGCTGCGGCGTTCTACATACGGAATATTCTGGGCACCATGTTATGACCGCGGAGAGCAAAGCTGCAGGAATGTATTTCAGACTAAGTTCCTGCAGGCCGCCATCAGCTCGTCAAGACCCGCAGAGCCAGGGGATGCTTTCCGAAAGGAAATTCAAAAAACTGATTAGAGATAATAAGTTAGGTGTGTTGCTGAGGGGGCTGGCAGAGCTTCCGATCGGTCTATTGATCCCCACCACAGTTCATTAGTGCATAGCAGCTGAAGACAGCACTCCAAAATGTGTGTGTGTGGGGGGGATCTTTTCATGATGCAGTGCAGACCGAAATGGCAATGGAGAGTGCGGTAGTTTGGGGTGTGGGGAAAGGATAGGGTTGCAGACCTGCTGTCGCTGATGGCATGACGTCACTTCTGGGAAAAACCTGAATGTGACATCACACCTCTCTAGGAATTGGTGGAAACCCTGTGGCAAAACCATAGAGTTTTCAGCTACACCTAGAGAGGAATGGCTTAACCATGGTTTTTCAATGATTTCTATGGTTTTTAGCACAGAGTTTCTGGCGCTTCCTAGAGAGGTGTGGCATCGCTTCCAGGGTTTCACGCCACCAGCCAGATGGCCATTGTTTAAATTGTTTTTCTCCTGTGCTTGTAGAGGCTGGCAACCGTAGGAAGAAATATGAGGTGGTCTTGAGGAAGTGCTGCTGTGGAGATCTGAGTTAAAAAGAAAAATGCCCACCGAGGAAGAAAAACTTGGTCATCCCTGTCAGGATGGGGATCTGGTTTTCAGCTCCATCAGTCTTTTCAGGAGGGGAGGATGTGGCGCTCAGGCAAATAGCTGTGACCAGGGAGGAAATTCTAGAACTTATAGACAAATTGCAAACTAATAAATCACCAGGACCAGATGGTATCCCTCCTAGAGTCAAAGAGCTGAAATGTGAAACTGCAAATCTTCTAACTAAGATATGCAGCATGTCCCCACGATCTGGACTGGAGAGTGGCCAATGTGAAACTCATTATTTAAAAGGGATCCAGGAAATTACAAGCCGGTTAGCTTAATGCCACTCAGCTGATAGGGATGTTGAAGATCACCATCTTTTATTGTATTTTATGTCCACATTGTACGTTTTTATATTGCTTGATAATTTTATGGGAATTTGATTGTATATTTATTACGTTGTTAGCCACCCTGAGCCTGCCAAATGGCAGGGAGGGCCGGATAGAAATTCAAATAACAAATAAATAAAAATAAATAATTTTCAGTTAAATTTATGGAAAGCATTATTAAAGAAAATTGGTAAGCGTATAGAAGGACAAGCCCTGCTGAATAAAACCCCCCCAACATGGCTTCTGCAAAGGTCTCACTAACCTTTTAGCGTTCTTGGAAAGTGTCAATAAACATGTGGACAGCATTGAACTGGTAAACAATGTTTATTTGGATTTCCAGAAGGCTTTTGACAAAGTCCCTCACCAGAGACTCCTGAGCAAACTTCAAAGTCAGTTCCTCTTATGGATTAGAAATTGGCTAAAAAACAGGAAGCAGATAGTAGAAATAAATGGTCAATTCTCACAGTGGGGGGCTTTGAGTTTCGGGGTCCCTCAGGGATCTGCATTGGGACCAGTGCAAATTCCATGCTGGCCATAATTAGACCAGGAACAGAGAATAAAGCTACCGGTATCAAACTGCCCTTATACAAATCCATGGCGAGACCCCACTTGGAATACTGTGTTCAGTTCTGGTCACTGTGCCTGAAAAAAGGATACAAGCAAAAATGATCAGGAGGCTAGAGCAGCTGCCCTGTGAGGATCAGTTAAAACACTTCAGGCTGTTTAACGTAGGAAAAAAGCCAAGTAAACATGATAGAAGTTTATACAATTATGCCTGGGGTGGAGAGAGTGGACAGAGAGAAACTCTGCGGTAATAACCAGAACCTGGGGTCATCCACTGAAGTGTGGGAGATTCAGGACAGACCAAGGGAAGTATTTCTTCACCCAGCACATCGTTACTTTGTGGAACTCGCTGCCACAGGATGTGGTGGTGGCCGCCAACTTAGGCAGCTTTAAAAGGGAAGCTGACAAATTCATGAACGGGGCTATCATGATGGGTATCTACTCCCTCCAATACCAGAGGAAGTATTCCTCCATAAACCAGGTGGTGGGGCAGGGGGATGCCGTTGCCGTCTTCCTGTCTGTGGGCTT
Source organism: Lepidodactylus listeri (assembly GCA_029233225.1). Lineage (NCBI taxonomy): Eukaryota > Metazoa > Chordata > Lepidosauria > Squamata > Gekkonidae > Lepidodactylus > Lepidodactylus listeri. The sequence goes on along the minus strand of JARCFY010000017.1, from coordinate 14,901,657 downwards.
CCTGGAGGCAGCTGGTTGGCCGCTGGGTGAAAAGGATGCTGGACTGGATGGACTTTGGGCCTGACCCAGCAGGGCTCTTCTTCTGTTCTTAGGATGATCTGGAGCCAAAACATCCCTTACATTCGCTGCTCATATCTGCTTCAGGGCTGTAGCTACAGTGGGGCATCTTGGGGCTGAGCCCCCCAACTTACTGCCCTAGCCCCCCCACTTAAATATATATATATATATAGCCAAGCCGTCACCCTGCCCTGTAAGCATGAGCGAGTGCCAGTAAGCCCAGCGACTGGTAGAGGTAGCCCTGAGGGTAAGACGTGGCCCGGTCGGGAGCTGGAGAGAGAGCACCAGTGCTGCTGCCACCACCACCGAGAAGCTCACAGCCTCCCTGCCATCGTCACTGCCTCCTGGTTGCCTCAGCCCCACAGCAGGGAAGGCCAGTGAGGCTAAAATCCTAGAGCGGCCACCAGGAAAGCAGGGTGGGGAGGCTACTTCCTGCCTGCCTGGAGTGTGCAGGTGGGGAATTGGCCTTTATTATTCTCACCCATGCAAAGCGGCATCAGCTCCTCCCTCCCAAGTAAGTCAAGGGCTATCCCGGGGCTGGTGGGCTCACAGGGATGTGTGCGGGGGTGCCCCCCCCCCCCCCGCTTATTTCAATGCTCCCTGGGGGGGAAATCCCAACAAAGCAGCAGATGCTGCCAACCTCCAGGTAGGGCCGGAGATCTCCCAGAATTATTACTGATCTCTGGACAACAGAGATCTGTTCCTATGAATAAACTGGTTGCTTTGGAGTGTGGGCTCTATGGCACAATACCCTGACTGGTCCCTTCCCTCCCAGGACCCTGCCTCCCACCCTCAAATATTCAGGAATTTTGCAACTCACAGTTGGCAACTCGATGCAAGGTCTCCTGTCATCAAAAAGTGAGGGCTACTGAACTGGCTCCTTCCCTATACTCTGTTAAGAACATAAGAGAAGCCAATGTTGGTCAGTGGCCCACCCAGTCCCACACTCTGTATCACACAGTGGCCCAAACCTAGGTGCCATCAGGGGGTCCACCAGTGGGGCCAGAATTCCAGAAGCCCTCCCACTGTGCTTCCCCCCCCCCAAGCACCAAGAATACAGAGCATCACTGCCCCAGACAGGGTGTTCCATCTATACCTTGTGGCTAAGAGCCACTGGTGGACCTCTGCTCCAGATGTTTATCCAGGGGTCATTTCGAGCAGGAACACACAGGAACGCTGTTTGGGGAGTAACAAGCCCAGGGGCAGGCACATATGGTAATGCACTGTGGGAAAAAGCAAACGCATACTAACTTGATCTGTTTTTTCATGCTTGTTGTAGGGGAGCTTCCCTGCAAGAGCAAAGGAAACCTAAAGTGTCTTTAGTCCAAGCATAAAGCTGGCTCACCAGCTCTCAGTTGGGAAATACCTGGAGATTTTGGGGGTGGAGCCTGAGCGGTGGGTGTTGCCTTCTGATACACTTCTGGTGATGTCAGGGGGAGTGGCATATGCAAATAAGTTATGCTAATGAGCTCCTGCACCTCTTTTCCTACAAGTTTATCAAATTCCCCTCTTATTTCAAACACTTTCATCTTAGCTCTGGGGACAGAAATAAGCCGCGGCTGGGAGGAAAGAAAGAGGCTGATTCAATGCGATACTATGGGGGAGAGCTCAGACTCCCTCACCCCTGCACCTTTCCTTCTCCAGTTCCTCCCATACGTGAATGAGGCAGATATGTGACCATCCCCACCATGGCTACTTTTGTCAGGGGGCTGGAAGAAATGACTGAGGATGAACCAATCTTATCTCCCCAGGCAGAGCTATTTTGGGGCAGGAAAGCACGGGAACGGAGTTCCGGCTGGCTCCTGAGTTGGCCACGCCTACAATCAAAACCTCTGGCACGCGTGGCTACAGAACACGCTGCCCTCCCCACGTTACACACAAGAGGGAAAGGCGGCATGTTAAAATGCTCTCTTTCGCTCTGGGGAGCCTATGGGGATTTCCTTGTCAATTTCACTCCCCCCCCCCCCCCAGTCAGCTGAGAGTGAAACTGACAAGGAAAAGCCTCTCTCTGCCTTCCCTTCTCTAGCTGACATGTGGCAGCTGGAAAAGGGCAGGCAGGGAACCCAGGCACCTCGAAAATGCCTTTCTTTCCCTCCCCATGCCTGCCTAATATGCTAATGAGCTGTGCTGTCATGGGGTGTGGCCTAGTATGCTAATGAGTTTCTGCTGTTGGGTGTGGCCTATTATGCTAATGAGTTCCTGATGGGCTTTGTCTACAAAAAAAAGCCCTGTCCCCAGGTATCAAAGCTGAATCAGTCACTGCTCTGACCCAGTTTTGCAATCACTCTCCTTCTGCTAATTTATCCCCATTTTGAAGTGCTGTGGGAGATTATAACTTAGGCGGCATGATTAATCAGTCTTTCAGGTCTGGATAGACGTTAACCAAACTTTGGTGGCACTCAGAAAAGGCATGTTCTGAGTGGCATTTGGAATTCTGTGTATCCAGGCCTGGCCATCGGTTATGCGCGCTCTCCGCCATTAGCACACCAAGTAACACACTTGCAAGACCCTCGTGCATATCCAGAGAGCCCAAAGTTCACCCCGTGTGAGTTGCGGGAACAGTGCGTGCAAAGAAGTGACCCCTCTTTAGTTCATTTCCTTCGTTCAGACCCCGCCTTTCTTTGGCAAGAACCGAAAGCAGCTTAAATGGTTCTCTCTCCCATTTGATCCTCACAACCAGGGGTCCGTTGGAGCGGGAGCACACAGGAGCACAGCTCCGGGAGTGAGGAGCCGAGGGGGCGGGCACATGACCAAGCCCCGCCCCCTCCTCGGCTTCCCCGAGCAGTGCAGAGGCGCAGCGCCCCGGGGAAAGCCCTGCTAGGGTCTTTATTGTTTTTAATGTTTTGTTTTAATATTGATAATTTTATCATTGTTCCTTTTATGACTGTGTGCTGCTTTTCCAGAGACTGGTTCAAGGTGGCATATAAATTTTCTAAGTATACCATTTTTTTTCTGGGCACATGGCACATAAGTACTGGAGAAATTTCACCAACCCTTCAGCAGCTTCCACCCCATCAGTTTGGTGTAGTGGTCAGGAGTTGGACTCTAATCTGGGAGAACCGGGTTTGATTCCCCACTCCTCCACATGCAGCTGCTGGTGTGACCTTGGGCCAGTCACAAGTTCTCTCAGAGCTGTTCTCTCATGAGCAGTTCTCAAAAGACCTCTCTCAGCCCCACCTATCTCACAGGGTGTCTTGTTGTGGGGAGGGGAAGGGAAAGGGATGGGTGGTGCACATGTCCTGGGTATCTCAAGTCTACTGGAAACCTGGTGGTTTCAAGGGAGCAGGAAGAGAATGAGGGCGTGTTCTTTACGCTTCTTTTTATTGCACGAAGTATTGGATGGGGAAGGGAATGGAGGAAGAGCAGGTCAGTTTCACTCCCCTGTGGAGTGGAGCCTGAGGGGTGGGTGTTTCCTTCTGACACACTTCCAGTATGTTAGGGGGTGTGGTATATGCAAATGAGTTATGCAAATGAGTTTTGCTAATGAGCTCCTGCACCTCTTTTTCTACGAAATGACCCCTGCTCACAACAACCCAGTGAGGTAGGTTAAAGCGGAGAGGACCTGACTGGCCCAAGCTTCCGGGGCAGAATGGGGACTGGTACCCGGGTCTCCCTGACCCAGTCAGACACTCTGGCCACCACACCCATGCTGGCTTGTGAAACTGAAGCTACGTGAGAATGTAGTCTACTCTTGTCATTGTTAGGTCAATATGTGCACGCATCCCAGTGATGTGAATTAATGATATATCAGCTAGACAATTAACCAGCCTCACCTCTGAACGGCACATCCATCATCTCCGCTTCCAGCCTGAGGTGGATCTCTCTCTCTCTCTCCCTCTCTGCTGGCCTCCGGAATCTTGTTCTGCGTCTGCTCCTCTGACCTTGACCTGGGCAGACCGACTGCACAAACAGCAGGAGGCCGGGACAGCTCCACAGCCCGGGAGGTGGGGGGAGGGAGGGAGAGAGAGAGAGCCTCCCTTCCCGCTCAGCCACTTGCTGTGGCCTGGCGGAAGGTTTATTCTGGCTCTTTCCAAAGGCTCCCTGGGTGACATCTGCACCGTATGGCTGCACTCGGCTGACGAGACCAGCGGAGTCTCCAAAGGCCTCATCTGGGGGGGAGGCACGTGAGCCTCTTAAGCTCGCCGTCAGCCTCCCCCCCCCCCCCCCCCGTGGAAGCCAAACGCTGACCGCCCTCCTTCCTCCATTTCCCAGGGCCCAGGCAGAAGCACGTGCGGATTTTACTCGGTGTCTGCTGCTCTGCCTTGGGCCCCGAGGAAGCCTGTTCTCCACCCCGTGTGGGGGGCAGCCTCTCTTCCTGTTCTGTTTTCTGCCGCAGTGCCCTCGCCCGGGGATCTCCAGCAGGAGCCAGGCAGCCCACCTCTGAGGAACGGGGTTGTCTCCTGCTGTCACCGGCGTCGCAAGAGGCAGGCCTCTCTCTCTAGCCCTGCAGCAAAACCTCACAATGGCCAGACTAAGATTCAGGCAGGCCCAGTGGTTATTTGAAGGCCGTGATGTGCGTGTGCTCTTTACCGTTCTCCAGCCAGAATCAGAGACAGAAGAGACAAAGACAGAGAGCTACAGAGGGGAGAGAGAGAGAGAGAGCGGCTGCGGTGACGTTACCTTCGCAGGGCATCCTGCGCGCTCCCTTTAGCCACAGCGATCCGATAGCTGCTTGCTTGTTTGTGAGCCAGTCTCCCCGGAGCTGTGCGGTCACAGTGGAAACACCCGCAGCTCAGAGGGAAAGGAAAAGCCCCCCCACAACTCCGTCTAGAAACACGAACTCACCGTTCTTGCAGCCGAAGAAACAGGAGCCAAGATGGGGCAAGAGTTGGGTTCCCAGCCTCCAGGTGATAGCGAGAAATCTCCTGGGATCACAACTGAACGCCAGGAGACAGAGATCAGTTGCCCTGGAGACAGTGGCCACTTTGGACGGTGGCCTCTGAGGCATTCTATCCCACTGAGGCCCCTCCCCTCCCCAAACCCCGCCCTCCTCAGGCTCCACCCCCAAAATCTCCAGGTCTTTCCCAAGCCGGAGGTGGCAGTCCTAGGCAAGAGTCCAAATGGAGCAGGCACAGCTCCCAAGAGCTCGGCTCACTGGGGTGCCCACGGGTAGGGAACAGGTTCAGCTTCCACACCCTGTCAACTCCCAGCATCACCCCCTTTACATCTGAAGAGTACTGGACTCAGGAGACCAGGAACGGTGAAATCATGAAGCCTTTATTGAGTGATTCAGCATGCCCAGTAGATGGTCAGAACAAGCATGCTTCCAGGGCTCCAGGGCCCTCATTATATGCTGGCCGGAGCCACACCTCCGGCCGCACCCAAAAGACCTGATAGGGGCTTAACATATGCGCATGTTTGTCATAGGTTCCCTGGAGGAGCCTTTGAGTGCATTGGCTCCCCAGGGAGAACCCAGGTCCCCCATTGGTGGAGGCTTTCAATCCGGATGTCTATTGTTCCTCCAGATTCAAGCTCCCCTCTCTGCCTGACCATGTGCTCTGGCCATGCGGCGGGCGCCATTACCTGGGAGCACACGGCAGGCTGGTTGCTACACAGAGCACACTCTACATTACAACATCCATGCAGAGGACAGGTCTGCCAAGAGCCTCCATGGGCCCCACACTGAGCTTCTGTCTGGGTTGGGAAATTGCTAGAGAACTGGGGGTGAAGAATGGGCTTCTGGAAGGGAAGGAGCCTCGGCCACAGAGGTATAATACCATCGAGTCCGCCCTCCAAAGCTGCCGTTTTCTCCGACAGAACTGAACTCTGTCAACGAGAGATCAGTTTAGGGAAGCCAGTCTTCAGGTGGGACTTGGAGATCCCCTGGAATCACACCTCATCTCCAGATTACAGAGATCAGCTCCCCTGGAGAAAATGGACGCTTTGGAGAGTGGACTGTGTGGCACTGTGCCCCACTGAGGTCCCACTCCACCCCGAAACCTCCAGGAGTTTCCCAGGCTGCATCTGGCAACCCTACTCCCCCCCAGGGGGGGGACCTGGCATCCCTAGATCAGTTGTAATTCTGGGAGATCCCCAGGCGCCACCTGGCAACTCAGCCCACATTGTACCACTCAGATCAATCCAAATAGCATATTGGGGGGGAAAAACACACAATTTACCTGACTCTGGGGGTCTCCAGGCTGACCACGCCTCCTGCAATCTCCCCACGACCACCAGCCCCGCAAGAGGCATGGCTACCAGTCCCTGTTACGAGGAAAGGAATGGCCGTCCTTCTCCTACCATGGATACCAAGAAGCACACCCATGTCACGGGCTGGGAGCCAGTAGGTCAGGAGCCAAGTCGAAGTCCGAGACAGTCTAAGGTCAAACCAAATCAGGAACGAATTACCAAGTCCAAAACACAAGCCGAAAGCAGAGTCAGTCCAAGCCGAGGTCAGAGAGGGAAACTCAGGAGCAAACCAGTCCAAGGAGTCAACCAAAAGCCGATGTCAAACAGAGCCGAAGTCAGACAGAGCCGGAGGGTCCAGAATCAAGCCGAAGTCAGACAGAGCCAGAGTCACGAGCCAGAAGGTCCAGAATCAGGTTTAGCCGAGCGGGTGCAGAGCTTAGCCAGAATGACTTGTTGCTAGCACAAGTTGTTGGTCTTTGTGCTGTGCCTAAATAGCCAGCCATTTCCTGTGCTTGTTAGCAGCTGGCAGCAAGGTCCCGGCTCCCTCTAAAACTCAGGGCTGAGTGATCTGCGACTACGCATGCGTGCCTCTTTTCTTCTAGCAGCCAAGTCTTGCCTGGATCGTGACCTTAGCTTTTCCACCCGAGGAGGTGAATCAGGTGGGCTTGAGCTTGGCTGTGGCTCAGCTGCTGCTGGTGCTGGGGTAATGCCCTGAGAGGTGCTTGCTTGAGCCTCCTCTGGAGCTGGGGACTGATCCTCCACCGCACTTAGGTCTGAAGGAGGCAGGTCCCCAGAGGCACTCCTGACACTCCATGGCTGAGCACAATTTAGATCAGTATGACCCCAAGACATCCTTGCAATACACTAGCCACCCCCCCCCATCATAATGACAGGCATATTGATAGCTAGTCATAATTAGAAAGTATTATTAATCAGCCATTGAATTGAATCTGGCTGAAGCAACATCTCATTGTTCAAAAACCTCACATAAGGGCAGAGCCGAGAGGAATTTGTGGGCACAACCGATGTGGGCACGGAGAGGCTTCTGTTTCTGCTAGGTACTACTGCAGAATAATGTTTTTCATTCAGCAGTGGGCATTCACGATCGATAAATATGTGCCTACAGTGTAGGGTTGCCCATCTCCAGGTGGCACCTGGAGAACTGGTATTCCAGTTGATTGCCAGATGACCAAGATCAGGTCCCCTGGAGAAAATGGCTGCCTCGGAGGGTGGACTCTGTGGCACCAAACTGTGCTGAGGTCCCTCCCCTCCCCAAACCCCGCCCTCCCTAGGCTCCACCCCCACAACCTCCGGGTGTTTCCCAACTCAGAGCTGGCAACCCCACTATACTGTCTGCTGGCAATATAATCTAATCAGCACAGTGACAGAGTCAAGGTAGACTGGTAGCCAGCTTGAAAACTAAGAGCATGGGAATGCAGAACTGGGAAATTCCTTCCCTCAGCAGCTAGTACGGTGGTGGTACACTACAGCATCAGGTGATATGAAGCAGTGGTCTCCAGCTCAGAGCTGGAGAGTCCCTCAAGTCAGTCATCAGTTCCTCCTCCTGCACGGACTCTAATCTGGGAGAGCCGGGTTTGATTCCCCACTCCTCCACTTGCACCTGCTGGATGACCTTGGGCAAGCCATAGCTCTGGCACAGCTGTTCTCTCAAGGACAGCTTGGGAAAGAGCTCTCTCAGCCCCACCTACCTCACAGGGTGTCTGTTGTGGGGAGGGGGAGGGAAAGGAGTTTGTAAGGCGCTCTGAGACTCCAAGTGAGTGAAGGGCAGGGTAGAAATCCAATCTCTTCTTCTTCTTCTTCTTCCAGGTCATGAGCTGCAAGAGAACTGCTGTTTTTTTGCTGGTTTGGGGGCAGGTCCTTCAGAGCAGAGAGCAACGGTGCCCCGCCTCCTGGCTTTTTAGGGCCTGCCTGCGGGAAGAGAAGCAAGGCAGCAGGATGAGAACATTTAGCAACAGAGAAGGTCCCCCTGTGGTTTCAAGGCTCGGCTTGTTCCTCACGAGGGCACGCCTCCTGAGGGCTGACTTGCTTTGCCCGTCCCCAGCTCTTGGAGTCACCTGCCTCTTGACGAGCCACCTTCCTCAACTTGACACCGTGAAGCTTATAGCCCCAGTTCTGCCTTGCCCAGTCCCCTGATTCCGATGTCATGCAACTTCCTCTCCGGGGGTCCTGGATCGGGAAAGGCTGGAGACCACTGATGCCAGGGGGATTGGCAGTATCATCAGTCTCCATCGACGGAACACCCTAATGGTCCCAAACGATTAAAGCAAAATATCAGTTTAAGACATGCTGCTTTTTCCTCCCGGAGGGTTGCATTCCACGGATCCATGACACCCGCGGTGGCACATTCATCTGGCATGAGGAGACTTTCCCTGGAACTTGCATGGAGATAGATCAAGATGGGTAGCCGTGTTTGTCCGTAGCAGAAGAAAAGAGCAAGAGCCCAGGAGCCCCTGCAAGACGAAGGGAATTTAGAAGAAGAAGAAGAAGAGATTGGATTTATACCCCGCCCTCCACTCCCCAAGGGAGTCTCAGAGCGGCTTACAAACTCCTTTCCCTTCCCCTCCCCACAACAGGCACCCTGTGAGGTAGGTGGGGCTGAGAGAGCTCTTTCCCAAGCTGTCCTTGAGAGAACTGCTGGTAGAGAGCTATGGCTTGCCCAAGGTCATCCAGCCAGGTGCAAGTGGAGGAGTGGGGAATCAAACCCGGTTCTCCCAGATTAGAGTCCGCGCACTTCACCACTACACCAAACTGGCTTTCCTGAGTCAGCATCCCCTGCCATAAATGTTGTTAGTTTTTAAGGGGTTCCTGGACTCTTGGGCTGCGATCACACGGACGTTTATTGCGGGCCTCGCGGCTGTTCCCCATCGCAATTAAAGGGGCTGACTAGACGGGCCGCATCTGTCTCCCGTCTCGAAGCCGCCCCCCCCCCCCCCCGCACTCGAGCCCGCTTTTCCAACCACCAGGAAAAACAAGTACCTATCGCGCTTGAAAGAGCAGCGCGGGAGAACCCGGGTTTAAATGCCCGTGTGATCGCACCCCAACTCTTTTCTCCTGGAACTTGAGCCTTCCATCAAACAAAGGTTGCTTCCGTTGGTGGAAAAGATCACCACCTGCAAAACAGAGCAGGAACCAATTCAGAGAATATGGATCATAGAATGGGTTTTAGTTTACGTGTAGAACAGCACCCAGACTGACCCCCAAAACCATGCTTTACATCATAAAACGGCTTACTTTTGTTGAAGTACGTATATAAGAATCGCTACGTCTTCAAAACAACCGCTTCTCTCTCTGCACAAGCCACTGTCCTGAACATGCCTCTCCTAGCAGCCAGTCACTTTGAGCCACAACACCTGGAAATAACTCCTAATGCAGATAACGACAGCATTTCCATCCTCCACTCAGCAATGACTGATTGGGACCCGGCAAAGGTAGAACAGGAACTCATGCAGAAACACAGTGGGCAGCCTCCTCCAGGGGCTGACATTCCTCTGCACTGGGAGCAATTGAGCATCATTTCATATGGGGAGGGGCTGTGGCTCAGTGGTAGAGCCTCTGCTTGGCAGGCAGAAGGTCCCAGGTTCAATCCCTGGCATCTCCAGTTAAAAGGATCACGTAGGAGGTGATGTGAAAGACCTCTGCCTAAGACCCCAGAGAGTGGCTGCCAGTCTGAGTAGACAATGCTGAACTCTGTGGACCAAGGGGTCTGATTCAGTATAAGGCAGCTTTGTGCATTCACGTGTGTTCATGGTTCCCTGCAGGGGTCATTTCATAGAAAAAGAGGTGCAGGAGCTCATTTGCATAACTCATTTGCATGTGCCACACCCCCTAACATGCCAGAAGTGTGTCACAAGGCAACACCCACCCCTCAGGCTCCACTCCACAGGGGAGTGAAACTGACCTGCTCTTCCTCCATTCCCTTCCCCATCCAATACTTGGTGCAATAAAAAGAAGCGTAAAGAACACACCCTCATTCTCTTCCTGCTCCCTTGAAACCACCAGGTTTCCAGTAGACTTAAGATATCCAGGACATGTGCACCACCCATCCCTTTCCCTTCCCTTCCCCACAACAAGACACCCTGTGAGGTAGGTGGGGCTGAGAGAGGTCTTTTGAGAACTGCTCATGAGAGAACAGCTCTGAGAGAACTTGTGACTGGCCCAAGGTCACACCAGCAGCTGCATGTGGAGGAGTGGGGAATCAAACCCGGTTCTTCCAGATTAGAGTCCAACTCCTGACCACTACACCAAACTGATGGGGTGGAAGCTGCTGAAGGGTTGGTGAAATTTCTCCAGTACTTATGTGCCATGTGCCCAGATAAAAAATGGTATACTTAGAAAATTTAGATGCCACCTTGAGCAAGTCTCTGGAAAAGCAGCACACAGTCATAAAAGGAACAATGATAAAATTATCAATATTAAAACAAAACATTAAAAACAATAAAGACCCTAGCAGGGCTTTCCCCGGGGCGCTGCGCCTCTGCACTGCTCGGGGAAGCCGAGGAGGGGGCGGGGCTTGGTCATGTGCCTGCCCCCTGGGCTCCTCACTCCCGGAGCTGCGCTCCAGTGCACTCCCGCTCCAACAGACCCCTGGTTCCCTGAACTGTTAGGCTGGGGTCTTCTCTTTAACTCAGTACCCTAAAAAGTTAAGGCAACTCTGGTGACTATCAAGGGCATGAATATCTCGGATTTGTTGTACCTTATCCTTAAGGCTGCAATCCTACGCAAACAGGGAGAAATCCCATTGAACTCATTGAGATTTCTAAGTAAACACCTCTCAGACTGAGTGTGCTTCTGAGCGAAACATTTTTTGAGCGGGAGCGGGTGTTTCTTTTGTTGTTTAGTCATTCCCGAAAATCTTAATGTCAGTCTATTCACACAGCGCTTTAAGCAGCAGACGGCTGATAAGCAAAGGCGTGAGCTGGTACGCAGGGCTGATGAGCCAAGCTGTTGCTGATGTCGGAGCTGGGCACCATCCAGCGTCCTGGCAGAGACACCCAAGGCAATGCCCAGGTGTGCTCATCTTGAGGAATAGAGGAATTAGCATGAGCGGAGGCCGCAGCTGTGAACACCTGCAATTGTATCCTAGGGGGTGTTTTTTGGTTTTTTGTAAAGTTGTGGTCCAGAAAACACCACCGACACAAGGAAAAAAGAAAAAAAAATAGAAGACAGACTGTAAGCATCACATATTAAATAATAATGGGTCACCTCAGGGTGAGGGCGGGGGTCAAAAATACACACTGGGGGATGGGATCCAAAGCTAGGATCATCTTTCTGCAAACCTGGGGTTTCTCTAGGGTTGCTGGGTCCTACCTGGCTGCTGGCGGGGGGATCCAGGCTCCACTCAAGGATTTTCTGGTGCATGCCAAGTACATGCGCCACAATGACATCATCCAGAAGTGACATCATCTCGTTGGAGCCATCAGGGGGGTCAGGCTCTAGTTTGGGGGCAAAACTCTATGGTTTGTTGCCTTCAAAACCATATAGTTTGCCCAAAAACTAGAGTGTCACCCCTGACATCCCCAACATGATAACATTGATTCCATAACGTCATTGTGTTTGGGATGTTACCTGGCGATGTCCCTGTTCGGGGGTGGGGCTTCCCCTAAAGACCCCTAAAGCGGGGGAAAACCCACTAGGAACTGGGGGCTGGCAACCCTAGGTTCCTCCTAGACATGAACCAAAAGGTCACAAGCTGAAGGGACGAAATGTGGGGGGTTAAAGGCCCCTCGTCTCAAAAGTAGTCGGCAATGTCTGTGCTTGTGCGACAGAAAGTGCCATCAAGTCATAGCTGACTTACGGTGATCCTGTAGGGTTTTCAAGGCAAGAGACGTTGGGCAGAGCAAGCAACCCTGGGCTTCCTTGGTGGTCTCCCATCCAAGTCCTAAAGAGGGCCCGTCCTGCTAAGCTTCTGAGATCTCATGAGATCAGGCTATCCTGGGCTAGCCAAGTCAGGACAACGTGCTTGCGTACACACTGGGGGAGAGGGGGAGCCCGTGGCCAACATCTTAGCAACCCAGGACAACTCAAGATGCTACACAGCCCCTGTCAGAGAAGTCAGTCAGCTGGATGGGCGGGGGACAAGGACGCTGGTGTGAGGCTTCTGATAAGATCCAATAAGCCAGGCCTTGTATTGTAAAACAAAGTCTTTATTTCTTAATGGTCTTTCAGGAAACACTTGCGTTGTTAGTGATACCACATACAGAAGGTGAGGAACTGATATACTGTATTCAAACAGGAGTAAAAAGTCAGGTACCAAGCAGAATGAAAATATCAAGCGCCAAAATGTGCTACCGTTACTTTCTCAGAGAAAAAGGCGCGTAAACTGAGCGCTATTCCCCTCCCCGACCCTGTGTGTCATCTACATGCATTCCCACGCAAAAGACACCTGGAAGAGCGGAGGCCCAGTTGCCCAAGGTTACAAGTGCAGCAACGGAGATAACTAAAGTCTAGTAAATAGATGAGTTCACTCTGAGGAAGGAGGGGTAAGGGGGGGGGCGGGAAACTGACAGAAGGAAAACCGATGCCGTTCTCCCGCCGGGACCTAAAAAGGAACTGGGAACAAGAAGCAACCGTGACAGGGAACCTGACAGCTGACTGACTTTGAGAAACAGATGAGGAACAGAGAACTGAGGTAGGACTGCCATGTTCCCCCTGGCTGCTGGAGGAGGGTGGGTGGGTGGGGTAGGGTTGACAGATCCAGGCTGGGGAACTGCTAGGGATTTGGGGGTGGAGCCTGGGGAGGCCAGGGACCTCGGGGGGCCATGATGCCATACAGTCCACCCTGCAAAGCACCCATTTCTTCCAGGGGGACTGATCTCTGTAGCCAGTAGTCGAGCTGTAATTCTGGGGGATCCCCAGGTCCCACCTGGAGGCTGGCATCCCTGAACTGAGTGGACGGTGGTAGGAAAAGCAGACAGCGGAGTAGGTTGGTGGAAAACAGAAGTGGGCCCAGAGGGGGATGGGATTCCCCCTCCTACATGGCTCTTGGTGGGCCCCTTTGGTGCACAGCTAATGATGTCGACACCCTGTCGTCAGGGCTATTCTGATCCTCCGTTCCCGTCTCACCCACCTTCCTGGGTTAAGAACTTCCGAGAAGCTGGAGGATGAATGTGTAGGAGAGGGGACTTCAGCTCGCTTTTAGTCGGGTTGGCAGCTCGGGGTTGGGCTCTTCTTACGTTCTTATCATAGCGAGAGTGATTCAAATGTGGAATTCGCTGCCAGAGGATGTTGTGATGGCCACAGGAATAAACAGCTTGAAAAGGGGATTAGATAGATTCATGGAGGATATGTCTATCAGTGGTTACTAGCCATGGTGACTGAGGGGAACCTCCACATTTAGGGGCAGTCAGCCTATGGATCCCAGAGCCAGGAGGCCACATCAGGGGAAGGCCTCAGCCTCTATGCTCTGTTGTTGGCCATCCAGAGGAACTGGTTGGCCATTGTATGAGACAGGTTGCTGGACTAGATGGACCACCGGTCTGATCCAGCGGGCCTCTTCTTATGTAATTAGGAAGGCCTCGGCCTCTCTGCCCTGTTGTTGGACCTCCAGAGGAACTGGTTGGCCACTGTATGAGACAGGATGCTGGATTAAATGGACCACTGGCCTGATCCAGCCGGGCTCTTCTTATGTTCTTAATACCTGGAGTTTTGGGGGGTGGAGCCTGAGGAAGGTGGGGTTTGGGGGATGAGAGGGTCTTCACTGGGGTATACTGCCATAGAGTCTACCTTTCAAAGTAGCCATTTTGTCCAGGGAAACTGATCTCTGTTACTTGGAGATCAGTTGTAAAAGTGGCAGATCTCCAGCCAATACCTGGAGATTGGTAACCCTAGCTTTTAGGGAACCCTACCCCCCCCCGGCCACCCTTTTACTCCAGGTAGAGTTCCTGCCTCCAGACAGCCTTCTTGAGCTCACCTTTCTCCATTTCAGCAGTCTGACTCACCAAAAGTGTATGCGTGTGTGTGTGCGCGCCCATGCGTGCCTGAGCATGGAGGGTTGCTATTCCCCCCTCCCACTCCCCTGCCTGATGACCCCTTCGCTCAGCCAGGGGTTTGATCCTCACACGGATGAATTGCTAGGGCCGTGGGCGCCTAGTTGCAGTCTGAGATCGTTAAAAGGAGAAAAATGTTCTTTATTTAGTTAGAAACCACTCCTCTCCTCTAAGGACACAAAGGCATATGGGAATATGTTATCAGAACACGGCTATGGGTGCTACAGAAACAAAAGAAAGAACCAGAGCAAGCACTAACTGGATGTCTCTGGTCATTGACTGAACCTTCGCATTTCTCTCTAAGAACTGGGCACAAGATAGCTGGAACCTATAAGAATGGGGAGGAGGGGTGTTTTGCCACTCACTTCTAAGCAGCATGTCCACCAAGCCCAGGGGTGGGCAAACTGTGGCTCGGGAGCCGCATGCGGCTCTTTCACACATATTATGTGGCTCCCGGCAGGGCGGCTGGGGAAGCTAAATATCATTAGCAAACAAATATCATTGGACAAATTAATATCACTATCAATATCTGCTTTTATCCATTTTGTTATTATTTTTGGCAGTCTCATTTAATGTTAATAAAAAGCAAATTTGCTTATTTCCCAAGAAAAGCAGGTAATATTTGTTCATGTCTTGTGGCTCTCAAACATCTGATGTTTATTCTAGGCGGCTCTTACATTAAGCAAGTTTGGCCACCCCTGTTCTAGGTGGCTCTTACGCTGAGCAAGTTTGCCCACCCCTGACCTAGCCTATCTGGTGCCCAGGGTGGATAATTTTTTAACACCCCCTCCTCTTTTTTGCCATCAGGTCACAGCCGACTTCTGGAGACCCCACAGGGCCAGATATCAGAAGCCAAGCAGGGCTGAGGCGGGGCCAGGCAATGGCCAACCCCCTCCAAACATCTCTTTTCTTGAAAACCTTACAGGGTCACCATAAGTCAGCTGTGACTTGAGGGCAAAAAAATTCCATCACACCACTCGTGTTCTGAGCACCCACTTGGGAGGGCTTCTGTCCTCCATTTGAAGCCCAAGACCTGACTATCACAATGCATTTTTGAGAGCTAGGAGTCTGCCTTTGTACTAACTTTGACTAACAGCAACCAAAGCATCACAAAATAGTGATCACAAGCTGCCCCAGACTGGAT
The DNA here is from genome assembly GCA_029233225.1 of Lepidodactylus listeri. Taxonomy (NCBI): domain Eukaryota; kingdom Metazoa; phylum Chordata; class Lepidosauria; order Squamata; family Gekkonidae; genus Lepidodactylus; species Lepidodactylus listeri. The sequence goes on along the minus strand of JARCFY010000017.1, from coordinate 14,886,321 downwards.
GCTAAGAAACACAGTAACGCCCTCCTGCCCACAAGGAAGTGCCTCCATCCTCTATTGTTTTCAAAGGACTAAAGTCAAACCAGAGAATCTGGGCAGTAAAAATTGAGGGGGGAGGGATTTTTACAAGCCCAGCAGAACCAGTGCAGTGTACAGTGCCCAGCAAACCCAGTGCCACTGTGGTAATGCCAGCTGATGTCAAGCATAGAAACACAGTCCAAGCAAGGGGGTTTGGAAGCCCAGCACACCCAGTGCCTTCTGTTCATAATATTAACAAAGGTTGGTTCTATACTACTCTTAAGCACGTCCTGTCACATGGAGCATAGGGATGAGAAGGTCTTGAGACCAAGAAGTGAAAATAAAGGGGGGGGGGCACAGAAAAATTAGGTGAAGGGAGATAAAAATGAATGAGAAACGTGTGGAAAAGAGGGAGAGAAATTAAGAGAGAGGGGAAGGTTGTTTTATCTTGCTGCAACACCCTAACTATTGCTTTGCAAGATCTGGTTGAGCTGGGTGCAAGGAAAGGAAGAGAGAAAGTCTAGACCAGGGGGGTCAAACATGCGGCCCCGGGGCCAGATCAGGCCCCCGGAGGGCTTCTATCAGGCCCGCAGTGGAACTGGCCATCTCCTGCTTCCAGTTCTGCTGCTGCTGCTGCATCATAGCTTGCTTCGCCAGACTCTCTCAGTTGCTCAGCCATTTCATGCTTTCCCCTGGGTCCTAGACTCAGAACTCTGAGCATGAGATTTCTGGGGTGAATGTCAATAAATCAAAAGTAGGGTTGCATCTTACAGATACACACTTGAACAGCACACTCAAGATTGCAACAGCGCAGACATTTTGATGCAATAATTCAGAGCAAGAGGTGTCAGTTATCAGAGACTGTTAAATAAACAAAACATTGCAAGAGTGCTAATGTTTTAAGCAGATTTTTATTTTAAGTTTTAAAAAACCTTTGTGTTTGTGTCCTTTATAAAATTTATATCTCCGCTATCTGGCATTACATTTTATGACACACATGGCCCGGCCCGACAAGGTCTCATTTATGTCAGATCCAGCCCTCATAACAAATGAGTTCGACACCCCTGCTCTAGACTAATGGAGAAAATGACCTGCCGGCTGGCCATTACTGTAGCAGCCACCAGCATGCTGGCTTGGTTGTGCCATCTGTTAAACCAGTTTGCTTCAGTCTTGGAGAAAGGGAAGTCTAGCCGATCGAGGGCTGTGGTCACACGGTCATTTTGACTGGGTTTCACAGCTGTTCCCTCTCGCATTTAAAATTGCTGATCAGATGCCCGCATCTATCTCCCACACCGAAGTGGGCTCACTTCCTCCCAGTTCCCTAGCGAGTTTTCCACCACCTGGAAAATCAAGTACTTTCTGGATATGTGCACTTTGAATCCACAATTTCGCTGATTTGGACAGCCATCTCTCACAATGATCAGGATTAGGTCATCTGAACATCCTTCTCGCGATGTTCCCCCCCCCCCCCCAAGTTTCTGCCACTGTATGCATGAGCAATCCTGCATTGAATAAATTCAATGTATAAATGTTCAAGCGCACGTATAGAATCCAGTGCTCGGTTGTACGTAGCCGGTTAATTTCGTTTGCTGTTTGGGGGAGAACCTGCAAAAACAGGGGAGTACAGCGAGTCCCAATGGGAGTAGTGATTTGGCCATGTGCATATGCGCATGCGCAAAGCCGATTAAAAAAAAACGCTGCGCCACCACTTGGGCGGCACGGCTATCTGGACGGTGCCCGGAGCCTCGTCACACGATGCAAGTGGTTCGGGGAGGGATGTGTGATCATCCCAAACCGGAAAAAAAAATATTCCCGATCAAATCTGTAGCGAGAACAAATTGGGACAAGCTTGCCATGTGACCACAGCCGAGGTGTACTTTTTGCTTCGCTCAGACTTTCCTGTGCCCTTAGTGGCTACAGCCAGAACTGCATTTTACAAATAAAAGGAAAAACATTCAGCTGGATGTGGCCTGACGCTGGGTTCAAGGGCCCCCCTTCAAGGGCCTTCCCTGCCCCACCCTTGGTACGCCACTGATAATGGCAGCCATAAGCTGCAATGATGGTTGCAATGCCGGCCAAGAGATGTAGTAAAGTGGGACAGGAAACAGGAAGCGGAAGGGTAGCGATTTGGCCTGAGCCCGGCTGCCTCATTTGCAGTCGAGGTTTTGTCTTTTTAAATATCTACAATCAGCCATGGTCCGGAACCGAAACTGTACTCAGTTGCTACAGCATTGGTGCCTAACCAAATAACAGCAAAAGAAAGGACTCGGTAGGGTTGCCAGCTCCAGGTAGGGAAATACCTGGAGATTTGGGGTGTGGAGCCTGAGGAGGGCCGGGTTTGGGGAGGGGAGGGGAGGGACTTCAACATGGTAGAGTGCCATAGAGGGCACCTTTCAAAGTAGCCATTTTCTCCAGGTGAACTGATCTCTGTTGCCTGGAGATCAGTTATAATCCCAGGAGATCTACAGCCACCACCTGGAGGTTGGCAACCCTACTCTGGGACAGGTATTCCAGAATGTGGTTTTGCCAGTGAAAAGACCCCTTCTTTGGACTCCAGTTTCCACTGGTGATGGGACCAAGAGATGGGCCCCCAATAGGGCTGCCAAGTCAGCCCGGGGGGTGGGGGATCCCCCGCTATAGGGGGTCCCAATCCACCGGCCGGCATTCGGCCGGTGGGGGGAACCCCACCCCCAAAGTCGTCCATCCTGGACGACTTCCCCAGGATAGTGACGTCACCCGGAAGTGACGTCACCACGTTGGAGACGTTGCCAGGGCGACGCTCTGGCAATGCCCCCAACGTGGTGATGTCACTTCCGGGTGACGTCACCAGGTGTGCGCGCAAAGTGCGCGTGCCAGGGAGGCTCCCAGGCGGCTCCCGGGCAGCAAAGGACTCCCTCCCACCAAATCGTAAGTTCGACTTGGCAGCCCTAGCCCCCAAAGAAGATATGAATGCATAAGCACGCTTCTGGATCCCGTTGTGGAAGGAGGACGGATGCTGTCGAACGGAACAACAGCGAGTTTCTTTTCACTTCCTTAATTGTGTATTTTCATCAACAGCCAGGGAGACAACTTGGCTTAAAGGGAAAATATAACAAAGTCTTAACGGCGACATTTCTTGGTACCCAGAATTGTCCTGGCCAGGTTTTGAACAGCTTCTGTAGGCCCAGCCCACCTGATGGTGACCAGCAAACAGGCTTCCCATTTGCCAAAGTGTGGTGGGCAAACTCCTGCCCCTGTTCCCAGTTGAGAAGACTGTGAAAAAATGATGCTAATAAAGATTACATCAATATCTTCGTGTATTGTTTTCTCCTATTCTATATGAGGCAAACACAAAAACATTCACAGTTTTCACATAATATTATAGCCAATTCAGTTTCACAAATCCATTCCACAAGTCCACAAATTTTAAGATTCTGGACAAGTCTTCCATTTCAATTGTCTTCTTCAGAGATGGACTGATGATGTCTTCAATATTGGTATAAAAAGAGAACAATCAGCTGAGCAGCAGGAGAAAAAATGGGGGGAAACAATGTCACAGCCCCAGCGACACTCTATCAATTCCCCCCAATCTCTATTGCCTTTGCTATAGAGATTGGGGGAATTCCTAGAATGTCATGGATGCTGTGATGTTACAGCATCTGCAACACTGCCCCCTCCATCGGTGCTGCCCCCAAAAGCTCCCAGGATTTCCAGCAAACAGGTAGACCTCTTTTCTTTCTGCTCCCACACACCCCTACTCACACAGAGCCTTCTAGGTAGTGTTGCCAAGCCTGAGACAGGAAATCCCCGGAGATTTAGGGAGTGCAGCCTGGAGAGGGTAGGATGTGTGGAGAGAGGACCTTAGTAGGGTATAAAGCCATAGAATCCACCATCCAAAGCAGCCATTTTCTCCAGGGAGGAACTGATGTCTGGAGATCAGTCACAATTCTGGGAGATCTCCAGGCCCTACCTGGAGTTGGGCAATCCTACTTCTGTGTTAGCCTCTAATTCACAGTGTTCAGCGGGGCAAAAGTAGTCTGTGTGCCCTCATCTGTGTATGTACCAGAGTCCTGGTCGGCTATTGTTCTTGTGCTCCAAGCTCAGCCAGTCTCTAGGGTGATTCAATCAGGGATGATTATGTCTCCCTGATTGAATCATCCCTGACTGAATCACCCTAGAGACTGGCTGAGCTTGGAGCACAAGAACAATAGCTGACCAGGACTCTGGAGTAAACTTATCAAGTAGTAATGTTTTGTAGATAGCCTATCACAGGGAGTGGGGGTGGTAGTGGTGGAGTGTTTTGCATGCATATAAGCAGGGCTTTAGCCCTGCTAGTCTTGTTTTGTTCTGGCTTAACTCACTTAACAAACTATGAGCTGATCACGCTACGTGTCTGAACCCAGTAGATTTCATCTGTGTATGTAGTACCTGCGTCCATTTATGAGTCTTGACTCCCTTTTGCGTCTCGTGCCCATGAAAGCTTTAGTGTTGTAAGGAACACTGGCGTGGGGAATTGGGGCGAGCTGTATATGGGATGAGCTGTTCTTTGCTAGGCGAGAGAGCAGTGTGGCTCCTCTTCCGGCATCCATTCCTCGTCCAGCTGAACCGGATCCTCGAGGATGCTCCAACGGTCAGGCTTTGCACGCCTGGCTCCGCTCAGGCCCTCTGGTGCGCACAGCCCTGGACTCTGCCCCGGAACGTCAGTCTCCTTGACAAGCGGCAGCCATTGCCAGAGAGCGCTTATCGATTTTGTGGCGCCTCCCCAGCCTGCCTTTGCTGCTAATTTCCCCTTGGATGGCAGGCGGGTGCTGCCTCCTCCACGGGCTGAGCCGCAAAGCCTTTGATTCTCCGGGCAGCCATTGTCTTCAAACGAGGCTTTGTTGCCGGAAGAGCCTGGGCCTCGGCAGAGACTTTTTAATGGGGAGCTTCAGGGACGAGAGGGACACGGGAGGGTGGTTTTTTCCTCTGTCCCGTTATTTATGTGCTTTCCCAGGTACGCTCTTTGAGCACCAGAAATGCGAGCTTCATGCAGCCTCCACCAGTCCAGATAGTGCCAGATATTTGTATCCCCCCCCCCCATGCTATAGAGCATGCACCAAATAATTAGGTTGCCAACCTCCAGGTGGTGGCTGTGCCGTACAATGCTGATTCTACTCAGGGCCTGGAAGGGGACTACAGGGGATGCTCCAGTTCTCTGAAGACTAAATGCCACAGTTGGGGGCAGGGAAGCATCTAGTCACTCACGGGGATTCTGGATGTGGTGATTGGGGGGGTGGGTTTCTGTTTGGGCAAAAGGACCCTCCCACTTTGACAAAGAAGACCCAGACCTAGGCCAAATGCTCTTGGTGCTCTGACTTCAGACTCACAAGAGCAGACTGTCATAAGAACACAAGAAGAGCCCTGCTGGATGAGACCAGTGAGGGTCCATCCAGCCCAGCATCCTGTGTCCCACAGTGGCCAACCAGTTCCTCTGGAGGGCCAACAACAGGACAGAGAGGCCGAGGCCTTCCCGTGTTAAGAACATAAGAAGAGCTTTGCTGGATCAGACCAGTGGTCCATCTAGTCCAGGCCTGTAGCCGCAGTGGGGCATCTCAGACCCATGCCTCCTTAATTACCAGCCATGCCCCACAAAACGCTTTCTTCAAAGCCAGAATAATTGTTTAAAGTTTAAATTTAGCCATGGCGCCTTGTGCTCCTGCACCCAGACCTGCCTGTGCCACCTCCTCCTCCTCCTGAACTGACCTCCCCTCCCATGATTAGTTGGCTGGTCCTGTCTTCTGACTTGCTGACTTGCACCCCGTGACCTGTCTCACCTGCCCCACCCTCCCTGCACGCCAGCGGCTGGAGGAGAATGGTAGGTTGCACAATTTGCACAAAAGCAAAAAAGTGTTGGGGCATTCCTGTTGTGGGTGGGTGTGTGGGTGTGTTAATGTTCTGCAAGTATTTTGCTCCCTCTAGTGGTAGATTTGATATTACACTGGTTTATGTCTGGCCTATCTCCCTGCAGAACTATAATGCAGGTTTTTATGCCGGCCATAAAGCAATCTAATATCTAATTGACCAACAGAGGGAGCAAAACGTTTCTGGAACAGGAAAACACCCCAAAGCAAAGGGAACATACACTCAAGGAAAATGAGAATACAGAAAAGCTCTGGGACTAGGGATGTGTCTGCTAAGGCTCCTTCATTCTCATGAATACTGTAGGAACTTTCCCTGTGCTCAGGATCAGGAAAGACTGCGATCTTTCTGCCTGACTTCAGGACATGGAGCAGAATTACACTTGGCATAGTTTTAGGGAGAGGAATTTCTTTTTCCATGATTCACTTTTTTATAGCCTGATTGCTCTGATTTTCTTTTTATCTTTCAAAAGATGGATTTCTCTTCAATTCCTCTTTGTAGCTTTCCATTGCACCGCATGGCGGGGCTCTACGCACTCTGTTTTAAATTCAGCCCATGTAGGTTTTTTAAATATATATATATATTATACATCAAAGGGCTCTAGCAGGAGGATAGGAAGGTCTGGGAAGACATGGCCTCCCTCTGAGCATCTACAGCAGGGGTCGCCAATATGGTGTCTGTGAGCACCATGGCGCATGCCAACACCTTTCCTGGTGCCCGCCAGGTGCTTTTGCAAAGTGGGCAAAGCTAGGTGGGACTTTTGCCCAGCGGGGCTTCTGATTGGCTGTGTAGTTTAAAAGGTGTCTTGTTAAACAGAGCTTCTGCCTGAAATGTTGACGTTCCTGCTGGAGTTATAGATAACCTCAATCCCTGAATTTTTTTGGTTTGGCTCTGTCTCCTGCAGCAGCCATTTTGTAGTTGATGCAGCCTCCTGTGGCAGCCATTTTGTTCCCCCCCCCATGTCAGAATTCCAAAAGTGCCCACAGGATCAAAAAGGTTGTGGACCCCAATCGAGAGAGCAAAAACCTGACATACTGCAGCCCCTCCCTTCCTGCCCCCTCCTCTCTATAAATGTCAGTTTTGATGGAAATCGTATGGTTTCAAAACAGACTCCAAATTCCCAAGAAGAAGACAAGGAATAGATAGTTGTATTTCAGGGAGAAACTGAGTACCGAGAATTTCTCATCAACCCTAGGAGGAGTTTTGGAGAACCAGTGGATTCTCATGGATGGAGTGGAGTGTCAGATTGTCTTCCAGCAGGCCTGGCTTCAAATCACTGCTTGCTATAAAGTCCCCTGGGGCACTTTCACACGCTCAGAACGACGCACTTTCAATCCACTTTCGATGCACTTTAGTGTTGGTTTGCAAGCGGATTTTGCCATTTCGCACAGTAAAATCCAGTTGCAAAGTGCCCTGAAAGTGGATTGAGAGTGCATTGTTCAGGTAGGGCTGCCAAGTCAGCCCGGGGGGGCGGGGGATCCCCCGCTAAAGGGGTTCCCGATCCGCCGGCCAGCATTTGGCCAGCGGGGAGAACCCCACCCCCGACGTCGTCCAGCGAGGACGACGTAATGATGTCACCGGAAGTGACGCAGCACATTGGGGGCGTTGCCAGGGCGATTTGTGCTGATGTCCCTTCTGGCGACGTCGCTGGGCGCGTGCGCAAAGCGCGCACGCCAGGAGAAACTCCCGGCGAGAGGAGGACTCCCCCCTGCCAGTGAGTTTTGAAGACTTGGCAACCTTATGTTCAGGGGGTGTGAAAGGGCCCAGGTCCGTCCCGCTCTCTCAGCCTCACCAAGAATGCCAGACTATTGGGAGGATAGAAATGGGAACAAGAGACTCTTGGATGCTGCCCTGAGCTCTTGAGATGAAAGGAAGGATAAAAAGGAGCTCATGGGCGTGTAGAAGGATAGGAGCAGGAGGGGTCCATGTTTATATCCCATGACAGAAAGTGGAGGACAGGAGGAAATGATGTCGCTGGAGTGGAAGAGAATCTGCCCAGTGTTGATAGGTGGAATGTGAAGGGAAGGGCTGAACGGAGAAGAGAAGGAGGTCGCAGAAGGATGGTTTTTTACCCTTGGCATCTAAAGGTCTGATGAGGCAATAGCTGGCCAGTCAGATAAGGGGGGCTCTTTGACAACTGCTCCTGGGGGAACCAGTGTACCCTCTAAGCTGAGTTAGTGTGAGCTAGCTCACAGTTTTTTAGCCTCCAGCGCATACATTTTGGTCTCCGCTCAGGAAGGATGGCTCCAGAGCAAACTAATTTATGCAGTAGCCAAATCGCTCGCTCACAACTTTAATGCCAGCAGCTCACAAAGCAGAATTGTTGCTCACAAGACTCCACAGCTTAGAGGGAACATTCGGGAACATATAAGCAGTTCCCTTCCAAGCACACCAAAGCCTCTGGTCTCTGTCATTTTACATCCAGTTCCGGGGCTCTTAGAGACTTTTGACTGAATATTCTGCTCCATTCCAGCGTTCCTCTCATATAGTTAGGGATGTGATTTGCTATAGGGTTGCCATCTTCCAGGTGGTGGCTGGAGATCTCCTGGGATTACAACTGATCTCCATGCAACAGATCAATTCACCTGGGGAAAATGGCCGCTTTGGTAGGCGGACTCTGGCATTATACCCCACTGAAGTCTCTCTGGTCCCCAAGCTCCGCCCTCCTCAGGCTCCACCCCCAAAATCTCCAGGTATTTCCTAACCTGAACCTGGCAACCCTAAAGGGGGGGCTCTTCTTTAGATAGCACCCCTGTGCAGACGGGGCTAGGTGGTGGTGGGAAAGAGCAGCCCACAACCCGTGGCAAGGAGGGGGCCAGGATGCTCTCCGAGGTGGGACCCGGGAATCCCGAAACCCTGTTCTTGCCTCCAGAGCAGTTCGGTCTAGTGGTTAGGAGCACAGATTGTAATCTGGGAGAACTGGGTTTGATTCCCCACTCCTCCACATGCAGCTGCTGGTGTGACCTTGGGTCAGTCACAAGTTCTCTCAGAGCTGTTCTCTCATGAGCAATTCTCAAAAGAGGTCTCTCAGCCCCACCTGCCTGAGGGTACCTGTTGTGGGGAGGGGAGGGGAAAGGAGATTGTAAGCCACTCTGAGACTCCTTCGGGTATTGAAGGGGGGGTATACATCTACTCTCCTCCTCCTCCTCCTTCTCCTTCTGATCTAGCTCTTGCTTTTTGCCCAGGTTTCTGCCAACCGAGATTTCCCGGTGCTGTTGTGACTCCTTCAGCTGGCTCCCTTGATCTATATATAGACTTTCCTTGCAGGTGTCGGGTGCATCCAGCCGATCTATAGCTGTGCGACTGAGCCTGCAGAGTGATGCCACAGAGCCCTTCAGGGCGCACGTCCTGGTGAGAGAGCTCAGGCTGAACTCGGAAAGGAACGGAGGATGAGAGGGCTGCGTGCCGCTGGGAGGGAGACCCCACCATTTGCACGGAGGTGTCTGACCGGTGCAAAGACACACACACACACACACACACACTGTTTGGTGAAATAGAGCAGGATTTCAAGCTCAGCTGTCCAGCAATCCAGTTAGAAGCAAGGTGGGGTTTTTTCCCAGCAAATGGTTGGCGGGAAAGTCAGCAGCCAGAGGTTTGACAGGGCCTCAGCACTGCCCACACCTCCTGGCACAACTAAGGCTGATTTTACACCTCCCCTCTAAAGTAGTTTGACTGCTGTCTTTTCCTGTGCTGATTTCACAGTGGTGTGAAATTTCACTCCAGGGGGTCTAAGTGCACTAAGAAACCACAATTGTTTAAAGCAGAATAAATCGGTATAATACTAGCTTGACCACAGGAGGGCAATTAGTAGATATGGACATTTCAGTAGCAGCACGGTTTTACACCGCACAGAGGTGTGGGCAGGTTTTTTTGGAACTAGAATGATTCCAGCGGGAAAGTCAGATGTAAAATCAGCCTAAATCACTTGCAGTTGGGAACCTGTCAAAATGACTTGGGACAAAGTCTTCGGACTGGACTATGCCGATCAATCACAGCCAGGGTCTGAAGGTGGCTTCTTTCTCCTTTCACACACAGACCTTAGGGATGCCAGATGCCAGGTGGGACCTGGGGACCCTCCAGAATTACACCATCTCCAGACTACAGAGATTAGCTCCTGTGGAGAAGCTCCCCACTCACACACACACACACACACACACAGGCACCTGAGTTTTCACTCTGAGTTTTCAAAGTGTTCCTAGGTGTTTCCCTCTTCTCTCTGGCAGGGCAGGAAGCGAGGTCAGTTACCAGCCAGGGTTATACAAATGGACTGACTTGCCAAGGGATCTGGTGTCAGGAATCTCCAGGTGACTCCTGGAGATTTCCCACAATGCCTGCAAGGAGGGCTCCCCGAATGTTCCCTCTAAGCTGTGGAGTCTTGTGAGCAACAATTCTTTTTTTTTTTAAATTTTTTATTGATTTTACCTATTTTCTACTTCTACAATGCTACAAAACTAAGCTACATATACCTTATACAGAGAGTACTTTATGAAATGCTTAATTGTATCAAGTTATTAATAAAAAATTAAGAAGCATAAGTAAGACCATGGTTTACAGCTTATTACTTTGTTACTGTCTCAACTGAGAAAGCTATTTGGCAGGTATGCATACTTTGAAGAAAAACGCTTAACAATACATTTTATAAGTCACATTAGTGCATATGCTTAATATAACATTTTAAAACACTCATTTCTTCTTTTGTCCTCTTCTTGTTTTTACAGTCTCAACTTGTATTTTTGGGGCTGCTGCTCCTTTTTCCGAGTCCGATTCTTCTTCACTTTTTGAACTGTCCAATCCGTACATACTTTCTTGCAAAGCTAGTGAATCATCTGATTCTCTTCCTGTTTTCTTTTCCTTGCTTTTTTCCAGAAATTTTTTCGCTTGGTCAACAGAGTCAATTTTATATTTCTTATCTTTGATGTTGAAGCTTAGTCCCTCTGGGGTATTCCAACGATATATAATAGATTCAGACTGAAGCCAGGTTGTTAGTTTTCTGTAGGCTTTTCTTCTTTTCCTTATTTCAAATGGAATATCCTTCATAACTTTCACTTCTTCTTCTTGGATCTTCAGAACCGTCTTATTTGTGGTTTTTAAAACCACATCTCTTGTCGATTTTTTGGAGAACCTTATCATGATTTCACCAGGCAGGCTATTCTTTTTAATATAATCTGGATAGGTCCTGTAAACCATATCCATGTCGCTTTTTAGAGTTTCTGCTTTTAAACCTGTTACTGGTTCCAACGCTTCACTCAGCAAGCTTTTAAGGTCTTCTCCTTTCTTCTCTGGCACATTCTGAAGTCTTAGGAAGAAACTTGCACGTTCCATCTGTAGTTTTAAAAGTTGGTCATGATGAAGAGCCTTGTCTTTCTCTGCTTTTTGTAATCTTGAGTCTTGATTTTTTACTGACGTTTTAACCTCCATGAGGTCTTGCTGCAACTTTTCTGTAGTTTTATTCAACTCTTTTAATTCCAGCTGCATTTTGTCCATCTTTGTGTTAAGAGACGTCATTTGGTCCACTAGAGGTCGCAATAACGAGGAGAAAATTGTAGTCATCTCTGTGGTATCAACCTTTGAACTCGGAGCTGAACGTCCTAATTTGGGGGAAGGTTTCGGTTTCCCCGCCATTGTTGAGTCCGCTGTGTTGTTTACAGTTAGATGAGGAGGACAGAAGGAACGATTTCTCAACCAGCACTTATATCATTTTAAAGTTTATATCTTCAAGTACACGATCCTGCCTTCTAGCAGTCCGTACAAGCTTTTATTCCTCAGTAACGCCGTGTAAGGAGCCTCGTAAGTACGCCGATACGAATAGGAGAGGAGGGGGGATTTCCTCCACCCGCCGCGTTCCCGCTTGATTCTGCTTTATTTAACTTCGAGACTCACAGTTTCACCTTGCGTATCTGGGAGCTTCTGCTTCTTGCGCTTCATATTCTCTGCTGCTTCTGGGTTTGCCCTGTAGCCATTACGGCTTCCAAGGTGGGGGAACCTATGGGGGTGATGAGAGGAGCCTCAAACCCGCGATCGCCACCGATGGGAGAGGTCTCCTCCATGCCCCCCCAGGCAGAGCCCCCTCACTGGGTTCTCTGGGGGTCCAGCACCAGTCCTAGACCCCTTCTTCCCGCCTGGCACGGATCGCCTCTCCTGCTGGTGCGGTGAGAGGCGTCTGCCATTCTTCGCAAAGCTTCCGGAAGACTTGTGAGCAACAATTCTGCTTTGTGAGCTGCTGGCATTAAAGCTGTGAGCGGGCGATTTGGCCGCTGCATAAATCAGTTTGCGCTGGAGCCATCCTTCCTGAGCGGAGACCAAAATGTATGAGCTGGAGGCTAAAAAACCGTGAGCTAGCTCACACTAACTCAGCTTAGAGGGAACACTGCCCAGGATGCACTTGGGTGGCCCAGGGTCCACTTGGGTGACTCGGGCGGACCAGGTCAAAGGGGGTGAAGAATGGGTGGAGCTGGAGGTCTAATCAAAGTGCTTGCTCCCAGGAGGGAGGGTCCCTGGTCACTTGATGCTGATCTTTGGAAGAGGAAGGACGGCTGCACTCTGTTCTGCAGGGCAGGAGCCACCGGCCATGCGGTCTGGCCTAGCCTGACTTGCTGGCTGCAGAGAGAGCCTTCGGCGACGAGAGACCTTTAGAACCCTTTGTAACTTTCTAAACTTGAAATTACCTACTCTCTGTCTCAACGTCTAGTAGAGTAAGTTTTAGAACCAGAAAAGAAGGATGCAAGTGCGACCAACTTTTCTTTGTCCTTCTGGTTGCTGATGTGGTGCTGTGCATGTTTTTTGGAACCTTTTCCTCTTTTTAATAAATATTTTACTCTTTGAAGCTGGGAGTGTTCTCTGGACCACATAGCTGCCCCAACCGTCTTAGACCACGCTACTTTAAGAGGGGAGTCCTGGGAATGGGGAAGACAAACAGTTAAGTCACCTTTTGCCAATTCTCCAGCCCCCCCCCCCCCAAAGAAGGAATTTGGTCCCTGTGGTAACCAGGTGTTGGGTAGCAGGAGACCTGAGGCAGGGCCTCAGTTTGAGAAGGGGGGTTAGGAGTCTGTCCCTCCTGGTAGGAAGACCCCAACAGGACAGTGGTAGAAGCATACCCTAGTGGAAGGAAGTGGAATAGCACCCTCCAGGAATTGGCACCAGCCAAGGAGGGGGCTGGCAGAACAGGGTCTGTAAGTCAGAGCAGGCCTGTTCTGTCACAGCTCCCCTAGAGAAAACGGATGCTTTGGAGGGTGGACTCTATGGTATTGTACCCCACTGAGGACTTTGGTGGACTCTATGGTATTGTACCCCACTGAGGTCTCTGCCCACCCCAGGCTCCAGCCCCAAATCTCCAAACGTTTCCCAACCTGGAGTTGGCAACCCTACCCCACCATCCCCCTGCCAGGGGGGACCTGACAACCCTAAAAGGACTCTTGTGAGAAAGGCATGAGTCAGGAATAGGGTTACCAGCTCTGGGCTGGAAAATACCTGGAGATTTTGGGAGTGGAGCCAGGAGAGGGTGGGGTTTGGGGAGGGGCCTCAGTGTGGTCCAATGCCACAGAGTCCACCTTCCAAAGCAGCCATTTTCTCCAGGGGAACTGATCTCTGTCAGGTGGAGATCAGTCGTAAAAGCGGGAGATCCCCAGGCCCCACCTGGAGGCTGGCAACCCTAGTCAGGAAGGACTTTTGCACACACACACACACACACACACACAACTGTGCAACCACCTAAAATGGGCAACATGAAAATTCCTTCAAACCCTAGCCCTTACCTACGGCTCTCACCTTCTTCCTCTCAATATTCTGCCAGCAGAAAGATAAGACCGTTTTATTGGTCCATGAATGCGGTCCTTACAAGATGATACCAGTGCGTGCGATGGTCAGAGTATCAGAGTAGGGTCTGGGTCTGAACCCCCACGCTGCCGTGGTCTCTTGCTCAGTGACTTCGGGTCAATCACCCACTCTCAGTTGAACCTACCTCACAAGATTCTTGTGAGGATCAAATGGAGAAGGGGAGATTGTTGCAAGCCACTTTGAGTCCTCCTTGAGGATCAACGTGATGTACAGAGTTTCCAGTTCTGGGCTGGGAGATTTGGGGGCAGAGCCTGGGGCGGGTGGGGTACAGGACAGGGAGGGGCCCCAGGGGTGTATAATGCCATACGGTCCACCTTCCGAAGCAGCCATTTTCTTTAGGGAAACTGATCTCTGTAGCCCGGAGCTGGGCTGTAATTCCAGCAGATGTCCAGGCCCCACCTGGAAGTTGGCAGCCCTGGGTCTAAGGGAAGTAAATAAATAGGTAAGCAAAATTTATTTATTTTATTTATTTATGATTCTATTTATATCCGGCCCTACCCAGCCATGGCCAACTCAGGGCGGCTTACAAGTGATAAAAACAGCAATACAAAATATAAAATCATATCCATTACACATTTAAAAGGTGCTAACAACAATGGTGAAAACCATTTATAGATGATAATTAACAATACATTTAAGATAAGAAAAATAAACACAAACCCAACATTATTACATCCTAAATGAATGGCCAGGACCATCACCACTAAAGGGCACCCTACAGATGATGCTGGGGTTCCAGGATATGTCATTTGGCCACGAGAAAGCAGTTGTTTGGGGAATAGACTGATTTGGATCAGGATCATGCTTGAGAAAATGGCCTCCTTCTCTGGCACCATGTCCTGCCCTAGATTGCCCCCTTCTGTGATTGTTTGGATATTGTAACTCCATACGCAGGAGGATCTGGGAGGGAAAGGGTTAAGAGAATGCGGTACACGCGGTAGTTGGATGTGTCATGTAAGATGCGCTCCTGTTTCTTTCTCTTGTTACCGTTGAGGTCAGATCATCTTTGTAAATTGTTTGAACAGCATTTTCCCCTTAACTGGGAAATGTGGAGGATCGGGGATACTGCAAAAAAGCTGCTGTGCTTCCAAGACAAATGATATTTTTTACATATTGTCATTGTACAAACCCAGTCCATAAAAGGAGGCTACTCAGAGAGGAGGAAATTCGGCCCTTTGTTGTGGTGCGCAGGCAGGCTGTGGTGCAGGGCAAGCAGTTAGCCAAAGAGCGTGGTCGGGGTCTGGTCCAAGGGTCGAGCTCCAGGTCAGAGTATCAGCATGAAGCAGGTTAATGGCAATCCAACAGGCGTAGTCAGAGACAGTCTGAAAAGTCACAGAGTCCTGTTCAAGAGTCATCAGGATACAAGGCAGGTTTGGAAGTAGTGGTCAGAGGTAGATCAGCTTGTTGCTTCCATGCTTAATAGCCTCCCTTGGCTGGTTTTTATAGGTATGTACCTAAGGGTCATGCTTGCAGCCAGCTGCTTGGGAGTAATCAAGCAGCTGGTGTTGGGCCTGGAGGCGAGCACTTTGTCGTCTCTCCTGTAGTTCTGCTTGTAGCCTCTGTCTATGGTGCTCTGTGGGTGGTACTGGAGGGCTGGGAGCAAATAGCTTAATTTCACTTATTGAATCAGGGCTGGAGGGTGTCAGTGGCTCTACACCAGCTGTTGGCTGTGAATCCTACAAACCTGCAGTTTGCCTTCCTGTTTTCTGGCTTCTGCTGACTCAGAACTGGCTACATGGGGCTTCTCTTCTCCTGAGGAGTCCTCACTGAGCTCTGACTGACCCACGACAACCTTCTCCCCAGTTTAGCAAATGGAAAACTGGGACTCCTGCACTCTTAGCATTTTAAGGGGAGAGGTGTTGCCCTTTAAAAACATGTCTTTTTTCTCTTTAAAATGCTTTTAAAAGCATGGGGAGCCCAGTATCAAAGGGTAAGACTGAGCAGAGGTTGAAGGGTTAAATCTCCTCTCCACTCCCCAGTCCAAATCATGACCAAGTATAATGCTTGTGGCATCTCTTTTGGCCCCAAGGGGTCTTGGATCCTTTTTTAAAAATTATTTTAACTTTTTAAGGGAATACGGAATAGAGAAAAAGAATAAAGGAAAAGGAATACAAGGTATTATAAAAATACAATACAGAGGGCAATTTCATTATTTATTTATTTAGATTTATATCCCGCCTAGCCAGATTACTGGCTCAAGGTGGCTCACAACAAATTAAAACAATAACATCCAATAGTTCAGCATAAAATACAGTAAAACAGCAGAAGACCACAGAGAGACAGCGGCCAACAGTACATCCAACCCAGAGCGCAGAGCAAAACCCAGGTCAGGAGGCTTCACCAGTCGATTTCCCAGGCCAAGCTTCCCTCAGCACTTTCCAGGGACCCCCTGGAAAAATTTTTGCAGATATTAAGGACAATCCTTGATTAAAATACATGTGTATATAAAAAAGAATATACGAGATGGTAGCTTAAAGAACCACTATAACAACCTACTCACCTTATTTTACCATTTTCTCATAATATATTATCACAGGCAATAATAGTTCCCATCTACAAAAAAGGTGATCCAACTGACCCAAACAATTACTGGCTCTTAAGTTTACTACCAGCAGTGGGCAAACTATATGCCTCTTTGCTTCCTAAGAAACTACTTATTTGGATGGAAGATGAAGCCATACTGGGTCGAGAGCAAGCTGGATTCCATAGAGGTGCCAGTGCAGTTGACCAATGCCACACTCTCCAATTTATTGTAGATAAGTACACCAGCTCAAGAGATGGCATGTTAGCTGTCACCTTCATGGATCTCAGAGCAGCCTTTGACTCAGTGCCTAGACAAAGACTATGGGACAAACTGAACAAATCTTCTATGGACAAGCATCTCCTCTTCCTGATTCAACAATTACATGCTCAGTCTACTGCTCAGGTGAGATGTGGTCCTGCTGGCAAACTGACCAGGGATATTCCACTGAACAGAGGAGTTAAGCAAGGATGCATCCTTGCTCTGCTGCTATTCAGTTTATACCTTAATGACTTCACTTATATAGCTGGAAATGAATTTAATCCACCTTGCCTGGCCCATGTTAAATTACCCTGTCTCTTATATGCAGATGATACTGCCCTTTTGTCAAATTCTGTGGTTGGCCTGCGCAAGCTCATAGGTTCCTTCTCATAATATTGCTCCAGAGAGGGCTTAGTTATTAATGTTACTAAGTCTAAGGTTCTTCTTTTTAGTAAAAAACATAAGATAAAGAAGTATAAGTGGTAGGGGCAGGTCAACCTATGGAGGAAGTAGAGCATTTTAGACATTTAGGAACTATCTTTCAAGCAAATCTTTCCTGGAAGGCACACTTGAACTCTGCCATTAGAGCCACTATGAGTACCGGGAAGGCCATCTCAAGATTTTATTATTCCTAGGTGGCCAGTAAGTTCCTGAGGCAATCAAAGTATTTGCTAAAGTTGCTGGGTGTCAGGACCCACTGCTATTGGGTCCCAACTGCCAACCAACCCCCAAGACAGCAGTGGGTACAGGGATGCCCCTGAGCCTCGACTCTCTTACTTCCCCTCACTTACCAAGCTGGGAGGGAGCAGGCCACCCAACACTGATGACCTGACAACAACCCTGGCCCCTGGAGATGACAGAGGCAGGGATGGGGCTGCAGTCCTCCCAGTGGCCGGAGACGATGAGGGAGCAGCAGCCAGCAACCAGCATGATAGTGCATGGCAGGAACAGCCAGCTTGAGTGCAGACATGGAAAGCAGCCTAAGAGTACAAAGAAGCCAGCTGGGGTGGGGTGGGGTGGTCACTGGAGATGGAAGCAAGTGAGGACACGACAACATTGAGGAACTGGGAGGGGCTAGGGAAGACAGGAGCAGGCCACCCAAGAAACATGGTGGTAGCAACACTACTGGCCCTGCCCTCTCCGAGGTGGGGGAAAGAGGGGCGGGTGCATGAGACAAGGGAGGGGCAGAGCACTTGGTGTTGCTGAGCCAATAGTCACATTAGGAATGGGACTGGCAAGGCCAGCAGTGAATAGAGGGGAGAGGGAGAGGAATAAAAGGAGATCTCCAAGGATGGCCAAGGTGGATTGCCATCCACATGTGCTGAGTCCTGTGGGAGGAACAGGACTGAGAACCACAGAGGCACTGGAAGAGGTGGACAAATGGTGAAAGAACCCCCTCCCTTAGATAACATGGTAATCTGAGGCCTGGGGAAACTCAAGAGAGCGGAGGGGAAAAGTGACCCCGAGGATATGGGCCAGCCGACGCCCTACACAGGACAGATGCTATATGCTGCCGGGGTCTGGATCAGTGCAATAACAGACAATATCAACAGACTTCTATTAAGATTCCTACACAATATTCTGGGAACACCTCAGTGTGCGTCTGGAATAGCCCTGAGAGCCGAAGTTGGGGAGATGTCTTATGAAGCACAGACCTGGGGAAGAGCATTCAGTCTGAAAACTAAGACTCTAAAATCAAACCCAGATCTAAACCTCCTTGGACTAGTCAAGCTGGACCACCACACAAGTGATTGGAACAGATTACTGGACCATAAACCATTATGTCTGGATATCACCCATGACATGATAGAAGTCACGGGTAGACAAGAACTGGCACAGATCATTAGAAGACATTTGAGAGACTTTGACTACGAGAGCACATTGATTAGAGCCTGCAGAGTGTCCTCAACCTTTGCAGTAGGCATTCAGCCTCCAACAACAATGCCAAACTATTTAGCTGAGATAATTCTTCCAAAGTATAGAAGAGCATTCATGCTAGCGCGCCTTAATGCCCAACCTTCAGCTGTGATGTCAGGAAGATTTAATGGGATTTCATACTCAGATCAACTCTGTAATTGCGGCAGCAGTAAAATTGACTCTGTGGATCATATTTTGCTTGATTGTCCAAATTTTTCAGCTCTAAGAGATGAACTAATATTTCCTTTATCAGGACTTCCTCTCTCCAGAAGCAAAATCATCCTGGTTACCCAGAAATGAAGACAAACAAACTACCCTGCACATGGCAAAATTTCTAGCAGCTGTTGTCAAATCACATGACAACTTTTGCAATAGCAACCTTTAAATTCTTCCATGATTTCCTGTAGAACAAGATTATTGTGGGACAAGGGTTTGCTGTTTCTGGCTCCAGTTACAAAAACAGCAAAGACAATAAATAAATAATATATTATCATTTTTATCCTATCTTATCGATTTTATCAATTTTATCTTAAAACATTAATAACCTCATCGAAATTTTGTATATAATTTTAACATACGTTATGTTAATATATAATATGTTAACATATGTTATTATTCTTTAAGCCTCAATGAAAACTGAAGCTATGTTAACCATTGTGTATTTTTCCTTCTTCATTAATAGCTTGCCAAGATTTAATTTCCCCATGTATATTACTACACTTGATCTTAGCTAAAAGGCCGAGAAGCGATATTTTCCCCATGTATATTGATCATATCTTGATATGTTATAAAGTCATTATTTCTCCTCTCAGGTTTGTTGTGATAAGCATCAAATGGTGACATTAGAGGAGATATTGGGGGACTTATTCTTGTATTGACAACCAATTTTTAAGTAAACTGTCTCTAATAACATGACTAAAACATCTCATAATTTTTGTGTGTGCTTTCCCAGTGTTTTTAATCCAAAGATGTCTATCTAAACCTTCAGACAAATCTGCTGCTTCCAGTTTCATCAGTCTTTCATTCAGGTTTTTAATCTAGTCAGAGATCCAAACCAGGCAGATCTTGAATTCTGAACTGAAGGTTTGCTTGCACACACTCAGCTGATGGGCTGCACCTTCTGTGGGGATTGTGTTTGCTGGGGGAGTGGGCTGAGCGTCTGACTCTGTCTGCCTAATCACTTCAAGAACTTGAGGGTATAGCATCAAATGAATTAAAAAATTTCACACCCAATAATCCAGTTGATTAGGTAAGGTCCTTATCACTGAGGGGGGGCACTGGGCTTCCATTTCCCTGCCCCATGTCTAATTTGTACTAGCAGAAAAATCCCCCTCTATCTCTTTCAGGACATGTGGGTAGGCTAGACTTGCTAACCTATCACAGGAAAAGGAGCAACAGCCTCCCCATCTCTACCCTTTCTGTCTGACAGTAGGTACAAGCAAAGTTTCTCCCTTGCCTGCCTAAGCATGTGTGTAGCAGCCCCAAATAACTAATGCATATAGTATGTAAATAAAAGAAATGACAACAGCTCAGCAAGCAGGACCTGTGGTTGCATCAGACCAAAAAGCCTTCCCAAAGACACTAGCCCCATTCACATGTCATAGTGAATGCACGTACATCCTGCATGCACATGTGCAAGTCTGTTTGTAGGAAAGAGCCAATGCGTGTTCACATTACAAATGAAATCAGGGTAAAATATGGGGAGTTTAAGTCACATTCAGCTGTACATGCGTTAAATGTAACATGATAATTATCAGGGGTCATTTCGAGCAGGAGCTCGGGGGGAGCACTGCTCTGGGAGTTGGTGCCAGCCCCCGCCCCCAAGGGGGAATGCCTGCTTGTTTCATGGCTGCAGCAAAATGTCCCCTGGAAAGGTCCCTGTTCCTCCGACCAGCCTTCTGAAGGCTTCAGCCACCACTGAAGCTATCCTCCCAGAATAGTGGTATTTCTGAGGCTTAGATTAGTAGCGGTCCCCTCTCTGCCAGCGCTCTCTCTCTCCCTCCTTTCTTTCTTGCCTTCTGACATACTTCTGGTGATGTCAGGTGGTGTAGCATATGCAAATAAGTTATGCTAATGAGTTCCTGCACTTCTTTTTCTACGAAATGATCCCTGATAATTATTCAACACATTTATAAAGAGAAACCAAGTGTACGCTGTACACGGATTGTACATGCATTCACTGTAACTTGTGAACAGGGCTCATGGGATGGTGCAATGGATGGTGGGAAAAGGAATGGTTGAGCACAAAAACACACCAGAAGGAATAATCCTGCTCATTGGGAACTCAGCCAGTTGGCTGATATCTTTGCCTCCTATCTCTCTGCCGGTTCAAAGACACTCTCTCTCTCCTGGCCCCCTGCCCTCTTGCCCAGGAAAAATGACAATAGTGTGTCACAACAAACCATCAGCTTGATAGATTTCCCATTACTCCTGAATGTTGGAAATAATTCTCTTTGGTTTTGGAACGCTCCCATATTTATGAATGGGGTGTTGTTTAGATTGAATGGACCTTGAATAGTAAATCTCCACTTGGTAGAAAGTACCCTTAAGTCACCGCAGACTTATCGGGACCCTGTAGGGTTTTCAAGAACAAGACATGTTCAGAGGCGGTTTGCCATTGCCTGCCTCTGCACAGTGACTGGATTTCCTGGTGGTCTCCCATCCAAACGCTAATGAGAGCCAACCCAGCCCTGCTTAGCTTCTGAGATCTGGTGAGACTGGACTAGCCAGGGCCATCCAGGTGAGGGCAAAAGGTCCTTTTACACGTCTCTATTGTTTACATAGTACCGTATTTTTTGCTCCATAAGACTCACTTTTTCTCCCAAAAAAAGTGGGGAGAAAAGTGTGTGCGTCTTAAACCCCCCTCACCTTTCCCGAGCCATGGCACCGAGCGGAGCTAGGTGCGTCTTATGGTCAGGTGCATCTTATGGAGCGAAAAATATATATCCTCAGACCTGGCTACCTTGAAAGTATGGGAGAGGAGTTATATGCTTCATCTTTCAGATTAAGCTAATTTATAGCATAAATTGTAGTGGTGTCATTCTTGATTTATTTTCTTTGCATACTTCCTTTGAGGGTCAAAATGGACTAAAATTATTACCCATAATAATAGAAACAATGTCCAGCACCTATTTAGGCAATAAAAAGAGTCCTCACTTTCCAGAGACATTATTTAATGCTAGCCCTTCATTCCCAAGTACTTTCTAAATACAATCAACAAAGAAATGGGGGGGGGGGGGGGGTGAAAGTCCTGTCTTTTGCAGAAGTCTTGGCAACAGAGGTGCCCAGGTGGCATTGTCTATGAAAATGGACCCATGTTTATTTGGCAGAAATAATTCATACCGCCAGGGATTTGTCCCACAAGAATGTCAAAATACTGATGGCTACAGAATTTTTTGTTTGTTTTTAAAGCAGTAAACTTTCAGTTACTCAACGGGGGCAGCTGAGAATGCAAACCTGTACACCCGATAGGGTGCCCGTGGGGTCCGGGATGCCCACCAACCGGTGTTCCCTCTAAGCTGAGTTAGTGTGAGCTAGCTCACAGTTTTTTAGCCTCTGGGTCACACGTTTTTTTTCTTAGCTCAGGAAGGATGGATCCAGAGCAAACTAATTTATGAAGCAGCCAAACTGCTCGCTCGCCACTTTAATGCCAGCAGCTCACAAAGAAGAATTTTTGTTCACAAGACGCCATGGCTTAGAGGGAGCACTGCCGCCAACACCTTTCCTGGTGCCAGCCAAGTGTTTTCAGAAAGTGGGCGGGGCTGGGTGGGGCTTCTGCCCAGCAAGGCTTCTGATGAGCCATTGGAGATCTGATTGGCTGTGCGGATCTTTTTAAATGTTGCCTCGGCAGCAGCTGGCACCACACCTCAAGGATCTTCATTATACGACTGAAGGTCAGCTGAAGTAGCCATTGTATAGCTGCCTCCTCCACCTCCTGAGGCAGCCATTTTATGGGAGCCATTTTGTGGCCATGCCCACCATGCCAGATCAGAATTCCAAAGGTGCCGACAGGGTCCAAAAAGTTGGGAGACCCCTTGAATACACAGTCAATAGAATAAAACAGAGTGTATGCAGGATTAGAACCTAAATAACAAAAGATTAACGTCTCTTCCCTTGATTGATTAGTTGGGGAGAATGTTTATATCCCGCCCTTTCTCCTCGAATCTCGACACAGGGCACCTGTTTCCCACCTCCCCTATTTGAGCAGAGACAAAATGACTGACCTCCCAACTCACCCAGTGAGCTTCCTGGCAGAGTGGGAACGTATGGCCCATTCTCCTGGGGCCTAGCCTGCCACATGAACTAATCTACCACACTGCCACTACTGTCAGAAGCATCTGAACTGGCCTCTAGCTGCAGGGTTTGTACAGCCCAAACTGGAGTAGAAAAGCCGGGTTGCCAGATGACACACATCAAGGAATTCCTCTTTATTCCAGAGCATCGTTTAGGACAGGGGTGGGCAATTGTTTTGGCTCGGGGGCCACTTTGTGAGAGCGGAGGTTAGCGGAGGGCCGCACCTTGTAAAATGATTGCATTCATTAGTTTACTTTGCGTTTCAGAAAAGGTATAAATTGTGTCATAAAGATCAATAAATATAAATTAAATAAAATAGTGGTAGTTCTATTCAATTTATTTATTGTGCTAATTTCATATCATCTATAGCTGCAAGCACAATTTAATTTTAGAATCAGTTTAATGAGAGAAATGTACCCTATCACACTTTTCTACAATTTTTTTGAAATCAGGAGATTGCTTGTTGAGAAACCACGTGGCCGACTGTCTTGGCGGGCCGCAAAAAACTCTGTGGCGGGCCGCATGTGGCCCCCGGGCCGCAATTTGCCCACCCCTGGTTTAGGACACACACAGGGAGGGCTGCTTCTTTCAGCACTCTTCAGAACTATCCCATGACACAGATCAACCTTGAGAAATTACTGGAGATTTGGGGCAGGGCTGAGTCTGAGGGGGGAGGGAGTTCAGCAGGGATGGGATGCCCCCGAGCCCATCCTCTGGAGCTGCCATTTTCTCCAGGAGAACTGATCTCTATAATCTGGGAATCAGTTGTAATTCCAGATCTCCAGGCCCCACCTGGAGGTTGGCAAGCCTATTAGCTGGAGACTGGGGCTTCTCTACATTGTATTGTGCTGTTTATTGAACACCCCATCCTGGGGGTTGTATAGACTCACTGTGCAAGCCGCCTTGAGTCCAAGTGAGAAAGGCAGGCTATAAATGGCATAAATAGATTTTAAAAATTTAAAAACCACCCAGTAAGTACTTGGAGCGAGCAAACGTGGGAAGGAACTTCCAGACGAAAGCAAAACCATAGCTAAGTCTCTGTTTATATGAACGTTACTGTTAAAGTTCACTCCACACTCCAAAATATTTTAATTTTTTTCTCTTCTTTCTTTTGGGGTGGGGTGGGGGAGTGATACGCATGCAGAATGTATTAAATAAACTTAAAAGAAAAAGAAAGCAAGCAAAACCATCCCTTTCCCTTCTGGGCCCTCAGCTCTCCTTTGACCCCTGCCCTGAGATAGGAAGCGCTGGAGAAGGGAAGGTCGCCAGCCCCAGTTGGGAAATACTCCGGAGCTTTGGGCAGGGGTGGAGCCTGGGGAGGGCGGGGTCTGGGGAGGGGCATAGAGTCCGCCCTCCAAAGCAGCCTTTCCCCCCAGGGCAGGGGTGGGCAAACTGTGGCTCGGAAGCCGCATGCGGCTCTTTCCCATATATTATGTGGCTCCCGGCAGGGCGGCTGGGGAAGCTAAATATCATTAGCAAACAAATATCATTGGACAAATTAATATCATTATCCATATCTGCTTTTACCCCTTTTGTTATTATTTCTGGCAGTCTCATTTAATGTTAATAAAAAGCACATTTGCTTATTTTCCCATGAAAGCAGGTAATATTTGTTCACGTCTTGTGGCTCTCAAACATCTGGTGTTTATTCTATGCGGCTCTTACGCTAAGCAAGTTTTGGCCACCCCTGTTCTAGGTGGCTCTTACCAAGTTGGCCCACCCCTGCCCCAGGGGAACGGATCTTAGTCGTCTGTAGATCACCTGTAATGTTGGCGGGAGCTCTCCAGTCGCTGCCTGGAGGGTGGCAAGCCTAGGAGGGGGGTTCCAGGAGAGGCTCTCCAAGCGGGATTCCTCTCCCGACAGTTCTCCCACAAGGGAAGCAGGCGTGGGGGAGGGTTTGGTACGTGCCTGGCAGAGAACAGGAGACGGAGGCGGCCTCTTCCCGGGCAGCGGCTTCCTCTTCCAAGTGGCCCGGCCGCCGCTCCCCTTCCCCGGCCAGGCCTTTGGGCGCGGGTGTCATTTCCCTCCCTCCCTCTCTCCTCCTCCTCCCCGGGCCCGGCGCGCGCGGCACAGATGGCGGCAAGAAATGTCACGCTCCCCCCCCCGCCCCGCCAGGGCCGACTTGGCCGGCGAGGCCTCCTGCGCCAGGCGCAGCTGCTCGACTTGGCGACGTGCGGGCGAGGCGAGGCGAGGCGGGCGCCCGGGAAAGGTGAACTCGCCGTCGGAGGCGGGCGGGCGGGCGGGGGGCCGCGCTCAGCCTCCCCGAAGCCGCCTGGCCGGGCCATTCATCTGGCGCGCGCGGGGGGCGAGTCCGCGAGGGGCCCGGCGAGAGCCAGCCAGCCAGCCAGCGGCCTTGGCGAGGAGGAGACGCGCCGGCGGATCCGGCTCCGAGGAGTTAATCTCCGCTCGGGGAGCTTTCAAATGCCATCAGGCTTAGCGAGATATTAATGCCGAGGAGGAACAAGCGGAGGAGTCACGTCGGAGGGGCGCCCGCGGCAAGGAGACGTGCGCGCAGGCTGACAGCGGCGCCTCGGCCGCCGGGGAGGGGGGGGGGGGGAGAGAAGGGGACGGCCTGGCTGGAGCAGCAGAACCGAAGAGCCCCAGGGGCTGGCGGGGTGTTGTCCTCCTCGCGGGAAGGTGGGAAAAAGCTTCCGCTCAGCCCAGGGACACCGGGGGGGGGGAGGGGGGGGCGGATAGGCTAGCGCTGTGCGCAAAAAGGTGCCCTCCTGTCTTGTCCTCCCCCTCCGTTGCCTTTGCCATCTGCCTCGCGGAGTCAGAAGTTCCGGCACAAATGCAGTTTCACGTTTTAACAGCAGATGTCTCTCCTATTATGATTTATCCAAATGTTTAAATAAATAATGCAAACATATTTACAGGAGCCAAGTCCCATCGCTGGGCAGAGCTGAGCCTCAGAGGATCCGGAGTGGGATCGCACCCCCCCCCCCCCACCCCCACCCCGTGGCCTTCCTGCTTTGGGTTTATATTTCAAGTGCGGGGCCTTGGGGAAAACAATGACCCAGCCGGGGCTTTAAGGTGCCAGACCAAGTCCAACTCATGGGGCGTGAAAGACGTTACATGCTTCACGGGGATGTGCCCACACAGTCTGGCTCTACTTCTGCCGGCAATTTCACAGGCCTGTGTTTTCACCCACACATTAACAGGTGGTACCTGCCCTCCCCCCACCAACAAAGAGCCGTGGGGAGGGGGATTTGGACTGGGAAAACACCACGGGGAGAAGAGGAGAGAGGCCACTCCTTCCAGGGTGGCCAGATCCCCCTTGGCCACCCAGCGAGGGATGGTGGGTAGGGCTGCCAGCTCCAGGTTGGGGAACTCCTGGAGACTTGAGGGGTGGCGCCTGGGGAGGACAGGCAGCTTGGTGGGGCACAAATGCCAGAGAGTCCCACCTTCCAAATCTTCGTAGGCAAAATGTGTTTATGGGCTTCCAGCTCAAAATGGGATAACCAGATCCTAACCTAACTTTTAGGATGGTGGTGGAAAAAGCCATCAAGTCAGAGCCAACTTGTAGTGAACCCATAACTCTTTCAAGGGAAGAGATGTTCAGAGGTGGTTTGCCATTGCCTGCCTCTGCATAGCGACCCTGGGCTTCCTTGGTGGTCTCCCATCCAAGTACTAACTGTGGGTTGACCCTGCTTAGCTTCTGGGATCTGATGAGGATGGGCTAGCCTGGGCCGACTCATAAGATACATTCAGCTTATGCCAGGGAAAGCACCTGTCCAGAAGTTCAGTAGAGGGGGGGTCTGAGGCTGGAGCATACAATGCTCCTTCAATGGCTTAGAATTTTGCTTTGTGCCTTGCAGATCTGAGACAAACCACCAAGAGAGTCTTCATTGCACTGGGGTTGTCATCGGTACCTGAAATGATGTCAAAACAGAGCATGAACTTGGTGGCTTACAGGGGTCATTTCGTAGAAAAAGAGGTTCAGGAGCTCATTACCATAACTCATTTGCATATGCCACACCCCCTAACATACCGGAAGTGTGTCAGAAGGCAACACGCACCCCTCAGGCTCCACTCCACAGGTAGGTGAAACTGACCTGCTCTTCCTCCATTCCCTTCCCCATCCAATACTTTGTGCAATAAAAATAAGCGTAAAGAACACACCCTCATTCTCTTCCTGCTCCCTTGAAACCACCAGGTTTCAAGTAGACTTGAGATACCCAGGACATGTGCACCACCCATCCCTTTCCCTTCCCCTCCCCACAACAAGACACCCTGTGAGGTAGGTGGGGCTGAGAGAGGTCTTTTAAGAACTGCTCATGAGAGAACAGCTCTGAGAGAACTTGTGACTGGCCCAAGGTCACACCAGCAGCTGCATGCAGAGGAGTGGGGAATCAAACCCGGTTCTCCCAGATTAGAGTCCAACTCCTGACCACTACACCAAACTGATGGGGTGGAAGCTGCTGAAAGGTTGGTGAAATTTCTCCAGTACTTATGTGCCATGTGCCCAGATAAAAAATGGTATACTTAGAAAATTGATATGCCACCTTGAGCAAGTCTCTGGAAAAGCAGCACACAGTCATAAACGGCACAATGATAAAATTATCAATATTAAAACAAAACATTAAAAACAATAAAGACCCTAGCAGGGCTTTCCCCGGGGCGCTGCGCCTCTGCACTGCTCAGGGAAGCTGAGGAGGGGGCGGGGCTTGGTCATGTGCCCACCCCCTGGGCTCCTCATTCCCGGAGCTGTGCTCCTGTGCGCTCCTGCTCCAACAGATCCCTGGTGGCTTATATTCTGTGCTGAGGGCTTTTCTGCCCAGGGAATAGGGTCGGACTGCCCAAAATGGCTTTACAACCTTGCTTGGCGAAATGATTAGGGACTGTGGTCTCTACTGCTGTGTCTAGCTCAGTGTAGGTAGGGTCCTATTTATGTCCTCTCTGTACCGCTTAATGTGTCGCGTGAAGACGTATGCCTTGCTTCAGTTCTTCCTGATGGTTCCAGACCTCTAAAATCCTAATGCATTACTTTATTGGATGTTCCATCTTTGTGATCGTACTGGTTCACTATGTGTAATCTACCTTGTGTTCCGGTGAGAAAGGTGGACTATAGATAACACCAGTAAATTAAAAAAAAAACCCATTAATAAAGCAATTGGCAAAGTATTATATTGTGCCAGAACAGGTCTAGTGCCTGAAAACCAGTAATCTTTGGTATCGAATGGAGTGCGGGCTGGCCTCGGTAGGGTCTGTAACACCACTGAGTTCATGCTTGCTTTTGAACGCTTTCTCAGGTATCGATAGCTTTACAGACATTTGTTTCAGATCCGGAACATACACAAAGCAAAGCGAAACGCGTTGTTTTACCCCTATCAGTTTGTTGCGTCTACTAGCCCTCAGACAAGGCTAGAAAAATTTGGATCCTGTTTTCTGCTTTACTGTCATCGGAAACGGAAAGGGCAAGTCGCTTACCAGAAGGGACATTTCCCCTGCTCTTTTCTTGCCCCTCTGTCCTACAACCATATTTTAGACTCGCACCTAAAGAGAGAGGACTCCCTTCCCCGGCAGCTGCCGTGTACAAAGAAGACACCCAGCTACTGTTCCATACCCTGCTTTGCTGTTTCCATGGCTTCGCATTACAGCACTTCCATCTCTGGAGGCCATCAGCGCAGGAGCTGGTATCTTATCCGTCCTGATCTTGACGGTAACGTCCTCCTCATCTGTGCCTTCTGCAACCTCCACCAGCAGCAAAGGATGATATCTTTCTCTCTCAGGAACTGCTGATTTGTCCCTGCTTTAATTTGTGCCACCGTCTTCATCAACATGGAGATAGATCAAGTTGGGTAGCCATGTTAGTCTGTCTGTAGCAGTAGAAAAGAGCAAGAATCCAAGAGCACCTAAAAGAATAACAAAATTTGTGGCGGGGCAGGAGCTTTTGTGAGCCACTGTTCACTGTATCTGAAGAAGCGAACAGTGACCCACAAAAGTGCAATGAGTAATTCTCATGTTATATTAAACTAGGAGTAAGGCCTGTTGTGGGAAGAAATACAGTGGGCTCTAGAAGGAGGCTCCAGGTGAGTGTCCCAGATGTGGCTGCTGGGGCGGTGGAGGGAAAGGGGAAAATAGAGGGAGGCAAGCCATGTTTATTTCCTTCTGCTGAGCTATAAGGCAGGGCTGTCTCAAGTCCTTTTGCTGCCCCAAGTGGGTAGTATGGGAGGACAGCCGCATGGTAACAGGTATGGTTCCTTCCACTCCTGACGTATGTTGATTTGGGGCTATGCAGTGGCAGCGAAGGTAGAAAAGCATCTCCTCCAAAGCCATGTTATCTGAGTTTCAAGGGCCTGAAAAGTGGTTCCATAGTAGGGTTGCCAAGTCTTCAGAACTCACCGGCGGGGGGGAGTCCTCCTCCGACCGGGAGTTCCTCCTGCCGCGCGCACTTTGCTCGGGCGCCCAGCGACGTCACCGGAAGTGACGTCAGCACGTTGGGGGCGTTGCCAGGGCGACGATCTGGCAATCGCCCCAAAACTCTATGGTATCATAGAGTTTTGGGGCGATTGCCAGAGCGTCACCCTGGCAACGCTCCCAACGTGCTGATGTCACTTCCGGTGATGTCATTACGTCGTCCTCGCTGGATGACTTCGGGGGTGGGGTTCCCCCCCGCCGGCCAAATGCTGGCCGGCGGATCGGGAACCCCTTTAGTGGGGGATCCCCCGCCCCCTGGGCTGACTTGGCAGCCCTATTCCATAGCCAGTTACAGGGTTGCCAACTCTAGGTTGGGAAATACCTGTAGATTTGAGGAGCAGAGCCTGGGGAGGGCAGGGTTTGGGGTGAGGAGGGACCTCAGTGATGTATAATACCATAGATTCCACTGCCCAAAGCAGCCATTTTCTCCAGGAGAACTGATCTTGGAGATCTCCAGGTGCTGCCTGGAGGTTGCCAATACTAAGGGGAGGGCCAGGTTCATCGAAGGACTTCAGTGACGCGTAATGCCATAGAGCTCACCCTCCAAAGCAACCATTTTCTCCACAGGGACGGATTTCTGTAGTCTGGAGATCATTTGAAATTCAGAGAGATGTCCAGGCCTTCCGTTTCCCCCACCCCTTCCATTTCAAAACTGCTTCCTGTCTAACACTTCAACTGATTAACAGTTTAACTGACTCCTTGCTAATGCCCTGTGGCATTTTGAGACTCACAACTTGGGAGTTGTAGTTCTAATTCCCTTTGCTATGGTTGCAGTAAGGCCAGTTGAGAACTACAACTCCCAAGGTGCAATGCATCAAAAGTGGGGGTGTAAGAATAGAGGAACTAACAGGCCAGGCCAATATGACACCAAGGCCGCTTCCCCAGTGGCCAATGGGAGAGTAGGTAAGTTGTCACCAGCATGGCTTGCCATATATGATGCGTGTTCAGCTCAATGTGTGATTCTGACCCCACGTTTATCTGAGTTCTGGTCCCCAGTTTCATTTATAAAGTGAACACGCATCAGGGTTGCCAAGTCCTTCTGACTTACCGGCGGGGAGGAGTCCTCCTGGGGCCGGGAGCTTGCTTGCGCACGCGCCGCAATGATGACACCCGGAAGTGACATCACGTCGGGGGCGTTGCCAGGGCGACGCTCTGGCAATCGCCCCAAAACATAGAGTTTTGGGGCGATTGCTAGAGCGTCGTCCCAGCAACGTCCCCAACGTGATGACATCACTTCTGGGTGACGTCATTACATGGGGGAAGTCGTCCTGACTGGACGACTTCGGGGGTGGGGTTCCCCCCACCGGCCGAATGCTGGCCGGCGGATCGGGAACCCGTGTAGCGGGGGAATCCCCCGCCCCCCGGGCTGACTTGGCAGCCCTAACACGCATTGGCTCTTCCTTACAAATGGATGCATGTGTGTACATGCAGGATGTATATGTGTTCTAGAGTTACCGACCTCCAAGTGGTGGTTGAAGATTTCCTGGAATTACAACTGATCTCCAGATGACAGGGATTAGTTCACCTGGAGAAAATGGCCACTTTGTAAAGTGGACTCTGTGGCGTTGTACACCATGGAAGTCCCTCCCCTCCCCAAACCCCACCATCTTCCGGGTCCACACCCCCCCCCCCCCCCCCAGATCTCCAGGTATTGCCCTGCACAGAGCTGGCAACCTTAACGTGTTCACTGTAACATGTGAATAGAGCTTTTGATTGCCACTGTGTGCATCCATGGTCTGGTGGCTCCTTTATTAAGCTGGTTGCTTGCTGATTGTCTTGGATGATCAGCTGATATTTTATCAGCAGGAACAAATCACTGAGGAAGTTTTCTTTAGGAATCTGCAGTCTCTCTCTTCAGACTTTGGTAGAGGAAACCCTTCAGCTAGCAGGAGGAACAGATATATAATTAGGGTGCAGTTCTGTCTTTGGAACAGAAAGAGGCATTGAGTTTATAGCTGGGATTATCTAGTTAGGGGGTTTTCTGCATGACTGTTGTTGTTTGTTGTTCTGGTCCCAAACCGCTACAGATTGTCCCCTGATTTCTGCATGCATCTTTGTGCCTTTAGGGTTCACTTTGTTTGTTTTTTCTCTCCAGGATTTCCCAGGTTCTTTTGAGACCTCTTTTATCCTGATCTTTTTCTGGAAACTGATTACGAGGTGTCTTTCTCCTCATGCCTAATGTTTCTGTCAGTTTTCTTTCTCAGTTTTCCCCACCCACCTCCAGCCCACTTTTCGATGATCGAACTGTTGTCATTGTCAAACCACTCCCTCCTCTTTCTTGCCCTAAAAAAACACAGCTCTTATATTGCTACAAGCATGCACCAAAAAATTAGGTTTAGCATGTTCCCTGAAGTCTCTACTTTCATTTTTAAAAGCATCCCGAGATACAAAGAAAAAGGCATACCTCTGCATGTGAAAGGGCTACAGACTTACTTTTAAAAAATGAAATCCAGGAGTTCAGAGAATCTGCTAAACCTATCATTGCAACAGTATATCGATATAATGATATTTTGGTGCCAGTTTTTTCAGATGCAAGCGCCCCGATGTGTTTGTGAGGATGGCCACTTCTGGCATTAGAAAAAAGTGGCTCAGCCATTCATCAACCTCTCAGAGATGGGCAGCAGAGATGCTCCATTTTAGTCCTCCCCGTGCAATGATAGGCAGGCATGGGGGGGGGGTCACACTGATGCTCCCCAATAGCCAGCTGCAGCACCCCACTCCAGGAATGCTACCCTCCCCCCAGCATCCTTGCATGTGTCAATGCAGCTCCCACCACCGCTCTTTCTCTTCCTCCCTTAGCATGTGTTCATTTTTGATCTTTAAAAAAATTCAGCAATGGTATCAGTATCAAGATATTGCTATAAACAAGTGCAAAAAATAAAGTGTGTGTGTGTGCTGTGATGCTGTGGATGATGCCGCCAATGACGATGGCAACCTTCCTCGGAAATCCCAATCATTTAGGGCAGGGGTGGCCAACCTTGCTTAACATAAGAGCCACATAGAATAAACATAAGAGCCACATAGAGATGTCTGAGAGCCGCAAGACAGGAACAAATATCACACACACGTTTTTATTTTTAAAAATATGCAAATTTGCTTTTTATTAATGTTAAATGGGACTGCCAAAAATAAAAACAAACGAGGAAAACCGGTTATTGATAATGATATTACTTGTTTGCTAATGATATTGAGAGAGAGAGAGAGAGAGAGAGAGAGATGGAAAGAAAGAATTAAAGAAGTGGAAAGAAAGAGAGAGAGAGAAACTAGGAAAGCAAATAGATGGAAGGAAGGAAGGAAGGAAGGAAGGAAGGAAGGAAGGAAGGAAGGAAGGAAGGAAGGAAGGAAGGAAGGAAGGAAAAGCATGCCTCCCCTTTGCTTCCCCAGCCGCCCTGCCAGGAGCCGCACAATATGTGTGAAAGAGCCGCATGTGGCTCCCGAGCCACAGGTTGGCCACCCCTGATTTAGGGCATGTGCAGAAGAAAATAAACTGACTCCACAACTGTGAGAATGCAGAAAGAGGGCAGAGGTGTGGAAGAGCCCTGGCCAAACCGATTCCAGTGGTAGTGGATCAACTGCCAAGAAGATAAAGAGCAAATTGAGAATGTGGGCTTACCAGGTCCCCTTGCCATCGTGGGGGGGGGGGAATTGGGTTGGGGGGGGCGTTCTGGGGTTGGGTGAGACATTGTGTGCGATGTCCCTGAAGCAAGGACATCACCCGGAAGTGATGTCATCACATCAGCAATGTCAAATGACACTCTGGTTTTGGGGCAAAACTCTATGGTGTTTTTCTGCTTTCAAAACCATAGAGTTAGCCCAAAAATCAGAGCCTCACTGCATATTGTCCCTGGCGCAATGACGCCACCCAGAAGTGAAGTCATCATGTGAGGGACATCACGCAACGATGTCCCTGTTTGGGGGGTGGGGTTTCTCCTGCTGGCCGGTGGTGGATCGAAGCCCCCAACAGTGGGGGAAACCCTGCTGGGACCTGGGAGCTGGCAACCCTAGCTAGGAGCAGTCTGTGGGACTCTAGACTATTGTTCTGGGCATCTAATACGAAATCCTCATTTGTTGGAGCATCTAATACAGCAGGATTTTGCTGCCTGCCGCAGTAGTCTGCTTGCTTCCACTGTGCCCTACTTGTATATTAGTAAATTATAAGCAGGATCTTGGCAAGGATCTGCAGGGCGGTTTCTCATTTCCCCACCCCCCACTATTTTTTCTTCCCCTTCCTGAAAGCCCCCAACTAGCCTCTCTTCCTGCTTCCTTCTCCCCTCTCCACCCAACAGCCAACCAGCCTTTATCTGCTCCTCCGCCTTCATCTTCACCTCACCCCATCGGCCTCTACCTAGGAAAATTACGCCCCAATTGTGCAGTGCCAGCATGGGGGGAGACACATCACTTTCCCCTGTATCCCCCTCCCCACATTATTTCCCCTTTTCCTCCTCCTGGCCACCCTCATATCCTCTCCCCTTCCCCCACCTCATTCTCTCCTCAGCCATCCACCAACCTATCTTTTACCTGCCTTCCATTTTCATCTAAGATGGGGATTTGAACCTGGGCCTCCCAGACGCTACTCGGAAGCTCTGACTTCTGCCCCACACTGGCTTTTATTAGGTGGCTGCCACTGAAGAGTAGCAAGCGACCTAGGTGAGTCATGCAAGTCCGGTGGTATCAGTTTACCCAGTAGTTGCAGCCAGACGTGGCTCTGATGAGTCTTCCCTTAAAGGACCCTGCCCCCTCCCCTTGCCCCTTTTACTCACAAATACCAAGGCTTGGAATGCTGTGGTTGCCTAGCAATGGCCACTGAGGGAATCCACTAAAGCTACAGGCACTCTTTTTATCATTTGGGGTTTTGTTGTTTTAAAGAAACCCAATATATATATTTTTTAGATTTCAGATTTTTCTGCAAACCTGGGGCATTTGTAGAAAGACCTGTCTTGACCATGCACAGCTCCAATTCCTGGATTTAAGTATCCTCAAATTTAGCCAACTTTGCTATTAGTGTATAGATGCAAGATCAGGAAGACACCATAAATGGTTAGTGCTTTCTCCTCCAAAGGACACTAAACCGTGTGCATCTTACCACTTGGGAGAGTAAGGTGTGCTTAAATTTTTTAAAGGAATTTAAAAAGTATGGTAATTTATATCAGTAATCTTAACAACTGCCTTAAGGACAAGGTTTTTATCCCCCATATTGCTGGTAGAGGTTGGTGGCTGGTGAATAGTGGCTTGTGGTTATGGTGAGATCTAACCTGGAACCTAAAGCCTAGTTCACACAGTGCCTTTCATAGCTCTCACTAGTCCTTGTGAGAATGCCTAACACAGGAATCCCCAAACTATAAATTCTAGGGAGCTATATTATCCATCATGACCATCTCCTAATCCAAGGGTAGAATTTAGATATTTAAAAAGCTGCCAGACCCCAACTCCCCACTGCCGATCAGCTGACCGGTGGGGGAAATTTACCCCGAAAAAGAGGGAGAAACATCCAACATGCAGCGGACCCACATGACCCAGAGGTGAGATAATCACAACTGGGACATTGGGGCAACGCTCTGGTATTTGGGCAAACACTCTATGGTAGAAACCAAATTTACCACAGACCTGGCAACCCTAGCTGAGTGAGTGGCTTTGGTGTTGTTGGCCATGTTGCAGAGCCACAGCAGTGATGCCAAAGGTGGAAGTCTCGCCCTCAACAACAACCCCCAGGCCGCTTGGCTTCACTTGTTCCTGGCCACCAGTGGCCATTCATGACATAACTCTGGTAAGTTGCAAGGCCAGTCCGCCCTGTCCTACTCTGCCATAAAAGGGCTCAGCTGAACAAAATGAAGGAAGTGGGGAAAATCATGGTGCTAGATTACCTGTGGCCCTTTAGATCCCTGCAACGGCAATGTCACATTCCTCTAATCGCGAGCCTTTGGTCGGCTGCCTTGATACCCACAGGAAAGGCGGAAGAACAACCATCAGCATTTTGGATGTGCAACAACTGGGAATTCTAATCCTAGCAGCAGCGGTTCTATGCGAGAAATTCTGAGGGTTGGCAATGATCCATTGACGAAAGACCAGAGAGAATCTGGAATCCAAACTGCAAGACAAACAGGAGCCTTCTGAAGTTGATTTCTCATGAGCTTTGCTCTTCGCCTAGTATTTAGACGCTTGGATTCAGCGTTACATCTGTTGTGCTGAGGGTGTTTGTTTCCGCATGAGCACAAATCTGCCTGTGTGCTGTTGTGCACTGGCTCCACGCTGCTGTCACTGAGCTCTGCAGTCTACATCAGGCCAAGGGTAGCTCGAATGAAGAGTAAATCTGTTTGTATAGCCAGGTTGGAGGGATTTATTGGGTTACCATCGTCCTTACGTTTGCAGCTTGCGTGCCTTGCAGTTCCGAGAGTTGGGCTCCTGCTTAGTGCTATCTTTAGCCAAAGAGAACTGTTTTGGGAGCCCTTGTGCTGCAGGAAAGTGGTAGGTGTCGTGCATTTGTTTAGACTGTGTCATATCAAAATTACAAGTTTCACAAAGGTGCCGAGAAGCAGGTGCGCAGTCAGTTGACCTTCAAACAGGTTCACAGCACTGGTTTAAAATAAATTTCTCCCAGCCATCAGCACTGGCCAAGGCAAACTTGAAAATCCACCATTCCGGTGAAAATTTTACCCTCTTTGGCTCTTTTTAAAATATATATATATATATACATAGTTACAGTGAACACCTGTTCTAGCCAACCCTCAGTAAGTTGCTGTGAGAACTATGGGTGACAGCTACTGTTCATAGAGCTCTTTGATCCTAGTGTTTTGCATATCATTCAGAGGAGTTGATTAAGTAAATGGAATTCTGGTGTTTGTGGAACACGCTCACTAATGGCTTTGGGAGAGCAGGCCAAAGGGCGTGAGGTGGGGATGGCAGTCATCTATATATCTAGTTCTCAACATGCCTAAATCTGTGGATACTTAAATCTGGAGACTGGAACCATGGGGCAGACAAGACAGATCTCTCAGTGAACTTGAGAAAAGCCCCAGGTTTGCAGAAAAACCAGAACTCTTAAAAAAAAACTGGGGAGGGGGACCTGCAGGATCCTATGCCCCCCGGCGGCTCAGTAGATGAGCTAGTCAAGGACGGGCATGGTCGGCTCTTGGCAGCCATCAAAGAGATCGCTCCCCGATGCCCTCTGCGCCCTCGTGCTAAGCGGGCTTCTTGGTTTACTGAGGAGCTGCAGCTGATGAAACGTGGGCTCAGACAACTAGAGAGACAGTGGCGGCAAGCTCACGACGAAGAAACAAGAGCATCCTATAGGACGTTTATGAGATCCTATGAGATGGCAGTCAAAGCTGCAAAGAAAGAGTTCCACGCAGCTATGGTTGCGTCTGCTAACTCATGCACGGCACAATTATTTAGAACCATTTGGTCGTTAACAGAGCTACCAGAGGGCAGACCAAATGTTAGGGAATTGGATATTGGCTGTGAGGCTTTTGCGAGCTATTTTGCAGATAAAGTCATTGCTCAACCGTGACCTCCCTGCCACAGTTGAGACAGTGAGCAAACTTGAGGCCCCATGCACGTCTTCTGGTTCTATTTTGGGTTATTTCGGTCCACTCAGTCTTGAGGAAGTTGACAGATTGCTCTCAATGGTACGCCCAACCACGTGCAGTCTTGATCAGTGCCCTTCTTGGCTTATAATAGCTGGCCGAAAGGGGTTGCAAGGTGCCGTCAGGGATATCATCAACAAGTCCTTCACTGAGGCACTCAGGGATGCGATGGTCTGCCCTCTCCTGAAAAAGCCATCCTTGGACCTGGCCGAATTGGTCAACTATCGGCCAGTTTCCAGTTTGCCCTATTTGGGCAAATTACTCAAGAGAGTGGTGGCCATTCAGTTGCAGAACTTTATGGATGACACTTCCATGCTAGATCCATTTCAGTCCAGCTTCTGGCCAGGCCATGGGATGGAGATGGCACTGGTCACCCTCACAGATGACCTCTAGAGGCATCTGGATCAAGGTGGTACAGCTGTGCTGGTGCTGTTGGACCTGTAGGTGGCGTTTGACACAGTCGACCACCAGTTACTGATCCACCACCTCGCTGACACTGGGATTCAGGGTCTTGCCTTGCAATGGCTCATCTCCTTCCTCCATGGTCGGGGACAGAGGGTGGCATTAGGGGAACAGACGTCCCAGAGGTACCTGCTAGTTGGCGGGGTTCCTCAAGGGGCAGTGCTTTCCCCAATGTTATTTAACATCGACATGCGCCCCCTCGCCCAGATTGCCCAGAGGCATAGGCCTGGGTGTCATCAATATGCAGATGACAGCCAGCTATATCTGTTATTGGGCGGTCAGTCCAACTCTACCCCAGATGACCAGGAGCGGGCGCTTCAGGACGTGGCGGGCTGGCTTAGATTGAGCCTATTGAAATCGAATCCCATGAAGACAGAGGTCCTGTGCCTGAGTCGGAGCAGATTGGGGGTAGGGATCCCACTACCAGCCTTCAATGGGGCGCCATTGGTGCCAGCGCCGAGGGTTAGGAATTTGGGAGTGCTCCTGGATGCTGCCTTAACGATGGAGGCCCAGGTAGCAGCCACTGCCAAGGCAGCCTTTTATCATCTACAGCTGATTAGGCAGTTGGTTCCCTTCCTCGAACGCGATGACCTGGCAACAGTGATCCACGCCATGGTTACCTCGAGATTAGACTACTGCAACGCTCTCTACATGGGGCTGCCCATGTCTCAAATCTGGAAGCTGCAGCTAGTGCAGAATGCGGCAGCCAGGCTGCTGATGGGTCTCTCTATATGGGACCACATCCAGCCTATACTGAAGGCCTTGCACTGGCTGCCAATAGCGTACCGGATTCGTTTCAAGGTGCTGGTTTTGACCTTTAAAGCCCTATAGGGTCAGGGGCCTGCGTACTTGAGGGACCACCTTTCCCCATATGTTCCCCAGAGAGCATTGAGGTGAGGGATGAAAAATCGCCTGACTCTCCCTGGCCTGAAGGACGCCAGGTTGGCTATCACTCGAGCCAGGGCCTTTTCAGTGGCGGCTTCATACTGGTGGAATGAGCTCCCGGAGGACATCAGGGCCCTGCAGGACCTTTTGCAGCTCCGCAGGGCCTGCAAGACGGAGCTCTTCCACCAGGCTTTCGATTAGGAGCCGCCTCTGATGAATTGTCCATCAGAACATTGCTTGGCTCCTATGATACACCGTTGGATAGTGCCTTCCACGGTTATTGCATACGGAATGCCATCATCATTTGTATTGTTTTTATTAATACTGTATGATGTACATGTTAATTTTATTGTATTTACTGTTTTATCACTTTTATGCTTGTAAGCCGCCTTGAGCCAGCTTGTCCGGCAAGGCAGGATATAAACTGAAATAATCAATCAATCAATCCTCCTAAATTAATAGAAGCAGCACTTGTACATTTAAGACATGGATGCTCTCTGTGGCCCAAGCCCGTAGCTACGGTGGGGCTATTTGGGGGCTCCGCCCCCTTTCTTAAAGGGACAACCCCCACAAAATTTTCCCTTGAAAACCCTTTATTCCTTAGGTGTGCCAAAGTGTTTTGAGATCCAGGTTGGAATCTGCAGCAGGAAGGAGGCTTGCCAGCTCCAAACTGGGAAATACCTGGAGATTTGGGGGGCTGAGCCTGAGGAGGCCGGTGTTTAGGGAGAGGAGGGGCTTCAATGGGGTCCTATTTGCTTAAGGCAGAAAAAAAAAGATATTCATTGAGAACTTCAGCCCCACCAAAAAAAATTTGCCTCACAAGCCACAAAATCCTGGCTATAGGCCTGCTGTGGCCATTGCTATGCAACCACAACAATGCTGCCAACCTTCAAGCTTTGGTTCCACCAGTA
Organism: Lepidodactylus listeri; assembly: GCA_029233225.1. Lineage (NCBI taxonomy): Eukaryota > Metazoa > Chordata > Lepidosauria > Squamata > Gekkonidae > Lepidodactylus > Lepidodactylus listeri. The sequence continues at coordinate 14,847,346 of JARCFY010000017.1, read as the reverse complement.
AGTAGCAGGGGAGGAGGGAGGGCCATTTCTAGGGCTGTTTTGGCCTTTGAGGGAAAACCCATTGCTGCCACGCCCAACAGCTGTATCGGCTCTATCATATCCCTGCTGAGCTCCCTCCCCTCCCTCCCTCCCCCATGTTCCACCCCCAAATTTCCAAGAATTTCCACAGCCAGAGCTGGCAACCCTAACTTGCCTTAGGCTTGCCAGGTCCTTACCTTTTGGCGGCAGAAGGCTCCAGTCTTCTCTCTGGGGTCTTCTTGTGTACGCACTTCATGCGTGTGTCGTGATGGCATCACCCAGAAGCGACATCATTGGGCTAGGCACGTCATGGGGCAGACACTCTAGCGGTTGGCCAAAAACTCTATGGTAATCACAGAAGTTTTTGGCCGAATGCTAGTGTCCACCCCACAACATGCCCAGCACAATAATGTCACCACCACATACAGAAGGCCAAATTTCTTGTATTTCCAGGGGTCCTTTCGAGCAGGAGCTCGGGGGAGTGCAGCTCTGGGAGTTGGTGCCAGCCCCCCCCCCCCCCCGCGGGGGAATGCCTGCTTGTGTCCTGGCTGCAGCAAAATGACCCTGTCCCCTGGAAAGGTCCTTGTTCCTCCGACCAGCTTTCTGAAGGCTTCAGCCACCACTGAAGCTATCCCCCCAGAACAGTGGTGTTTCTGAGGCTTGAATTAGTGGCTGTCCCCTCCCTGCCAGCTCTTTCTTTCTTTCTTTCTTTCTCTCCCTCCTTCTCTCTCTCTCTCTTCTTTCTTTCTTGCCTTCTGACATACTTCCAGTGACATCAGGTGGTGTAGCACATGCAAATAAGTTATGCTAATGAGTTATGCCAGTAAGCTCCGGCACCTCTTTTTCTACAAAATGACCCCTGTGTATTTCCACTTAGACCCACTCTTGCTTCCCCTCTTGGTAATGTTTCCCTTCAGAAGAGAACCAAAAAGAGTCATTTTGCTGAAAAACCATATCTGGAGCTGGGAATTTTCAGTGGGAAAATGATGGGGGAGTGGAATCTTTTCCTTGTTGCTTTTCTGCTGCAATGCCCCCCCCCCAAATCTGGTTTCTTCTCCCCACCCCACAAGGGTCCCAATGTACTCTTACCCTTGCAAACATGAATTTGAAACCTCACAAGGAACAGTCTCTCAAGAGGTGTGACACATTGCTAGATGTACGCCCCAAAAGCTTTCTCCTGCGCGTACCAGATCAGATCCAGAATGCCATTCTGCACCCACACAAAAATTGCGTCAGCTGGTAGGCCTTCTTTGCTGGATCAGAGCGTTCCCTAAATTCCTCATTAACACAAATTTACAGTGTCCTGTTAATAGTCTCAGAGGATTCTTTTAGGAGTAGAGGAAAGTCTGTTTTGGAGAGCATGAGCCCCACCAAGAGCTTTGGAGAGTTGAGCTTGCCATTAGCGAAACAATTTTCCAATCAACTGGATCAGTGTCCAGTGGCAGGAAGGCCTGCCTGCACAAACCGTCCAGCCTGGGCAAGAAGCCCATTTGTGCCACGCAACTGAGGGCTAGTGAAGCTCCAGGGGCTCGCAAGACTTCTACATGTGGCCATTAGCAGCTGACATTAACCTCCGGAAGAGCCCAGTTTCTGACAAGCCTCATGGCTGATGAGAAACATTCACAGCAGTCGGCACTAAAAGTTCAGAACCAAAACACATAAATAAACTAGATTTAAAAAAAAAACAAATGGTTTTCAAATCTCAGTGGTCTGGAGCCTATGACCAAGTAGGGTTGCCAGCCTCCAGGTGGGGCCTGGGGATCTCCCGCTTTTACAACTGTTCTCCAGCTGACAGAGATCAGCTCCCCTGGAGAAAATGGCTGCTTTGATGGGTGGACTCTATGGCATTGTACCACGCTGAAGCCCCTCCCCTCCCCAAATCCCGCCTTCTCCTGGCTCCACCCCCAAAGTCCCCAGGTATTTTCCAACCCAGACTTGGCAACCCTATGACCACGTTATGTGTGCTCTAGGTACTGCAGCTAAAACTTCCGTTTGTGCAAGAGCTCACTGAAAACCATTCTTCTGGTGTACATGGAACAAGCACAAGAGGATGCTCTAGTGCACAAAGAATTTGTTTGCAAGATCCATGCCACACTTTCAAAGCTAAACTCCCAATTGTAACCTCCAGAGTGGACTATTGTACGTGGGACTGCCCTTGAAGAGAACTCAGAAACTTCAGCTGATTCAGAACACCGCAGCTAGACTGCTAAGAGGAGCTAGGCAAAGTATACATGTTTTGCCCATTTTGCAGATGCTCTGTTGGTTACCAGTCAGTTTCTGAGTTTAGCTAAAGGAGCTGGTTATTACTATAAAGGCCAGCAAGGCTCCAAGACTAGTAAAGGTAAAGGTTTCCCTTGCTTGAAAGCCAGTCGAATCCGACTCTAGGGGGCAGTGCTCATCTCCGTTTCCAAGCCGAAGAACCAGAGCTGTCCAAAGTCTTTTCTGTGGTAATGTGGCCAGCATGACTAAATGTTGAGGCACACAGAATGCTGTTACTTTCCCACCGAAGCGGTACCTGTTTATCTACTTGTAATTTCTTGCTTTCGAACTGCTAGGTTGGCAGGAGCTGGGGCCAGAGACGGGAGCTCACTCTGTCACGTGGCACTCAGGTCTCGAACTGTCGAGCGACCAACCTTCCGGTCTGCAGCTCAGCGTCTTAGCCTCTGAGCCACCACGGCCCCTCCAAGACTAGTATCATTCTATAAATGAGAAAAATTGAACTTTTCAGGAGGGCATTTTTATGGAGGTGAAATTGTTATAGTTTATTTTTTAATGTTTGTGAATGGTTTTATCGTACTCACTGATGGCTTTTAACATGTACACTCCACCCTGAATCTCTGTAAGCAAGGTGGATAAAAAATTAAGCGAGAAAGTAAATTTAAAAAAATTGGGGACTGAATTGTGACTCCAAGTTTTATGCAGCCTTTCTAGAAGGGGTGGTGAAACGAAGTATGCTGTTCTTTTTATATATATATATACTATAATTTTTATTATTATAGCAAATCAAAGCAGGATACAACAATGTCAACATTTTCAATGCCAAAAACAAAAACAAAAAACAAAAACCCAAAGTCATCATATCAAGCAGTATACAATCACAAGTGAGTATCTTTGAAAGAGTCAAGTTAGTGTCTGGTGGTTTGCTAAATCTGTTTAACCTGAGCGTAGCTGTCTTAACCATTAAGTCTAGTGGGGTGTGTGGTGTGAGCAGGGGAAGAGAGTCATGAAAGAGACAGAGTGGTAGGTTTCAGAGACGGAGCCAGAAGTATGCTGTTCTCACAGACCTCAGCGTACCCCCACCCCCCTCAGGCAGGGGAAAGGCCTACATTATTGTTTCTACTGGAAAAGCAAAATCCATTGCTCTTGAATTCTTTTTGGTATCATCCTCAGTAGTATAGGGGATCAGGCTATATTTAGCACTTTCAGCAACGGTTTGTAGAAACCTGCCTACATTACATTCACACTCCATGCACCCTGGAGAAATCTGTGGCATACTGGTGCTGAAACCCACCAAATGTTTGTGACAGAAGAACATAAGAAGAACCCTGCTGAATCAGACCAGTGTAGGGTTGCCAAGTACTCACCACAGGCCAGCGGGGGGGAGTCCTCTTCTTGCCGGGAGTTTCCCGGCGCGCGCGCTTGTGATGATGTCACCGGAAGTGACATCATCACGTTGTGCACGTTGCCAGGGTGACGCTCTGGCAACCACCCCAGAACTCTATGGTACCATAGAGTTTTTGGGGTGGTTGCTAGAGCGTCACCCCGGCAATGTGCACAACGTGATGATGTCACTTCCGGTGACATCATCACTCTGGGGACGTCGTCCTGACCAGACGACTTCAGGAGTGGGGTTCCCGAATCCGGGCCGGCGGATTGGGGACCCCTGTAGCGGGGGATCCCTCGCCCCCCGGGCAGACTTAGCAGCCCTATACCAGTGATCCACCTAGTCCAGCATCCTGTCTCACACAGTGGCCAACCAGTTCCTCTGAATGGCCAACAACAGGGCAAAGAGGCCGAGGCCTTCCCCTGAGGTTGCCTCCTGGCTCTGGGATTCAGAGGGTTAGTGCCTCTGAATGTGGAAGCCCCCCCCCCCCCCCGCCACCATGGCTAGTAGCCACTGATAGACTTATCCTCCATGATCCCCTTTTAAAGCTGTTTATTCCTGCGGCCATCGCTACATCCTCTGGCAGTGAATTCCACATTTTAATCACTCTCTGTGTAAAGAAGCATTTCCTTTTCTCCGTCCGGCATCTAATGCCTAACCTGTACTAAATGCTCACATGATATGACTGGATCCTCACTAGGCAGCCATTTTATGCTGGGATATGAAAAACAAACTAGCATCAGGGCTCAGGAGGCCATGAAGTACAGGAAGGTAGTGATGTAATATCCAGATCTATGCTAAACTAGTTAACAACACTGTAATAGGGTGAAGAGAAGAAGAGGAGGAGGAGGAGGAGGAGGAAGAGAAGGAGATTGGATTTATATCCCTTCACTCAGAGCCGCAGAGCGACTTACAAACTCCTTCCCCTTCACACAACAGACACAGGTAGGTGGGTCTGAGAGAGCTCTGAGAGAACTGCTCTTTCAAGGACAGCTCTGACAGAACTATGGCTTGCCCAAGGTCATCCAGCAGGTGCAAGTGGAGGCGTGGGGACTCAAACCTGGTTCTCCCAGATTAGAGTCCGCGCACTTAACCACTACACCAAACTGGGACTAGATTTGGCTAAGGTAGTGCATAGAGATAGAAGTCCCAGTTGGGATCTGGGAAATTCAGGATGTTGGATTTCTGTCTCATTGTCACTCTCAGTGCCCTGACCTGGATGGCCCAGGCTAGTCCAGGGTTACTACACGGAGGCAGACAATGGGAAACCACCTCTGGTAATCGCTTTCCTTGAAAAACTTACAGGGTCCCCGTAAGTCAGCTGAGACTTGACACTGCTTTCCACCCCCACCTCCACCCCATTGCTGTCACCTGCCATAGCAAAAGCTGGGACTCTGTTACAGGAGTTAAATTGTAAGTGGTCTCTGTGTTTTTCTTGGTTGGATTTCAGTTTTTGCACAATTACATTTCCTCCTATACTTTCTGCATTCCATGGCTCCAAGGTTGCCACTTAACAGGAACGGGGAGGAGGGTAACCTCCCACTGATGCCCCTCGTCTGCTGTGCTCACTTGGGGGGTCAGCGGGGTGGGGAGGGGAGTGGGACATGACATCTCCCAGCCAATGCTCCCTCTAAGCTGTGGAGTCTTGTGAGCAAAAATCCTACTTTGTGAGCTACTGGCATTAAAGTTCTGAGTGAGCGATTTGGCTACTGCATCGATTACTTTGCTCTGGAGCCATCCTTCCTGAGCTAAGGCAAAAAGCTGTGAGCCGGAGGCTAGAAAACTGTGAGCTAGCTCACACTAACTCAGCTTAGAGGGAACACTGCTCCCAGCACATCCCTTCTGGGTGAAAGTGGCATCACCGCATCAAGCAACTCTCTACAAATCCCCCCCTTCTCTATGGGGTTTACTTTCTAGGAATTCCACCAACGTCTACCATACTGTGGATATTCCTAAATCATTCCACCAACGTCTACCATACTGGGGATATTCCTAAATCATTGCTCAATGCAGTGATGTCATTCCCAGGTTTCCACCTGCAGGCCTGTGGATGGCCCCTTGGTGCTGCCATGTGTTCATTATTTCTCTTCATATCTAATATGTCTACATAGTGAGTATCCACTCACAGCATCTCAAGAAGCAGGCTCTAGTTCACAAGAGTTTATACTGGGATAAACGTTTGTTAGTCTCTTGAAGGGCCATAAGACTGTTTATTTTTGCTGGACTGACATAGCAATCTGTACTAAATCTGTTATGGACTAACATAGGCTGCGATCACAAACACTAAATAATCCACTTTCAATGCACGCTCCAACTGGATTTTGCCAGTTCACATAGTAAAATCCAGTTGGAAAGGGCATTGAAAGTGGATTCTTTCGCGTGTGTGATCCCAACCATAGCTATCCAAAGTAAATCTGTCACCAAACTTAAGCTGCCGCCCTGAACATCCTCTAAACTCCCTCAACCAAAGGGTTAAAAAGAGACCTCCACACCCTGCCCTTTCCAGTATTTTGCCCCCATCTTTCCTCTCCTCTTCCTCCTCCACTTTTCCATATATCAGAGAGCATTCCTCAGAATTTGGTATTTGCCAGCTGGCACCCCTGTTGCCATGAATTCCATTTGCAAGCCAGATGCTGTGAGTAGACCTCACATGCCAACTAGCTTTTCAGCCTGCCTTTCCCATCTGTATTCAAAGGAATAGTCTGTGAGTCTCTCGGTGTGTCGGCTCGCTGTAGCTACTCTGCTGCGCTGCCCTCTCCCTGCGAGCCCCGAAGAAGGGATCCAACCACACTTTAATCCATTACCCACTGGAGGACTTCAGGTATCTTCTGAGATTCCCTAGAGCAGGAAGTTTCCACTGCTTGTCTGTTCGCAAGAGGCACCGCTTGCCAGCCAAGGTGTTCAGCCTGTGGCCTTGCAATTTTTGTCCTCTTTTGCTTGATCAAAACCTGGTTGAAGGATTCAGAGGCATCAAACGTTCCTTTGTCTCAGGTAGCTCCAGCTGCGCCCATGGTCCTTCATCAATCCCAAACGGAGGGGTGGGGGTGGGGAAGTGGCTGTTTTCCTTTGAGAGTGTTTCTTCTTGCGCAGGTTCCCAGTTCAGACTGTTAGAATATACAAGGTCTATAGTGCAGCCTTATGAAGAGGATCAGAAGATCATCGTACAGGGGGACAGCTGAAGGACTGCTAGATGGCAGAGTAGGGTTGCCAGCCTCCAGGTGGGGCCTGGGGATCCCCTGCTTTTACAACTGATCCCCAGCTGACAGAGATCAGCTCCCCTGGAGAAAATGGCTGCTTTGGAGAGTAGACTCTATGGCATTCTACCATGCGGAGGCCCCTCCTAAAGCTGCCAAGTACCAGCGACTTACCGGCGGGGGGGAGTTGTTCTCTTCTGGCGCGTGTGCTTTGCGCGCGCGTCACGGCGACGTAATGACGTCACCTCCGGGTGACGTCATTACACAGGGGAAGTCGTCCTCACCAGACGACTTCTGGGGCGGGGTTCCCCCCGCTGGCCGAATGCCATCCGGCGGATCGGGAACCCCTATAGCGGGGGATCCCCCGCCCCCCGGGCTGACTTGGCAGCCCTAGCCCCTCCCCTCCCCAAACCCCACCCTCTCATGGCTCCACCCCCAAAGTCTCCAGGTATTTTCCCACCCAGACTTGGCAACCCTATAGCAGAGCCAGATCAGGGATTTCCCACATTTTCAATCATGTCCTTCCTGTCTCCTGATTGGCTCTTCTGGAGACTTCCTGCTAGGGTTGCCAAGTAACTTACCTGGCACGGCAGGGGAGAGTTGGTCCTGTTCCAGGACATTTGCGTGTGCCTTTTGGGGGCAGGGTCCCCCCCCCCGCCAGCCTGATTTGGACTGGTGGATTGGGGGCCATTTCGGCAGGGGGAAACACCCCCCCCCCCAGACCTGGGAGCCCTACTTCCTGCTCCTGCAGAGCTTCTGTTGTTGTTCCTCCTTCAGCAGTTAGTTTAGACCAGAGGTGGCCAAACTTGCTCAACGTAAGAGCCACACAGAATAAGCATCAGATGCCTGAGAGCTGCAAGATATGAACAAATATTACACACACATTTTTATTGAAAAATATGCAAATTCACCTTTTATTAACATTAAATGAGACTGCCAAAGATAAAAACAAAAGGCGGTGAAAACAGATATTGATATTTATTTGTCCAATGATATTTGTTTACTAATGATATTTGTCAAAGAGAGAGCGAAATAAAGAGAGGGGTGGAAAGAAAGAATGAAAGAGGTGGAAAGGGAGGGAGGGAGGGAGGGAGAGAAAGAGAGAGAGAGAGAGAGAGAAAGAAAGAAAGAAAGAAAGAAAGAAAGAAAGAAAGAAAGAAAGAAAGAAAGAAAGAAAGAAAGAAAGAAAGAAAGAAAATAGATGGGGGGGGAGGGGGAAGGAAGGAAGGGCATGCCTCCCTTTCGCTTCCCCAGCTGCCCTGCTGGGAGCCACACAATATGTGTGAAAGAGCCGCATGTGGCTCCCGAGCCTCAGTTTGGCCACCCCTTGGTTAGACGATTCAGGTTCTCTCTCTCTCTTCTAAGTGCTATAACAGTTTTTTCTTCTTTAATAAACCTGCTTATTACTCCGCTTAAACTCTGCCAACACAGACAAGGGCCAATTTTGATTGCACATACCTTGTGTTGGGCTCCAGGGACTGGGTGCAGCTGCCGGTGGTGCGCCATCTGCCTAGCTTAGCCGTTGCAGCACTGATTGAGCTGACAGAGCTGATCTCCTCGGCAGTGCTGCAAACACTGAATCCTACACCGTTGGGGGTCTTCAACATCCATGCTAAGGCTTCCTTATCTGGCTCACTTTAGGGCTCTGTGGCCACTATGACAACCAGGGGAGTGTTCTGAGTTGTGTTGGGCCCGACACATGAGAAGGGTCATATGCGGGATTCCCCCCCCTGAACTGGTGATGAACTAATGAGCTGATGGGGGGGTTGATATCACAGCCTGTGCCCATGGACACCCGCTAAAGGTGAGGGTCCTGATGCAAGGGTAGCAGAACAGGTTAGAATGCTCCAGCCCCAGGGACTGATGGATTTGACTGGTTTAAATGCTGATTTGCAGGTTACAATTGGTGGGGATGTTCCTTGATTCCCCCCCCCCCCCCCACAAGGGATCCAGACCTTTGGTTCACCAGGCAGCTGAGGTCCATGAAGAGGTTAAGAAGAAGAAGAGATTGGATTTATACCCCGCCCTCCACTCCCCAAGGGAGTCTCAGAGCGGCTTACAATCTCCTTTCCCTTCCCCTCCCCACAACAGAGACCCTGTGAGGTAGGTGGGGCTGAGAGAGCTCTTTCCCAAGCTGTCCTTGAGGGAACAGCTGGTACAGAGCTATGGCTTGCCCAAGGTCATCCAGCCAGGTGCAAGTGGAGGAGTGGGGAATCAAACCCAGTTCTCCCGGATTAGAGTCCGTGCACTTAACCACTACACCAAACTGGCTCTCAAGGAGATGGCTAGACTGTTGTTGACAGAAACTCGTGTATCAGATAGAAGGCCGCGGTGGCTCAGAAGTTAAGACACTGAACTGCAGACCAGAAGGTCAGTAGCTCGGCAGTTTGAGATCCGAGTGCTGTGTGATGGAGCGAGCTCCCGTCTCTGGCCCCAGCTCCAAGCAATCTAGCAGTTCGAAAGCAATAAATTGCGAGTAGATAAACAGGTACCACTTCGGTGGGAAGGTAACAGCGTTCTGTGCGCCTCGGCATCTAGTCATGTCAGTCACATGATCACGGAGAAGTCTTCAGACAGTGCTGGCTCTTTGGCTTCGAAACAGAGATGAGCACCACCCCCTAGAGTTGGATTCGACTGGCTTTCAAGCAAGGGAAACCTTTACCTTTACTATCAGATGGAACAAATATAGAATCCAGTGAAAGGCCTATGAGGTTGTGACGACAGCAAAAAAGGCATTCTTTTCTGCTACCACTTGTGGCAAAACGAGCTCCAGTTTACAACTCGGCTCGGTCGTTCGCCTCCCACCCTGGTCCCGTGTGCGTATCTCACTCCTTACGTTCGCTGCCACCACTCACTGAATTGTCACTGCCATTTTAGAGGGACAGTGAGACCCCTCTGGCCAAATCTCCCTGTTTGGAGATGGAATCCCCAATCTTTGAGGGGGGGGGGTGTTCTGGAAAGTTGGCAACCCAAGGGTCTGGCCTTCCCTTACTTCCCTGGGCTACCCCTCCCTTTGGTATTGTGCAAAGCAGGGGAGACTGTATGGTCAGAGCACAACACAGATTATTAGTCCAAATAAAAGAATTTATTTAACTATTTACACAACTACGGAGCACACACACTGAATGAATAAGGCACAGCTGTAGGAGTAAGCACACACTATGAACCAACAGGGCACAAATCAACAGGGGTTAAACTAGGGTTGCCAAGTCCTTTTTCCTTACCGGCGGGGGAGAGTCCTCCTGCCGCCGGGAGCTTCCCCGGCGCAACGATGTCACCGGAAGTGACATTATCATGTTGGGGGCGTTGCCAGGGCGACGCTCTGGCAATTGCCCCCAAACTCTATGGTACCATAGAGTTTGGGGGCGATTGCTAGAGCGTCGTCCCGGCAACGTCCTCAACGTGATGACGTCACTGCCGGGTGATGTCATTATGCTGGGGAAGGGGGTGGGGTTCCCCCCGCCAGCCGAATGCTGGCCGGGGGATCGGGAACCCCTGTAGCAGGGGATCCCCCGCCCCCCGAGCTGACTTTGCAGCCCCAGGTTAAACACAATCCTCTTTCCCTACACACAATACTCTCTCTACCTCTGGAGGCTGTGGGCTCAGGATAGGAGCTCTCCTTGGACCGGCCTTTGGCTCTGCTTCAGCCTCTCTCTCTTGTCCAAGAGAGCAGGGAGACTCCCTTTCACAGGGCCAGCCCCAGGGTTTTTTGCGCACTAGGCAAGGCTACCTTGTGGGGCCCCCCCAGGTGAGGCTGCCAGAGACCTGCCCGCAAGGGACACACACCCACACACACACACGGCCCCAGTGCTCGCCCACCTGCCCGGGCTCATGAGCTCTCCAGCCCCGCCAGCAGCCACCTGCACCAGCTGGCCGCAGCGCCTACAAGTCTATCTGCATTGGCCCAAGGCTAAGTTTGGTTCTTAGCCTGAATGGAAAGCTGCATTCAGACATAATGGTAAATCATGGTTTGCATAAAGCACACTATCTCTTGGTTTGAGTCTCTCTCAGTCTCTCCACCACCCCATGGAGCTGCACCCCTAGGCGGCCGCCTAGTTGGCCTAGTGATAGAGCCAGCCCTGCCCTTTCAGTCCCCAAACCAGCCGACCGTTGAATGGCTGGATTTCTGCTGCCTCCCAGAGTTCCCCCATGTCTCTGGCTTGTAGCCTGGACACCCTGGTTAGCACAGGCAGCAGGAACCTCTCCTAACCTCCTGTAAGATGAAGACTCTCTCCCCCCCTGGATGGGCTGGAATATCTATTAGGGTTGCCAGCCTCCAGGTAGGCCCTGGGATCTCCTGCTTTTACAACTGAGCTCCAGCTGACAGAGATCATCTCCCCTGGAGAAAAAGGGTTGCTTGGAAGGGTGGACTGTATGGCATCATACCCTGCTGAGGCCCCTCCACTCCCCAAACCCCACCCTCTCCTGGCTCCACCCCCAAAGTCTCCAGGTATTTTCCAACCCAGACCTGGCAACCCTAGTATTGATTGTTGGTGCCCCGCCCCTTGGGACAGTTCCTCTTTTCTGCACTTTTGGGCCTAGGGTTGCCAAGTCCTCATTACTTACCGGCGGGGGGGTGTCCTCCTGACACCGGGAGCTTCCCTAGCATGCACCCTTGTGCGCGCGCCGCAATGATGTCATCCGGAAGTGACATCATCACGTTGGGGGCATTGCCAGGGCGACGCTCTGGCAATCGCCCAAAAACTCTATGATACCATAGAATTTTGGGGCAATTGCCAGAGCGTCGCCCCGGCAACATCCCCAACGTGATGACGTCACTTCTGGGTGACGTCAGAATGCTGGGGAAGTTGATGACTTTGGGGGTGGGGTTCCCCCCACCGGCCGAATGCTGGCCGGTGGATCGGGAACCCCTGTAGCGGGGGATCCCCCGTCCCCCGGGCTGACTTGGCAGCCCTATTTTGGCCTTGGGGCAACTGAGAACTGTAGTCCAGCAGATGAAGAAGCCCCATTCAACCCAGTTAGTGATTCCCCTGCAGGCCCCTCTCTGGAACTACAGCTCAATTGAACCTTATGGGGGAACATTTTAAACAAGCCACAGAGGGCAGCCATCTTACACACACAGGTAAGTGCCATTTCGTTACATCACTGCATAAGTAGAATCTCATCCAGGAAAACTGTTTGGGGTGGTCTAAGGCCTAATGTCATCTGGGCCCTGCACTGCAGATTCTGACAGCTGTAACTGATCCATGTCCATCCTGGCTATTAAAAATATGCCAAGAGATGGTAAGACCTTTGTGGGAGAAGTAAGTTCCTCTGACAAGGTTTTTTTCCATCCCAGATGAAAGAAGGTGTGATGAGACCTTAGAACGCCATCTTTGGATAAGAGGGATGTGGGCAGTTATCAATGGGTGTCTAGTCTCCCAATCTGGGGCAAGATGGTTGAGCAGGTAGTGATACAGCAACTGCAGGCATTTCTGGATGAAACATCTGCCCTTGATCTGTTTCACTCTGGCATCAGGCCAGGATCTGGAGCTGAAACAGCATCACTGTTGGCTTCAGCTAGGTCCCTCACTGCTGATAATTAATCCCTCACTGCTGATAATTAAGATGTTTCAGCAATGTTTGACACAGTTGGCCATGATATTTTGCTGGATCAACTGCAATCAACGTTTGGGATAAAAGGAACCAACTCTGGCTGAGGACAGACTGGCAATCTAAAGCGGGGCAGGCACGCTTCGCAAACGGAGGGAAGGAGCATGTTCAGACATGCGCATCTGTCCGTCGGCTCCGTTGCGTACTTACCCGTCTCCCAGTCGCTTTCCTTCCGCTTTACCCAGACACCGGTTTTTCCCGGTGTTCAGGGGCCTTCCTCCGCATGCCTCCCGCTTCCAAACAGTGTGAACTGGAAGAAGCGGGAGGCATCCGGAGGAAGTGTGAACGCACCGGCAGAAAGTTTTGCGCATATGCGCATGTGCGCATATGCGAAAAACTTCAAAGGAAAACAAAAAAAAAGTGCAGCGACACGCGCGAGCCGCGCGCACTGGCTATGCGGCAGTCTGAACTCTCCGTGGCAGTCTGAATGCTCCGTATCGCCGCTGATCCACATTGCTCTGGCCAGTGTGAACGGCCAGCTCCGTGGGTTTTTTTCCCCGCTCCAGTTCCCTCCGCTTTGCCTCCGCTTCAGATTGCCAGTCTGTCCTCAGCCTCTGTTGGTTTTGTTCTATTGTTGTTCATAGAAAGCAAAGAGTTTCTATTGGCAAGGCAGAGTCAGCTAGTTGGGACCTGCTTTATGGGGTTCCCAGGCGTTCATTTTATCCCCAGTGCTCTTGAATCTATACGTAAGACCTTTAGCCAAGCTAATCAGGAGCTTCAGAGAAGGATGTAGATCCCATGGAATTGCAACTGCTCTCCACATGATAGAGATCAATTCCCCTGGAGAAAATGGCTGCTTTAGAGGTGGACTCTATGGAATGATGCTCTCCACTCCCCAAACTCTGCCCTCTCCAGGCTCCATCCCCACTTTTCCAGCCATTTCCCAACCTGGAGTTGGCAACTCTACCACCCACCTTTATATTTTATTATCTAAGCTTTCAGTGTCTTGATTCTGTGGTGAAATAGCTGAGGGTAAACAAACTAAAGTTTAATCCAGACAAGGAGGAGGAGTTGTTTGGGAAGGCACGATGTTTGGGTGGTGTTGCTTTTCCAGAGCTCCATGTGTTGTGTGTGTGAAGTGCCGTCAAGTTATGATATCCCATCTACTCTGAGTGGCTTATTTCTCAATTGTGCTCAGTGTAGCTTTCACTTCACTTTCTAAAACGGTAGATACTTTTAATGAAGATTCTTCTTTGAAGGAAACTGTCATCCTTTCATCTCTTCTGTATAGTTCTTCACTGTTCCCATCTTTATTTCATCCTGTTCAGTTAATGTTTTCCCATATTGCTCTTTCAGCATGCCTAACCATACTTTAAATTTCCCCTTGATTTCTTGGATCTTGTGGAACACATCTCTTGTTCTTCCTTTTTTATTGTTCTCTTCTATTTCTTTACACTGGTTATTATAATACTTCTCTTTGTCTCTATGTGCAAGGTGTTGAAATGCAGCATTTAGACTTCTGATTCTATTTCTGTCACCTTTTACTTTTGCTTCTCATCTATCTTTAGCAATTTTAAGAATTTCATCAGTCATCCATTGCGGCTTTTTATTTCTTTTGGCTGCAGGAATAGTCTTTGTGTATTCTTCCTCTGGTTTCAACCCATATTTCTTCTGGTTTGCATTCATTTGAACTTAGTAATGCAAATCTGTTTTTTACATGGTTGTTAAACTCTTCAGGAATGTTTAGATTGCATTGTGGCGAGTTTTTGGTGTTTTTCTTCAGCTTTATTCTAATGTTTGATATCAACAGTTCATGGTTTGTACCACAATCAGCTCCTGGCCTTGTCCTAGCAGAGAGAACAGAACTTCTCCATCTTCTGCTACCAGTTATATAATCTGTTTGATTTCTATATTGGCCATCTGGTTATGTTCTACAGCTAGAAGGGGTTAAGCTCTCCTTAGTAAATCAAGTGAAAAGCTTGTTGGTGCTCTTGGACCCAGCCATGTTGATGGATAAACAGGTTGATGCCATTATGAGGAGCACCTTCTTTCAATTACATCTGGCTCACAACCTGGCCCCGTATTTAGACTCTACCAACCAAGGTACTATCATATATGATCTCTTGCTTGGGGAATGACTTGGAGCAAGGGTTCTTAAAAATATATATATATATATATAGAAAAACAGTGGAGGTACAGAAAAGGGAAAAAAGAAAAAATGGTTTTAATGCATAATTACATTTGTCAAAGATAATCATGCAATATATAATGTATAATATATTGGACAGAGAATAATTTCCCTTTCTTTCCTTTCATTATAATTTTAAGGTATTATCTATAAAATATAATAATTCTTATTTCTGTTGGGGTACAATTGTATTCATTATTTAAGTTTTAAGTTTCAAACTTAATAACTAATCTATTTGGACTACAATAGTTTCATCATTACTATGTATTCAACATAACATATTTTCACTACTTCTACATAGTCATTAGAACCTTTAATATATAAGTAGTATATCATGGTGTAAAAGGAAGTTTATTATATATCTTATATACAGAACCCATTTATATTTGGAATATTGCATTTGGAACAGATTTTAATTCTACTTCTATTTCATTACCATAGATTTGTATATGATATTTTCTCACTTTAAGTTTGTCTCCTGCTAGCATAAAACACATAATACATACTCCATCTTTCCTCACATATAATAGGCCCATTTCTCAAATAGGTTGTTAAATTTGCCATTACTGCATATTCAGCAAGTTTATTTTTCCATTCTTCTAAATATGGACAGACATCTAGTTTCCATTTTGCTGCATAAATAATTCTAGCCGCTGTCACCATGTATTTCAATAGCTCTTCTAAAATTTTTAGTAATTTGTTAGGCAGAACTCCTAATAGCATGCTCTTGGCATCCATTGGATATTTAAACTAATATATTCTGCATTTTTAATGTATTACTTTCCAATTCTTTTTGCTTTTTTAAAAGTCCACCACATATGAAAGAAGGTTCCATCTATGGCTGTGGTCATACCGGCAGCTTGGTGCAATATGATGCCACCGCTAATTGAACTTGTTTAAAGTGTTGCGGGCATATCAGGTTACCCAGGCAGACATCCCGTGGTCAAGCATCCACATTATTGCAGCGCCTCAGCATATGTAATTTGGTCTCCTTTCTTTACAGTTGTTATTATTCTTTTTTCACTTTCCTTCCTAAGACAATACACCAGATATCTGCCAGGTTTATTCACGTGTTCAAAATATCTTTGTGTTAGAAATTTTAATTTTTTCTGTACCTCTTCTACTTCTAACACATCTAATTGTTTTTTTTAATTGTTTAATCTCTGCTAGTGTTTTTTGTTATGATTGTTTTTATGTTCTTGTTCCAATCTCTGAATTCTGTATGTTATTATCTTAGTTTGTTTCTTGCTTTTTTTTAGCAGCTCGTAGAATTCCTCTGATGAAAGCTTTACTTGTTTCCCAAATTGTAACTGGAGACATTTCTTCTGTGTGGTTTATTTTTAAAAAAAAAAACTCTTCCAATTTTTTTTTACACTTATTTACAACATCTTCTTCTAATAAAAGAGTATAATTTAATCTCCTTCTTTTTGATTCTCTATTCCATTGCAAGACTCCTTCTATGGGATCATGGTCTGCAAATATCTTCAGCTGAATCTACTTTTTCTAAATTCATTATCAAGCCTTTTGATCCCCAACACATGTCTATCTTGAATATATTTGATGTCTGTCTGAAAAGAAGGTCAAGTCTCTGCCCTTTGGAAGTTTGGTCCTCCAGGAGTTTGCTAATTCCAGCATTTCCATGTATTGAAGTACATTTTTAGGTAATTTCCCACCTTTAATATTCTTTGATCTGCCTTTTGGGGGGGTCTAATACTCTGTTCATATCTCTGAGAATTATTATTTCCTCATCTTGGAAATCTAGCATAGTTTGGCAAAAAAATCTTTTAAAAGTTTAACTTTAATCTCATTTGGTACATATATTGCTGCTATTGTGCATATTTTGCCTTCCAGGAGCCTCATTTTTAAAATGAGGTATCGTCCATCTGAGTCTCTTAATTCTTATAATACTTCTAAGTGTGGGTTGTTCATGTATATGGCTACTCCTCAAGGGTTCTTGAGCTATGGTCTACACATCCCTAGGGGGTTATGGATGGGCTTCATGGGGTCTGTGAACTGGACTCAAAAAATGATTTCCCCTCTATTCTATCGCCTTCATGTAGCTTTGAAAATTGTCTTTGTGGGGGGGAATTATTTTAAGCATCAGATTATGTTATTAAAGTACTGTTTCATTTCCAAACAAGTGTGGGGTGGCATAGGATGTAGTACACCGCCAGGTAACGTAAGCAAACACTTCTCACTGTTGCCATGTATTCTATAGTTCCCATTGATAGGAATGAAAGAAAACGTACCCTCCCCACTTTCTCAAAACACTTGGTGGGCACCCGGAAAGATGTCAGAGAGCCCCATGTCACCCAAGGGCACCGTGTTGGGGATCCCTATTATAACAGAATGGTACATGAAGATGCTTTAGAACAGTGAGCAGGAGTTAGGACTTATTGTCCTCATTGTCTTTCTTCTTATGTATGTGGGTGTTGGGGGGGCAGTTGAGTGTGAATGTGTGTGGGGGGGGGGACTGCTTCGCTTCTCACGCTTAGCAACTGTTTTCCTAAGACACCTCCCGCCTCCTGAAGCGGGAAGAATGTGAATGACCTTGAATGCCTGTTTCTGCTATCTTGGCTGCCATAGATAAAGTAACGGGAGAAGTGCAGGTGGGAGGAGGAGGGCCTGCAAGGAGCATTAGGTTTAGGCAGGCTGCATAAATTGATTGATTGGATGGGTCACTGGGGGGGGCTTGCTTGAACCCTATATAATTTCAGGACTGGCACCAAAATCATTAGTTCTGACACAGAAGGTCTTAGCTTGGAACATCCTAATGCCTCAATAAACATATCACTACCAAGAGAGTGTTGTTGAGTCCTCGTTTGTCCAAGAGTCTGACAGGACAAAACTACTATGTACAGAATACATTATCTGTTATTTTATGTATTGCTTTGCTCTTACTTAACTGTATTTCTAATTATGTAATACCATTTTCTGCATTGTTTAACATGTCATGTTTAATATTTATGCTTTGTTTAAGGTTTTTGCGACCCTAGCCCTATCACGTTGCTTTTGAGAGGTCTCATCCTACTGCTTGCACTGACTTACATTGTGCATCTTGAGTCTCAGTGAGAAAGGCCGAGTATAAATACTGCAAATAACTTAAATAAAATTGCTTCTCTTTATATACTTCCATGTGTCTCTGCAGACACCCTTCTCCTTGTGGTACCTTCTCTTAGGAAGAAGTAACAGCTAGATCACAGGTTCTCTGGATTGGTTGGCCAGAGTGGGTGTAGGGGACACCTTTTATATCTTTGTGTTGGTTTTTCATTTTTGTTTTTACCTTGGGTATTTATTTATATCTCAATGATTAACTTACTTTTTATGTTCTTGTAGCTTGCTGCTATATTGTTAGCTGCCTTGGGTCTAAGGAGAGAAGGTGGAATATAAATGCTTTCAATTAAAAAAATAGCTCCTGTGCTGCTTTTTGATTAGAAAAATGAGACACCAGAGGGGAAAGAAGAAGCAATCCTGCCGCTTCAAAGGGCACACAGACCATCTACTTATGCACAGACACATTTTGGGGACAGGCCAGACAGCCTGCTTGAAGTATTGGGTGGGGGGACTTGAAGGACGTTGGCATCTCTTTAACCATCAGTGGATGACAACAGAAGACCAAAACCCAGCAGGAAGTGGGCAATATGATCACAGCCTTGCAAAGAAAGTCTTCAGTGTGGTCTGTGGAGCTGTAAGCCAGGAAAATTGCAGGAAACCTTCCATTTGGGTTAGCACAGAACTAACCCATGGAAGTCACAGGATAAAGACTGCTCAGCGAAGAGCCAGTTTGGCTGCAGTCCCAGTGGCACAGCCTTGGAACTTTCCACAGACAGCTCCTTGTGCGGCACCTCTCCTCGCCTTGATGTGTCCAGCAGCAGCAACAGCTCATGCAAACACAATGCTGGACTGATAAAGAAGACTCTCTTTCCCTCTCCACTGTGGATCTGCTGGGTGACCTTCGACAACTCATTTCCTGGCTATCTGTCGGGCTTCCGTTCCTAGTCTGCCCCTTCAGTCAGGAAATTTTGGAGGGCAGAGGGAAGGACAACAGCATTTCCTGTCTCCATCACCGGAACCCGAGCCAGGCAGAAACCAACCTCTCTTCTCCTCCACAAATCCTGACTGCCATGGTGACTATCACTTTTGAGAGTTAACATTTGTGTTTTTATAGTGAAATAGAAATAAAATCCAAGATGAAGACACTCGGACACCATGATCAGGAGAAGCTGATTTTAATGACGTCAGACTTGGCCTTAGTAAATTTCAAAAAGCAAGTGCCAAGCCCCGATTCTACTGGGGCCCGGTCTTTTATTCCAAGGGGCAGGAATTTACAGAAGAGAAAGGGGTTAGTGTCATCTGTGTACATTTTGCGTAATTTTCGTAAGCAAACCATTTAGTTACAATCCTGCGCATGTCTAATACAGTCAGACTAGCTGGAATGTTCATTTCAAGTTATGTTGCGAGCTACCAAAATTCTCACGGTCTTCTCTCTTGAGCTATCTCTGATAGTAGCAAGCAAAACAATAGGCGCTTGTATGTTTTTTGCGCTCTTACACATGCGTTTCAAGTAACATCAGAGAATCGTGTGTTTTCAGCCTTGCAGTTTTGTAGCTTGCTAACTAAACAGTGGTTCTGAACAGTGGTTCATATTATAGCTTTTAAAATTCTGTTCCTTCAATAGCTAATGATATGGACATAGAACACAGGACAGAGAAGTGACACAACAGAAAGGAAGAGGGTCACGAAAAAGGAGAAAGTGAGAAGGGGCCTAATGCAGAGTCCCCTCTCTCAACTGACCCTTCCAGCCTCCGGTTTTGAGACACAGGGTGGCCACTTCTCTCAGAGTGAAGCATTATTTCCCTGATTTTCATCATTTTTAAAAAATTTCAGTTCAAAACTCTATATGGTGGGAATCCTCAGAAAACTATGCAAGGTATAACGGCAGCCAGAATAGCTTACGCTTCACATTGGAAAATAGACTCAATACCGGACAGGTTGGAATTTATACAGAAACTTTTAAATGTGGTGGAAATGGATAATTTGACTATCAGGTTAAGAGGTAAAAATGTTGAAAGGTATGATGCTACTTGGTCCAAACTTTATATTTGGTTAAATTCATATTGTTAACTGGTTAATTTAATTTTGTGTTATGTAAATTAATTCTTAGTATCGTTCATTATGTAAAGGCTTATGTATTGGTTTGGGTATTCGAGTGTGTCTTTGGATGATGTCTCACTTATAAGATGTTTTTGATGGCTGTTCCTTCTTTATATTTGAAACCTATAAATAAATATTTTAAAAAAGAAAAAAAAAGAAAACTATGCAAGATCGCTCAGAATGTAAATATATTTAAGAAACCAAACAGCTAAAAAAGAAAGCTGCAGGAACGGCTAGTTTCCCCAGGTGTCTTGTTGCCTCCTTTGGACCCGTAAGAAGTGGAGAAGATGAGTGTGTCTAAGCTGTTTGGGCCTTCAGCAACTCTGCTAGAGATCATGGAGCTGTAGGTGCCCCCACGAAAGTGTCCCACTGAGGACTCAGAACCAAGGGTGTTCGATAATCGGCCATTTTGGTTGTGTTCTCCTGCAATCACAGGAGTCAAAACAGTGACTCCATTTGCAACTTGAACAGCTTGAATGTGTCTAGGGCTGTCAAGAGGTCTGGAGAAAAATGTTCTGGACTTTTAATAGAGGTGTAATGTATGGAAATTGGCTCTGGAAGCTTTTTATGGCATGGAGGTAAATAACATCCCATTAATCATCTGTTAAAGGGGCAGGACATTATTCTTCAGGTCAGCTGACAACCCTGCCCCTCTGAGGATTACATCTGGCTACACTTCTCTGACAAGTTTAGACCTTGCTCAAGGAAGGAACCATGTACCTTGGCATCCTGACTTTAGTTGACATGCCATGGCAGATGTTCCTAACCTAGGGCTGCCGAGTCCCCCCGGGGGGTGGGGAATCCCCCGCTATAGGGGTCCCCAATCCACCGGTCCGGATTTGGCCGGCAGGGGAAACCCCACCACCAAAGCGGCCCAATCCAACCGACTGCCGGAGGTGACGTCATCATGCTGGGCCCGTTGCCGGGGCGATACTCTAGCAATCGCCCATAAAACTCTATGGTACCATAGAGTTTTAGGGCGATTGCTAGAGCGTTGCTCCGGCAACGTGCCCAGCGTGATGATGTCACTTTTGGGTGATATCATCACACCGCCCCCACGCAAAGCACGCGCGCGAGGCCTCAAGACCGGGACTCCCCCACTGAGAAGGGTAAGTAACTTGGCAACCCTATCCTACCCTAAAGCTGATTTGTCCTAGTGATGGAATTGGATTTTGTGGGTTTATTCCCAGATAATATACTAAACAAGAAGGGGGACCCGTGATACTTGCGGGGGGGGGGGGGGGGGGAGAAACTCCACGTGGAGGAGAAGGAAGCAGCTGCAGGTGAGCCTTATTTACTTCCAACTGATTTCTGTGCTTTGAGACTGATGTAATTATCTATTTAACCAATTGCTTGCTGAGCAGAGCAGAGACGTGACAAGAGGGGTAGTAGAGCTCAGTGAGGTTGCATGCAAATGCACATGCTTTACAGAAAGCCAATCACTCTGCATGGCATGATCAAGAAGGAATACAGTGAAGTAACCTTCCAAACAGGCAGAAACAGGCTGATGAACAGTTGAACTGATCACTGAAAAATTAGGCCCCGGTTTACAAACAGGGCATGAGCCAAACTGGCAGGTGTTCAAGCATCCCTAGTGATCTGCCCCCCCCCCCCCCCCCCCAATGTTAGATACCAGTTTCGAGAGGAGTGATTGATTACTTGGAGAAGAGTTCTGTGGCTACTTCCCTTTCTTGGAAAACCTGAACTGTTTTTTGTAGAGAAGGACGGGGCTGGCTTTGGACTGCTGGTCCCCTGAGAAAGCCTGGGCATTTTTTCAGAACTCATAAGGCACACGGATGTAGGTTCAGTGCAATTTGGATGATTTCCTTTAATTCCTGGGGCATAATTCGTAGATAGTTAAATTCTGATGACAGAAGTTATATGAATGACTCTGACCTGTGGTGCCATGTAACCTAACCTTACTGGGTAGCATGTACCGCCCGCTACCGTTTCTGCTCGGAACAGCAGCCGGCCTTGATGGGCGCCATATTATGTCCCGTGGAGTCTAAATCCACAATCCTCAATTAGCTATTTCAGCTTGGGTTGCCCCCTCGCCTAATTTAAGCCATCCAGACTGGCTTGGTTTTTAACCATCTGGATTTTTCCAAGTTCACCCTGAATGCTTGTCAGTGGGCAGCTGTAAGCGTGCATACATTTAAATAAATTAACATTTCCAAATGAGCTGTGGACAAGGGCAGATTAACCATAAAGCACTCCAAGGCAACTGCCCCCCCCCACATTATTTTAAAGGCCCGCATCAGGGGGCCCTTCTTTCAAATCAGATCATGCCTTATTGCAGGTAGTTACGACCTCTCCTCAGCTCAATTAGGAATCAGCTTAGTATTTACGAGTGTTCTCAGTGAGCCTTCAGGAAAATCTGTTTCTCATCTGCGTCTGAGCGTTTTCTCTCCGCTCCTAACGTCGACACATGTGTGCCATGGATGCCTATTACCCTTTTGCCCCCCAGAGAACTCTGTGTAGTTCCCCCCAGGGCTTGCCATGGCTGAGAACTGCCTGGAAACTTTAGCTGCTCCCCCCACAAAAGCAAACTTGCATGAGAACAAGCAGTCACTTTAGAACGGGATGGTACGAGTGAGGGCTTAACATTAAAGGACTTTTGGAGATGACCTGTAAAGCCATCTCGTGCACCCTGAGGGCCGACTGTGCATGTGCAGGATCCCGTTTTATACTGTGAACCACGAGAGAACATCTGAGAGAGAGAGAGATGACCCTCGATTAATAATTCAGACAAGCCTTATGAGAGTGACAAATTTGTGACTCCAAACCAGGCAGTTACAAACTTCCGTGAATTCACCTTGGAGACAGCCTTACAGCCTGTCAGACCAAATGAAGATCACAGCTTTTGTCCTGGGGATAAAATTCAGATTGCGGGCTCCTGCAGCCTCAGTTTGCCTCAGGGCCTTCCTTACAGGGAAGGGAGGAGATGTTTAACCCTTCATCTTCCAATCAGTTTTGCTAACTAAAACCATCCCCCCTTGAATCTCTGTTAGCACTTAAAAAAAAAAAGACATATTCTTTCAAAACACACATTTTCTTTAATTGAAAATGCTAATAACAAAGCACTTATTATTTCAAACAATGAAAGCAAGTGGAGGAGGAAGAATTAAACCACCTCTCCTTACCCTGCATGGCCAGGACACAAGCTGAGGCTACATGAGCCTGCAGTTCACCTTTTACGGACAAGGAAGATGTGTGATCTTCCTCTCATCATTTTGAGCCCTGAGATGCTGGTAGCTACTAAACGGAGCTTAATGGCTCCTGCACAGGCCAAGGGAACCCAAAGGCGTACTGGAACTTCAATAGGAAAGTGATCACCAGGGGAACTTACCTTGCCTGATGCTGTCATTTACACACAAGGCAAACACCTGACTGGACTGCCTGAGCGGTTGTTGTCGAAGTTCACTCTGAGCTCCTTTGCCCCTGCACAGTAACTTCTACACAGCCAGCTTGCAGTGGCTTTTGCCCAGTCCAAAAACCTAAATTTCTCAGTGATGTTTGATGCACACATCTTGAACTATAAAGCAGGAAATCACTTCTGGTCCGTCCTTTCTTTGCACCTGTGTGGTCAAATTCATCCTTTAAATGACTTAACTTCAGCATTGCTTGTTTTTTTCATCTGTGTGGCCCAGGGCATCTATTTCAAGAAGTGATTGCAAGAAATAAGATCGACTGGGATGCTAAAGGCACACGAAGAGCACTAAAGGTAATTTATTCATTTCCTTGTTTACTTCATTTTATAACCCACCTGTCTCCTCAAAGGGGATCCAGACTGACCTACATCGCTCTCCCCTCCTCAATTTAACCCTCATAACTATTGGGTTTAATGTACAAAAAAAAAACACAATTTGCCTTGGAAGCACAGAAGCTTTATCCAGTATCCCCAATCCTTCACGTTTCCCAGTTAAGGGGAAAATGCTGTTCAAACAAATGACAAAGATGACCTGACTCCAATGGTAACAAGAGAAAGAAATTTTACTTACAAAAATAGAAACACATCTTACATGGGATTCATGTAGGTACATTTAACGTATCGTGAACAAATTAACTTCAAAAAGGTTAACTTGCTACAGCTCCAAGCCCAGGTAAGAGAGAAAAGAAGAGAGGTCCTATATAAGATAAAACACAGAAGACAAGCAAGGGCAAAAGAGGCTCACCATCTAACCGATGAGAGGGCAGGGCCAAGGGCACCCCAGTGCGAGAATTCTCTTAACCCTCTCCCTCCCAGATCCTCTTGCATTCAGAGTAACAATATCCAGTGACAACAACCCTGTGAGGTAGGTTAGGCTCAGAGTATGTGACTGGCCCATGGTCACCCGGCAAACTTCCATGGCACGAGGAGGGATGTGAACTTGGGCCTCCCAGATCCTACTCTGACCCTCTAACCACTATACCACACTGGTGCAATCGAATTAATTTAACACGTATCTGGGCAACTTCTTTAGCCATTGCCCACGGTTGTATCTGTCCGCTTTCCTCCCTCAGAGCTAAGTGCAGCTGGTTAAATCATGGGAAATTGGTAGGGAAAGCTTCAATACTTCCCTCACCCTCAAGCCTTTCCCAGTTTGTAAAGCAGCTGCACGGAGCTGCTAATTACTTCTTTTTTTAAAAGAACAAAGCTTGAGTCCAGTGGCACCTTTAAGACCAACGAAGTTTTATTCTGGGTATCAGTTTTCGTGTGCGTGAATACCAGAATTAAACTTTGTTGGTCTTAAAGTTGCCACTGGACTCAAACTTTGTTGTACTGCTTCAGGTCAGCATGGCTCCCCACCTGAATCTACTCTTTTTTTTAAGTGAGGGATCCTAATTACAGATCTCTTGCTTGACAGTTAGGATGACCAAGAGTCCCAGATGGACGGGGGTGGGAGAGACCCCCTTCCCATGCCCTGCTTGGGTCCCCCACTCTCCCCTTGGAAACCAAGTGCTAGAATGGATGGGCCATTTGTTGAGACCAGCAGGGCTCTTCTTATGAACTCAGTGTATGAAACGGTGTCAGACTATTGGCCATTCTGCCCAGCTCTCTCTTTTCCGGCCCCAGTTATGTACGGTAGTTCTTTTAATGCAAGGTCCATGGAATTGGGCTTGGGACATTCTACCAGCCAGAGTGGTGGACTCTAATCTGGGTTTGGTTCCCGACTCCTCCTCCACATGAAGCTTGTTGGGTGACCTCAGGACCCTCTCAGTCTTACCCACCTCTCAAGGTGTCTGTTGTGGGGAGAAGAAGTGAAAAGTACTGGACTTGGGAGGCCGCTGGAGTGATTTCAAGCATAGCTCTTTTATTAGATGGTTCAGCTCGAGGATACCTACGGCGGGCCAGGGTTCTGCTTATATGCACAAAAAAGCCTCGCCCCTGACCTCACCCATACAGCATGATAGGACATCTTTCCTGCCAGAGACTCTAGTTGGTACATTTGAATATTCTGAGCCTCTGATAGGGGGATAACCAGGATCCTAGTGCGCTATTGTTTCCTGGCCTCAAGCTCAGGCTGCTTTCCTGGCCATGTGCTTGGGCCATTACCGGAGCACATGGCAACATTTAGGTTCAAGCAAAGACATAACAGCAAACATTTAGGTTTAAGCAGAGAACATAACAGGAAGGGAAGGCAGTTGCAAGCCATTTTGAGATTCCTCAAGGTAGAGAAAAAGGGGGGTATGAAAACCTTCTTCTCTGCTTCTTCTACCATTGAGAGACGGTCCCTCCCTCAAAAGGATTAGTCTTCTCACCATATTCAAGGAATTGAGTCTTACCTTTATAAAGCTCTTCACCAGGGGTCATTTCGTAGAAAAAGAGGTGCAGGAGCTAATTAGCATAACTCATTTGCATAACTCATTTGCATGTGCCACACCCCCTAACATGCCGGAAGTGTGTCAGAAGGCAACACCCACCCCTCAGGCTCCACTCCACAGGTGAGTGAAACTGACCTGCTCTTCCTCCATTCCCTTCCCCATCCAATACTTTGTGCAATAAAAATAAGCGTAAAGAACCCACCCTCATTCTCTTCCTGCTCCCTTGAAACCACCAGGTTTCAAGTAGACTTGAGATACCCAGGACATGTGCACCACCCATCCCTTCCCCTTCCCCTCCCCACAACAAGACACCCTGTGAGGCAGGTGGGGCTGAGAGAGGTCTTTTGAGAACTGCTCATGAGAGAACAGCTCTAAGAGAACTTGTGACTGGCCCAAGGTCACACCAGCAGCTGCATGTGGAGGAGTGGGGAATCAAACCCGGTTCTCCCAGATTAGAGTACAACTCCTGACCACTACACCAAAATGATGGGGTGGAAACTGCTGAAGGATTGGTGAAATTTCTCCAGTACTTATGTGCCATGTGCCCAGATAAAAAATGGTATACTTAGAAAATTTATATGCCACCTTGAGCAAGTCTCTGGAAAAGCAGCACACAGTCATAAAAGGAACAATGATAAAATTATCAATATTAAAACAAAACATTAAAAGCAATAAAGACCCTAGCAGGGCTTTCCCCAGGGCACTGCGCCTCTGCAGTGCTCGGGGAAGCTGAGGAGGGGGCGGGGCTTGGTCATGTGCCCGCCCCCTGGGCTCCTCACTCCCAGAGCTGCGCTCCTGTGCGCTCCCGCTCCATCGGACCCCTGCTCTTCACAACCCCGGGACCCTTCTATCCAAGGAGCCGCTTTTCCTGTTTCACTCCAAGCTGTCAATCACATTCCTCAGGTGGCCCCGCTCCTTCCCATACCTCCCTAGGAATCGATCCACTCCTCAAGCTTGGCTGAGGGAATTTTCAATTGTAAAACCAACACTGTGGAACAGTGTCCCGGCTGAGGTGTGGAGGGCACATCCTTGCTCCTGTTGATTGCAGGGCGCGTGAAAGAGTCCTGTTTCAGACAGCCTTCTGGAGAAGCAGATGGAGTTTAGCTTTTCTGTGTATGATGTTGAGACTACTCGGTTTTATTGTTTTACTGCAGGCTAGTGTTGTATTTTTCAGCTGCTCTGGGCCTTCAAAGAAAGGTGGGGCATATATAATTTAGTAAATAAATGAAATAAATAAAACTATTGAATATATAAGGTTGCCTTACTGAGTCAGACCGAGGGTTGCCAGGTCCCTCTGACCGCTGGCGGGGGATGGGGGGTAGGGTTGCCAGGTGCAGGTTGGGAAACTCCTGGAGATTTAGGGGGTGGAGCCTGGGGAGGACAGGAACCTCCGTGGGGTACAATGCCATAGAGTCCACCCTCCAAAGCACCATTTTCTCCAGGGGAACTGATCTCTGTAGTCTGAAGAGGAGCTGTAATTCTGGGGGATCCCCAGGTCCCACCTGGAGGCTGGCATCTCTAGACCACTGGTCCACCTTGTCTGCGCTAGCTGAAGCTCCTCGTGGGCTCAGGCAGAAGAGCTTTCCCCAGCCCTTATCTGAGATCTTTTCACTGGAGTGGAAGTGGAACTTCTGTATGCAAAGCATGTGCTTTACCATTGATGATCTTACAATAACTGTCCTAGCACAGTAATTCATCACCAGCAATGGTCCTCTCTTCATACATCAATTACATGTGAATCAGTTCATCTCTTTGGCAACATACAAATGGAGACCCAAAACCTTTTCTTTCAGAGCAAATCTGGAAGGCTAACAAAATTTGTGGCAGGGTATGAGCTTTTGTGTTAGTCTTTAAGGTGCTACTGGATGCTTGCTCTTTTCTACTGCTGCTGCAGGCAGACTAACAGGGCTCCCCATCTTGATCCGGAGCAAATCTGATGCAGCTAATCTTTACTCTTATGCCCCAAAATTCATATGAAGCATAAGGAACGGAGAAGAGGCAAATATTATCCAGTCAGAATCTTCCCCCTGGCACAAAAATGGCATTGCAAGATAGGAAGAGAATTTCTCAAGAATCCAGTTCCTGAAAGTTTGGTCCCACGTGGGCATATGCAGAACTGAAGAAGAAATTATTCCTGTTTGGAGGAAAGGCATTTGGGCAAGAAACTAATTGGTGTGTCTGCACATATCAGAAATCGCGCAATGAAGGAGGATCAGCCCAGATGAATTAAGGAGGACCAGCCCAGATGAGGCAGCGTGGCCCAAGGGCGTGACGGCAGGAACCGAACCAGCCGTTCAGGTGGAAGTCTCTGTACTCACTGTTACCTCTTTCCAAAAGAAGAATTTTAGTGGGCTGCTCAGGAGGGTTTTCTGTACCTTCTGCAGATGTGTTTCCACTTTATGTTGATGCTCCATTCTGCCACTGAGATTTGGATAATTGCAGGGTGCCTGTTGCAGAATCAAGGTGTTCCGTGCCTTTCTGTGTAATCAAAATGTTGATGAGGAGCAGGAAAATGGCTCTGTCCTAGCAGCCATTTGGCTTCTCAGGAATTTGTGCTGCTTGCATAGATATATTTTTTTTCCTTTACATTATCATAATGAAGAGTTTGGGTGGAGTGACAGAGCCCAGAGAAAGCGAAAGGATCTGTTGTGGTCCTCACGAACAGATGATGGGGGAAGATTTACATCCCTCGTACTGTCTTGACAACTGGAGGAGGGAAATGGGGAGTTTCATCCTGAGAAATTCTTGACTGGTATTGCTTGACCCTGAAGAAAGCAGACAGGGAGAAAGTTGATTCCTTTGAAATGTGGTGTTGGAGGAGAGTTTACCGGCTACCGTGGACCACCAGAAAGACAAGTAAGTGGGGCTCTAGATCGAATCGAGCCTGAACTCTCCCTGGAAGTTAAATTAACTAAACTGAGGCTGTCATACTTTGGTCACAGTATGAAAAGACAAGAGTCATTGGAAAACATAACAACACTATGAAATAGGGCTGCCAAGTCAGCCCGGGGGGTGGGGGATCCCCTGCTACAGGGGTTCCTGATCCGCCGGCCAGCATTCGGCCGGCGGGGGGAACCCCACCCCCGAAGTCGTCCAGCCAGGACGACTTCCCCAACGTAATGATGTCACCCGGAAGTGATGTCATCACGTTGGGGGTGTTGCCAGGGCGTTGCCCTGGCAACACCCCCAACGTGATGACATCACTTCCGGGTGACGTCAGCGGGTACACGTGCGTCACACGCGCGCCCGGGAAGCTCCCAGACGATGGAGGACTCCCCCCCGCCGGTAAGTAAAGAAGACTTGGCAACCCTACTATGAAAAGTTGAAAGCAGCAGGAAAGGGAGAAGACCCAACATGAGATGGACGGACTCAATGCAAGACCAGAGCAAGGCTGTTGGACATTTTGGAGGACATTAATTCATAGGGTCGCCATAAGTGACTTGACGGCACATCACACACACACACACACACACACACGACCACCCAGCGCCTCAAACCACTCTTCAGTGTTCTTCAGTGACTATAGAACAGCTAAGTAGTTTGTCACCTTATTTCAAAGCTCTGAGGAGTCAGGAAAGTTAGAAAACCCAGGAGAAATCAGATCAGCACATGTGACTGAATTTAGATCACGCAAAGAAACAGAAATGTGAATACCACTTTAGAATGGTAGGAGAAATTTTTAAAATTGTGCCTTGGCTGGTTAGTAAACCCTGGCAAGCCCTTGAAAGAAACGCACCGTGCAAAGCTTCCTCATCTGGAGCAGAAACCTGGGTCAGCAAGGAGGTACTTCCAGGTCATGTTGTGGAATGTGGACACAGACTGCCGTGACCACAGGCAAGAACAGGTTTCAATGCATTCTGAGAGTAGGGATGCCAGCCTCCAGGTGGGCCCTGGGGACCCCCCAGAATTGCAACTCATCTCCAGACTACAGAGATCAGTCCCCCTGGAAAAAATGGATGCTTTGGAGGGTGGACTCTGTGGCATTGATTGTACCCCTGTCCTCCCCAGGTGCCATCCCCAAATCTCCAGGAGTTTCCCAAACTGGATCTTGCAACCCTACCCCCCTCCACGCCGCTAATGGCCAGGGGAACCTAGCAACCCTATCTGATTGTAATAGGGCCAAAGTGAAGGAGCCAGTTTGTGCACCGTGTGTGCTGGGCCACCAGAAATCCAAGCACTACATTTATACATTTTTAAAGGAGTAGATTATGTATTACGAAGACTCCAGAAGTTTGCTCTCTCCTTCCAGAGACACCAGCCCTGTTAACGCTGTTCTCACTTCAGGGGCAAAAAACTGACAACTGGCAAGAATGTGGTCCCGCAAGGCTTGTTCAAAAAGAGCAGCAAATACGCACCATATCAGATGCATTTCGGGATGCCAGCCTCCAGGGGGGACCTGGGGATCCCCGAGAATTACAGCTCATCTCCAGACTACAGAGATCAGTTCCCCTGGAGAACGTGGACACTTTGGAGGGTGGACTCTTTAGCATTGTACCCCACTGAGGTCTCTCTTCTCCCCAGGCTCCATTCCCTAATCTCCAGGAGTTTCCCAACCTGGATCTGGCAACCCCACCCCCTGTGGGTGGCCAGAGGGGACCTGGAAACCTTATAAAATTATGAGGACCTGGCAACACTAGATGCATTATAAAGTGAAGTTAAGATGTTGGTTTTCTAGTTTACTTTGTTGCAGCCCCTCATCTCATTTTTTTCTATGCTCAAGGCCGCTGGCACTAGACCCCCAAATAGCTATTTAATATGAAAGTTGCTAAAAACTATAGCTGCTGGGGAAATTGTGGCCAGAATGGTGACTTTCTACACTCTTGGTGGTTGTGTCCTAAAGTCAGTGCTTTCTGGAAATTCATTGTAAATGAAGTTAAGACAATCACTAGGGAATCCCTTGCCTGCTTCCCAGAAGCCAGGTGCCCTCTCTCATTAAATGAATGCAGAAAGAATTGCATTATTATTGGCAACAGCAAGATGCGTGTTAGCTGCACATTGGGAAAGCAAGTACATTACCCTCCATACAAGCCTGGAGATCTCGACTATGGGATTATTTCCTTTTGGGTAAGCTTTATGCATTTAGTTCTAACATACAGACAGAACGCAGTCAGGAGAAGTCTATTGCCCTTTGGTTC
Source organism: Lepidodactylus listeri (assembly GCA_029233225.1). Classification (NCBI taxonomy): domain Eukaryota; kingdom Metazoa; phylum Chordata; class Lepidosauria; order Squamata; family Gekkonidae; genus Lepidodactylus; species Lepidodactylus listeri. Next base: position 14,816,695 of record JARCFY010000017.1, on the reverse strand, counting down.
CCAGTCACTTCTTATCTAACTAAACATTACGTTATCTCCCCAAACAAATTTTTACCATGATCTTATTTACTTCTGACTTGCCTGATGTATATGAGCGCTGAGTCGTTATGTCTTTCCTCTTCGTAGCTAAAAACATTGTAAGCTGGTTTGAAATATTGACTGTACAGATCTGCTTTACAACTACCACACGGTGTTTCTGATTTATCTTGTATTTGTTTTTATGATCCTGGGGAGATCTTGCTGTCCTCTATATGGAACCATTGCTCTGTCTATTTTTTGTTTGGCTTTGTTTTCCTATTGAAAAAATTGCTAACAGAAAATAAATGTTAAAAAAAAACGCTCAAGGCCAACGAAAGTACCTAAATCGTCCACTAACCGACCATCATAAACAACGCTTTCAGAATATTTCTGTCCTGTATCACTATGTGGGAGACTCACTGAATAGTGCCCCAGAGAGACCAAAACCACGCCCTTGGCAACAGTAGCTAGGCATCAGCTCCACCGGTGGGCACTCCAGAGGTCCGCGTTCAGACTTCCCTCACAGAAATACAATCACTTTGCATTTGGTTCATGACTTTCCAGTCTCTTTAATATTAAACATTACCTTTTTATACAGAACTATTATTTCCCCTCTTTATATATACTTCTATATATAACTTTCTACGCAGGTGTTTAGCTGTTTCTCCCCACGATGTCTGCCCAACTCCGATTTCTTTGCTTGCCAAAGGCATTCACGGTGTGAATCAAGGCAAGGAAGAAAAGGCGAAAGAAGGGGGTCTAAAGCAACTGCTTCATGTTATCTGAGACATCCTTGGAAAAGGGACTGTTGTGCGGAGATTATGTCCCCGTTTCCCCGGCTCAGAAGGACTTGACTTCTCTGCCTTGAACCTTCTTGTCTCCTTGAGCTTAAGAGATGCTGCTGAGGCAGTTTCCAAAGCTCTAAGGGCCAGACGGAGGTCTTCATTTATTAACGGACTTTAGGGTTGCCAGCTCTGGGTTGGGAAATACTTGGAGATTTTGGAGGTGGAGCCTGGGGAGGGCGGGGCTTGGGGAGGGGAGGGACCTCAGCAGGGTATAACGCCATAAAGGCCACCCTCCAAAGTTGCCATTTTTTTTCTGGGGAACTGATCTTGGTTGAGTGGAGATCAATTGTAACAGTGGGAGATCGCCAAATGCCACCTGGAGGTTGGCAACCCTACCAGACTTAAACATATTTGCCAGTGATTTTGTGGGTCTTCATTTACCTGTTCAGGGAGCGAAGGCAGCATGGCATAGCCCAATCCCGTCAGATCTCAGAAGCTAAGCAGGGTCGGTACTTGGATGGGAGACCTCCAAGGAAGACTCTGCAGAGGAAGGCCATGGCAGACCACCTCTGCTTCTCACTTGCCTTGAAAGCCCCTTGCTGGGGTGGCCTTCAGTCATAAGCTAAGCCCAGGAAGTACTTGGATGGGAGACCTCCAAGGAAGACTCTGCAGAGGAAGGCCATGGCAGACCACCTCTGCTTCTCACTTGCCTTGAAAGCCCCTTGCTGGGGTGGCCTTCAGTCATAAGCTAAGCCCAGGAAGTACTTGGATGGGAGACCTCCAAGGAAGGCTCTGCAGAGGAAGGCCGTGGCAGACCACCTCTGCTGCTCACTTGCCTTGAAAGCCCCTTGCTGGGGTAGCCATAAGTCAGCTGCCACTTAATGTCACTGTACATACATACATTTATCTGTTCCCCTGGCATGAACTTATTTTTTTAATGGCAAAGACTGCTGCTTTTGATTCAGGGCCCTGAAGGCCTTTGACTTCAGTATGGCCACACCTAAGCTATGCAGCACAGAGTATGTCTTTTTAGGGCAGAATCTGTTGTTTTCTCTTAGAATCCTAACAATCTTTAAATGCGTTCTCCAAGCCCCCTTCCCCGCCACCCTGCGTGGGCTGGCTTCGCATGGAGAAGGCATTTGTCTCCTTAAATCCCTTCTCCAAGCCAAGCCGGCCCACGCGGGGGCGGCTTGGAGAACACCTGCTCCACCACCTCCATCCCTGGCATGCACGCTCACCCCCCCCCCCCCGACAGCACTGGCCGCAGGAGGCCCACGAGGGGCGCCGCCTGGGCTGCACTGCTGAGTGGGAGAAAGGAGGGCATGTGCAGCCTCCCCCGCCCCCACACCACCGGGCCCCACACAAAACACACACGCACCAAAAGCGCTGGCTGCGGCGGAGGCCCATGGAAGGGTGCCAGGCTGCATTGCCACCACGGGGGAGGGAGGAGAACACTTGCACCTGGCCCCCCACCCCTGGCTGCCTGCCTGCCGACCTGCCCATGGGCTCCAGAGCCCAGATCACACCTCCTCAGAGGCCCTTGTGGAGGGGAGAAGGGGGAAGGGGTGACTCACCTCCAATGGCACGAGCTATGCAGTGGGTGGCAGCTCCTTGAGGACTTCTTAGGCAGCAGGAGCAAGGACTGCTGGGCGCAGATTCCAGCACCCCCTTTATAGGGCTTGCAGGTAGGGTTGCCAAGTCCCCCCGGGGGGCGGGGAAACCCCTGCTGGATTGGTCCATTCCCCGCCGGCCCAGATTGGGCCGCCGGGTGGAACTCGGCCCCTAAATTGCCAGGCTGTGGCGACGTGCCCAGCACGATGACGTTTCCCGGAGGTGAAGTCATCGCGTAGGGCACATGGTGGGGGGGGGACGCTCTATAATCCGAGGGAAAACTTTGCACACACACCAGAAGACTCCCAGGCCAAGTAGGACTCCCCCCGGCAACACGGAAGGTAGGACTTGGCAACCCTACTTGCAGGCCCTGGCGGAGGGGGGCAGGGCCAAGCAAGGTTAGGCAGCATGCACCCCTGCGCTGATGGGGGGAAGCTCCGTGCTGGGAGGGGGATTCAGTGCGCCAAGACAAGTTGGCACACCCTAGAGCAGGGGTGTCAAACTCATTTTTTTATGAGGCCCGGATCGGACATAAATGAGACCTTGTCAGGCCAGGCCGTGTGTGTCATAAATCGTAATGCCAGGTAGCAAAGAGATAAACTTTTCAAAAGACACAAACACAAAGATTTTTTTTTACTTAAAATAAAAACACGCTTAAAACATTAGCACTCTTGCAATATTTTATTTAACCGTCTCTGATAACTGACACTTTTGGCTCTGAATTATTGCTCCAAGATGTCTGTGCTGTTGCAATCTTGGGTGTGCTGTTCAGGTGTGTGTCTGTAAGCTGCAAATTTTGCAGCTACTTTTGATTTATTGACATTCACCACAGAAATCTCATGCCCAGAGTTCTGAGTCTAGGACCCAGGAGAAAACATGAAATGGCTGAGTGATTAAGAGAGTCTGGCGAAGCAAGTTATGATGCAGCAGCAGCAACAGAACTGGAAGCAGGAGATGGCCAGTTCCAGTGCGGGCCTGATAGAAGCCCTCCGGGGGCCTGATCTGACCCCCGGGCCGCATGTTTGACACCCTTGCCCAAGCTGTAATTTGTTGAGAGTGTCTGCATTAAACAACAACAAAGGCTTTGACATATGTTTTGGAAATTAGAAATGTACTATTGGCAAAGACAGTGTTGCATATGCACAAGGTAACTAAAAGGGGAAAGTATAAGAATTGAGTCTTGCAGGTGAACAGGTAACAGGATAGATGGAGAGAGCCTGGGACTGTGGCACAGGTACCGAGGACATCGTAATCCAAAGGTAATCCTGGATCTTTAGAATACAAACCTCACCAAAGGCATTTAAGTAAAGCCAGGTGACATCAGTGACATAAACAAATGTGTGTGCTGTATAAGGACAAAAGGAGTTAGGCCCTCATTTCCACCCAGAGCTGAGAAACATGCTAGTAAGCCATTAGAATTAATTCACAGTGATGTTCTTGGATCAGTACATGTAACATCAAATGGTGGAAAGAGATATTTTAATTTTTCTGGATGATTTCTCAAGGTACTCAGTTGCATATCTGCTGAGGCAAAAGAGGGAAGTTCCCAGATTCCTCAAGCAGAGGCGTCGACTTTTAAAAACCCCGGGGGGGACGGGGGCTCTTGTGCGCGCCCGCAAAGCGCACACTGGGACCATGTCCCCCCCCCCCCCCGGACTGGCCTAGCCTGGCCACTCCTGCCTCCATAGGGCCAGCTGGGCAAATGCCCAGCGTGCCAGGCCAGTCCCGGGGGGGGGAGGCGGCGGCGGCGGCAGCAGCCGGTGGGCGGGCAAACGAGGCAGCAGCCAGCAAGTTCCATATCTCCGCCGCCTCCCCCCCCCTGCTCCTGCCTCCGTTCCTCCGTCCAGCACGCTGGGCATTTGCCCAGCTGCTTCCTGGATGGAGGGAGGGAAGAACGGAGCAGGGGGAGAGGTGGTGGCGGCGGCAGCCGGCCAGCCAGCCAGCCTGGGCGCTCCATTTTTCCAGGGGTGGCTGAGCCCCCCCCCTGGGAAATTTCAGGGGTGGCTTGAGCCCTCGAGCCCCCCGTAGTTTACGCCTATGTCCTCAAGAGAAGTCACTATGGTTTCTAATAAGTTTGGAAGAAAGCCTCAGGGCAGATAATGGTGGTGAGTTTATATCACATCACACACAAACCTTGGCAGAGGAAGGAATCCTGTGCAGGAAGTCGGTGAGTTTTACACATGAGCAGAATGATCCAGGTAGGTCGCCGTGTTGGTCTGAAGCAGCAGAACGAAGTCTGAGTCCAGTGGCACCTGGAAGACCAGTAAAAGTTTTATTCTGGGTATAAGCTTTCGTGTGCACGCACAAAGCGCGCATGCACATAAAAGCTTATACCTAGAATAATTCTTTCTTAGTCTTAAAGGTGCCACTGGACTCAAACTTTGACCTGAACAGACTGGCACTGCTAAAAGGAAACTGAGATCTTCACTGGAGATGAGCAAATGCACGCTCATGGATGCAGGCCTACCCAATAAATGGTGGGGCGAAGCAATCCTGGCTACAAAACATCTCTAGAACAGACTGCCCACAAAAGGGAGCACTCATACACCTTACCAAATACGGGATGGCAAGGTGCCAGACAATGGGACACATTAGAGTATTTGACAGCAAGGCCTTCTGCTATACCCAGAAATGGGTGAGGTCTGTCAGGCATGTGGTTCACTTTGACGAAAGCAGAGCCAGTAGAGAAGGGACGGCATCATGTGACTCATAAAAGGCAGATGATCAGTACCAGTTCTTGGAACTTAACCAGTGCACGGCGATGAAACACTAGAACAAGACATACAACCTGAGAAGGCAGATTCCAAAGCAACCGTGCCAGAGATTCAGAACAGTATAACACAGGAAGAGGAAGCAAGTGAGAATGAGAAGACAGGCGGACTGGACAAGTCTGTGACAGCAGATGAAAATCCAGGATCACACCTCTGATGCTCATTGCAACCGAACAAAGGCATACGAGCCTCACACTTGTCCTACCTTGCAAGGCTGGTGTTACCGTCTGAACCTTCTACCTGGAAGGAAGTAGAACAGATGCCAGCAACCGAAACCAGTAGATGGAAGAAAGCGGCACAAGAAGAGACTGACACAAAAACACAACATAGTCCTTGACGAAGCGATCAGCAGGAAAGAATCTTATTGGATGCTGTGGAGAAATGCATTTTCTCCTGGAGGGAGGTTGGCAAGCAGCCAGCCTCCTTTGAAAAGTTTTTCCCCCCTTTTTGCTTAGGGGGGAGGAGGATGTCTGTCAGTGGCTTTCCAGGCGCACCTCTTAAGAAATGCTAATGGGACTGGCTAGGGACAATAGGAGGGCCAAACTCCCCCCCCCCCCCCGCCGCCTCCCTCCCCCCTCCTCTTAGTGAGGAACAGAGAGTTGGGAATGTCAAATTCTAGAGAGGCGGAAGAAGGGACTTCCTGGAGACAACACAAAAAGAAGCCTTGAGCTGGACTGACTGGGGTCAAGGGGGAGGAGAGGCAGGTTTGTTAAAACCACCTGGCAAGGGGAAGGCGGTCTCTCTTTTCTTTGGGAGGCTGAGCCAGAGGACAGACCTCTCTTGTCTGAGAATGGGAGCGGGCCTCCATTTTGGACTGTGCGGCTGGCCTAGAGAGCTGGACTAACCCTCAAGGTGACGGAGGATCTTTAGAGAACTAGGACAGCTAAGACTAAAAGCCTGTCCTAATTTTAACATCTAGTTAGGGAATATTTTAGAGAGAGGGACAGAGGATTTGCGTTTTAGCCATTTCTTTTGCTGTTCCTCACTTCAGTCTGGCGTGGTGCTAAAAGTATGCTTGCAGACATTTTCTTTTTAATAAATGTTTTAAACTTCTGATTCTGGAAGTGGTTCTCTGTACCACATAGACTCCCACGGTTTTGGACACGCTATTTTAAAGGGGTGTCAGCTAATGCCACCATCCCCTGCCCGGGAGGTGGCTTGGACTGCCTTGGGACACAGGCTGCTTGGAATGTTATGTTTTGATTTCCCCACTCCCCGTTTGCTTATCACTTGCCATTTCACTCTGACCTTGGCAGCTGGGTAGTGTCTTCTGATTCACCTTCCCGCGTTTTCTTATGAGAACTTGTAACCAGTATATTTGTGTGCTTTTTCTGATTTATGGGATTGGTTGCATTCCATCGCAAGACCCTCTTTGAATTCTGTATATTGCTCTGGCTAGGGAACCTTCTAGCCATTACTGACACAGAACGTGTAGATGACCACAACAGACCTTTCTCAATAAAGATCACCCTACTTTAAGGACTCTTGTTTGTGACTGACTCTGTAGGACTCTTACAAGGGGAGCCCCAGGAGGGGGGAAGGCAAGCAGTTGGCAACTGGCTACTCCCCCAGGGGTGTACAAGGCATTAATCTGCCCCTGTGGTAGCCAGGTATTGGGCTAGTGGGAGACACAGAAGCAAAGCCTCAGAGCTAGGAAGGAGAACTGAGGGTCCCGTTCCCCTCAGTGGGAAACCCCTATAGTGAACCGTGATGATAGGATCTACTGGAGAATAAAAGGGAAAAGCTCCTCCAGGGAGTTGGCAACCTCTAGGAGGGCAAGGCGGAATGGGGCCTGCAGACCAGAGTGGGTGTGTTCTCCACAGGTGCAAGTGGGTGTTGAAGGCCAAACAAAATGCAGACAGAAGCACAGAACTCTACAAAGCAAGATTAGTTGCTAAAGGCATCTCACAAAAATATGGTCAGGACTTTGATAAAACCTTTTCACCAGTGGTGAAACCAGGGGTCCATTGGAGCAGGAGCGCACAGGAGCGCAGCTCCGGGAGTGAGGAGCCCAGGGGGCGGGCACATGACCAGGCCCCGCCCCCTCCACGGCTTCCCCGAGCAGGGCAGAGGCACAGCGCCCCGGGGAAAGCCCTGCTAGGGTCTTTATTGTTTTTAATGTTTTGTTTTAATATTGATAATTTTATCATTGTTCCTTTTATGATTGTGTGCTGCTTTTCCAGAGACTTGCTCAAGGTGGCATATCAATTTTCCAAGTATACCATTTTTTATCTGGGCACATGGCCCATAAGTACTGGAGAAATTTCACCAACCCTTCAGCAGCTTCCACCCCATCAGTTTGGTGTAGTGGTCAGGAGTTGGACTCTAATCTGGGAGAACCGGGTTTGATTCCCCACTCCTCCACATGCAGCTGCTGGTGTAACCTTGGGCCAGTCACAAGTTCTCTCAGAGCTGTTCTCTCATGAGCAGTTCTCAAAAGACCTCTCTCAGCCCCACCTACCTCACAGGGTGTCTTGTTGTGGGAAGGGGAAGGGGAAGGGATGGGCGGTGCCCATGTCCTGGGTATCTCAAGTCTACTTGAAACCTGGTGGTTTCAAGGGAGCAGGAAGAGAATGAGGGTGTGTTCTTTACGCTTATTTTTATTGCACAAAGTATTGGATGGGGAAGGGAATGGAGGAAGAGCAGGTCAGTTTCACTCACCTGTGGAGGGGAGCCTGAGGGGTGGGTGTTGCCTTCTGACACACTTCTGGTAAGTTAGGGGGTGTGGCATATGCAAATGAGCTATGCAAATGAGCTATGCTAATGAGCTCCTGCACCTCTTTTTCTATGAAATGACCCCTGGGTGAAACAGTACACTCAGCTTACTTTTGAGCATAGCAGCATCCAAGAAGATGTAGGTCAAACATCTAGATGTAAAGACAGCATTTCTTCATGGAGAGATCCAGGAAGATCTGTACATGGAGCCGCCAAAAAGTTGTATAGACCTCAAGCAACCAAATTTAGTCTGCACATGGCAAAAAGGGTTTTATGGACTAAGACAGGGAGCAAATGCCTGGAACAAAAAATTACACACAGTGCTTATCGCACGAGGCTTCAAGCAAGGAGAAGCACTTTTGTTCTCGTCTACATTGATGACTTGATTCTGGGTTATGACAGACAAATGGACTATAGCAGTGTGGTAAAGTGCCTAAAGAGAGAAGTAGAAATTAAGATGGTTGGAGATGTTTCTTACTACCTGGGCATACAAACTGAAAGGGAGGGAAATGGTTCATGTCTCTCAAACCCAGCACAGAAAATAATTGAACTCTTACAGACGCTAGGTCTAGAAAATGCTGAAACATTGGCAACACCTATGGAAACTGACTTTCTTAAGAACATCAAGATAAGTGAGCCTTTATCTGTTAGATTTTTGTATGCCCTCTTCAGTATGCCAGCTTAAGTAATCAATGAAACATCAGCAGCACTTTACTGCTTTAAGATTTTATTTGCAACTGAATTGTTTTAGATGATTTTATGTGGATTTTAACTGTTATTTATGTACCAACCGGTGTAAGCTTTGTGGGGACAGCAGGGTACAAATTTAATAAATAAATAAATAAATAAGACCAGGGCTATTTTGGGGCAGGAACGCACAGGAAAGGCATTCCGGCTGGCTTCCGAGTTGGCCACGCCTACAACCTCCCCCCCCCCTCAGGTTCCCCAGGCGCCTCGCAAGCCGCGGGGTGCCTGGGGAAGCCAAGCCGATCCAGGGAGGGAAGGCAGTTTAAACTGCCTCCCCCCTCCCTTGGGTTCCCCAGGTGCCTCGCAGTTGCAGAAACGGCCTTCCTTCCCTCAGGTTCCCCATGTGCCCCGCAAGCCACGGGGCACCTGGGGAAGCCAATCCTGGGAGGGAGCTGCACTGTCAGAGGCATGGCCTAATATGCTAATGAGTTTCTGCTGTTGGGTATGGCCTATTATGCTAATGAGTTCCTGCTGGGCTTTTTCTACAAAAAGAGCCCTGAATAAGACAATCAGTTTAGAAAAACCATAAGAAGGCTTCTATATCTAAGCACCACTAGCAGGCCCGATATTGCAACCAGTGCTGGGATGCTTAGTGGAAAGACCAGTGCGCCTAGCAAGAAAGAGTGGGTTGCAGTAAACAGGGTGGTCAGATATCTAAAAGGAACTTTATATTTGAAACTCAAACTGCCCTCCACCAGTAATCCAAAGACAAATTGGTTACATGGATGCCGATCGGGCAGGAGACAGCTTAGACTATGAATACACAAGTGGGTATGGAGGCGGACCAATCTCCTGGGCCAGCAGAAAACAAACTTCACAGAGTCTTCCACAGAGTCTGAATATATAGCAACTGCTGAAGCATGGAGAGAGCTGTGGTGGCGAGACCAGTTACTTAAGGACTTTGGAGGTGATGAGCAAAAGCCAATTCAGCTTAAAGAAGACAACTAGAGTTGCATTAAGATTTCTCAATAAGAAAAAAATGGCTGCATGTACTAAGCACATTAGTGTGAAGTTTCACTTAGTGAGCCAGTTTGGTGTAGTGGTTAGGAGCGTGGAGAACTGGGTTCGATTCCCCACTCCTCCACATGCAGCTGCTGGTTGGCCTTGCGTCAGTGACAAGTTCTCTCAGAGCTGTTCTCTCAGGAGCAGTCCTCGAAAGAGCTCTCAGCCCCACCTACCTCATAGGGTGTCTGTTGTGGGGAGGGGAAGGAAAGGGGATTGTAAGCCGCTCTGAGACTCCTTCGGGTAGTGAAGGGCGGGGTATAAATCCAATCTCTTCTTCTTAGTGCGTGACCTAACTGAGAAGGGCATGACAGAGATGGAGTACTGTTCATCAGAAGAGATGGTGGCTGACGTCCTGACTCACTGTCTATCAAGTGACAGATTTAAAAAACTGCCAGATAAGCTGAAACTTGAGAAGTCTTGCATGCAATATTAAGAAGGGGTGCTGCATATTGTAACTCTGCATGCAAGGGGATCTGGGATGGAAAGGGTTAGAGAATTCTCTGCTAAGGCACGCTTGGCTATTGGAGGGTCAGGGATACTGCATAAAGCTTTTGTGCTTCCAGGGCAATTTTTAAAATATATTTAACCCAATAGGATTAGTGTTGTTAAGAGATTTCTCCCCAACCCCCAGTTTCTTCTTGAAATCCAACATTCCTTTTTTTGGGGGGGGGGGGGAATTTGGAGTCTGTTTCAAATCCATTCCATTTTGATCAAAAGTGAGATTTGAAGAGAGGAGGGACAAGAAGGAAAGTCTGGCTAAATTTCAGAATTTCACTCTGCAGATGCTCAGAGAGCAAGCAGTGTCTTACCAGAACTTCCTGCCCTCCAACTTGTCCACGACCCCATGGTAGGGTTGCCAAGTCTTCAAAACTCACCGGTGGGGGGGGGGGGAGTCCTCCTCTCACCGGGAGTTTCTCCTGGCGCGTGTGCGAAGCAGCTTGGTCCTCCTGCAACTGGCCACTGACACTTTTCAAGGCAAAGAGATCAGGAGTATCACCTGCTGATATCGGCCATACAAGCTGCCCTTAAAGGCACAGGGATGGGGGGGGGGCAGAGAAGAGTGTATCATAGAGTTTTGGGGCGATTGCCAGAGCGTCGCCCTGGCAACGCCCCCAATGTGCTGCGTCACTTCCAGTGACGTCATGACGTCGTCCTCGCTGGACGACGTCGGGGGTGGGGTTCCCCCCGCCGGCCAAATGCTGGCCGGCGGATTGGGAACCCCTTTAGCGGGGGATCCCCCGCCCCCCGGGCTGACTTGGCAGCCCTACCCCATGGTGTGTACCATCAACAAAACTTGGAAAGTTCTGAATTTACAAAATGATGCATATTTTAGGTATCAGAAAACTGCAAAAGAGACAGATCTCTTTTGAAAGAGAATACAAGGAACCCTTAGCTGTATCTAAAAAAGTGAGGGGGGTAGGGCTCTGCTCCCCATAACAATTGCTTTGCAAGGATCCACATTTTAACATAAGGATAAATTATGCCAAAAAGTACATTTTATGTTCAGGGGCCTCAGGCCAGCCACTCGCTCGGCTCCAGCTTCTCACATCCTCCGCAGAAGGCCCACTGACCACCACGGCAAGTCTTTGGAAGCATCCTGCAATCACATCAGAAAATGCTACATAAATGTTCATAGGATGTTTAAATGCACATCATTCTCAATGTGGGTAATTATTTTCTATGGGGCAGAGGACTACGGAGTTTGAAGCAGACTCTCAATTGGGGAGAAAGGCGGGGAGAAAGAAGTAAATAAATTAATAAAGCAAGGCGACTTTTGGCCGCATGTAGAATTTGAAGGCTTTCCCTCACCACAGGATAATTAACTACATACAAGAAGAAAAGAGATTGGATTTATACCCTGCCCTTCACTTGAAGTCTCAGAGCAGCTTACAAATCTCCTTTCTCTTCCCCTCCCCACAACAGACACCCTGTGAGGTAGGTAGAGCTGAAAGAGCTCTCTTGAGGACTGACCTTGAGGGAACAGCTCTGAGAGAACTTATGACTGACCCAAGCTCACACCAGCAGCTGCATGTGGAAGAGTGGGGAATCAAACTTGGTTCTCCCAGATTAGAGTCCGCACTCCCAACCACTACACCAGACTGGCTCTCTTTCAGGAGCCCCGGGGTCTTTGCTTTCAAAAGTTAACACTTCTCAGCGCTTCTACTAACAAAATGATTGAGAACACGTGCACAGGGCCTTTTTATTTCCCACTAATGGTGCCATCCTATGCATTTTTAACCAGAACCAAGCCCTCTTGTATTCAGTAGGATTCATTCTCAGGCAACTGTGGAAACTAGACTTAAGTCAGCATCGTTTTCTTTGGGGAGGGACATCTACATTTGGGGGAGAAGGGGAAAGCTCTACCTTTCTGTCCAGCGACTGGTTTACCAAAGGAGTTTCTTTACAATGCTCCCTCTAAGCTGTGGAGTCCTGGGAGCAAAAATTCTACTTCGTGAGCTACTGGCATTAAAGTTGTGAGCGAGCGATTTGGCTGCTGCATAAAATAGTTTGCTCTGGAGCCCTCCTTCCTGGGCTAAGACAAAAATTTGTGAGCCGGAGGCTAAAAAACTGTGAGTTAGCTCACCCTAACTCAGCTTAGAGAGAACACTATTCCACGTCACCCCCCCTTCTTGGAGCCAGGAAAGAGACAGAGAGACAATGGCCACCCTGCATGCTAAGAGAGAGCTTGTTGTTGCTACCAAAAAACCCACACCTGTGTGAATCCTCCTCCCCAGGCTGCCCCCTGGCTGCCATCTTCTCCTCGAAAAGAGGGAGGGCAAAAGATCCTGCATTCAACCGGTGTGTGTTTTTGTTTTTTAAACCCACCAGAGAGTCTAATGTATAGGCCCAGTTATGAAGAGGGGGGAGCTGGAGGCCTTAGAGAGACAGTCCACAAGTGCATAGAGGCTTCAGTAAACCATACAAATCTATCTGAGAGAATCTCTAATTGTCCATTTTTTCCTTCTCTCTAAACTGGGAAACAAGAAAGATGGACAGACCTGGTCAATGGATTCTTATACGGACCCATTCTTATGGATCCCGATCAATGGATTCTTATGGATCCAGTGACCACTCAAGGACTCAGACGGAAAGTAAACGAATGTACCTGGTACAGATGGGCCTGCTTTGCAGGAGAAGGGAGGAGAGAGCCCCCTGCCTCTCTAGGGAGGCCCCGTCTGGCTTACACTGCTGAGTAAAACAAAGATGAGGCAGAGATGGACTTAGTGGGCCATCAACATTAATCAAATTAGGTGCCCCCTGACAAAAGAAATCCTGCCTATGGGCCAGATCTCTGGGGCCTGGAGATCAGTTGTAATCCCAGATCTTCAGCCACCACCTGGAGGCTGGCATCCCTACGTGAGATCAGGCTAGGGTTGCCAAGTCTGGGTTGGAAAATACCTGGAGACTTTGGGGTGGATCCAGGAGAGGGTGGGGTTTGGAGAGGGGAGGGGCTTCAGCATGGTACAATGCCATAGAGTCCACCCTTCAATGCAGCCATTTTCTCCAGGGGAGCTGATCTCTGTCAGCTGGAGATCAGTTGTGAAAGCAGGAGATATACAGGTTGCTTACCTGTAATTGGAGATCTTCGAGTGGTCATCTGTGCATTCACACCTCTGGGATAATATGCGCCTGCGCCGATCCCGATCGGTAACTTCAAAGCCAACGGATTTTCGCGCCAACTCCCCGATCGTGCGCTGGCTCCACTGCGCATGACCGGGGAGGGGCACGAGGATCCCGCCAGTTCCTTCTGACCGCTGCAAGCAGCCTCCAAGAAAGTACAAGGGAGACCGAAAGCAGAGGGGAAGGAGGGCGGGTGATGTGAATGCACAGATGACCACTCGAAGATCTCCAATTACAGGTAAGCAACCTGTATATCTTCTTCGTGGTCTCTGTGCATCACACCTCTGGGAGAATAGCGAGCAATAATTACACCACATACCTGGAGGTGGGTGCTGAAGGTCTCACATCTGAGCTGTCTGCAGAACTGCACGGCCCACCGCCGATCGCTGATGGGTACGGACGTCCAAAGCGTAGTGCCTCACAAACGTGTGAGGAGACGTCCATGTAGCAGCATTGCAGATATCTCCCAGGGGAATGCCCTTGAGAAAAGCTGTCGAGGCAGCCACTGCTCGAGTAGAGTAAGCCCGCAGGGACGCCAGTAATGGCCACTTGGCCAGAAGGTAGGCGAGTTTTATCGTCTCAACAATCCATTTAGACAGTCTCTGAGACGACAGCTTCTGTCCCTGTTTGGGAAGGGCATGAGCGACAAAGAGAGCTGGAGACTTGCGAAAGGATTTAGTCCGATCCAAGTAAAATGACAGGGCCCTCTTAACGTCGAGGGAATGCAGGCAATGTTGTGTCTGGTCCTTGGGTTCAGGATAGAACACCAGTAGGGTGATGTCCGCTTTAATGTGGAAGTCTGAAACTATCTTCGGCAAGAAAGTAATATCAGGAGTCAGGGTCACTGCGTCCTGATGAAAGGTGAGGTATGGCGGGTCACATCGAAGAGCCGACAGCTCACTCACCCATCGAACCGAAGTGAGAGCCACAAGAAACGCTACTTTCCACGAAAGAAGCTGCAGGCTACAAGAGGCCATAGGCTCAAATGGCTTGCCCATTAGCTTATGCAGCACTAAAGGCAGGTCCCATGCTGGAACAGGGGTTTTAACTGTTGGGAAGAGACGGCACATTCCCTTTAGGAATTGCTTCGTAGTGGGATGAGAGAAAACAGAATAGCCATCTATCATTGGATGGTTAACCGAAGCTGCTGAAAGGTAGACATGAAGGGATGCGTGGCACAATCCTCTGTCCTTACAAGACAAGAGGAACCCAAAGATGTCATTCAGTGTAGATGGAATGGAAGGTCGTCCTATTGAAGCAAGGAAAGACAGGAACTTATTCCATTTTGCCTCGTAGGAACGACGGGTAGATGGTTTACGGGCATTGAGGAGGACATTCGCTATGCGAGGGTCCATTTCGGAGGACGAATTAGCCAAGCTGTCAGCTTCAGTCTGGGTATGTCGTGATGCAGCACCAGACCCTTGTACATCCATAGGAGGTCTGGGTTCATCGGAAGGTGAGTGTACAACCCCTCGGAGAGACGAAGGAGAGTGGGGAACCAAGGTTGCCTCGGCCACCAGGGTGTGATCAGGATTGCAAGTGGTTGTTCTGCAAGTAGCTTCTGTACTACCCTCAGTATCAGTGGAATTGGAGGGAACAGGTAAAGGTGTAATCCCGACCAAGAGAGGAGAAGACCGTCCCCTAGGGACGTCGGGTCTGTACCTGCCCTGGAGCAGAAGAGGGAACACTTCTTGTTGTCTCTGGAAGCAAAGACATCCACAGAAGGCTGACCCCAGAGGCTGAAGATTGGGGTCAAGTACCACGGATTGAGCTCCCAATCGTGTAGGGATGCACCCCCTCTGCTCAAGAAGTCTGCTTGCGTATTGAGCTGACCAGGAAGATGACTCGCTACCAGATAGATATCCAGCGATTGGCATTCCGTCCAGAGTTCTATTGCTAATCGGCAAAGACTGCGGGAAACCGTACCACCCTGTCTGTTGATGTAGTACATCGTGGTCGTGTTGTCCGTGAGGACAGCCACCGTCTTTCCCAACAAAAGGTGTTGGAAGGACCGGATTGCGTAGCGGACCGCTAGTAGCTCCAGAAAGTTGATGTGATTGGAGGCTACTGATGGATCCCACTTGTCGCCTACGCACAGATCGCCTAGATGGGCTCCCCAGCCCCATAGGGATGCGTCCGTGGTAATAGTGACTGACGGGGGAGGGTGGTGAAAGGGGGCGCCCGTCTGGAGATTCTGTGGCACCTGCCACCACTCTAGAGCTTGAACCACCGAGTCCGATAGACGGAATCTCTTGGACAGAAGGTGTAGACTTGGCCGGAACCAACGGAGGAACCATAGCTGCAAGGGTCTCATGTGTAACTGTGCGAAGGGAATGACCATGGTGGTTGCCGCCATGAGTCCCAAGAGTCGCAGTATCTGACGAACTGTCACCTCCCGGTTCCTTCCCAGATTTCTGAGGAGGGAAATGATGTCCGAGACCCTGCTGGGAGGTAAGAACGCCCTGCACTGTAGGGAGTCGAGAAGAGCTCTGATGAATTGCACCCGTCTGGAGGGGGTGAGCATGGACTTTTTTGTATTTATTGTCAACCCCAGAGTCTCCAGGGTGTGGAGTGTTAGGGAGACGTGGTCTTGCAGGTCTGATGCTGAGGGTGCGATCAGAAGCCAGTCGTCTAGGTAGGGGTATAGGTGCATGCCCTGCAGGCGGAGGTGGGCCGCTACTGTTGCCATTAGTTTTGTGAAGACACGGGGTGCCGTCGAGAGGCCGAATGGGAGTGCCTTGTACTGGAAGTGACGTGGACCAATCGCAAAGCCTAGAAAGGGTCTGTGGGAAGGATGAATGGTCACATGGAAGTATGCATCCTTCAGGTCCAGAGTCACCATCCAAGAACCCGCTTCCAGTAAAGGTAGAATGATCGGAGGGTGATCATTCGGAATTTTTTGTACGTTATGAACGCATTGAGGTTCCGAAGATCCAGGATGGGTCGAAGGCCCCCGTCTCTCTTTGGCACTGTAAAGTAGCGGGAATAGAACCCCTGTTGGAAATGCTGGGTCGCTACTGGTTCTATTGCATCTTTGCTCAGCAGGGTCTCGACCTCGGATGTTAGAGTGTCGGATGGGGGAGTGACCACGAAGTAGTGTTCCATTGGTATCTTGAAGAATTCTATTCTGTATCCCTCGGAGATGACCGAGAGTGCCCATTTGTCTGAAGTGATGTGTTGCCATGCTGTCAGGTAGGATGATAGACGGGTGGAGATGTCAGAGCGAGGGTGGGAGTCAAAAGCTCTGTTTGCTCGGTTTGGGGGGTTTTGCCTTAGACGCCGGAGTGGTTGGGAAGCGAGGCTTGTTATTGTAAGGTTTATGCAGATAGGTAGATGGCGGCGACCTCTGCCATTGGGGTTCAGAGGGAGGCCTTTGTGGCTGTTTCTTGGACCATGATCTCTGCCATGTTCTCTGTTTCTGCTGCTTAGGTTGAGATACTCCCAGATTGTGGGAAGTCTTCATACTCTTATCAAGCTCGTGAAGGACTGTGTCCGTTGTTGAGCTGAAGAGCCCGTCTCCTTCAAACGGAAGATCTTCCACCAAGGTCTTGGTGTCCTGAGGAAGGGAAGTGGATCTCAACCAGGCATGTCGTCTGATGGACACTGCTGAAGTGAGCGTCTTGGAGGTTACTTCTGCCGAATGCTTAGAGGCCGAGAGTTGAAGCTTGGCCAAAGACATGCCTTCCTTTTGGATCTTTCTGGCATTGCGTAGCTTGTCCTCTGGGAGATGGGCGATGAGGGCAGTCATCTGCTCCCAGAGCGAGTACTGGTACCTGCTCATGCAGGCGGTGTAATTTGCAATCTTTAGGCCCAATGCGCCCACTGAATAAATACGTCTTCCAAAGGAATCTATTCTGCGTCCTTCTTTGTCCAATGGGGAGGAGTGGCCACTACGACCCTTGGTGGAGGGTGTCACAACCACCGAATTGGGTTTGGGGTGGACAAACAAAAATTCTGCCCCAGGCTCCTGGATCCTATACATGTGGTCTAGGCGTTTGCTGGAGATGGGGGTAGATGAGGGATGAGGCCAGGATTCTTTGGCCGTAGTCATCAGGACCGATATGAGAGGGAGGGCCACCGGTGTGGCCGTATCCATCTGTACTATGTCGAAGATGGAGTCTGTTGCCGTCGGAGTCGGTTGGGCCGTGGCCAAAGCCAGTGAATGTGCCATCCTCTTGATCAGTTCTCCGTAGGGTTTCACATCCTCGGAGGGGGAGATTGGGAGGTTTTCGGTGACCTGCGTGTCCGGAGACGGGTGCGGAAGTGATTCGTCTCCTGACACAGAAGATGCCGGGGACCCCGGTGCCGAGTGCTCGGATGGTGAAAGAGGGGTCGGACTTGACAGGTCTTGTGTTGTCGGCAACGGACGAGGATCGATGTCGGGCATCCGTTTCGGAGGTACTGATGTAGGTGTCGGTGTCGGTACTGATGCAGGTTCTCAGTACCGAGACACTCTGGAAGAGGTGGATTGTCGATCCCATTCGGTGGGGTACCACTGGGGTGGAGGTGGGTAGGAGCCGTAGAGGTATCTCCACTGCTGGATGTC
This sequence comes from Lepidodactylus listeri, assembly GCA_029233225.1. NCBI lineage: Eukaryota > Metazoa > Chordata > Lepidosauria > Squamata > Gekkonidae > Lepidodactylus > Lepidodactylus listeri. The sequence continues at coordinate 14,798,876 of JARCFY010000017.1, read as the reverse complement.
CCACGGCACCGGTGGAGCCGGAGAGTGGTAGTCCTTATCCCCTCTCGGTGCCGATGGTGGCTTTGCCTCGGCGTCGGGGGTATCCCGAGGGACCTGTGTAAGGTCTATGTCGAGGTCGGAGTCCGTCAAGGTGATCGGTCGCGGCATCGGGGAGATCGATCTACCCCTGGGTCGCTCGCGATCTATTGGGTCAAGCTGGCCGAGCCTGGGCTGGGCTGAGTCGAGCGCCCTGCGCGTCGACGAAGCACTCAAGGACTTCTTGTGCTTCAGCTTGCCCTTCTCCTCCTTGCCCTCCCTACGCTTTTTAGCAGGAGTATTGGGCAAGGGGAGTGATCTCTTCGGTGCCGGTCTGTCGGTACCGATGCTTCGGGATGGAGACGGCATCGGTCCCGTCGGTGAAGAGGCCGGAATTTCGGAGGAAGACATCTTCGGAGACAAGGCAGACTCGAGGAGGGCAACCCGGAGCCTCGCCGCTCGGTTCTTACGAGTCTGTTTAGAGAAAGCCGCGCAGCTAGCGCAGGAGTCGACTCGGTGGGACTCACCCAGACAAAGAAGACACAGGGAGTGTTTGTCCGGTGGGGCTATCTTGCTGCCGCACTGCAGGCACCTCTTAAAGAACCCCCACCGCTGGGCCATAGGCCGAACGATGAATGAAGGGAAATTCCAAAATCAAGTCCAGTAGACAGTCCGAGTCAAAAGGAGGAAAGAAATCAGTCCAAAGGCTTTTTCCAAGTTTGTGAGAAGTAAACTACCGACCGGAGCAAGAGAGAAAGGATCCTCACGACGCGGCGGTCAGAAGAGAACTGGCGGGATCCTCGTGCCCCTCCCCGGTCATGCGCAGTGGAGCCGGCGCGCGATCGGGGAGTTGGCGCGAAAATCCGTTGGCTTTGAAGTTACTGATCGGCGCAGGCGCATATTATCCCAGAGGTGTGATGCACAAGAGACCACGAAGAAGATCCCCAGGCCCCACCTGGAGGCTGGCAACCCTAGATCAGGCTAGCCTGGACCATCCAGGTCAAGGAGAGTCAGGAAGGGGTTGCTGTTAGCAGCATCCATGCACACGAGAGGCACTGAATGTCTGGAGAGAAGCCCCAAGCCAAGCTGTTTTGAGCCAAAACCTCTTTACTCGGCAAGAAGGGAAAATGAACCTTTAGGGGGGAAATATGAGTTATCTAATTCAGTGTTACATGCGGGATCCCGGTCGAGGAGACCTGGCTCCCACTTCCTGCTCCCCTCAGAAGACAGCCGTCACCAAACCAACTCCCTCGTAGGCTTGTTGCGAGGGCAAAACCAGATAGGCACAGGCGTGTTGCTCCCAGCTCCATAGATACAGGTGTGGAGGGTGGATGCATACTAGCAGATTGCCTTCTGCTCCGCTCGTGCTGGTTTGGGGCTCTTGGGGAATCCGGGCATGGATCTTTGAGAACAAGAAACAACTCCAAGGAGCAGGGCTGGTGCTGAGATTTGCCCGGAAGCCTTCCTCCGAGGAAAAATGCAGGATGTGTATGCAGTCATCTGACTAAAGCCACGTGGCCCGGCCAGTCTCCGTTTCTGATTGAGAGCCATTATCTAAAGTACGAGACATCATGAAATCATTCATAATCTTGGGAAAATGTGAGCAAGCCCTACCTGAGGTTCCTTCCAACCTTGCCCTTATCTAAGTAGGGCCTGTCACCAGGAATGCTTAATCACCTGCCAGTGCAGCTCACCTTCTGATGGCCAGCTGGTAGTTTGGCATGAAGAGGCCTCTCCCAGATGCATTCCGGACTTGCAGGGACTCCGGAAGCAGTGCAGGCGCCGGGAGGGGGGGGGGGGGATCCAAGCCAACTGACTTTGTTACCACGAGACACAGCTCTAAGGGCCGGGGGCATGGCTTGGATAGAGAGTGTGGGCACAAACTCAGGTTTAAATATTATACTAAAAGAGACTGGCATTTGCAGTTTGCACGGGGAAATCCATCCGTCTGTCTGAACGGTCTGCTGGGTGGGGCCAGCCCAGCTCCCCATAGCAAGAACAAAAACGTTCCCATATGGTGGGCATGGCCAGCCGTGAGTGGTGGTGCATGCTGTGAACTTGGCACTGACACGGCACCGATGACCAAAACTGGCTCTGCGCGACTACTAGTCAGAGCTTTTTGCCCCGAGTGAGGGCCTTGTGTGCTTCCCCAAGAGGGAGCTCTCATCTGTTTGAAAGTCCTTGTGGTGGGCCAGGCGTGACCAAAAGATTTTGTAATGCGTAGGCAGGTCCACTCCTAAGTGGCAGCTATAGTTTTTTTAAAAAATTGGCCAAGACCCTCTGTGTACATTCAAGAGGCAGGCTCAACTGATTATCCTACTCTGGTTCAATCATTCATCTTAAAATGCAAGTCCCTGCTGCAGTCTCACTCCTGTGAATGTCTGCAGACACGGACTATTTGGTGAACTGACAAATGACGAAAAGCTGCCCACGTGGATGTTTAGCAGGCCAAATCCGGAGCGCTGTGACATCAACGGGCCACTTGTCAGTGCAAGCTTCAACGCATGTCCTCCATTGCTCTGAACGATATGTATTGCAGGGAACTGTCAACTCTATAGTCTTTATAACCATATAGACTCTATAAGCAAACACATCAGAGATAGAGTGCAGCGATCTCTCTGTGGCAGGGATCCTCAACCTTTTTGAGACTGTGGGGCACCTTTGGCATTCTGACATGGGGCAGTGCATGCAACCCCAAAATGGCGGCCATGGGTGGTGGAGCAAATCACAAAATGGCTGCCAGAGGTGAAGTCAACCACAAAATGGCAGGAAGCAAGGTTTCATATAACTCTAATAGTACCTCTTCAACAGTTCCAAGTAGAAGCTCTGTTTAATAAGAAGGAAAGGAGATCACAAACCGCTTTGAGGTTGCAGCCACACTGGAGGCTTGGCACGATCTGGCCACATCACTGTTTCCGGCAGTTTAAATAGTTGCAGGAAGTTTTGATCAGATATCCCACCCTGACCCAGCTCCATTGCGTGCTGGCCCCATGGTCCAAATTGCTGCAACATCCTTCCCCCCCCCCTTCACCCATGCACATGATCGTGTATCCGAAGCGCTGGCTCCTTTTTGACAGCTCCACAATCCCTCTGTCAAGTACTCCGGCACTCTCTCAGCCTCCCTCCCTTCCTTGGAATACACGGGGGAGTTTTGTGCAGTTACATAAGAGTAGTCCCAGTTACTTCAGTACAGTTACCCTTGTGTCAATGATGGGATGCTCTCAAACCAAAACTCTGATGCAGAAACAGGAGAGAAGGGGTTTTTTTGGGGGGGGGGATCGTCCCTCAAAAACAACTCCCCTGGGGACTCCCAGTCTGGAATGACTACTTGGCCCCCGTGACTGACAGTGCCAGGGGCACTCATGCACACATCGCTACCTGATCCAAAAAGGGGGGGGGGGGAAGAGAGGCAGAAAGGGATGGGAAGGTTCAGACTTCCCAAACGGCTTGACTTTGCAAGAGGGGAGTTCAGACATCCGGAAACATGGGATGAATGTGCAGGGAATCCATAAGCGGCTATTTACTCCGTATCCAACTCATCACACAACACGGTGAGTAGGACCAGGGAACGGCTGCCGAATGTGGCTGTGTGACCACGCCCACTTCATCCGGAAGGGAACAGCAGCTATATCAGCCCAAACTGCCCGTCTGACCACAGTCTGAGACGCCGAGTGAAGGGCGGGATATAAATCCAATCCTCCTTCCTTCATAGGATGCCTTCTAAATTGCACAACCAGCCAGAAGCTCTGCTGGGCAAAAGCCCCACCCACTCTCTCCAGCACTTGGCAGGCAGCAGGAAAGGTCTTGCAGGGGCCATGGGAGGAGCTGGGAGCTGGGCCTCGACTGGCTTTCCCCTGCCTCTGAAAGGGGATTTGCCCAACAAATACTTATGTAGACTTTATGTACCCTGCCGCAAAATAAAATAAAAATCCTACCCAAGGGCTGCCTAGACCTGGCACCTAAAGAACGTGGATATGGCACTCTGGGTACTTTTTAGTTTGAGCCGACGGGTGACTCTGTTGTGCTTTAGCGAGTCCTGGGGAGAGAAAAGAACAGGGAGCTCTGCAAAGTCACGAAGTCTTCACCTCTGACTACTGGAAACCCCCTGGGGACCTTGGAGGCTTCGCCATGCGGTGACCGCACCTGCTCAGCCCAGCGTCTCAGCGATAAGGGCCCCATGCTCTGCTCTCCAGAACTTGCACAGATTCTCAGAACAGAATGACAGGAAATCTCCCAGCGGGCAGCTGTTCAAGAGGGCCACTGGCAATCAGGAGCAAGCTTGCAATATCGTCTGAAGCATATGGTGGCTGGCGGAACCTGGTTCACACTTACAAAATGAATACCATCTTAAAAGGTCCCACCCATGTGAGAGCAAGAGGAAAGCTTGAAGGGCACCGTGAGTCCAGAGTACGATGGTCTTTGCGTAGCGCTGCCTAGTCACGTGCCCTTCCCTCTATCCTTACCACCCCAGTCCTATCGTCTTCTAAGAGTCCCCAAGTTGTGTGAATTTGTGACCGTCCATTTGAGAGAATCAAATGATGACTGCAGCACCCATTTGCTTTTATTATACGCTCCCTTAAGGAACAAATGTAAAAAGAATCCTTTCCGTTTCTGAGTATACGCCAAATGTTTTCGTGGGCAGGCCTTCATCCAGTTTTCTGTTCCGGGACAACGAGGCTGTCTTACCAGACGCAAGTGTCCACGACAGTCATTTCTCCCGGGAAAGAAAAAACAGGCTTAAACCCATGTCAGACTGGGCGTAACAAAGGTTGGGGTGGGGTGGGGTTTTGCCCTAAATACTTGGTGGAAAGGAGTGCATTCTCTCTGTCACTATGGGGAACAACCTTGCTGGAAAGGCTGGAAGTGGGCTGGGAGCCGTTTCAGCAGAGAAGGGTGAGCCAGGGCCAAGACCTCGAGCCATGAGTTGATGGCAGCCAGACTTTTGAGAGTTGGATCCCCACAGTGTTCTCTCACTAAGAGCCTTGCCCTTCCAGTGCTACCGGACAGTATCGATAAAATCAAATTCAGTTCAGTGTGGTGCCTGATCCTGCGCCTGAGGTTAGCTGACACATGCATAATCAAGCAGCTTTCCTATTTGAGCAAACATTTCACTTGTCTATTGCTTTGTTCAACTCATTTTTTAAAATTTCAGGCTGCTGAGAAAGCGGTACCAATCCTAGTGTTGGTGTAGAGGTAGTGGTGAGCAGCAGCAGACTCTAATCTGGAGAACTCGGTTTGATTCCTCACTCCTCCTTCACATGAAGCCTGCTGGGTGACCTTGGGCCAGTCACGGTTCTCTCAGAGCTCTCTCTCAGCTCCACCTACCTCACAAGGTGTCTGTGGTGAGGAGAGGAAGGGAAAGGCAATTGCAAGCTCCTTTGAGACTCTTTGAGGAGCCAGTTTGGTGTAGTGGTTAAGTGCGCGGACTCTAATCTGGGAGAACCGGGTTTGATTCCCCACTCCTCCACTTGCACCTGGCTGGATGACCTTGGGCAAGCCATAGCTCTGTACCAGCTGTTCCCTCAAGGACAGCTTGGGAAAGAGCTCTCTCAGCCCCACCTACCTCCCAGGGTGTCTGTTGTGGGGAGGGGAAGGGAAAAGGAGTTTGTAAGCCGCTCTGAGACTCCCTTGGGGAGTGGAGGGCGGGGTATAAATCCAATCTCTTCTCTTCTCTTCTTCTTCTTTAAGGTAGAGAAAAGTGGGGTATAAAAACCTACTCCTCTTCTTGTTGAAAACATTCTGTGCAGCTAACCAGTTACATATGCAGATGACACAGACAAATGGCTGGCTATTATACAGGCACTGTTAAGCTACTGTTATCATGGTCTTGTTATCAAGAATTAAGAATAGCATAAGCCTAGCAGTGCCATCCGAAGCAGAGTTACACCCTTTAAGGACTACTGACCTTCACGGACTTAGAAGTGTGTGACTCTGGCTAGGAAAGCACTGCAAAACATAGAACAAAGTTTCAGTCCAGTGGCGCCTTCAAGACCAACAAGCATTTGTAACCCAGAATTAAACTTCACTGGTCTTAAAGGTGCCTCTGGACTCAAACTTTGTTCTGTTGCTTTAGACCAACACAGCTCCCCACCTGAATCTAACTGCAAAGCATAGTTAGCCCCTCCTCCCGGAGCACAATTTAAACCTTCTTAAAAAGGCAAGCCTCAGAAATCATTATGGAATGAACCAACATATCCCCAAAAGGTTACTTCTGGTCCTCACCTCCCCCCCTGCAAAACCCTGAGCCCCCGAACCACTGCAGACAACCATGACGGACAGAATAACAGAGATGTAAACCATGACACAAAACATGCTTTCATTTTTATTCACAAAACAGCCTGAATTGCTAGAACATTACAAACAGCCTTTCAGTTTAGTGGTGGTGAGAAAAGCAGGAGAGGGGGGCTTGGAACAGAAGAAAAAGACTCGTTGCAAATGTTTTTTCAGCACAGGTCCCACAATAGCTTATTATCTGAATTCCAGTAACATTTTTTCAAATGGTTTCTAAAAGTGAATTGTTGCAATTAGTTCCAGGGTTTATTTTTAGTGTATAGTAGTTGTTGTTTTTTTCTCGCTTGTTTCTAAATGTAATAGTTGTTTTATTTTACTTTGCTTTAAAAATCTTGCCTGTTTTGCAGTATACTTCCACTTTTTAATACCAAACATCTTGCTGATTAAACCTTATTTTATGTGTATGGTTAGGGAAAGGGAAACTACTTTATTTTTAAACATATTCTCATTTATAACATGAAATTGAGGCATTCTAGAAACTATCCACGCTATTTTTCTTTAATGATGGAAATTAATCAAGTAAAAAAAAAATGAATGAGTAAACAGCTGTGCTAATTACAGTAGTGCTTATTAGTAACTAGATTTTAAAAGGTTACTGTAAATTTACATTCTCTACACAAGAACTGCATCTTCCACACATAAACCACATCAACACCAGAACACAAGAAAATCAAATCAATTGATTGTCCATACTCTATTACGTCTTGGTACTTTATGGATTCCTTTTTTAAAAATTTTATTTGAAAAGCAGTTAATGTTTGTTTTACTAGTACTTGGAGATGTTAAAACAAATGCCAAAAAAAAAAATATAAAAACAGGAATGAAATCTGCGAGAAAATATTTTTGGTTCTAAAGGAGACACAGGCGCATCCATTCGTTTCCGCCAAAAAAATTCCTTGCCTGAGACAACACAAGCAAGCAGTGACATGGCACTGGATGACCGAGCTTTGGGATTCTTGTTCCTACTGAAACCATCGGAAGGCCGCACCTGTAGGAAGCATCACTTTCTGCGGAGACAGAAGAGAACAGAAGAGGGTGAAACATCGAGTAGACCAAGAAGGGACAGAAGAACAAGCCCTTGGCAGAGACCACCCGTTTGCCCCTTTAGAGACTGCCCCAACAGCACACAAAAGAGGAGGCCCCCTCTGTCTCCCTTGTTTTTTCAAACACTGATCTGGCAGCCTGATAAGCTGGGAGTTCCAAATTCTGCATCCTCCCTTCCCAAGCCAATGTTTCACCTCCCCCTTTTACCCTTTACGACTCCTCATCACACTCCCACCTTTCTCTGCTGGCACCCTGCACAGGGGGTGGTGACATCATCGGGCATTTGGGCTGCGGCCATAAGCACTCGCCTCTCCGAGCTTCTCCCGCACAGGCAGGGTAAGCCCGGAGGCAACTCATTCTACCAGCCTGACACCCACTGATGTGCCAGTCCGCTATTTTGGCTCACAGCATCCGTCAGCTCCTTGCACGGACTCTCAGCCCTTTGACTGAGGCTTCCTGCTGCAAGCGAGCAAGGCATTTGACAGGGGTCTCCGAATGGCTCCAGCTGTACTTTCAAGTGCTGCTTGTCGGGGTGTGCGTGTGTGTGTTTGCGTGTGTGTCTGGCGGAGAGTAATTGGAAGTTTCATTATATAAATAAAGACACAAGCCCCAATTCAGTGGTTGAGCTCGGGAACTTAAAATACATCACTGGGGCCGTGACTTTCTTCACCTGCCGCTTTAAATGGGGCTCTGCCCTGCTTATGCTTTGTACTGGAATCCCTCTACGGCCTGGCAAAATTACAGCGTGGCGACTGCAGGATCGAACCGGGAGAGCGACTGTTAAATGAAGGCAGGACTTAGAGGTCCACCAGCTCCAAAGGGCAAATGTGTTCCCAACAGCACCGTCCTTAAGGGCTTGGACGCCGTACAGCTGGGGTCCTCAAGGCAGTGCCTGTGGGCGCCATGGCACCTGCAGACACCTTTCCGGGGGGGGGGGGGACTGGGGGGAGGGAGCTTTTGCACAGCAGGGCTTCTGATTGGCTCTGCAGATTTGTAGAAACATTGATCTGGCAGCAGCTGCCACCACAGCACAGGGCTCTTCACTCTGTGACTGAAGGTAAGCTGTGGCAGCTGTTTTGGTGGCTGGCTCCGCCTCCTGTGGCAGCCATTTTACGGCAGCGGTTTTTCTGCTGGCAGGCTCAAAAAGGCTGGGACCCCTGCAGTATGGGTTGTTGGTTCGGGGGGGGGGGGGTCATGCCAAACCCATTAACAAAAAAGCATACCTCACACCTACGAGGATAGTGGGGGCAGATCCAACTACTTTGCTCAGAGACATTTGGAGCCTCCCTCCAGCCTGAGTGCTTCGTCCTCCAACAGATGGGATGCCCATTAAGATGGAGGAAGGCTTCAAACTTAGCTGAGCTGAGTGTATGGGGGAACTGCATACTAAGAACACACGTCACTGGCCCTGGGAGGATGTGGAGTTTCTGGCAAGCTGAGCTCCGCTAAGAGGTTTGTAATAAAAACGGAGGGGGGGGGGGAGTGCCATAACCATCTGGGAGAGGATGTGGAAGGGAGGAGGACCGGACCGTGTTAGCCTGCTGGCGACGAAACAAGAGGGATAAGGGCTAGCGCGCCACTGGCGGAAGAGTCGGAGCAAGACTACTTGAACACAGCATAAAGCCCATATTAAAGCTCACTCTGCGATGGCTGGTGGTGGTGGAAAGGCAATATTTCTCTGCCACCATTATGTCTGCACGTAATTACCCAGCTGAGCTGCTTCGTGTGGTCCAGGGGCTTTTACATCATAGCTCCGGGCACCTGGATTCTGACCGCACGACGGCCCGCTGAGATCAATTTGCTATTTACTTCGCAAGCAAAATCGCCCAGATCAGCACTGGGCTAGCTGCTGGTGTGGCTGCACGTTCAAATGATGTCCCTTCGGCGCCAGCTTGCCAATTTATATGGACACCTTTCAGCTTGTGGAGCCCGAGGATGTGGAAAAGATGCTTGGAGAGGTGAGACCGACCACCTGTGTTCTTGACCCTTGCCCTTCCTGGCTGAAGTAAGCTGCCAGAGGGGAGCTGGCTGAGAGTGTGAGGGGAGTGGAAAGGGCCTCCTTGATGGTGGGGGTCGTACCATCCAGGCTCAAGGAGGCAGTGATGAGACCTGTTTTGAAAAACCCTCCCTAACCCTACTGGGGTGGAGAGCTCCCAGCCGCTCTCCAATCTTCCATTCTCGGGCAAGGGGCTTGAGCAAGTGCTTGCGTCTCAGCTCCAGGGGCTCTTGGAAGAGACTCGTCTTCTGGACCCATTTCAATCTGACTTCAGGCCAGGGTTTGGTACAGGGAGGCCTTGATCAGTGACCTCTACAGAGAACTAAGGGGAAAGGTGACCCTGCTAGATCTCTCAGCAGCCTTCAATACTATGGACCATTGTATCCTCCTGAGGCAGAGGGACTGTGGGGCACCATGGCGCAGCGTTATAGCCCTGTCTTGGGGGACAGTCTCGAAGGGCGATGCTGGAAGATTCCTGCTCTGTCCCATGGCCGTTGACCTGTGAGGTACCGCAGCATCCACTCTTACCGCCCACGCTATGTAATATCTATGGGAAGCCACTGGGATAAGTCATCCGGAGGTCCGAGCTGCAGTGCCACCAACACAGAGATGATACCCAGCTCTACCTTTCGTTCCCACCTTTTTTCCAAGGATGCTGTGTTGTTCTGAACCAGTGCCAGGAGGCAGTGATGGACTGGATGAAGGTGAACAAGCGGCAGCTTAATCCTGACCAGATGGAGGCTCTTTTGGGTTACTAGAAAGGCAGACATGAGACTTGAGAAGTCTCCTGTCTTGGATGGGGTTATACTCCCCTTGAAAAGTCAGGTCTGTGGCTTGGGAGTGCTGCCTGACATAGAAGTCACCTACAAAAAAAAACAGGTGGCTGCTCTGGTTTGAAGTGCTTTTGCCCAGCTTTGGCTGGTGTGGCAACTGCATCCGTTCCTAGGGCTGAACTACTGCAATGCACTCTGCTTGGGGCTACCCTTCAAGAGTATGTGGAGGCTGCGGCTTGTGCAGTACACTGCAGCTACACTGCTGGTTGGGCCCAGTCACTGGGAGCACATGCCCCCAATATCACACTAATCACACTGGCTCCCAATCTATTCCTGAGCCCAGTTCAAGGTGCCGACCAACACAGCTTGGGACCAGTGTATCTGAAGGACTGTCTTCTCCCATACCAGTTTGGTGTAGTGGTTAAGTGTGCGGACTCTAATCCGGGAGAACCGGGTTTGATTCCCCACTCCTCCACCTGCACCTGGCTGGATGACCTTGGGCAAGCCGTAGCTCTGTACCAGCTGTTCCCTCAAGGACAGCTTGGGAAAGAGCTCTCTCAGCCCCACCTACCTCACAGGGTGTCTGTTGTGGGGAGGGGAAGGGAAAAGGAGTTTGTAAACTGCTCTGAGACTCCCTTGGGGAGTGGAGGGCGGGGTATAAATCCAATCTCTTCTTCTTCTTCTTCTTCCCATATGTTCCTGCCTGGGGATTCAGATTGCCGGGAGAGGCTGTCCCACCAATCAAAGAAGCTTGTTTGGTGGGCACACAAGAGAGGGCCTTTTCGCTGACAGACCCACGGTTATGGAACATTCTCCCCAGGGCGGTTCACACGGCCCCCTCACTTAGGAGGCAGCAAGGCCTCCTCCGTGGCTCCTATGCTTAACACAAAACTGTCTCTACAAGCGACTCACGAAAGTCTGTGCATGAACTCCTTCAGTGAGCACTAGTGTTTGCACTTTCGCTGCCCTCTGAATCTACAGGTTTCCATTCCAATGTCATTTTAAAATGAGTTTTAAGGGTGGCGCTGGCTGAAATTTTGTTTCGTTCAACTTGCAACCAACACGAGCACGATGAGGGAAAAGAAGGTCCCTTCCCAGCACACGTAGCCTCTTCCTGGGCTTGCTTCTACTGAATGGCATTTCAGAGGGGACAGGCTGACAAACAGCCAACCATCTGTAAAAGCCACGTCATGGTTTTAGCGTGCCAGGACTTTAAAAAGTTTGGTTCTGCACTGCTGTAGGCACGGCTTGACACAAGGGAAAGGAATTTAAATGGTCTGGGAGCCCACATTTTGGCCAAATCCTTCCCGCTGCCGTTCCAGAAAGCTCTGACCATCATTCATGACTTCAGAACATTAGTCAGAAAATGTTCTAGCCTTCTGTATAAACAGGACATAGACTAGTCACTGTTATTTGCTACACGGCCAAACCTCAATCAAACTTCAGCAGAAATAATTTCTTACGCTTCTTGGGAGAACAGCCTCTATGCCCTGTTGCTGGCCCTCCCGAGGAACTGGCTGGCCACTGTGAGAGACAGGATGTGGGGCTAGATGGACCCTCACTGGTCTGATCCAGCAGGGCTCTTCTTACATTCTTAACATACCAGATGCACCATCGAAGCCCCCATTCTGCTTAATGGTGGCTGCCCTTGCTTCTATACCAGTTTGGTGTAGTGGTTGAGAGCACGGACTCTAATCTGGGAGAACTGGGTTCGATTCCCCACGCCTCCACATGCAGCTGCTGGAGTGACCTTGGGTCAGTCACAAGTTCTCTCAGAGCTGTTCTGGAAAGAGCAGTTATCTCAGAGCTCTCTCAGCCCCACCTACCTCACAGGGTACATGTTGTGGGGAGAGGAAGGGAAAGGAGATTTGTAAGCCACTCTGAGACTCCAAGTGAAGGGCAGGGTATAAATCCAATCTCTTCTTCTTCTCTATTTTTTTTTGTCTTTAAAAAAGTTGAACTAATTAAGACAGAAGAGTGTCTCAAAACTAAAAATAATACCCTAAAGAGCAATGTCATTGCAATTATATAGTATTTTAACTTTACACATAACTGAAAATGTAATTTAGTCAACATATTAAAGGAGGGGACTAAAATAGAAGTTTAAGCAATGCCCTGTTTCCATTGGAAACATCCGTTGTTTTCAAGAAACTTCTACCTCATGAACTTTGAGAATATGCTTGAAACAACTGGTGTGATCCTGTAGTCAGATAACCACTAGGGAGGGTTGCCAGCTCCAGGTTGGGAAAGATGTGGAGAGTTTGGGGCGGTGGAACCAGAGGAGGGCGGGGTTTGAGAAGGGGAGAATAGAATGCCAGAGTCCACCTTCCACTGCAGAAATTCTCTCCAGGTGAACTGATCTCTGTCACCTGGGGATCAGGTGTCATCCCAGGAGAACTCCAGGCACCACCTGGAGGCTGGCAGCCCTGCTTTCCTCTGGTGAAAGGAGCCTCTGCCAGTGGAACAGACCCACGGGTTCCAAGCCGCGTGATAGCCTAATTCTAGGTGCAGCTGTGTGGTATCTGGAAATTGTCATATGTAGAGTGGTGGACAGACAGACAGACATTCTAAGTGGAGTGGATCTCTCTCTCTCTCTCTCTCTCTCTCTCTCTCTCTCTCTCTCTCTCTCTCTCTCACACACACACACACACACACACACACACACACACACTGCTCTGAAAACAAATGTCTCCAGTTGCAGCAGCTATGTGTTCAAATGACTTCAGTCACATTTTAAAAGATGCACTGCTAAAGTAATAGGAAAACTATCCTGGGACCACTCATGTTATCAATACGAACCCATTGCACAATCCCCTTTGGCCTGGTCACCCTGTAGCCTAATCCTGTGTGTGTTTACTTGGAAGTAAACTCAAGCTTAAGCCCACTTCTCTCAAGGGCCTGGCTGTCCAAAAGCCCCCAGTAAGCGACATGCAAGTGGCTCTGCTTGAGAAGAAAGAGTTCTGCCTTGTGACCTCTCTGCCAGACGCACCTGAGGGCCAGCCTGGGGCACTTGGCCCTCCCAGAGAGCAGAATGGCCCTGTTCTTTAGGGGAGCTTCCTGCTGGCCAAGGCACCCCCCCCCCACCCAGGGCTGGCTCACAACATGGATGCACCTCTTGGATCATCACCCGAGACTCTACAAGCTCCTTCCAGCTCCTAGGGGTCGCCTGACCTATGGAAAGGGGTCATCGCTCAAGGGCTTGCCTTAGACCAGGGTTTCCCAATCTGTGGTTCAGGACTCAAAAGTGGGTTGTGGGGGAGGCCTTCCTAATGGTCAGCCCGGCCCCTTCCCACTGCTCTCTTTTGCCTCCTGGAAACCAAGATCTGATCCTGGAAACAGTATCTTCCATCTCACACATTAATTGGTATTTTTTCTTCTTCACTGCATATATACAGTGAAGAAAGCCAGTTTTGGCGTAGTGGTCAGGAGCGCGGGCTCTAATCTGGGAGAACCGGGTTTGATTTCCTCACTCCTCCACATGCAGCTGCTGGTGTGACCTTGGGTCAGCCACAAGTTCTCTCAGAGCTGTTCCCTCAAAGGCAGTTCTCTCAAGAGCTCTCTCACCCCGCCTACATCACAGGGTGTCTGTTGTGGAGAGGGGAAGGGATTGTAAACCGCTCTGAGACTCCTTCGGGTAGGGAAGGGCGGGGTATAAATCCAATTCTTCTTCTTCTTAAACTGTACCCTGATGGTCACTAGAATGACTGGAAACTTAGGGGGGATTAGAGGGAGTCATGGAGAAGGAGCGGGTGTCCAAAGGCTACAATGCAACCTCCACATGCAAAGGCTGGGTACATCGGAATGCCTCTTGTTTGCGGTTCCCCGTGGCGACAGATGTGCTTTTTCTGCAGTGTCTGATTTCCCAAAAATATCTGGTTGGTTACTTACGATTGCCAGCTCTAGCCTGGGAAGTACCTAGAGATTTTGGGGGTGAAGCCTGAGAAGAGTGGGGTTTGGGGAGGGGGGGACTTCAATGGACCATAGAGTCTACCGAATCATAGAGTCTACCTTCCCAAACAGCCATTTCCTCAGGGTGACGTGATCTCTGTCGGCTGGAGATCAGTTGTGACCCCAGCTCTCCAGCTACTGCTTGGAGGTTGGCAATCATATAGTCACTGTGGGAAATGGGATAGTGAACTAGACGGTTGCCACGGTCATCATCTGCCTAGAGCGGACCAAGTCAGTCTGGACGGGTGGGTCACCACACTGAAGAGGCTGGGAGCTGCTGCCTTAGAGGGAAGAGGGAAGGGAAGGCCAAGCGAGGGGGTTGAGGTCGCTCCTGAAAGGCTAGCTCAGGCGATGGGGAAGAGATCCTCTGCTCCTTGTTCTCCCCCCACCCCTCTCCCTGCTCCAGACACAATGCAGCCAGCCAGCCCCCCCCCCCCCCGGAGATGACGGTGTCTGACTTCCACAGAGTGGAGCACAGACGTGGCAGAGGAGCCTGTGCTGGCTGGCTGGCAGAGCAGCGCTAATTTCCTTGACGAGGATCCCCGGGTCTCCTGCTGCCTGTCCCGCCCCCCCCCCCCCCCCCCCGCTTCAACGCATGGCAAATGAACTAGGCCAGAGTGCTGCGCAAATCAGAACATGACTAAAGAGAGAACATCTGAGATCACCAAGACTGGGGACATACGTGGGAACACCCACCGAGCTCTTTCATTTATCCGCAAACCACCGAAAAATGCAACGCTTAACTTAGAGGGCTGCAAAACACTTTTAATCTGTTTGCATTGTTCTGAGCATGCTGGTTAACATCCGGGGTGTGTGCGTGTGCGTGTGTGTGTGTGTGTACGGAAGCAGCCAGTATCTCTCCAAGATGGCGCTAAAAGAGACAAATGCATGAAAGGGAGGTATATTACCCCTCGTAGCTAAATAAAACCTCCATGTACAGGGGCAGTATAGTTCTGAGGGTCGGGTGCTGAATACCTCAATGCGCTGCTTGTGAGATCCCAGGGGCATCTGGCTGGCTGGACACAGAGTTCTGGGTTCGACGGACCTTGGGCTGATCCAACATGGCCATTCTTATGTTCTTGGGATCGGGAAGGAGGAGAAAGAGATTACAGGATGAAAAAAAAAATTCAGTGGCTGATTTATCACTCTCATGCCTCAGTTCTTGGATATTCATACCTCCGCAGCTGGGACTGGTGGCCCTGTTTTGGCACCGCAGGCCTTTGGGAGAGGAGCGCCTGCCCCTCCCAACCACTCTCCTCGACAACCAGCTTGGAAGTGCAGCAAAAGGAATGGAAAGGTTCAAAATCCTTACTGTGGGGCAGCCCCACTGGTGTCACTGGGATTACCCCAGGGCAAGCTGTCCAGAAGAGGGATTTAGATTCAGGCGGGCGGCCGTGTTAGTCTGAAGCGGCAGAACAAAGTCTGAGTCCAGCGGCATCTTTAAGACCAACAAAGTTTCATTCTGGGCATGAGCTTTCGTGTGCATGCACACTTCATCAGATAGCTGAAGAAGTGTGCACGAAAGCTTCTGCTTAGGATAAAACTTTGGTGGTCTTAAAGGTGCCGCTGGACTCAGACTTTGTTCAGAAGGGGATTTGCAGTGGCTCCAAGAAGAGAGCTGCGCATGCTCTGCAGATTGCTACACACAAGAAGACCCAGCAATGACACCACCTGAAGCAGCCGGCGAGGCATCCAAGTTGAGCTCATCCCTCATCCTAAGCGGCACCGAATCCCTTCTGTGCACACTTTGTACCACTGAACGTTATGGAGCCTCATACAGGATGTATGGCTACTGCTGAGAACCTCTGGCCCTATCCCTCCCCTCGCTATCGAAGCGCCTCCTGCCGACAACGGCTTCTGGACCCCCGGCCCGCTTGGTGTCCCACCTCAAGGAGTGGTGCTGATCAGCAGACACATCAAAAGCACCCACACCAGAGAAGACACATTAGGGCGGCATCCCCTTGTATTCTGCACAGCCATTACAGATGACAGCTGAGACAGAGAGGATTCCGCACCGCTGTGTGATTTGGTTCAGAGGCAGTCTGTGAACGGGGCTCCGTTTCTGACTGACAGGGTTCCGCCAAAACACAGCCAAATCCTGCACTTAAGAGAACAGCCGCCTCCGATGGCCAGTGACCTAAAGACACTCTACAGCAGTGGTTCTTAACCTTGTTGGAGGTACCGAACCCCACCAGTTTCATATGCGCATTCACCGAACCCTTCTTTAGTGAAAAATAAAATGAGTCGGGTGCCGAACCCCTGAGACTGACTCGCTGAACCCCTAGGGTTCGATCGAACCCAGATTAAGAACCACTGCTCTACAGCACTGAGGGTTTACAGAAAAGTGTACAGTGCGGAGTTATTAAAGTACCACAGCAGCAAGTGTAGAATAATAATAATAATAATAATAATAATAATAATAATAATAATAATAATACAATTATCAATTATAATGACACGGTCTGTATGGTCTCTTGTAACCTGTCCATTGTCCCCAAAAGCATGCAATAATGGGGTGCATGTAAATACCTGGTGCAAAGAAGTTCGGGATATTTTTCTGCCCAGTGATCTAAAGTCAAAAAGAACTGGTTTCCTGTTCAATTGGGTCAGCTGCCACAGACTTGGGGGGGGGGGGGGGGGCAGGGCGGGGAGAGTCCAGGATTCATATGGCAAAGTGCAGGTTTCTCTGCACAGAGACTAAGAATTCACACAAAATTGAAGCCGGAAGCTCTGACTTTTGCTTAAAATCCTTGACTTTTGAGGTTATTACTTTGCAAACGTTTGCTCTGCTGCATTTGAATCCGGTTCCTTAAAATCTGGCTGCTTCCTCTCACAGTGGGACACAGGGAGCTTTACACGGAGAGGCAGAGAATCAGCTGAGGAGGAACCAAAGACTAGTGAGCATCTTCTAGAACAAGCAACCCGATGACTTGGATGCAAAAGGGGAGAGATTGGGAAGTGATCTGTTTTGTCTTGTCAGAAATGAAAGCCCTGGAATTACCTCCCCAAGGCTGTCCATTGGGCCAGTCCTTAAAACTGGGCCTGCAAAACACAAATGGCAGCAGGAAGGCAGCTTGCTCACTCCTGGCGGCTGTCGTTGTTGTGCTGTGAACTGAACAATGCTGGCAACCTCTCTCCCCCCCCCAACACCATTGCCAAGATTTCCCGTGACCTCACCCCGAGTTGTGGACCGCAGAATTCTGAGTTACTGACACTGGTGCAGGGAGATACGTGTCAAGCCAGTCAACACTATGGTAGTTTCTGACATGGCAAGTAGGTAGCGTTCTCTAATAGGGAGGGTGATGGCTAGCCTTCGGCTCCACACAGTGCCAGAAAAGCCACTGAATTCAGCATTTCTACCGCTCCCAATTTCCAGCCTTGGCGGGTACGAAGACTGACTCAAAAGGAGGTAGGGTCAAGTCAGGGCAGGTTTCACAGTCACGTGACTCCCATGCCCTGCGTTGCACTCTCCTCCTGGAGCGGAATAATTTATGCAAATGACCTCCATCAAGGTAATACGTGCTAAATTTCCGCAATTGATAATGGGGGGTTCACAGAAACCAGCATTTGCTGCTTGCACAGAAGACTGCAATTCCTTAACACATATTGGTAGGTCAAGAGGCTCAACAAAACAGTTGTTTTCACTCCCAACAGGTTCCTGTCTACAAAATTTAAGTGGCTGCATGTGAATTTCAATCAAAACTGAAAAGCGGGGGACACCTGGGAAGATGTGCTGTCTGAAGTGAGTGCCATGCATGAAATTCTGGGGGTTCTAGAATGCATGCAAATGAAAACTTATACCCAGAATTAAACTTGGTTGGTCTGCAACGCGCCCCCGGACTCAAACTTTGTTCTGTTGCCTCAGACCAACACGGCTACCCAACTAAATCTGTAATTATAACCAATTGCTTATTTATTTTAAAAGCAGGTTCTATCCCTCCCCCAGCAATCAAACAATGGGAAGGGGACAGAGAGCACAGAGAGAGGGGGAAAGGGGTACCCGCAGATGACAGCCTGCAAATGTAGTTAGATGTACTTGCATTGAATTACAACAGGCAGGAGTCATTTTGTAGAAAAAGAGGTGCAGGAGCTCATTAGCATAACTCATTAGCATAACATTTGCATAAGCTACAGCACCTGACATCACCGGAAGTATGTCAGAAGGCAAGAAAGGAGAGAGAGAGAGAGAGAGAGAGAAAGAGAGAGAGAAAGAAAGAGAGAGAGAGAGTAGGGCTGCCAAGTCCAACTTGGGAAATATCTGGGGTCTTTGGGGGTGGAGCCAGGAGACTTTGGGGGTGGAGCCAGGAGAAAGGAAGTGACATCATTTTGTGATGTCACATCCTGTGATGTTGCTTCCACATGCTGACACATGAACTCATGAAGTTTCCTAATACTGAATCAGGCCATTGGTCCATCAAGGTCAGTATTGACTACTCAGACTGGTAGTGGCTCTCCAGGGTCTCAGGCTGAGATCTTTAATGTCACCTATTACCTGATCCTTTTTTAGCTGAAGAGGCTGATACCTCCTGCATGTCAAGCAGATGCTCTTATCACTGAGCAACGGCCCTACTGAATCCTTCCTCATCTCAGCAGAATATGAAGCACTAAGTGCTACACAAGTGCTGAATATGATTTTCATATCATAAGAACAGGAGAGAAGCCACAGTGGATCGGCCCATCCAGTACAGCCCATCCAGTACAACACTCTGTGTCACAACAGTGGCCAAAAATACAAGGTGCCCTCAGGAGGTCCAGCAGCGGGGCCAGAACTCCAGAAGCCCTCCCACTGTTGCCCCCCAAGCACCAAGGATTCAGAGCCTCACTGCCCCAGACAAAGGGTTCCATTTAGACCTTGTGGCTAATAATAGCCACTGACAGACCTCTGCTGCATGGGGACAGAGAGAGAGAGACAGACAGACAGACAGAAAAAAGAAAGAGGGAGAGAGAGAGAAGGGGAAAAAACTGGCAGAGGCACTTACTTCCATTTAGACCTTGTGGCTACAATAGCCACTGATAGACCTCTGCTGCATGGGGACAGAGAGAGAGAGAGACAGACAGACAGACAGAAAAAAGAAAGGGAGAGAGAATGAAAAGAGCTGGAAGAGAAACTCACCTTGCCAGCCACATGCAAAAGCAGCTCCTTCAGTCCCTCCTTAATCTCTGGGCGGGGCTCTCTTGCTGTGGAAGAAGCTCTCTTGCTGATTTCTTAAAGGGGAAATGTCTGGCGAGGCTTTTTACTGCAGGGCAGGCTCTCTGCAGACATTTCCCTTTTAAGGCAGCCATTTTGTCCCCCCGGTGGCCATCTTTGGAAAGGGTGTTTCCCCCGCCCAAGCGGGGGACTTGGCAGCCCTGAGAGAGAGAGAGAGAGAGAGAGAGAGAGAGAAAGAAAGAAAGAAAGAAAGAAAGAAAGAAAGAAAGAAAGCTGGCAGAGAGGGGACAGCTACGAATCCAAGCCTCAGAAATACCACTATTCTGGGAGGATAGCTTCAGTGGTGGCTGAAGCCTTCAGAAGGCTGGTCGGAGGAACAAGGACCTTTCCAGGGGACGGGGTCATTTTGCTGCAGCCATGACACAAGCAGGCATTCCCCCGCCGGGGGGGGGGGGGGGGCTGGCACCAATTCCTGGAGCTGTGCTCCCCCGAGCTCCTGCTCAAAATGACCCCTGACAACAGGCATGAAGATTAAGAGGGTATCAGCAGCAGTAGGGTTTGAGGAAGAATTCACTCATGGACTTGAGCAAGTGTTTGTTTTGTTGATCTGGACGCCACCCTTCTGAGGTGGGCAACAACATTATATTTAACAACCTAAAACAGCCAATACAGCAATTTAAACACCAGAACAAAACAAATCAGTAGCCACAGAAATTAGCGGAACAAAGGCAGAAATCAGTTTCCCAGAGGGGGAGAAGAGAGAGAGGAAACAACAGTATCAGACCCCACAGGCCAAAAAGAATTGGCCAGACACCAGGCGAAATGAAAAATGGCATTACTTAGTGCTTCGTCACAAGCATCAGGTGAGGAGCTCAGAGGCCATCACCAGCTGGAGGGGCCCCATCCATGTTCTGGGAGGGATTTCCAGGCCTCCCGGGCAAAAGCGGGGAGGACGGGATGGGAATCCGCAGAGTTCTGATCCAGGGAGTTGGAGGCACAGAGGTCACGAGACAGGGCATGCAATGGGAAAAGGACAGCCAAGAGACAGTGGGGGAAAGACACGGAGATTCCAGAACCCAAAGGCAAGGAGGCTGCCCTGGACACAGAAGGGGATGGGGAGCCAGTGAAGGGTTGTGAGGAGGAGCATTGCATGGCCTGGCCAGCCGGAGAAATGGGTAATTTGAGCAATGGGGCCCTGGCTGAAAAAGGTGCGCCGAAGGCCACCAGGAAATTGCCATAAGCAAGGCAAAGAAGAGCCGGAGCACTGGGCTGTTTTGTGCCATATGAGAAGTGACAAACTCAACGTGGGGAGCAGAGGAGGAAGGGGGGGAATCAAAGACAAAGCCAAGGCTGCACAGACTTTTAATGGGTGTGTGTGTGTGTGTGTCAAATGGGATGTTGTGGATGGGACAGAACGGAGAGAGGTGCAAGGAGGAAAGGTAAAGCAACCAAGTCCTGAAGAAGTTGAGATGGTGGTGAGATATCCAGGAAGAGGCTGGACACAAGGGAAGAGGTGTGCGGTGTAGGTCACCTGCATAAAGCCCTTCAATTGTCTAGCCCAGGGGTGGGCAAACTGTGGCTCAGGAGCCGCATGCGGCTCTTTCACATATATTATGTGGCTCCCGGCAGGGCGGCTGGGGAAGCTAAATATCATTAGCAAACAAATATCATTGGACAAATTAATATCACTATCAATATCTGCTTTTATCCATTTTGTTATTATTTCTGGCAGTCTCATTTAATGTTAATAAAAAGCAAATTTGCTTATTTCCCAATAAAAGCAGGTAATATTTGTTCATGTCTTTTGGCGCTCAAACATCTGGTGTTTATTCTATGCGGCTCTTACGTTAAGCAAGTTTGGCCACCCCTGGTCTAGGGCCACCCAGGAGAATGTAGAGCGCAAAGGTACAAGAATGTCCCCCCATAAAGGGTGGGAGGGCTGAGTTTACTCCATTAAAAATATTGATTGGACAGGCACCAGCTGAGGACATACCACAGAAACCCAAGACATGGTGTGACTCAAAGAGAAAGAGAGCTGACCGTATCAAGGACAAAGAGGATAAAGACACAGTGGAGGTCTTTAGACCTGGCAGTGATTTTAGAGAGGGGCAGGGGAAACTGAAACAACCAAGTCAGTTGAGGGTGGGTTGCAGACGATCAACGATGGAGTTGGGAGAAAAAGATCAGGGTCCCGGACTCCTGGATCTGCACATTACAGGGGTTTGGAGGCGGGGGAGAGGGGGGAACGGACGAGAGTGGCTGGTAATTAAGATGGAGAGGACAAACCCAGGGAAGATTTGAGGGTGGACAGAACAGCATAGGCGTCAACTACGGGGGGGCTCGAGACACCCCCGAAATTTCCTGGGGGGGACTGAGCCCCCCCTGGGAAAACGGAGCGCCCTCCGCCACGCCTCCCCAGGCCCTTCCTAGGGCCGCTGCCGCTGTCTCTCTCTCCCCCCCCCCCAGCCTGGCCACTTCGTCCCTCCCTCCGTCCGTCCAGGGGCTACCCTGGCGGACGGAGGCAGGGACGGAAGCAGGAGTGGTCAGGCAGGGGGGAGGCAGCAGTGGGGACATGGTCCCGGTGGGTGCGTGTGCTTTGTGCACACGCACAGAAGAGCCCCCGCCCCCCCTGGGATTTTTAAAACTCGACGCCCCTGCAGAACAGTGACCCATTTGAACACCAGCAGGGGAGAAGCCAGCGGAGGAAGAGATGTTGAAGATGTGGTGAAAGGCAGAGGATAACAGCAGGGGAGATGTGGGCCATCAGTTGGGCTCACTCAGCTGCTGGGAGATACGCGCATGCTCAGCGAGTGACCCCTTCAAGGCGGGATCAGCGAGCACTTGGCTAAAGCTCTAGAACCTTCCAGAACTAACAGCAGTGCTATACTTGCACAGATTTCATGTGGCTAGATTCAGGTGGGGAGCCACAGCAGTCTGAAGCAACAGAACAACGTTTGAGTCCACTGGCACCTTTGAGACCAACAGTTTTATTTTGGGCGTGCACACAAAAGCTTACGCCGAGAACAAAACTTAATTGGTCTTAAAGGCGCCACTGGACTCAAACTTTGTTCTACAGATCTCTCTACAGAGAACTAGTTTGGTGTAGTGGTTAGGAGGAGTGCGGACCCTAATCTGGGAGAGCCGGGTTTGATTCCCCACTCCTCCACATGCAGCTGCTGGCATGACCTTGGGTCAGTCACAAGTTCTTTCATAGCTGTTCTCTCAAGGGCAGTTCTCGAAAGAGCTCTCTCAGCCCCACCTACCTCGCAGGGTGTCTGTGGTGGGGAGAGGAAGGGAAAGGAGATTTGTAAGCTGCTCGGGGACTCCTTCGGGTAGTGACGGGTGGTGTATAAATTCAATCTCCTCTTCTTTACGTGTGTGACTGCAGAGAGATCATGAAGAATTTGGACTTCAGGACAGAGGAGGTGAGGATCGTTTTAAAGAAATGACCTGAATTGGAGCCGGGGCAGGGGGGCTTAGGAAAGTATCAGAGATAAAGAAAACTTCATGGGTTGTTAGACTGTGGGTGCTATCAGTGCTGGAGTAATGTTGCGTGTCCAGAAACATTGTAGGAGAGGAGAAAATGAATGTGTTTTAATTTCCTCCAAAGGTGTTTAGCAGCCTGAGGGTTAACTGGAGGAGGTAAGCCAAGCTAGGCATTGTGGGCCAAAGTGTTCAGTGAGGGACAAGTAGTGGTCGTAGAAGGCTGAAACCTTGATAGGGACAGGTGATGGAAGAGGCAAGAAATCCACAGCTAGACTACAAGTCATGGAAGAAGAGAGAAGCACTGTTGGGGGGGCGGGGAGAGACAAGGTTATGGAGGGAGAGAGGGAATTCCAGAGTGGAGAGATCTGATGGACGATTAAGGGAGTGGACATGATGGGGACACGGGCACAGGCCAGAAGCAATGGTTACAGACAGAGTGGCCAAGGCACCTGATCATCAGCAAGTTTATCTACATGAATGTAAAGGAGAAGGACACAGGGGGGGGGGGCAGCTGGGACCACCCTCTGAAAGGACAGACACCTGCCAAGCCTTTGGAGGTGTGACCTTACAGCTCTTGCCGTAGCACATGCAAAGCAAACCTGCGCCTCTCCACTGCTCTTTGCCCAACCCCACTTCTAAAATTCAGAATTCTACAAATAAAAATACTCATATTTGGACAGGCTATATTTGCCTGATTTACTGGTTGACCTTTGTTGGTTGACATTTTCTCTGCTGCCAGGCGAAGAATTGTGTCAGTCTGATGGCATCTTTTGCACACACAAAAAATATATATCTATGATATGTACAAGTTGCATTTCCAGGGCCCCCATTGCCAGCTGCAAGAGTATTTTCGTTCTACCTTCCAAAACGTATTCAATTTACACTTTCTTTTAACTTCGGCTATTTTTAAAGAGCAAAATAATGTCTAAAAATATGCACAAGTGGTGGTTGGTGGTGGTGGGGAAGCGTACAACCTGCCACACGTAGTGTTAATGCCTGATGTGACATCAGCATAGCTGGCGTTTCTTCAAAATAGATACTTGTGCGAAGATGGAACTTAATTTTGGTGCAGTGCCTGTGGCCTGTTTCCATCAGCCTCCTGCCCCTGAAAAACAAACAGCATTTCTTCTGCAGTTCCTACAGAAGCTATTGTTTGTGGGGGTGTGATGGGGGGCATGAGAGTTGTGTTTCTGGTGGAAGGGATTCTCAAAACCAAGGGGACGTGGCCACCTCTGTCTTCCTTGCCAATGGGTATTGGAGAGAAGCCACCACGACCAAGCAAGCCACCCTTGCTGTTCTCTTTTGAAATTAGATCCAGAGGAGTTGGCCGTGTTAAGTCTGTTGCTGCAAAAGAGTGAAAAGGCCCGGTAGCACCTTTAAGACTAATGAACTTAATTGTAGCATAAGCTTTCGAGAAACACAGCTCTCTTCATCAGATGACTAGGAGAGCTGTGTTTCTCGAAAGCTTATGCTACAGTAAAGTTCGTTAGTCTTAAAGGTGCTACTGGGCCTTTTTACTCTTTTGAAATTGTGTCGCTTCTGTCAAATAAAGAGCTTGGGTCACAACTCTTTGAGGGCCATCCCCGCCTTCCTGCCTTATTTCAGCGGCCCTGGAGAACACGGAACTTCCATCATGGCTCATGCCCCTGTGGCTTTATCCAGTCCAGGCAAAGAACCTTTTAGACCCTGTGAGAAACAGACGGCTGAGCGGACAAAGCACCTCTTGCCGTCTCCATCTCACAGGGAGACTCTCCTCCCTCACACGTAGGGCTAGTCTTGTCCTGCTAAAACCATGCACTAGAGCACTGGTTCCCAAAGTGGGCAATACCACCCCCTGGGGGGCGCTGGAACAATCCAGGTGGGCGGTAGGAACCCTGGGTGCAATTGGGGGGCATTGAATAAAAATGAGGGGGCGGTGGAAGCATAAAGAAAGAAGAGTCCAGAACCGATCTAAAGCAGCTTTTCCCTGCCTTCTCCAGGGATCCGGGAGGGAGGGGGAGGTGAAGAGGGGTCCCCACAGCCAATCACAGCTATGCATTTGCAAACTGCAAATGCATGTGCTCCCTTGTAAGGCTGGTGTTGCTGCTGGGCTCTTGCATGGTGGCTGCTGCTGGCTTCTGGCTTCAGGCCTTCAGCTGCTGCTGCTCTGGGCCTGCCTGGCTGCGTGGATCGTGGTGGACTCTACCTGCATCTTTTTGTCCACTTCTTAAAGGTAGATTTTCAGGGGGACACGGAGTAATTTTTTTTCCTGAAAAGGGGGCGGTAGGCCAAATAAGTTTGGGAACCTCTGCGCTAGAGGCTGCCTGGCTCGACTGCTGCAACATGCTCCAAACGAGGGTGCAAAATGCTAGTGAGGAATGTTCCACAGCAGGGTGCCAGATAATATTCACCCAGTGGTTTGGCAGTTGCATGAGCTACCAGTTTGCTTCTAGGTTCAAATGAAGGCAGCCACCTGGAAACCTCTTAACCGTCTGGGCTCTACCTAAGCGGAGGGATGCTGCCCTGAACAGTGAGGTCCCACTGGCAGGCACGACTGTGGTTTCCTTCCACCCTTGGACTAAATCAGTCCTGGGAAGGAACAGGAAGTGTTCTGCAGCTTCCTCCGCATAATCCCATCTCTAGGCAGGCAGGAAGGACAATCTCTTTTCTCCAGTTTCCAGAGAACTGGTAAACTCTCCCTTTCAAAGTAAGATGGGTCGCCGTTTTAGTCTGTCCGTAGCGCTAGAAAAGAGCCAGAGGTCCAGGAGCCCCTTCAAGACTGACACACTTTGTGGCAGGGGAGGAGCTTTCGTGAATCAGGGCTCCCTTCTTCAGATACAGCTAGAATGGGAGTCTATCGGTGCTATATAGTGGCAAGGGCAGTGATGGACAAGCTGTGTCTCTGACTCACAAAAGCTCCTGACTCACGAAAGCGCCTCCCCTGCCACGAATTTTGTCAGCCTTGAAGGTGCTCCTGGACTCGGGCTCTTTTCAAAACAAGGTTTTAATCTCTGAAGTGGACAGGGAGCTTTTGGGGATGTGGATTTGTACCTGAAATAGGTGCTTCTTACTATTTTTTAGACTCAATTAGATTACTTAAGCGACCCTTATTATTTGTATTCCTGAAGATATTCCACCTGAGCAGACCAACAATTATGCCCAGGTCTCACAGACAGTCCTCTGCAGGGGCAGGCAGTTAGTTGTCTCTGCATCCCTTGCTGTCCAGAGATTGTGTGCACGCACGCACTCCGCAGGTAGGGGAATGGAGCGAGTGACCAGGCCAGGGGATCAACTCCAGGTCAGTTGCTAGGCAACACAGAAGAGGAGGATTACTGGAGCAGGAAGCAGCCACACCTGCCATGAAAAGGGGGTGGGGGGGCTTGCTCGGAGCATTCCTGTTCCCAGATGCCTTTTGTCTTCCTTGGTCTTTTGTCTTCTATCAGATTGCCGGGGAAGGCGGGGCTCTTTTTGCACCTCTGAAGCAGGCGGCCGGCATCCCTCCAGCATCCCTCCACCCCCACACTAAAGAGATGCAGGAAACCATTCAGACTGTCCCCGGCCTAGATCTGACATCCCTGCGCCCACTCAGGGTTGGCCCTCTGGCAACACCGCCCGAGAAGCAGCAACACCCACCCCGTCAGTACACGGAGACAAAGGGGGTGTCAAAACTATTCTGGAGTTTGGAAGGGGACAGATGGGAAGACTCCCACAGTCCCTTCCAAGGATCTCTCGGCCTAGCTGGGGTGCCCGTGGCAAACATTTGATGTGGCTCCTGGAATATTCAGGAAAGGAAGTGACTTTCACCCTTCTCCCTCCCCACCCCCACGCGCACCTTTAAACACGTGGCTGAAGGCTCAGAGCACTGCTGGCCTTGGCATCCGGCCACCCTCCTAGGAGTTAGGGGGCTCTACGAAGCAGAATTAATAGTTGCCAGCCTCCAGGTGATGGCTGGAAATCCCCTGAGATTACAACGGATCTCCAGGCAGCAGAGATCAATTCCCCTGGAGAAAATGGCTGCTTTTGAAGGTGGACTCTGTGGCATTATACCCAATTGGAGTCCCTCCCCTTCCTAAGTCCCACCCTCCTCAGGCTCCCCCACCAAAATGTCCAGGTATTTCCCAATCCAGAGCTGGCAACCGTAAAAGTGGAGTTCTTTTCTTCCAGCATTCTGGGCCTTGACAGCGGAAGCAGTACTATGTGCATTCTCTACCCAGGATGGATGGATTTTAAATCAAGGTGTGTGTGCGTGTGCGTGTGTGCACGTCTGTTAAACTAATTTAAATCATTTTCTTCTTCATGTCATTCCTACTAAGTGGTGCCAACAATTATTTAAACATATCGCTTTGCAACAATGCAAGAGTCTTGTTGCAGCCTAGGAACATAATGCAACATTCGTGCAGCCTGCGTGCCTTCTGCAAGACAGAGGTCCTTTTCACATTACTATTCTACACTGGATGTTACTCATCGTTGGCCCGATTTTGATTAAAGTGATACAGGGACGGGGGTTTTGTACAGCAATTTTCCTTCTGTTAATGAGCCATCTCTGAAGCACTATGGTAATTTCAAACAGCGCTGATTTCTTCCCGCCCCTTTTCACCACACAATCTTCCTCGTACTTAAAAAAAATGTTCTCAGGTTAGTGCTATAGCACTCAATGGAGTCAATGCATCTCAATGGTGTTGCTATAGCACTGAAATGCTGTGGTGGTTTAACGCTATAGGGCTCACCTTAGAGCGTTAAAAAGTCCAAGGAAGATTCTGTGGCAAAAAAGGACGGAGGGGGGGAGGGGAAGCAGCATTGTAGGAAGCACTATGGACATTTTAAACATCACAGCACAGCGATTCAGAAGTGCAACAAAAATATAGGAAAGCCATTTCCCTCAAAAGCGGCTCAATTACGCTTTGCTACCCCAACGCAAGTGGGTTTGTAAGAATAGGTAAATAAATCCCGACAGCAGCTGGTTACTAACACGGGTCTGTGTAAAATGGCAGAAAAAATCCATTAGCTACCAGTTACTAAAACGGAATGAGAACGAAGTTCGAAAAGAGACAGAACGAAGCTTGCTTCGACACAAGGGTGGGCCCGTGTGAAGTGAAGGGCATCTTAGTGGTTCTCTGCCTGCACACCAAGGAAGGCTGCTTAGAGGGTGACTGCATGCCAGGAGTCTCCCAGGCACAGGGGCTTCTTGGTACGGGGCAGAAGAGTACCTCCGTTTTTTTTCTGATTGTCATGCTCAGGAAGATGGTTCCTGCATGGTGTCTGACAGGACGAGGGCGGAACAACAACATCCAAGGCCGCAGGTGCCATGGATGGATCAGTACCCCGGGGGAGGGCACTGGTCAAAGCTTGACTGTCAGGCTGCATTTTAAGGCCTGCATCAAGACATGTGCCGGTGCCTGCTGAGTACCAGCAGGCAGAGCTGGTAAGACTGAGGTTTTTCCCTATTTCAGGCACTGTAATTTTTCCTTTTTGAATGTGTTAATGCTGTGGGCACAGACAAAACAAGTGATCACTTAAAAACCTGATCACAAGACGAATTTACGCAAGGGGATGGAAAAGGTTACTCCTACTGGAGAAGAGTGGTTGCTTGAAATTAAAGATCTGTTTCATTTGTTTAAAGTAACTGATCTTCAGGGCGTATCTGGACAAGGGAAGACTTGGAATGAGAACGTTACTCGTTGCGGGGAAGTGATGAGGTGATGGTACTCATGACTTATGCCAGGCTTAATTCTTCTATTTATATATAAATTATTTGAAATTCTAATGTTTTTATTTTGGAAATTTAAAAACACCAAGTTGTAGTAACTAGGTGTAAATTGGCATCTGTTCATGGAAACGATCGCATGGAAGTGTTTTGGTCATCCACTGATGGCCACCCCCTGGCTTCATCGCCAACGCTCTCCTTCCCCATCATCACCGAGAGCCGCTTTCAGACCTGCCAAAAGGTGAGCTGTGCGGTACAATCTTAGCAGCCAGGGCAGATGTTGCATCCAGCTGCGGCTCCAACCCCTTGCCGGGACAAAAAAAAACTCCACCACCACCCCAATCAGTTTTGTGCAGCACTGTACACCCGACTGGTAGCCGGCGAGGTTCCAGACCTTCTCCTGGAAAGCGCTTGAGTTTCACACTCTGCGGAAGGGCGCTGGCAGCAGAAGGGGCCACTGTCTGTTCCTGGGCGTGTGCTTGAACATGGTGTGTGTGCGTGCGTGTACTTTCTCAGGTGACGCCGTTGTGAAACTCGAGCTGTTAGGGTGACTGAGACCTATGCATGGTTAATACTGATGCCCTGATGGAAAATGGGCCACAACAGAGCCGATGTAGCTACCTGTGTAGCTTGCTTCTCTCACTGCTACCGCTCTCATTGTGCGTTTCCTTTCCCTTCAGGGAATACGTATACTTATGGTGACATAACCCTGTTAGGAAGCTCCAACCGCTAGGAGAGCTGACCAACCTTCTCATTTCTTAGAGCTCCTTACCCTATCCCAAGGCTAAAATGGAGCTGGAAAAGACACAGAGATCCTCCTTCTGCAATGGGAGAATGGCCAATCTTCAGCAAGAGCCACGTGCCTCAGTGCAGAAACGCGCCCGAGTTCCCTTTTACATTATGGGAGTCTAGTTGCCCTTACCCACTGCGACCCGGAGGGGGGAGGGACTCCCAGGATCATGGTGATCACCGATCCGTGACCTAAAGACTGACACTAAAGTGGTGGACAGAAAAGCAGGATATAAACGTCGCCAACAAATAAACACGTGCCTGGGCAGACACTGGCTGCTGCTGAAAACTGCAGTTCCGTGTCCACTGCCTGGGTGACAGTTGGCCATGCAAAATGGGCGACTTTGGGTCGTAGTCCTGCCGGCTTCCTCCCCGCCCAACAGCACCCAGGGATGCAGAGGAAGGGCAGGGGAACACAGCGCGATGACTTTGCTCTGCTCCCCATTTCGCATCAGTAAATATTACAGAAGGCTGCGCTTGGAAGCCATGGGGCCACTGCAAGGTCTAACTTCAGCACTGGATGCAAATTAAAAAAAAAATAGGGCAAGGAAAACTAACACAAGATGTGACTGTGCCAGTACGCTGCAGTGGAAGAGCGGTGCAGGTTCCCTGACCACTGCTTTTCAGCTGATCTCTCTCTCTCTCTCTGCCTCAACTACCCTACTGAGTTGACTTAAAACTCTGCCCCCCACCCCCCCGTGGCCACCCAGACCTCCTGGAGTGAAGCACAAAATACAAAAGTGACTACTGGCCCTGAAGGCGCTCAGAAGATGAGCGATAATGCGGTGGGAACAGTCTGAATATTGTCTTCCTAGAAACCCTTCATCTTAAAAGCCTGGCTGCCAGGACATCCATGATACTTCCATGGCTCTCTCTAAAACCCCCCTTGGCCACTTGCTCTGTTACCCAACTGAGCTTATTTTACAATAAGAAAGGTTTTTTCCCCTCCTTTACTTGCAGTAAACCAAACTGCAAAGATTGTTTTTTTCTTCCCCATGGTGGCAATTATGGGGGGGGAGGGGAGTGCTTTCCATGAACTCAGGGAACATGATCCTCAATGCGCTGACGCAGAGGTGTCCCACTGTGTGAAGTAGGCTTCCCACTGACACATATGCACAGGACTGGAAGATCTTGCCTAACATATATAATATATACCTACCCTACCCTTCCCCTCCACTGAATTTACTGATGTACATAATCACTTAAATCTTTATACCCAACTTTGCTTTTGCCTCAAGTTTGAAGTCTTCCTCCAATCTAAGGAGCCTTCTTTCAACTTAAGCGGCTCTACCATTGGAGGCTCCTTCGGCCAAAGGGAAGCTACCTGGAGGATAGTGCTGCCAACCACAAACTTGTGTCTTCTATCTCCTTACACTTTTGAAAACTTCTCTCAGGTGACACAGCAATCCATCTCTTCTCACCTGAGCAGAAGCCTTGGCCTTGCTTGTGAGATGCTTGTCTTAAACCCCCCCCCCCCTTTTGGCAGGTTGGTTCCAACTGGGAATGACCCTTTGAACAGTTTAAACCACTGGCATTTCCCAGCCAGCTGCAGAGTACAAAACCAACCGATGGCCAGAAACTTCCATGGCTTTGCAGTGTTTATTTGACTTTCCCCACGCTTCAATAATGGAGGGAGGGAAAAAGGAGAAATAATTTAGCCTAGCACGCATTGCGGAATCAATTTCCCTACTTGGGACTTCTTTAGGAGAGATGGACCTTTCTCTCTCCCCTTTTCCAGATCACTGACTCAGCAAATTAGAACAAGAATATAATTTAGCAATACAGCAGTTTTGGAAAGATACCAATCCCCCCACATCACCACCACCCCAGATCGATCCCCCCTCCTAAAGTATTAATGCCAATCTGATGCTAATTGAAAAACTTTGAACGTGTCTAATAAGACAGCAAGTTATCTCATCCTTGGAGTAACGTATCGCTGTCTCCACCGGGACTGTGATGGTTATAGCCTTCCACAACTTCACAGAAAGTATCTGGAGGAGGAAAGGAAGCACAATGTTGACAATCAAATATAGATTAATTGGAACTGAAATGGGACTCCTTCAGAAGTTGCAGCTCCTTTGGAATTAGCCAGCTGCCCAAGTCACTGACCAGTCACCACCCAACTCAATGGAGATAAAGGTAAAGGTTTCCCTTGTTTGCAAGCCAGTCGAATACGACTCTAGGGATGCACTGCTCATCTCCGATTTCAAGCCAAAGAACCAGCGCTGTCCAGAGACATTTCCGTGGTCATGTGGTCAGCATGACTAGATGCCGAGGCGCACAGAACACTGTTACCTTCCCACCAAATTGGGACATATTTATCTACTTGCAATTTCTTGCTTTTGAACTGCTTGGTTGGCAGGAGCTGGCTGCAGAGGAAAGTATGGCACTTCCAGAACCATACTTGTGACTAGGAAGGAGGGTGTGCCCCCACGGTGTCCCCACTCCCCCCCCCATGTAAAAAACTTGGAACACATTTGCACAGACCAGGTGCACATTCTGGATCCAAGATTAAATTCCCACTTAACAGCGGTGGGGAGAGAGATGGCACCCAGCTCCACAACCGCCACAAAGCTGAGTTTTGAAAGGTATCGGCCCCTTCTGCCGATTGTGACTGGACTTCTTTGCAACTTGTAGATGAGCTTTAGGCAGGGCTCATTTCGTAGCAGGAGCTCCTTTGCATATTAGGCCACACACCCCTAATGTAGCCAATCCTCCAAGAGCTTACAGAGGTTTTCTTACAGGGGCTACTGTAAGCTCTTGGAGGATTGGCTACATCAGGGGTGTGTGGCCTAATATGCAGAGGAGCTCCTGCTATGAAATGAGCCCTGGCTTTAGGACTGCCAGCGCTGGCTTAGGAAATTCCTAGAGGTCTGAAGGTGGAGCTTGGGGAAGTTGGAGTTTGGGGAGGCGGAGAAACTCAGCAGGGTATAATGCCTTAGAGAACTGATCTCTGTAGCTTGGAGATCAGCTGGAATTCTGGGAGAATTCCAGGCCTGCCCTGGAAGATGGCAACCCTAGCACACCTAGTCAGCAGGGAGAATTAATCCACAACTGTGCAGCGAATCCTAGCTCAAAGCTGCACTGTTTATATGGGAGCCTGTTGAATACAAACACACCTACCAAAGTCATGAACGTTGCAGCTTCTGTGGAAAAGCAGAGAAGAGCAATAGGGAGTGGAGAAGTGATGGGGAGGAGAGGCTTAACCTTCCAGAGTTCACTGCACCTGCCCGGGCTTCCAGGTACACATTTACCCTTGCAGACAGGAATCCAGAACCCACCGGTGGACGGGAGAGGGAAAGCACTGAGCAAGGGGAGAGCTATGCACCCCCTTCCCTGGAAGTAGCAACTGGGGCATTACTGCACATCACTTCCAGTTCTGCCAGAAGACTCCTGCTTCTGCTGGCTTAACCTGGTCTTTTGTATGATTATTTAGGAAATGTCGCAAGCATGATGTTCATTGCCCCTACAGTTGTACGTAAACATATGGAGACAAGAACTGAATTTTGAGGATCTGGAACACAATTTTCAACTGATGGCTCCTGGGGGAAAGCTTCCCACTCCACCTCATAAAGCTGATGTTCAAAGCACGCCAGGACTTCCACGGGGCCCTAGGGACTAAAATGATAGCACCAGAACTGCTGTTCAGAGAGTCTGGTATGCTTGCCTCAACATCTAGGGAATGAAGTAAAAATTCACCAGGCACTGTAGAGGAGCTAATATAAACGTCCTTAACTTTTTAGTAATTGATTTACTGGCAGCATTTCTGTCCTTAATTTGTTCTGCAGGCATTTCAGATGCATCCGATCCCTCAACTCCCGTCCTTTCCCTTGAAATCTTTCCTAGCATAATCGCCATCCAGTTTTTAGTAACAACCCACTCAAATTCCCAGGAAGAGATGTGGCTGCTCTTTCCTAGGGCAGACTTCAGCAGTCTTTCCAAAGTCAAAACCCACTGACAAGAAGCATTTGCTCCAGGAAAAGGTTACAGAGGCTGATCTTCCAAGAAACCCAGCTGCCGGGCAGAGTCAAAACAGGCCAAGGTCTGTACCGAGGACCTAAGGATGCTTCCTGGCAAGAAAAACCCCGCTCACAATACTTAGCATCTTGACATGGGTTCCGTTCTTTAAGAAAACGGGTACTGCAATTTCCACAAATCTACTTCTCAACAAAATGTTCGAATCCGAGGAACTTTACGAGCAACTTAAGAAGTATGCTATAATGCCCAGGAATATACTAACATGCTTATTCACCTACATCTGTGGGTTGAACAAAAGGGGGACTGATGCATCAGTGACACAGCACTTTGCGTTGCATGCACAAGGTCCCTGGTTCAATCTCCAACATCATTAGAAGAGAAGAGATTGGATTTATACCCCGCCCTCCACTCCCCAAGGGAGTCTCAGAGCGGCTTACAAACTCCTTTCCCCTCCCCGCCCCACAACAGACACCCTGGGAGGTAGGTGGGGCTGAGAGAGCTCTGAGACAACTGTCCTTGAGAGAACAGCTGGCACAGAGCTATGGCTTGCCCAAGGTCATCCAGCCAGGTGCAAGTGGAGGAGTGGGGAATCAAACCCGGATCTCCCAGATTAGAGTCCGCGCACTTAACCACTACACCAAACTGGCTCTCAGTTTTAAAATCTTTCATGTCCCCACTTGACACCCACTTGCAGCAGACAGCAGCCCTCTTCACGTCACCGTGAACACAACACCTGCGTACACACGTGTCGGTGAGAAAACTGGCAATGTGCGTTTACTTTACAAATGAAACCAGGGACCGGTCCCTAAATGTGGAGTTTGAGTCACAAGTTCAGCTGTCGTAAGTGTTGACTGAAACACGAGAATTACTCAGCACAAAAGTGTTCCGCTGGACGTGGACTGCATGTGCGTTCATAGTAAATTGTGTACAGGGCTAGTTGGAGCAGCGGCCTCCCGTATTCAGATGCTCAGCCTAAAAGGCCAGGCTTCATCACTGATCTCTGGAGGTCACTAGAATGATCCATGACATTCACTGTGCTTTGGGGAGAGGCCAGTGGTAGCTGTGCTTGGTTGCTCACGCTTGGTGTTGTCTCCTACATCAAGCTGAAAATTAACTTGGACAGGAGATTAATACATTTTAGAATAAGTGAGCTTCACTTGCTAGAAGAAACCAATGTAAAAAAAAGAGAATTGATCGGGTTGCCAGCTCTGGGTTGGGAAATACCTGGAGATTCTGGGGGTGGAGCCTGGGGAGGGCGGGGTTTGGGGAGGGGAGGGACCTGAGCAGGATATGATTGCCATAGAGTCCACCCTCCAAAAGCAGCCATTTTCTCCAGGGGAACTGATCTTGGTTGCCTGGAGATCAACTGTAATAGCGAGAGATCTCCAGGTGCCACCTGAAGGTTGGCGACCCTAGCAACTATCTAGTAAGGAGAGCCTTTTTCTCTCCCAGGGTTATGAGAGGCAGGAGCATTAAAGCCTAGATCTTACAAAGACCAGATAAGGTGCTAAATCTGTGTATGGGCCTTGCCACTTCAGACTGCAGGTGGACTCCCACGTCATGTGATGTCCTGCTCAGGGCAGGGGGGACGGAATATTCCTGGACATGACACCCTGGTGCATCACTGTGGCAAAGAGAATGAGCTAGGAGTCAGGAAGTTCTCCAACTCAGATCTTACCACAGCTATGAACTCACTGGCTGACCTCAGGCAAACCCACTCGCTCAGCCCCCCCCCCCCCAAATCTGCAATAATAATATTTTTATTTATTTATATTTTAAATTTATGAATCACCAAATCCCTGGACAGACAGGGCTCTGGGCAACATGCCAGAAAAGTTAAAAACCTCAAGAAAAGTCCAAATTTATAAATAGCATTGCTTACATTCTTAAAATAATCTCAGATGGTGTTTCTAGTCTGTGTTTAAACCCATTCCGGACGGTGTTACTGCCTTGTAGGCGGGGTAAAGAGGAGGCCGAAACAGGAGAGATGGTAGAAAAGGGACTGTTGTGTGGATTACAACAAACTGATGTATGTAAAGTGCTCTGCACCCTCTCAACACGTTAATAAGTACTAAATATTGTTCGGTATTATATAAAAACTAGCATTTCCGGGAAACCCATTGCCCTGATACACTATTTCCTTCAGCCAGGGGTGTGTGTGTTATTATTATGTGTAGGAGCATTCCATCATGTGACACACACACACACACCCGCCCACCTATAGTCTGAAGTGGTTCTCACCAACCTCATCTGCTGGTTGTAAGAACCAGGCCTAAGACTCTAACGACTGAAGAGAGGTCCTGCAAAGGATGGAGAGAGAACCCCTTTAGCCGTCCCAAAAAAAGCTCCCCCCACCCCCCAGAGACCATTTTCCTTCAGGTTACCAGTCAGAGTAGTGAGCGTGTGCAACAGGTGAGATGACTAGATTGTTATGTGCCATATCAAAAGGTAAGAACTGCTATCGGCTACGAACCCCCAGCCACTTCACTTCTCATCAGTGGGGATTCTGGTTCCATATATAGCTGCCGAGGGAGACCCAGAAAGCGGCTTGACCAAACCCAATTACCTCCAGTGCAGCAGAAGGCTTCTTTTTAAGTTCCTCACATTTTCGGAATTTGCAAATCTGGTGCCCAGTTTTACGGTTCCTACAGCTGCTGCACTGCTCACAGTTTATCCGTCTTCTGCACGGGGGGCACATGCCGCACCGTTTCCGTTTCTTTTTCCCTGAATTGATGGCAGACGCCAACTCGTTCTGCATTGGGTACTCTGCTAGGCCAGCCATATGGAGCGCGCTCTCCGCCAGAAACACGCCAGCGGGGGTCATAATGAAAAGGCCGGGGTTGATCGGAAAAGCCCCCAGGTAAGGAAAATCAGACGGGCTGTTCATCGCCTCCGCCGCCGAAACCGCTTCCATGTCGGAGAGGCCCGTCCCGTGGTCATTAGGCAGGGGAATGTGCTCTTGAACGACGCGCTTGAGCAGCTCCGTCGACTGGGCGAACTGCTGCAGGATGCTCTGTCCCTCTGAAGAAAGATCTGACTTGCTCAGCAGGTCGGAGATGTTTTTGTGCTTTGAGGTAGAGTTGCTTTTATCCAGAGCGGCTTCGTTGCCATTGGCTATGGGCGCACCTTTCTCGGAGTGTTCGCTTAACGAGCTGGTGCCGCCGAACGTGGAGTAGTGGGAAAGCGGGCGGGACTTCTTAAGACTTTTGTTCAAAGGTTCGCTGATTATCCCACTTTTATTCCTCCTCTCCGAATTGGCTGAGGGCTGGGAGTCGTTTGGACTGCTGTTTTTTTCCAATAAGCCCGGCTTCATACCGGGGGATTGATGAGCGCCAGGATCAGACATCTTGTTCGGCGAAAGCCAGAGACCCAACGACACTGTGGGAAAACAACCAAGCAACAGAGAAATAATCCTAAAACACAAGGAAAGTTTTGGAAGGAACCAGGTCTGTCTTCAGTGCAGTCCCAAGGCCATCGTTGTCGCTTGCAGGTGTCCTATATAAGACGCACAGCTCTGGAAGTAAAAAAGGGGAGAAGTCAGTCAACGGCATCTGCGCAAGCCAAGGGGCTCTTGCACTGGCTTTCACTGGCCCTCTTCTCACAACTGAAGTCAGTTCTGCTCCCCCACCCCCTCAACAAAAGTAAGAGGCTCAAAGAGTTGTAACTTGTTTTGGGGGGGCCTGATTTTATCCTGTGGATGGTCACTGCTTGGACACACAACGTGCAAGAGACAAACACGTACGAAGGCACAGATCGAAACCACAGGACCGATAAGTTTGCTGGGCAGCACACTCCCCCCCCCCAACCTAGCAGATAGCAGGAGGGGCCTGCCTTTCCCCATTTACTTTGTCAATATTTGCATACCTGGTCAGGACAATGAGCTGGCCTCATCCTGAAGCAGTGGGAGGCAGCTGCTTAGGGCAGCCAGTTCCCAGAGGCACATTTCTGTCCTCCAACCTCTTCCCCTATGTATCACTAGAAGCAGGAGATATAATTTGGGGGGAGGGGGGTGTATGTGCAAAAATGCCTAAGACCGCTGCTGAATTAAACAGATTTTTAATTCCACGGGCACACCTATTCATTACAGCTCATTTATTATTTAAGTGACAAACACTCTCTACGGCTGCTACGCAAGGGAAAGAGCCACGTCACACGGCGAGCGGTGGACAAAACGCAGGAACAAAAATTATGTGCTGCCAGCAACAAGACAAGCTCCCAAGGTTCAAACAGGGCATTCGCCGACATTAACAGGTGCGCACTCTATATGTGTGAAAGAGCAGCGGCATCCAACATACATAAAACCTTTGGTTCTGGGCAGGGAGGGATGCCAGGGAAATCCGTCCAGTTTCTGTCCCTGAAACAAAGACAGTATCACTGTCGTAGTGGCTAACTGACCCAAATAGGCAGCAGGTTTGTGAATAACTGTTGTTGGATGGGGGAAGGGGGGAGAGGGCATGCTGCAACAATTGAGAGTTGCATTAATTTCTACTCCCGACCCTCCTTCGGAACGCTGAACAAGATGTGCAACGGAGCCCCAAATGTTCTTGCAACGAGCAGAGGTAAATCAGCTCCGGACTACCCACCGCGTCCGTTTCAGAGCTGCGGGGAGTCTGTCATCGGGTATATCCGAGAAAGAATACACTGGGCGAGCAGTAGGGTCCCCAAATATCACGGGCTGTGGCTGCAAGTGACGTACCTTCCGATCTGGTGGTGGTTGCCATGCCAATGCAAGGATCCCACTCCGAGATGCTCAGATTTGTTTGATTTAATTATGCAAATGCCTCCATTTAAAAGTCCATTTTACGGAGTTCAAAAAATGTCAAGCTATGCAGAAACTGTCCTGAAATTCAGTTATCTCTCTAGCCACTCGCGGAACTGGTGTCCAAAGACTGGGTGAGTTACGGAGATAAAGCCATTTTAAAATGCCCATTTCAGATATTTTACTTGCCCTGTGGACAAATGACAAGGGCCTGCTCCCCCCCAACCCGCTCCCCCACTTCTTCTGCCCACGCTGGCACTCAGGAGGCCATGAAACAGGTCGCGGGGAGGGAGGGAGCGGATTTGAGTAAGCCCCGGAGGCTGCTTGGCACCTGAACGGATTCTGTGATCATGGAGATAATGGCGAGTTGGCAGGCTGGTCCCTACTGCCGCTTCCTCCTCCTTCGCGTGGCTCGCTCACCCCACCGCCTGCTTATGCCAGTCCGCAGCCCCTGCTGGCATACTCTGCTCAGACGCTTTAGAAAGGACTGGGGGGGAAGCAAACCAGCTAGACAGACGCTGGAGGAAAACCGCCATGTTGGGTTCCCCCCCTGTTTTTGCTGTGCGGAACTGAGAAGGCCTCACAGCACCGGGCTTGGATGGGCAGCCGTCATGGCACGGCCTTTGAGCAGGTGACTCTCTGCTCTTTCTTCTCTTGACGGTACGGAATGCCCCTGCCCCACTGTGCCTCCCCAGCCCCTGGAGAGGTTCACTTGTGGGAGGACTAGCTACAGGAGTGCCCAAAGAGAGACCGTGAGGGCATCCGGAGGGATGGGCTCAGCTGAAAGGCTCTTTCCCCATTCAAATCCTATGCTAAGCAAATGACCCACAGGCCCAGCCCAAGGATGCAGAAAGGCACTCGCCAGACCCACTGAGGGGGTGGAGGTGGAACAAATCTCCCTGGGCCTCCAGCAAAAGCTTCTGTTCAGTTCCAAGAGGAAGGCACTCCCTATCTGGGGCAGGGGTCAAGGGGTTCCACCTGCCATTCTGCTGAGCCCTGGAGCAGTTTCAGCCCCAGTAGAGTACGGCCAACTGCCCGCTCCCCACAACCCTCTGGGCTTGGGTGAAGAGACAGGGTCAGCGACGACTGCAAATCACGGCTTGGTTAGGAAGCAAAGCCAAACTGAGTGGATCCCTCCTCTAGCCTGTCAAGCAGGAAAAAGACCACAGTCTCCCCGTCCACAGACGGATCGCCCTCACCTATGTTGGCACCTTATTAGAGACCAGAGAATGGAAGAGACCTATGAAACAAACCGAAGTCCAGTGGCGCCTTAAGGACAAACAAGATTTATTCCAGGACGAGCTTCGTGTGAGCTTCAGATACAATGGGGGGGGAAAGAAACTCCCTTACCCCATTTTTACAGCAAATGACAGAAGGGGGAGGGGGGAATGAGGGAAGCCAGAACCTGTGACCCTCTCCCATCACTCATTAAACTACCCCACTGGCTCAAGTCTACTCACAGAGAATCTTGCCTGACCCTGTTAGACTAGGCTTGTCCCTTTCCCCCCTCCTTTTCTGTAAAACAATGAAGTAAAACTAGTCTCTTTCTTCCAACTGTATCTGACGAAGTGAGCTCTGCCTTATGAAAACACTTATTCCAGTGTGACTTATTAGCCTTTGTGGGTTCCGACAGACTTCTGTTTTGCTTTGCCACAGACTAACATGGACACACACACACACACACAACCCAGACTTATCCTGAGAGTCTCCATACGCCACCCCTCCTCCAGATACATGGCCCAGCACCATCGGTGGCTTCCACCTGCCAAAGCCAGGAACCGAGTAGGCTAGATCCCACAGATCCATTGGGGGGGGGGGGGAGGGGGCTTTGTTCTGGCAGAAGAAGCCTTTTCCTGACGCCAGAAGCTTGGAAGCGGACACAGGGAAGTGCCTCTGCTAGAGAAACGGATCGTGTGCCATGAAGGAAGTTGGGTTGCACAACATAAAATCAGGCAACCAGGAACAACCAGACACACATCAGCTTGACTAAATGGATAAGCCTTGGCTAAAGGATTATTGGTTATGTAGCAGATATTTGTTTAAGATAAAGCCAGGTGGTCAGCCATGTTGGTCTTTGAAAAAGTGTGCCTTGCACACGAAAGCTCATACCTTGAATAAACCTTTGTTGGTCTTAAAGGTGCCACTGGACTCTAAATTTGTTCTTTTTGTTTAAGTGTTAGGAATCACACATGAAGCCGCCTTATCCTGAATAGTCAGTACTGTGGGAGCAGCCCTCCAGGGTCTCAGGCAGAGGTCTTTCACCTCACCTACTGCCTGGGCCTTCTAAGTGGAGATGCCAGGGATTGAACCTGGGACCTTCTGTGTGCAAAGCGGATGCTCTGCCACTGAGCCACAGCCTCATTGGTATACAAACAAGACACTGCAGCAACTTTTGTTTTTTGGAATATGGAATAGCATTCTGTACGGAGGTGGCGGAAGCAGGACCCTCCTCCCTGCCTCCCCTCCCCAAAGGTTTCCAACTAAGCAACAGGAGTGTCTCCAGAACCAACCTTTCCTGCTACTCTCACAGACCCTTCCTTGAAGAAGGGAGGGAACAGACAGCCTTCTCCCCATGTCCGGCTGTTCAGCACCTTCCTTCCATCATGCCTGACAGGAAAATGCTAATATTCAAATCACAGCATCCCTACTGGATCTGCTGCAAAGGTCATAAGGAAAGAAAAAGAGCAGAATATAGGGAGGAGGAAATGTCCAAAATGTCCTAGGATCAACACATGTGCCAACTTCATCCAGCTGCTTCAGGAAGAAGGATGGCCCATAGGATTGTAGGGCAGTGACTTGAATTTTAAGAGTTTCCTGTGATTGAAGCCACAGTTCCACCCCCATATTAGGCTAACAGAATTATGGCTGCAAAGACTTCTACTGACGTGGTAAGAGGACTATCCACCAGCGTTCAAACATGAGAGCAACTGTGTTGGCTCAAACTATGGTCCATTGAGTTCCTTGAGCTGTAGCAGTTATGACGGTTCGACTGAGCCATGGGAAACCGAGATTCAAAGCCAGGAAGTTCATTGGGTGACCTTGAGCCAATCCCTCTCTCTTGGCTTAACCTGTCTCATGGGGTTGTTGTGAAAACAAAACTGGGCGGTGGGGAGGGGGAAATTAACATACTTCTCACAGTGAAAACCAATGCAACGAATTCCCTCCATTTTG
Organism: Lepidodactylus listeri; assembly: GCA_029233225.1. Taxonomy (NCBI): domain Eukaryota; kingdom Metazoa; phylum Chordata; class Lepidosauria; order Squamata; family Gekkonidae; genus Lepidodactylus; species Lepidodactylus listeri. The sequence goes on along the minus strand of JARCFY010000017.1, from coordinate 14,757,794 downwards.
ACCCATCTTTCTTTAGCTGTCTCTCACGCAAACTCCCCACTGCCTGCCTGGCCAGTTTCCTGCTTCAGATGATGCATTTAAAGACATTCTTACTGTCTTAATATTTTCAGCACTATGTTCCGCATTTGCTGTGGGTTGGATCCCATTGTTTAATTTTGCATCATTTAATGTGTTATATTAACACTTGAGCTTTGCTTCGGTTGTTTTGTAGACCCTACCACCCAAATCCTATCACATCGTTTATTGAATGTCCCATCTTGTTGACTGTATTGACCTACTCTGTGTAATCCGCCTGAAGTCCCAGGGAGAAAGCAGACAATAAATAATGTAAATGAATAAAATAAATATCCTGTCTTCATCTGCCTTCTCATCAGCTTTCATTTGGTTTGCCGGAGCCCGTGCTGTTTCAGGCAAGACTTCGAATTTTTCTAAACTAAGCCTTCTCAGCATTGCTCATTAACCATGCTGGCCTCCTCTTAGATATGGTGACACCCCTTCCTAATCTGCAGTATGCATTTTATCTGAGCTTTTGTGGGTGCATTCAAATAACTTCCAGCCTGAAGCGATGTGACACCATTGCTCTAGAAACATTTCCTCTTCGGAAACCCAAAGAGCCATATTAACCTGGAACTTGACATCACTATGCTCACAGTTTCCCACTGGCGCAATGACACTTGCTGAGTGTCCCTCAGAACCACACCTGGGTTTATCTTCAGCCAAAATTTGTGGACCACAGATATGATGCTGGGAAGTTGCTTGATGCACACGTTTCAGTGTCCCCAAACTAGAAGCCTTGTAGGGTTCCCTAAAATGCACAGTCAATAGTGGGATCAGCATGTGTTGTGCCAGAATAACTAGAAACCCAAGGTGCTTCCTTTCCCCAGGCCAAGCATCTGGACAATGAAACTGTGATTCCATTTTTTGCCTACTGCACCACTTCCTGAGGCACAGAGGGCACACACCACAAAAACCATTCCCCTGGGATTCCCCAAGCCGCCTCCTGTGACTTATCATCGGAGCCACCTTGTGACCTTCAGTTGTGGAGGTTGCAGAGCTATTCCAGAGCTCAAGGTGGTGCAGCCACACTCCTCCAGCCAGGAGTCTGAAAGCCGGCCCCTGGAAACGAAAGACAGCGCCCATCATTCTTCCTCTCTAAAAAGAAACAGCACACACGCCACACACATACAAAGCATGCCTCATACTCATCTGGCAACACACAGGCAACATGTTCTCTGCCTATCAAGCACGGCTCTCTGTGTTTAGAGAAGGATTCAATTTGAAAACACCCCCCCTCCCACACAGGCCCTGGCCAGAGAACCTGCATTTGGCCAGGCAAGACACAGCAGGGCTCCCTGGGGGTGCATTTGGCTCAGGGACAAGGGTACCATGGGTTTGGGCACTGACTGGCACAGTGGCAGAGGTTCTTCTGGGGGGCAGATTGCACAGGTTCTGCTGCTAGCCAGGCTGGCAAACATGCTTCCTCAGTCTGGTTACACTGCAGGGATTCTCTGGTTTGACCTGAGTGAGTCCTGTTGGGTGGGCACTGACTGGCACAGTTGCACTATTTCTGGGGGGGCAGATTGCACAGGTTCTGCTGCTGGCCTGGCAAACATGCCCCCTCACCACCTCACTTAGTTTCTTAGACAGATTCTTGGGGAGACACTGTCTGCTGCCTGTCTGCCTTTATTTTTCCCATAGGAAACAATGGAGAATGGGGGCACCCTCTTTGGATGCCCCTGGAATTGGACACCCCAATCCAATCTTTTCCAAACTTTGGGGGTCTTTTGGGGAGAGGCTTCAGCAGCTACAGTCCAAATTTGGAGCCTCTACCTCAAACCCCTTCCCCCCAGCCCCCTGGAAATTTTTCAGAAGTTTTTTGCCATTGATTACAATGGCCCCATAGGGTATAATGGACCCGAATTTTTCGGAAATCCCGAAATTTTCCAGATATTGGCATTATACTAGTATAAATATTCAGGTTTTTTCAGGAATCCTGAAAAAATTTGGGTTCAATATCCTTGAATCCGAAAAAAACTGTTGTTGTTTTTTGCACACCTATGCCGCTGTATTCTGCACTAGCTGCAGCTTCCGGATCCGGCACAGGGGCAGCCCCAAGTAGAGAGCGTTACAGTAATCCAGTCTTGAGGTGACCAACGCATGGATCACCATAGCCAGGTCACTGCGTTCGAGAAAGGGAACCAACTGCTTAATCAGCTGTAGTTGGTAAAAGGCTGACCTTGCAGTGGCTGCTACCTGGGCCTCCATCATTAACAAGAGGCCCAGGAGAACTCCCAAGCTCCTAACCTCCGGCGCTGGCACCAGTAGTGCCCCATCGAAGGTCGGGAGAGGGATCCCCAAACTCGGCCCGCTCTGACTCAGGCATAGGACCTCCATCTTCGTCGGATTCAATTTCAATCGACTCTGTCTAAGCCAACCAGCCACGGCCTTCAAAGCCAGGTCAAGATCTGCCGGACTAGAGTCTGACTGGCCGCCCATCAACAGAGAGAGCTGGGTGTCATCAGCATATTGGTGAAAACCCAGCCCATGCCTCAGAGCAATCTGGGCGAGGGGGCGCATGTAGATGTTAAACAGCATTGGGGAGAGCACTGCACCCTGTGGCACTCTGCACACTAACGGGTGCCTTTGGGACAGTTGCTCTCCTATCGCCACCCTCTGTCCCCAGTCTTGGAGAAACAAGGAAAGCCACTGTAAGGCTAACCCCTGAATCCCTGGGAGAGCCCCAGTGATGCCATGGACGTCACCAGATCCATTGCCTGCATGGAGGTCGCGTCTTTGGCGTAGATGTTGAAATCACCCAAGACTAATAAGGTGTTCAAGGGTGTTCAAGCACCCAGCCTGATATGGCCTCCAGCAGGGATGGCAGGCTGCTTGCCGGTGCGTTGGGTGGTTGGTACACCAGCCAGACAGCCAACCTCTCCCCAGCCTCCCAGACAAAGCCGGCACACTTGATGCCCACAAGATTCAATGGCGGGAGCGTCCTGAAGGTGTAACTCTCCTAGATGAACAGAGCCACTCCTCCCCCCCGCCCCTGAGTCTGAGATTGATGGAGGACCGAGAAACCGGGGGGGGGGGCAGTTGGGAGAGAGCTACAGTCTCCCGCACCCAGGTCTCGGTCATGCACGCCAGGTCCACATCCTGCTCAGACACAAAGTCATGCAGGATTCTGGTCTTATTGTTGATGGACCTGGCGTTGCACAGCAGCAATGTCAGAGTGGGGGTCCTTCTCCTAGCCCCACAACCAGTTACCTTTGGGATGAGACACAGATTGGATGGGGACCAAGCACACTCACGTCTCTGTCTCCTTCCCTTACACTTTGATTTGGTCCCACCACCATACCTCCCTCTCCCCAGAAGTACTGGTATCCCCTGGCTGGCCATCGGTCCGTTCGAGGCCTTTACCTAATGTCTGGCCAGTCCCGATGGATTACCGCCCTGGTTCCTCGCACCTGGTCGCCAAGCGCTGCCAACCAATTTCCCACTTCCAGTATAGAGGAAGCCCGTGTAATAATCTATCTACCCTAACCTCTTATCTTGCTACCCCCCCACACCCTGCAAGACTAAACAATTAATTAAATAAAAGGTAAAAATACAAAGATAAAGTACAATAACAATTACAGGCCCCTCCTTACCCGAAACCTATCTACTTCCCTTATCCTAGTTAGCTTACTCTATCCTACTCTATCCTAATTACAAACCTTGCACTATAAACCCCTATCCCCCAAATCCACACATAATCCCCACTGCTCCTAACCGACACTGCTGGGGATTCTCGAGAGCAGGAAGTTGTATCAGTCCTGCCAAGGGTCCCCCCGACTTCCCACGCTCCGTGGGCCAACGCCAGCCAGAGATGTATCAGCCACATATCGCCAGTTCGTTCCCCCCCTCTGTCACCAGTGAACTTCCCTGGGCTAACAGGATCGCAAAAGCCCCTTCCGTCACGGCCCGGTGCGAACGGTGACAGCCACCAAAGTCCAGCACGGGGCGCCACCAACAGTCTGCAGAAGCCAGGGGCACCAGAGATCCAGGAGAGCCCCAACCGCGCCCCAATGGGCCGGGAAGCCAGGTGGGCAGACAGGTCCAGACAACACCAAACCGGAGATGCAGAGTAGATAGCAGAGGAAACCAGCAGCCAGGGCCAACCAGCCAAATGCCAGACCGTCCACCAAGGGGAGCCGGTGGCCTCCGAATAGCCAAGCAGTCAAGCTGCAGGGCCAAGATTCAGGTAATATTCAGGTAATACATCTTATTTGTTCCAATCAGTTTCCAAAGGAATTCTACAAAACCTGTGAAATTTCTTTTCCTGCTTGAAATAATGCTAAACTTGGGTTTCTGAGGTTCTCTTACAATAACTCCATCATCACCTAAAATTAATAGTCCATAGCCTGAGAGTTCTCCATCAATCACTTGACCCCATTTCACCTCTCCCTGCCAAGGCAATCAGGAGGTTTGCTGGTTTACTGAAACAAGGCCTGGTGAGTAATAAAACTAGACAGGGGTCATTTCGTAGAAAAAGAACAGCAGGAGCTCATTATCATAACTCATTAGCATATGCCACGCCCCCTGACATCACCAGCTGAATGTCAGTTTCAGCCCCATTGTACCCTATGGGCCATTGAAGTCAATGACAAAAACTCATAGGGTATATGAGGGGCTGGAGGAAAGGGGGTTTGAGGGAGAGGCTCCAAACTTGCAGGGTAGCTGCTGGGGCCTCGCCCCAAAATACCCACCAAGTTTCAAGAAGATTGGACCAGGGGGTCCAATTCTACGGGCCCCCAAACAGATTGCCCCATCCCCTCTATTGTTTTCTATGGTGGGAAAAAAACATTACTTTTTTCCCACCATGGAGAACAATGGAGGGAATGGGGGCAACCTGTTTGGGGGCCCGTAGAATTGGACCACCTGGTCCAATCTTCTTGAAACTTGGTGAGTATTTTGAGGAGAGGCTCCAGCAGCTATCCTGCAAGTTTGGAGCCTCTCCCTCAAACCCCCTCCCCTCCAGCTGCTTTTTAAGCCACTGCCGAATTTCGGCGGCAATTCGGCAGCGGGCTGAATCAGATCAGAGAATCTGATTCGGCCTGTGGATGCCCTAGTGCCCACTCCTGGGCTGGCAGAGCTCCGGCCCCAAATGACCCCTGAAACTAGAACATTACTAAGAAAAGACCCTGCAGTCTTTTCTGGTGCAAACTATGCACCCATTCTTTCAGACACTACCACCCTCCTTGCAACCTAAGGAACTAAAAAAAAGTGTGCACAAAAAATGGCAAGATGCTAAGGGCTTAAAAAGTAACCTTAAAAATCTCTTAGGACTACAAAACCAGTCTCTGTGGGCAAGGAATGTTATGTCATTCAGGGAACCACTCGTATGGCAAAAAGACAGAACCTCAAGAACACAGATGAAAGAAAGGAGCTTCAGTTTTGCCTCGCGCTTTCATTTTCCAGTTCTCTCAGGGAACATGTAAACACACAGAAATTGAGGGAACCCATTACCCCAGGACACCCAGTGGTGTCAACCACTGGTGTAAACTACAGGGGGGCTCGAGCTCCCCCGAAATTTCCCGGGGGGGACTGAGCCCCCCCGGGAAAACATCGCGCCTGCCGCCGGCGCCTTGCCGCCGCGCCTCCCGGGCCCTTCCGAGGCTCGCCAGCTGGTGCCACTCCCCCCCCCCTGCACCGGCCTGGCCATTCCTTCCTCCTTATCTCTCCCTCTTCCTCTTTTAGGGGTGAGGGAGGGAGTGGCCAGGGCGGAGGGGGAGGGAAAGGCACCAGCAGCACCGGCTGGTGAGCCTTGGAAGGGCCGGGGAGGCGCAGCGGCTGGCGGTAGGTTTTCTGGGGGGGGGGCAGAAACATCACCCCAGCGAGAGAGAGCGCTTTGCACGCATGCTAAAGAGCCCCCCCCCCCAGACTTCAGAAAAGTCTACGCCCCTGGTGTCAACAGAGCCTAAAGTCAAAGCTTCCTCGGTAGGCCAGTGTGCCCAGACAGAAGATAATTCAACACAGATGCCTGAAATCAGTCCTGTGACGTACTTAAACAGCCATAACTGACCACAGTAACCCCAACTGCCTTAGGGTTAGAGTTTGAACACGAAAACAAAAGGAGGAAAGCAACTGGGCTTTTTCTAATGACCACATCAGATCACCCCAGGCCATATGATAACTCACATGAAAACCACCCACAAATCCCTAGAATCTTCATGGGAGACCGGAACACCAATGGACACGATCACGACAGATCATCTGTTTGGTCTGCTGATGAGGTCTTGCTCTGAGGATCTTCCCACCCCAATTGAGGTGAGATATGGGAGGCCACCAGAGATAGCCTTCTTTCCCATGGCACGTTCTCTTCGGAAAGTGGACCTGGCTGAAACCCAACATATTACAAACAGTAACACCATTAAAACCAAATCAGGAAAAAGCCCATCTAAACCATCCAGCCTCATGCTGCCACCTAAAATGGATTCTTCAGCTATCAGCTGCTTGCCTCCATAAGGACCAGGCCGCCACAGAAAACACGCTTGCCGCGGCCGTCCTGGGCCTCCAGAGCAGCCAGGCACTGTTTGTTTTGATGGTTTTAATGGCTGGTGTATTTTTTACTGTTGATCTTCCTAGCTGCTGAATTGAGAATTGTTTTTTAGTGATTTAAATAAACCATCACAGAAGGTTCAAGGTAAGAGTCATGCAGAGCACAAATTAATTACGGCAATATCAGCAATGATTGGGGGGGGGGGGAATACCTGCAGTAAGAAAGTAATAGAAACCTCACACATGAAGCTGCCTTACACTGAACCAGAACAATGAATCAGAACTAGGGCTGCCAAGTCTTGAAAACTCACCGGCGGGGGGGAGTCCTCCTCTCGCCGGGAGTTTCTTCTGGCGCGCGCGCGCGCGCCCATCAACGTCACCGGAAGTGACGCAGCACGTTGGGGGCGTTGCCAGGGCAACACTCTGGCAATCGCCCCAAAACTCTATGGTATCATAGAGTTTTGGGGCGATTGCCAGATCGTCGCCCTGGCAACGCCCCCAATGTGCTGCGTCACTTCCGGTAACGTCATTACGTCATCCTCGCTGGACGACGTCGGGGGTGGGGTTCCCCCCACCAGCCAAATGCTGGCTGGCGGATCGGGAACCCCTTTAGCGGGGGATCCCCCGCCCCCTGGGCTGACTTGGCAGCCCTAATCAGTACCTTGATCTATCAAGGTCAGTATTGTCTACTCAAGACGGGCAGCAGCTCTCCAGGGTCTCAGGCAGAGGTCTTTCACATCACCTCCTGCCTGGTCCTTGCAACTGGAGATGCTGGGATTGAACCTGGAACCTTCTGCATGCTAAGTCGATGCTCTACCACTGAGCCACGCACCCTTTTCCTTCTTTAAGACAATGTGTAGCCTTCAGCAGACTCCCAGAGCACCTGAAGAAAGGATGGGTCAAGGCAGGGGGAAGGGGGGAAACAATGGGTGCCTCTTCAGAGACCGGAACAAGTGGAAAGCCGCCTGACTGAAGTTCAGCCTTACTCTCCTTGTGTGGAGCATCTTCACACTACATGATTAGTAAGCAATGAAGCCCAGATTGTCTCCTTTGGATGCTTCCTGAATTGCTATGATGCAACAGAGAATATTTTGGAGGAAACACTGGGAGACGAGATGGACCAAGCATAATAATAAACATTTCAACAAATGATTGTTGGTATTCCCCATTTTTTCCCTCTCCTTGCAAGAGCCATGGATTCTTGCAAACAACCTCCTCGACACCAGAACCTAAATAACTAAAAACAATATACTGAAGAATGTAACTTTCAAGAGTGCCTCCCTTTGCCTCTGGGAATGTATCCGGAGAGGCAGAAATGCCGCAGAAAGTGCTCTTGACGATCCAGCACTCTTGACGGTGCCCCTCATATGCTGCTGAATTCTCATGCAATGCAATAGTAAGATTGGGGGGGGGGGGGAATCTGTTGAGAGTCATCCCAGGTGAACGGGCCCTCTTCCTTTGAGATGCACTGAGAAGTGCCATAATTTCAACACCCACACATTCGCTGTTGCAACTGATATCTGTGAGATCCGGGTAAGTCTTCAAGCAGAAAATAGGACTGTGGTTTCCACACTACGGTTTAATGAGGGAATGCCAAAATTAGATCTAAAGGATGATGGTACTCAGTCCAGGAATACACTCTCAGGAAAAAGCAGACACAGCAACATTTGAGCTCAAAGGCACATAAATTTTTCAGAGTTGCAATACATCTTAGGGCCACATAGCCCATATGTACATACCCAACCACTCTGGTCATTAGAGTTCCCAGCCCCCAGGTCCCAGTGGGGGTTCCCCCACCTTTCAGGGCTTTGATCCACCAGCAGCCAAACAGGGACATCGCTGGGTGACATCCCTGATGTGATGGTGTCACCTGGAAGTGACATCATTGCAGTGGTGCCTTCAGGGGCAAACTCTATGGTTTTGAAGGCAAAAAACCATAGAGTTTTGCTTAAAAACTAGAACATCATCACCCAATGTTGGTGACACAATGATGTCACTTCCGGGTTATGTCATTGCACTGTGCACACTTTGCACACACGGCAGAAGATCCCAGGAAGGACCCGGGAGCACCCCACCGGATGCCAGGTAGGACCTGGCAACTCTACTGGTCATCTTTGGGGCCCTTCTTTGGGTGCCACTGCAGTCAGAGGCTATAGATGGGTGGCAACCCAAGGAAGAATCATCTTGGTCATGGCATCAAAATGACTCAGTTTCCTCCAAAGGGAGATCTGTCCAACCTCCATCTATCATTGTCTTTTGGTAGACAGTGAAGACTTATTGTTTCTACTGGCATTCCCTCACTGACGCACCCTTCTGTGTATGTGTTTTAATCATAACTTTTAATTGTTTTTATACTATGTAGTTTGAAAGCTTGTTGAAATACTTATGATTGTTCACCACTTTAGAGATCCTAAGCTGGGTAGGAAGGCAGCATAAAAATGCCTACGTACCAACATTTGGGAAGAGATATTTAGACAGCGGCAAGAATTATTTATGCAGCAAAATGGGAAACAGATATTTGCCCAAGATTAGAAGAGTGGAAAAACAAACTTGCTGAGTATGCAGTGATGGCAAAACTAACAACTTATTTGAGAAATAGATCAGTTATGAAATCTGAGAAGAGACGGAGTGTGTATTATTCGTACGAAAGCAGGAGACAAATCTAGAATGAGAAGTCGTTTAAAATCTTGTATATAATTATATTCCAAAAAAGAAATAGAATGAGAAGTAGTTCTAAATGTTAAAGGCTGAATATAAATGTATCCTAACAAAAGTTAATTTTATCATATAATGAAGGGGTGCTGGGGAGAAAACACTTTCTGTTTTTTCGCTGTTATATAATTACTATTCCCCTTTTGCATTTTCCTTTACATTATTTGTTTCTCCCCAAAATAAAAAAAACATTAATTTAACATATTCAATTTTTTAGAAACACAATAAAATAGTCCTCTGCTTCCTCCAATGGCTGGCAACTGGGCAAGTCTTGGGGCATCCAAGTTGGCCAGCACAGAGCGTGCTTTTGGCTTCCTGGGCTTAGCAATTACACAGGGATACTGAGGGAACAGCAAAGATTTTCTGTTCCATCAACACCTGACTGAAGCTCCCTGATGTGCTTGCATAGCAGATGCGTACAACCCAGCAGGAGGGACTGTACCAAAACAAGCAATCCCTCCCCAATAAGCTGCAGTGGAAAAGCCTCCCCAAAAGCCACGAGCCGTTAGCCATTGTTGGGCGAGGGCTGCTGAGTGACGCAGCTCACAAGACTCGGATCCTGCGGAGGACGGCCCTGCAAAAGAAACGTCTGCGTTATTGTCACCTTGGAGGAGAAGGTGGCTGCTTTCCCACTCCGTCTGGGACTGCGTCCAACCTGCAGCATTCTGGATCAGTGCAGAGGAGAGAGGCGGCTACGCCTTCCGATTTCCCAAACGGAAACAAGAGAGAAGGCTCAAAAATTGCTCTGTAAGGGGCTAATGGGCAGCTGTGTTCAAAGGAGCACACAACGGTGTCACAACTGCATTGTTCGTGACTGCATCTGCAGTGTCATACACCCAGGGCAGATTCCCAATTCTACACTCTTCGCCCCGAGGCTTGGCATCACACAAATTAAAACACAAACAAACCATCATCTGGGAGACAATGCAGAGCCATGAAAAGGGGTAAAACAAATGTCACCTGCAGAGAGCAACTGGTGGCGTTTAGGGCACGTTAAAGGTGGTCGTAGAACCCAAAGAGACTTGCCCCTGAAATTCTAAGTTCTCACCACTCAGAGACTTTTCCTGGTCTTCTACAGCGAATCTTCTCACCAGGAAAAGGCCTGCTGATCCAAAACACATCATGGACGCGATCATATGCACCATTAGCCACGCAAGAGGTACGACTCACCGGCGGATCAAAGCGGTGCGATCACACCAGCGCATCTGGGAGGCGTCCCGCAACTGTTGGCAAGCTGTCGCAAACCGTTTTGATCTGCCGGAGAAGCGGAGTAAAAAAACTACTAGGGAAAATGCAGCAGCAAACGGGTTGCTGCGGGCCACAGCCGGACTTTCCCCGTGTGATCACTCCAGTACAAACTTGCGGCGTCGGGGATAGTCTGATCAGGCTATCCTGACGCCATGCCGTTGGTTCTCCCCCCTTCTCGGTATGCGCATCATCACATACTGCCATTGGAAGCCCTGGGTGGAGAAGCGATTCATCGATCCCCTGTTTAAGCGAATCAGAAACCAACGACGCACACAAAAAACCCAACTCGCCCGCAGTTGCATCTGATCATGCAGTGGCTAGTTGCACCAGCAGCTTCACCGACCTGTGTGATCGCGCAACTGCAGGTCAAATTGCTCCGGGGCAAAATACCATCGCTTCCCCCCCCCGGATTATCTCACTTGTGTGGCCGTGGCCCATGTATGTCAGACTTTCGCCACCTGTTGTGTGAAATGACTAAGTGTGCTTCAGTGTGTTAAGTGGCTGACAGAGAGCTGGCAAGAAGCTACAGTCGTGCTACTCTGCCCACCCTCGGAGTCTTTCAGTCCAACCTGCAGCAGAATTGCACCCTTCTAAGGCTACTGAGACCAATGGACTTAGAAGGGTGTATCTTTGCTTAGGATTCCACTGTTAGTATACCTTCCCAAAACTGGAGGATCCGCTCCAGGTGCCAATTCATTCCAAGGCCAGGGTAGCTTATGCAAAGACTTTTCCAAGCAACCACCAGGAATGCTGGCATTTCTTCTCTGACTCAAGCAATCTGTTTGGTCCCATCTCTGTTGGCCTTTAGAAACACAGACGTGACCCATTGCCCCTCTTGTCCACTGCCTTTGGCCAATTTCGGCTTTATTTTGTCAATGTGATTTCCGCATAATTGCTAGTTTTGTTTTGTTTTTAATTTTTCATTACATACAGCACTACAAAGTTTTTTGCTAAAAGTGAAATAGAAAAATAGAAATAAATATCAGACTTTTCCTCTGTTTCCTTGCAAACCAGAAGAAGAAAGTGGAACATTTCTAAGGACTATCAGTCTTCATAGCCCCCTGGAACATGAACAATTGGCACCAATGCACCAAAAACTCCTAAGCATTTGCTATATAAAGCAAAAGCCTGATGCGACCAAGACATACAACAAAATTAACTGTCAAATACATTCATGCCTTTCCGAGCCCCCTCTGCATCTGAGGAGGAAGTCCCTATTGGGCCAGCCAAGCTAACTACTACCCAACAAGGAGTCATCGGGGGGGGGGGGTAAGAAATCAGTTGTCCACTAAGGTTACCCCGTGAGCAACATGGCTGAGCAGGAATGTGCACTGCAGCCTCCTGAGCTAACTGAACTGCAGCCTCACATCAGATCTTGATCAAGACCAACCTCATGCCCTGGATGTCACGGGCTGGATGCCAACAGGCCAGGAGTCAAGCAGAAGTCCGGGACAGTCTGAGGTCAACCCAGAGCAGGAACCGATTGCCAAGTCCAAAACACTGAGCCAGAAGCAGAGTCAGTCCAAGCCAGGGTCAAAGCGGGAAAACTCACAAGGAAACCAGTCCAAGAAGTCAACAGAGCCAAAGTCAAGCAGGTCCAGAGTCAAAAGCCAGAGGTTCCGGAAACAGGTCAAGTCACAAGCTGAATGGGTGCAGAGCTTAGCCGAGAAGACTTGTTGCTAGCACAAGCTGGTAGTCTCTGTGCTGTGCCTAAAATACCCAGCCACTTCCTGTGCTAGTTAGCAGCTGGCAGTGAGGTCCCGGCTCCTACTAAAACTCAGGGCTTAGTGATCTGCGACCACGCAGGCGTGCCTCTTTCCTTCTCACAGCTAAATCTTGCCTGCATCGGGATCTCAGACGTTCCACCCGAGGAGGTGAATCAGGAGGGCTTGCACTTAGCTGTGGCTCAGCTGCTGCTGGGGCAAAAGCCTGGGAGGTGCTTGCTTGAGCCTCATCTGGCTCAGGTGGAGGCTCCTCTGGACCTGGGAGCTGATCCTCCACCTCACTTAGATCCGCAGAAGGCAGATCCCCAGAGGCACTCCTGACACTGGACTGGATGGGCCAGGCCATCCGGATCTCATCAGATCTCAGAAGCCAAGCAGGGCCGACTCTGGCAAATACTTGGATGGGAGACCTCCTTGGAATGCCAGAGGTGGGAGGTGGGGGCAGGCTTGATTCAGCCACCTCTCTGGATATCCTCCAGGCCCCCGGTAGGGGTCAGTCACCAGAGGTCGCCATGACTTCCAGGTGCACACACACATATTAAAAATATCCCCCCAAAAGACCAGCCTCATGACCTCTTTCTTCTCTAACCTGATTTCGTTATAGGTTCTGACTCCACAGACAGACCGCTTGCTACTCAATTCCTGTGCAGAATTACTCCCATCTAAGTCCACTGAAATGAACCCATCTAGCCTGGAGTAACTCAGCATAGGATCACGCTGTTAGAAGCTGAAACATGTTTTGTTCTTGTATTTGGAAACATTTTATATCTTTTAACTTGTATTTATATATTCTGGCATTTGTCCTGGTTTGGGGTATAGGTACTTATATGCAGAATCGTGGTTTTCATTGTGATTTTAATATTTCCGATGCATAATGAAAAGAAGAAGAAGAGAAGAAGAGATTGGATTTATACCCCGCCCTTCACTCCCCAAGGGAGTCTCAGAGCGACTTACAAACTCCTTTCCCTTCCCCTCCCCACAACAGACACCCTGTGGGGTAGGTGGGGCTGAGAGAGATCTTTCCCAAGCTGTCCTTGAGGGAACAGCTGGTACAGAGCTATGGCTTGCCCAAGGTCATCCAGCCAGGTGCAAGTGGAAGAGTGGGGAATCAAACCCGGTTCTCCCAGATCAGAGTCCGCGCACTTAACCACTACACCAAACTGGCTCAAAATATGTTGCATATTTTATATTAGCACTCCATATTTAGCCATATTTGATTGTTAGTTTTTTCCTCAAGCTTGTTGGTTACCTTTCTTGTATAGGGTTGGGTTTTTGCTCCTTTTCCCGGTCTTACCTACTCATGGCATGCCCGATTATCAAACTCTGCCTTTGGCCGATTCTTAATCAGTTCCCTAGTCTACTCTGACCCTACACCCTGCCTCTGGCTACACACATCTTTGAAATCAGACCCTGTCAATCATAACATCAGTCCTGCAGCATAAAACAATAATGGCTGCTGTATGAGAAGAAAGCAGAGGAATCCATCAGGCATGAGGAGTGACTGTGGGAAAGTCCATAAGGACAGCAGCTGTTGAAAAGAGCCCTATTCTAAATATGCAGTTACCATATTTACTTGGAAGGAAAAGGACCCTGAATGTAAGACGACGACCTCCTTAAAAATGCTACACACAAACAAAAGCTTATTGGACACAGTTGTAACCTGTGGGCAAATATGACAACCCCATCCTTTTTCTGATGATACCTGCGAAAAGACCTTGTATTTCAGTGAATGCAGTGCATTACATCACAGCAGCCCAACCAATGGCTAAGAGGGACAGCAACCGACGGCGGCAAACGTTTTTAAGACAATTGCTAATTCCTTCCACAAAACCTTGGTATTACTTTTTTTTAAAATGAAACATTTGATAATACTGAGCCACCACAAATGACAGCTCATCCCTTCAGTGTCTTTCAAATGGGGAAAGGGGAACAGAATGCAGTTGAATGTCTGAAATTCCTTCAGCAGCTGTTGTACACACACATTGCCTGAGAACGTCTTAGGAAAATCCAGAGCAGAAATAAAAGGTACACACACAGCCTTGCACTAGCTTGCCACTGGATATACCATGCCCGAAGAAGCTGACAGAACTGTTACAGTTTGTCAGACTGAAAATCTACAAACTAAGACAGATTTATTGTACATGCAAGATCGTAACAGCTCCAAAGAAACCATCACTATCTACTGCACTTAAAATTCACTTGTTTTCTCTCAAAGGGGCTTGGCACATAGATTTGTTGTTCTGATCTCCTACACAAGTGGCCCTGTCAAGAACAGAGACATACAGGGCCCTTCAAATACAAAATAAGCACAATTATATTTTCAGTGTTCTATTCCAGGGATTTTCCATGGCTTTTGACCCAGATTAGCCATTTCTCCAGGAACAGGGACTTCCACCCACAGAGCACAACTTTCTCGTCTTCATCCTTGCACCCATGGAAATGCTCAATCCAACCCTATGGATTTACAGAGATGGTGGGTACCGGGCCACTTGTCCCAAATTAGTTCCTTTTTGGAAGGAAGTACTGACCCAAATCTCAATAATTACTGGCTAAGACTTAGAGCTCTCTCCAGAAAACCTCTTTTTGAACAGTTGGGCTATGGATTCTGAGAGCCTCGCCATTAAAGAAAGGGCCTCCTCATTATTATTTGCGGCCAAAACGGTTATTGCCACTCAATGGAAAACCACAACGACACCCACCCTTTCACAATGCCATAAAAAGGTGTGGGATTTATACATCATGGCGAAACTCTCGGATAATCTTGCGCGACTTGACAAAGGTTCAGCTCACACTAATTTTGTTGCCACCTGGTTTCCCATATTAGAGTACCTATCCAAACAATCTGATACACCCAAAGTAATAAACGACTTATGATTATGGTAATTATTTATCTTCTGTTCAACTGAAATATGCTTAAACTGCTTATAAGATTTGATTAAACATTGTACTTATTACTCAAATCTGCTGCAAATCTCTTTCGCAAACTATGTTGATCACACAATATATGTATTTTGAGGTTATATATACTGTTCTGCCTCATCTTCAAAGATATGTTACTTATTGATTGTACTTTAATGTTAATACTTTCTTGAAAACTCAATAAAATTTATTGTTAAAAAAGAGATGGTGGGTGCCCTTCAATTAGCTAGTATTTAAAAAAAAAAAGTTCAGATGTCAGTTTCCATCTCGTGCCCACCAACAGAATTTCATGACTCTAAACGCCAATTGGTGGGATGCCACCAAGCAGAATTTGCTTAAAGGATATATTTTAAAATGCACTACTTTTTATTTTTCAAAGTTTATTTCTGGCAGGCACTGTGCAGGCAGTGGCTAGATAAAAGATGTTGCCAGACTCTGCCCCAGTCATAATTAAGGCTAAAAATTGCCCTATCAGGTGTCATGAAGAACTTCTCTGTAATTGTGGAAGGGAGATGATGCCCCACTTTGGGTAGGGCAAAAGGTGATTAATCTCCCTGAACAACATAACCACCCAGAATAATTCCCGGAGGTGATGGGATTCAAGGACAGAAGAGTTTGTCACTGTGTCGCCTGAAGTCCTAAAATGTTCCTCCACCCTCCAAAGAGAAGATATCCTCCTGCTATGAAGGAAGAATGTCTGAGAATATTCTAGTGATGGCAAATATTGCCAGTTTGGTGTAGTGGTTAAGTGCGCGGACTCTAATCTGGGAGAACCGGGTCTGATTCCCCACTCCTCCACTTGCACCTGGCTGGATGGCCTTGGGCAAGCCGTAGCTCTGTACCAGCTGTTCTCTCAAGGACAGCTTGGGAAAGAGCTCTCTTAGCCCCACCTACCTCACAGGGTGTCTGTTGTGGGGAGGGAAAGGGAAAGGAGTTTGTAAGCTGCTCTGAGACTCCAAGTGAGTGAAGGGCGGGGTATAAATCTAATATCGTCTTCTTCTTCTTCAAATGGACTAGAGGGGATACCTGGAGAACAATGTTTGCCTGAGAAGACAGGCCACCAGGTGCCACATAACCGTTGATGGTTAGAGAATACCTCGAGAGGTAGAGTGTGCTAACTAGGGAGTGAGTGCCTTAATCTAGAAGTGTCAGCAATTGGCAGATTGTTCAGGGAGATCCTGGAACAGATATTTACAATAAATTTGCCTTCTGATAGAGGCCTAGTGGCCTGGTTATAGCTCTGATGAGTAAACAGAGTATACTAGAGACATCCTGTGGAACTGAGATCCAAAGAGTCGGAATGTAAACCTGAATTTTATGCGCCCCATTGCTTTGAGTCTATACCCAATTATCTCATGCATGAACTGAGGGGGACAGAAATGGGCCCAGCTTCATCTTAAATACAATTAAAGGGTGCTGGGCTAGAAGACAGTGCATTAGCCTTAATACAGCGATGCCAACCAGGTCCTGGGCCATTTGAACTGGTGGCCGTGCCATCTCTAGTTGGCAGGGTGCACCAAAGGGGCAAAGGAAGGGCATGAAGGACTGTATGCCACAAATGGTCAGCACACCAACCCTTTTTTTAACCCTACCTTCTTCACTGTGGAACCCAAGACAGCATCCATTAAAGTTACCCCCCTAGGTACTGACTAGGCCACTATCTGGTCAGCCTAGGAAGGCTACTGCAACATGGGCACAGTGTAGAAGAAGAAGAAGAGATTGGATTTATATCCCGCCCTTCACTCACTTGGAGTCTCAGAGCGGCTTACAAACTCCTTTCCCTTCCCCTCCCCACAACAGACACCCTGTGAGGTAGGTGGGGCTGAGAGAGCTCTTTCCCAAGCTGTCCTTGAGGGAACAGCTGGTACAGAGCCATGGCTTGCCCAAGGTCATCCAGCCAGGTGCAAGTGGAGGAGTGGGGAATCAAACCCGGTTCTCCCAGATTAGAGTCCGCGCACTTAACCACTACACCAGACTGGCTCTCCATCCAAGACTGCATGCCCTGACAGACCGGAATGATGTCGGCAGGGCCCTAGTACCAAAACCCACACAGCTGTGGGACTCCTTGAAGGATGCTGACTTAAAGTTGACGGATCTTACGGCCTCTCACATTTCATGGTCCCGAAGGCTCCTGAAAGAAGGGTTACAACAAGTGCAACTTTTAACGGAACCTGTGAGAAATCCATAGCTGTTAGAGGAAGGGCCTCCTGTGTCACCTCCACTTGTAGGCGCCTTTCACATTACTGTGCTAAACCGGATGTTATCCATTGTTGGCCCGGTTCTGAGTAAAGCGATACAGGGACAGAAGTTTCATACGACAAATTTCATTCCATTAATGAGCTGTCTCTGAAGCAATCTGGCCATTTCAAACAGCGCCGCACTTTTCCTCCCGCCCTTTTTTGCCATGCAATCTCCCTCAAACTTAAAAAAAAAAACATTTTAAGTTGAGCGCTATAGGGCTAGACCAGGGGTGGGCAAATGGCGGCCCGCCACAGAGTTTTTTGTGGCCCGCCAAGAAGATTTTAGGACTTCAAGAAAATTGAGCCTAAATTCAATTTGCTCTCTTATCCCATCACTGCTGATATTGATACAGCACCTGAGGAGCTGCAGCTTGAACTTATTGACATGCGGTCAGATCACACTGCAAAAGAAATGTTTAACGCTGTGACATTAGTTGACTTTTACAAATCTTTGTCTGCTGAAAAATTTCCATGTATGAAGAAATTTGCTGGGAAAATGTTCTCTATATTTGGGTCTACATATATTTGTGAGCAAAGTTTTTCTTGCATGAAGATAAACAAGAGTAAATATAGATGCTCTTTGACAGACATTAACTTGCAGGCTGTGATGAGAATCTCAACAAGCAATCTCACTCCTGATTTCAAAAAAATTGTAGAAAAGTGTGATAGGGTACATTTGTCTCATTAAACTGATTCTAAAATTAAATGTGCTTGCAGCTATAGACGATATGAAATTAGCACAATAAATAAATTGAATAAAACTACCACTATTTTATTTCATTTATATTTATTGATTTTTATTATACAATTTATACCTTTTCTGAAAGGCAAAGTTAACTAATGAATGCAATAATTTAAAAAGATGCGGCCCTCCGCTAACCTCCGCTCCCACAAAGTGGCCCCCTCCCCAAAACAATTGCCCACCCCTGGCCTAGACCAATATAGAGGTGCCAAGACATCTCAGTAATGCCGCTGCAGCACTTCAGTTTAAAAAAAAAAGTGTGAGGAAAATCACAAAGCAAAAAAGGGCAGGAAAAAAAGTGTGCTGCCGTCAGAAGCGCTGCAGATATTTTAAACAGCACACTATACTGATTCAGAAGCGCAAAGAAGAGGTGGAAATGGAAGAAAGCAGTTTACCTCAAGAATGGCTCGGCCACACTTTGCTAACTGGACACAAGCGGCTTTGTCTGAAAAGGTAAATAAAATCCATTAGCAGCCAGTTGCTAAAATGGTTGTGTCTGAAATGACAAAAAACTCCGTTAGCAACTGGATACCAAAACGGATTACAAAGGCTATATGAGAAGGGCCATATAAGTACAGTGCTGCACTCCTGTTGGGAGGATTGTTGCCTAAGGTTCAGTGCAGTCAGACAGGCCTGCAGTCTGCCCCCATGGGGAGCTTGGGCCTAGAGGTCACCCTTGCATCTTCAGGCCTGAAGGGGAAAGAGGGAGGGGCCAAGGCAAAGGAAGAAAGTGAAGTGTAGATTTATGTCACTGGTGCCCCCTAGAGCGTGCCAGTGCTGTGCCTGCCAATAACAATGTAGATACCTTAGGGTTCCCAGCCCACCTCCCTCCAGGTTGGGAAACTCCTGGAGGTATGGGGATAGAACCTGGGAAGGACAGGGACCTTAGTGGGGTATGATGCCATAGAGTCCCCCCTCCAAAGCATCCGTTTCCTCCAGGCGAACTGACCTCTGTAGTCTGGAGAGGAGCTGTGATTCCAGGGGAACCCCAGGCCCCATGTGGAGGCTGGCATCCCCAATTCTTCCATTTTGCTCTCTAGAGCCACATAGCTGCTTGCAGGTAGTGGCAACCATGTGTGTATTTGCACCTCTGGGAGACGTGCAGAGTTAGCCTATAGTAGATGCTCTTGAAGATACCGTAGCTATGGTGCACTCCCTTGTCGTGGGCATTCCCCCACCAAAACAAATCCTCTTCCTCCCCATTTAGGCCATGCTGATGCCTGGCCTTGGCATTCGAAGCCACCCTCCCCCCAGCCCACAATTCCTGCCATGCATCCAGGGCCTGGGTTGGGGGGGAGGCGTCCAAGCGCTTCTGGCTTCCTGCAGCTGAAACAAAGACCTGCCTCCTTAATTGACTGGTGGGAATCACCCGGGGCTAAGATGTCCTCCCCCTCAAGAGTGGGAATGGGGATTCAAACCTGGGTCTCCCTGACTCTAGCCAGACACTCTAACCCAGGTGTGGGCAAACTGTGGCTCAGGATCCACATGCGGCTCTTTCACACATATTATGTGGCTCCCAGCAGGGCGGCTGGGGAAGCTAAATATCATTAGCAAACAAATATCATTGGACAAATTAATATCACTATCAATATCTGCTTTTACCCCTTTTGTTATTATTTTTGGCAGTCTCATTTAATGTTAATAAAAAGCAAATTTGCTTGTTTCCCAAGAAAAGCAGGTAATATTTGTTCATGTCTTGTGGCTCTCAAACATCTGATGTTTATTCTATGCGGCTCTTACGTTAAGCAAGTTTGGCCACCCCTGTTCTAGGCTGCTCTTACGCTGAGCAAGTTTGCCCACCCCTGCTCTAACCCATCACACCACATGGTCTTGGGGACCCCTCTCCTTCCTGCTCTTGGTCTTTCCGTCCGGCTGTCCCTGGATGGGTCAAAGGCTGCTTTAGCCTTTTGGTCTTGCTATTCCCCAAATACATATTTTAAAAAGGATAAATATTTGCTAGAGTCTTAACTCCTTGACCATACCATGAATGTGTGTGATCGGACCGCTGTCTGTGGCTCTGCTCACTTTCCCAGCTTACCGCTTCTGCACAGGTGGGGGTGTCCTGCCACGGGTTCACTGATTATCCCTCTGCCCTTGGGGCTCGTTTCAGTCTGAGCATTCATCACCTGCAAAATGGCAACTGTTCTCCAAAATGTCTCCCAAATGGTTAAACCCTTAATAATAACACACTGCGTACGTGTGCATGACTGACCCATTAGTCCGCTAGGGTAGCCAGCTCTAGGTTGGGAAACACCTGAATATTTGGGGGGTGGAGCCTGAGGAGGGCGGGGTTTGGGGTGGGGAGGGACTTATAATGCCACGGAGTCCACCTTCCAAAGTGGCCGTTTTCTACAGGGTAGCTGATCTCTGTGGCCTAGAGATCAGTTGCAATCCCAGGAGATCTTCAGCTACTACCTGGAGGCTGGCAACCCTATTTAAGTCTGTGGATGGCCTCACCGGCTTGAGTCAGCCATTGTGCACGCACCTTTGGCCCTAGCTTTGAGCTGGTGACACAGCAACAGTCTGGATATGGCTAGGTCGAACAGGGGTGTCCTGATATCTTGTGTGGATGGTACTGCGCAGTTGTAGGGGGCATAATGGCCATTAGCCTTAGAAGAGCACAACAGGGGGGGAGAAACCAATCCTCCTCTGGGGAGCCTTCTTCCAATAGAACAGCCATTGAAGTTGTAGGACATTTCCTTAGACTGCAGGAAGACTTCAGACCTGAACCAAAGAGGAAAGGCAGGGCACAAATATTTTAAGAAATAAATGAATACACTGTGCTCAGCGAAGTGGGAAAGACAGGGGTCGGTTCCACCCCCAAAGTGTTCTGCAGGCTGGGCTGGTATCACTAATTTGCCCAAGCTTCTCAGATCATAGCTATCTGCACCCATGGTTGAAAGAGTTACAAAAACTGTCATCGTCACCAACAACAACAGCAACAAAAAGTAGGCAGGCACACTAGTAACTTTTTGTTAAGGGATGGTGATGATGTCTGCCCAACTTGCTCGCCTGCTTTGTGTCAGGGCAACCTGGAGAACGTGAATTCCATAACTAGGCTGGGGAAAGCCAACAACAAATCATCAGGGCACAGCAAGGCATCATCACTCAATACATTCAGTTCAGGGGCATATTCAAATTTCGTAAATTCTCAGGTTCAAATCCTCTATCAGTGAGTACGTCAGCCCCAAAAAGAACATCTATTGATAATCTCAGCCATACAGGAAAGAGTCTAACAACAGTTCTGTATGGTTGGATCAAAAAAGGGGGGGGGGTTTCCTGTTACGGATTTACTGAGTCCCCCTGTTCCCCAGGGTTTCATCTTTTTAGCTGTTTTTTTTTATGGCCCGCTTTTACACTGACAGCTATTTTATGAATACGTTCTGTGCTGCTGAATACTGTCTGTAGGCTGTTTTTATACCTCTGGCAGACTCCTTTTGTTTTATTGCTGTGGGTTTAATAGTGGCCATTTTTTATGCTTCTGGTTTTATTACTGTACTTTATTTTTTTTACCTTGCGAGATGCCTCAAGCAAGTAGCTGGCGAGACGGCATATACATTTTCTAAATTAATAAATGTTACCTCCTCCAACACACACCTTAAAGCATTCCCCAGGCAGTGTTCCTGCTAAGCTGAGTTAGTGTGAGCTAGCTCGCAGTTTTTTAGCCTCCAGCTCTCACATTTTTGGTGTTAGTTCAGGAAGGATGGCTCCAGAGCAAACTAACTTGTGTGGTAGCCAAATCGCTCACTCACAACTTTAATGGCAGTAGCTCACAAAGTAGAATGTTTGCTCACAAGACTCCACCGTTTAGAGGCAGCATTATTCCCAGGATGCACTGGAGTCAATGTAAGAACTTCCTTAGCTCAGAACACTGGATTTAGATGGAACTCCCAATAATGACATACAAAGTCAACAAGAGGAAGTGACAGATCCTAACCCTCACGGTGTCTTAGCCCTAATAGGTTAGGGCAGAGCTCTGTGATAAAGTAGGTACCTAGTGGTCAAATGCCACTGGGAAAGCCCACTCTTTGTTGGAGGCCTCAGAAAGTCGTTGGCATTCCCTCACACCTGCGAGACCTTCTCTCCCCCCTCTGCTCCATCACAACAGATTCACTCATCCAACAAGGTCTTCTCCAGGCACCAACCTGCAAATGGGCAAAATCAACAACTGCCCGTACATGTCCCCTCTCTGTGGTGGGCCCCAACACAGGAAGCCTCTCACCATCCTGGATTTCCACAAAGTACGCAAAACTGAATTGTTCAAGAGGGCTTTTCCACGCAGTCAGTAGGGTGCAATGTTACAAAAGACTTCACAAAGCTACTTGGATAAATTGTTGGGGACAGGGGCAGTGTTCCCTCTAAGCTGAGTTAGTGTGAGCTAGCTCACAGGTTTTTAGCCTACGGCTCACACATTTCTGTCTTCGTTCAGGAAAGATGGCTCCGGAGCAAGCTAATTCATGCTGTAGCCAAATCGTTTGCCCACGACTTCAAGGCTAGTAGCTCACAAAGCAGAATTTTTGCTCACAAGACTCTGCAGCTTAGAGGGAACATTGGACAGGGGTCTGTACTACTAAGGACAGTTTGCCGTGGGGTGGATCCTGTTGTGTAATTTACAGCATTTAATGTGCCATATTAACTCTTGTGCTTTGCTTCAGTTCGGTTTTTTAAGACTTCTGATTGGATCTACAACCCAAATCCTACTTCATGGTTCAATCAATGTCCCATCCTGTTGATGGTCCCAGCAAGAAAGGCAGACTGCAAACAACGTAAATCAATAAAAATTGATACTGAAATAGATGGGCCAACAGTCTGATTCTGTATTGGGAAGCTTCATAGGAATATCCTCTCCATGTCTTCCTTAAATCTGTTGCAAAAACAGGGACACCGATACAACCGCTGCAGCATGTTCTACTGCACAGAAATCTATCGGTCTTGCACAGCAAAGAGAAATGACATGCTTACCAAAAAATGCGAGGCCCTAAACGGCAGCTTCTGGACAGGACGGACACTCAGGGTCAACACCTTCATTCAGTTGCCACAGCCCAACATGGTGTCAGGGCCTGGTGCCAATCTTGCAGGCAGAAGAGTGGCCGTGGGCATGCCGAGCAGCTGCCGCTTGCTGGCCTCCCCCGCCTGCCAATGGTGAGAGGCAGGGCCTGCTGAGTCCAAACCCCACCTGGAGGGCAAGGAGCAAGTAAGCCCTGCTGCTCCAAACCACCACTGCCTGCATGCCCTTCAGCTCTCAAGGGGAGCAAAGCGTGAGCAGTGGTAACATGACAGAGCTGTCAGAGTCTCCTGATATTAGCGTTGCCAGGTCTTACCCATTTGCCGGTGGGGGGCTCCTGGCTGGGTCCCTGGGTCTTCTGGAGCACGTCATCCCAGCGTGTGGGCATTGCATCTCCTGGAAGTGACATCATCACACTGGGCACGTTGTACAGGGGATGCTCTACCATTAGGCTAAAAACTCTATGGTGACCATGGAGTTTTAAGCCAAAGGATAGAGAGTCCTCCATGCAATGTGCCTGGTGTGATGATGTCACCTCCAAGTGACGTCATTGCGCTGGGCACATTGGGTGCTATGGGGCTCTTCGGGGGGCAGGGCTCCCCCCGCCGGCCAGGCGCTCATCCACTAAGGCAGGGGTAGGCAAACTGTGGCTTGGGATCTGCATGCGGCTCTTTCACATATATTATAAGGCTCCCAGCAGGGCGGCTGGGGAAGCTAAATATCATTAGCAAACAAATATCATTGGACAAATTAATATCATTATCAATATCTGCTTTTACCCCTTTTGTTATTATTTTTGGCAGTCTCATTTAATGTTAATTAAAAGCAAATTTGCTTATTTTCCAATAAAAGCAGGTCATATTTGTTCATGTCTTGTGGCTCTCAAACATGTCTCAAATAAACATGATGTTTATTCTATGCGGCTCTTACGTTAAGCAAGTTTGGCCACCCCTGTTCTAGGTGGCTCTTAACGCTGAGCAAGTTTGCCCACCCCTGCAGTAAGGCAAAGGCCTTCTTGGTGGCTGCCCCCGCCCTCTGGAATTAGCTCCCCAAGGAGGTTTGTGCCCTGCAGGACATACGAGGATTCCACTGGGCCTTCAGGGCTGCCTGGTTTCATGCAGCATTTAACTAACCAAGAGTATGGGGGAGCTGTCTGGCTTTCCAGATTTGCTTCCAGAGCTGATGACTGGCTGTATTGTAACTAGAATCTGTTTTATCATATTTATAGGTTTTGTTGTCTACGCACGGTGTAATGCAATGTTTGTGTATGTTGTGAACCGCCCTGAACCCTCCGTTGAGGAGGTGTGGGTTATAAGTCAAATAAATAAATACATGGAGGAGAAGGTGAAGGGGGGGCCTCGCCTCCCGACCTGGAGTTCCTCCTGCTTCTTGAGATGCCGCCGAAGATGTTCTCACCTCAACGACTCTTCCTTGACCCACCGTCCTGAGGCATCCTGATGACAAGCTGTGTCCAACAGAAACCAAATGCCACTGGCAGATTGGCATGCTGGTTATTAAAGCTGCCAGTCAGCATTACATCATCTTGTGCTGCAAGTAGGTGTTAAAAACTACTCCGCAACGGCACAAGAGGAAAACAAACCCTTGCTACTGCAGGATCATGTTTGGCTTTTGGGAAACAGACCTAATTCCCAAATATATCCCCCCCCCCATACACACAGAGAGAGATCCCTGTCCACTGACCCTTCCCCAGACAGTGGGGACATCTGACCAGGTGCTGGCAAGAGATACGCAGACATGGAAGACTCTCCTTAAATGGACTGCTTCTAAAAGACGGGATTCGGCCGGCATGACGATGAGCACCTTCCCATTACAACAGCAGCCTTCCAGAATGAACGCCTGAGAAGCGGCAAGCCGCTAACTAAGTCAGGGGTGGGCAAATGGCGGCCCGCGGGCCACATGCGGCCCGCCACAGAGCTTTTTGCGGCCCGCCAAGACATGAAGATTAACAAGAGTAAATATAGATGCTCTTTGACGGACATTAACTTGCAGGCTGTGATGAGAATCTCAACAAGCAATCTCACTCCTGATTTTAAAAAAAAACTGTAGAAAAGTGTGATAGGGTACATTTGTCTCATTAAACTGATTCTAAAATTAAATGCGCTTGCAGCTATAGATGATACGAAATTAGCACAATAAATAAATTGAATAAAACTACCACTATTTTATTTAATTTATATTTATTGGTTTTTATGATACAATTTATACCTTTTCTGAAATGCAAAGTTAAGTAATGAATGCAATCATTTTAAAAGGTGTGGCCCTCCGCTAACCCTCCGCTCCCACAAAGCGGCCCCCGAGCCAAAACAATTGCCCACCCCGGAACTAAGTCACAATGAATAGACCTGGCCCAACACACCTGCAGCACTACCTTTTCACATCGCAGTCTCTTCAAATGCCTTGTTTTCTTCCATTGAAAGCAATGGAGGATGGGGGCACTTTCTTTGGGGGCCCATAGAATTTGACCCGCTGGTCCAAACTTTTAAAAACTTGGGGGTGGGGGGTGGAGGGGTTTTTATATCCTGCAAATTTGGTGCCTCTACTTCAAAAAACAGGCCCCCCCCCAGTCCCAATACCCTGAATCAATTTTCCACTATACCCTACAGGAGCCAATGGTCTCCATAGGATACAATGGAGATGAAAAATTTCAGGTTTCCCAAATATTTCCCGAATCCAAATATCATACCAGTACTGGGATTCAGGGATATCAAGAAATACCAGTATTTTTCGGGTTCACTATGCCTGAACTCGAAAAATACTGGGTTGGGGGCGTTTTTTGCACACCTTTAATCATTACTCCGTGTGTCATGTTTCAAGTTTTGGATGAAAGTCTGCAACACAACAGTACTGTGTGTGGTATTTATTTTCCTGTGTTCTCAGTTACTGAACCTGTTGACTATAAAGTGCACTTTTTAGCTATGTAAGTCTAATTTTTGCTGCAGCTTGCACAATATTAATATTTCTAGGTTATATATGGATTTAAAATGTCTCAATAACTGTTTCCAAAAAGGAAAAAAATAGGAAAATTTCAGGGAGGGAAAAGGAAAATGTGGGTAATTGGGGGGGGGGGGATTAGGGTATGAATAATAAAAAGTCCAGTAACAAGAGTGGAAATTATGCTAAATGAATATAAACGGGGAGGGGGGAATTTAGGTATATTTTCAGGAAAAACAAATTTTTAGACAAACTTTTACAATGAAAATATAACACACTGCCTTTATTCAGAATAGTACCAATAAAATGAAAGGGAAAAAACAGAAGTATTGAAGGGAGGCAATAAATTTAAAAACTTCATACTGAAGTTTGTTGACTATCAAAAGGCAACTGCATAAGATGCTATTAAAACCCTTTTTGGCACTGTTGTTGAGTTTTCTGAAGACGTGAATGCTTCGCTCCGTGATGAACTCAAAGAGATCCGGCATGACATTGCTTATTTATCAGAACTATTTGAAAAGTTCAATGAAATCAATTTGCTGTTGTAAGGAAATGAGGTCAATCTTATTAAGGCCAAATCTGTCATTTCTAGGTTTATTTCAAAGTTAACTCTTCAAATACAATATAGGCTGCCATGAGCCATAACAATTTCCAAGACTGTCTGGGCTACAAGAGAAAGGTGGGATATGAGACGATGATCTGCACATTTTTTGTGAACATCTGGATATGCTGCATGAGCAATTTGAGGATCTTCTTCCGATGGAAATTCTAGATTGGATGATAGCTCCGTTTTCAGATACTAAGGAAGCTAGGGTAGTGGAGGCAGAACTAACGGAGCTACAAAATGACACTGAACTGAAGCCAAAGTTTAAGAAACTGTATCAAGAGGTTTGGCTACATAAGGAAAGCTCTGTTCACTCTCCTGCACTACAGACAGCGGCTAAGAAGCTCCTTGCTGCATTTCTAGCATATCTGGTGGAATGTGAATTTTAGAGTGGTCATCCAACTTCTCTCCAAGCAAAAAAATCAACTCCAGATTACTAAACATGGCGATTTAAGACTCCTGCTAAGTGACTTTAAACCAGACAATGGGGAAACTGGTATCACTTCATCAAGACTGTCTATTGCATCGAGAATTTACTGAACTGTGAAGCGGTTACTAAATGTGGTATCCAAGATTCTTGCTAAACGACTATCACAGCTTTGAAAAGCTGGTATCTCACCAGATCAAGTTCATCGATTTTGCTGACTAAATTAAACTAAAAGTTTTAACTGGATTTTGAATAAATGTGCAATTAATTGTTACTGTTTTGAATTGCATTGTCTTATCTTCCTAAGTGGGTGGTGCAAACCACTATTCTGAATAATGCTTTTTACAGGGCATGAGTTCACAGAACCAAGGGTTGGGAACCACTGCCCTACAGCCTTGGGTTTCTTTACAGCAGCGGACCTTTTCTCACCCCTCCCCAAGTATACCTACCTATCTATCCCACACAGCTGGTCTGTCTCCAAGTGTCTGCTTTGCCTCGCAGCTCTCCCATACGTGAGAGTGATGCAGATGACCTCTCTCTTCCTATGGATTTATGAAGTGCCCTCTGTCTTACTCTTCTCTCACGCCTGTTCCAGGGGCAACAAGAGACAACTGGCATCGCGGAGTGATTTTTT
Source organism: Lepidodactylus listeri (assembly GCA_029233225.1). Taxonomy (NCBI): domain Eukaryota; kingdom Metazoa; phylum Chordata; class Lepidosauria; order Squamata; family Gekkonidae; genus Lepidodactylus; species Lepidodactylus listeri. Next base: position 14,730,047 of record JARCFY010000017.1, on the reverse strand, counting down.
CATGACATTAACGAGCAGGTATGCAGGAAAGGGGGGGAGTGAGCCTGTCATCTCTGGCAGGAGGCTAGAGGTGGGTTAGAAAAAGCAAGTGTACGATAACGCCAGATTAAGGCGCACAGTTCCATTCCACTACATGAATACACGGCATCTTTCAAGCACCAGCCAGGACCTCCGATGGCATGCCCACGTGTAGCAGAAGACTGAGCATCTGTGATTATTTCTCTGCTTCACTTGTACCCCGCCCTTCTCCCCAGCGGGGATCCAAAAGTCACTTACAGCATTTCCCCCTTCTCCGTTTTATCCCCACAACAACCCTGTGGAGTAGGTTAGGCTGAGAATGTGTGACTGGCCCAAGGTCCCCCAGCAAGCGCCCATGGCAGAGCAGGGATTCCAACTCAGGTCTCCCAGCTCCTAGTCGGACACTCCAACCCAGGGCTATTTGTGGGCAGGAACGCACAGGAACGGAGTTCGGCTGGCTTCCGTGTTGGCCACGCCTACAGCCTCCCCCCCCCCCCCCGATTCCCCAGGTGCCTCGCAAGCCACGGGGCACCTGGGGAAGTCAAGCCACGGGGCACCTGGGGAAGTCCTCAGGTTCCCCAGGCAGCCCGCAGCTGCAGGGCGCCTGGGGAGACCAATCCAGAAACTGCCTCCCTTCCCTCAGGTTCCCCATGCGCCCCACAAGCTGCAGGGTACCTGGGGAAGCCGATCCTGGGAGGGAGCTGCATTGCCAGGGGTGTGGCCTAATATGCTCATGAGTTTCTGCTGTTGGGTGTGGCCTGTTATGCTAATGAGTTCCTGCTGGGCTTTTTCTACAAAAAAAGCCCTGCTCCAACCATTACACCACAAACTGGTACACACCCTCCCACTCCCATGGAAGTGACAGCCATTTTGGAAGTTTCCTTCACTGTGACTTCAGTAGCCCCTGTATCTTATTCCACATTTGCGCTTTATAAAAATGAATGGAAACAGGACTGCTTCCCTCGGGACGGTGCCCAGGGCTCGCACTCCGCCTCAGCCTTACCCACAGTACCTGCCTGCTCTTCTCCTAAATACACTGCAGACACACAGAGACCCCCTGCAGAATAAAAGGGGGTGCTCAGCAGCGGTGGGGTGGGGAGAGAATTTAGGCCTCCGCTGATGAATATGCAGCTGAACCACCAGGTCCCCAGCTAACCCTTAAAATTCTTCACCCGGGGGGGGGGGGGGATCACAGTTCAAAACAGAAAAGGCCGCACTGCTAGGGATTAGCAGACAGAACTTGCCCCTTCTGCTAGGGCAGGAAGGCTCTCCCAAGTGTGCCGTTGGTGAGTTTGTTAGCCCTGAGCTAATATCTGACACCTCTCTCTTCTCCACTATTCTCTGTAGATAAATATTCTCACCCGTTCCTCGTCAAGGCCTTGACGTTCCAACTATTTGCCGCTTTGGGCTGTCTACAATTAGGGATGTCAGGTCTCCCACTGTGGGCAGGAAACCTCCCGGGCATCCCACCCATTCCCTGCCAATGCCCCACAGACAGGTGGGGGGAAATGGGGGGGGGGGCGTGCCAGGGCGTGACATCACTTCCGGCAAAAACTAGAAGGGACATCATGATAGGGTTGCCAAGTGCTTACCTTCTACCGGTGGAAGGAGTCCTCTTCTTCCCGGGAGTTCCCTCGTGTGCGCGCCACGGTGATGTCACCGGGAGTGACATCATCACGTTGGGGACATTGCCAGGCAACGCTCTGGCAATCGCCCCAAAACTCTATGGTATCAGAGTTTTGGGGACATTGCTAGAGCATCACCCCGGCAACGCCCCCAACGTGATGATGTCACTTCCAGGTGACATCATCACACTGGGGGAGTCGTCCTGACCGGATGACTTCAGGGGTGGGGTTCCCCCCGCCGGCTGAATCCAGGCTGGTGGATTGGGGACCCCTGTAGCGGGGGATCCCCTGCCCCCCGGGCAGACTTGGCAGCCCTACATCATGATGTTAGAGGCAGTGCTCTAGGATTTGCCCTCTAGGATATAGTTTAACCACAGAGTTTTGACAAACATTAGAGTGTGGACCCCCCCCCCCCCTCCGATGTCATGCTGTCACTTCCAGGTTTTCACCAGAACCAGTACTGTGTGCCAGTGTCATACCGGCTTGCCTGTCCCCAACCTCCAAAACCTCCTAGGGGTGCCAAGCAGTAGGCTGGAGTCCCCATTTACAATCAGCAAATAGTCCAAACAGTTTTGTTTTGCAAAGACAAGGAGTTGGATCGTAGGTTACAGCCCATCAACCAAGAGGCTTTCGCCTGCACAAGGCCCCTCCCTCAAGTACAAGGGTCATAGCTTGCTGGTAGAAGGCTCCGTTACTTGCTGAATAGGTTCTCAGGATGCAACACCAGCTGCCTTTTAGATCTCAGACAAGTCCACAGTCACCAAACAAAGCCCAATGGGATTAGGGTTGCCAAATCCTACCTTAATCAACAGCGGGGGACTCCTGTCCCCAGTCCGGGAGTTCAGCGTGCACCATGATGATGTCACCCACAAGTGACGTCATCACGCTGGGCGCGTTGCCAGGGCAACACTCTGGCAATCGCCCAAAAACTCTATGGTATCATAGAGTTTTGGGGCGATTGCTAGAGCGTCACCCTGGCAACGTGCCCAGCATGATGATGTCACTTCCGGGTGATATCATCACGCTGGGGCAGTCGTTCTGATCGGACAACTTCAAGGGTGGGGTTCCCCCTGCCGGCCGAATCCGGGCTGGCAGATTGGGGACCCCTGTAGCGGGGGATTCCCCGCCCCCCGGGGCAACTTGGCAGCCCTAAATGGGATACTCCTGATTACTCTGCAGCAAACTCAAGCAGCCTCCCATCAAATCCAACATGCAGGCATCCCTCTCTTTGTCTAGCATGCTGACCATTTAAAGAAGTCATAAACTGGACTTGAAGCACCCCAACTGTGTGCTGAACTGCAGTAGATACACGCAAAAAAATTTTTTTTAAATACATTTAAATGGTACTTTTTGCTAGGAGGAAATCTAAAATTCAATCCGCAATGTGCAGAGATGTCACAATCCTGAGGTTTCTCAACTGTACTGTGAATACCTTAATAACTGTGTTTCAAAACTACATAATACTACAAGGGTGCGTTGAACACATCCAGATTTCTTATTCCTGCCCAAGGAACCTTTCTTTCCTGTGGCAAAATCATTTGCGGGTTGGTCCGAAGCAGAGGAAATTAGCTGGGGAATCCTGAATGCTAAATAGTGAGGAACGGCCAGTTGGGCCCCATTTTGAGGAGAGAAAGGTAAGACGCCTATCTCGGCATCAGGTGCCAAGCTGGGGGGTGTGGAACAGGAGGCGACTGCTTTGTGGTTTCCAGACCTACTAATCTGATGGCGTGACCCTCCCACATTAAGCTCCGGTATTGCTTTGGGCTGACAGATGGTAGCCAGATTTCCTGACCAAGCATCCCTTAGGCTTAAAGCGAATTTCAGATTTCCACTCCCCTCCTGTTGAAAGCAGTGGTAAACCTCACACGTCAGCTCCAAGCAGAGCAAGGCTAAGCTGAGTCTGCCAGAGCCCTGGGCCCTTATAATAACCCACAAGCAGGGTTGCCAACTCAAGGCTCACAAATACCTGGAGATTTGAGGGTGGAGCCCTGGGGAGTGGGGGTTTAGAGAAGGGAGGTTCGTCAGGAGGGTATGATGGCATGTGGCCCACTTCCCAGTGCGGCCATTTTCTCCAGGAAAAGAGGAATAACATTTTTTAATCAGTAAGTCATTAATCAATAAGTGATTTCCGTACTCTGGGGAGCGGTTGTAATTTTGGGGATCTCCAGCCCCCACAGTGGAGCACGGCAGCCCCACCCACACGACTCACTGGGCATCTGTATTCTAACCCACGTGAGCAAAAGTGGTGCCTGCCACACTAGATCCTCTTAGGCAGGTGAACGGCTCTGGCTTTTCTCCACGGATGGCTGGTGGGGTAAAGTGGAGCTGAATCGAAATTCCACACACCCTTGTGGGAAAACTTAGTAAAATCTCAAAAATTCAGCTTGCAGATTTCCAAGCTTTAGTTTTGAAATTGTGACTGAGGAGCTATTTTCTATTTTAAGGTAAATTACATATGAAGTTGCAATACCTTGCTTTCTAAAAAAATTAAATCCAACAGTTTCGGAGGGACGCCATATTGGTCTGCAGTAGAAAAGTTAGTTTTGAGTCTAGCAACACCTTAAGAGACCAACAAGAGTTTCAGGGTGTCGGCTTTTGAGAGGCAAAGCTCCACTCTGGCACCATAGAGTTTTGGGGGCGATTGCTAGAGTGTCGCCCCGGCAATGTGCCCAGCGTGATGGAGTCACTTCTGGGTGACGCAATTATGCTAATGAGTTCCTGCTGGGTGTGGCCAACTCAGGAGCCAGCTGGAACTCCGTTCCTGTGCGTTCCTGCCCCAAAATAACCCTGGATATAACATTATTTAACGCGCCCAGTTTAGGGTGGTGAACACACTTCTCTTTCCCTCAGTTTTAGCCTCACAACAACCCTGTGAGGTAGGTTCAGCTGAGAGTATCTGACCCAATGTCACACCTATTAAGTTTCATGGCAAGCAGGGACGTGAACCCAAGTCTTTAGCCCAGCTCTTTAAATTTAAGGGGTAGGCAACCTTGGATACGCATGTCAAAAGCAGCCCCCCCCCCCGGCCATACTGGCAACCAAGGGCCCAAGGGCCAGAGGCCCTCCTGGCAGCCCTCCCAGGGCCAGCAGCACCAAGGAAGGCAGCAGGAGAATCACCTCTCAGACCTGCCCAGCTATCAGCCAGATCCAGGATGAGCTCCCGTGGAGGTGCCCTCCCTGGGGCTTGGCTTGCTCAGGGCGCACCTGGACAAGAACAACTCTCATCTCTCACCCCCATTTTGTTTTCCGGCACACCAAAACCTCTCACAGGTAGACACTGCTTTCTTCTGGAACTTGAGCCGAAGAAGGTTGCCTGCCCTGGCTCTAACCACGACGCCACCAAAAGTTGAGAGCCAGTTTTGTGTAGTGGTTAGGAGCACGGACTCCAGTCTGGGAGAACCGGGTTTGATTCCCCACTCCTCCACATGCAGCTGCTGGTGGTGTAACCTTGGGTCAGTCACAAGTTCTCCCAGAGCTGTTCTCTCAAGGGCAGTCCTCGAAAGAGCTCTCTCAGCCCCACCTACCTCACAGGCAGTGTTCCCTCTAAGCTGAGTTAGTGTGAGCCTCCAGCTCACCCATTTTTGTCTTTGCTCAGGAAGGAGGGCTCCAGAGCAAACTAACTTCTGCAGCAGCCAGATCGCTCGCTCATAACTTTAATGCCAGTCACTCACAAAGTAGGATTTTTGCTCACAAGACTCCACGGCTTAGAGGGAGCATTGCTCACAGGGTGCCTGTTGTGGGGAGGGGAAAGGAAAGGATATTGTAAACCGCTCTGAGACTCCAAGCGAGGGGCAGGGTATAAATCCAGCCACCACCACCTCCCCCCCCCCCTTGTTAGGCTACATATTTAAAGAGAGGCCTCCACCCCCAGCTAAGCCGCCCACACAAAGGCTGGAAGAGTCAAATCTGGGATGACACTCCAATACAGCAGCCCGTCAGAAACCACTTTTACCACCTGTTCCCCCCCTTTTCAACACCCAGCCTCATGAGACGTTCTAGAGACCTCAAATGATTGCACACTGCTCTGCATCATTCCTCTTTGGACCAGTCATTTGCATCAATTTGCATTTGCCAAAGGAACTTACAAAATATAGGATGAACTCTGGATCCAGGGCACAACTGAGCATGCAGCAGCCGTTGTCTTACTAACACTAAAGAAGCTGCATCAATCTGACCTGGACCCTTTCGGCAAGAGGCTCTGGCTGGTGGGCTGATGCAGAGCAGGACACGAGAGGTTATTTGCCTTGCATGGTGTTCAGTGTGGGGCTGGGGCACAGGGGCAGGTGGGGGGTTCTGCTGCTGTAGCCACTGATAGGGGTGTCCGCTGGCAGGCAAGAAATTAACCTGGCTTGCGGCTGCTGGGCCTCGCACAGCTACCCACAAGGGCATTGTGAGGGTAATACGTCAGTTTAGAAAAGAGAAACGCAAGAAGGGAGATTGTAGAGGTTTGTAAAATTATGCACAGGGGAAACAGAACTGAGAAAGAGAACCTTTTCTCCCTCCCCCAAATACTAGAACTTGGGAGCATCCAATGACGCCGACAGGCAGTAGGTTCAGGTTAGACAAAAGGAAATGTTTCTTTACACAGAGAGTGATAAAAATTTGGAATTCGCTGCCAGAGGATGTGGTGATGGCCACAGGAGTAAACAGCTTTAAAAGGGGATTCATGGAGGATAGGTCTATCAACGGCTATTAGCCACGGTGACTGAGGGGAACATCCACATTTATTTATTTATTTATTATATTTGTGTCCCACCCTCCCCGTGAACGGGCTCAGGGCAGTTCGCATACATCGGCACACTGTGTCAGGTCAGCATAAAACATTTACAAACAAGATGAAACAATCATACAATAGATAATTAACAGATTAAAGTGTTAATCATCTGAATCCCAAAGCCAGGAGGCAACCTTAGGGGAAGGCCTCGGCCGCTCTGCCCTGTTGTTGGCCGTCCAGAGGAGCTGGTTGGCCACTGTGTGAGACAGGATGCTGGGCTAGATGGACCACTGGTCTGGTCCAGCAGGGCTCTTCTGGTGTTCTTATGAAGGCCTCAGACTCTCTGCCCTGTTGTCGGCCCTCCAGAGGAACTGGATGGCCACTTTGTGAGGCAGGGTGCTGGACTAGATGGACCACTAGTCTGATCCAGCAGGGCTCTTGTGATGTTCTTACGTAATGTGGAAATGGGGAGAACCCTGTTGGGTCCCCATTGGGGAGAAAGGCAGGGGTATAAATAAGTAAATAAATACCTGATCAGCAGAAATCAGGAAGTGAAATATGTCACTTTAAGGAGATGAACATCTATCAACCTCTACAAAGCAAACAAAGGCAGAGGGTCCAATAAACACATTGGCTAGGAGAAAGTGAGGTCGGCCGCTGTTCTTAGATTACAATTTAATATGTAAGATAATCAGATACCCAGAGGTGGCCCCAGGGCAAACAGGATCGGGTCCATCTGATCTGTGTACTTTTGGCAAGGAAAATTGCCAGCAGTCACATCGGCATGGCGGGGGGGGGGGGGGGGTTAGCCTCGACCGACATGTTGCAAGACATCCAACTGGTGAGAAGCGAACATTGCGCTCAGACCCAAAGTGGGCAAGGCCATCTGTGAGTTCCTTTACACTAGCAGCCATTTAGAATAAGGGACTGGTATGCACCATTGGTCAGGTCCAGATGTTTACCAGACCAAAAGTACAACTTGTGCTGTGGAGGCACAGTAGGGCTGCCAAGTTCCCCCGGCCACTGGTGGAGGATGGGGGGCAGTGTTCCCTCTAAGCTGAGTTAGTGTGAGCTAGCTCACAGTCTTTTAGCCTCAGGCTCACACATTTTTGTCTTCGCTCAGGAAGGGATGGCCCTAGAACAAACTGATTTATGCAGTAGCCAAATCCCTTGCTCACAACTTCAATGCCACTAGCTCACAAAGTAGAATTTTTGCTCACAAGAGTCCACATCTTAGAGGGAGCATTGATGGGGGGGTGGATCCTGGGGAGGACAGGGACCTCAGTGGGAAACAATGCCACAGAGTCCCCCCTCCAAAGCATCCACTGTCTCCAGAGGACCTGATCTCCAGTAGTCTGGAGATGAGTTGTAATTTCAGGGGGTTTCCAGGTCCCGCCTGAAGGCTGGCATCCCTAAGACAGTCAAGCATTTCACCACACACACAACACAAAGGATGCCACACAGACACCCATTTCCACAATGCAATTCATCCCCCCCCCTGCCCCATTAGGGAAGGGAAGGGCTGGCAGTAAAACAGGCTTGCGGAAGGAGCGTGGACAAGGAATTCCCAGGGACATATTGGAAGCAAAGCCTGTCTGAAATCCCCCATTTGGGGACCAAACAGAGAGAGCCAGTGACAGCCATCCCACTCCATCACTTCCTAGAGGAGTCGTTCTGAGGCTTTCAAGTAGGGTTGCCAAGTCCGGGTTGGAAAATACCTGGGGACTTTGGGGGTGGACCCAGGAGAAGGGGGGGGGGGGGTTGGGAAGGGGGGGGCCTCAGCAGGGTCCAATGCCATAGAGTCCACCAAAGCAGTCATTTCCTTCAGGGGAGCTGATCTCTGTCAGCTGGGGATCAGTTGTAAAAGCAGGAGATCCCCAGGCCCCACCTGGAGGCTGGCAACCCTACTTTCAACCTAGCTTTAGATTCGGGTATGGAAAAGGCATTATGTGGATTGTCCTGGTGGGTTCTTTACTTCTAAAGATTGCCACAAGAAACGCCTCATTCCTGATTCTTCTGGGACTCCCAGTGGCCATCAACACCGAGAGGGGAGGATCCAGAGGAACAGGCCAACCTTGCTTCCGTTCGCTTTTAACAGGACACAGTTATAACACCGTTCAGTTTGGTTCGGAACAGTGGTATCCCAAATACCAAAAAGCATTCCACAGATCGCTGCTCACACAGAGAGGAGGACAGAGAAAAGGATGGGATGGGGGAGCTGACACGAGAGCATTGGGGAGGGGGGAGAAGAAAGCACGCAGGCGCCCTGAATGCAAGAGACACAATGGATGCGAGAATGAATATATTTGGGGGTCGGAGAAGGGTGGCCTTCCTGCAGTTTCTGCTATGGATAGGCTGCTACAGATAAGATCTTTATAGCTCAGCCGCGGCCCAATTGTTCCCAATTTTAGGATTACTGAATATTTAATTGTTGCTATGCTATGCTAACTGTTTTAACCAGGGCTATTTTGGGGCAGGAACGCACAGGAATGGAGTTCCGGCTGGCTCCTGAGTTGGCCACACCCAGCCGGAACTCATTAGTATAATAGGCCACACCCAACAGCAGAAACTCATTAGGATTGGCTGCATTAGGGGTATGTGGCCTAACATGCAAATTAATTCCTGCTGCAAAAAAAGCCCTGGGTTTCGACAACAAACAAGGTAAACAGAATAAGAAGCAAAAGGTGGGTGTGGCTGGATGACCACTCTTCTGGTAACATGGGGGTGTGGCCTAATGTGCTAATAAGCTGTGCTGTCAGTGGTGTGGTCTAATATGCTAATGAGTTTCTGCTGTTGGGTGTGGCATATTATGCTAATGAGTTCCTGCTGGGCTTTTTCTACAAAAAAAGCCCTGGTTTTAACTGTTTTTATTGCTTAATATCTAATTTTAATTGGCTATTGATTGTAATTATTGCTTGTAAACTGCTCCACCAGCCCACTTTCCCACCTGGAATCCAACTGGTTTCTTTTTCATTTCCAGGTCTCGAACCAAGCTGTCCTTTACCCTCTTATCCAGCTCTCCCCCTGCCTTCCTAGGCTTGCCAGCCTCCAGGTGGGGCCTGGAGATATCCCGCTTTTACGATCAATCTCCAGCGTACAGAGATCTGCTCCCCTGGAGAAAATGGCTGCTTCGAAGGGTGGACTCTGTGGCATTCCACCACACTGAGGCCCCTCCCCTCCCCAAACCCCGCCCTCCTCCGGCTCCACCCCCAAAGTCTCCAGGTATTTTCCAACCCAGACCTGGCCACCCTACAAAACACCACAGAACAACTTATTTGCTAGCTGAGCAAATCCACTGCCTGCCTTTCGACCTTCCCCATATGTCACCATTAAAAATACCCAAAAAAACCCAGAGCTGATTCTTTTTAATCTTTACCTGAGGTCATATCTGCTTATCTTTCCCTTAATCCTTCAGCCTCCCCCTTCCCAAAGCCTTTGGAAATCCAGCTAGAAGACTGAATGTAAGAAGGAAGGCCTTAAAAGGGAAAAGAGGAATCCTGCATCTCACAGGATCAGGCCCTGGCCAGTCAACAAAACTATTTTTAAAAACCCTCTCGAGGCATTAAAAAACGCAACAGGGCAATGCAAGGCCACCAGGAGCAGTTGTGCACTTTAAAGAAAGAATGATTTCTCTCCACCACAACGCTTTAAAAGAATCGCAAGATCTTGTTAACAAAACAAAGCATAAGCAAGAAGTGAAAACATACTAGGATTCTCACTGAGCCAGTTTGGTGTAGTGGTTAAATGCGCGGACTGTAATCTGGGAGAACCGGGTTTGATTCCCCACTCCTCCACATGCAGCTGTTGGTGTGACCTTGGGTCAGTCACAAGTTCTCTCAGAGCAGTTCCCTCAAGGGCAGTTCTTGAGAAAACACTCTAAGCCCCACCTACCTCACAGGCAATGCTCCCTGTAAGATGTGGAGTCTTGTGAGCAAAAATTCTACTTTGTGACCTACTGGCATTAAAGTGGTGAGCCAGCGATTTGGCTCCTGTACAAATTAGTTTGCTCTGGAGCCATCCTTCCTGAGCAAGGGCAAAAATGCGTGAGCTGGAGGCTAACAAATGGTGAGCTAGCTCACATTAACTCAGCTGAGAGGGAACACTGCTCTGTTGAGGGGAGGAGAAGGGAAAGGAGATTATAGATTGCTCTGAGACTCCTTAAGGGAGTGAAGGGCATGGTCTAAATCCAACCACCACCTCCTCCTCCTCTTCTCACTTTTCCAAAGACAGGCATGTTATTCCGCAGGCTGGTGGTGACTTTCAACAGCTCGGCTGACCACTGCTGCAAATGGCAAGGCGGTTACAGCCACGGGGCATTGACTCTGAAGTGTTCCCTCCTGCCGGTCTCTCTCTCTCTCTCCCCTCCCCCCCCCCCGCCATCATTATTAGCAGGCTTTTTTGCCCGGTTTTTTTTTTAATCACCATCAGCCACCAGTTTACTACTACGGTATTCACGATAGCAATCCGTCCACTACCGTGTTCAAAAAATGGCACAAAGCCAGCCAGCAGTGGGGTTAGGGATGGTCAGCAGGAGGTGAAATAAGACCCTCCCCCATTCCCCACTGTCCCAAAGCCCTCTTCCAGGAAAGAGATTCCAAGGCAGGTTTGCGAAGAGTCACAGCAGAGTCAGGGAAATCCCAGAAGGACAGCAGAGGCATCAATGATGCTGTAGGGCAGAAGCTGAAATTAAATCCTCTGTGATTCAAGGCTGGGCAGAGAGGAGGACTCAAACCTAAGGGCCAACAGAAAACCCTCTGTTCATATATTAAGGCAGGGGTCCCCAAACATTGGTGGTTGTTTTTTTTCCATTAGTGTGCGTGTGGGTGCAGGAAGTCATGGCGACCTCTGGTAACTGACCCCTACTGGGGGCCTGGAGGATATTCAGAGAGGCAGCAGAATAAAGCCTGCCCCCGCCTCCCACCTCTGGTATTTCAAAGAGGTCTCCCATCCAAATACTTGCCAGGCCCTGCTTAGCTGCTGAGATCTGACAAGGTCGGGCTTGCCCAGGCTATCCAGGGCAGGGCAGGTTCCCAAGCTTTTAGAGCTTGCGGGCACATTTGGAATTCTGATATGGCATGGTGGCCGCAGCCACAAAATGGCTGCCACAGGAGGCGGAGACAGCCACAAAATGGCTGCCGTGGCTTACCTTCAGTCACACACTGCAGATCCTTGTGCAGTGGTAGCAGCTGCTGCCAAAGGAACGTTTTTAAAAATCTGCACAGCCAATCAAAATCTCCAGTAGTCAATCAGAAGCCCCACTGGGCAAAAGCCTTACCTGGCCCCGCCTACTTCCTAAAAACACTTGGTGGGCACAAGAAAAGGTGTCTGTCAGCATCATGGTGGGGATTTCTGTACTAAGGTGTCCCACGATTTGTGTGTTTACAAGTCACACACCAAGCGATATCCCCAAAGAAGGCAACAGGACAACACAGGTAAGCCGGCTACAATCCAGACTCCCTTCCTCACACAAGCAGAAGGGAACAGCTCAAAGGGCATATAACTCAAACACAGGTGACAGAGCTCCAGTTTACACATTTACTCCCATGCGGAACACTCAGGTATGTGACACATTATGAAGAAACAAAGTATTCAGCATAAAGGACTAAGGAGACATTCTGCAAACCAACTCCTCCACTTTTAAGACCAGAAAAGCCACGGCTGCGAATCAATGCTTCACAAGCAGATCTCTCAAGAAAGCGAGCCATGTGGCATGATAACTGCTGAATCCTGGCAGGGTGGGAGGGAGGAAGATCCTGCTGGCCACAAATCAGCAGCTGCCGCGTTCTCCCACACTTTGCTGCCGGGGCACATGTCTTTGAGCACAAGCCAAAGGGCCCTTGGATCGCAGCCCAGGGTGGGAACAGACGCCATCCCAGGCCAACTCAAGGTGCTTTTGTTTCATTTTGCTGCATTATTTGTTTATATTGGTAATTTATTTGGGATTTTTCAGCTAATTGCTGTGGGAAAAGGGGCATACAAATGTTGTAAATAAAATCCACGACAAAGCATTCAAAACTGCTGACCCATCGAGGCCAAGCCAGCATAAGCGAATGCACAGCATGGAGCACTCCAAGCCCATGCAGGATGAGTGCGCTCACCACACAAAGTGCCTCTCTCCTTCCCCTTGACCCTCTGAGAGACTGGCCCTCACTGGCGGCTGGCCTTGCCACCTGGCAGCTGGCAGGGTGGTCAGAAGGCAACTTGGTGATGCAGCAGAAAGGCTGCCCGGGCTCGCCACCCATCTCCTTGGGAGAAATCATACTCCCCCAAAGTCTAGTAGGAATCAGTGTGTCAGCCCAGAACAATGAAGATTTGGGCCAGGAGTCAGCGAAGCAAGCTGGGGCAGTGTGTGGTAGTTAACCGTTCGTTTCTATTCACCAGATCAAAGTGGGTCCAGTGGCACCTTTAAGACAAACAAAGTTTAATTCTGGGTATCAGCTTGTGTGTGCACACGAAAGTTTATACCCAGAATTAAACGTTGTTGGTCTTAAAGGGACCACTGGACCGAAACTTTGTTTTATTGCTTCAGGCCAACACGGCTGCCCACCTGGATCTTTCTATTCACCAGCTCTGAAGAGTCTCACGACAGTATTACCTTTTTCAGTCTGTGTCAACACAAAAGGAAATAATTTTTTTAAACTCTGAGCATTAAACCTGCTATCTTCAGAACTCACAATCTTCTCTTTCAGTTGAGAGCCAGTCTGGTGTCGTGGTTTGGAGGGAGGACTCTACTTTGGGAGAACCAGGTTTGATTCACCACTTGCAGCTGCTGGTGTGACCTTGGGTCAGTCACAAGTTCTCTCAGCGCCGTTCTCTTAAGGGCAGTTCTCAAAAGAGCTCTCTCAGCCCCAGCCACCCCACAGGGTGTCTGCTGTGGGGAGGGGAAGGGAAAGGAGATTGGAAGCCGCTCTGAGACTCCTTCAGGTAGTGAAGGGTGAGGTATAAATCCAATCTGTTCTTCTTCTTCTTCTAAATTAACCAGCATCAAATGATCTTTACTTCTAAGCTACCAGATTCCCTTCTAGTTTAGCTGCAACAAACTAACACACCTTCCCCAACTTACTTATTTATTTACTCCATTTGTATCCTGGCCTTTTTCCGCAATGGGGACCCAAAGCAGCTTACATCATTCTCCTTCCTCCATTTTATCCTCACAACAACCCTGTGAGGTAGGTTTGGCCAAGACTGTTTGGCCCAAGGGCCAGGGCAGAGTGTGGATTCAAAACAGGGTCTCTCACTGGCGCTTTCAAGCTGTTATTAATTTGGTGTCTTTTTTTTACTGTGTTTCCCTTTTTAATTTTAATCCCCCCCCCCCAAAAATACATAACATTTATAAGACATTCAATAAACTGTGTCTCAGTGAGAAAAGCAGACTATAAATGAAATCAGATTAGGCCAGGGGTGGCCAAACTTGCATAACATAAGAGCCACATAGAATAAACGTCGGATGTTTGAGAGCCGCAAGACATGAACAAATACTACACACGTTTTTTTATTGGAAGACGTGCAGATTTGCTTTTTATTAGCATTAAATGAGACTGCCAAAAATAAAAACAAAAGGGATAAAAATAGATATTGATAATGATATTTATTTGTCCAGTGATATTTGTAGGCTGGGTGGGGGGGGCTTTGAGAGCGCATTTAAAGTTGCTTTCCTTCTCGGCTCCCCCCTGCCTCAAGCCTACCCAAGGAGGGGAACACTGGCTAGGGAAGGGAAGATCAGTTGGGGAGGCATGCCTCCCCTTTGCTTCCCCAACTGCTCTGCTGGGAGCCACACAATGTGTGTGAAAGAGCCTCATGTGGCTCCCAAGCCACAGTTTGGCCACCCTCAAATAGGCAAAGGATAAAATGGCTCATGTGCCCAACAAAATAAGAAAGATTTTTTTCAAAACAGCAATGAAGCATTATCCATCAGGAAATGCACACTGTCAGGGAAGTATTTCGTACCACATGGAAGAGCGGAAGTATGGCTACGGAGGAGACACCAGAAATCTTAACCAAAGGGTCCTTCTTGGTGCTAATGGTTTTGGAAGGTGGGAGGACATCACCAAGATCCAACATCTTGTACGCCGAGCAAGGGTGGTGCTGGCGAAATGTGGCTCAGGGACCATTCCTCAGAAGTTCAGCAGGCAGTAAGGCCAGTGGGAAGGTTTAAACTACAATTCAGAGCAGGAAAAAAAAATCAGAGCAAGAGCAGCTGAGAGCTGTAGCTAAAGAACTGGGGGAGGCACCAACATGTTCCTGGCTTGAAACCCACCTCTGCAAGCCCCTCACTTTCCACCCCATCTCTGCAATAAGGGGATAATAATACCCTGCTTACAGGATCCTTGTAAGGACTACAAAGATCTGCCGAACGCTGGAAAGCACTATGCAAATGCTAATGATTATTATTGGCACAAACAGCAACACTGTAGAAAGCAATAGAGTTAAGCTACTCAGACCCTGTTGAAAGCGGCACGTGACGAGGAACAGGAATTAGGAGGCCTGCAGCACTCCTGCAGAACGAAACAGGTATGGGTCCTCCTTCCACAAAGCCAACTCGAGCTGAACGTTCTCGTGCCTCAGTCTTCTGTCTCTATAATGAGAGTCAACAGCCAGGGAATTGGTCTCGCCTGCAGAACTTCCACTGTCGCCACAGAAAGCCCTCATCCTGATTTACCAGGGAGCCAACATAAAGCCCCACCTGAGCCTCTCAGGACAAGTCTGAAAGACTCAGAACAGGCTGCCTAGTTAATTCTCCAACAGTGCAATCCTAAACAGACCCTAGTAAGGCCATTGGAGGGAATGCGCTTAGACCCTGAAACCACCAAGTTAATCGCTTGTGCCACTGCTTTACTGGCCTACCTGTACACCCACCCTGCCTCAGCCAGCAGGACATAGTGGCTAAGAGTGGTGGGCTCTAATCTGGAGAACCAGGGTTGATTCTCTGCTCCTCCACGTGAAGCCAGCTGGGTGACCCCTGGCCCAGTCACAGTTTCTCTCAGGACTCTCTCAGCCCCACCTGCCTCACAAGGTGCCTGTTGAGGGGAGAAGGGAAGGGGTTTGTAAGCCACTTTGAGACTCCTTAAGGAAGAAAAAAGTGGAGTATAAACAGGGGTCATTTCGTAGAAAAAGAGGTGCAGGAGCTCATTAGCATAACTCATTTGCATAACTCCTTTGCATATGCCACACCCCCTAACATACAGGAAGTGTGTCAGAAGGCAACACCCACCCCTCAGGCTCCACTCCACCAGTGAGTGAAACTGACCTGCTCTTCCTCTGTTCCCTTCCCCATCCAATACTTCGTGCAATAAAAATAAGCGTAAAGAGCACACCCTCATTCTCTTCCTGCTCCCTTGAAACCACCAGGTTTCAAGTAGACTTGAGAGACCCAGGACATGTGCACCACCCATCCCTTTCCCTTCCCCTCCCCACAACAAGACACCCTGTGGGGTAGGTGGGGCTGAGAGAGGTCTTTTGAGAACTGCTCATGAGAGAACAGCTCTGAGAGAACTTGTGACTGGCCCAAGGTCACACCAGCAGCTGCATGTGGAGGAGTGGGGAATCAAACCCGGTTCTCCCAGATTAGAGTCCAGCTCCTGACCACTACACCAAACTGATGGGCTGGAAGCTGCTGAAGGGTTGGTGAAATTTCTCCAGTACTTATGTGCCATGTGCCCAGATAAAAAATGGTATACTTAGAAAATTTAGATGCCACCTTGAGCAAGTCTCTGGAAAAGCAGTACACAGTCATAAAAGGAACAATGAAAAAATTATCAATATTAAAATAAAACATTAAAAACAATAAAGACCCTAGCAGGGCTTTCCCGGGGCACTGTGCCTCTGCACTGCTCGGGGAAGCCGAGGAGGGGGCGGGGCTTGGTCATGTGCCCGCCCCCTGGGCTCCTCACTCCCAGAGCTGCGCTCCTGTGCGCTCCCGCTCCAACAGACCCCTGAGTATAAAGCCTACTCTTCTTTATTGCCCATGAAAAACTAAGAATCAGCTTTTATGGAGTTTTCCCAGCTGTTCGCCTGGGGGAAACTCTCTTGCTCCACAGGCGAACACACCTGGAGACCAAAAATGGCAATAATTTTAAAAGCCACATGAAGCTGCACATTACTGCCTCAGCGATGCTTCAGGACGTGACGTTTTACTTGATCTGAACGACGAAAGTCATGGTCGCCGAGAGCTCTCAATGCACCTCATTCTCCAAGACACAGAGGGATAAATATAAACAGCCAATGTGAAGGAAACTTTTCCCCAAGACGCCAAGTTTTGTGAGCCTGTATTTGGAATGCTTTACATACTTCTCATTATCAGATTAGAGCTGAAGAAAATAACGCAGAGGGCAGCTAGAACTGATACGCGAAGCCAGCAGTTGCAGTCATTCACCGTGGTGACACGAACTAGCTCAAAGGTTTCCAAAAGGCAGGGCAGGAACACCACGGGGGGATCCGGCTCCTAAAACTAAAGCCCCCGTCATTCCACTTGGCAATATTCTGTCGACGCAGCACAAGGGAACACCCCCCCCACACACACACACACACACACACCATCAACCTTATCGGGCTGATGCAAGAAACAAGGCCAGGCCGGCGGCTGGAGATCGTCCACTGGAAGCTGCTTTGTCCTCCGCCGCCGCCGCCAAGGTTGTTGGGAAGGCAACAGAGGCTGAGTCACAGAGATGGAAACTTAAAAATAGAACGCAGAGGCCTGAATCTCTCCCTCAAGAAAGGCCATACGGTCGAGAAGAAAAAGAATATGGGTGGGCCTCAGCAGTCCCTCGCCAGATATCGGACAAGACCAAACAAGCCAGTTCCGCATCTTAAGCTAAGCGCTGTCAGCCAGACTCAGCGTCACTATCAATAGAGGCTTTTACATGTCGCAGACACCTGAAAATCCCTCACACTGCCTTCCCTTTGCCTTGCCCTGGCTGTGGTTTCAAAGCCATCTATATTGACCGAATCAGTCATGGGCTGGGGCAGCCATGCATCCACCACATGACGTGGATCAGGATTTGGCACGTGACTGCAACCATCTCAAAAAGTTTCTGCTTCAGGTCAGCATCACGACCCAGCCTCCTGCTTCTGCCAAACAGCCACATGAACGCCACAACCCATGACAGCTCAGTGAGATGGGAGCATTGGCTGATTAAAAACCATGGCTCCCACCAGCTGACCCCCGCATGCCATGGTGTCACATGATCTGAGGGCCGGACTGCAGCAACCAATCAGGGCTTTGTCTTTCAAAACAGGCCCACCATTTTTACTCTCCTCAGCCAGCTGTCTAGTTTAGAAGATGCCCAGGAGAATTTTTGCCTCTGGCATGCTCACAAATCAGAGAAACCACTCACTTTGGAAGGATTCAGGCCACTGGCACAAATTAAATTTGACTATGTAGACTGCAGCCACTCAGCTCGGCTCTAGTGAAGAACAATCTGCCACTATCCAATAGAAGCCTGTCAAAACAAACGGAATTGTACCTTTAGGCTTGCCGTATCATGGCCCTGAAAACTTGGGAAGCACAATTTGCATTAAAGACTGTGTGAAAGAGGAGATACACAAAATACAATAAACAGATAGAGAATAATGTTATGAATATGCAGATTAGTTTGGTGCAGCCAGTTTGGTGTAGTGGTTAAGTGTGCGGACTCTAATCTGGGAGAACTGGGTTTGATTCCCCACTCCTCCACTTGCACCTGGCTGGATGACCTTGGGCAAGCCGTAGCTCTGTACCAGCTGTTCCCTCAAGGACAGCTTGGGAAAGAGCTCTCTCAGCCCCACCTACCTCACAGGGTGTCTGCTGTGGGGAGGGGAAGGGCAAGGAGTTTGTAAGCCGCTCTGAGACTCCCTTGGGGAGTGAAGGGTGGGATATAAATCCAATCTCTTCTTCTCTTCTTCTTCTTATCCAGAAACTGGACACTCTAAACAAGTATCTCTCATTTGTGGCACTTCTCTGATACATGCTCCAGGGCTGCACCCTCCCCTCCATCTCCCTGGCCCCACCTTTTTTAGTGTTCTGAAGTGGGAATGGGAAGGAGTCGCCCCTGGTCTCAAGCCAGATATTCCATCCCCTGTCAGCTACCCTTGCAGCACTGCTGTGAATATGAAGACACCCTGGTATCATGTTCAAGAGCAGAGAATCGCAGCAGGACTCAGGCCATTGCCCCTCTTAACCCAGAAGGCCAGCGGTGTGGCAGTTACTGGCCTGTGTCGGGTGGGGCAAGTACCTTGACTGAGATTTGCAGGCGTTTCCCCATTCTGAGGTCTCAAGAGCCCAGCGACCCACACTTCTGGAGGACAGGGCTGCAGACTTACAGAATGTGGGGCTGAGGATGTCATTCAGATTCCTGAGAATCTCAGCTTTTATCTTTTTTTTTTTTATTTTAAAAGCAAGTTTCTAGCCCTCGGGGCTGCAAAATTTGTTTGCCAGTGCAGGCAAGACCTCCTGAGATCTCACTGGCAATAATATTTTGGCTGAATATGTGAGAACATTCAGCTTCCAGTTGGAGGGACAGAGGTCCAGCATCCTGCAGAGCCCCCATGGTGGGAAGGGTGGGATAGAAATTAAATAATAAATAAATAAACCAGAAAAACTTATTCAAAACTGTTAAAGGGCAGGATAAATTACACGTAGTTGGTCAGTAACTCTGTCTGGCACAAACCTAGATGTTCTGGAGCACTGCATTGCTTCTTTTTAAATCTCCTTTGCACCCCTGTCCAAACTTCCCCACTGCAGACAGCTGCTTGCTGGATTACAGCCCGCTGCTAAAGTGTAAGTAGAAACTCCCTTTCGACAAGCAGCACCCAATACCAATTAGATACTGTCGAGGACTACTGAGAGGCCAAGTAGAACAATAACTGTGAAATGTTTACAGCACAAATCCCAAAAAGGAACATGGCTAGAACGAGGGAGGCAAAACACACACGGAAAACCGGATCCAAAAGGTAAAGAGGCCACCCACAACGCACCATAAAGCCAGGCATGCTTAAGATGACTGAACTCAAATGGTTTGAGGTGTGCTTAACTTTGTACTGGACGGCACCTAGACTGTGCAAGCGCAGCGGGACTGGCTGATGGCCACAAAATTATGGAACAATGGGAAAGTTATTTTCTCTCAGCAGTCAAGCATCCACAGCTACAAAGCTGCAGAAACAATTGCTTCGGCGCTAACATTTACAGAAAAGTGAGCCTCCCCCCCAGTTTAAATAATAATAATCTACGGAGGAAAAGAAGAGTGAGCTGGAATTGGGGCTGGCTGGCTGGCTGGCTGGGGAGGGGGGGGGGGAGAGTTAAGCACCATCAAGTTGCTTCTGACTTACAGCGAGGAGGAGGAAGAGGAGGAGGAGACTGAATTATATCCCGCCCTTCACTCACTTGCAGTCTCAGAGCGGCTTTCCCTTCCCCTCCCCACAACAGAGCTCTCTCAGCCCCTCCCCCTGTGAGGTAGGTGGGGCTGAGAGAGCTCTTTCCAGAACTGTCTTTGAGAGAACAGCTGGTACAGAGCTATGGCTTGCCCAAGGTCATCCAGCAGGTGCAAGTGGAGGAGTGGGGAATCAAACCTGGTTCTCCCAGATTAGAGTCCGCGCACTTAATCACTACACCAAACCGGCTCTCAATTGAATTAATGATCACCAAAACGTCCTATCATCAAGGGCCTTGGCTCAGGTCTTGCAAACGGAGGGCCGCAGCTTCCTTGACTGAAGCAATCCATCTCATGCTTTTTTTTTTTGCTCACAAGACTCCACAGCTTAGAGGGAGCATTGTTCCAGAGCAAACTGATTTATGCAGCAGCCAAATCGCTGGCTCACAACTTTAATGTCAGTAACTCACAAAGTAGAATTTTTGCTCACAAGACTCCACAGCTTAGAGGGAGCATTGCTCCCCGGGTGTCTGTGGTGGGGAGGGGAAGGGAAAGAAGATTGTATGCCACTCTGAGACTCCTTCGAGCAGTGAAGGGCAGGGTATAAATCCAATCTCTTCTCTTCTCGGTTAGAACTGGGTTAGATCCCACAGATCTGTTACACTAATGGAGGTACCTCGTTTCCGAGAAAGAACCTTCTCCCCCACTGCAAAACTCTCGAGGCCAGGGATGGCTCCTTCCATTGGAAGCAACCACCTCTCCTCGCAGAAGGGATCCAAGGAACCCGAACCCACTGTATCGTTTTGAAAGGAAAATCTTTTTTCGTGTCAGTACCACAACGGTGGGGTGTGCCTTGGTTCAGCGTTCACATGGCATGCAGCACAGATTCCAGGTCTAAGCTCTGACTCACATTAATCTGTCTGCGTTTCTTTATTTAGTCTGTTGCCAGTGGACTTAGCTGCTCCACACAGTACTTCCGCTTCAACCGGCACACATGCTGTTCCTGTGGGGAAAAATCTTGCTTCCTCCTCCAGGCTTCCTAAGATGCTGACCAACTAGAACAAATCCTATGATATAATTGATGAGCTAGGTGAAAGCAGAAAATTAAAGCCAGCGTGGTGTTCCACAGAAATAGATGTGGTATGGGGAGACCTGGTCAAGCCCAAGTTCCCCTAAGAACTGGTATAACCTCCAGCCAGGATACCTCAGGCTCAGAAGATGGGGCTCACAGCATGGGACTACAGCTTCTCTGGCTTCACGTTGTGCACACAAAGGACACACATGAGTTAGAGGCTTTGGTGACTGGAATGCTAGAAAATGGGCACCTTGCACAAACGGCTAAGAAAGAACTGACACTGCTCTCTGCTCAGAAGGCTTACTGGTACTCCACCTTAGGACAGAGATATCAACCTGGATGTGCCACGCCTCCAACTGGAGATGCAATCAGAGAGATAAAGAAGGGCCCCTGCCTCAATCTTTCTGCCTGTGTGTGCACACACGGTACTGTGTGCATGCTTGCGTGCCTGGAAGTCATGGTGACTTCTGGTGACCCCTAGTGGGGTTTGGATGTTTCAGGGAGGTGGCTTGACTGCCTGCCCCTGCACCCCGAGCCCTGATGTTCCTTGGAGGTCTCCCATCCAATTACTTGCCAGGGTTGGTCCTGCTTAGCTTCCAAGATCTGATGGAATGGGTCTTGCCTGGGCTATCCAGGTCAGGGCCCCTGCCTCTGTCTTTGACTGTTGCAAGTATTTACGCACGCACATACCGCAACATTTATCTACTGTGTACTGGCTCAACTCTTCCTTCCTCTATAGTTGCTAACACTCTGTGTGTGTGTGCGTGTGCTGTGTTGTGCCATCAAGTCACTTCCAAGTTACACAATCCTATGAATTAATGACCTCCAAAATGTCTTTTCCTTAACTGCCTTGCTCAGGTCTTGCAAACTGAGGTCCTTGGCTTCAGTCCACAGTATCTGTGGCGGTCCACAACATGCTAGCAATGGCTTACCCAAAACTGGGGGAGGGTGACAGGTAAGTAAGTATGCCCAGTGCAGGGAGGAGGTATGTTGACTGAGCATCATCATGTCAACATGAAGTCGTGCTAGCGTAAGCTCACATGCAAGTGGGAGAAACGGGGGGAGCAACCAGTCGTGAGTGACTATGAGCCACTGGGCGCTTTCACACATGCTGAATAACACCATTTCAATCCACTTCTTCAGTGACGGCTTGCAAGTAGATTTTGCCATTTCACACATTAAAATCCAGTTGCAAAGTGCATTGAAAGGGGATTGAAAGTGCATTATTTAGTGTTGGCACATCATTCATGACCCCTTTTGCCTTCAAGTTCACATCCTTACAGCCAGTTTGGTGTAGTGGTTAAGTGCACGGACTCTAATCTGGGAGAACCGGGTTTGATTCCCCACTCCTCCACTTGCACCTGGCTGGATGACCTTGGGCAAGCCATGGCTCTGTACCAGCTGTTCCTTCAAGGACAGCTTGGGAAAGAACTCTCTCAGCCCCACCTACCTCACAGGGTGTCTGTTGTGGGGAGGGGAAGGGAAAAGGAGTTTGTAAGCCGCTCTGAGACTCCCTTGGGGAGTGGAGGGCGGGGTATAAATCCAATCTCTTCTTCTTCTTCTTCTAAATCCACTTTAAAATTTTAAAGATCCGATTTTTTTACTTTTTAAAAAAATTATTGATTTTTATCCACCCTGGTCTCTAAGGCACTACTGGACTCAAGTCTAACTAAGAAGAGCCCTGGAGGATCAGAGCAGTAGTCCATCTAGTCCAGCAACCTGTCTCACACAGTGGCCAACCAGCTCCTCTGGAGGGCCGACAACAGGGCTGAGAGGCTGAGGCCTTCCCCTGAGAAGAACATTCGAAGAGCCCTGCTGGATCAGACCAGTGAGGGTCCCTCTAGTCCAGCATCCCGTCTCACCCACTGGCCAACCAGTTCGTCTGGAGGGCCAACAACAGGGCACAAAGGCTGAGGCCTTCATAAGAACACAAGAAGAGCCCTGCTGGATCAGACCAGTGAGGGTCCCTCTAGTCCAGCATCCTGTCTCAACCAGTGGCCAACCAGTTCGTCTGGAGGGCCAACAACAGGGCGTAAAGGCTGAGGCCTTCATAAGAACACAAGAAGAGCCCTGCTGGATCAGACCAGTGAGGGTCCCTCTAGTCCAGCATCCCGTCTCACCCAGTGGCCAACCAGCTCCTCTGGAGGCCAACAATAGGGCAGAGAGGCTGAGGCCTTCCCCTGATAAGCACATTCGAAGAGCCCTGCCGGATCAGACCAGTGGTCCCTCTAGTCCAGCATCTCGTCTCACCCAGTGGCCAACCAGTTCGTCTGGAGGGCCAAAAACAGGGCTTAAAGGCTGAGGCCTTCATAAGAACACAAGAAGAGCCCTGCTGGATCAGACCAGTGGTCCATCTAGTCCAGCATCCCATCTCAACCAGTGGCCAACCAGTTCCTCTGGAGGGCCAACAACAGGGCAGAGAGGCTGAGGCCTTCCCCAAGGTTGCCTCCTGGCTCTGGGATTTAGAGACTGAACATGGAGGCTCCCCTCAGTCACCATGATTAGTAGCCACTGACTGACCTGTCCTTCATGAATCTATCTAATCTAAACTGTTCTACTGCAGACCAACATGGCTACCCTGTATAGCTAACAGGAAACCCTATGTTCAATGTGCCTCTGAAAATCAGTTGCTTTTGGCCTTCTGTCCAGTGCACTTTACAGAAGAACCTGACTTGCCACTGCTGGTTGCCAGATACAGGGCCCTTCAACCTCATCTAACGGGCTCTTCTTAGGGATTAGTGAAATCCAGGACAGCTAGTCAAGGGTTGAATGTATAGCTTGTCTAGGAAGGCTTGGATTTCCAGGCAACAGGAGACATTAGTTCCATACTGAATTTTTTTTTTCTTTTCCCTTCAGCACCCTGGAACGGTTTACACGGGAATGAGGGACAGCTCACATATGGCTAAACATCCACTTTTGGGTCTCCTTATGGCACTCTGGCCAGACTGCATATCTTTCTGGTGTCTCACTCTGGTCTCTCGGCTGATTTTTAAAATCATTATGGCCTTGTTTGCACCACAAAAGAACCCCAAGCAGTTTCACAACTATTTTCGCTGCCCTAGCGCAGTCCCATGCTGGCTGCCTGGTCGCCTCAGGAACACAGGAAGGCCCTGCGGCAGAAGTGCCTGAAACAAAACCCAACTTGAGATAAGCCCGTGTTTGTTGACTCACTGCAGAGCTGTAAAGATTAGGCCCGGAACCTTCCAGAGAGTTGGGAAAGGTTCTCAAGAAATTCTTACTGAATACATTCGGTGATGTGAAGGCCTTTGGAGGAGGGGGGTCCAGAAATTTGGGTGCAGGAGGGGGACCAAGTTTTCTCACTTTTTCTCAGGACTAGTTAGGTTCGACAGCCTCCAGGAGGGGCCTGGGTATCTCCCACTACGACACTTGATCTCCAGATGACAGATCAGTTCGCCTGGAGAAAATTATTGCTTTGGAGGGAGGACTCTATGGCATTACACCCTGCTGAGGTCCCTCCCCTCCCCAACACCCACCCTCCCGAGACTCCACCCCCCCCAATCTCCAGATATTTCCCAACCCAGAGATGGTAACCCTAGGGCTAGTGTAGAAATACTGTAAATTTGTAGAGGAAGTCACAAAGACCTCTTATGAAACATTTCAAAGTGAAAAGTAGAAATATGCAAAATTATTATAGAGCTGTTTATTTTTGAGATTTTTATTCTAGAAATAAGGGTGTTTTTTTCTGGTTCTGGACGATGTTTCTAAGACCAGATAATACAGCCACCTTTTTGTTTCAAATGCTGATAACTGGTTTTCAAAAAAAAAAAACCCCAAGTTGTCTAACTGAGAAAAAGATTTTGGGGTGGGGGTGGGGGGTTACTGAGGGTGCAGGAGCTCACGGCTTCATCTTTATGACTAGGTACATTTTTGTAATTCTTGACTTGAATAATCATTTTTAAAATTATACGTTTATACGTTTTAACCATCTAAATATCCTGCAAGTATTGATCTCTGTGCCAAATGCTTTGTTGAGTTATCCATAATGGGCATAATCTAGCCCAAGTCAACACTAACATCTTAAGTGATGACTGTCTCTCATTGAAACTGACACTGATTAACACTGTGAGCACTTTAATTGTTAATTGTATGATTGTTTTAAAAGGTTTTAAACATGTTATGTGAACTTGGTACATTGTGCCGAGCAACGGGAGCCGCCCTGAGCCTGTTCGCAGGGAGGGCGGGACACAAATGTAACGAACAAATAAATAAATAAAGTACAGCCAGATTCAGATGTTATGGTTGGTGAGGCAAGAAGAATACTTCTGAGGCATTCTGCATGTGCACAGAGGCGTCTTGTTTTAACTGGGCGGCCGACCAGGCAAAACACTTATGCAACACCTGCAGCAGATTTGAACAGGCAGGAGCTCTCCTTAAACAAGATGGGGTGTGTGTGTGTGTGTGTGTGTGTGTGTGTGTGTGTGTGTGTGTGTGTGCACGAGCGCGCGCATAATCCCACAGAAGTGAGTTTTTGGCTCAGCCACCATCATGTCTAAATCAAGCTTAAGAGGGCTTCATCTTTACTAGACCCTGGCCTGCACACTAAATGGAATTAGTAGCAGATAACTCTGAGGTTTCATAAGCCAGTCGGTATTGCAGAATTTCAACATCTCCCACTGTGTCTCGAATGGGTCCCAGGAACAGACCACAAGAAGACAGGCCCCAAAGAGACACACCACCACTGGTGGTCGCCTAAAGTTCCCAGTGAAAACCAGTCTAGTACATTTGAGAACAATCATTTGTCTTAAGAACATAAGAGAAGCCGACATTCTGCGTCACACACTGGCCAAAATCCAGGGGCCATCAGGAGGTCCACCAGTGGGGCCAGAATGCAAGAAGCCTTCCTACTGTTGCCCCCTCCCCCAAGTGCCAAGAATGCAGAACATCACTCCCCCAGACATAGCATCCCATCTGTACCTTGTGGCTAGTAGCCACTGATGGACCTCTGTGCCATATGTTTATCTAATCCCCGCTTGAAGCTGCCTATGCTTGTAGCCACCACCACTTCCTGTGGTTTGAGGGAGACAGGTTTCAGGGAAACAAGCTTTCATTTGCTTCCAGCCAGCCTCCGGATCTCCATCACGAACAACACACTGTCCAATACAGAGCACTGGAATAGCCATCAGACCCTGCAAGCAGCCCGGGAGCTGTCTCTTTCCTCTCAGACCAACGGTATTACGAGCCCTGCTAATGGCTGCCCTGCCATCGTTACCATCAATATCCTCTGCCAACAGTTACCTTCTGCACTGGGAAACTGGTCAGTCACTACATAAAAGGATAAGTGGAACCAAGCTGGTCATAAACAGTGGCAACATTCAGGAACCGGAGGGAGAACATTTTAACCTAGCCGCACATGCGGCTGAAAACCTGAATGTCTGCATTCTTCAAAGAAACTTCAAAGGGACATGAACAGGAAACTGCCAAGACAGAATTCAGCAGCAGGTCTGAATAGGTCTTAGCCAGGGACTCCACAGGTCCCACCATTTTCCCAGCCTCTATGTGTGTTCAATTGCTTGGCATAACTAAAGAGTCGGCTTTATCACCAATTACAGAAGTCACTAAAGATCACTGCCCTCATCTGTAAACTTTTCAGTATTAAGTAATTATACCCTGCTTTTCTCCACAGTGGTGACCCAAAGCAATTAACAAAACACAAATATAAAATCTGAAACAGAGAAAACAAACAGCACAAAACCCACATTCGGTGCTAGTCCTAGATTCCCTCGGGCAGGCCTCACTCAAGGCCACAAGCAACCTGCCGTGCACTAAGACCCCTTCAGCTCTGGCCATGCCAAGGCTAAAACCCGCCAAGTAGTGTTGCCAGGCCAGGCCTGGCCACCAGCATGAGACTGGGGTGGGGGCACTGGTGGGATGTCACTTCCAGGGGAAACCCAGAAGTGATGTCACTCCTCTCTAGGAATCACCAGAAACCCTATGGTAAACCACAGAATTTCCAGTGACTCCTAAAGATGATGGAGATAACTTGTGGGTTTTCATTTCATTACTTTTCATCTCTTCTTCTTGAAGAATATGTAATTTTTTTTTAATTTATGTAGAAGTCGTGTCAATTGCTCTGATTAATTTCATACACAAGAATTCTGGAGACATCCTGATCTTAAGGTCTACGTTCAGATAAAATTTCCTTCGAAACAAAGATCCATTCCGGAGACTTTCGTCAACTGATTGTTTCTATGGACCATTTTTCTAATAACAATTATCTCTTTAATATTCAAAGGATAGAACTTTGGTTGAATATAGCGTTTTTTGTACAGTTTCTTTTGGTTCTTTGCATTGCACGTTAAAATCCTTACAGCAAGTCAACTACTCCAAACATTTGCAAGTACTTCATTTTACTTTTGATTGCCCCAACGCAGATTTCTGCCCTGAAATCCTTTCACTGCATAGAACACTGCCAGAAGGTGAGGCAGAGAAAGACCCATTTCCAATAAGGTCGGGGGGGGGGGTAGTATGGAAAAGAAAATTCTGCTCACTGGCAAAAGGCAACTGTTATAATATTCATGAATGCTCAAAGTAAACAGTTTTAAAAAATGGGGATTGGGCAGATTTATGGAGGGGGGGTCCATTGGTGGCTACTGCTCATGATGACTCAAGGGAAACTCCATGTTCCGAGGCAATAAACCTCTGAATACAAGTGGTGGGAGGCAACTGCAGGGAAGGGCCTCAGCCTCTATGCCCTGTTTGCTTGGCCCTTCAGGACAACTGGTTTGGCCTCTGTGTGAGACAGGAAGCTGGCCTAGATAGACCACTGCTCTGATCCAGCAGGGCACTTCTTGTGTTCTTATGAAGGCCTCGGCCTCTCTGCCCTGTTGACGGTCCTCCAGAGGAACTGGTTGGCTACTGTGTGGAACAGGATGCTGGACTAGATAGACCCTCACTGGTCTGATCCAGCAGGGCTATTCTGATGTTCTTATGAAGGCCTCAGCCTCTCTGCCCTGTTGTCGATCCTCCAGAGGAACTGGCTGGCCACTGTGTGAGACAGGATGCTGGACTAGATGGACCACTGGTCTGATCCAGCAGGGCTCTTGTGATATTCTTATCAGGGGAGGGCCTCGGCCTCTATGCCCTGTTGTTGGCCCTCCAGAGGAACTGGTTGGTCACTGTATGAGACAAGATGCTGTCTCCAGTTTGGTATAATGGTTAAGTGAGCGGACTCTAATCTGAGAGAACTGGGTTTGATTCCCCACTCCTCCACTTGCAGCTGCTGGATGACCTTGGGCAAGGAGGACAACTCTGGAAAGAGCTCTCTCAGCCCCACCTAACTCACAGGGTGACTGTTGTGGGGAGGGGAAGAGAAAGGAGTTTGTAAGCCGCTCTGAGACTCCAAGTGAAGGGCGGGGTATAAATCCAATCTCCTCTTCTTCTAGATGGACCCTCACTGGTCTGATCCAGCAGGCCTCTTCTGATATTCTTATGAAGGCCTCAGCCTCTGTGCCCTGTTGTCGGCCCTCCAGAGGAACTGGTTGGCTACTGTGTGGGTCAGGATGCTGGACTAGATGGACCACTGGTCTGATCCAGCAGGGCTCTTGTGATATTCTTAATAGGGAAAGACCTCGGCCTGTACGCCCTGTTGTTGGCCCTCCAGGGGAACTGGTTGGCTGCTGTGTGAGACAGGATGCCGGACTAGATGGACCACTGGTCTGATCCAGCAGGGCTTTCTTATGTTCTTCACCATACTTCTGTCTGATACATGGAGGCCAAAATCCCTGGGATGAATTCCACACTGATGTTAACGCGACATGTCAGAAAGAAAAAGCATGAACATTTTCAGAAGATTCCATTTCATTCCAAGACTAAAACCCCAAACTGAAAAAAAGACAGCTATCATTTGTCTTCCTACATCCACACATCCTCAGGAGAAACAAACTGAGGAGGCCTCCTAGAGTCACCACTCTCTCTTTCTACAAGACCTTCCTAGTCAGACCCACCTTTTAGGCATGGCCTCTGGCCAAGGCTCTCCATTCTCATCCCCAACTATAATTTAAGTACATCGCAGGGAGAGCCAGTGTGGTGTAGTGGGTAGAGGGTCGGACTAGGGCCTGCAAGAACTGGGTTCAAATCCCATTCTGCTACGGAAGCTCGCTGGGTGACTTACGGCCAGTCACATGTTCTCAGCCTAACTTACCTCATAGGGTTGGGTGTGAAGGTAAAATGTAGGGGAGGAGAACAGTGTAAACCAGATTGGACCCCCCACTGGACCTCCATCCCCTCCTGCTCCTGGTTCCCCCTCTGCTTTCCTCAGTGTCTACAGAAGACTGTAAAGCACCACTGAGGGAGGGGTCATTGTGAAATGGGAAAGATGGTTCGGTGTGCTCCTCCTGGCGCTACCAACGTCCAAGTGGTGACTGGTGGTCTCCTCAGATTGCAACTGATCTCCAGGAGACTGAGATCAGTTCACCTGGAGAAAATGGCCCCTCTGGAAGGTGGACTCTATGGCTTTATATCCAGCTGAGGTCCTTCCCCTCCTCAAATCCCACCCTCCTCAGGCTCCACCCCCAAAATCTCCAGGAATTTCCCAACCCAGAGCCAGCAACCCCAGACCCCCCCCCCAACTGCTTCATTGCTCTCAACCAGCCCCTCGTGAAGCGACTTTTCAAGCCAAAACCAGGGACCATCCACTTACACGGGTCTTTGACTGCCTGGACCAGAGTCACCAGCATGCTGCAGACCAGTTTTCCCTCTAAGCTGAGTCAGTGTGAGCTAGCTCACAGTTTTTTAGCCTCCGGCTCACACATTTTTGTCTTAGCTCAAGAAGGAGGGCTCCAGAGCTAACTAATTTATGCAGCAGCCATATCGTTCACTCACAACTTTGATGCCAGTCGCTCACAAAGTAGAATTTTTGCTCACAAGACTCCACAGCTTAGAGGGAGCAGTGCTGCAGACTTATATCCTCATGACCTCTCCAACACCAGAAGCACCCTAACTTTTCTTTTACCCCCAAGTCTATGTCTTTGCCTGGATGCAGTGTCTCCCCTTTTCCTTTGCCGCCTCAAAAGCAGCCGATGTAATTTCAAAATCCCATTTCAATAACAGTTCCTTGCTTTAGAACACAGTTTGAGCCCAGTGGCAACTTTAAGACCAACACAGTTTAATTCCGGGTATAAGCTTTCGTGGTAGGGTTTGTCAAGTCTGGTTTGGAAAATACCTGGAGACTTTGGGGGAGGATCCAGGAGAGGGCGGGGTTTGGGGAGGGGAGGGGTCTCAGCATGGTACAATGCTGTAGAGTCTCCCCTTCAAAGCAGCCATTTTCTCCAGGGGAGCTGATCTCTGTCAGCTGGAGATCAGTTGTGAAAGCAGGAGATCCCCAGGCCCCACCTGGAGGCTGGCAGCCCTATTTCGGGGGAATGCTCTTTGGTCTTAAAGGCGCCACTGGACTCAAACTTTGTTCTGTTGCTTCAAACCAACATGGCGACCCACCTGATTCCAGTTTCTAGTTTTGTCTTTTATACCCCAAAAGAGCCTGGGCTCAGAGTTTAGTAGGGAGCAGCTTTGCTCGCAGGTCTCACTGTGGGCCTCCAGATCTGCAGAAGGCCTGCCTTGTCCACAGACCTAGACCAGGGGCAGCAAGGCCAACGGACCCGACTTAACACTATTACAGATAATGTAACTCCACTAAAGATGGGGAGAGCAAAATTAAAATGTGGTGCTCACATTCAGGGCACAAATCTATGTCGTAAGTTCACATGATCCTGGGGCAGCAAAAGAAAACACAAAATTCAATGCAATGCACTATCTCCCCCGGAAACCAAGATTTCGGAATGAACTCGGAATGAACTTTAGAACATCCAGTTCAGGACGCAGATCTGCATTCTACCTTCCTTCAAAACACCGGTTCAATGTTCACCCCCATTTTTTTCACTTTATTTATATCTCGCCTTCCACCCCAATGGGGATGCAAAGTGGCATGCACTATTCTCCTCTCCTCCATTTTGTTTTCACAACAACCCTGTGAGGTAGGCAAGCTGAGAGGGTGTGTGAGTGGTCCAAGGTCTTCCAGCAAGCTCCCAGGGCACGAGGGGGGATTCCAACTTGGATCGCCGAGATCCTAGTCCGACATTTTTAACCACTGCAACACACCCCACTCCCTTCAGCAGACGGACCACACAGATACCTGGGGCATCTGTTGCCTTGAAACATAATCCCCAACTGGAAATTCAAATCCCCACCTGATTCCATATGCTCCCAATGAACAGGCAGCATGCAAAATACACTGAAAGACAACATGAAAAAATAAGGCCTTCCACAAAGTTGTCCTTTACTAGTCTAGAGTGTCTATTTCTTTTGTGAACACCTTTGACAGGCTAAAGGGGGCAAGGAGTACTTTTTTTTAAAAAAAAGCAAGGACTACTCCCCCCCCCAAAAAAACCTCTCCACAAGGATTCGTGTTGGTGACCTCAAAAGATGAAAAGAGAAAAAACAAACACCAACTTGCTTCCAGTTCACACAAAGCCCCGGGGCCCGGAATCGGGTTTTTACCTGGCAAGTGAGCTACTGACAAGCTTGAAAGCGACACACATTGCAATGGATTTTCTATTCTTATAGCAATCTCCCCCCTCCCCCCGCCCGCCAGAACTGCCACATCCTGCTTCTCACTTCCTAAAAAGGGTTACTTACGGCACAAGACCAAATTAAATGCAATACAAATCTCAGTCGCTGCAGAAAACGGCGGTGTGCACAGGGTGGAGGCAGTGACTCGTGAGACGCACCTTGCGCTAGGGAATCACGACGCTCTCCCAAATCCCCTCCTCCACTCCATCCCAATGGCTGCCATGGGCAAAGAACTAAGGAATGCTGTTGGTCATGGCAGGCGGTTTCATCAGAAGCCCCCTTTGTACTCCCTCAAGGGGGGGTGGAGTTGTCAGCGCCTCCATCGGAATCAGCACAACAGCTTTACGATCCTGTGGCGGTGGCGACGCCACTGCATTTAGGACTGAGCTTTGCCCCACACTTACATTCTGAAACAGCAGGCTTCGTAGGACTCCTCTGAGGGGAGAGTTTCAGCTCAACCAAGGAAGACATTTAGTTCCTGCCCATGTGAAGAAAGTCTGTACTTCGGGGGCGGGGGGATACAAAGAAAGATCTAAAGAGAAGACTGCCTGAAGCGCCCGGCCATCAAATCCACTTCTCAGAAGTTCAGGCGCCCAAAAAAAAGCACCTCTGAAGTTGCGGCAGATGGGGGGGGGGGAGAGAAAACCCCTTCAGCATTATATTCTAGCTGAGCAACGGAGCATAAGTAAGTAATGGAGGCTTTTCGTGGTCTGGTGAGTTTAAGCTATGAGCTGAAAGTTTAACTGTTAATGCACTTAGGGTACGCACATAAACGTACATCAAAAGAGCAGTCGGCACCTTTCTTTCGCCTCTCTTTCCTTCCACTTCTGCTATTTTGAAGATGTTCATTCCCACCAGCAGTTCCCGCACCTACACATTCTTACCTTCCCCGCCCCAATATTTCGGGTGAACTCTGTTTTTCTATTTTAAAGTACAGCCTGCAAGTTTCAGTGGCTGTTTAACACCTTTCTGAAATAGAGAAACAAAGTACAATCAATTGCAAAAAATAAAAGATTTTTTAAAAATCACAGAACCTTTGGGGGGGGGGGGGGTTTGGCTAGAAAAGGCTGAATTGGGACAGGACACTAGCCAATCAGTGATGAGCACAGCCTGCCCTGAGCCAAGTCCTGGAGAGAAATCAGGACATCCGGCCTCAAAATGGGGAGTGTGCTTCCATGCACACCTGCATGCATCCTCATCCACCAGGCCGGTCAAAAACCAGCAAAAGGCAGGAGAGGGAGCAGGCAGATAAAGAGGCAGGAGCAGCAGCCACCAGGTAACAAAGCCAGACGGACTGACCACACCACCCTGGCGAGGAGGTGGCTGGCGCAGCCCCTGGGGACTGGGGAGGGAGGGAGCCAGGCTCCGCAAGCCTGGCTGTGGCGATTAAAGCATGTGACGAAGTGGCAGCCAGACAAAGCGTGGAAACCGACTGCTGACAGGAAATTCAGATTCTTCCCAGCACAGAAGCCGTTTTGAATAGCAACGGCAGGAGAATGCTGAAGGGGATCCGTGCTAGAGGCCAAAAAGGCAGAGCAGAAATGCGGCGCAATCTGTGAGCGCCAAGCATGGCAGAGGAGGGGAGTGTGGGGCCTTCCAAACAAAGCCATTTTAAGATGGAAACGGGGTTTTCAGCTCCAAATGTCAGCAGCCGGAGGGCTGTGCTCAGAGCCGGCACTATGGGCAGGGTTGTATCCAGGGCCCATTTTATTCTTTCTGCAAAGGACCCGGGGGGGGGGGACAACCTCCCCCCAGAAAACTTGAACGTTTTTGCTCCAAAGTTATACAAATATGCTAATTTTGCTGGCGCTTTCTTTCCAGCCTTGCGTAACTTGGAGCTTTGTTTTCCACAAGGAGAAGGGGTAGGAGGGCAGGAGGAATGAATAAGAGGGGACACACAGCGGCCAAGATCCAGAAAAGTCAACAGCTTAGGAGCAAGGGAGAAAGGCAGAATTGCTCTGGGTTCCCTCAGCAATTTCACTGCAGCAGCTTCAAGCAATGAAGCATCTGACCCCCCCCCCCTTTTTAAATTCTCCTAAATATAAAAAGTAGCTTCACCCAACCGAGACTTGCTTCGCTTCAACAGCGTCGCACAGTCCCGTGCTCCCGGCATCCAAGCCTGTTTGTGTCTGCACCGCACAAAGTGAGGGGACATTTGCTGAGGAGAAGGAGCAGAAAGGAGGGGGTTGCGATGACCTCCCTCCCTCCCACGTCTCTTCACCAGCCTCGCCCCCCCCCCTCCCCCCCCCCCAGGTAAAGCAGGAAAAAGAGAGGGAAAGGTTACGCAGTGCCTTATTTATTTACGTTGTTTTATCTACATTATTTATAGTCCACCCTTCTCACTCGGATTAGGTTGTAGGGCCAGTCAGAGGCCTAAAAACAGAACTGAAGCAAAGCACAAGTATTAACATACAAGACACATTAAATTATGCAAAATTACAGAGGAGACTGGATTTATACCCCGCCCTTCACTACCAGAAGGAGTCTCAGAGCAGCTTACCATCTCCTTTCCCTTCCCCTCCCCACAGCAGACACCCTGAGAGGTACGTGGGGCTGAGAGAGCTCTTTCGAGAACTGCCCTTGAGAGAACAGCTCGGACAGAACTTGTCACTGACCCAAGGTCACACCAGCAGCTGCATGTGGAGGAGTGGGGAGTCAAACCCAGTTCTCCCAGATTAGAGTCCACACTCCTAACCACTACAGCAATAGTTTATCCAAGTAACTTTGTTAATCATTTAGTTCAGTACAACTCTGTTGCACTCTTGAATAATTCAGTTTTACGTAGTTTGCGGAAAGCCAGAAGAGACGAGAGGTTTCCTGACCTCCTCAGGCAGGACGTTCCACAAGGTGGGGGCCACCACAGAGAAGGCACGTATACAGGCAGTTGCTGAATTTGCCCATCCGCAGGTTGGCACCTGCAGAAGGCCTTGCTCAGATGAGCAAAGCGGTTGTGGCGGAGCATAGGGGGAGAGTCTCACAGATATGAGCGCCCAAGGCCACAAATGGCTTTCTTTGTATGTGATAGCCAATACCTTGAATTGAGCCTGATAACTGATGGTCAGCCAGTGGAGTGACTGCAGAATGGAAGTGATGTGCGTGGGAGTGATGCGCATTTTCCGTCTAGCTCCTGATAACAGCTGTGCCGTGGCATTCTGCGCCAACTGGAGCTTCCGCACTCATTTTGAGGGGCGACCGATACACAGTGCATTACAGTAGTCTAGTCTCAACGTCGCCATGGCATGGATCCAGGTGGCCAGATCAGGTAAACTAAGAGGCCATCTTTGGGGCCAGGCTGACGTGGAAGAACGTCTTTTTTGCAACTTACTACCAAGCGTTTCTTCCAAGCAAATGGTGTGACATGCCTACTTTGCAGACTGGAAGTATGTGCTGGACTGGGAACCCCCCGTTTGCCATCCAACACCTAATTTCCCCCAGCAGTGATCAGCAATGCAAATCCTGTAGTGAATTCCAGATTACAAATGGAATCTGGTGCACAATAAGGAAATGAAAATGACTTATCCCAGATTAGTCCTCTCCCCCCCCCACCCCCCCACCCCCCCACCCCCGGTTTCCACAATCTGATCTCCAGACACACAAGCATGACAGTATCAAAGGCGCGCAATGCCACAGAGAGATCTGGTGTGGATTCAACAGCTCCAGTTTGGGGGGGGGGGGTGTCAACCATGCCAGAAACAACTTGTGGGCCACGATTCTCCTTCTGCAAGAACCTTGGGTTTCATGCAAACCACTGCAACCAAACTGAGCCCCCACACAGCCCACAACAAACTAAAAGTGCCTCTGAACACCACACATCTCTGGCCATGTCAAAGAGCAACCGGGACAGCCCTTCCAGCTCATGGCAATTGCCGGCATTGCTGCTGACAGGCACACTCCTGCATCTGGTCTGCCCAGCGCCCCATGAAAGCTGAACATGAAAACATTCCCCAGAATGCACTGCAACTTCAAGAAGCTTTCGTGGGCTTCCTATTGGTCTTTTGAAACAATGCAATGAACCACGTGCCCAATCACTTACAGCCCCATGTGCTAACCCTAGGGCCCTATTTTAGCTTCTACTGTTTACAAACAACTGCCAAAATTGCGCTTATGTCTGTGATTATACTACAGTGGTTGTCTGAAATTTGGTATAAAGGTGACCGCTTACAGTCCTAGATGAATTCCCTCCCCCCCAAAAAGAGATCCTCATTTTTCAGGCATAAACTGGAGAATGTTAAACAGTTGCCTACACCAGCGGTTCTCAAACTGTCCCCACCAGAGGGTCACATTTCTCTCCCTTGTAGGTCAAAAGGCCAGAAGGAGGGAGACGGATGAGCTGGGAGAGGAGGCTCAATGGCAAATACGGATTTACCTCTGCATAATGTAACGTGGTAACTGGCTAGGAAATAAAGCCTATGGCTCAGAAATGCTATTTATTTATAAACACTACACATGGACCGGGAAGAAGATATTAACTTGTTCTGCAGTAACTGATGAGAGATTCTTGCATTTTATGGCACCCAACAGGAACTAACTAGCATGGAGTTCCTGCATTTTTCAAAAGCAAAGTAAGTTTACAAGTAAGTCCAGCTTCAAAAAGTTTGAGAATCGCAAGCTTAAATGCATCTCTGAGTTTTAATAACTCACTTTGGATTGCCAACTTCTGCATGTGAATTCGTCAGATTTCAGAAACCTACAATAACATGCATAAGGATTTCTGCAGCGCTACATATTATTTCTTGCACAACAAGCCTTACTTCAAAACTTAAGACTGGGATTTATGTGTCAACTTCCCACCTGGGCTGTCAACGGCAGCACCTACCAACACTCTGCTCTGTCCTCAACTCATCTACCTACTATAAACAGCAGTGAAGCGATAGAAACAGGCCAAGCTGTTATTCTACAGCTCCCCAAAATAAGAACATCTTGCTGTCCAGGAGACAGCATGGCGAGGTTACGCTTGACAATAAGTACACATAAAAGGTTGTGCCATGGTTTCTGGCACCTTCAAGTATGGAACTTTTTGACACAATCGCTCCAACACGGCAGACTTTGAGACAGTAGGTCATTACCAGGGTAGCAATAAGAGTTACGAGCTGGCACGGACTCTGCTGGACTGGCCCATCAACACGCGTGATGACTGGAATCCTGCCAGGTAAGAAGAGACCGGACCTGGGAGCCCTCATGGCCGTAGTCCTGCCCTCTGGCTAACTTGTTTCTACCATTCATTTGTCCACTCCTAACTTCCACCAAACTCTATACCAATGTTTGTTGTGTTTCCAAGCGTCTGCCTCACATGCAGGGCTCATTTTGTAGCGGGAACTCCTTTGCTTATTAGGCCACACACCCCTAATGTAGCCAATCCTCCAAGAGCTTACAGAGCTCTTCTTACAGGGGCTATTGTAAGCTTTTGGACGATTGGCTACATCCGGGGTGTGTGGCCTAATATGCAGAGGAGCTCCTGCTATGAAATGAGCCCTGCTCACATGAACTAGAGACCCCAGATGTGTCCCTCTCAAAGCTTCCAGATGCAATTGTTCTTTTCTCTCAGTCATGCACCACACCCAACAACAGCTACTAAGTCGGCTCTCAGGCCCTGTCTCTTGTTCCTTCCCCACTCCCTGTCAAGGTGAAGCCCCAACCATTTCTCCATGTACATAAGACTCCTGCAATCTTCCTCAACACACCGTATCTCAGTCACTGAGGGTTCACCTTGAAACATATTAACTCAAAATGATGCAAAGTGCTGTCAAGCAAGCACCTTTAAGAACCTAAGGAACGTGTGAACATTATCACAAATGACGCAGATCCAGGTCCATGCAGGCCTTGAACCCGCAAGAGGCCCGGAGCCAGGAGAAAAGGTTGGGTACGGATATTTTAATAAATAAAATACGCAGCACTTGTGGCGCTTTGAAATCTAACGGCTCGTCTCCTCCAGACTGGATGTCACTTGCAATTCCATAGCAATTTTCTCATTTTAATGGCTAAACTTAAAAACAGGATGTTCCCTATTTAAAGCCACAACATCCTTTTTGTTTCGTTCTCTGAATATCTGCCTGCAAACTTTCGTGGGGGTTTCAAAGACAATGTCTTCACAGAAGAAAACCAGCAACCTAACCCAGGGGGTCCCCAAGCTTGCTGCGGCTGTGGGCATGACTGGAATTCTGACACAGCATGGTGGGGGCAGAGTCACAAAATGGCTGCTGCAGGAGGTGGACTCACATTTACCCAGAGAAAGTCCAAGTGCAGGTAAGAAGAAGGACAATTTAATCAATACACTGGGAAACAGAAGTGAGAGACGGAAGAGAACCAACGTTGTGGTAGTAGCTGCCACCAAAGCAACTTTATTTCAATCCCCATACCCAATCAGGTCTTCAGTGGCCAATCAGAAGCTGTGCTGGGCAAAAGCCCCCGCCCCCCAATCAGGCCCAGTGCATTTTCTAAAAACACCTGGGGGACCCCAGGCACCAGACCAGGGAGCCCCACCCTAAACCTTCCATGCCCTAAACCAGGGGTGGGCAAACTGTGGCTCGGGAGCCGCATGCGGCTCTTTCACATATATTATGTGGCTCCCGGCAGGGCGGCTGGGGCAGCTAAATATCATTAGCAAACAAATATCATTGGACAAATTAATATCATTATCCATATCTCCTTTTACCCCTTTTGTTATTATTTTTGGCAGTCTCATTTAATGTTCATAAAGAGCAAATTTGCTTATTTTCCAATAAAAGCAGGTAATATTTGTTCATGTCTTGTGGCTCTCAAACATCTGATGTTTATTCTAGGCGGCTCTTACGTTAAGCAAGTTTGGCCACCCCTGTTCTAGGTGGCTCTTACGCTGAGCAAGTTTGCCCACCCCTGCCCTAAACGACAGTCGATATTTTTCTGTCACACATCCAGAAACTCTACTAGTCCTCACCTTTCCTACATATTTCAGAACTTCCAAATGGAAGACCCTCAAAAACCTGTCCAACAAAAAGACACCCATTCACCCTTTTCTGGAAGGCTCCAAACATGGGCAGACTCTGCCATATTCTATTCTGGAACTCAAAAGGTATTGTTCCAGTAAATATCAACTGATATCCATTAAATATTGTTGGAAATGGAACGGCTGTTTGTACCTCAAGTTTAGGGATGGTTGCTATTGGATCTTTATTCCACATTTTATTGGGGGGGGGGGGGGGAGGATAATCCACAAATGAACTTTTAGTCCAGGCCCTAACAAACCGTCTTTGTTGCTAGGAGCCAGCTTGAAAATTCAGGCCCCAGACTTGTTTTTCAGTCTTCAGAGTTTTATATATAAATTACCACATTTTCTAACTGTTGCTACCACAAAGTCTCAAACTAACCTCTTTACAGTTCCTTG
Organism: Lepidodactylus listeri; assembly: GCA_029233225.1. Classification (NCBI taxonomy): domain Eukaryota; kingdom Metazoa; phylum Chordata; class Lepidosauria; order Squamata; family Gekkonidae; genus Lepidodactylus; species Lepidodactylus listeri. Next base: position 14,691,328 of record JARCFY010000017.1, on the reverse strand, counting down.
TAATTTTATTAAAGCCATGACATAAGTGCTGCATATAAACAGATACAGGGATAGCCTTGGTTGTCATTGTGAACATTAAAATCTAACCCCCAGCCATAGCTTAACTGTTCCTCTATTTCTGACAACCCCATTATTGCTTTAACTACTGCAGCCGGTGTTGGAAGCAGCCAGTTACAAATTCAGCTGCCACCAAGAAATGGTGTAAAGTAAACAGGTTTAAAAAAGCAATGATAATAACTTCATGCACATCTATTCGTGCACATGAATTTGCAAACTGTTGGCCTCCCAGAGCACAGAGAGGAGCTCTTCCTGCCGCCCCAAAACATACACAACGGAAGCACAAGGGTGCCCTGTCCAGTTAGAGACCAACAGCCACACCCCCAGTTTGGTGTAGTGGTTAGGAGTGAGGACTCTAATCTGGGAGAACCGGGTTTGATTCCCTACTCCTCCACGTGCAGCTGCTGGTGTGACCTTGGGTCAGTCACAAGTTCCCTCAGGGCTGTTCTCTCAAGAGCAGTTCTCGAAAGAGCTCTCTCAGCCCCACCTGCCTCACACAGTCTCTGTTGTGGGGAGCGAAGGGGAAGGGAAAGGAGATTGTTAGCTGCTCTGAGACTCCTTCGGGTAGTGAAGGGCGGGGTATAAATCCAATATCTCCCCCCCCCCTCTTCAAACACTGCCTTTGGCATTTCCTGACATTGCCCCTCATCATGTACCCACCACAGTGGCATCCTTCCACAATGACAGCACTAGCAGATTGTTTTTTGGAAGCCAAAGCCGCCTTCTGCTTCCACAGTTTGCTCACGTCATAGGTTTGGCTGCTGAACTGCAGCTGGATCAGTGCGGGGGCTTCCGGCATCACCGGGTGGCTGCTGTCCTTTGCTGGAGAAACGCTGGATGGCCATACCTGGGCCCAAATGCAGCAGGGTCTACAAAGAGTCACGCAAAGGGCCTAGCCAGGTGGGTGGCTATTTCATTGCCACAGTTTTATGAGGACAGCAATAACATGGGCTGAGAACGCTTGGGGGCTGGTCAGAAACTTCCTGTCGCCTCTGTGCTCCTCCCCGGCCTTCCTCTAGGGCAGTGACACACAGTGGCTTAGGAGCCACATGTGACTCTTCGACAAGCCATTTCTGGCTCTCTGTTCCCTAACGTGGCACTTTGCCCCACATCTCAGGAAAGCAGAGAAGTCCATTAGCCAGTACAGCTTGTGGTTGGTCATTGGCTTCGACCTTGAAACAGCCACCACCACCAGAAGAACAGTTAAGCCAGGAGGCTCCGTGAGGTACAAGCCTCATTCCATATTAGTAGATGTGGCTCTCTTCGTTGACAGCAATTGTGAGTGTGGCTCTCTGAGCCGTGGAATGCGTGCCACAGCTCTGGGGCACGTATTTCCTGCCCGTCTGCAGTCTCCTCCCTGGAATAGAGGCTGATCTCTCCTATTGAAAAAACATATTAAGGTAGGATGTGGCACACAGACAGCTGTACTCCCATACATACACAAGCTGAACACATCATGCGCGCGCACACACACGCACATAACTGCTGGAGAGTGCAAAAATGGGGGAGGGAAAACAGCTAGGGAAGCCCGAGGTCACCGGAACAGCTGTAAAAAGGGGAAGGGTAGAGGAACAAGGCATTAAATTTCAGATGCTAGGAGCGACCAAGTATAATGGGATTCACTTTTTTAAAAATTCTGCCCAATATTGTCAAAGTGCAGGTGGCACTACAATGCAGTGGCCAGGATGAGGAGCACTGCACAATGCTTGTCCAGACAATGTGGTGAGATACGCCACAGGGAGGTTATTACTGGTCACTGAAGTTCACCCCAAGAAACCCAGAAGTGAGCTTGTTACCAAAGGCAGGACTCCAAACGAACTATGGGCTGCCCTGGCTCCCTCCAGTAGATGTGTGTGCAACGTGGGAACAACAGCCCACTGGCAATGCACGTGTGACGCAGGCCAAGAGCCCCACATCCGCCCCCCCCAGCCCCAAAGAGCTGCCACCAGCAGATGAAGAAGGCAGCAGTGGAATCGATGGACCAGCAGCTGACCAGCAGAAAGCAGCGACTTCCTTCCAACTCCCAATACAGCTGTAGCTGCTCCAGCCAAGCAGCTATCAACTCCAAAGAGTGAGCTCTCGTCTTCCCATAAAGCAATTAGACACAAAGAACATTTAGACATAAAAGTATCCTCTATAAGGGAGGCCTCCTCGTTTTCAATACTACCTGCGAGTCTGAAATGTGCTCTTCAGCACACGCACAAACACTTAAAAATGCGCGCATTTTGTCACGTGCACTTTGTATTTACAGCATATCAACTGCATTCCGAGGCAAGTTCATTCATTCAAAGAGCGGGGTTGTTTCCCCCCCATTCATGTGACTAGCCTGCTATGTTTAAATCATTCTTCCCATTTGCTACATTGGTTTCATTCATCCGGCACTCTGAACTGTCATTTTCTCTTGCAACGCACTGTACCGGCTTTACTGTACAGAGGCAGCACGTCACGGAGCACGTGAAAATACACAGACAAGACTTCAGCACTAGACTCGTTCAGGCAAACAGACCATAAGTGTTTTTCTTTGTAATTGTAACTTTACAGTATTGCAGAGCACTGAGTTAAATGTACCCGTCATCGCACAGTTTTGAAAAATCAGGTCATTTTGGACTGCGGAAAGAAAACAGCTTTCTTTCCATGACAAGGATTCTAACTGCTCCCAAGATCCGTAGCAAATTGCTAAGTAAAGTTTATGGCAAAGTCACATTTTAACTAGAACAACAGGGGAGAGAAGGGGCCGTCCTGCCACTTCCCTCTCTTCACTGCTACAGCTTTCCGCAACCTTTGATGAAGAAGCTCTCTGTTTTGGAGCAACCAAATGTCCCATGAGCTCGGATTTCATTCACACCTCTGTTTTCAGGGGAACACCTGGGGCTTTTTTTTCTTCTTCTCTTTAGCAAATTGTTCTAGTTTCGTAAATCCCTTGGAAAAAAAGGGAGCGGCTGCATAATCCCCCTATATTCTTATGCACAGAACCATTTCCTCTAAGAGAGGAATTCGGCTCTTGGAGAAAGAAAAGGCAAGGTTGCCGGGAGGCCTGCTTCCTGCGGCCCCCTGAAGGTGACTCCACACTCAGAAGCAGGCAGGAAAGACCTCTTAAGATTCTCTTTCATGTTTCCTACAACTTGATTTTTTTCTTCAAAGCACAAAGTGTCCAGTGCCTCCGGGAGCACAAAAGGCAAGAGCAGCTGTTCCCGCTCAGGTGGCTTCCAGCAAACCACGCTGGGCTGAACTTCCAGCTCTGGAGAGCAAGACCAGACCAGCAGAAGTCAATGGAAGAAACAGGGAGCAGCCAGCAGCCAGAAATCTGCCATTAACTGATGGCCACAATCCTTTTGCTGCTGCCGGGCCAATGCGTTTTGTATTCCGGAACTGGTGTCTTATAAAGTCACCCAAGTCATGCAAATGCTGCCAATTTTTTGCATATGCAAATGTTTCCTACAGCTGTGGAATACAGGAAATCCCAAAGCAGCGAGCCTTTCCCATCTGCACTTTCCAGGGCACACACAGATGTCCTTCCTGTGCGACCAATTTAGCACGGCAGCAAACAGTGCCCCAGGAAGAGTGAGGAACCCGTTCCTCTGAGATGTCCCGGCCCTCACGAGGGTAGCCAGACCAAAAACTCAAAGCACGCAGCCTGACCTTCCCCAGGAGGGACTTCTGCACATAACAAAGTGACATTCGTTCTGCAGTCCTCTATGTAAATATCACAGGTCTCCCTTAGATAAGGGCTTTTTAAAGGGACGATCCCTTGTCTTCCTCTGCCCCATATACACTATAATGGGTATCTCCTCTCTGAGCCACTGGGGAAGATGCCACAGCACCAAGATTCTTCACACTGATCTGGCAAACCTCTGAGCCAGTTTAACAAACAATGCTCTGCTACTATGCTCTGTTTATAAGTATATATACGCGAAGCTACTACTGAATCGGAACCTCAGGGTCAGGGCTGTCTACTCTGACTGGCAGCAGATCTCCAGAGTCTCAGGTGGAAGTCTTTCACATCACCTGCTGCCTGGTCCTTTTAACTAGAGATGCCAGCAACCGAACTTGGGACCTTCTGCATGCCAGTCTTGGGACCTTCTGCATGTGGTTCCCACTGAGCCACAGCCCCCTCCCCTGGTTTAAAACCTGTAACCACTGAGACGTCACCTAGATGAAGTCGGAGGAGCCTGGAGACTCACCAAAAGCCAACAGACCATCTAGAAGACAGGCTCGTGCTGTTACATTCCAAACTCGCTGCTTAGCTTGCAGATCATCAATTCTTGAAAGGAATCTAAGTGTAAAAGCAACAGGTCGATCCCCTTTGGTGGAGGACAGACCAGAGCCTCATCGCCGAGGACATCAGAACTTCGGGCTTACATGAAGATCTACTCTGACTTTGTCTCAAAGTTTGCCAGTTCCCAAATCCTACGATGCTTTGTTTCCATAACTAGGACCAATTCTCTTGAATTTCAGAAAAACCGGGGGGGGGGGGGGGGGGGGTTCACGGCTGATTTGAGCAGCATCACGATCAATGTATGCATACAGCTTTGTTGACAATTTTTGAAAACAGATCACCAGATTTGGGGGGGGGGGAATAAAGCACCCAGTTAAATAAACCAGAAAAGCCAAGACAGGTCGCCGTGTTAGTCTGTCTGCAGCAGTAGAAGGAGCAGGGGTTCAGTAAGGACAAACAAAATTTGTTGCAGGGGACGAGCTTTCGTGAGTCACGGCTCCCTTCTTCACACCTGGTGAGGACTGACTCGTGAAAGCTCCTCCCCTGCCAAATTTTGTCGTCTTTAAGGTGCTGCTGGACTTTTTCCCACAGAGGAGCCAAGAAAATCATCCCAAGCCTCAGTCTTAAGGAAACAGGGATCAGATGGTCCTATTTTGATATGTTATGGCTGCAGACACGCACACAAAAGACCGCTCCCCAAACCCTGTCACAGTCCTGTGTGACCCAATAAACCACACCAATGGATACCAGGATGTGATGTGGCCTTGTAGATAAACCAGCAATGCCAGGCAGAGATAAACAGGCCTGCTTCTTAACCGCTTGGGGTCACCTGGGGCAGCCAGGGAAGCGATTCTGAACCACTCCAATGTTGCTCCCCAGTGTGACCTGCCCCCCCCCCCAGGAGCAAATGAAAACCATTCGTTTCTATGACAGAAAGAAGAGGGGCCACATTTCGGGGTCACTCACAGCAAGGGCCAGCCCCTGCATCCCAAAGGGGTCTATATAAGATCTGTACAAAAGAGCATTCAGAGAGGCGCTGGGAAACCCTACAACTCTCCTTCTACAGGGAGACACACCCCTCCTGGCCCTCATCCATGCCTCCAGGCTCACCCCTCACGTCCACGTCCTGCTCGCATTCAACATTTGCAGCATCTAAATCTTTTTTCCCTTCCCAACGACACGTTTCCCATTTCCTGGTTTCCAAAGAAGCCCATTTCCGCCCGATCCTCTTATCTCCTCTCTTCCCCTCCCGGAGTTCCCCACTGGTCCCAGCAGGCAGCGAGACTCCAGCAAAGAACAAATCACACGCCAGGGAGCTGAGCGCAGCCGAGGGCAGGATGTGAGCTTCGTGACGGCAAAGCCAACCCGAGACTCTGTCGTCGTCGTCGTCCCCGGCCCGGGCGCGGCAGGCCAGAGGATTTGGGGAGGGGGAGAGGCCACTGGGGGCCGACCGGGCCCCTCGCCCAGGTGGCCCCGGGACAGCCCGAGCCCTGCAGTTGCGGAGGTGCCCGAAAGGGGTCGCCCGCTTGTCCCATGACTTTGCCCGGGGCCACCAGGAGTCCCTTTCCCGGCTGGGTGTCTGCGGGGGTGTTGCGGGAGTGAGAATTGCAGATGCGGGGGGGGAGGTCATATATGGGGGGGAGGGGCGGGGGGAGATTCATCTCAGGCTGTAAAAATGCTTGACCGTGAAGAAGCAACTCGGCCCCCGCACAGGACTGATCCCCCCCCCCAACACACACACACCCCAGGAAGACCGGAAAGACTCCTCTCCCCGCCACCCCCTGCAAAAAGCCCCCCCCCCGCAGACGTCGGGCTGCCCAAGAGCCGAAAAGCGGCCACGCGGAGACCTCTCCCCCCCACCCACCCGCTTCCAAAAAAGAAAAGTCTTCCAGGCTGTCTCCCCCCTCCCCCCGGTGGCCGGTCCATCGCGCCCCTTCCCGGCTCGGCAGGAGGCAGGCGGAGAAGCGCCAGCTGGGCTCGGGAGGCGCGGCGGCTGGGCTGACAGACCCCGCAGCGGCGGCTCCTCTCTCGCTCGGCGGGCCGGGCGCCGGGCTAATCCGCCGCCGAGGGTCAGCCGGAGCCAGCCGCCTCCCTGCCAGCACCGCGGCTGTAACCCGGGAAACGAGGCGGCCAGCCGGCGGCCCGGACCCCGAGGCCCGGGGGGGGGCGGTTAGAGGAAGGGCGGGAGCTCCGCTGCAGTGGCCGGCCGAGCCGGAGGAAGAACCGGGGGGCGCCTCCCGCCTGCCCCGCAAAACTTTCCTCCGCAGCCCCCGCCATCCGCCTCCGGGGCGCAGCGCTGGCGAGCTCCGCGCGGGGCTCTGCTTACCGGACTCGGTGGCTTGTCCGCTCCGTGCCCGGCTGGGCTTCGGGCGGGGAGACGAAGAGTCGGAGCGGCGTCCCCCGGCTGCCCTTCCCACTGCCGGCGAGCCTCGCACGCGGCGCGCAGCCCCCGCTGCCCGCTTCGCTTTTTGTCTGGAGCCACTGAGCTGAGACCAGCGTGGCTGCAGCGGCGGCGGCAACACCTCCCCGGAAAGAAGGCGGGCAGGGAGGCGCCGGCGAGGGAAGGGGGGAAGCCAGGAAGGTGGAGGCCGGCCAGCCAGCCAGCCAGCCAGCCAGGGACCTGCGCCACTCGCCCGCCCGCCCGCCCGCCCCGCAAGGGCCAGGCGAGTCGCGCTCTCCCCCTCTCCCGCCGCCGCAGCAAACTTTTCCGCCAGACTTTCCTCCCTCCTCCCCCTCCCCGCCCCACGGAAGAGGCCCCGGGGCAGCCTCAGGCACCTACCAGCGACGGGGCGATCCGGGGGCGAAAGACGAGGCGCGGCCGCCGGCCGAGGAGCGAGAGGAGAAGCCGCCACTCCGGGCAGCCGGGCTGTGCGTGTTACGCGCGCGCTGTCGCCAGCCGGATTAAAGCTCAGCAGCAGCAGCCGCCGCCGGAGGAGCCTGCGCCGTGGTGGTGGTGGTGGTGATGCTGCCGCTTTCTGCTGCTGCCGACGGCGGCGGCGGCGGCGAGGCTGGGCTCAGCACCTGCCCCAGAGGGATCCCCGCGCAGAAAGGGACCCCGCGGGCGGCCCGCCTCCCCGCCGAGCACATCCGGGGAGGGAGGAGGGGGCGGGCGGAGGAGGGCGAGGGCGGCTCGGCCGAGAAGTTGGAGCGGCTCAAGGCGGCGGCGGCGGCAGCAGCAACGGCGGCGGCTCTTCCGCTCGCCTCGCCAGCGAACCCACCTCTACAGCCTCGCGCGGCGAGGACCCAGACGGGCGGACCGCAGCGCCGAGCGGCGGCTGCAGGCAAAACCCGGACCGGACTCCGGCGCCGGCGCCTGCCTGCCTGCCTGCCCGCTCTGGCTGCTGGGCGCTCCGTGGCTCCTGCCCGGCCGTCCCGTCCCCGGCCAAGCTGCGGGCGCCGGTCACGAAGAACTTCCACTCGTGCGGGTGAGCGCCGAGCTCGCTTGCGGCGAGCCCGGCGCCTTGCAGACGTGCCCGGAGAGATGCGTGTTCGGCGCCCCCCGCTGGGAAGGCTGGGCGGCCAGCCCCACTGTTCGCCTGTTTCTCTGGGATGTGGGTCGGTGCTCCACGTGCCCCCCACGCCACACGCGCCGCAACTTTGTCTCTCGCCGTCCTTCCCCTTTAAACGCCCCCCCCCCCCCCCCCCCCCACACACACACACACGAACGAGCAACAAAACTTGGACGCGGCGCGCGTGTTGCGGGAAGCAGTGCCGCGGCGCCCGACAGCGGACTCGGGGGCCTTCCTTCGTGGACACGGCGTGGAGCGCCTGGCGGAGGGAACTTGCCGTCGGGGAGAATCTGAGGAGCCGGGGAGACGCTGCCTGGGGAGGGGGAGGGGAGGGGAGGGGGGTGCGTGGGAAAATAACCCTTCGCGGGGAAGGGAGAATCCCCCCCCCCCCGGGGGAGGGCGAGAAGGGTGCCTGGGCGTGCAGAAAAGAACGGGGGGGTGGGGCGGCCTTGATTCTCGCACTGCTTCCTCGGAGGGGAGCGCCGGGCCACGCGAAGGAAAGGGCCGAGCTGAACACTGACGCCTCCGGGCTCCGCGCCCCTCCTGCGCATGTTTTCCCACGCTTTCCTCCCTGCCCGTAGCGGAGTCCCACGCCCAAGAGGCCCCCTTTCGTCACAAGAGATGCCGGGGGGGGGGGGGGGCAGAACCGTGCTTTCCTGAGGACACTCCTAGGGCCAAAAATGCGCGAAGAGCACGCGTGTCGGCTGTTCATGTGCGGACTGAGGATGCCTCTGCGGCTCCCTGAAAGCCCAGAGCTCTCCCAGAGGTGCCAGAAGGAGCGTTTTACAGCCCCGCTGGCTGCAGCAAACTCGGCATTGGGACTGACCCGCGCTTACTCCGGACCGGACCGGTCCCTCCCCAGGGATGCAACAAGCCCCCCCCCCCCGCCGCAACTTCTCCAAAGGACCCTGAGTGTACTCAGTAAGACGATAACGATGAAGCCTTTAAAGTACTTTGTTTTTGCCTTTGTAGAAAAATGAAAACTCTAATAAACCCGTGCAACACATTTTTTAAAACACGCCCCCAGATGCATTTACGATTTAGTTCAATGATGGGTCCTTTAATCTAGGGGAAGGAGGGAGCTGTGTTTGCAGGTCGGCTCCCAGCGTGGGAGACTGGATCTCCTCCTTGGTGCTCCCCCCCCTGCCTCTCCTTGGTATTGCAGTTCAGGCCAGATTTTTTTTTTTAAGTATACTTTTTTGGTTTTTCCATCTGAGAACTTTCCCACGTGCTCTAGTTACACCTGATTTTCATGGAGTCAATCCACAAGCATTGGACTTGATTTGGGGCATTTTTACAGATGCTGAGTCCAGTTTATTTTCTTCTGCACCTGGCTTAAATAATGAGGATTTTTAACATCTGCTGCTGTCATGATTGGCGGCATTAGAACACCTCCCCTTATGTATTTTTTTTTTTTAAAAAACCAGCCCTAAAATATTGATATATCACTGTAGTGTTGTAATGATAGTTTAAGCAGGTTCTCAGCTTTCATTTTAAAAAGTAAGTCTCCATCCTCTTCAAACGCAGAGATATAAGGAAAAGGGCTTATTTCCGTAAGGGAACACGATACAGACTTACTTTTCTTTTAAAAATTTAAAAGAACCTGCTTAAATTATCTTTATAACAGTACAGTAATATCTCAATATTTGGGGGGGGCATTTTTTAAAAACTGAAACCATTTATCTTGGGGAAGGGGAGTGATTTGGTAATGACAACAGTCCAGTCATGGAAAAGTGGTCTGGAGGTGGGTGGAGCAAAGAAAACGGGTAGAAACATTTATTTACTAGAGAAAAGCTAACTCAAAATCAGCTTCCAAAAAAACCAGGGTAAAAGGGGCCTCAAATGCAGAAAATGGGAAAAACAAAAAAAGTGAAGTGAAAACTAAAGGCATGTGGAAATTAGGGATTAAACCGAAGCAGCATGGGCTAGAACTGACCCCAAAAAACCATGCCAAAAACAGCTTTCTCCCCCAAGTTGATTCTTCTGCTCCCTCCTAACACTGTATTTGCAACTGCAGTGCACAGAATCTGGTTCAGCATGGGCTCACTGGAACAGAGGAAGAACCCAGCCAAGGGCACATTTGGTCTGCCAGCCCAAGCAAGGCACCCAAGCCACGTTACTCGACCCCACTGTATGCCCCTGTAGTCAAAGTTGCCATTTTACCATTGCAGCAAATGGCAACTGAAGAGTGTATCCTTCATTGATTGAATGCGGTTTCTCTTTTCCAAAAAGCCCCCAAACCACAACCCTGTCTTAATCCAGGTCTATCTCCAGATCTTGAGGTGGTGATGTGGTGGAAGAGGGACTTCCTTTGGCCTGCCGCTCAGATTCCTTGGGTGCCTCCCAAGTTTGAGCATTATGAGAGGTTTCACCTGGTCCCAGCAATCTTTCCGTTTTGCTTGCAGTGCCACATTTCCATCCCTCTCCTCTCTAGTTTTAGGTCAAAAGGTCACATGACCTCTCAGCAAATGTGTAGCCAGTCAATAATTGCTGGTGCCAGAAATTATCGACTAGGCTGGAAAAAGCCACTGGGAGAAATTCTTTCCAGGTCATACAAACCTCTCTCTGCTGCCCAGTTGCCTCCTCTGTGATTCACAGAAGGTCGTAGGTCCCAAACAACAAGAAGAACCCCTGGTCAGATGGGAGCCTCGGGACTCCATCTAGATTCTAGAAAGCGCCTGCAATGCACAGCGCAACGGTTGGATGTGGTTTTCTGGATAGCCACATGGGCAGAGGCCTTTGAAACTACCAGAGCTTTTTTTGTAGAAAAAGACCAGCAGGAACTTATTAGCATAACAGGCCACACCCAACAGCAGAAGCTCATTAGCATATTAGGCCACACCCCCGACAGCACAGCTCTCTCCCAGGATCAGCTTCCCCAGGCGCCCCGCGGCTTACGGGGTGCATAGGGAACTCGAGGGAAGGAAGGCAGTTTCTGGATCGGCTTTCCCAGGCACACTGCAGCTTGCGAAGCACCTGGGGAACCCGAGGGGGGAAGGCTGTAGGTGTGGCCAAGTCTGAAGCTGGGAACTCCGTTCCTGTGCGTTCCTGCCCAAAATAGCCCTGGAAACTACGCATCCAAAGTGTCCCCAATTGCACAGAATCTTTAAAAGAGCTCAAATTCTGGCAAGCAATCACAAAATAAGCCAGAAAAGAATTTGAGGAGCGATTTATTTTGAAAGTGGGAGGGAGTACTTGAAGAAATGCAAACCAACACAAAGAAAGTCATCGCTGAAGATGTTAAGGATACTCGGGAATATGCACTGGGGAACATTTTTTAACTATGTGAAAGAGAGATAATGAAGTTTTAAAACTGACTTGAAAAAGGAGAGCCACCAGGGCCAGAAGGTGAGAACACCTGAGAAGTCAAATGTAAAATTGTTGATTGTTAATGAAGTTATCCAACATGGCTAAAATCTTCCCCATCAACATAGATTTTCTTTTGGTTTTTTTAAATAATCTGTTTATCTTGCTTCCTCCAAAGGCTACTGACAAACAATGGGAAATATTAAATCAGTTACCCGAGACCTAAGAATGCCCTTTTCCAAACAATTAAAATAACAGCAAGATTTTAAAAAATGCAAAATAAGAAACGCATTTGTCATCCCCCTGAATCCAAGATAAAAATACAAAATGCAAAGAAGTGGCATTCCCCCCCCCCCCCAAAAAGAGGCAGTCTGAAAAGGCTTTACGCTTTTCCTTCGACGCAAGAAAATGTGCAGTAACACATTTAGGGAGATGCTCATTCCACACCTTCTGCGCTACAAAGGAAATGGCCCCATTTCTCCTTGAAAGGAATCCAATTACTTATATGGATGGGATTCAGAAGCAGGCCTTCCATCTCCACTTGGAGATCCGGTCAGAGAGATGGTATTTAATACCGGCTTGTAGAACTTTAAAGTTTTTCTTTTTAAAAGTGCCTTGAACTGGGCCAGAATCGGAGCCCTTGCAAGGACCTTTGTCATCCAGCGCCCCCCTCCCCTAGTTCCCAAAGAGCACAAGACAGGCCATCTCCTTTCTTGGGGTAGATCAAGATGGGTAGCCGTGTTAGTCTGCCTGTAGCAGTAGAAAAGAGCAAGAGCCCAGGAGCACCTTAAAGACTAAGTAACAACATTTGTGGCAGGGTGGGACCTTTTGGGAGTCACGGCTCACTTCTTCGGGTACAGCTGGAATGTGAGTCCATCTCTCCTTACATTACAAGGTTGATGGATTCCCATTCAGTATGACTAAATGTGGTGCCTTCTATGGAGATAGATCAAGATGAGTTGGTGTGTTAGAACCAGGGGTCCGTTGGAGCGGGAGCGCACAGGAGCGCAGCTCCGGGAGTGAGGAGCCCAGGGGGCGGGCACATGACCAGGCCCCGCCCCCTCCTCGGCTTCCCCGAGCAGTGCAGAGACGCAGCGCCCCGGGGAAAGCCCTGCTAGGGTCTTTATTGTTTTTAATGTTTTGTTTTAATATTGATAATTTTATCATTGTTCCTTTTATGACTGTGTGCTGCTTTTCCAGAGACTTGCTCAAGGGGGCATATAAATTTTCTAAGTATACCATTTTTTATCTGGGCACATGGCACATAAGTACTGGAGAAATTTCACCAACCCTTCAGCAGCTTCCACCCCATCAGTTTGGTGTAGTGGTCAGGAGTTGGACTCTAATCTGGGAGAACCGGGTTTGATTCCCCACTCCTCCACATGCAGCTGCTGGTGTGGCCTTGGGCCAGTCACAAGTCCTCTCAGAGCTGTTCTCTCATGAGCAGTTCTCAAAAGACCTCTCTCAGCCCCACCTACCTCACAGGGTGTCTTGTTGTGGGGTGGGGAAGGGGAAGGGATGGGTGGTGCACATGTCCTGGGTATCTCAAGTCTACTTGAAACCTGGTGGTTTCAAGGGAGCAGGAAGAGAATGAGGGTGTGTTCTTTACACTTATTTTTATTGCACAAAGTATTGAATGGGGAAGGGAATGGAGGAAGAGCAGGTCAGTTTCACTCACCTGTGGAGTGGAGCCTGAGGGGTGGGTGTTGCCTTCTGACACACTTCCGGTATGTTAGGGGGTGTGGCATATGCAAATGAGTTATGCTAATGAGTTATGCTAATGAGCTCCTGCACCTCTTTTTTTACAAAATGACCCCTGGTTAGAACACAAATATAAGTCTTACGCTGTTAAAAACAGTGCCTTATAATAGGAGGGGGGGGGTAATTGAACACAACACTCAAGTTCATATAGAGTTGGCTAAGGAATTTTTAAAAGTCCAGTGCTTTGTAAAGTAGCTGCTTACAGAGACTTTCTAGAATATCTCAGCACTGAACTATAATTAATATTGAAGAGATTGAGATTTAAACCATTGTGATAAAAACCTGTGATAGTGGTTAAGTCTTCTTTATATTACTTTTAGCCCTGCTGAATATTTAAAACTACTTAAATGTTCACTAGACTTTTCTCTTTTAAACACTTTTTATTTGAGCAGCTGATTTTATTTGATAAGTGGCATTTTTGCTATGAGCTATTATATACAGCAGGCACCAATAATACTTGGCTTAAATGCTTCATTAAGTGTTTATATATAGATATTTTTACACAGGAAAAAGCATCGTTTAAGAGGAAGGAGTTATTATAATGGATGATGGGAGGGAATAATGCAGTTATTATATAAACCTACCTTGGAATTCCCCCATAGTTTTTGTTTTGTTTTAGTTAAGATACTTGGGGATGGGGACATCTCCCTTCTAGACATCTCCCTTTTCTAGACATCTCCCTTTTCCCTCCTTTTTTGGAGGGCTCTGAAGTGTTAGCCTTACTGGCCTTTTTGCTTTTTACTGGCAACTGTTTTAAGTAAATTAAGCTGTATTACTTTAATACAAACTTTTTAGAATTCCTTAAGTTAAAAGGGATTTGGTAGCTATAGAAACTATACAATAAAATTATAAATTCTTTTATAGAATTTAAACTATGGAAAAAAGGCTTTTCCTATTTAATTTACGGAAACAAACACTAACGACATTATAATCCTAACTAATTTAAGGAGTTTGAACTGTTTTAATTTTTTAAAACAGAGTTCAAACTTAGAGGCTGAACAGCAAATTAACATGTAACATGATGAAGATGTTTTAAGATATGCAAAGACAAAACTGTAAAAAAAATTACAGACTCTGTCTATAAGTTTGAACTCTAACCTTCTGTTCCAATGTCTGAAAAAATATGCACGCACCCGAAAGCTCATACCTTGACTTGAATAAACCTTTGTTGATCTCAAAGCTGCCACTGGACTCTGAATTTGTTCTGCTGCTTCAGACCAACATAGCTGCCTACCTGGATCTATGATTCTGTGAGTCACTGCTCACTTCTTTAGATGCAGATAGAATGTCCGTGTATCTTGAGTCACTGTTCATTTCTTCAGATGCAGATAGAATGTCAGTCTATCTGTTCTATATATTGGTGAGTGGAGTGATTTCAGATGCTGAATGACAATAGCAAGTGTGATTGGATCACGCATGATATGCAGAAGGGTAGTAGGCATGGAGAAATCAGCATTGGTAATGAGACAGGAAACCTAGCTCTTGATTCAGTCCAGGAGGATGCATTGTCTTGAACTTCAGTATCAGTTGTAATTCAGCAGTCTCCAATCTCCCTTTGAAATTCTTTTGGGAGAGAACTTTCTTAGAATATAAAGTCCATATTATAGAGCATCTGCTGAGTTCACAGGCAATTGAGGTTTGAGTTGGGGTCTCACCAAATCACACACAGCCACTGCGGTAGGCCAGATTTGTAGATCATGTGAGGCCCACCATTTTAGTGGTGAAGTGCTTAGAGTGTCAGACCACAGTCTAGGGGACCCAAAGTCGAATCCCCACTCTGCTATGAAACTTTGCTGGGTGACTTTGGGCCAGTCAGATGCTCTCCACTTTACCTACCTCATAGGACTGTTGTGAGGATACAACGGAGAAGAGAAGGACAATGTAAGCCACGTGGGATCCCATTGGAGAGAAAGGCTGAATAGAAATGAAGTGAATATGTAAACTGAGGCAACAGGCATGTGTGTGCCCCAAAGGGAAAAACTTGAGTCCAATAGATTTTGAACCCAGGCCAGCCAGCAAGCTAGGGAACACTTAGAATTGTAGAATCATAGAATGTTCGTTGGAAGGGACCTTGCAGGTCATCCAGTCCAACCCCCTGCACTCTGCAGGAGCATAGCCAAAAGATAGCCCTACAACACTTGGTGCTCCACAAGATCATTTCTCTAGAATAAATCACCTTCGATAAGCTAGGGGTCCCTAAATTTTTGAGCCTGTGGGCACCTTTGGCATTGTGACACAGTGTGGTGGCACAGCCATAAAATGGCTGCCAAGGGAGGCAGAGTCAGCCACAAAATGGCTGCCACAGCTTACCCTCAGTCTTAACACGAAGATCCTAGTGGTGTGGTGGCAACTGCTGCCGAAGAAGTGTCTTTCAGAATCTGCACAGCCAGTCAAATTTCCAGCGGCCAGTATCCCCACCTCAACCCACCCCCTTTCTCAAAACTCCTGGTGGGCACCTGGAATGGGGTCAGCAGGTGCCACAGCACCCACAGGCATCGCTCCTGGGTCCCCGGTGTACACATTCAAGAAATTAACCTTGAGAAGCTGAATGTCGGCAACTTGGATGCACCCCCCATTTCATCCCATGAAGAATGACCATCCCCAGTGGGTGGAGTTCATAGTTCCACAGGGAAACGCAGCAAGCTTCCTAAGAAAGTAAGCTCTGGTGAAGAAGGGCGCGACTCATCTGAATATTTCTGAGGATGTGCAGAGTGTCTCCTCGCTCAATAACTCGAGACGTCCTCCGCATCTGGAATTCAGAAGCGGGTGGTCACGGAGGACAAGGGCAAGCAGGATTTCCATGCAGAAGTGTTGGGGACCTTCGATCCCTTTCCTCCCCCACCCCCCCAGCCTTATGCTTCACTTTTTCTCCCTCCTCAATTCTCTTTCCTTTCTGAGGATACATTTTTAAAAGAAAGCAAATGTCATATTCTCTATGTTGCTGCTTTGGGGAGGGGCCGTGGCTCAGTGGAAGAGCCTCAGCTTTGCATGCATAACATCCCAGGTTCAGTCCCCGGAACCTCCAGTTAAAAGGTAATGTGAAAGACCTCTGCCCGAGACCGTGGAAAGCCCCTGCCAGCCTAAGCAAATGGCACTGACCTTGATAGACTGATGGCCTGATTCACTATAAGGCAGCTATCGTGTGCGCTTTCCAGGGGTCCTTTCGTAGAAAAAGAGGTGCAGGCGCTCATTAGCATAACTCATTAGCATAACTTATCTGCATATGCTACACCACCTGACATCACCGGAAGTATGTCAGAAGGCGAGAGAGAGAGAGAGAGAGAGAGAGAGAGGCAGAAAGAAAGAGACAGACTAGGGTTGCCAAGTCGTACTCACGTACTGGCGGGGGGGAGTCCTTCTTTGCCCGGGAGCCTCCCTGGCGCCCGATGACGTCACCCGAAAGTGACGTCACCACATTGGGGGCGTTGCCAGAGCGTCGCCCTGGCAATGTCTCCAACGTGGTGACATCACTTCCGGGTGACGTCATTACGCTGGGGAAGTCGTCCAGGCTGGACGACTTCGGGGGTGGGGTTCCCCCTGCCGGCCGAATGCCGGCCGGCAGATCGGGAACCCCTGTAGCGGGGGATCCCCCGCCCCCCGGGCTGACTTGGCAGCCCTAAGACAGACAGACAGACAGACAGAAAGAAAGAAGTTGGCAGAGAGGGGACAGCTACTAATCCAAGCCTCAGAAATACCACTATTCAGTGGTGGCTGAAGCCTTCAGAAGGCTGGTCGGAGGAACAAAGACCTTTCCAGGGGATGGGGTTATTTTGCTGCAGCCATGACACAAGCAGGCATTCCCTCGCGGGGGGTGGGGCTGGCACCAACTCCCGGAGCTGAGCTCCCCCGAGCTCCTGCTCGAAAGGACCCCTGGCGCTTTCTCAGTGCATCAAAGTATGTGCTGCTAAAGAAAGGCCTTTTCTCCTGCCCTTCCTCTCACTCTGTGGAGCTCTAGGTCGACTCCCTCAGCAAACCAAGAGCAGGAATTAGCCAAGAGCAAAAGCACGTAAGCGACAATTAACACCGAGTCTCAGGGGGCAATGAGCAAATACCTCTGGGAAAAAATGTAGTGAGAAAGTACCCAGGGCACTGAAATATATCATTTTTAGGTGTCACCAATCATCTTTTCTCTCACTCTCTCTCAAAAGTAGACCATGGCAGACCTGCAGCTTGAAAAGGCCTTTCGTGATGGTTACGACTTTCCCTTGTTATTAGGGCGGATGCTAGTAAAGAGAGAAGCAAGGAAGAAGTACTAAGAACCCTGATGAAGTGCTTTTAAAACAAAATGCTTTTCTTCCAGAAAGGTGCCCCTCCTGGCCGTCTGAACAGAGCCTTCTCCAGGTGCCACCCTGCAAATGGGCAAAATCAGCAGCTGCCCACAGGCGTGCCTTCTCTGTGGTGGCTCACAGGTTAAGACGCTGAGCTGCAGACTGGAAGGTCAGTAGCTTGGCAGTTCGATACCCAAGTGCTGCATGATGGAGTGAGCTCCCGTCTCGGGCCCCAGCTCCTGCCAGCCTAGCAGTTCGAAAGCAAGAAATTGCAAGCAGATAAATAAGTCCTGCTGCGGTGGGAAGGTAACAGTGTTCCGTGTGCCTTGGCGTTAAATCATGCCGGCCACATGACCACGGAAAAAGTCCTCGGACAACGCTGGCTCTTCGGCTTGGAAATGGAGGTGAGTTGGATTCAACTGGCTTTCGAGCAAGGGAAACCTTTACCTTTACCTATACTATTGTGTAAAGCTTGCTGTAAGTTGGATCCTGCTATGCAATTTTGCATCATTTTATGCGTCATGTTAACACGCCTTGCTTCGTCTCTGTTTCTTAGCTTTCTAGTTGGTTCTACAATCTAAATCCTGTTTCATTGATTACTGAATGTCCCACCCTGTTGACTGTATCGACTCACTCTGCATAATCCACCTTGAGTCCCAGTGAGAAAGGCAGACAATAAATGACGTAAATAGATGAAAAAAATAAACAATCCCTCTGCAGTGGCCTGTGGAGAGGCATCAGATGCGCAGCCTTGGCACCAACACTGCCCAGTGGGTTGGCTGTGTCCCGGCTTCCTCCCCCCCCCCCCCCACAGGAGGTGGCTGCTGAAGTCTGAGCGGATGCCAGAGGGGAGGCCCTCAGTTCCAAGCAAGGCTGTGTGCAGCTGGTGGGTCACGTGTAACCAAGGAAAGATGGCCGTGCAACAGTGCAAGATGGCCTGCTTCTCAAGCACAAGGCTGGGGGCAGGAATTCGGCCCCTGCCCTGCGAGCTGCATCCTTCGGCGCTGCTCTCAGGCAAATGCACATCTCCAGATTCACAGCCTGTATTTGGACTCTCTGTTCTAGAGGGTGGCACAAGGGAGAGAAAGCTCATCACAAGCTGAGGCTCGATGGTCAAACCTTTTCTACAAGATTTCTTCAAAAAAAAACAACCCAGCAACCTTGAGGGTAAACTAATTTGCTCATACCCATGTTGGTATTCTTATTTACAAAGCTAAATGGCTCCCCCCCCCCTTCTTCCACGCAGTCCTATCAACAGACGACAGGACTGCACTAAATAAAACAATCTCCGAAGCCACCCAGTCGTGCAAGACCAGTTAAGTCTTTGAGAGGCAGCCAGCCACCCACCCACTGAGACGAAGAGCCTATATCGGAAAGAAAGCAAAGGAAGCAGGAGCGGACTGGCCAGTTGACTTCCAATGGCATTTCAGGGTGGGCCACCGTTGGCTACAAACCCCAGAAAATCTGTCCGTGCCTCGGGGCCACTCGGCTTAGCTTGTTGCAAATCTGTTTTATCTTCCCAGTCCAGTCCTGTAGGGAAGGACAGGACAAAACTCAGAAGGTAAGGCAAAAGAAGAGCTTCACCCCCCTACTCTGGGTGTTATATCGATGGCGTGACCAGGGGTCATTTCGTAGAAAAAGAGGTGCAGGAGCTCATTAGCATAACTCATTTGCATAACTCATTTGCATATGCCACGCCCCCTAACATACCGAAAGTGTGTCAGAAGGCAACACCCACCCCTCAGGCTCCACTCCACAGGTGAGTGAAACTGACCTGCTCTTCCTCCATTCCCTTCCCCATCCAATACTTTGTGCAATAAAAAGAAGCATCAAAAACACCCTCATTCTCTCCCTGCTCCCTTGAAACCACCAGGTTTCAAGTAGACTTGAGATACCCAGGACATGTGCACCACCCATCCCTTTCCCTTCCCCACCCCACAACAAGACACCCTGTGAGGCAGGTGGGGCTGAGAGAGGTCTTTTGAGAACTGCTCATGAGAGAACAGCTCTCAGAGAACTTGTGACTGGTCCAAGGTCACACCAGCAGCTGCATGTGGAGGAGTGGGGAATCAAACCCGGTTCTCCCAGATTAGAGTCCAACTCCTGACCACTACACCAAACTGATGGGGTGGAAGCTGCTGAAGGGTTGGTGAAATTTCTCCAGTACTTATGTGCCATGTGCCCAGATAAAAAACGGTATACTTAGAAAATCTATATGCCCCCTTGAGCAAGTCTCTGGAAAAGCAGCACACAGTCATAAAAGGAACAATGATAAGATTATCAATATTAAAACAAAACATTAAAAACAATAAAGACCCTAGCAGGGCTTTCCCCGGGGCGCTGCGCCTCTGCACTGCTCGGGGAAGCCGAGGAGGGGGCGGGGCTTGGTCATGTGCCCACCTCCTGGGCTTCTCACTCCCGGAGCTGCGCTCCTGTGCGCTCCTGCTCCAACGGACCCTGGGCGTGACTCTCGGAAATGATGGGCGATCTCACCTAAGAAGAAGAAGAAGAGATTGAATTTATACCCCGTCCTTTACTCACTTGCAGTCTCAGAGCGGCTTACAAACTCCTTTCCCTTCCCCTCCCCACAACAGACACCCTGTGAGGTAGGTGGGGCTGAGAGAGCTCTGAGACAACTGTCCTTGAGAGAACAGCTGGTACAAAGCTACGGCTTGCCCAAGGTCATCCAGCCAGGCACAAGTGGAGGAGTGGGGAATCAAACCCGGTTCTCCCAGATTAGAGTCTGCGCTCCTAACCACGACACCAAACTGGCTCTAGTAGATTCATACAGATATCACACATGCTCCGTGATCAGACTGGTCCTGAGAGAGTGCCAGATTTGCCCACCAGCCCAAGCCATGCTGCAGAGCTCTTTCTTTGGCACCCACCCAAAAAAGAAGCGTGAAATGCACCACCCACATTCTGGGCCACTGCTCAGTGCCCTCCCAAGTACACTGTGTTCCAGTGGTAGAAAAGAGCAAGAATCCGGAAGCACCTTAGACTAACAACGTTTGGGGCAGGGGAGGCGCTTTTGTGAGTCCCTGCTCAAACGCTCATCCCCCGCCACAAATGCTGTTAGTCTTTAATAGGCGCGACTGGACTTTTTTCTACTACTACAGACAGGTCGGCTACAAGACAATAGTGGTTCTCAAACTGTGGGCTATGACGGAGAAACTTTCTCACAGGTGGGTCCGAAGTAGGGCTACCAAGTCAGCCCGGGGGGGCGGGGGATTCCCTGCTATAGGGGTTCCCGATCCGCTGGCCGGCATTCAGCCAGCGGGGGGAACCCCGCCCCCGAAGTCGTCCAGCCTGGACGACTTCCCCAGCGTAATGACATCACCCGGAAGTGACGTCACCACATTGGGGGCGTTGCCAGGGCGATTGCCAGAGTGTCGCCCAAATGGGGCGATTGCCAGAGTGTCGCCCTGGCAACGCCTCCAACGTGGTGACGTCACTTCCGGGTGATGTCACCGGGTGGCTCCCGGGCGAAGAAGGACTCCCCCCCGCCAAGACGTGAGTACGACTTGGCAGCCCTAGTCCGAAGGCTCAGACTCCAATATTGGGAGAGGAGGCCCTGGGCCTTTTTCTTCCCAGAGCTGGGAAATGGAGAAAAGAGGGCAAAGCTTGACGTCACTCCTCCTTCTCCCTACATCCCAACTAATTCTCCGTTCACGCTCAGGCAATGGCACTGTCGCAAGTGGTAATACTCGACAGTATTAAAAAGCCACTTACCACGAGCTCTGAATTTAGCTGTAGTGGATTTTGTTGGTTTTTTTAACATGCCCCCAGGTTTCTGTTTTATTTTGCCATTTCATAGAAAAAGAGGTGCAGGAGCTCATTAGCATAACTCATTAGCATAACTTGTTTGCATATGCTCCACCACCTGACATCACCGGAAGTATGTCAGAAGGCGAGAGAGAGAGAGAGCTGGCAGAGAGGGGACAGCTACTAATCCAAGCCTCAGAAATACCACTGTTCTGGGAGGATAGCTTCAGTGGTGGCTGAAGCCTTCAGAAGGCTGGTCGAAGGAACAAAGACCTTTCCAGGGGATGGGCTCATTTTGCGGCAGCCAGGACACAAGCAGGCATTCCCCCGCGGGGGGGGGGGGCTGGCACCAAATCCCGGAGCTGAGCTCCCCTGAGCTCCTGGTCGAAATGACCCCTGTATTTTGCTACTACAAACTAACCAACTGTAAGCAAGCAAAACTTTATGCAATGAGCCCAGCCCTGTAGAACTCGATCAGAACCTCTGCGGGCCACCCCAGGAGTTTGGCAGCATAGGTTTTTAATTCATCAAAATATTCCTGCACCGACCGGCTACCTTGCTTCAAGCCACAGAGGCAGGTACGGGCTTTCTCCAGTTCAAGCAGGTCCTCGAACTGGCGCAGCAGCAGGGCTTGCGTGACAGCGTCCACATCTCTCAGTTCTGGGGCTCCGATGCTGTAGAGCCCCATGAATCAGTTGGCCGCTTGGTCGCGTGGTCGGGAGCCCACGTAGTCCACGCGATGCTCATCGGAAGTGAAGGTGTGGCCCCACTCTCTCAGGAGTTTTCTCACCTGGATGGTGAAGAAAGCCAGCTTCCCTGGGCTACCATCGAAGGTTGCCTCTAGGGAATCTTGGGGCCTCTCCCACTTGGGTCACTGGTCCCCCCCCCCCCCAGGACTGGGAGGTGTGGGCGCCAGGATCTCGGCCTTGGCTTCCCACTATGACTCTTCCAAGTCCTCTTTCACCATCAGCTCTTTGACTACTTTAGGGAGGTTCTTGATGAGGAACTGGAACCCTCCTTTTAGCTCTTTTAGCTCAGCCCTCAGGTCGGCCTGGTTACGGTCAGGTCCCATGTCTTCCTCCCATTCTCTGATCACCTTCACTCATTCAGACCCCTGGTCAAGTTACTCTCAACAAGTCTCTCTTTAGCAGTGATAAGTTTATTGAAGAGTATGCATGTGTTAGAACTGAAGCATTTTGGTGGGTACATACTTCATAAAGGTAAAGCTGATATATGCCCGCTCCCCAATCACACATCATTCACACACCCACATAGGCGTAGAGTATGGGGGGGCTCGAGGGCTTGAGCCACCCCCGAAATTTCCCCGGGGGGGGGCTCAGCCACCCCTGGGAAAACGGAGCACCTGCCGCCGCGCCTCCCCGGGTCCTTCTGAGGCTCGGCGGCTGCTGCTGGAGAGGGAGAGGGAAGGGGTGGCGGGGGGGAGAGAGGCCCCGGCAGCAGCGGCTGGCGGGCCTTGGAAGGGCCCAGGGAGGTGGGGCGGTTTCCGGGGGGGGGGGGGAGAACATCGTCCCAGCAAGCGCACGCACAAAGCGCGCACACTAAGGAGCTCCCGCCCCCCCCCCCCGGATTTCCAAAACTCTACGCCCCTGCACACCCAGCATTGCCGTCCCAACCATGGAGTGAAGATGCAGAGTTGGGCTATCTCCTGACCAGGCTGGCACCATAGCTACTTCAAAGACAAACTTCCGGGAGAACGCAGAAGGAGGTGCGCTTGAAAGAAAGTTATGGCTGCTACAGCAAAAGGTTGCATTCATCCACACTCATACCTCCCCGCAGGAATCCCCTCCCCTCTCAATCATGGCAACCTAAAGTGAGCTAAGCGAGCAAGGTCTGACACCAACTAGCCATCTGGAATGTTCAGCTTCCCAAGTATCAAGAAAGATCCCCACCACCACCTCGCTAAATTCCTAAATTCACATTGTCCACCAAAGCAACAAAACTCTACCTGTTTCATACCTGCACTAGGTAGCAGAACAGGTAAAAACCGGCTTGGGGGAGGAGAGGTTGTGATTGGCTGCTGATGTCAGCATACTAAGCTTCACCAGGGCTTGGAGGCAGGATGGAGGGGTGAGGGCAGGCCGGTAGCCATGGGGGGGCTCACATGGGCAATGCCCCCCCTGAATTTGTCCTGCCCCCTCACCATTGGCCAGGGCAGCCCCACCCTATTGGCTCAGCTGCCCATCATCACCCAAGAGCAAGGAGGGGAAGTGGCGGGGAAAACCTCAGTGGGCTTGCCCCAAGTAGCTTCAGGCGAGCTGCTAAGAGAAGTGGGGGGCGGAGGGAAGCTTGGCTGGCCTGCCTGGAGCAACTGCAGGTGAGCCGGTGAGGATTGGGGAGGAAGGGGAGGGACGGTCAGCTGGCTCACCCAGAGCAGCTCCAGGTAAGCCACTGAGAGTGGGGGTCTGGGGAGAAGTCTCAGTGGGCCTGCCCGGAGCAGCTCCAGGTGAGCCACTAAGAGCAGCGAG
This sequence comes from Lepidodactylus listeri, assembly GCA_029233225.1. NCBI lineage: Eukaryota > Metazoa > Chordata > Lepidosauria > Squamata > Gekkonidae > Lepidodactylus > Lepidodactylus listeri. The sequence goes on along the minus strand of JARCFY010000017.1, from coordinate 14,667,960 downwards.
GGGGGGGAGGGAAGCTTGGCTGGGCCCCACCAGCTTGCCTGCAGTTGCTCCAGGTGAGCTGGCGAGGAAGGGGAGGGAAGCTTGGCTGGCCCTCCCGGAGCAACTCCAGACAAGCCCGTGAGGGAAAGGAGATTGGAGGAGGCAGATCAGTTCGCTTGCCCAGAGCTGCTCCAGGCGAGCCAGCGAGGGGAGGGAGGGGAGGTGGGCTGGCTGCTTCAGTGGTGATGAAACATTATGCTAGCATTGGAGGCACATCCAGGGCCGGAGGAAGCTGACTAAGTCCTCCTCTTTGAATGGCACCCTCTTGATGCCACCCTGTTCTGCACCAGTATCACAGATCCACTGGCATGATACCAGCAGGCGTTGCTGCCTGCCCGTCTCCAGGATATGCCAACGCAGAGCTTAGTCACCATCCTGAGTCCTTTGGGGACGGGGCTTAGAATCAGGCTCTTGGTGAATTAAACAGGTAAAACTGAAGGCACGTATGAAATGAACAGCTAGCCGAAATCCCCGATAAGCTAAACGCTTTCATTTCAAATAACTCTGAAGGAGGCTTCTTTTATCAGAAAATAAATTCCTTTAAATTAAAAAAGAATGGCATCAAGAGGAACAAGCACTACAGGGTGGGCCCTGTCAGCAGTACATATGACCCCTCTTGGGAGCCCAGCCCCCCAGTCCGGATGGAGGACCCCCCAGTTTGGAGCAGGCCTCCTCGCCACCAGCCAGCTGGACAGCGGGGGGAAATCCCTCCCACAAATGACCTTTTGGGGCCAATTCCAGCAAAACCGGAAGTACCACCCCGGACATGATGATGTCACCCGGGAGTGATTTCATCATGCCAGAAACGTTGCGCAGGGGAATGCTCTGGTATTTGGGCAAACTCTATGGTTCTGAGGGCAAAAAAACCCATAGTTTTGAGCAGGGGTCCGTTGGAGCGGGAGCGCACAGAAGCGCAGCTCCGGGAGTGAGGAGTTCAGGGGGCGGGCACGTGACCAAGCCCCGCCCCCTCCTCAGCTTCCCCGAGCAGTGCAGAGGCGCAGCGCCCCGGGGAAAGCCCTGCTAGGGTCTTTATTGTTTTTAATGCTTTGTTTTAATATTGATAATTTTATCATTGTTCCTTTTATGACTGTGTGCTGCTTTTCCAGAGACTTGCTCAAGGTGGCATCTAAATTTTCTAAGTATACCATTTTTTATCTGGGCACATGGCACATAAGTACTGGAGAAATTTCACCAACCCTTCAGCAGCTTCCACCCCATCAGTTTGGTGTAGTGGTCAGGAGTTGGACTCTAATCTGGGAGAACCGGGTTTGATTCCCCACTCCTCCACATGCTGCTGCTGATGTGACCTTGGGCCAGTCACAAGTTCTCTCAGAGCTGTTCTCTCATGAGCAGTTCTCAAAAGACCTCTCTCAGCCCCACCTACCTTACAGGGTGTCTTGTTGTGGGGAGGGGAAGGGGAAGGGATGGGTGGTGCACATATCCTGGTATCTCAAGTCTACTTGAAACCTGGTGGTTTCAAGGGAGCAGGAAGAGAATGAGGGTGTGTTCTTTACGCTTATTTTTATTGCACAAAGTATTGGATGGGGAAGGGAATGGAGGAAGAGCAGGTCAGTTTCATCCACCTGTGGAGTGGAGCCTGAGGGGTAGGTTTTCCCTTCTGACACACTTCCGGTATGTTAGGGGGTGAGGCATATGCAAATGAGTTATGCTAATGAGTTCCTGCACCTCTTTTTCTACGAAATGACCCCTGGTTTTGAGGACAAAAAACCACAGAATTTTGCCCAAATACAGAGTGTCTTAGCGTGACATTGCCAGCCCAATGACACCGCTTCTGGGTGATGTCATCATGTCGGGGATGTTGTGCAGTGCTCCCCCCCAACTCCCGGAATGCCCCCTAAAACCCCCTGCCAGCGGAAGGAAGGGACCCAGCAACCCTAGATCCCTGACAGAATGGAATGGCAGGACCCAACCCAATAAGTTTAATACATGAGAGAGGAGCCTCCGTAAGTTCTGCTTCTCTGATAAGAAAAAAAGGAGAAGCTCATGCCATTGATACCAGAGAAATTCTTTCAGAGTCTGAAGAAAAAATGTGTTAAGCTTTAATGTGCAACAAACTGTCCATCGATACGCATTCCAAAGGAGGATATGTGTCAGTCTGCCGCAGCGAGGAAAACAACGCAGGAGCGTCATCTCACTTTAAAGACTAAGAAATATATCGCTACGTTGTGAATACCAAGCTTCACCCTAGGAGAAGTAATCAGATCTAGACGGGAATGCTCCCCATGCATTTGTATAAGCCGAGGGGGTACGCGGCATGAAAAGGAGATGTAATAAGACAACAGCACCAACATTCTGGGGCCAGAAACGCCTGGCGCTGGAGGATATTCAGGCAAGTCCTCTGACCGGTGGGGGAATACCGTTTGAGACTCCGTGCCCCTCGTCGTGAGTGGTACCACAGCAAAAAGGCAGGCGTTTATATCTTCACCTAGCATAGCTCATTGATTGCAAGATTCTCTTGATCAATATATCTAATTCTCAACGTGGCTCCATCTATGGATACATAAACCTAGAGACTGGAGCCATGTATGGACCAGACAGATCTTTCTACAAACACGAGAAAAGCCCCAGGTTAGCAGGAAAATCTGAATTATTATTTTTTAAACGCAGGGTTATAACCAGGGGTCCGTTGGGGCCGGAGCGAGGTGGCGCAAAGCTCCGCCAGCTCAGGACTGGCCACTAGGGCAGCCAGGGGCCGAATCAGATTCTCTAATCTGATTCAGCTCACTGCCTAATTGCCGCTGAATTTCGGCAGCAACTTTAAAAGCCACTGGAGGGGAGGGGGTTTAAGGGAGAGGCTCCAAACTTGCAGGATAGCTGCTGAGGCCTCTCCTCGAAATGCCCACCAAGTTTCAAGAAGATTGGACCAGGGGGTCCAATTCTACGCGCCCCCAAACAGGTTGCCCCCATTCCCTCCATTGTTCTCTATGGTAGGAAAAAAGCTAACATTTTTTCCCTCCATAGAGAACAATGGAGGGGATGGGACAATCTGTTTGGGGGCCCATAGAATTGGTCCAATCTTCTTGAAACTTAGTGGGTATTTCGAGGAGAGGCCCCAGCAGCTACCCTGCAAGTTTGGAGTCTCTCCCTCAAACCCCCTCCCCTCCAGCCCCTCATATACCCTATGAGTTTTTGCCATTGATTTCAATGACCCATAGGATATAATGGGGCTGAAACTGACATTCCCTTTCTGACACACTTCTGGTGATGTCAGGGGACGTGGCATATGCTAATGAGGTATGCTAATGAGGTATGCTAGTGAGCTCCTGCACCTCTTTTTCTATGAAAGGACCCCTGGTTATAACCCATCAAATAATAGACGCAGCACTTGTAGCTTTATGAAACAAATGTTTTCTGCGGCTATTGATAGGCCATTACAACAGTACTTCCAGTGTTCAATCCTTGGTTTCTGTCAGGAAAGGCAGCGGGGAGGGCAGCACCCTTTTGAGGGTGTTTGGCCTTTGAGGAAGGACTCAGTGGGGCCCAAGCAACATGCCACCACATGACTTGCCGGAATCACTCAGGTCCAGCTGCTGGCTACTGCTTACCAGGCACCTTATGGTGGCCAGTGGGGGGGAGGCGGTGGTCGGAGTGTCAGACATTGGCCCAGGAGACCCGGGTTCAAATTCTCACTCTGCTGTGGATGCTCCCTGGCTGACCTTGGGCCAGTCACACACTCGCAGACTAGCCTACCTGGCAGGGCTGTTGTGAAGACAACATGGAGGAGAACTGATGTGGAGAAAGGCAGGGCATAAATGAAGTCAATAAATATAAATATAGTTAAAGACAGGGGAAAGATGAAAGGCAGGCGGGCTGGTGGGAAGGAGAGAAGCAGGGAAAGGGGAGAGGACACCGGGGCTTTCAGGGAAGGGGGAAATAGTGGGGGAGGGGGAAATGATATTCCCCACCCACAAGTCCTTGCTGGCCCCCTGCTTGTTTGCTTTTAGTCTCTACATCTATAACACTTAAACTCTGAAATTTCAGGCAGGAAGCTGAAAATAACAGCCATGCCAAGAAGCACCATTTTCAATGGACACTTAACTTTTTTTTATCATTCAGGGAGTCTAGAGCCCAGGCAAACCTGGTCTCATCAGATCTTGGAAGCTAAGAAGGGCTGACCCTGGCAAGTATTTGGAAGAGAGGCCTCCAAGGAATACCAGGGCCAGGACTCAGAGGCAGGCAATATTGGACACAGCTCTGTATAGGCAGAAACTGATTTTGTTTCTATTTTGCTAATACAATGAAACTGACATGTGGGGGGTCAGATCCCATGGATCTGTTCCACTAGAGTAGGGCTGCCAAGTCAGCCCGGGGGGCGGGGGATCCCCCGCTACAGGAGTTCCCGATCCGCCGGCCAGCATTCGGCCGGCGGGGGGAACCCCACCCCCGAAGTCGTCCAGTCAGGATGACTTCCCCAGCGTAATGACGTCACCCGGAAGTGACGTCATCATGTTGGGGACGTTGCCCGGACGACGCTCTAGCAATCGCCCCAAAACTCTATGGTACCACAGAGTTTTGGGGCGATTGCCAGAGCGTCACCCTGGCAATGCCCCCAACGTGATAATATCACTTCCGGGTGACATCATCATGGTGCGCGTGCCAGGGAAGCTCCCGGACCCAGGAGGACTCCCCCCCGCTGGTAAGTCACAAGGACTTGGCAACCCTACACTAGAGCAGTGGTAACCAACCTTTTCAGTGTGGTGACCCGTGAGTCCAAATTGTACTTGGCACGGTGACCCTACTTGGCATGGTGACCCATCCAAACTTGTCCTAAGGATTCGGGGCACCCTAGGTGAACTATGACCTTGGCACCCCTCTAGTTCAGTATTCTATTTTCTACAGTGGCTAACCAGATGTTCTTGACAAACCAAAAAACATCGCGCAGCTGTCCTCACTGAGAACCCCAAGCAAGTTGCATTCCGATATACGCAGCTGTTGGATATGGAAGTCACTTTCTAGCCGTTGGCCACCCTCTCCTTCTCCATTACATCCTCTAATCCCCCTAAGAATCTGAGAAACTCACTTTAGTGCCCATCAGGAAACATATGACTTGATCAAATGTGTATTGGGACTGAATCATCCCTGATTGAATCTTCCCTAACTGGAGCACAAGAACAATAGCCGACCAGGATTCTGGAGTAAACCAATCAAGTAGTAATGTTTTGTAAATAGCCTATCACGGGGAGTGGGTGTGTGGGAGGTGGAATGTTTTGCATGCATATAAGCAGGGGTTCAGCCCTGCTACTGTTGTCTTGTTCTGGTTTAACTCACTTAATAAACTGTGAGCTGATCACTCTACGCGTCTGAACCCAGTATATTTCACTGGCGACGATGGTGGGATCCCGTTGAGTGAGCCAGCTCCAACCAGCACCATACCGTGCATCGAGCCTCCAGCACCCTGCACTGCTACATGGACCATGGCTGCCACTCCGGGACATCTGCTGGAATTCAACCTCCCTCGCCCAGAGTTTTGGGAAACCTGAGTGTAGAGGGTAAAGTACTATCTCCTGCTCCAGGGCATCGGCAATGCCGAAAAGAAAAAGGCCCTCCTGATCAATGCCTGCAGAATCACCATGCTGTGACTCGCCCAGGGCGTCATCGCACCCAAGACCCTTGAAAAGGCCTCGTACTACGACCTCCTCAAGGCGCTCACCAGCCATTTCGTACCTCAACCTACTAAGTGGGTGCGCCACGTGGACTTCTTCTGGCACCAACAGAAACCCAACCGACTTTGTTGCAGACCTTCGCCGACTGTCCCTCAATTGTGCTTTTCCAGACCTTGAGGACACTCTCCTCAGCCAGTTCATCATGGGCGTCCGGGAACAGAAACTCCGCTGGAAACTCATCAGCCACGTGAAGCTCACCCTGGAAGCATCACTATGCAAGGCCACCACTTTTGAGAAGGCTCAACGCGACCGCCAGGCTCATGCTACACACCGGGCTTCCACATCCCCAGCCTCCGATGCCTCGGACGAGGAAGAAATGATCTGGTCTGTTGTCTAGACCACTGCGACCTTCGACCCACAACCACCACCGCACACCCCACAAAGACCAGCACGACAACCCCATGCACCAGCTGTGGAGACAACCATGAATGCCGTTCCTGCCATTTTCCACGACATGACCTGCAGGACCTGCGGAAGGTCAGGCCACATCGCTCATGCCTGTCGCTCCAAAGGCACCCAGAGACGCCTGGCCACTCTCCAGGAGTCAGCGGAGCTGCACACAACAGCCATCCACCAACACCAGGTACTGAATTTGCCCCAGGATACCCCCCATAAAATCAAAGTGACTGTGCTAATAGAGGGTTTGCCCTGCGAGATGGAACTGGACACAGGGTCCTCCATCTCCATCATCATCTCCACTTTCTGGAGGCTCTGTCCACAGGGGTGTCCCTGCCTTAGACCCACTGGCTTCACTCTCAGAGACTTCCAGCAGAACAAGGTGGCCATTAAAGGGTGGGGCAAATTCTTTTTTAAAAAATAAATTTTTATTGAGTTTTTATAAAAGAAAAGGGGAAAAAACATACAAAGATAAAAACATACTAACAGATACAGAGTCTGCGCTATATATATCTATATTAACATTTCTGTTAGAATCAATTTCTAATTCACCAGATTAGCTTATCCCAGTTTTATAGGTTCATTTTTTAAAGTATTCCTCCAACCATTTATAAAGCCTTAACTAGTTATTTTTGAAGATTTCATCTCTTTTATCTGCTAATCTCAATGTTAAATTGTCCATTTCTTCAGTCTCCAATAGTTTATAGATTATTTCCTCCTTAGAAGGAACTTCTCCTCCTTTCCAGTACTTTGCATGAAGAATTCTAGTAGTAGTTATTACATGGATAATCAGATATTTATCTAATTCGTTAAAAGTTTCTGGAATCATATTCAACAAAAAGAATTCTGGCACAAATGGTATAGTCAAATGCAACATATTTTGCAATATTTCATGAATATTTTTTTACGCATTTACACGCTCACCACGTATGAAAAAAGGAACTAACAGTTTGTTTACACTTCCAACATTCATTCAACATATTTGGATACCACTTTGCTAAGTTCTCAGGTGTCATATACCACCTATAAAATATCTTATAAATATTATCTTTAAACGCCATACATTTTGTAAATTTTATATTTGTTTTCCATACTCTCAACCATTGATCTAGTTGAATATTACATCCTATATTTTGTGCCCATTTTATCATAGCAGTTTTTCTATTTCATCCTGGATTCTCATTTCTAGTAATAGAGTATAAAATGCTTTTATATATTTAATATCATTTGCCAGCCATATTTTATCTAGCCCATTTGATTTCTCAGCAAAACCAATTGGTTTATCTTTCGCATATCTAGAGTCAAGTTGTACTCTTTCCCACCAGTTCAAATTAATGCCTTGTCCTTGTAGTGTATCTTGTGATTTTAAAGAATTATCTTTTTGTAAAAGTTCTTCATGTCTCCCAAGTTGTTTTTTAGTAAAAACTGTGGAATATATGAATGCTTCCAACGGTGAAATCCATTTGGGAATTTTTGTATAAAATGTGTTCTTAGTCTCTTCCCATACTTTTAGAAGAGATGCCCTTAACATATGTTGTTTAAAATATTTCTGAGCACCACTCCTCTCGTACCATATGAAGGCATGCCAGCCAAGCTTCAGATCATGTCCCTCTAATTTTAGCAATCTTGAATTTTCTTAGGTGGCAGAACAGATGGGGAGGACTACAAAGGAGTCCCTCAGAAGGCTCATTCATGGGGATTGGGATCACCGGCTGGCCACTTTCCTCTTCGGCCACCGGGTGACCCCTAGTACCATCACCGGCTGCAGTCCCACGGAACTCCTGATGGGCCAGTGCCTGACAACCCGCCTCAACAGGCTGCACCCTGACCACACTCCGGAACATGGCCCGGGCATAGAGTGTCAAGCAGCACCCTGCGGATTCTCCCCAGGTGACCTTGTCTATGCCCAGAATTTCTCCAGAGGCCCGGCATGGGTCCCTGCAAAGGTACTCAGGGTAACTGGGCCCCGATGCATGAAGTATCCATGGAAGAGGGCCTGCTACTCCGGAGACTCATCAACCAGCTCCGAAGCCATCTTCTCTCAGCCGAGCTGGGTCTACCCTTGGCAGCTCCAGACGACAGTGACAAGGAGCTGCCGAGCAACTGAGACACAGAGCCCGAGAGGAACACCAAGGCAGCCAGCGAGCAGCCCACAAACTGGGAGCCACCTGCAGACAGTGAACCGCTGGAGGGCCAAGCCACCAAACCGCCAGAGCCAAGGACTACAGAGAGTCCCGATGTCCTGGCTGCACCACCACCATTCACCAAGCCCCCCAATGGATCCGGCGGACTCCGTTCCTGAAGCCCTGGCCCCACGGTCAGAACCTTGGTGCTTGAACCACGAACGTCGCAGGCCGGCTTACTTGAGGAACTTCGTTTGTTAGGTGACTCTGAACTTAGGGGGGAGGGGTGTTATGTATTGGGATTGAATCATCCCTGATTGAATCATCCTAGAGACAGAGAAGAACAATAGCCGACCAGGATTCTGGAATAAACCAATCAAGTAGCAATGTTTTGTAAATAGCCTATCACGGGGAGTGGGTGTGTGGGGAGGTTGTGGTGGAGTGTTTTGCATGCATATAAGCAGGGCTTCAGCCCTGCTAGTGTTGTCTTCTTCTGGCTTAACTCACTTGATAAACTATGAGCTGATCACTCTACATGTCTGAACCCAATATATTTCAGCATACCTATGCAGTAAAGAAAAAATACCGACTAAAGAATGACATGGAAAATACTGTTTCCAGGGTCAGGTCCTGTTTATGAAAATACAGAAGAGGGCAATGGAAAAGACGGGGTGGCCATTAGGGGGGGCTGGCCCCTAATGACCCCGTTTCAGAGGCTTCATGACCCACAAGTTGGGAGACTCTGCAGTAGAAGAGGAGCCTCTTGTATCCAAGGAAGGCACCTGGCCCTGGAGAACCAGTTTGGTGTCGTGGTTAGGAGCACAGACTCTGACCTCGGAGAACTGGGTTTGATTCCCCACTCCTCCACATGCAGCTGCTGGTGTGACCTTGGGTCAGTTACAGTTTCTCTCAGAGCTGTTCTCTCCAGGGCAGTTCTCGAGAGAGCTCTCTCGGCCCCACCTGCCTCCCAGGGTGTCTGTTGTGGGGAGGGGAAGGGGAAGGAGATTGGAAGCCGCTCTGAGACACCTTTGGGTAGTGAAGTGTTATGTATTGACCATGCGGTCGCCATGTGCTCTCTTCATTGCGACCGCATGGCCAGAGCACATGGCCAGAGCATGGCCAGAGCACATGGCCAAGAAACTACCTGAGCTTCAGCCAGGTAGAACAAAGGCCAGGTGGATTCAAACCGGCCACCAATCCTGTACCTAGGTTTCTCCCAGGGAACCTATGAGGTGTAAATAGACTTCTAATAGCCTATCAGGCCAGTTGGGTGAGGTCAGGGGATTGTCCCTGACCAGCATAAAAGGAGGGCTTGGAGCCCTGGGTTGTATGCTTCATCCGGACCAGCAATAAAGATCTAGCTGTTTCACTATTCCATGGACTCCCGACTAATACTTATCAGTGGCGACGAGGATGGGATCCCGATGAGCGACTCTCCAGCAGACCACAGCAGCACAGTGAGCTCCGTCCCGCCGGCCGCAGGCATCTCCGAGCTCCAGCGCTCCAACGCCTCGCCGCAAGCCGCTCTGAGCCCAATCCTCCGGCACTAGCCAGCGCCAAGCCTCAGCGCTCCCCGGCACCGCCGCAAGACACGAGGACATCGCTCAAACAGCCGCCGCCGCTCCTGCTCTGGTAAATATGGCAAACGCTCCGGGACCAATTACCCCTTTCAATACGTCTCGCCCCGAGACGTGGGAGTCCTGGCTCAAGACGCTGGGTTGTGCCTTTAAGGTCCGCGGAATCACAGATGCGGACCTGAAGAGTGCCTGGCTCTTGAGTTCCGGAGGGGTGGAGGTCATGCGGGTGGCCCAGAACCTACTAGCCCCGCAAGACCCCACCGAGGTGTCTTACGACGTGCTCACCAAGACCCTTGGCGATTACTTCGCCCCGAAGCCATCAAAACTGGCCAGGCGCTGGGAGTTCATACAGCGCCAGCAGCAGCCGGGGGAGTCAGCCGCCACTTTCCTGGCTGAACTCCGTCGACTAGCCGTGGGCTGCGAATTCCACCACATGGATGACCATGTGGAGACCGCCTTCATGGGAGGGGTCCGGGAAGCCAAGCTCCGCCGGCGCCTCATTGCAATGCCGGAGCCAACCTTGGAGAAGATGCTCGAAACTGCGGCAGCCTTCGAGACAACGCAAAAGGACAAGGCAGCCACCAAAGTCCACCAGGCGGCTCCTCCCGAACCCGACTCAAGCGAAGAAGAGGACGTCCACCGGATGCAACCACGCTCGAAGAAGGGTGAGCCCGGCGTCCCCAGGCCCAAGGGCCGGCGCCCAGCATCTGTCTCTGTTCCCTCTCCTGCTTCCCTCAACAGGCAGGCCCCAACGTGCGCCAGCTGTGGGGACCCCCACGACAGACGGACATGCCGCTTCCGAGATGCCATATGCCGTGCCTGCGGGAAAGCAGGACATCTCGCCCGGGCCTGCCGCCTGAGGAACAGCCACCGTGCCCCAGCAGCGAACTTCGAAGAAGTGGGTAGTGTCGTTCCCACGGCCACGGTAATGAACTTGCCTCAGCCCATCCCGGGCGCAATTTCCGTGTCTCTCCGAATAGAGGGAGTTCCTTGCTCCATGGAACTGGACTCAGGGTCAGCATATTCAATTGTGTCCGCAGCTACGTTCCGCCGCCTCTGCCCGAAGGGGGCACGCTGGCTGCGGCTGCCGGCTGGGTTGGTCCTCCGGGACTTCCAGAAAAACCCAGTGGCTATTAAGGGGCTAGCCAGGGTCCGGGTCCAGTACCATGCCTTTAATGGCCTGCTGGACCTTCTCGTGGTGGAGCGCAATCTAACCAGTCTCCTAGGTCGCGCCTGGTTCAAGCCGCTCGGAGTGCAGTGGACCGGAATACACCGCATGGGCTCTACTGACTTCTCATCCATCTGCGAGGAATTTCCCGCCGTTTTCGATGGCTCATTGGGCTGCTACAAAGGACCCCCGGTTTCCTTCGACCTGGACCCGGCAGTCCGGCCCATCCGCTTGGCCGTCCGCCGGCCACCACTCGCCTTCCAGCCCAAAGTGGAGGCAGAGTTGGAAAAGCTCGTGGCACAAGGGGTGCTCGAGCCGGTCTCCCACGCCAAGTGGGAGACTCCCATTGTGACCCCCCTCAAAGCTAACGGGGAAGTCCGCATCTGCGCGGATTACAAATGTACAATTAATAAGGCATTACAGGACCACGCGTACCCGGTACCGGTGGTCAGCCATGTTCTGGCCTCCCTCGCGGGTGCCAAAATATTTGGAAAATTAGACTTGGCCCAAGCCTATCAGCAGCTTCCCGTAGACGAAGCAACGGCCGAGGCACAAACGATTGTGACTCACAAGGGAGCGTTCAAGGTAAAACGCCTCCAATTTGGGGTCAGCGTAGCACCCGGAATCTTTCAAAATCTAATGGATTCTCTCCTAAAAGATGTTCCAGGAGTGAAGCCGTTCTTCGACGACGTCCTCATCGCCGCCCCGGACGCCGACACGTTCGCAGCTCGCCTCCGGATGGTGCTGCAAAGGTTCCAGGACGCGGGTCTCAAGGTTCGAAAAGACAAGTGCACCCTGGGAGTCTCCTCGGTGACCTTCTTGGGGTTCCAAGTCACCGCAGACGGCATTCACCCTACAAAGGAGAAGGTAGTGGCAATTACAGGTGCACCCCGCCCGTCCTCAAAGGCGGAACTCCAGGCGTTCTTGGGACTTGTGAACTTCTACCACGCCTTCCTTCCGCACAAGGCGGCAGTCGCTGAACCCCTGCATCGTCTCCTGGACAAGGGAGCGGCTTGGGCCTGGGGTCCCAAGCATGATGCAGCCTTCCGGGCCGTCAAAGACTTATTAATTTCAAATGCGGTCTTAGCGCATTTCGATGAGAGGCTCCCTGTCATCCTGGCCTGCGACGCATCCCCCTACGGCGTTGGGGCGGTCTTGGGACACCGGCTACCCAACGGAAAGGAGGTACCGGTTGCCTACTACTCCAGGACCCTGTCGTCGGCAGAACGGAACTACGCCCAGATCGACAAGGAGGCCCTAGCAATCGTAGCTGGCGTCAGGAAATTTCACGACTATCTCTACGGACGGTCGTTCACCGTGGCCACAGATCACAAGCCGCTGCTGGGTCTCCTTGCCCCCCACAGGCAGACCCCTCACATGCTGTCCCCGCGGGTCCTGCGGTGGTCAATTTTTTTGTCAGGCTACTCCTACGAATTGGTACATCGACCGGGGAAGGCGATGGGTCATGCAGACGCCCTCAGCCGTCTTCCCCTCCCGTCCTGCGACCCTGATCCGGCTCCCGCTTTCCACGTCGCGCTCCTAGAGGATCTACCGGAGCGCCCCGTACAGGTATCAGATGTGGCCCGTCGCACGCGGCTGGACCGCATCCTTTCCCGTGTCTCGGACTGGGTGGGAAGGGGGTGGCCGGAAAAACCGGGACCAGATTTTGCCGCTTTCACGGCACGCAGGCACGAACTATCGGCCCACAAGGGATGCCTGCTATGGGGATCTCGAGTGGTGATCCCCGGGCCTCTGCGGCCCCGAGTGCTAGAGGCCCTCCACGAGGCTCACCCGGGAATTGTGCGCATGAAAGCTCTGGCCCGGAGTTACGTATGGTGGCCAGGCCTGGACAAAGACATTGAGGGGCGGGTCCAGAAGTGTACCAAATGCCAGGAGTCACGGCCAGATCCGCCACACGCTCCTGTCCGATCCTGGGAATCTACTAACAAGCCCTGGTCCCGCCTGCACCTAGACTTCGCGGGACCGGTCCAGGGCCGGTTGTTTCTTATCGTTGTTGACAGCTACAGCAAGTGGCTTGAGGTAGTGCCAGTAGCTTCGACCTCCACCAACGCTGCCTTAAGAAGTCTCTGGCCGATCTTCGCGACACACGGAATGCCAGAAACTCTCGTGACCGACAACGGGACCGCCTTCACCTCCGGCGAGTTTCAACGGTTTGTGGAAGCCTGCGGTCTGCGCCACATCCGCTCCGCTCCGTTCCACCCTGCAACCAATGGCCAGGCCGAGCGCATGGTGAGGACAACGAAGGACGCGTTAAAGAAGATGGAGCATGGCGACTGGGAAGAGCAGCTGTACAAGTTCCTGTTCTGCCAACGGAACACACCCCACTCAGGGACCGGGCGCCGGCCAGCCGAACTTCTGATGGGAAGACGACTGGGAACCGTCTTGGACCGCCTACATCCCGACCGAGCAATCGAGGGGAACCCGACAATGGAGGACCGGCCAGCTGCCCGAGGATTTGCTCCCGAAGACCCCGTATACGCAAAGAACTTCGCGCGGGGTCCGACATGGCTCCCCGCGAGGATCGTCCGAGTCACAGGGCCTTATTCCTATGAGGTCCTTACGGAAGATGGCGTAGTCTGGAAACGGCACATTGACCAGATTCGACGCCGTACCCAGAACCACGATGATACCCAGGCCCCCGAACTCCCTGCACCAACAGACCGTGACATCGACACGACTCCAGAAGCAGCGCCAGACCCTGATCCGGAGACTGCGGAGATGCCGCTCCTGCCCGCGGACGAAGCAGTCGCACCATCCACACCTGAACAACCCCCGAGCAGACAGGCCCCGCCAGCAGAACAACTACCCACACCGCAACCTGCCGACACTAGCAACACGCCCCGCCTTACAACCCCCCGGCGCTCTGGACGTGAGCGCAGACGCCCGGACTATCTCAAAGACTATGTGTGCAGAGGGGTTCTGGACTATGGGGGGAGGGGTGTTATGTATTGACCATGCGGTCGCCATGTGCTCTCTTCATTGCGACCGCATGGCCAGAGCACATGGCCAGAGCATGGCCAGAGCACATGGCCAAGAAACTACCTGAGCTTCAGCCAGGTAGAACAAAGGCCAGGTGGATTCAAACCGGCCACCAATCCTGTACCTAGGTTTCTCCCAGGGAACCTATGAAATGTAAATAGACTTCTAATAGCCTATCAGGCCAGTTGGGTGAGGTCAGGGGATTGTCCCTGACCAGCATAAAAGGAGGGCTTGGAGCCCTGGGTTGTATGCTTCATCCGGACCAGCAATAAAGATCTAGCTGTTTCACTATTCCATGGACTCCCGACTAATACTTATCAGAAGGGTGGGGTATAATTCCAATCTCGTCTCTCTCTTCTCTCAACTATAGTGGTGTTACTGTAGTTTGAATCATAAAGTCTTAAAACAGGCTAAATCCCATGCTTTTTAAAAAAGCCCTTTTTGCTACTGCACCAACCAATGACAAGACCCATTGCAGTTAAAATTGTATCTATTTGGGCCACGTTTCAGTGGTCAAAATTGTTATATTCCAGCAACGTTCCTTCACTTTCCAACCATATCAGTAAGAACTGAAACGTTTACATTGAAGTTATGGCAAAGATTGTTAACAATATATATGTGGCATTTTTAAAAGCTCTGGTCTAGCTGGTCCTTTAGAGTCATCATTTATTGTCCTTTATGGTCCTGCATGCAAGGGCCTCTCCAGCACAAGTCTTTGTTCACAGGAAGTCTGCCACTGGGAGGCGGGGACTGATGGTCAGAAACTCCAACCACTTGGGAAAGATGCAAACGGCAGCTGAATCATCCCGGGGCATTTGTAAATAAAAAGAAAGTTTGGCTCGTGGCCCTAACTTTTTATTGCATCAGTTAACCAAGGTTTGTTAAACTCAGGGGTCTGTTGGAGCGGGAGCGCACAGGAGCGCAGCTCCGGGAGTGAGGAGCCCAGGGGGCGGGCACATGACCAAGCCCCGCCCCTTCCTCGGCTTCCCCGAGCAGTGCAAAGGCGCAGCGCCCCAGGGAAAGCCCTGCTAGGGTCTTTATTGTTTTTAATGTTTTGTTTTAATATTGATAATTTTATCATTGTTCCTTTAATGACTGTGTGCTGCTTTTCCAGAGACTTGCTCAAGGTGGCATCTAAATTTTCTAAGTATACCATTTTTTATCTGGGCACATGGCACATAAGTACTGGAGAAATTTCACTAACCCTTCAGCAGCTTCCACCCCATCAGTTTCGTGTAGTAGGTCAGGAGTTGGACTCTAATCTGGGAGAACCGGGTTTGATTCCCCACGCCTCCACATGCAGCTGCTGGTGTGACCTTGGGCCAGTCACAAGTTCTCTCAGAGCTGTTCTCTCATGAGCAGTTCTCAAAAGAGCTCTCTCAGCCCCACCTACCTCACAGGGTGTCTTGTTGTGGGGAGGGGAAGGGATGGGTGGTGCACATGTCCTGGGTATCTCAAGTCTACTTGAAACCTGGTGGTTTCAAGGGAGCAGGAAGAGAATGAGGGTGTGTTCTTTACACTTATTTTTATTGCACAAAGTATTGGTTGGGGAAGGGAAGGGAGGAAGAGCAGGTCAGTTTCACTCACCTGTGGAGTGGAGCCTGAGGGGTGGGTGTTGCCTTCTGACACACTTCCGGTATTTTAGAGGGTGTGGCATATGCAAATGAGTTATGCTAATGAGCTCCTGCACCTCTTTTTCTATGAAATGACCCCTGGTTAAACTAAATGGCTCAATAGAACAAAGTCTGAGTCCAGTGGCACCTTTAACACTAACAAAGTTTTACTGTTAGACTTAAAGGTGCCACTGGACTCAAACTGTGTTCTGCTGCTTCAGACCAGCAGGGTGAACCACCTGGATCTAAACTGATCAATGTTAGGGAACTGGGGAAGAGAGGAAAGTTAGGATTTTTCTTTCCCTACAGAGGAGATAAGCCATCTTGCAAAACCCTTTTGAAATAACGCCAGGAAAGCAATGAGTGGAATTACAGGGATGGGACTGAATTTGTCCATTTTCTTTTTATGCAAAAGTCATTAATCCTCTCTCTGGCACAGGGCCCCACCAAAAAGTTAAGACTGACAACGGTAGCCACCTATACTTATTTATTTATTTGTTTATCAATCACATTTTTATCCTGCCTTTCTAGACAGCTGGCTCAAGGCAGCTGACAGCAATAAAATACTATTAAGATGGTTTACAGTTTAAAACATAGGATAAACATATCAAAAATTAAAACAACATATTCAACAACCTGTACTGGCGGCAATCAGAGTTCAATGGTGAAAGTGGCAGCAAAAGATTCGGCCCGCAATTCCAGGGCGATGTTATCCTAATTCCCCCAGTGGCGGCCCCTAATCAAAAGCCTGGCAGAAGAGCTCCGTCTTGCAGGCCCTGCGGAATTGTAATAAGCAGGGCTTTTTTTGTAGAAAAAGCCCAGCAGGAACTCATTAGCATAGTAGGCCACACCCAATAGCAGAAATTCATTAGCATATTAGGCCACACCCCTGACCATGCAGCTCCTTCCCAGGATCGGCTTCCCCAGGTGCTCCGTGGCTGGTGAGGCGCCGGGGGAACCCGAGGAGGGGAGGGGTCATGCCTGCCCCTGACTTGGCCCCAGACCCAGTGCCTGATAGCCGAGGACAGGAGGACTTGGCTCCTTTAACTGAAGAAACTGTAAGTCCTGAAGAGGATCCACAGCCAAGTACGCAGCAAGGCCCACCTGAGGCTGATCAGGCAGTGCCTGGCCTGAGCAGTTCACCACCAGAATCACCTCCACCTGTCAGCCGGCTCCGAGAACGGAGGCGTCAAGATCTAAACAGACGACGCAAGGCAGCACGTACGCAGGGCCAGCGGTCGATAAGCCCTGAGTTCTAGCAGCAGCCAGGACTTCGCACAGAGGTGCTAAGTGGCTAATAAGCCAGAGCACTACTTAACAGGGCTTCTGGCCACGAGCATTTTGTGCTGACAACTTCGTTGGCAGGACCATAAACTCTGCGCGTACCTTGAATCAGATCCTGTTTGTCTTTCTGACATTCGACCTGGTTTGCTTCTTGGACTTCCGACCTCTGTTTCTTGATTCTGGACCCCGGCTTTTGACCCTCAGCGTTTCCTTGACAATGGCTTCGGATCTGCGTTTCACTGACTTCGGCTTGATTTATGGGCTATGACTTCTGGTACGTTTTGACCACGGCTGTGCTTGGGGATTGGGACTTGATTCGACGCTCCTCTGATTGCTCTATCAACCATACCCTGGGCTTGCTTTACGACCTGTCTTTTCAGCCTGACTCCCGGGCTCTGCCGTGACAGGAGGCAGTTTAAACTGCCTTCCCTCCCTAAATCAGCTTGGCTTTCCCAGGCACCCCACCAAGTGGGGGGGAGGCTGTAGGTGTGGCCAACTCAGAAGCCAGCTGGAACTCTGTTCCTGTGCGTTCCTGCCCAAAAATAGCCCTGGTAATAAGTCCCACAGGGCCCTGATGTTCTCCGGGAGCTCATTCCACCAGTATGGGGCCGCCACCGAGAATGCCCTGGATCTGGTGCTGGCCAGCCGAACGTCTTAAGACAGATGCATGTGAAAGCGTGCCCCTCCCCCCCCCCCAAAAAAAACTTGGGTGGGCATCATCATTTGATGGCTAGAATGTGGGCATGTCCTCTGACAATGTAGTGAACATCTGATGCTTTTGGCCTGACAGATAATGTGCTTGCTTAAATCAACATGACTTCCCAGGAATTATGGTTCTTCTCCCTGCATGCAGGGCCGGTGCTACCATTAGGCCAAGTTAGGTGACCGCCTAGGGTGCAGACCTCAGAAGAGTGCAGAAACAGACAATCAGTACCGCTCCAACCAGCCACAGGGTCTCACACTCATTCACTCACTCACTCACCAGCCCCGGCTCCCCCATGCTTTTCCGCCTCCAGAAAATCATGGCAACTGCAGCAGCAGCAGCTCCCTTCAGCTTTGCCTCGCACCCTGCCTGTCCAAGCCCGCACAATTTTTTAAAAAATGAGCAGGGTCAAGTTCTGTGCTTTTAATTTTCCCAAGAATTCATCTGTTTTTGATAATTGGTTAGCAGTGGGGGGGGGGGGCAAGTAGTTAGCCTTGCCTAGGGCGCCAAAAAGCCTGGCACCGGCCCTGCCTGCATGATCCGCCCTGGTCTCACTATATTTCAGCCAGACTTCAGGCTGGAAAACTGTAAACAGAAGCTGTTAGTTGTGCAAACAACATTGGGCCAAAACTACACATTACGATTTTTAACGTGCTTCAGCTGGGTTCCCCCTACATGGGTTTGACTCAGTCACACAACAGCTGCAAGGGAATTTGTTTCCCATCCATGTGGGGCCCCAGTTCAGATTAGGTCATGGGGTGGGGGACAAAGGGCCCCTGACCCCATGCTGTTTTCCTAACCCAAAATGGCTGTGTGGGGCACTATTTGTCCTGTTGGGGGACTGTAGGTGTACTGATGAGCAACATGGTCCTGAAGGAGGAGGAGGAGATGGGATTCATACCCCGCCCTTCACTGCCCGAAGGAGTCTCAGAGCAGCTGACCATCTCCTTTCCCTTCCCCTCCCCACAAAAGACACCCTGGGAGGTCGGTGGGGCTGAGAGAGCTCTTTCCAGAACTGCCCTTGAGAGAACAGCTCTGGAAGAACTTATGACTAACCCAAGGTCACACCAGCAGCTGCATGAGGAGGAGTGGGGAAATCAAACCTGGGTCTCCCAGATTAGAGTCTGTGCTACTAACCACGACGCCTAATTGGCAGCCTCTTTCTCGGAAAAAAAACTCCAACAGGTGGCGAGACAGAGCCATGCAGCCAGAGCCATGCAGACAGAGGCCTGTGCTACATAAAGAGACCAGCATCATCCAGTGGCTTGTAGGGATGCCAGCTTCCAGGTGGGACCTGGATAGCCCCTGGAATTACAACTCATCTCCAGACTACAAACATCCATTCCCCTGAAGAAAATGGCTGCTTTGGAGGGTGGACTCTATGGCCTTGTATCCCTTTGAGGTCTTTGTCCTCCCCAGGCTCCACCCCCAAATCTCCAGGAGTTCCCCAACCTGGATCTGGCAGGCCTACCCCACTTCTCCACCCCCCCAAGGGGCCAGGGGAGACCTGGCACCCCTAGTGGCTTGGCTGAGGGTTTGCTGACTTTCTCACTGTAGTACAGTTCCTTCCTGCACCTTCACCAGAAACCTTTGGTGCCCAGTTGAAGACAAATTTCTGGGGATGCTTTCCAACTCAACCAGATTCGTGGATGGATGGATGGGATGGATGGATGGATGGGCGGGTGGGTGGGTGGATGGGTTCATTACCACACAAAGGCATCAAAGGTTAACATGACAAAACAATTATGTTACTCCATGAGAATCCAATCTCAGCAAGGTCAGTCTGAAGAATACCAGCAATGGTTCTTTACAGCTCATGATATGTCGTTGTAGTTACTACTGACTAGGATTCTTGTGCTGCTAGTTTTACTTTTCCATTAAACTGGAACGATGTTCATTTCAGTTTGTTTTATCATCAGTGTTTTAACTGACGGTTGTCAGCAGCATTTTCATAGAGAGGGGACGTCTGAGTGCTTCCAATAAATGAACCAACGGAGCCTGCTCGGGGCCGCGTTCTCAAAATGCTGCTGTTGCACCAGAAGACAAAGGCACTTTGCAGCCGGTACGCGATTCTGTGCCCTGCTAGTTGGCGTCATCCAGGTGGCTGAGAGAGACCCTGCCAGCATCAGCAAGTCACTTCAGGGAGCTGCAAGGCAGACCCAGCTCACTCGAGGCCTACTTGATAATCACTGGCTTTCGGCATTGATTACAGTGGTTCATCAGCGTCAGGATGACTTTCGGCAGCTCACATATTCTTGCTCTCTAGCTGTGGCGCTCCTCAACTAGACTCCAACCTGCATTCTTTCACTCTCTCTCTCTCCCTCTGTGCATGTGTCTCTTCTTTTTCTTTCTATCCACCATTGTTTAGGCTACTTGTCCCTCTATCGTCTTCTGCATTCTCTCTCTTCTTTCACATGCAGCTGTTAACCAAGAGTGGTGTTTTCCCCAGACACTAACCACCAGGCTGCTTACACTGCCATTCACACCTGGGTAATTTCAGTTTGGGCAACACAGAACTAAACTTGGTTGGTCTTGGAGGTGCTACTAAACCCAAACAGCATCCTTTCCATCAACACAGCAATATCCCTTCATGATCTCTCTCTCTCTCTCTCTCTCCCTCCCCACTACACTGATTCAGCCCTTGCTTTTGTCTCCCACCCATCTTGCCCTAGAGACCACACAGTTTATGGCCTGAACTTACATGAGGCTGGGATTTCCGGGATTGGATTATTTCAGACTGGGGAAATGGCTGAGGGGGAAAGCTTTTTTAAAAAACAACAACAACAACACCCTCCTCTGCTTGTTTAAATTGTGCCTGGACTTTAAAGGAAAATAACCTGTTCTGTGAACAGCTCTCCTAACATCAGTCATGTGGGAGCCTTTCGATGTCTTCTTTTCCTCACGGCAGCTATAGCCTCCCCTTTCCTTTTCCGTTCGCATCCCTCTTTTGAGGGAGACTACAGCCCAGAAATCAGAAGGAGGCTGAGGCTGGGAAAGGCAGCCAAGAAGAAGAAGAGTAGGTTTTCCATAAACCTGTTTTTCTCTACCTTAAGGAGTCTCAAAGCGGCTCACAGTCGCTTTTCCATTCCTCTCCCCACAACCGTCACCTTGTGCGGCAACTGGGGTTGAGAGAGTGCAGAGGGAACTGGGACTGGCCCAAGGTCACCCAGCAGGCTCCATGTGGAAGAGTGGGGAATCAAAGTGAGTTCTCCAGATCAGAGTCCACAATACCATGCTGGCTTTCTAGTTCCATGAAAGAACTAGAAAAGACATTTATATTAAGGATGTGTCACTAGCAGGGGTCATTTCGTAGAAAAAGAGGTGCAGGAGCTCGTTAGCATAACTCATTAGCATAACTTTCATATGCCACACTACCTGACATCACCGGAAGTATGTCAGAAGGCAAGAAAGAAGAGAGAGAGAAAGAAGGAAGGAAGGGAGGGAGGAAGGAAGGGAGGAAGGAAGGAAGAGCTGGCAGAGAGGGGACAGCTACTAATCCAAGCCTCAGAAATACCACTATTCTGGGAGGATAGCTTCAGTGGTGGCTGAAGCCTTCAGAAGGCTGGTCAGAGGAACAAGGACCTTTCCAGGGGACGGGACAGGGTCATGTTGCGGCCGCCATGACACAAGCAGGCATTCCCCCGCGGGGGGTGGGGGGCTGGCAAAAACTCCCAGAGCTGAGCTCCCCCAAGCTCCTGCTTGAAATGACCCCTGGTCACTAGCAACCAAGATAAAGATAATTAATAGTATAGCATTCCCCATTACTATGTATGAGTGTGAAAGCTGGACAATGAAGAAGGTTGACAGGAAGAAATTTGATTAATTTGAAATGTGATGTTGGAGGGGAGTTTTACAGCTACCGTGGACCACCTAAAAGACAAATAAGTGGGTTTTAGATCAAATCAAATCAGGAACCAAAAGTTTGAGTTACTAGAAAATAAAATAAAATAAAATGCAAATATTTATTGCACAGGTTTAAGAATGACATACATCAGATACTGTTATGTACTGGGACTGAATCATCCCTAACTGAATCACCCTAGAGACCGGCTGAGCTTGGAGCTCAAGAACTATAGCTGACTCTATGCATCTGAACCCAGTATATTTCAGATACCATTAAAAACTCAGTTCATAATATACAGCAGCCCAAACTATTGAGGGGCTTAAGGTTGTAGTTTTGAAAGGCAGGTTTCTGAGGTGAAGTTGGTAGAAAATTTGAGCTGTTTTCAGTTATGAGCCACTAATTTTAATGACGCAAACGACTAAAATCTTGTGAACTATGGTTCCCTCAGGGAAGATATTAAGAAACGCCAACAACTATGCCTGTTGAAGTCTGGTAGAATCTTGGCAAGCAAGAGTAATGTCATAACCAAACTCTTGTTTTTATTTGACTTAATTCCTTTAGCAGTCCTTGGAAATGTTGTTTAAAATCTTGGCAAAGAACAGTAAGGGAATCTATTTGTTTAAACAGAAAAGCACAGGTGTTTTTTTCCCCCTTAACAGTAGATAAAGGTAAGAATGTGGTTTAATACTGCTATGCAAAGTACTCAGGCAGTTCCAGTAAAATGGATGACAAGATGGCTTTTCTTTTGAAATAGTAAGGCTTTGGTTGATCTTGGAATAATAATTCATTTCTGGGACTCTTGAATTATTGCCCTGAGTGTCAATAGGATTATAAATGAATGGAAAGAAGAAGCTGATTCATATTTTGAAAACTTGGGAGAAATTTGATGTATGTCTTGTTGGTATGTTTGTGCCTCCGTCATCCACACTGAACAACCTTTGGCTCTTTCACTCTACTGATCATTTGTAAGTATCACAAGCCCAAAAGTATGCTCCTAAGATGATGAAATGGTTTTTTATGAAAATATTGCACACAGAGACGATTTAACGTTGGCAAATCAGGTACTCAAAAAGTGAACTTGGCTTGCTCACAACACCGGATTCCTCATGAGTCAAGCACCTTATATGCTTGAATTGATCGTTTATTCACAATTCAAGTTGTTCTGCATTTGTAGTTTGATGGGATTCCCCATGGTAACTATAGAAAAGAGCAAGAGTCCAATAGCACCTTAAAGACTAATGAAATTTGTGGCAGGGGATGAGCTTTCATGAGTCACTGCTCACTTGTTAGTCTTTATGGTGCTCTGGGACTCTTGCTCTTTTCTGCTGCTCTAGACAGACTAACACAGCTACCCATCTTGCTCTATCTCCATGGTAGTTAGGCTGAAAGCAACTCTGGGATGCATGCTCACTGTACTTGAAGATTTCTTTATGTGAATTACAATAATTCCCAAAATCGGGTGTTTTGTAATTATTATAATTAATATGAAAATGAAACAAATTCCCCATCTATACAGCCTATAATGAAAGGGGGAACCATTTTTTGGCTCTGGTTTCTTTCGTTATTGCAGTCCCTGTCTGTGTTGACTTCACTTTTACAAGGCAACCAGCATTTTCTAATAAGGGCATAGCAAGAGCACCGTGTTCTTTAAGAGGAGTGGGGATAGAGCTTCTGAGTTTTCTTGACTGACTGCAACTGTGTGGGTGGTTGTGTAAAGTGCCATTGAGTCACAGCCGACTTACCGTGAACCCAGCAAGGGGCTTTCAAGGCAAGTGAGAAGCAGAGGTGGTTCTGCCAGCTGGAACCACTGGGATTACATACATGTAAGGTATTCCAGTCCAGAAGGAAATGGAGTGGTACTTCACTTTCCTCTCTCCTCCCAATGCCTGCTCTGCTGTGTCAAATTTCCCCTAGCAGAATGAACTCCCTTGCTTGCCTGCTGCTTTTCCAGAACTTATCCCCCATCCAATCAAATCTACCTTAAGGTCGTCCCACTGCTGCCTGCCTGCCCAGATACCTTACCCTCCTTGTGCCACCAAATGTCCTTATTTTGTCAGCCTGCCTGTTCCTTGTGCTACTGTTCTTCAAGCTAAGTGGATGCAGTGCTGTCCGTCACTGTTTGGACTATTTCCAATGTTTTAATGTTAAACATGGGTGTCTTAGATTGTCTCCAGAAGGAGGCTCCTTTATTCTCTCTCTCTTAAATTTGGCAATGTCAGTATTTTAGGGAACTGCAACAGTCTCCCACAGGTTTGTACAATTTGGATGGGAAACTGTTGGAGTATCTGCAAGTTCTCTCCCTGATGTCATGAAACAGTCAACCTGTATGTTTGTCTGTGCTAATAGTTAGTTAGAACCAGTGGGGCATCGTGTAAAAGTTTCTGGGCTAGAAAGGGGAGGTCTACGCATAATGAACAGTCCTTTAGCCTTGTCATTGGTCAGTTCATAGTTGGGATACATTACTTGAGATTTTGCACAGAGGCATTCTGGGGGCTTCTTCTCCCTTTCTTTGTTTTAGAGTTCAGTATCCGAAGTCTCCATCTTGGAGTTAACATCAGTGAGATAGATGTCGCTAACTAGACAGGCTGTTTTCTTCTTTTTATCCTCCCATGTAACCCTTCCTATTCTTTAGTAAACTTTCTTCTGCTTGGAAGTAGAAGCCGTTATTTTCTGTGCAAGGGTAATGTGGCATTCATTGGCTTGTAGCCATCTGACACCCCAGTTTGAACCCTGTATAAAATCCCTTTTCCCGCTTCCCCTCTTTAGTCTTAACACAGATAGTGTTTAGAGACTGTATAGTAAACTGACTACAAATAAACTGAACCTGCTTAAGGAACGTTTGTTGAGTGCTGATTACTAGAGACTCTGACAGCTTCTATCTGAAATGTTGAAGAGTTCTTGTTAGCTTTATGCATAACCTCACTCCCTGACATTTTGTGACTGGCTCCACCACCTGAGGCAGCCATTTTGTAGTTGGCTCCACCTCCTGTAGCAGCCATTTTGTAGTTGGCTCTGCCTCCTGTGGCAGCCATTTTGTGGCTGGCTCCAACAGCTGCAGCAGCCATTTTGTGGTTGCTCCCACCGCTCTGCATCAGAATTCCAAAGGAACCTGCAGGCTCAAAAAGGTTGGGGACCCCTGTGTGGTGGAGCCCCAGAAGAAGGTTCCACACTTAGCTGAGCGGGGGGGGGGGGGGGGGGGGGAGAAGCCTATATCAATGATAGGGTTGCCAGCCTCCAGGCGGGGCCTGGGGATCTCCAGCTTTTACAACTGATCTCCAGCTGAGAGAGATCAGCTCCCCTGGAGAAAATGGCTGCTTTGAAGGGTGGACTCTATGGTATTGTACCCTGCTGAGGCCCCTCCCCTCCCCAAACTCTGCCCTCTCCTGGATCCACCCCCAGAGTCTCCCAGTATTTTCCAACCCAGACATGGCAACCCTAATCAACGAGGGTATCTTATCCACACACCCCACAGACACACTTCTCCAGGCCAAGTTCTCCCTCGGCCATTCCCTTCCACCACTAGATTCCAAAAGTGTGACCAAGTACATTTCTGCTTTCAAACCGTTAATGAATGATTCACTAAGCGGTGGTATCGGCCTTATGAGATGAAGTTAGAAGAAGACAACGATTAATTTGCCATCCACTTAAAGATATAGATTTTCAGACAGTATCACTAGGAAGGGGAATGGTTCCAGAACATCTCTTTCAAACCTTTTGTTTTTAATTAGAGAATATAAAATGGATGCTGTATAAAACCACGAAAGATATTCTTTGCGCTGGTCATTTATATGATGAATTATAAAAGCATGAATATATATACCACGGGGAAACTTTCTTTAAAAACTAGGAAGCAGGTGAGTGAGGTAAATGCAGAACAAAAAGGGTTGGGGTTTTTTAATGCAGCCCCAGACTATAGTCACAGAATCCCAGAATGCCATGGGGTATTCTTAATTTACTCAAGTGCAACGAGATCAGACGCTGGTTCCAGCTGGGCTTGTTTCACTGCTCCATTGCCCTCATTTCACTTGGGAAGGGATTATACCGAAGTGTCATTCGCTTGAAGTAACACCTCCCGTTTTCGCATGTCCCAATAACATTAAGAACATGGTTCTGATGCAGCGTCTTTCATGTAATGCAATGTTTACCTCAGAATCTGGCTCAGGGTAAATTAACTCTTAAATATGTCTGTGCCGCAAAACATTTCCATTCTGTAAAAAGGTGCACAAAAAGCAGTTAATTTTTAACCCCCGCCGCCCATCTCCAACATGGTAAGCGCAAAACTGCAGCAGCACCTTCTGGCTAGACCTAACAGGAACACACAAAGGTCAAATGCCCGCTTCCCCTGGAACTAGCTCTCCTTTACTGTAAATCATTGCAAGGGTGGAGGAATACGGCAGTGCCTGGGCTCACCGATAAATTCAACCTTTGTGGGGCTAGAACATATTTATATGCTGAAGATACCGCAGGCTGAGTTCTTAATCATGTACAGGACAGGGAACTCTGGCTGCTTGCTTGCTGAATCCCATGTGCCAACAACGGGAATCATGCAACACATGAATGATTGGTTTGGCCCCTTCCCCCACCCTGTCTTTCCCCCCCACAGTTAAATCGACTCTGCGTCCATTTTCTGCAACACAGATGAAATATACTGGGTTCAGATGCATAGGGTGATCAGCTCATAGTTTATTAAATGAGTTAAGCCAAAACAAGACAATGCTAGGAGGGCCCAAGCCCTGCTTATAGGCATGCAAAACACTTCTCCACCACCCACACACACTCCCTGTGATAGGCTATTTACCAAACATTACTATTTGATTGGTCTACTCCAGAGTCCTAGTCGGGCATTGCTCTTGTGCTCCAAGTTCAGCCAGTCTCTACGGTGATTCAATCAGGGATGATACAACCAGGGTGATTCAATCAAAGACGATCCCAATACATAACATCCCTCCCCCCTAAATTCAGAGCCACCTAACAAACCAGTAAGCCGGCCTGTAACATTCGCAGTTCGAGCACCAAGGTTCTGACCGTGGGGCCAGGGCTTCAGGAACAGAGTCTGCCAGATCTGTCGGGGGGTTGGTGAATGGTGGTGGCGCAGTCAGGACATCGGGACCCTCTGTAGTCCTTGGCTCTGGCAGTTCAGCGGCTTGGCCCGCCGGTGGTTCACTGTCTGCAGGCGGCTCCCAAGTTGCGGGCTGCTCACTGTCCACCTGGGTGTTCCTCTTGGGCTCTGCATCTCGGTCGCTTGGCAGCTCTTCGTCTCCGTCATCTGGAGCCACTGAGGGTAATCCCGCCTTGGCTGGGAAAAGATGGCTTCGGAGCTGGTCAAAGTGTCTCCGGAGCAGCAGCCCCTCTTCCATGGATACTTTGTACAATAGGGGCCCAGTTACCCTGAGTACCTTCTCGGGGACCCATGCCAGGCCTCTGGAGAAATTCCAGGCGTAGACAGGGTTGCCCAGGGAGAATCCATGGGGAGCTGCTTGACACTCGGTGCCCAGGCCATGTTCCGGAGTGTGGTTGGGGTGCAGCCTGTTGAGGCGGGTTGTCAGGGGCTGACCCATCAGGAGTTCTGCGGGACTACGGCTGGTGGTGTTATTAGGGGTCGCCCGGTGGCCGAAGAGGAAAGCAGTGAGCCGGTGACCCCAATCCCCGTGGATGAGCCTTCTGAGGGACTCCTTCGTAGTCCTCACCATCCGTTCTGCTTGGCCACTGGTTACAGGGTGGAAGGGAGCGGAGCGGATATGCCGGATCGCGTAGAGGCCCATGAATTCTTGGAACTTGGCACCAGAAGAAGTCCACACAGTACGCCATCTTAGACGGTTGAGGCGCAAAATGGCCGGTGGGCACCTTGAGGAGGTCATCGTACAAGGCCTCTTCAAGGGTCATGGGTGCGATGAGGCCCTGGGTGAGTCGCAGCATGGCGATTCCATAGGCACTGATCAGGAGGGCCCTCTTCTTTTCGACGTCGCTGATGCCCTGGTTTCCCAAAATTCTGGGTCAGCGGGGTCAAATTCTGGCAGATGTCCCAGAGCAGCAGCCATGGTCTGCTTAGTGGTGTGGGGTGTGGGGTGCTGGAGGCTCGACGTGCAGTGCAGTGCTGGTTGGAGCTGGTTCACTCAATGGGATCCCATCCTCGTTGCCAGTGAAATATACTGGGTTCAGATGCGTAGAGTGATCAACACATAGTTTATTAAGTGAGATAAGCCAGAACAAGACAACGCTAGCAGGGCCAAAGCCCTGCTTATATGCATGCAAAACGCTTCACCCTACACACACCCACTCCTGGTAATAGGCTATTTACAAAACATTACTACTTGACTGGTTTACTCTAGAGTCCTGGTCGGCTATTATTCTTGTGCTTCAAACTCAGCCAGTCTCTAGGGTGATTCAATCAAGGATTATTCAATCCCAGTACATAACACCAGACAACTGCTCGGGGGCATCTGCCCCCTCACTGTACCCCCTATTCTCACAAAACCAATATAGACCTCAGGAGAAGGCCTCAGCCTCTATGCCCTGTCAGCTATCAGAGGGACTAGTTGGCCACTGTGTGAGACAGGATGCTGGACTAGATGGACCACTACTCTGATCCAGCAGGGCTCTTCTTGTGTTCTTATGAAGGCCTCGGCCTCTCTGCCCTGTTGTTGGCTATCCAGAAGAACTGGTTGGCCACTGCGTGAGGCAGGATGTTAGACTAGATGGACTATTGGTCTGATCCAAAAGGGCTCTTCTTGTGTTCTTATGAAGGCCTTGGCCTCTCTGTCCTGTTGTTGGTCCTCCAGAGGAACTGGTTGGCCATTGTGTGAGACAGAATGCTGGACTACTTGGACCACTACTCTGATCCAGCGGGGCTCTTCTTGTGTTCTTATGAAGGCCTCGGCCTCTCTGCCCTGTTGTTGGCTGTCCAGAGGAACTGGTTGGCCACTGTGTGAGACAGGATGTTAGACTAGATGGACTATTGGTCTGATCCAGCAGGGCTCTTCTTAAGTTCTTATGTTCTCCATTTTCATTCTACCTCACTCCCCTGGCCACAAGCAGCTGGCTGGATACTCCTTATTTGTTAAGATCTTTTAAGGGATGTCAGCTTCCAGGTGGGGCCTAGGCATTACCCAGAATTTCAGCCGATCTCCAGACTACAGGAATCAGTTCCCCTAGATAAAGCAGCAGCTTTGGAGGGTGGAGTATCTGGCATTAGGGCCCCGCTTGAGCTCCCCCCCCTCCCCAAACGCTGACCTCTCTGGGCTCCACCTCCAAATCTCCAGAAATTTCCCAACCTGGAGCTGGCCAGCCTACTGCACATGTAGGCCACAGGCAGTTTACAAAAATGTGTTCAAACATATCCGGAATAACAAGAAGCCATAAAACCGTAAGCACTACCACCACAGCAGTCCATTCTCCTAATAGTACAATCTTGCATGCTCTACTAAAAACAGACAAGGAAGAAGCAGTTTGGAGCACCTACTGAAAAGGCCCTAGAAGGGACCAAAACAGATGCTGTATCTGAGAAGGCACAGACTAGGGCTGTCAAGCTGATGGCATGAAGTCACTTCTCAGAAAACTTGAAAGTGGGATCACATGTCTCTAGGAATTGCCAGAAATGCCACAGTAAAACCACAGAGTTTCCATTGATTCCTAGAGGTTCCACTGATTCCTAGATTCACTTCTTCTTCTTCTTCTTCTTCTTTTAAAAAAACTTCCAAACTTTTATTCTAGATTCACTTCTAATGGCATAGGGATGCCAGCCTCCAGGTGGGACCTGGGGATCCCCCGGAATTACAGCTCATCTCTGGACTACAGAGATCAGTTCCCCTGGAGAAAAATGGCAGCTTTGGAGGGTGGACTCTGCATTGGACCCCACTCAGGTCCCTGTTCTCTCCAGGGTCCATCCCCAAATATCCAGGAGTTTCCCAACCTGGATCTGGCAACCCTATTCCTTCATCCCCCTCCAGTGGCCAAGGGGACCTGGGAACTCTACCCTTAAGGGATGTCACACCATCACTGACACCGCCCCCCCCCCACACACATCTCTCCCTCCCCCCGTTCTCCTACTGGTTCCCAGGCCATCCCTGACAACCCTAGCATGTATAGAAACAGTTGCTGGAACGAATGGATTGCACATGGGCTCTATACAGGGCCTTCAGATGGTTTTAATTTTATTTAAGACATTTCGATGACATTTATACCCCACTTTCCTCTACCTTAAGGAATCCCAAAGCAGCTCACAATCGCCTCCCCTTCCTCTCCCCACAGTAGGCACCTTGTGAGGCAGGTGGGGCTGAGAGTGTTCTGAAAGAACCGTGACTGGCCAAGGTCACCCAGCAGGCTTCCTGTGGAGGAGGAGTGGGGGGAATCAAACCCAGCTCTCCAGATCAGAGTTTGCCACTCTTAACTACCACACGACCCTGGCTCATATTTCTCCCTGCTCACATTCCTCCCTAAATATAGGGACTCAAGGCAGGTAACAACATAAACCATAATTTGTACTATTAATCAGGGGTCCTTTGGGGCCGGAGCGAGGCAGAGCAAAGCTCCGCCAGCTCAGGACTGGCCAGTAGGGCAGCCACGGGCTGAATCATAAGCCTAGAGCCGCTTATGTTGGTCAGGCGGGATATAAATCTAAATAAATAAATAATAATAAATAAATAATAATCAGATTCTCTAATCTGATTCAGCTCTCCGCTGAATTGCTGCCGAAATTCGGTGGCAACTTTAAAAGCCACTGGAGGGGAGGGGTTTTGAGGGAGAGGCTCCAAACTTGCAGGGTAGCTGCTGGGGCCTCTCCTCGAAATGCCCACCAAGTTTCAAGAAGATTGGACCAGGGGGTCCAATTCTACAGGCCCCCAAACAGGTTGCTCCCATTCCCTCCATTGTTCTCTATGGTAGGAAAAAAGTTAACATTTTTTCCCTCCATAGAGAACAATGGAGGGGATGGGACAACCTGTTTGGAGGCCCATAGAATTGGACCCCGTGATGCAATCTTCTTGAAACTTGGTGGGCATTTCGAGGAGAGGCCCCAGCAGCTACCCTGCAAGTTTGGAGCCTCTCCCTCAAACCCCCTTTCCTCCAGCCCCTCATATATCCTATGAGTTTTTGCCATTGATTTCAATAGCCTATAGGATATAATGGGGCTGAAACTGACATTCCCTTTCTGACACACTTCTGGTGATGTCAGGGGACATGGCATATGCTAATGAGTTATGATAATGAGCTCCTGCACCTCTTTTTCTATGAAAGGACCCCTGCTATTAATATTAATACCATATATTAAAAGCTCAATAATCATGTCTGCATTTCCTACTGTATCCTTTAAAAACCAAGCAGCTCTTTGTGTCTTTCCCTCAGTGCTAAAAACAAAATAGCCTTCCTC
Organism: Lepidodactylus listeri; assembly: GCA_029233225.1. Taxonomy (NCBI): domain Eukaryota; kingdom Metazoa; phylum Chordata; class Lepidosauria; order Squamata; family Gekkonidae; genus Lepidodactylus; species Lepidodactylus listeri. The sequence continues at coordinate 14,637,165 of JARCFY010000017.1, read as the reverse complement.
ACATCCTTGGGAAGGCTGTTCTATAAAATGGGAGCTGCAACTACAAGAAAATGTGAACAAGCATAGCCCCACCCCACCCCTACCTGCAGGTATGTGAGTCCCAGACCACTGAGGGCTTGAAAACTCAACACCAGCACTTTCAACTGAGCCTGGAAATAAAGCTGGCAGCCAATGCAATCACTCTGGAATGGGCACAAATATTCATTAGAAGATAAGCTGCTCTGTTCTGAAGTGTCCAAGCAGTCTCAAAGGGCAGCACCAGAAAGAGCACATTGCAGTAATCTAGCCTCGAGGTGAATGCAGCATGGATCCAGGATCCTTTTCTGCCTAGGACAGCAAATCTTTTCACATGGCAAAGAGAGGAGCCAGATGCCACAGCCCCATGCCTTGGCGAGGTGCTGAGCAACAGCAGTTGGGTGTTCACCTTATAGTCCTCCCCCCAGCAGGAACACGCATGGTGGGACCCATTGGAACTAGAGATGATGACATGGAATGTTTCAAATTTCAGCCCCAAAATAAACTGAGCGGTCTTATTAACCTTAACTCAGGAAACACATTCAGGTTATCCAAAAGCCATTCCCCCCCTCTTTTCTGATTTTTTTTCAACCAGAAGGCTGGACCAGAACCAATGGATAGAAATTAAATCAAGGAGTTTCCCACTAAACGTTAGGAAGAACTTCCTGGAAGTTGGAGCAGCTCCTCAGTGGAACAGGCTTCCTCAGGAGGTGGTGGTATAAAATACTGAGTTATAGGCATAGTGATTCAGCTCAGATATTTATTAGTAAGAACATCACGAACTAAGACACAATTCTGGCCGAAAAGGGCCAACTTTATACAACTCCTGAACTCCACCTCCCGGTCCCATTGGTGGGTTTAAACTTCCTGCCAAAGTTCCTATTGGTGCCCTGTCATAAGTTCAGAATCCTTGGCTCCTATTGTTCCCCGAAGCCAAGGTCGGGTTGAGTCTCGCTGGCGCCTGTGGAGGTCAGCGGACATAACAGGTGGGCTCTCCTTCTTGGGAGGTTTTCAAGCAGAGGCTAGATGGCTACCTGACAGCACTGCTGATTCTGTGAACTTCGTCAGATCATGAGATGGGAGGGCAGGAAGGGTTGCTTCAGTGCTTAGTTCTCGTGGCCCTTTCTGGCCCAGGCCAGGGTAATGCCGATCGCCACTTGCGGGTCAGGAAGGACTGTTTCTCCACACCAGATTGGCCCAGGGATCCTGGAGGGTTTTTTCTTCCTCTGGAGGAGTGGGGAGAGGAGGCCATTATGAATTTCCTGCATTGTGCAGGGGGTTGGACTAGATTACCCTTGAGGTCCAGCTCTCTGTTTCTGTGTTTATCCCAGGGTCCTTCTGAGGAACAGGAGAGAACACAGTCCAGATAGAATCCATACCCCCCCTCCGTGCTGCCTAGTTTTTTGACAACAAAAAGACCCACTCAGGTCAATCCTGTCTTAAAGAATCTGATTATTTGGGGGTAGGGTTGCTAGCCCCCAGGTGGGCCCTGGGGATCCCCCGATTTTACAGCTGATTTCCAGCTGACAGAGATCAGCTCCCCTGGAGAAAATGGCTGCTTTGATGGGTGGACTCCTATGGCACTGTACCGTGCTGAGGCTTCTCTCCTCCCCAAACCCCGCCCTCTCCTGGATCCGCCCCCAAAGTCTCCAGGTATTTTCCTACCCAGACTTGGCAACCCTGTTTGGGGGTGGGGGGAGTTATCTTTCACTTTTGGTTCCATATTTAGGCACACAGCTCCCCCATCCCCCAATACACACACTGGTTTCCAACTGGGCATTCAAATTGTGCTTTTCTTTCCTGGGCGGGCAAAATCCATGCCCTTCCTCTCCTTGCTTATGTTATTCATTCAGATTCAGCAGCTTTATAGTATTAGTTACTTTACCACTTGAATGAAACAAGCCTCACCTTACAGAGACTTTCTAGAACACCCACTAAATAGCTAATGACTACTGAGGTGGGAAGGGGACCGTGAGGGGAGCCCTGCCAAAGGAACAAAGCTCCGCACATCCTTTTTGCAGTCGGCCAGTTCGTTCCAGGCCCAGGGCCAGGCGTTGCCGGCAGCCAGAAGCTTGTCGTTTCAATCCTGGACAGCCCACGACGGGGGCAAGTCAGCCCATCTGCTCTTCTATAGGGTGAGTGCTACGCAGGAGTAAACAGTTGTTACGACCTGCCCAGGCATGGGCAAGCTTTGAAAGATCAGCCCTCCAAAGGTTCCGTTGTGGTCAAGTAGGTAAAAATATAAATCAGATTGTCAAGTCAAGCACCGTAACAGGGAATGCGTGAGCAATGTGAAGGGCATTGATAGAGACTCGACAGAAATGTTGCATCAGGTTGTAATAATCCACACACTCCGCTGGATAGCAAAAAGCGATGAAAAGGAAATGGGGCCAGAAACCAGCAGTTTAAAAGAGACGGACAGGATGTCAGAGGATCCAGTAGCGGCTTTTGGAAAAGCACGTCAGAAAGAGACCGGCTTCAAATGAGCTAGATGTTATGGCAGACACAGGCCTGTTTCTGATTCCAGTAAGATTCAGCGAAACTCGTTGTGTGATGTGATTTCCCCAAAATCATTATCTGCTGCTTCCAGGGTAAGGAAATTCATACAATGCTATGATGTAGCAGCCACCTGAGAAGAGATAGGGCACTGATCCCTTATTGTGCACGCTTGTCGATATTATAGATTCAGGTGGGTAGCTGTGTTGGTCTGAAGCAATAGAACATGCACACAAAAGCTTCTACCCAGAATTAAACTTTGTTGGTCTTGAAGCTGCCACTGGACTCAAACTTTGTTCTGTCAATATTATAGTGAGGCTAAGTGACGGCAAGCTAAGGTCACAAGTTAGGATCTCAAGCCAAAAAAGAAACATAATGAAGATTGTAATGTAGTAGGTTCTGTGTAGCAACCAGCCTGCCGTGTGCTCCCAGGTAATGGCGCCCGCCGCATGGCCAGAGCACATGGTCAGGCAGAGAGGGGAGCTTGAATCTGGAGGAACAATAGACGTCCGGATTCAAAGCCTCCACCAATGTGGGACCTAGGTTCTCCCTGGGGAGCCAATGCGGTCAAAGGCTCCTCCCAAGGAACCTATGACAAACATGTGCATATGTTAAGCCCCTATCAGGTCTTTTTGGTGCGGCCGGAGGTGTGGCTCCAGCCAGCATATAATGAGGGCCCTGGAGCCCTGGAAGCATGCTTGATCTGACCACCTACTGGACATGCTGAATCACTCAATAAAGGCTTCATGATTTCACCATTCCTGGTCTCCCGAGTCCAGTACTCTTCAAAGATCATGCATCTATGCCAGTAAAATGAAAACTGAAGGCTTGCAAAGCCCCAATTTGCCTAGGGACCATGTGGGGGAGTGAGAGGAGTTTTAACTCTTTACCCTCCACTTACATTCACTGATCAAGATTTGCTCCCACACACTACTATGGGCATTTAGAGGGACGAAAAGATGAGCCCTTTGAAAACACGATCTTCATCTTGTCTTTTCTGCCCTCAGCTTATCGTTATAGAGAGGATTCCCAAGTCAGCTCACTCATTATGATTAGTTAGGACTACATCAGGGTTTTTCCTTTGTGGCTTTATATTGAGGGCTAGATAAGCTTATGACCAAGCCTCAGCTCTGCCAGCAACAGTGCCCTGTGGTGCAGCAAACAGAGTGTCAAGCAAGTATCTGTGAGATCCAGGTTTGAATCCTTACTGTGTCATGGAAACTCGCTGGCCACACACTCTTGGCCTAAGGGTTGTTATGGGGACAAAATCGAGGAAAGGGGAATAATATAAGTCACTTTAGGTTCCCCTTTGGGAGAAAGGCAGGGTATAGATGAAGTCAATAAATAAATAATGGTCACAGCCACAGCAACAAACCTTCTGGCCGAAAGTGAGTTTAGTGCTCTGACCTGGATGGCCCAGGCAAGCCCGATCTTGTCATATCTCAGAACCTAAGCAGGGTCGACTCTGGCAAGTACTTGACTGGGAGACCTCCTTGGGATACCAGCAGTTGGGAGGCAGGGGCAGGCTTTATTCGGCCACCTCTCCAAATATTCGCCAGGCCCCCAGTAGGGGTCAGTCGCCAGAGGTTGCCATGACATCCAGGTACACACACTCACACACATTTTTAAAAATACAAAAAGTGAATTCAGCAACTATGTGAGTTGAGCAACAGGGCTAGAAAATCATTACCCCAGACTTTTCTTCTCATTGATGGATAACTGCAGAGTTACAAACAAAAATGTCAGTTAAAAGACAGAGTCAAAAAGGTAAAAAGGCAGTGAGAGAGGGGCTGAGGTGTACCCAATGTATCAAAAAGCCCATCATGGGGATAACTATCCCCAATGCCACATGATTTTGTTTGTTTATTTCCTTCGATTTTTAGCCTGCTGTCCCCTGCTGCTGCAAGGCTCAGGGGGGCTCACAACATAATACATATAACAATCAAAAATTGGTCCAAATTAATTAAAAGCCATCTCTCTGAAGCCATCGATGAAATCGCCCCCCCCCAGTGTCCTTTACATTTCCAGTCTAAATTATCCCTTTGGTATACAATGGAACTCAGGGGGATGAAACGGGAATTTAGACAACTACCGCAAGTTTGGCGGTGCACTCATGATGAAGCTGCAAGAACATCTTATCGGACATTTATGAAATTTTTTACGGCCTCCATCACATCCACTAGCTCCCACCCAGCACAATTGTTCAGGGTAATTGTATTTTTAACTTCTCTCACTAAGAGAACCCAAAATGTTAGGAATTCAGCCATCGCCTGTGAGCAGTGTTCCCTCTAAGCTGACTTAGTGTGAGCTAGCTCACAGTTTTTTAGCCTCTGGCTCACACATTTTTGTCTCAGCTCAGGAAGGAGGGCTCCAGAGCAAACTAATTTATGCAGCAGCCAAATCGCTCACTCACAACTTTAATGCCGGCAGCTCACAAAGTAGAATTTTTGCTCACGAGACTCCACAGCTTAGAGGGAGCATTGCCTGCGAGGCCTTTGCCTGTGGGGTTTGTATAGACACATTTTTAGAAAACTGATCAGGCATTGTTAATGGTACCATTATGAAGTGTTCACATTTCCAAATCACTATAAAAATGTAAAGATGCTATAAAATGCAATGGTCTTGCATCTTTTTTTTTTTTTAATTCAAGATCCAAAGTACTCAGCAGAGTACTACAAATGACCACAGGTCAAAACCCTCAGGGTGCGTTCAGACACGCCATTTGATCCAGCTTCGACACACTTCGAAAACAGATCAAATGTGCGTGTTCAGACAGTGGCAGCTGCCTCCCGTCCTCAGCCGTTGCTTACCGGAGCAAATACCGGAGCAAAGCATAGTATTTTGATACCAGGTCCTTAGGTGCTGTTTTCTTTGCTCTCCTGGTTGAAAGTGCATTTTCCCCTGTGTGATCACTCATCTGTGGTCGAGCCACTTTCGAGTCCTCAACCCCCCCCCCCCAGCCGTGGAAGCCTCTGACTTTCACTTTTCGCCCACCATTTTTTGTGTGTGTTGGCAATATGCACATAAGTGCTGTTCTGCCCACGCATCTATTAAAAAATAATTAAATGGCAACTAGTTTTGAGTTTGGGATCCCAAGGAGGCCAGTTTCGGGCAAAAAATTTAAAGGGACGTGTTCTGTCAGGGCGGTGAAATCACGGTGCTTGTGGAACTGTGGCAGGATTTGCTTTACTGCTTTTGCGCACGTGCAAGGTTTTATTTTTTCAGATCTCTAGGTAAGCACCTATGCGCATGCGCAAAGTTGGGGGGGGAGGGGAAACGGCATACACTTCCGTGTGATCGCAATTGTCCGGAGTAAAAAAAAAAAAAGCCGCATCGAAGCAGGGCGATTTGAGCCAGCTCCAGCACGCCATCTGAACGCACCCAATGTGTTGAAAAGAAGGATCCAAAACGTCTGTCTGCTCATGGGTTCGTGACCAAGTTGGAGGGGGTGCCAGTGATGGAAAGCGTCATCAAGTCACAGATGACTTATGGCGACCCTGTAAGGTCTTCAAGGCAAGAGATGTTCACAGATGGGTTGTCACTGTGTAGCAACCTTGGACTTCCTTGGTGGCCTCCCATCCAAATACTAACCCAGGCCGAACCTGCTTGGCTTCTGAAATCTGATGAGGTCAGGCTGGCCTGGGCCACCCAGTTCAGGATATATTTTTTTACTCCTGGAGAATTACTTGACCTTTGAAGGTACCTTGAGTGCAGGGGAACTCACAGGACACCCCCCCCCCCCATCTGGATGGGTGGCTTCCGAGGGAATTCCAAAGGTTTCCTCCAAAGGAACTTCATGACACAGCAAAGGAAAGGATGCGTGCAAAATACCTCATTGTTATCACATTTATGCTATGGAGTGTTAAGATCTGATAGCTTGGCACAGCACCGGGGAAGATCCTCAGTTTTGCAAATTATTAAAAGAAGAATTATGTCACTCCTGCAAATAGGGGAGCGCAGCTCTGCGGTTGCAAAGATAGCACAAATGAAGCAAGGGATTTGCAGGGAAGAACTAGCAGATTGGAAAAGGCATTTAACTCTTCCCCTAACCGTAGATTCTCCCATGCAACCCCTCCCCCCGAATAATCCCCTCCAGGGCATATTAAAAGCCCAGCTGGGGGAGGGAATGGGCTACTGTCACGGGGGAGCAGCAGCAGGTGTAAGAAGAAAACGGTGGGCATCAGGCACCCCCTGCTGAATCTCCTGTACAGTAACTCCCCTCCCCTCCCTGTTATTAGGCTGGAAATAAGTTAAGGAAAGGCTAGAAGGCTGTAAGGACCCCTGTGTACACATGAAATTCCCTTCTACTGAATCAGACCCTTGGTCCATCAGAGTCAGTATTGTCTACTCAGACTGGCAGCGGCTCTCCAGCAGCTCTTTCCCATCACCTACTGCCAGATCCTTTAACTGAAGATGCCGTGGATTGACCTTGAGTCCTGCTGCATGTCAAGCAGATGCTCTAGCACTGAGCTACGGCCCCTCCCCTGTAGGGCTGGGAGGCCGTGATTTCCTGCGCACTCTGCACTGCAATTCCTGCTGGCTCTCTGAAGAGACCAGGGCCTGTTGTGCAGGGGTGTTTCACCATGAAAGTCCATCAGGTTTTCTTTTTCATTCTGCATTGTTTTTCCTTCTTTCAGTGCTCAGTTCGCTTTCCATTCTCTGTTTCTTTGGGTTTTCTGAGAGTGCTTTTGTGCTGGTTTTTCCCTCACTTCACTTCCAAGCCAAAGGTAATTCGAAAGCATACAGATTCCCTCAGATTTCCCCCCCTTTCCCGCCACTCATAGGCCACTCCCACACCCGTTGTTCCGCCCACTCTGTACTTTCCGCCATTCATCAGTATGTCCCTTGTTGTTTTACATTTAATTTTCTTTTTACCAGTGGCATGAGTCTAACGCTAGTCGCAGATTGCTGTAAAAAAATGACTCCAGGCTGGGCTGCCCTCTCCTGCTGTCCAGTTTACACCAGGCGGCCGGAGAAGGCAGTGCAGAGCTCAGCCAGGGGAGAGCCATCAGCTTCCCACAGGCACAGCAATCCCGGTTGGGCTGCATGTACAGCTAACTGCAGAGAATCTGAGCAGTCAAGCCTTTGTGGTTGTAGCTACAGAATAAATACACTGGCGATAAAGGAGTGGTGTGTATATGGCAGGCCTCAAATCCAGAGTTCAGCTTAAAGGCTTGACTGCTTGGATTCTCTGCAGTAACCCTATGTGCATAACAGGTCCAGGTTACACCGGAGGGGGCGCTTTCACACATGCTAAATAATGCCATTTCAATCCACTTCAGTGACCGCTTGCAAGTGGATTTTGCTATTTCCAGGGGTCATTTCGTAAAAAAAGAGGCGCAGGAGCTCATTAGCGTAACTCATTAGCATAACTTATTTGTATATGCTACACCACCTGATGTCACCAGAAGTATGTCAGAAGGCAAGAAAGAAAGGAGAGAGAGAGAGAGAAAGAGAGAGAGAGAGAGAGAAAGAAAGAAAGAAAGAAAGAAAGAAAGAAAGAAAGAAAGAAAGAAAGAAAGAAAGACAGACAGACAGAAAGAAAGAAAGAAAGAAAGCTAGCTAGCCGGCAGAGAGGGCACAGCTACTAATCCAAGCCTCCAAAATACCACTATTCTGGGAGGATCGCTTCAGTGGTGGCTGAAGCCTTCAGAAGGCTGGTCGGAGGAACAAGGACCTTCCCAGGGGATGGGGTCATTTTGCTGCAGCCATGACACAAGCAGGCATTCCCCTGTGGGGGGGGGGGGGCTGGCACCAACTCCCGGAGCTGAGCTCCCCCATGCTCCTGCTTGAAATGACCCCTGGCTATTTCACATAGTCAAATCCAGTTGCAAAGTTCATTGAAAGTGGATTGAAAGCGCATTATTTAGTGTGTGTGTCAAGGTCAGCATGGTGGGCACAAGATTTTTATGTATGTGTAGATTTTCTTTAAAGGGAGACCTTGAAATATATACTCATATAGATTCATAACAATAGTTACAAAATCCTGACTTCTCCACATGGGCACTTTCTCCACTACAGATTCCACCATCCTTAAGCAGCACCTTACCTGTGGGTCAGGATACCTACAGTCCTTATTACACACCCCTGAATTCCAAGGAGCTGAATCAGCTGTGCTTGTGATCAATGTTATTGGAATGGCTGATAGATCTAATCTCACCAGCACAGAAAAGCTGTCTGCCCCCCATTCCCTGAGAGTCATCCATCACCAAAGTCGTCGTGTCTGCAGCCCAAAATGGATTGGAACATTCTGGTGAGTTTCGTGATCTTCCCATCTCTCTAGAACTGCTCTTTTACCACCTGCCCTCAGAGGGAAAGTTTGATGCTAACAGATAAACATCCGCAGTGCCAGGAGGATGGATGTCTTAAATACTTCGGCTGAACCGCAGAACAACTCATCTGTCACTGCAAACAATGGCTCAATCGTAGAATGGACACGGAACATCAGTGTGTGGCACTTCTCAGAAGGAGCTGAATGACCCACACAAAGATATAGCCTGCATCTCTTCTCTCCTCAAGTGTACACTAAGACACACAAGCCGTAAAATGACAAATAGCTCAGAGGCAGAGCTCCTGCTTTGCATGCAGAAGGTCCCAGGTTCAGTCCACAGCATTCCCTATACAAAGGATCATATAGAAGGTGATGTGAAAGAGCTTGACCTGAGAGCATGGAGTCAGAGTTATCAATGTTGACCATTGATAGACCATCAACTTGACTCTGCAGAAGACAATTTCATTAAAGGACGGGGTATGGCTCAGCAGCAAACAGGCCCATAGCTACGGTGGGGCATTTTGGGGCTCTGCCCCCTCATATGTGAAGCAAGCCCCCACAACAGCTGCTGCCCCTCTCCCCCCTCCCCTCCTGTGGCATTAAAAGGGCCCTCCAGCTGATTGGTGGGAGCACATGGCCCACTGACCAGCTGGAGGGTCCTTTAAATCTCGCAGCCGCCCCTCTCCCTCTCGTCGTCCAAGATTTAAAGGGCCCTGCAGCTGCGCAGCAGGCCCTTTAAATCTTGCGGGAGGTGAGGGAGAGGGGTGGCTGCCAGCCGCATGCCTTCCCTGAACTCCAAACAGTGATTTCACCACTTGGAGATCAGGCACGGGCAGCCCCTGCTATACAAACTGCATTTAAAGGGCTGCACCTCTCCCTCCCCCTCCCCTGCTGCCCCACAAAATCCCCCCATGCCCCACCAACCCAAAATTTCTGGCTACAGGGCTGGCACCAAAGCATCTGTTTCGCGTCGCCAGTTAAAAGGAACCAGTGGTTCATGATGTGAAAGGCCTGAGACCTTCAAGAGCCACTTAGAGTAGACAAGACTGAACTTGCTGGACTGTCTGATTCAGCTTCGTGTGCTTCACGAGGTGCAAATGAGTCCTGCCAATCTCACAGCTGCTTTTAGAATGGGGGGGATGCTCTTGAGCCAGCAGAGTTCACATTTTTTCCCCTTTCTGGATGAGTTCTGAAATAATTTCAGTTGTTTACATGATATCCATTTGGAAAACGACATACTTTTCATAAGACAAAATGGAGGACAGGGTCTGTCTGAAGATTTATATTCTAAAACAAGACAGAGGTTAGGGTTGGGGGGCAGGGGACGAAGAAGGAAAAGAGCAAGGATGATAGGCTGAAATAAAGAAGTCAACTAGATCCAGAGTGGCCCATATTGGTCAGATGCCCTCTGTTGCGTGGTGGAAAGTGCTGTCAAGTCACAGCTGACTTATGGCAACCCATTGGGGTTTTCAAAGCAAGAGATGTTCAGAGGTGGTTTGCCAATCCATCCCTTCATACCATACCCCTGGGATTCCTTGGAGGTCTCCCATCCAAATACTTGCCATGGCTGACCCTGCTTAGCTTCGGAGATCTGATTAGGGGTGTTCAAAAAAACAACAACAACCCGTTATTTTTCAGGTTCGGGTATACTAAACCCGAAAAATATTGGTATTTCCTGATATTCTTGAATCCCTATATCGCTATGGTTTTTGGATTCAGTAAATATTTGGGACTGCCAATTTTTTTGGCTCTTATTATACCCTATAGGTTCCCATAGGCTATAATGGAGAATTGATCTAGGGGTTCTGGGGCTCTGGAAAGGCTTTTTTTTTTAGGTAGAGGCACCAAATTTGCAGCATAGCTGCTGGTGCCCTTCTCCTCAAACCTCCCCCCCCCCCCCAGTTTCAAAAAGATTGAACCAGGGAGTCCAATTCTATGGATCCCAGAAGAAGGTGCCCGCATCCTCCATTGTTTCCAACAGAGGAGTAAAAGGCATTTAAAAGGATCACGGTCCCTTTAAATGCCTTCTCCAAGCTGAGGGTTCACTCTGAAGGCATTTAAAAGGACTAAGAGCCCTTTAAGTGCCCTTTAACTGTGGCTATCTGGCGGTCCCAAAAATCCCAAATATTTTTAGGATTTTTCGGATCAGCCATTTTTGGATAGCCAAATGATTAGCCCACTTGGTAACCAGCTGAAAAAATACCTGGAAAATACTGATACCGTATTTATGGGCCATTCAACAACCTATGCATTAGGATTTTAGAGGTCTGGAACCACCGGAAAGAAACAGAAGTAGCGCAGGAGTATTCACATGACACATCCAGTGGTAGAGGAATTACATAAATAGGATCCTACTTACAATAAGCTATACACAGCAGTATAGGCCATAGTCCTTAATAATTTATCCAAGCAAGTTTATAAAACCATTTTGTGCAGTCCAACCCTATTGCCTGCATAGAAAAGTCCTCTTAAGTTGTTCAATTTTGCATAGTTTGCGGCAGGGGTCATTTCATAGAAAAAGAGGTGCAGGAGCTCATTAGCATAACTCATTTGCATAACTCATTTGCATATACCGCACCCCCTAACATGCCGGAAGTGTGTCAGAAGGCAACACCCACCCCTCAGGCTCCACAGGTGAGTGAAACTGACCTGCTCTTCCTCCCTTCCCTTCCCCATCCAATACTTTGTGCAATAAAAATAAGCGTAAAGAACACACCCTCATTCTCTTCCTGCTCCCTTGAAACCACGAGGTTTCAAGTAGACTTGAGATACCCAGGACATGTGCACCACCCATCCCTTCCCCTTTCCCTCCCCACAACAAGACACCCTGTGAGGTAGGTGGGGCTGAGAGAGGTCTTTTGAGAACTGCTCATGAGAGAACAGCTCTGAGAGAACTTGTGACTGGCCCAAGGTCACACCAGCAGCTGCATGTAGAGGAGTGGGGAATCAAACCCGGTTCTCCCAGATCAGAGTCCAACTCCTGACCACTACACCAAACTGATGGGGTGGAAGCTGCTGAAGGGTTGGTGAAATTTCTCCAGTACTTATGTGCCATGTGCCCAGATAAAAAATGGTATACTTAGAAAGTTTATATGCCACCTTGAGCAAGTCTCTGGAAAAGCAGCACACAGTCATAAAAGGAACAATGATAAAATTATCAATATTAAAACAAAACATTAAATACAATAAAGACCCTAGCAGAGCTTTCCCCGGGGCGCTGCGCCTCTGCACTGCTTGGGGAAGCCGAGGAGGGGGCGGGGCTTGGTCATGTGCCCGCCCCCTGGGCTCCTCACTCCCGGAGCTGCGCTCCTGTGCGCTCCCGCTCCAACGGACCCCTGGTTTGCGGAAAGCCAGAAGAGGGGGAGTTTTCCTGACCTCCTTGGGCAGGCCATTCCACAAGGCACGAGCCACAATGGAGAATCGGTGCAAATGCTAGGTACACCCAAGGAGTACAAAAGCACTGTGTTTCATTTGGACAGAAGGCCTAACTAGTGAGACCCTCTGTCTAGTGAAAGCCAGAGCCGATTCAAGCTCTTTTGCCCTCACAGGTGAGGTATAACGATCCCTTTTTTGGCCCATGCCACTGCCAGCTGTCCAGGAGGTCCCACCCTGGGCTGCTGAGGGCAGGGAGCAAGCTGAGCTCCTGTGGAGCATCAGCAGCCTCCCCATTGTGCTGCCCCAAATGGTCAGTGATAGCAAAGCACGTGTTGCTATTGGCTGAGCAGGTAGATCATGGATAATTTTAGATGGCGGGCAGGCAGGCAGGAGCAGGGGCTGAATCGGGGCTGGCATCAGCCTACCCTGAAGTGGGGCAGCTGCCAGGGCTTCTGGGAGGGCTCATGGCCACCAACCTCTCCTCTTACTCACTTTCTAATGCTCTACCACCTGTGCTCCCAGCTGCACATACTTCCCGGGGCAGGGGGCTGTGGGCATGGGAGGTCTCACAGGCAAGCAGTGGAAGGAGACACAGGCATTGAGGATGTGTGAGTAGGAATGAGGTTATGAGCAAGACCTGGTGGTGGGCGTAGAAGGGGAGGGGGGCCCTGGAAACTCTTTGCCCAGGTCTGGCCCAGATCTGGAACTGGCTCTGTGCTGAACCATTCTCCTGCCCATGTCTTTCCCTCATCTTCTCCTCTCCTGGCTAGGCTGCAGAAACCGGAGAAAAACAGATGGGGGGATAAAACACAGGCAGATGAAGCGTTCAGCCTCCCCACCAGCAGCAGCCATTTCTCCACTTCGAATGCCCCTCCGCTGGAAACCCCTTTATTACAACCCTGGGAAAGGACGAGTGAACTTTCCCCCACAGCAGGAACGAAGGCAGTGGCCAGTGAGACCTACAGAGGACAGCCCAAGGGTGTGGAGCCCCTTCGTTTTGCCGGGCGGTCCCCCTACGGAGCAAACACTCGCTGAACCTGACGCTCCACAATCGGCTTAGTTGAGCTTAGCTTCGTTTCTCCTAATCATGACGTGAAGCAGACACCGGACATCTGCTCCATCCCTTGTTTGGGTGCTCGACAGCTTTGCCCGTCTAATCATGATGCCTCCGCTTGAATGTCCTTTTGGCTGCCGTCCTGCCCTCTGACAAAAACTGCCTGGGATGGAGAGGATGTGCCTGTGACCTTGCGCCCACAGTGCAGCACGGCCCAAGCACCAGGAGAGGGATTAGTCTAGCGCCGAGCCTTTTGTGACCTACAAATGGGCCCTCCAGTCAGTCTAATGCTTTGCTAGGAAGAAAAGGGCCAGCTAAATTGGCTTGGCAAGTGACAGAACTTTTGCTTCTTACTCGGTTTCTCCTTTCCTACATATATAGAAAGCTGGAGAAGGGCTGCTGGAAGTATCCCCTAGTGGTACTGGTAATCAGGCCCGTAGCCAGGATTTTGTGGCTTGTGGGGCAAATATTTTTTCTGGTGGGGCTGGTGAGGCTGCCATTATTTTTTATGTCAGCTCCAGTCTGCCCCCAAGCCCGACTGCCGGCAGCTACTCATCTCCCTCCCTTCCTTCGAGATTTAAAAGGCCCTTCAGCTGATCGAGGGGGAGCACGTGGCCCGTCGATCAGCTGCAGGGCCCTTTAAATCTTGTAGGAGGGAGGGAGAGGGGCGTGCACCATCTCCTACTTCTTCTCAAAAGCATTTAAATGATCCCTTTTGTCAGAATCTGCAGATTCTAACAAGGGTTCTGGGAATTAATGCTATGTATTGTAACATGACTTTGCTATGCTATGTAAGCCTGTCCCTTTATGAACTAGTTACTCATATCTAATGCTTATTAGTTTGACCCATGTGAACGTATGCTATGTGACCCTGAGTTTATGGCTCTGACCAGGCCTGGTCTATGTAACTGTTTGCCTGGGAGAGTGGCGACTTCAAAGCCTGGGAACAATGGGCCTCTCACCCTCCTGCCTCCGCATTCCTTTCATCCCTGATGGGAGGACAGGGACCAGTTCTTATCAACGTGCGAAAGCCTTGAGGAAGGCATTTGTTATGTGAAGATGGTTACATCTGAGGAGTCTGGTTTGGGAAGGGAAATTTACTGCTTCACACCTCACCCTCTTTCCTGTGGGAAGCAAACGGCCAGGGAACCTTTTGCCCGCGGTTTTCCCCCCCTGTTGATTGGTTACCTATGGGCAATTTGAATTGTTCGGGAGGGTATATTAGACCTGCTTCCATTGTATACGTTATCTCTGACAATAATCCGAGAACCTGTACCAATGTAGAACCTGGAAATAAAGAACTGTGTTTCATCAACAAAGATCTGATCCTTGCCTACTTGGAGCAGAAGCCTCACAGATTGTCAGAGATCTGTGACTGGGACTTGGCCGTTCCTGACCATGTCGGACGACGGTAGTCTTCCCATCCCTACAACCGAAGATCAACCGGTGACCCCGGCGGACCAGGGTGCCGGTGGTGGAGGCGGCGGCGGAGAGCCCGAAATGCCAGCGACTACGGCTCAGGGGGCTTACTACATCCCACGACCACCTCCTCATCAGAGCGTGACCCTGAGGTACTCATGGAGCAATTTCGGTCGCGGGACCGTAGACTCGTGGGTGCACGATAGGAAGGGGGCGCGGGTCTCAATCCAAGGAGATCGCACCGAGTACGGGAAGCTGAGCTTTTTGGGAGATGAGCGAGAGCCGATCTACGGAGGAGACTGGCGTCCCCCGCCCCTGGAAGAGGAGAGAGGTGCACCTTACGGGCCCGATCTCTATGGGGAGGACCAGACCCAGACCCTAGATCGTATGATGGGAGATTTACGGCTGCAACTCACCGCGGAATTGCGAGAACTAGCCCTCGACCTGCAGTACCAGTTCTGCGATGCCCTGACGACTATGCAAGCCGCCCGCCCAGCCCCAGGAGGGGCCGGAGCCCCAGGAGGGGGAGCCCCGCAGCCCTTAGCTCCCCCCGGGGGAGCTCCCGTGGGAGTCGTCCCGCAACAAGTGCCACAGCAGGTCCCGCAGCCCGTCCCCCGCCCGGTTCCCGTACCTGCACCCGCACCCCCCCAGGTGCCAGCAGGGCCGATGATCCACCAGGCCCCCGCCGATCCGTTGTTGGCTACTTTCGATGGGGACCCCGAGAAGCTGCGGTTCTTCCTGATAGAAATCGAGCGGTTCCTAAACACCTGGGGCCATCTCTACCCCACCGAGAGGGACCGGATTGGCTACATCGGGTCCAAGCTGAAGGACACAGCCAGCGACTGGTATGTGAGCCTGCACAATGCCCCCAGGCCTGAATTACGCTCGGTGCACAACTTCATGTGGGCCCTCAGGCAACACTATGAGGACCCCTTGGGAGAAGAGAAGGCTCGGAACCAGTTGCGGAAGCTGACCCAGGGGCGGTCATCAGTGAGGGAGTACACCGACAAGTTCCGGCGCATAGCAGCTAAGATCCGTGGCTGGACCCAGGACCTCTTCATCGAAATATACAGGGAAGGTCTCAACCCCGAGGTGTACAAGACGGTACTGCGAGGGGGAAGACCGGGCTCGTTAGCCACCTGGATGAGAGCGGCCGCAGACGTGGAGGAACGCTTCACCCTCATCAAGATGGGAACTTCAACGACTGCCCAAGCCAAAGCTGCCCAGAAGGCAAAGCCCAAATTGAGCGTCCAAGAGATCCGCATTCCCGGTTCAAACAAGGGCTCTGCATGAGGTGTGGAGAGAGCGGTCACTTCACCTCGGCATGCCCCCGCGGCAGCGGGAAAGTCCCCAAGACCTCCACTCCGGTAGCCGGGAGCACCCCGAGCAAAGGGAAGATCGCGTTCAAGCCCCGGGCGTTACAGCTGGAAGGGGCCGCGAGTGAGCAGGGAGAGCTGGAGCTGACGGAAGCGCAGATGTCGGGAAACTCCAACGGCCTGCAGTGAGCGGCGCAGAACTGCAGGTCCCCATCCGCGACGCGCCATCCCCGGTGAGCATCCCTGGCCCCTTGCTGTATATGGTAGTGACTGTAACAGCACCTGGGACTGGGACCCACGTCCGAGTACGTGCCCTAATTGACTCAGGGTGTGCCCGGGACCTGATTAGCCCCTTAGTAGTAGATGGGCTAGGCCCCAAAGTCACCCCGTTGGGGGAGCCGCTTACGTTTACCCAAATGGATGGGTCGGAAATGAAAGAGGCATGTGTGGCAGAGACTGAGAGACTAATAGTGGGGACTGGGGAACATTGGGAGAGGAGAGCTTTCGTCATCACCCCCAACACCCAGTTCCCCATGGTGTTGGGAAGCCCCTGGTTAAGCTCCCACGACCCCTACATCAAATGGAGCGAGGGGAAAATCTCGTGGGTAGACGAGAAGTGCCATAACCATAAATGGGACTCGGGATGGGGATCGGGTCCCCCGGCACCTCTCCAAGTGGCGGCGCTCACCCTGGCGCCTTCCACCGTTCCCAGGGAATATCGCGACTTAATGGGGGTGTTCAGCGAATCTGAGGTGGATGAACTGCCCCCTCACAGGCTGTCGGACTGCGCCATAGAGCTGATCCCAGGAGAAAAGTTGCCAAAGGGAAAACTCTACTTCATGAGCCCCTCGGAGAGGGAGGAGCTAAGGAAGTTCCTAGACAAGAACTTGGAGCGAGGCTTCATCCGCCCTGCCAAGTCCCCCTTCGCTGCCCCTGTTCTGTTCAGGAAAAAGAAGGACGGGGGGCTACGCTTGTGCACGGACTACAGGGGTTTAAACGCAGTGTCAGCTTCCAACGCCTACCCCCTCCCCCTTATCAAGGACCTGCTAACAGAAGCAGCCAAAGGGAAGGTGTTCACTAAGTTGCATCTTCGAGATGCATACTTCCGGGTGCGCATCAGGGAGGGGGACGAATTCAAGACTGCTTTTAACACACCATTGGGGCAGTTCGAATACCTGGTGATGCCGTTCGGATTAAGTGGCGCGCCGGGGGTCTTTATGAGCTTGATAAATGAAGTTCTACACAAACATTTATTCAAGGGGGTGTTATGTTACTTAGATGATATCTTGATTTATTCTGCTGATAAGAAGGAGCATGTAAAATTGGTCCGAGAAGTGCTGTCTACGCTGTTAAAAAACCAGTTGTATGCTAAGCTGTCGAAATGTGAATTCCATAGAGATTCAGTGGACTTTCTAGGGTACCGCATTTCCCAGAAAGGGTTGGAAATGGACCCCGCCAAGGTAGAGGCGGTAGTGCAATGGGAGGCGCCCCGAACAAGAAAGCAACTGCAGAGTCTTTTAGGATTTTGTAACTTTTACCGCACCTTCCTGAAAGACTTCGCCACGGTCACTCTCCCGCTAACCGAACTCCTCAAAACCAAGGGGAGAGGCCCGGAAGCAGGGAGCCCTGGGGAGAGGATAGCCTGGTCTGAGGATTGCCAAAAAGCGTTCGAGACTCTCAAGACCCTGTTTACCTCAGAGCCCATCCTGGCCCACCCCGATGAGACTAAGGAGTCTGTAATTCATGTAGACGCTTCCGATGTAGCCATGGGAGGGGCCATACTACAGAAAGGACTGGATAATAAATTACACCCTCTGGCTTATATATCAAAAAAATTTAACGAGAGAGAGGAATTGGTCGGTATGGGACAAGGAGGCCGCTGCCAT
Organism: Lepidodactylus listeri; assembly: GCA_029233225.1. Taxonomy (NCBI): domain Eukaryota; kingdom Metazoa; phylum Chordata; class Lepidosauria; order Squamata; family Gekkonidae; genus Lepidodactylus; species Lepidodactylus listeri. The sequence continues at coordinate 14,619,333 of JARCFY010000017.1, read as the reverse complement.
ACGACTGGCCCTAACCACCTGGCGGCATTGGCTAGAGGGAGCGCAAACCCCTTTTGAAATTTGGACATCACAAAAACCTAGAGGCTCTGCGCACCCAGAGGTCCCTAAATGCCAAGCAACTCCGATGGGCCGATTTTTTCTCAAAATTTAATTTTGTGCTCAAGCATTTTCCTGGGCGGGCAAATTCATTAGCAGACGCGCTGTCCAGATTGCCCCAACACGAGAGTCAAAAGGAAGAAGTGTTCGACTCCATGTTTTCCCCCCAACAGCTGGGAGGAGCGGTCACTACCCAAAGCCAAAACAAACAGGCAGCAGTAGAGTCGTGGGTGGACAAATGGGGGGGGGGGGACTACTCCCCGGAAGGAGCCGAGGAATTAGGAAGCATAGGGGAATGTTCCCTCCGGGAAAATAAATGCTGGTATCATGGGGACAAGCTCGTGGTACCTCGGGCCAGAAGAAAAGACATATTGCTAACTTGTCATTCATCAAAACTGGCAGGACACTTTGGGTTCTTAAAAACGCTTAACTTAGTTCAAAGACAATTCTGGTGGCCACGCATGCGCAAGGATGTGTCGGACTTTGTTACTGCCTGCCAAACATGTTTAATGTGCAAAAGGAGGGGAGGGAAAGTCCCAGGACTGTTGCATCCTTTGCCCACCCCCTCTCGCCCATGGGAAGCGATAGCTATGGACTTCATCACCAACCTGCCACCCTCGAAAGGGAAAACGGTTATTTGGGTGGTAGTAGACATGTTTTCGAAGCAAGCCCACTTCACTCCGTTCAAGCAGTTACCCACCGCAAAAGGGCTAGCTAAAGCATTTTTCAACCACGTGATCAGATTACACGCTTTCCCCAGGCGTGTGGTATCCGATCGGGGCAGCCAGTTCGTTGCCAACTTCTGGCGGGAGCTTTTGGGTCTGATGGACATTGAGCCCGCCATGAGCTCGGGTTACCACCCCGAGACCGATGGCCAATCCAAACGAACTAATCAAATCCTGGAGCAGTTCCTGAGATGTTACACTAACTACCATCAGGACAATTGGATGGAGTTACTGCCATTTGCAGAATATAGCTATAATAATGCTATTCATTCGTCTACGGGTGTATCCCCTTTCATGGCTGTGGGAGGCTTCGAAGGAAAACCCCTACCCACCATAGAGGAAACGGCAGACACCTCCCCCTCAGACTTTAAACGTTGGTGGGCAGATCTGCACGACTCATGGCTGCTGGTTGCTAAGACTCTGGATAAAGCTAAAGAGGATTACAAGAAGTATGCAGATCGTGGCAGGGCAGAGGGCTGGGACCTGCAGCCAGGGGACTCGGTCTACCTGTCCACGAAAAATATACATGGATTGCAACCCAGCAGAAAACTGGGGTGGAAGTATGTCGGCCCCTATAAAGTGTTGCGAAAGATATCTGATGTGTCTTTTGAACTAGAACTGCCTAAGTCACTGAGTTCTGTGCATCCTGTTTTTCATTTCAGCTTGTTGAAGAAGAATCCTGGGCCGAATGCATGGCATCCAACTCCTCCGACTCCTCCTCCACTGATGAAAGGGGGGGCGTCCCATTTTGAGATTTCTGAAATCCTTGATTCTAAAATGCGTAGGGGCCGCTTGCTGTATCTAGTAAAGTGGGTAGACTTTGGTCCGGAACTGAATGAATGGGTTCGGTCTGAAAATGTTCATGCTCCTAAATTAGTTAAAGCTTTTCATAATAAATTTCCAGATAAGCCGGGGTAGATTGATTTTTCGGGTGGCAGTGTGTCAGAATCTGCAGATTCTAACAAGGGTTCTGGGAATTAATGCTATGTATTGTAACATGACTTTGCTATGCTATGTAAGCCTGTCCCTTTATGAACTAGTTACTCATATCTAATGCTTATTAGTTTGACCCATGTGAACGTATGCTATGTGACCCTGAGTTTATGGCTCTGACCAGGCCTGGTCTATGTAACTGTTTGCCCGGGAGAGTGGCGACTTCAAAGCCTGGGAACAGTGGGCCTCTCACCCTCCTGCCTCTGCATTCCTTTCATCCCTGATGGGGGGACAGGGACCAGTTCTTATCAACGTGCGAAAGCCTTGAGGAAGGCATTTGTTATGTGAAGATGGTTACATCTGAGGGGTCTGGTTTGGGAAGGGAAATTTACTGCTTCACACCTCACCTTCTTTCCTGTGGGAAGCAAACGGCCAGGGAACCTTTTGCCCGCGGTTTTTCCCCCCTGTTGATTGGTTACCTATGGGCAATTCGAATTGTTCGGGAGGGTATATTAGACCTGCTTCCATTGTATACGTTATCTCTGACAATAATCCGAGAACCTGTACCAATGTAGAACCTGGAAATAAAGAACTGTGTTTCATCAACAAAGATCTGATCCTTGCCTACTTGGAGCAGAAGCCTCACACCTTTAAGTGCTTTAAAGAAGAAGCACCCGTGCACACACACACACAGAATTCTTCTCAAAAACTCTTCTTCTCAAAAAAAATCTTGTGGGGCTGGCCCTTTAATGAAGGGGGCAGAGCCCGCAAAAGCACCAGTGTAGCTACAGGCCAGTTGGTAATTGATGATTGACAATGTATGGTAGCACAGATGTGGGCAGGACCAGGAGAGTAGGGCTTATAGGTGAGCCACCCAGAAGACGAAGGGACTGCGATGAAGACTCTCCTGTCATGGGCTTGGAAACCTAAAGCTCTGGGATTTTTGGCTGGACCCCTTTGGTGCTCCCATTTACGGATGCAGCTGGAACAGTATGGGAGCATTATGGTTGGCTTTCATCTTTAAGCCAGGGTGGGATCACTCGTGCTGGGAGGATGCAAAGAACAGAGCCAGTTTGCACCCTTCCTAGAGAGGAAAGGCTACCTTCAACCTAGTAAACCACAAGGGTCTTTGGAGACTTCTGCATACATTTGCCTGTCTAAACAAGACGATCTCTGTCATTCACTTGTTCCATAAATGGCCAGAGTCATGCCATGCTGTGATTTCTCAAGAGCATTTCCTATCTACATTAATACCGAGTCGGTTTGCATTACCAAGCAGGTTCTCTTTGCTGAAGTCCTCTCTAAGATGTTGACAGAGGCCCATTCCAACAATGGTTTTGGGAGAGCTCCCATTTGCTCAGGTGGTGTCCTCGTTGCTCACACATTTGAGGATGTCCAGCTTAATGTGAGCAAGTGTGCATGTGCTGTGGAATGCTTCAGCTTTGCAACCAGTTTGTAGAAGACAGAGAAGCACACTAACATGCACCATGCTGCCGATACAATCATAGTTCCATCTCTACTGACAACAAACTCCGTAATCCAACAAGGGAATTCCACAGTCTGGATAGTGTATATTCTAACAATACCCTGATGGATTGTGAGTGTGTGTGACCTCTGGCAGAAGACTGTTCCACCTCTGACAGGTTCATCCACAGGTTCTGGAAGGAGCATGGAGTGCTTCTTAGAGCCAAGATAAAAATAGACCGCGCTGTCTTCTGTAGGTTGCTTGTTTGGGACGGAGAGCCCTGGGCTCAATGGATCAGCTGGACTGCCTCCAGCGTCACTGCCTGACAGTCGCCTGTAATCCAAAATGGCGGAGGAAGAGGATATTTTGTATATGTCAAATTCTCCACTGTCAAGAATATGCGTATTGAGGCTCAGCACCATCAGGTCTGGTATGTGGCACTACACCAAGACCTAAAAAGAGCACTACTGGCTGAGCATGAATAATCTTTAGAAAGGAAGACATACTAAAGGCTGAACACCAAGCACAGCTGTCAGATAACAACATGCTCTGCACTGGACAGCGTTACATGAAGAAGTCTGTTACATGGAGAAGTCAGGAAGGACAAAAGGAAAATATTGCTTTACACACAGAGTGATTAAAATGTGGAATTCGCTGCCAGAGGATGTAGTGATGGCCACAGGAATAAATCGCTTTAAAACGGGATTAGATAGATTCATGGAGGATCAGTCAGTGGCTACTAGCCATGATGACTGGGGGGAGCCTCCACATTCAGAGGCACTAAGCCTCTGAATCCCAGAGCCAGGAGGCAACATTAGGGGAAGGCCTTGACCTCTGTGCCCTGCTGTTGGCCCTCCAGAGGAACTGGTTGGCCACTATTTGAGACAGGAGGCTGGACTGGATGGACCACTGGTCTGATCCAGCTGGGCTCTTATGTTCTGTGACGGCCTTAGCCTCTATGCCCTGTTGTTGGCCCTTCAGAGGAACTGGTTAGCCACTGTTTGAGACAGGAGGCTGGACTAGGTGGACTATTGGTCTGATCCAGAGGGCTCTTCTTATGTTCTTATGCCACAAGATCTTACCTGTGTTTGAGGAGTTAATATGTCTACTGGCTACCAGATAACAAGAAGAGAATGTGAAGGCCAGTTCTGTGAACTTCATCTCTTCTACTGACACCAATGCGCACATTTGTAATATATGCCAAGACCAAGAGTGGACATGCATCTCATGTGAGAAGCCATAAAAATTAAGGACAATGCCTATGTGCCTTTTATGGAGGGATCATTTTCTAGTAAGTTATTATTAAAATATTTATACCCTGCCTTTCCTCTGGGCTCAAGATGGATATCAATCCATTTATGTTATGTGTTTATTTTAATCATTTATAACCCACCTTTCTCTCCAGTGAGGACCGATGCTCCCTCTAAGCTGTGGAGTTCTGTGGGCAAAAATTCTACTTTGTAAGCTACGGGCATTAAAGTTGTGAGTGAACATGCTCTGCCAACTGCACTGGTTGCCAGTTGAGTCCTGGATTCGCTTCAAGGTGCTGGTTTTGACCTTCAAAGCCTTATATGGCCTGGGACCAACATATCTAAGGGACCGCCTCTTCCCATATACACCTCGAAGAGCATCATGCTCGAAAGATCAACACCTCCTGGTGGTCCCTGGCCCGAAGGACACCCATCTTGCCTCAACCAGGGCCGGGGCTTTCTCTGTCCTGGCCCCCGCCTGGTGGAACATGCTTCCTATTGAGAGCAGGGCCCTGTGGGACCTTCTTCAACTCTGTGGGGCCTGCAAGACGGAGCTGTTCCATCAGACCTTTTGCTGAGGCAGCAGGTGCCTATATATGGCCTCCCTGAGGTTGCTGTCACCCGACTACTGACCACCGACAACTGGCTTTAACTCATTGCACCATAACTTTATAGCCAACTGGTACTGTTTCAAGCTGTACCCATTGTTTTAATTGTTATAATGTTTTATCATGTTTTAATGTTTAATGTTTTAAACTGAAACTGTGTTTATTCTAATGATGTTACCCGCCCTGAGCCCACCCATGGGATGGGCGGGATATAAATGCAAATAATAAATGAATAAATAAACTAACTCAGCTTAGAGGGAACACTGGTGCGGACCCAAAGCAGCTCACATCATTCTCTTCCTCTCTTCTGCTTTATCTTCGCCACAACCTTGTGAGACAGATGAGGCTAAGAACATGTGACTGGCCCAAGGTTACCCAGCCTCAGTTAATTCTCAGTAAAACTGTCCATAAAGTGCAACCACTTGTTGGACGTACTCAGGCTAGGCCTAATACAGACATTCAGTAAAATACTATGAGTAGATATGAAGATACATACAATTCAAATTCAAAAGTTTATTGTTGTGGTCCTTAGACCAGTCATACAAAAAGAAGTACACATTTATAAAATTCCAAAATACATCAAAAAACATAAAAAAGCAATTTAAAATTTAATCTAATATCTAACTTCCACAGCTACCTAATATCTAGCTACCATAAAATTTCCATAACCTGAGTATTGCCATACAGAAACTGTCTACTTGGTAGATACTCTTGGGATTTCTATCAACTAGAAGACTCTGGCTTTTTCAGAAAGGCCTGGGATTTTTTTCAGTCAACAGGGTGATGATCTCATTACGTGCCACCTTGCAGCACAGGCATATGAAAAGCAAGTGCTCTGTCGTCTCCCACCTCCCTTAATGGGCAGATCCAAAGCCTTTCTGAACTTCATCAGGTAATGGTTGGCAAAGGATCAATGAAAGTTCCTCCGCTCCCAAAGCACGCTGTAATTGGTCAGTGCTGAAAACCAGCCTAAAACCCGCCTTGGGTCTGGAGGCTAAGATGCTTCGGGGCAGCACCCCTGCTGTCATGCGGGCATTAGGCCCTGAGCAGCTCCAGCTTGAGGGTCCTTCCATTCATGTTGCAATCCCCAACGGGGAAAAACCTGGGAGACCTCAATACCAGGTCCAAGCCTACTTCTAATAGCTCATGTAGGGAGCAAGTTGGTTAGTATACCACAAAATCCCTCATCCATCTTCAACATGGAGTAAGAGACCAGATTTCCAAACCACCACCACCAGACCCTCAATACCAGACTTCTAGAAATACTGACCTTGCTGGAGAGAATGATCGTCAGCCCATGAGATCGTGGTCATGCCCGTTCCCCAACTGTCAAGTCTAGGCTGATGCTGGTGGGAAGAGCCTGAAGTGAGCAAGACCGTCTGCCTGTCCAGCCAAGTCCTGCTGAGAAGGGCCAGACTTCCTCAGACTGCTCTTTGGAGATGCGACCAATGCTCCCTCTAAGCTGTGGAGTCTTGTGAGCAAAATTTTTACTTTGTGAGCTATTGGCATTAAAGTTGTGGGCGAGCGATTTGGCTCCTGCATAAATTAGTCTGCTCTGGAGCCATCCTTCCTGAGCTAAGACACAAATGTGTGAGCCAGAGGCTAAGAAACTGTGAGCTGGCTCACACTAACTCAGCTTAGAGGGAACACTGGATGCAACCAGGCTTCAGTCCATCTTTCAATTTACTCATCACTTCCTTCTCCCAGGAAGTGAGGTCGGGAAGGATAGGGCTATTGTAACTCTATTAATATAGGATTATTTTCATGTTCTTGTCTGTTGCACACTGAGGACTGTACTAAACAAAGGTGCTGGGAGACTCGCAAATGGATTTCCGCAGTATTGTTGGTTCAATAGAGTCTCACAGGGCCCCGGAAGGGGGAAAGAGGATCAACCCTTCCAAACCAGCTGGTTCACCAGTCTAAACCAATCCCACCACAACTCTCCTCCACACACGCACTGTTACTAACTCTGGGAGCAGGAAGCAAGATGACCGTTTCTCATAAATCCTAGTCAGCCTGCTGCTTGCCTGCCTTCCAACAGGATCAGCTGGTGCCTTCTAGAGCTCCCTTGAACTGACAGGCCACGGGCAAAGCCTCAGGACATGTCCAGCCCATGCACTACAAGTCAGCCACAATAAATGGAAAGGGAATGGGGAGAGTGAGGAGCCAAGGGTGGGGCAAGCTGCCCCCTCTTCCCCCTTGCCGTTGGTGAAGGACTGCCATTCCCTTCCTGATTCTTGTGAGCGGCTTCTCTGAATTCCTGACCCTGAAACAAAAAGAATCTTTTACAGCCACTTTGGGGGGGGGGGGAGGCATTTAAAACAGAGCCTGCTCTATTCCCACCCCCCACCATGTCATTTCCCCGAACCGTAGTTTACCTCACAAAGAAAATAAAAACTTGCAAAGAAACACCCAGTCATGACCAGGCAACACGGCACTCCCTCCCTCCCTCCCCTAGGCTGGTGGGGCAGGGGGGGGGAGTTGAAGAGGGGGCAGTTTTTACAAAAAGGAAGGAAGATGCAGCAGTGGGTGGCTGTGGACTACTGTGGACCGTAACCATATTTTGTGTGGAGCCATCTCTACCGAGTGTGTTCACAAATTAAATAATAGCACTGGTTGAGAGATTCCCACCACAACCACCACCACCACCACCAAGTGGCTGGAGTCTCTGAAGCACACTCCTGCTTGAGAAAAGTCATCGCTGTGGGGAGAGACGGAGGGGAGGGCCTTGAGAGAACACATGAAGCTTCTTTGTACTGAATCAGACCCCCGGTCCATCAAAGTCAGACCCTTGTCAGAGAGCCAGTTTGGTGTAGTGGTTAAGTGCGCGGACTCTAATCTGGGAGAACCGGGTTTGATTCCCCACTCCTCCACTTGCACCTGGCTGGATGACCTTGGGCAAGCCATAGCTCTGTACCAGCTGTTCCCTCAAGGACAGCTTGGGAAAGAGTTCTCTCAGCCCCACCTACCTCACAGGGTGTCTGTTGTGGGGAGGGGAAGGGAAAAGGAGTTTGTAAGCCGCTCTGAGACTCCCTTGGGGAGTGGAGGGCGGGGTATAAATCCAATCTCTTCTTCTTCTTCTTCTTCCCTTGGTTCATCAAAGTCAGACTGGCAGCAGCTCTCCAGGGTCTCAGGCTGAGGTCTTTCCCATCACCTCCTGCCTGGTCCTTTTAACTGGAGATGCCGGGGATTGAACCTGGGACCTTCTGCATGCCAAGCAGAGGCTCTTCCACTCAGCCACAGCCCCTCTTTACAGCTCTCCAGGGTCTCAGGCTGAGGTCTTTCCCATCACCTCCTGCCTGGTCCTTTTAACTGGAGATGCCGGGGATTGAACCTGGGACCTTCTGCATGCCAAGCAGAGGCTCTTCTACTGAGCCACAGCCCCTCTTTACAGCTCTCCAGGGTCTCAGGCTGAGGTCTTTCCCATCACCTCCTGCCTGGTCCTTTTAACTGGAGATGCCGGGGATTGAACCTGGGACCTTCTGCATGCCAAGCAGAGGCTCTTCCACTCAGCCACAGCCACTCACAACACCATCATAGCTGAAAGCAGCTGGCACGGTGGTTCTCTGTCGCTCTGCGCTTCCTTCTCTGTAGGCAGGAGGATGAAGCCCAAGTTAAATGTGACACTGGTTGGTGGGATTTTCGAGTCCGTGGTAGCCAAGCCTGCGGTTTAGCCCACATAACCGAGTATAGCAAAATCCTAAACAGATATCCACAGATCCCTCCAGAGTGGGAGAATGAGGGGGGGGGGGGGAAGAGCAGGTGACATTCAGTGTAAATAAGCACAAAGTGACATACATGAGGGCAAAATAAATAAATAAATCCAACCTAAATAGTCTGAGTTAAAAGGTCATTAAAAACAAGAACTCCAAGTGCTGAGATAAAAGGCAAATTGTGGTGGTGATTACTATGAAAGGGATCAATAATAAAAGCGCAAGTATCATGCTATCACTATACTAAATTTATAATAAGGAGCAGGGGTCCGTTGGAGCGGGAGCGCACAGGAGCGCAGCTCCGGGAGTGAGGAGCTCAGGGGGTGGGCACATGACCAAGCCCCACCCCCTCCTCGGCTTCCCTGAGCAGTGCAGAGGCGCAGCGCCCCAGGGAAAGCCCTGCTAGGGTCTTTAATGTTTTGTTTTAATATTGATAATTTTATCATTGTTCCTTTTATGACTGTGTGCTGCTTTTCCAGAGACTTGCTCAAGGTGGCATATAAATTTTCTAAGTATACCATTTTTTATCTGGGCACATGGCACATAAGTACTGGAGAAATTTCACCAACCCTTCAGCAGCTTCCACCCCATCAGTTTGGTGTAGTGGTCAGGAGTTGGACTCTAATCTGGGAGAACCGGGTTTGATTCCCCACTCCTCCAGATGCAGCTGCTGGTGTGACCTTGGGCCAGTCACAAGTTCTCTCATGAGCAGTTCTCAAAAGACCTCTCAGCCCCACCGACCACACAGGGCGTCTTGTTGTGGGGAGGGGAAGGGGAAGGGATGGGTGGTGCACATGTCCTGGGTATCTCAAGTCTACTTGAAACCTGGTGGTTTCAAGGGAGCAGGAAGAGAATGAGGGTGTGTTCTTTACGCTTATTTTTATTGCACAAAGTATTGGATGGGGAAGGGAACGGAGGAGGAGCAGGTCAGTTTCACTCACCTGTGGAGTGGAGCCTGAGGGGTGGGTGATGCCTTCTGACACACTTCCGGTATGTTAGGGGGTGTGGCATATGCAAATGAGTTATGCTAATGAGTTATGCTAATGAGCTCCTGCACCTCTTTTTCTACGAAATGACCCCTGATAAGGAGGATTTTGGATACTCTGGACTGTTCTGTTCACTCAGCTAGGGAGCCGAAGAAGGGCAACTAAGATTAGGAACGTGTCCCAACATTTTCCCTATCCACAAATACTAAAGAGGTTAACACTTTCTGCAAAGAAAAAAAGACTGGCGAGGAATTTAGGAAATTGTGACTGGGGAGGAGATCATGATTTCTCTATTTCTGTTTCAGACTGGAAAGTGAAGTCTCCCAATGAAATTGATGGACTGTCAGTGCAGGACAAACGCAACAACTTGGAATTTCATAACTTACTACCACAAAACATGGACTTTGATTCTGTAGGTCTGTTCTGCAAGTGGGGGCATGTTCCTCCTGCATCAGAAGATTCCACGCCCTGGTGAAAAGCACCTTGGCTAGTGGAATATGTTAACTACTAGGAGAACTTGCTTTGTAAACAGTTTAGACAGTGACTAGCCTATCAGTGCTCATGACTGGAGGTAGCCTACTTATGATAGGGTAGCAGCGGTGATAGATTCCCTTTCACCTCAGTGCCCTGCTTCTAAGCTTCACGAAGCATCTCACCCGCCACTGCTGCACGCAGAATGTGGACCTCAGCGGGCCTCAGCTTAAGCCGTCGAGGCAAAATTTATGAGTTTGCGGGCTTGTTCCTAAATGCATGGATACAAATGTCAACCTTTCTAACTCATTCCTCCAGCCACTCTGCCTTTCTATCCATGCCGTGTCCCCCTTCTTGCTAATATTTTCAGCAACTTATTTCTAGAGGAGCCATTGGATCCCTCCCCAAAGTCCAGTTAAGTTAAGTGGCTCCCCTTTCAAGCCTGCTGTTCTTTGTCTGAAGACCGCTTGGGCCATTCATTTGCCCTGCTCATTTTAGAAGACTCGTTTATCTTTTCCAGTTTCCCTCAGTATTTATGCACATGCGGCACTATATGGAGGTCTCCCTAGCCCTCTCCTGCCTCTTTGTAGTTGCTCTCCAAAGTCTCAGGAGAGGCCTTCCCCAGCCTTGGTGAGATCCCTTTCCTGGGAAACGTTCTGAATGCATCCACCCCCCCCCCTTCAAGTGGTAGCTGATATATCACTTCAGATCACTGTATCATAAGACAAGTTCTAGTTATCTTGACAAGTCAGCCTTCTAGTATTTTAAACATAGTTTTATTGGGTCTCACTGTAAACCCGGCTTTCTTTGTGACATTTCCCCCTCCCCGTCTTTTATGTTACGTATATAAATGTATCAGCCTTTGGATATACATGTCGTTCATCTGATGAAGTGAGCTTTGCCTCCCAAAAGCTTATGCTGGAATAATTCTGTTCGTTCCTAAGGCAGGGGTCCCCCATGTGTTGCTTGCAGGCACCACAGCACCTGCTGACACCTTTCCTGGTGCCTGCCATGCGTTTTTAGAAAGTGGGCAGGGAGAGTTGGGGCTTTCGCCCAGCAAGGTTGCTGATTGGCCACTGGAGATTTGATTGGCGGTGCAGATTTTCAAGGGTCTGCACTGCGCGATTGAAGTTAAGCAATGGCAGCCACCTTGGAGTTGGCACCACCTCATGTGGCAGCCACTCTGTGGCTGCGCTTGCCACATGGTGTCAGAATCCCAAAGGGGGCCGCAGTCCCAAAAACGTTGTGGACCCCTGCTCGGGGGGGGGGGGCACTAGGTTGTTTTATTTTGTTGCTACAGACTACCAAAGTTCCCCGTCTGGCACTCCTTGGATCAAAGCGGAGATCTCTCTTGCCATGCCGGGAAAAGGCCCAACTGTTTCCTGAGAAACTGGAGCGCTGCTGCCGGTTGGAGTGGATAGCAGAGGGCCCGCTTGACCAATGGCCTGCTTCTTCCCGTTCATAAAAGGAAATGGTGGTAATCACATTGGGTGGTGACTGAACAGCTGAGTGGTCTCCACACAAAGCACAGGAGGCTAGAGCAGGGAGCAGGCTGACCTAATTGCATCGGACGCCGACCATCTGGCCCCGTGAGAGAGATCAGGTGAGACTGGGGGCGGGGAGCAGAGATCTAGTTGCTGCTTTGCGTGGAAGTCCCCAGGCCACTGCGGCCAAAGTCTGCAAAACGTACCTCTGGAGCCACTCCAATGAATTCTGAGAATACTCTGGTCGCATTTATTTTTGGCACTGCATCCTGGAAGAAAACTGCGGCTGGACCACTGGAACCACATGAGAGAGGCTCTTCCACTTCTCCGACGGACCCTTGCGTGGTCCAGAGGCCAGAGCAGAGGCTCCCAACTTCTCTGAGCCTCTGGGGACCTTTGGGATTTTGACACGGGGTGGTGGGCACTACCACAAATGCCTGCCACAAGAGGCAGAGCCACACGCACACCGAGGAAGCCTGAGCAAAAGGGAGAAGAGCAGTAACTTCAAAAAAATACACTGGAAAAGAGGAGCAAAATAAAACCAACGCTGTGCTGGCAGCGGCTGCTGAAACAATATTTTAACCTGACCAGATAATTGGATCTCCAGTGGCCAATCAGAAGCCCTGCTGGGCAGGAGCCCTACCTGGCCCCGCCCTTTTCCTAAAAACACTTGGTGAATGCCAGGAAAGGTTTTGGCACCCACTGCACCCATGTCAGACTATGACCCAGGTTCAAATCTCAACTCTGCCACAAAGTTCCCAGGGTGACTTTGGGCCAGCCACTCTGTAGACAAAATGGAAGGACAGTGTACCAGGACCACTGCTCTGAGCTCCCTGGAGGAAAAGAGGGATCAAAATATAATATGTTGACAATGGGGGTGGGGGGTGGGGATCATGTATTCCATCATAGGGTCCAGGCTGGAGGCAGCAGCCCTTCCACCAAACTGCCCTGGCAGAGCTGGCACATTCTCAGGGGACCTGGTCAGGGTTTCTTGTGCGAACACAACCAAATCTGCTCAAAACAGAACTTCCCTTCCTCCCACAGATGGGTTTCTAAATTTGGAGACAGGCACTGGTTTTGAAGAGAGGTGAAGTGGCCTTGGGGAAATTTTGCCCCGGGTATCTAGTTTTGTTTTTTGTTTTTCAAATGCAGTCCTTCCCTGGAGGTGCTTTTCTATGGGGAGGGAAGGGCCTGAACTCACCTTAGAAGCTAAAATGACTCAGCTGAGGCTATCCTGCTTTGGTCACATGATAAGAAGACCAGAGTCCCCGGGAAAGACAAATCAGGCCAGGAAAAGCGGGAGGCAGCAGGAAAAGAGGAAGGCCCAACCTGAGATGCATGGACTCCATCCCTTTGCAAGACTATTAGCAAGAGGACATTTTGGAGGTCATTCATCCATAGGGTCAAGTTGGAAGCAACTTGATGGCATCCAGCACACACAGAGAGAGAACATTTCCCTCTGTTCTTCCTGCATTTCCTGGCCCCTGGACACCCTAGGGTTGCCAGATCCAGGAAATTCCTGGGGGGGTTGGGGGTAGAGCCTTGGGAGGGATGGGCGTCAGGAAGGGGGGCACCTCAGTGGGGTATAATGCCATACAGCCCACCTTCTGAGGCAGCCATTTTCTCCCGGGGAACTGATCTCTGTCAGCTGCAGATCGAATATAATTCTGGGACATCTCCAGCCACCGCCTGGAGGTTGGCAACCCCAACTCCCTGGCATGTTTTCAAACTTCCATAAAACAAAATGCTGAGCGGTCCACTGTGACAAAATGGGTCCCGACCCCCTAGGTTTTTAAGTGCATCTGAAGCAGCGGCTGCAGCCCACCCAAACGGGAATAAAATCTTGCGGCGCCTTTAAAACGTCCCGGGGCGTCCCGTGTCTTGTTCCTGCGGCAGGCGACCCGCCCCCTACCCCCGCGGCCTCGGCCCCCGAGTTGTTTTTCCCCTCGCTCCCCCTGCGAATCCCAATCCCCGGCTCCGTCGCGGAGTTCGGTCCGGCTCTTGGCTTCCGCCAAGCACCTGGCAGCTCGCCAGCTGAAGTGTGTGGAAATGACACCGCCAGGGCGGCAGAGATTTTCCTTAATTTCTCTCTTTCCCGAATGCAGACAGGCTGACATTGGCTGGAAAGTGGAGCAGCTCGTCAGGGACAATCAATGAGAATCGATCGAGCTGCTCAGACGAGGCGCAGGGCCGGGGAAAATAACACAGCAACACCAGCACGCAGTCACACACATCCACACACACACACACACAAGTGCGCGCACACCGGAGAGCCAGCGAGAGAGAGATTCTAATCTCGCCTCCTCCGGCTTCAAGCCGCTCCCCGCATCCCTCTTTCCTCGCTCTTTGCTTTCCTGGAAGTAACAGTTCAGCCCAAGCTGCTGCTGCTGCAAACGACGTAAACTTTGGAAGATTTTTTTTATGGGGGGGGGGGGGGGGTGCGCGTCGTCGAGGCGCCTCGGCTTTCTTCCTTTCGGGGCTTTCCAACAAAGGAAACTTAATCGGCTTGGAAACCCGAGTGGGCTTTGCAGCTGAATGACTCACTCACACGTGCAGCGACGCCTGCCCGCCCGCAGGGAGAGCGCTTTGTCCCCGCCTGCTCTTCGGCTGCCGACAGTGGCTTGCTTTTGGGGGGGGGGGGGGGGGGGGATGAAACGCGCCACGCGGCCTCCTTTTGCGGGAAGGAGTTCAAGGGCGACGCCTCGCAACTTTGCCTTTCCAGACGTGCGCGGGGAGTTCCGTATCCGGCGCTGCCCGCGCGCTTTAAACTTAACATTTCCCGACGCGCTTCTCCGCCGAGCTCGAAAGACTGTCAGGCGCTCCGGACACGGAAGTCCCAAAGCATGTCTGGAGAGGCCTAAAATAGCAAGCGAAGCCGCCGCCAGAAGACGAGGGAGGGCGCGGGGTTCGCAGTTGTTGTTCCCGTCTCCGGCCAAGCCGAGCGGCAACTGCCGGGAGGGGCGGGGGCGGTGACTGGAGGCGGCGGCGGCAGCAGCAGCCATGCCGAACTCTCTCCCCCCCCCCCCTCCCGGGTCGGAGAACGAGGTCAGGCGCATCGCGGCGGCGGGGAGGCTCCGGCTGCCTAATTAAACCGGCCAGGCGAGGCACCAGAAGGTCAGGCCGCCTCACCCCGGCCGCGCTGCCTCGGAAATCAGTCCCAGACTCCGCCGCGGACTCTGCTTGGATGCCGCCCTCGCCTTCAGCACCCCAGACGGCTGCAACGCTACTCGTTGCACGGTGTAACCCCTTGGCCCGCTCCGCTTAGTCCCCTCCGGGCTGCGGGGGGCCGGCTCTGGGCCTTGTCCCTTTGGCCCGACGCCTGGGTGGGAGGGCGGGAGGCGAGGCGAGACGGGCTGCCTGCGCACCTGTTCCAGCCGCCCCTGCAATGGTGGGGAGACGAAATGACCGACACGACCCTGGCTGGGGCTCCTGGCTGGGGCTCCCGGCCGCCTTGCAGCGGGGGGGGGGGGGAGCGCCTTGGCAGCTCCACGCGGTAGGCGACTGGCTTGCCCTTCACAGGAGACGCGGACCTCGGGAGCCCCCTTGCACCTTCCAGAGACAAGCAAGAGGTTACGCTTGGAGGCGCAGCCGCCGCAGACTGGCCGCGAACGCGCCGTCGGGGGAGTTTCTGGGGCCGCTGATTGACGCGCCGCCGTTTACTGCTGCTCCTGCAGCGGGCAGCCCGGAAACTCGTCCGCCTCCGCCCCCAGTTCTCGGCCTTCATTTATTCCGCGGCGGCTCGCTGGCTAGATCGCTTCCAGGCCGGGTCAGCTGAGTGGTTTTTCTTCCAGCTCGCCTCGCTGCAAAGAAATGCCTGCCCGACCAGGGGCTGCAAAGGCCGCCTGCTTGCCGCCAGCTCGTCTCCCCCCCTCCGAAATCCCCCCCCCCCGCTTTTCGCATTCAAGGCAACAGTCAAAAGTTACCATGCAACACACACACACACACACACACACACGGGGGGGGGGGGGGAGAGACACGCCTACAAACAAAGGCACTTAGTACCAGTGTGGACGATCGAACCCCAATCACGCAGCCCTAGAGTTCCGATCCAGTTAGTCCTGGTGCAAAAGGAGACTAGGATTAGGAAAAACACGCCCGTCTAACGTCGTTTGGCCTTGAGCCCCCGCCCCCAGGATTTCCTCCTCTAATGGCTTCCACCGGAGGGTTGCCAGCTCTGGGTTGGGAACTACCCGGAGACTTTGGGCGGGTGGGGTTTGGGAGAGGAGGGACTCAGCCGGGCATAATAGCCTAGAGTTCACCCTCCAAAACCGCCATTTTCTTCTGGGAACCGGTCTCTGTGGCCTGGAAATCAATTGTAATAGCTGGAGATCTCCAGATGCCACCTAGAGGGAGGTAACTCTATTCCACTGGGGTAAAAAAAATTAGGAACGCCACATTTATATTCTGACCTACTCTGAAGGGGTCTTTTGCAGTTGCTGCACAGATTGCAGCATGCCATAAAATCCCAACTTTTGCACAAATGAAAAGCAGCTTTAGGACTGAGTTGCCAGGTCTGGGTTGGAAAATACCTGGAGAGTTTGGGGGGGTGGATCCGGGAGGGGGCGGGGTTTGGGGAAGGGAGGGGCCTCAGCATGGTCCAATGCCATAGAGTCCACCCTTCAAAGCAGCTGTTTTCTCCAGGGGAGCTGATCTCTGTCAGCTGGAGGTCAGTTGTAAAAGCGGGATATTTCCAGGCCCCACCTGGAGGCTGGCAACCCTATTTTAGGAAGTTGCAACTGTTAAGGGGAGGGATTGGATACTTAGCCTTTGATCCACTAGTGTCTTTCCCCCCTATTCAAAATCTAGCTTCCCCCTTTCAGCTGTTTTAGGGGGTTTGGGGGCCTTGCTTCCCTTTCTCACTGGGGGATTTTGAGTTGAAAAATTGCTAGCAGGGTGAAGTAGCCCCAGTCAATATTGTAGCAGACCAAGCTGCTTTTTGGTTTAAAAAACACACGTGGGGCTTTGTGACCTGTGTATGCAGTTAGTCTAGCAAAAGAGAGATCCAAACAAGGCCAATACTTAGATTTAAGCAGGTTTGCTCTATTTCTGAGGTAGGTTTGCCATCCTCCAGGTGGAGGCTGGAGATCTCCCCGGAATTACAACTGATTTTAGGGTTGACAGCTCTGGGTTGGGAATACCTAGAGAATTGGGGGGCGGAGCCTGAGGGCGGGGTTTGGGGAGGGACTTCAGTGGGGTGTCGAACTCATTTGTTATGAGGGCCGGAGCTGAAATAAATGAGACCTTGCTGGGCTGGGCCGTGTGGGTCATAAAATGTAATGCCAGGTTGCAGAGATATAAACTTTATAAAAGACACAAACACAAAGATTTTTCTTTTACTCAAAATAAAAACACGCTTAAAGCATCAGCACTCTTACAATATTTTATTTAACAGTCTCTGATAACTGACACCTCTTGCTCTGAATTATTGCATCAAAGTGTCTGCGCTGTTGCAATCTTGAGTATGCTGCTCAGGTGTGTGTCTGTAAGCTGCAACCCTGCTTTTGATTTACTGACACCACAGAAATCTCATGCTCAGAGTTCTAAGTCTAGGACCCAGGGGGAAAACATGAAATGGCTGAGCGATTGAGAGAGTCTGGCGAAGCAAGCTATGATGCAGCAGCAGCAACAGAACTGGAAGCAGGAGATGGCCAGTTCCAGTGTGGGCCAGATAGAAGCCCTCCGGGGGCCTGATCCGGCCCCTGGGCCGCATGTTTGACATTCCTGACATAGAGTCCACCTTCCAAAGTGGCCATTTTCTCCAGGTGTCCTGACCGTTCTTGCCTGGCATTCAGTTGTAAACTCTGGAGATCTCCAGCCCACCACCTGGAGATTGGCAAGCCTAGAGATGGAGCCTGGGGAGGGTGGGGTTTGGAGAGGAGGACTTCAGTGGGGTATGAGGCCATAAAGTCCACCTTCCAAAGCAGCCTGGAGATCACTTGTCAATAGCAGGAGATCTCCAGACACTGCCTGGAAGCTGGCAACCCTACCTGATCGCCAGACTACAAAGGTGGTCTGTTTATTAAAAATATTTATTCCACTTCTGGAGAAAATGGCTCCTTTGGAAGGTGGCACTATATGGCACGACCCCCCTACCTCCGTCTGTGTTCACATCTATTGCAGCGGTGATTGCTGTAGGGCAGGGGTGGCCGACCTGTGGCTCGGGAGCCACATGCGGCTCTTTCACATATATTGTG
Organism: Lepidodactylus listeri; assembly: GCA_029233225.1. Taxonomy (NCBI): domain Eukaryota; kingdom Metazoa; phylum Chordata; class Lepidosauria; order Squamata; family Gekkonidae; genus Lepidodactylus; species Lepidodactylus listeri. Next base: position 14,601,408 of record JARCFY010000017.1, on the reverse strand, counting down.
CGGCTCCTGGCAGGGCGGCTGGGGAAGCAAAGGGGAGGCATGCTTTTTCTCCCTTCCTTCCTTCCCTCCTCCCTCCCATCTATTTGCTTTACTAGTTTCTCTCTCTCTCTTTCTTTCCACTTCTTTAATTCTTTCTTTCCATCTCTCTCAATATCATTAGCAAACAAGTAATATCATTATCAATAACTGGTTTTCCTCGTTTGTTTTTATTTTTGGCAGTCCCATTTAACGTTAATAAAAAGCAAATTTGCATATTTTTAAAAATAAAAACGTGTGTGTGATATTTGTTCCTGTCTTGCGGCTCTCAGACATCTGACGTTTATTCTATGTGGCTCTTACGTTAAGCAAGGTTGGCCACCCCTGCTGTAGGGGCTGGGGTGGGGTGGCCATTTCACTTACAGGGAAAGTTCCTGGTGGGCCACTGCCCTGGAACCAAGCCCCAGTAGCTCCACTGAACACGGCAGGGACCACTCAGCTTGGCTCACTCCAGCGCCATTTGAATTTCCCAGTCCATGCCTGTGAGGTTATTCAAGCGCTGCAAGCACTTATTGGCTAGTACCTGTGCTTCCTGTTTCATGAGACTCCTCGTGTTACCTGCATCATATAGAAACTTAAAAAGAATGTTTTAAAACACTTTTTTCTCTGTCCGTTCAAGGCTGATTGCTCCCTGCTGTTTACACATCTAGCATTTTTAATTTAAAAAACACCAAACCTGATGAACCCAACTGCCACAAGATGCAAAGATAGTGCAGGGTGCAGAATATAAAACAATGCTTCTCTTTAGGCATCAAGCCATTGCACGTGTGGAGACAGGGCTGCCTACAATCCCAAATGCCTCACTTGCCCCCCAGACTTCTGAATGCGCCCCCAAGATTTGTAGATCACCCACTGGGAGGCCATATGGACCCCATTAAGAGGCACTGGCATATCAGCACCTTGATAGTAACTGTTAAAAACACAATCTGGAAAAAAAAGAAAACCTCTATTAATAAAAATTACTGGGTTGGAGCAGTATTTGGAGAGCATTTTGGACCACTGCAGGAAGGAGAGTCCAGAAGTCCTGCTCTGCTGAAAGGAAGCTCTTACTTCAGTGGAGAATTTCTGCTGGATCCACTGGTCAGGCCTGGAAAGCTAACAACTTTCAGTAATATTCAGAACTCTTTGGATCTCTTTTATTCTGGCGCCTGTTTGTCTGGTTTAGAGCGCGCAAAAGCCAAAAAGGAGGGGGGAGACTGACTCCATAGCTGTAATAGGGTTGTTTGCCAGTCAGCAGAATTATCCAGACAGAGCCCCAGTGCGGCATAGTTGGTTGGAGGGTCAGACTAGAGCCGGGAGACCCAGCTTCAAATCACCTCTCAACCATGGACGCTTGCTGGGTGACCTTGGACCAGCCACAAGCCTCAGCCTAACCTACCTTACAGGGTTGTTGTGAGGATAAAGGCGAGGAGAATGGTGTAAGCCTCTTTGGGTGAGAAAGACAGGTTATAAAAGAATAACATTAGTAATAAAAATTTGCCCCCAGAGAATCGCACTGTGATAGAGACATCTTTCCAAAGAATTTTGACCAGTTGGGTTGCTGGCTTCAGCAGCTTTGATTCAAAGTCATCAGTGGCTTCTCTAACATAAGAACATAAGAGAAGCCAATGCTGGATCAGGCCAATGACAGAGTCCAACACTCTGTCACACAGTGGCCAAAAACACCAGGTGCCCTCAGGAGGTCCAGCCGTGGGGGCAGGACACTAGAAGCCCTCCCACTGTTGTCCCTCCCCCAAGCACCAAGAATATAGAGCATCATTTGCCCCAGACTGAGAGTTCCTATCTATACCCTGCGGCTAATAGCCACTGATGGACCTCTGCTCCAGATGTTTATCCAGTTCTCTCTTGAAGCTGTCCATGCTTGTAGCTGCCGCCACCTCCCTTGGCAGTGAATTCCATGTGTTAATCACTCTCTGGGTGAAGAAGTACTTCCTTTTATCCGTTCTAACTGGAATGCTCAGCAATTTCATGGAGTGCCCACGAGTTCTTGTATTGTGAGAAAGGGAGAAAAGCACTTCTTTCTCTCCCTGCTCTATCCCATGTATAATCTTGTAAACCTCGATCATGTCACCCCTCAGCCGTCGTTTCTCCAAGCTAAAGAGCCCCAAGCGCTTCAACCTTTCTTCATAGGGAAAGTGTTCCAACCCTTTTATCATTCTAGCTGCCCTTTTCTGCACTTTTTCTGATGCTATAATATCCTTTCTGAGGTGTGGTGACCAGAGCGGAGGCTGGACGACCATCTTTCGAGTATGTTGTAGGGCTCTCTTTCGGCTCTGCTCCTGCAGAGTGCAGGGGGTTGGACTGGATGACCTGCAAGGTCCCTTCCAACTCTAACGTTCTATGATTCTATGAATTGCACACAGTATTCCAAATGAGGCTGCACCATTGATTTATACAGCTCTTAGACAGAGCTGTTCTCTTCTCTGCCGCTGTGCCCGCTAGGCTCAGGGGCAGGGGTCTGTTGGAGCGGGAGCACACAGGAGCGCAGCTCCGGGAGTGAGGAGCGCAGGGGGCGGGCACATGACCAAGCCCCACCCCCTCCTCGGCTTCCCTGAGCAGTGCAGAGGCGCAGCGCCCTGGGGAAAGCCCTGCTAGGGTCTTTATTGTTTTTAATGTTTTGTTTTAATATTGATAATCTTATCATTGTTCCTTTTATGACTGTGTGCTGCTTTTTCAGAGACTTGCTCAAGGTGGCATATAAATTTTCTAAGTATACCATTTTTTATCTGGGCACATGGCACATAAGTACTGGGGAAATTTCACCAACCCTTCAGCAGCTTCCACCTTATCAGTTTGGTGTAGTGGTCAGGAGTTGGACTCTAATCTGGGAGAACCAGGTTTGATTCCTTACTCCTCCACATGCAGCTGCTGGTGTGACCTTGGGCCAGTCACAAGTTCTCTCAGAGCTGTTCTCTCATGAGCACTTCTCAAAAGACCTCTCTCAGCCCCACCTACCTCACAGGGTGTCTTGTTGTGGGGAGGGGAAGGGAAAGGGATGCGTGGTGCACATGTCCTGGGTATCTCAAGTCTACTTGAAACCTGGTGGTTTCAAGGGAGCAGGAAGAGAATGAGGGTGTGTTCTTTACGCTTATTTTTATTGCCCAAAGTATTGGATGGGGAAGGGAATGGAGGAAGAGCAGGTCAGTTTCACTCCCCTGTGGATTGGAGCCTGAGGGGAGGGTGTTGCCTTCTGACACACTTCCGGTATGTTAGGGGGTGTGGCACATGCAAATGAGTTATGCAAATGAGTTATGCTAATGAGCTCCTGCACCTCTTTTTCTATGAAATGACCCCTGCTCAGGGGCAAACTCTTGGCCGGCATAGCTGGCCAAACGACGCGTAGTGCAGGTTAGGGAGGAGGTACCAGTTCCCTTCCCCCTGGCACTAGCTGGCGCATGGGGGGGACAGGTATGACCCAACATTCTGCTTCCATTCTCTGCTGTGGGGTGTAGAGGCAAATCCAGCACCCACCCCCCACCCACTGTTGCTAGCAAGCACCAGCCGTCTGTTCTCAACCCATGTGCGCTGCAGTCCATAGTAGAGTGGCACCAAGCAGGCAGGGGGGGGAAACACCTTGGGAAGATCACAGAACAATACAGACCGGACCACGCAGGCTGAAGGGAAAGGAACGAAAAGTGGTACCCTGAAGGCTCAGAGCCGGTGACTCTTGCCTTCCGCACCCTTCTAGGGTTGCCAGGTCCCCCTGACCACTGGCAGAGGATGGGGGAGTACAGTTGCCGGATCCAGTTTGGGAAATTCCTGGGGATTTGGGGGGGGGAGCCTGGGGGGGAGAGCAGGGTCCTCAGTGGAACAGAATGCCGTAGACTCTACCCTTCATAGCAGCCCTTTTCCCCCGGGGAACTGATCTCTGTAGTCTGGAGATGAGCTGCAATTCTGGGGGAACCCCAGGCCCCTCCTGGAGGCTGGCGTCCCCAGGTCCCTTACCTAGTCCAGTTCCCTTTGCAAGCTGGGTACAAAGATGGCGCCACATCCCTGCTACCCAGGCTACTAGCCTGGTATCATTTTATTCATGATGTATTTGTTGGGTCTGCAAGAGGCTCCCCCTTCCCTCTCTAGTAAAAAGGGTCTCAGGGCTGGGAAGGATCTGGCCCCTCAGAGGGGACCCGGTGTTCCCTCTGAGCTGAGTTAGTGTGAGCTAATTCACAGTTTTTTAGCCTCCGGCTCACACATTTTTGTCTTAGCTCAGGAAGGATGGCTCCAGAGCAAACTAATCTATGCAGGAGCCAAATCACTTGCTCACAACTTTAAGGCCAGTAGCTCACAAAGCAGAATTTTTGCTCATGGTACTCCACCGCTTAGAGGGAGCATTGGACAGGACTGAGCTAGGCAGACTGGTGGTCCACATCACTGTGGAGCCACTGCAGATGGCTAGGGCAGCCGGCAAAGGCCACTGGCGGGTAGCGGTCAGGACTGCAACTGGTGCCGGGGCCAGGAGCTGCCATCTTGAAATCAGCCAGAGGGCCTTTCCCAGACCATTCCGTGTTTGGGAGTTCCCAGCTATTTCGAACATTTTAATTGTCCGGTGTGCTGGAACTCCCCCGCCGCCCCATGCCTGGACAATTTGCTTTAAAAATTGCAGGGACCTCTGAGCGCAAAGTCTCCACTCACATTTCTTAAGGCCCAGGGGGAGCTACGTGGGCGGACGACAAGTGGGTGTGAGGAGCTGATGCAGCAGCTACACCTTTGCCCTGTGCTGAAGCGGTGCCCCTTTGCCTCCACTATGCTCCACTTTTGTATCTATAAATAAAGCACATATTGGAAAGGCATCATAAGCGCTCTCATCCAAAGGAAATTGAACGGGAGTAAAAACAGCTGGGTAGTGGTGATTTTCAGTGGGGAAAAGGCACGGGGGAGGAGTTAAATGCTACTTTAAATTACAGCCCGCACAGATGCAATCTGGGGTGCAGCGGGAAATGTATGGGGGGGGGGGGAATCCTGGAACTATTGGGTTAAATGTTAAAAGAAATCATTTGCCTTGGAAGCACAAAAGTGTTACTGTCAGTTAACTGCCGTGAATTCTTTTCCATAACTGTATGACTGCTACAAGGTGTATTTACATGGTCTCTGAAAAGGTTATCAGCTTTCATGTGTTTTACCCTCCTGATTGGTGACAGGTCCCGCCCGGGAGTTTTCCACGGAGCCATGACTCCCTCCTCTGGAATGTGTGCTCTACTCCGCTCGCTCGCTTGCTTGCTTGGTTGCTTCGCTTGCCCATGCCCGGCTAAGTTACTTGCTTCTGCCCTGTTCTCTCTTTTGCCCTGTCCTGGAACAGGAGTGCTAGCAGTTGTGAGACAAACTCACCGGTATTTTGTATTCTTCTTATCCATGTCTTGGGAACTGAACTTTAGAGATGTTCAACATCATTATTCTCTGGGAACTCCTTTTCCCGCGTTTTCTATGGGAACTTCTGGCCAGTATATTTGAGCGCCTAAAATCCTGCCTAGTGATTGGTAGAATATACTTAAGCCATATTCCATATATGCAGTATATCAATACCGGTAATCCCTAAACCCAGTATTACTAACAGTGGAAGTGTTTGACTCTAATGATCTTCTCTACAAATAAAGGACTTACTGCTTAAGGAGAGCTGTTGTGGACTATATCTTTTGGGACATTCTCACAGACTGTTAGTTTTTTGGGAAACAGCCCATCACCCCACTAAGGATAGCGATGGCGCTAAGGTCCCTGTTACCGACTCAGAAGTTCCAGTTACCTCCGAAGAGGTGCCGGTGCAGCTGCCCAGCACCAGCGGGGTAAACGTTCGGCCCCGTTGGAGCGGAGGGACCCAATCCTGGGCCCAGTTTGGGACACTGGCTGTGGAAACCTGGTCCCCAAGGTAGTAACTATATCTTTTGGGACATTCTCACAGTTACTCAGTATCCCTGATCCTTCATGTTTCCTGGTTTAGGGAAAATGCTGTTCAAACAAACTACAAAGATGACCAAATCCAGTGGTAACAAGAGAAAGAAATTTTACCTACAAAAATAGAAGCACATCTTACTGAGCACCAAGGAACCATCCCTGGGTGGGGAGGGAGGGGGGCTCTTGGTAGTTGGTGATTCGATCCTTAGGCTGGGTGGCAAATCCGCATACTGACCGTATGATGACTTGCATGCCTGACATTACACGTGTTCTAGATAGGCTGGTAGGTAGATAGTGCTGGGGAGGAACCAGTGGTCGTGGTACATGTTGGCACCAACGATGTGGGGAAATGCAGTCATGAGATTCTGGAGGAAAATTTTAGACTGCTAGGCAGGAGACTCAAGGCCAGGACCTCCAAGGTAGCCTTCTCGGAAGTGCTACCTGTTCCATGCACAGGGCCGGAGAGACAGGCACAGATCAGGAGTCTCAATGTGTGGATGAGGCGATGGTGTAGGGGGGAAGGGTTCAAGTTTGTTAGGCACTGGGGTGCTTTTTGGAATAAGAGGAGCTGTACAAGAGAGATGGTCTCCACTTGTCCCAAGAAAGAACTAGGCTGCTGGCGCTTAAAATCAAAAAGGTGGCAGAGCAGTTTTTAAACTGAATATTGGGGAAAAGCCAACAGGAGATGAAAAGTCTCTGGTTCGGGATGGTTCATCTCAAAGAGATAAAGGGGTAGCTGTTACTTTTCTACAAGGAAATGGATTAGAACTGTCCACTGAGACTGTGGCTAATGATAGGGACTGCCTGGCAAGGTCTCGAGGCAGCAAGAGGAAGGCTGTGGGCTTAACATCAATATGGGAAACTATAGATGTTTATATACTAATGCTAGAAGTGTCCGGGGTAAAATCGGGGAGTTGGAATGCTTGGTGTTGGGGGGAAAATATAGACATTGTGGGTATTTCAGAAACTTGGTGGGATGAGGAAAATCAGTAAAATACAGTGATTCCTGGTTATAAATTATATCGGAAGGATGGGGGGGAAGGGTTGGAGGTGGGGTGGCTCTGTATGTCAGAGAGGGTATACAGTCTAGTAAGACTGAGAGGGTAAGAGAATCGGATTCACTTCTGGAAACGCTATGGGTTGAATTAGTGGGCCCAAAAGGAAGCTTAACTTTGGGAGTTTGTTATCGCCCTCCAGATCAAAAGACAGAAGAGGATTATAAAATGATGAATCAATTAAAGATAGCAGCTAGATGAAATAACTGTGTTGCAATAGGTGACTTTAACTACCCACACATTGACTGGGTCAATATATGTTAAAGTCGGGAAAAAGAGACTGAGTTTCTAGACAATCTCAATGACTGTGCTATGGAGCAGATGATCACAGAACATACCAGGGGAGAGGCGATCCTGGATTTGGTCCTAAGTAACACCCAAGACCTGCTGAGAGATGTTAAAGTGATGGCACCACTTGGGAACAGTGACCATAATGTCATTGAGTTCAACATTTGTATAAATAGGGAGTTGCCCCAAAAGACTGACACAACCAATTTGAACTTGAAAAGGGTAACTTCTATGAGGGGACACGTGAGGAGGAAACTGGAAGGAAAAGTAGAAAGGGTCAAAACCGTTGGGGAAGCTTGGAGACTATTTAAAATTACGATCCTAGAAGCTCAGCAAAAATATATACTGCAGGTTAGGAAAGGCACAAATAGGTATAGAAAAAAGCCTGCATGGTTAACAAACAAAGTAATGGAAGCTGTAAAAGGTAAGAAGGATTCCTTTAAGTGGTGGAAAGCTAGTCTCAGTGAGGTTGATAAAAGGGAACAAAGGCTGTGGCAAATAAAATGCAAGTCTGTGATAAGGCAGGAAAAAAGGGAATATGAGGAGCGTATCGCAAAAAACATAAAGACCAACAATAAAATTTTCTTCAAATACATTAGAAGTAGGAAACCAGCCAGGGAGGCAGTGGGGCCCTTGGATGACCAAGGGGTAAAAGGAGTACTGAAGGATGATAGGGAAATGGCTGAGAAGTTGAATGCATTTTTTGCTTCTGTCTTCACTGTGGAAGATGAGAAGTGCTTGCCCACTCCAGAACTGCTGATTTCAGGAGGGGTGTTGAAAGACCTGAGTCAGATTGAGGTGACAAGAGAGGAGGTCCTATGACTGACAGACAACTTAAAAACTAATAAATCACCGGGCCCTGATGGCATACATTTGAGATTTCTAAAAGAACTCAAATGTGAACTTGTGGATCTCCTGACAAAGATATGTAATCTTTCATTAAATTCTGCCTCCATTCCTGAGGACTGGAAGGTAACGAATGTCATTCCCATCTTTAGAAAGGGTTCCACGGGAGAGCCAGGAAATTACAGGCCAGTCAGTCAGACGTCGATACCAGGTAAGTTGGTGGAAACTGTCATTAAGGAAAAAATTAGTAGGCACATTGATGAACAAAATCTCTTGAGGAAGACTCAGCACTGGCGGAGACTGACCAAGAAAGAGATCTTGGAGTCGTAGTAGATAACTCAGTGAAAATGTCGAGACGGTGTGCGACTGCAGTGAAAAAGGCAAACGCTATGCTATTAGGAAGGGAACTGAAAACAAATCAGCCAGTATCATAATGCCCCTGTATAAATCGATGGTGTGACCTCATTTGGAGTACTGTGTACAGTTCTGGCGCCACACCTCAAGAAAGATATTATAGCAATGAAAAAAAGTGCAGAAAAGGGCAACTAGAATGAGAAAAGGGTTGGAACACTTCTCCTATGAAGAAAGGTTAAAGCGCTTGGGGCTCTTTAGCTTGGAGAAACAACAGCTGAGGGGTGACATGATCGAGATTTATAAGATTATGCATGGGATAGAGCAGGTAGAGAAAGAAGTACTTTCCTCCCTTTCTCACAATACAAGAACTTGTGGGCACTCCATGAAATTGCTGAGCAGTTGGGTTAGAACAGATAAAAGGAAGTACTTCTTCACCCAAAGAGTGATTAACACATGGAATTCACTGCCACAGGAGGTGGTGGCAGCTACAAGCATGGACAGCTTCAAGAGGGAATTAGATAAACATATGGAGCAGAAGTCTATCAGTGGCTATTAGCCCCAAGGTATAGATAGGAACTCTCAGTCTGGGGCAAGTGATGCTCTGTATTCTTGGTGCTTGACTGGGGGGGGGGGGCAGCAGTGGGAGGGCTTCTAGTGTCCTGCCCCCACTGCTGGACCTTCTGAGGGCACCTGGTGTTTTTGGCCACTTGTTTGGGCCATTGGCCTGATCCAACATTGGCTTCTCTTATGTTCTTATGCTTTACATGGCATATTCATGTAGGTACATTTAATTTATTGTGAACAGATTAACTTTAAAAAAGGGGAACTTGCTACAGCTCCAAGCCCAGGTAAGACAGAGAAGAAGAGAGATGCTATTTAAGATACACAGAAGGCAGGCAAGGGCCACCGGAGGCTCACCATCTAACCAAGGAGAGGGTGGAGCCAACTGCCAAGTGTACCCCAGTGAGAGAATTCTCTTAACCCTTTCTCTCCCAGATCCTCTTGCATGCAGAGTTACAATAACCAACGGGAACTACCTATAATGTGTTGTTTGCACCATCAGTTGTGCTGCCCTCCTTGGACTGAGAAGGAGCTGGAAGGCCCCAGATTAGGGTTGCCAGGTCCATGTCCCCTCAGCCACTGGTGGCGGGGTTGGGGAGTAGGTTTGCCAGATCCAGGTTGGGAAACTCCTGGAGATTTGGGGATGGAGTCTGGGGAGGCGAGGGACCTCAGTGGGGTACAATGCCGTGGATTTGACCCTCCAAGGAGAGTGCCAGTTTGGCATAGTGGTTAGGAGCGTGGACTGTAATCTGGGAGAACCGGGAATCCCCACTCCTCCACACGCTACTGCATAAATTGGTTTGCTCCGGAGCCATCTGAGACAAAAATGTGTGAGCTGAAGGCTAAAAAACGGTGAGCTAGCTCACACTAACTCAGCTTAGAGGGAACACTGGGGGGGGGGTCCTCCCAGACCTCTCGGCTTTTCTTCAGCATCTCTGTTGTGCTTGGGCTTCCTGGTTTATCCCAGAATTCCCCCCTCAGCAAGACATGTGCCGTTCTCTGACTCGCGGAGTCTTCTTCATTCTCCGTGGCTGCTGCGCATGAGACAGGTGCTGCTTAGGGTTGCCAGGTCTGGATTGGAAAATACCTGGAGACTTTGGGGGTGGAGCCAGAAGAGGGTGGGGTTTGGGGAGGGGAGGGGCCTCAGCATAGTATAACGCCATAGAGTCCACCCTTCAAAGCAGCCATTTTCTCCAGGGGAGCTGATCTCCGTCAGCTGGAGATCAGTTATAAAAGCGGGAGATCCCCGGGCCCCACCTGGAGGCTGGCAACCTAGTACTGCTTAAGGCACAAGGCAGGACAGGCCACAGTTGTGGAGCTTACACAACACCGTCCTTGCCTTCTGAGTGTTTTTTTCCCCCAGGCTTTCCTTCAAGGCTTCAGTGTCGGGAAAGTTCTCAGTCTTGGATTCCAGGGCCCAGAGACCTCATGCGTAGGCTTGAGAGTTACTGGCTCCCTCCGAACATCCACAAATCCCCAACTGGTGCTTGGAAGGAAGTGGGGGGGGGGGGGGGGAAGCCTCCGCTGTGCTGTCCTGTCCTCTTCCCAGGAGTATGGCCCTTGTCCTGGGCAGCTGCAGAATGAGGGTGCCATCGTAACCGAAGAAGGGCTGGACTGGGGGAAACCAAGATATCCCTTTGCAGGGGCCTCCAAAGTGAGATGAGAAAGCAAAAGTGTGGGGGGGGGGGGGCATTATATTGAGTAACTAGGAAACCCTCCTGTAAGTTAACAAAGAAATCAGGGATGCCAGCCTCCAGGTGAGACCTGTGGAACCCCTGGAATTACAGCTCATCTCCGGGCTGCAGAGATCAGGTCCCCCAGAGAAAGTGGATGCTTTAAAGGGTGGACTCTATGGCATTGTACCCAGCTGAGGTCCCTGCCCTCCTTGGGCTCCATTCTGAAATCTCCAGGCGTTTCTCAGTCTGGAGCTGGAAATGAGGGTTGCCAGCTCTGAGTTGGGAAATACCTGGAGATTTTAGGGGTGGAGCCAGGAGTGGGCGGGATTTAGGGTGGGGAGGGACTTCAGCAGGGTATAGGGTTGCCAAGTCTGGGTTGGAAAATACTGGGGACTTTGGGGGTGGATCCAGGAGAGGGCGGGGTTTGGGGAGGGGAGCGGCCTCAGCATGGTACAATGCCATAGAGCAGGGGTGGCCAACCTGTGGCTTGGGAGCCACATGCGGCTCTTTCACATATATTGTGCAGCTCCTGGCAGGGCGGCTGGGGAAGCAAAGGGGAGGCATGCTTTTTCTCTCTTTCTCCCTTCCTTCCTTCCTTCCTTCCTTCCTTCCTTCCTTCCTTCCTTCCTTCCTTCCTTCCTTCCCTCCCATCTATTTGCTTTCCTAGTTTCTCTCTCTCTCTTTCTTTCCACTTCTTTAATTCTTTCTTTCCATCTCTCTCAATATCATTAGCAAACAAGTAATATCATTATCAATAACTGGTTTTCCTCGTTTGTTTTTATTTTTGGCAGTCCCATTTAACGTTAATGAAAAGCAAATTTGCATATTTTTAAAAATAAAAACATGTGTGTGATATTTGTTCCTGTCTTGCGGCTCTCAGACATCTGACATTTATTGTATGTGGCTCTTACGTTAAGCAAGGTTGGCCACCCCTGCCATAGAGTCTACCCTTCAAAGCAGCCATTTTCTCCAGGGGAGCTGATCTCTGTCAGCTGGAAATCAGTTGTAAAAGCAGGAGATCCCCAGGCCCCACCTGGAGGCTGGCAACCCTAGCAGGATACAAGGCCATAGAGTCCATGCTCCAAAGCAGCCATTTTCTCCAGGGGAACTGATCTTGGTTATCTGGAGATCAGGTATAATAGCAGGAGATCCCCAGGTGCCACCTGGAGGTTGGCAACCCTACTGGAAATAAGAGTTGCCAGCTTTGGGTTGGGAAATCCCTGGCGATATGGGGATGGAGCCTGGGGAGGGGAGGGTTTGGGAAGGACTACAATGCCCTAAAGTCCGCCTTCCAAAGCAGCTATTTTCTCCGGGTAAGCTGATCTCTGTCATCTGGAGATGGGTTGCAATTCTGGGAGGTCTCCAGGCCCCACCTGGAGGATGGCAACCCTAGCCTGGCCACCCTACCCCCTCTGTTCCCTGCCATGGTGAGCGGGGAGGGGCTGGCTGGCAACAGCAACAACAACAACAACACCAACAAAGCCCTTTGAAATGCCACTGCGCAGGCTCCGGGGGGGGGGGTGTCAGTCTCTTTCTCCCCAGTGGAAGGGGACCATCTCCCAAGACAGGCAGGCCCAGAAGAGGGGGGGGGGAGCATCGTTTTGTGCCATGCAGCCTTCAGCTCCTGTGAAGGGAAGAGCTCAGAAGTCCTCCAGAGCTCAGCCATAGCACAACAGGGGCAGGAAGCATGAAATGGGGAGGGGGGGTGCAAAGGGGCCTTTGTAAGAGAATGCAGCGAGGAAGACGGAAACGGGGGAAACCCGAGGGCCTTGCCCCTCCCTCTGTGCGCTCAGGAGACCTGAGAGTTCAGCCCTGGGGATAGGGCAGGTCAGGGTGAGGCCTCTTTAACAATAGCTTGGTAGGCATTTGCCAAGGAGCCAGGGATGCCAGCCTCCAGGTGGAACCTGGGGATCCCCTGGAATCACAGCTCATCTCCAGACGACAGAGATCAGTTCCCCTGAAGAAAATGGGTGCTTTGGAGGGTGGACTCTAAGTCTTTGTGCCCCGTGGAGGTCCCTGTCCTCCCCAGGCTTCTTCTTCCCCAAATCTCCAGGTATTTCACAACCTGGAGTTGGCAACCCTGTGGCTCCCCATCTCCTGTCGGTGGCCGTGGTGGGGGGTGGGGACCTGGCAACCCTCGGCCAGATCAATGGCTTGCAGAAGGAACTTTTCAGGGGATACAAGGAACCTTTCTGATGCAATAATCGCATTTCGCACATTACATGGCCCGGGCACATCTGTGTACATCTACAAACTCCGAGGTGGACTCTGATCACTGAGCCGGCATTTGGTTGCCGCTTCCCTCGTAAGAGCACCGCTTGTCTGAAACCCCGGTTCAAGTGCCACAATGTGTTGGCCTCGAATATGGATGATCATTTCTCCAGCCAAAGGCTCCCCATTGGACCAAGACCATGTTCTCTCTCCGTGTCAATTGCCCCTCTGTCTATCTGACCTTATTTGGGTAGTCACACCCTGCTTTGCTCTCCCACGGGTAGTCCCAAAGCCGCCAGGACATTTCAAGTTCAGAGTGTGGATTTTCTGCAAAGCTCAAAGCATCAGCGGAGGTTCCCTTTTATATACCTTGTGTCCGTGGCCATAGAGATCAAGCAAGAAGCTGCCCTGTGGGATAACCGTAGGTGTTCTGAAACACAGTGGGCAACTGACCCCTCCCCCTCCTGGCAGGCCACCTGTTTTCTCCAGCTCCAGGCATCATGCTGTGACTAACTAGAGAGCAAGTCAGATTCGACCCTGCAAGGTGCCTGCCCGCTGCGGAGGGACAGGGTCACGGCAAGGCTGGTGTCCAGGATTTGTTTGCCCTGCCATTGCCTCGAAACACCTGTGTTGAGGATCAGGCCTCCTCTTGGGGTGAAAGGGCATGTGGGCATACTTTGTGTCACGATCCTATACTAGGGGCTCTTAATTCCCAGAGGCCTGGACTATGGCCGGTAGGGGGTAAGACTGCCAACACAAATGATGCAAAACTGAACAAAGTTTGAACCCAGTGAGTGGCACCTTTAAAATCAACAGAGTTTTATTCAAGGTATAAGCTTTCGTGTGCATGCACACTTCTTCAGATACACTGAAAGAGAAGTCACCAGCCCTTACATACAGGTAGAGGGGTGGGGAGAGTGTTGCCAGGAAGGTTTAATTAGTGTCAGGATGCATATGCAAAACTGAATTATTCCAGACTGGGGTCGTTTCGTAGAAAAAGAGGTGCAGGAGCTCATTAGCATAACTCATTTGCATAACTCATTTGCATATGCCACACCCCCTAACATACTGGAAGTGTGTCAGAAGGCAACACCCACCCCTCAGGCTCCACTCCACAGGGGAGTGAAACTGACCTGCTCTTCCTCCATTCCCTTCCCCATCCAATACTTTGTGCAATAAAAATAAGCGTAAAGAGCACACCCTCATTCTCTTCCTGCCCCCTTGAAACCACCAGGTTTCAAGAAGACTTGAGATACCCAGGACATGTGCACCACCCATCCCTTTCCCTTCCCCTTCCCACAACAAGACACCCTGTGAGGTAGGTGGGGCTGAGAGAGGTCTTTTGAGAACTGCTCATGAGAGAACAGCTCTGAGAGAACTTGTGACTGGCCCAAGGTCACACCAGCAGCTGCATGTGGAAGAGTGGGAAATCAAACCCGGTTCTCCCAGATTAGAGTCCAACTCCTGACCACTACACCAAACTGATGGGGTGGAAGCTGCTGAAGAGTTGGTGAAATTTCTCCAGTACTTATGTACCATGTGCCCAGATAAAAAATGGTATACTTAGAAAATTTAGATGCCACCTTGAGCAAGTCTCTGGAAAAGCAGCACACAGTCATAAAAGGAACAATGATAAAATTATCAATATTAAAACAAAACATTAAAAACAATAAAGACCCTAGCAGGGCTTTCCCTGGAGCGCTGCGCCTCTGCACTGCTCGGGGAAGCCGAGGAGGGGGCGGGGCTTGGTCATGTGCCCGCCCCCTGGGCTCCTCACTCCTGGAGCTGCGCTCCTGTGTGCTCCCGCTCTAACGGACCCCTGATTCCAGAGGGCTTCTCTGTGCAGGCAATAGAACTGCACTGTACAAAATGACTGACCAAGTTGCTTGGATACATGAGTAGGGACCAGTGTTCCCTCTAAGCTGAGTTTGTGTGAACTAGCTCACAGTTTTTCAGCCTCCAGCTCACGCACTTTTGTCTTAGCACAGGAAGGATGCAACTAATTTATGCAGCAGACAATTGCTCACTCACAACTTTAATGCCAGTGGCTCACAAAGCAGAATTTTTGCTCACAAGACTCCACAGCTTAGAGGGAGCATTGGTAGGGACTGTGGTCTATTCTACTGTGCATCGCTTGCTGTAAGTAGGATCCTGCTATGTAATTTTGCGTCATTTAATGTGTCACGTTAATACTTATGCTTTGCCTCAGTTCTGTTTTTGACTGTTGGTTGGCTCTACAACCATAAATCCTATTGCATTTTTTATTGAACATCCCATCCGTCGATTGTATTGACTCACTCTGTATGATCTACCTAGAGTCCAAGTGAGAAAGGCGGACTGTACATAATGTAAATAAAATAAACTTTTAAATATCAGTTTGCTCATTTCCACCCAGTCAGCCTCTACAAAAGGGACGGGACACTTCGGATCCTTTCCTGTCTGCCTGCCTCTCTCAGAGCTGAGCTGCCGACACCACACACCAGATGGCAACCTGGAAAGCAGACAGGTGCAATAACTCAGTTTTCTCTTCTTTGGGGAAGGGGGGTGTAATATTCCTTTTCTGCACTGTTGCACTAGTCTGAGAGTCAGCAGAGAGAGGACATGATCCAGGATAACCCCACTTGAATCTTACCATGCTCACTGGAGACAGTAGCAGCTTTAGAGAGAAACCAGGTTTCTCCCTTTTCAGACTACCAATCAGTACCACTGGGTAATTATCCCAAGTACCTTTAATCAGGGGTCCATTGGAGCAGGAGCGCAGCTCCGGGAGTGAGGAGCCCAGGGGGCGGGCACATGACCAAGCCCCGCCCCCTCCTCGGCTTCCCCGAGCAGTGCAGAGGCGCAGCGCCCCAGGGAAAGCCCTGCTAGGGTCTTTATTGTTTTTAATGTTTTGTTTTAATATTGATAATTTTATCATTGTTCCTTTTATGACTGTGTGCTGCTTTTCCAGAGACTTGCTCAAGGTGGCATATAAATTTTCTAAGTATACCATTTTTTATCTGGGCACATGGCACATAAGTACTGGAGAAATATCACCAACCCTTCAGCAGCTTCCACCCCATCAGTTTGGTGTAGTGGTCAGGAGTTGGACTCTAATCTGGGAGAACCGGGTTTGATTCCCCACTCCTCCATATGCAGCTGCTGGTGTGACCTTGGGCCAGTCACAAGTTCTCTCAGAGCTGTTCTCTCATGAGCAGTTCTCAAAAGATCTCTCTCAGCCCCACCTACCTCACAGGGTGTCTTGTTGTGGGGAGGGGAAGGGGAAGGGATGGGTGGCGCACATGTCCTGGGTATCTCAAGTCTACTTGAAACCTGGTGGTTTCAAGGGAGCAGGAAGAGAATGAGGATGTGTTCTTTACGCTTATTTTTATTGCACAAAGTATTGGATGGGGAAGGGAATGGAGGAAGAGCAGGTCAGTTTCACTCACCTGTGGAGTGGAGCCTGAGGGGTGGGTGTTGCCTTCTGACACACTTCCAGTGTGTTAGGGGGTGTGGCATATGCAAACGAGTTATGCAAATGAGTTATGCTAATGAGCTCCTGCACCTCTTTTTCTACAAAATGACCCCTTCCTTTAATACAATTAATCTGTTTGCCTGAACACTTTTGTCCTAGAAAGATTTAAAGACTACTTTAGCGGTGTCCTCTAGAAGATTTGCCAACAAGTTTCCTCCCTGTCTAGCGACTGTCCTGTCTTTCTTTATTTGGGAATATTCCCGGGATCTTGGATCGCCTTCCTCCTCTCCATTTGCCAACCTGGTGGCTCTCCTTGTCTTAATTTCCAAGCCCAGGAATAAATAATGTTTTGTTTTTAATTCCTGCCTTTGGTGCTATAACTGGAACCAGAATTTCTACTCAGTTTTGACTTTTGCTTTGGGGTACTTGCTGGAATCCTGGCAAGTGCTCGGTGACTATCTCTGGGTCACAAGCAGTGAAGTAAACACACAGGGCTTTTCTGCATGCTCATTTTCCTTGCTTGTAAGTTCCTGTTTCTTGGAGAGGGGGAGGGCCTGTTCCGCAGCTGTTTTCCTCCCTCTAGTGGTCGATTTGATATTGTACCGGTATATGTCCAGCCTAAAAACCTGCAGTTTAAATCTGCAGGGGGATATGCCAGACATAAACTGGTGTAATATCAAATTGAGCACTAGAGGGAGCAAAACACACGCAGAATAGAAAACCCACCTGAAGAAACCGGAACTTACAAGCGAGGAAAATGAAAATGTGGAAATGCCCACAGTCATGTATCCCTTCAGCACTTTTCCTTGTATTACCCCCCCCCCCCCCATTGTCTGCCTAGACAATGGGAGTCCTGCCTGTGGAGTCAGGCCTTTCCCATGCCTGCAAATGTAGCTATCACCTTGACTGGCTCAAGGTCACCCTACATGCTTTTGTGGCAGTAGGGGGATTTGAACCTGTGTCTCCCAGATCCTAGTCCAACCACTACACCACTAAACCCAGAAATTCCTAGGAATGAGAGTCAGTGGAAACAAGGTTTGCATCTTCATGCTTAAGCTACACTAGTGTGAATTAACCTGCATTCATCAAAACAAACCCCAAAGAACATATTTGTTCCTGTGCATACAAGGTGCAGCAGCAGAGCAGAAAACAGACTCACTGTGGCTTATACAGAATCAAGAAAATCCTCCACAAGTCACTGACACAACGCAGTGACTGGCAGAAAACAGACCTACTGTGAACTTATTGAAGTCATCTTGTTCAGTGGGAACAACTGCTAAAACTTTTGGTTGGAAAACACCCATCGCTTGGATTTTCTGCCAAGTCGCCCGCTACCCTCACTGCCCCTTCTGCTGCTTTCATATTGAGCTGGTAAAAGGGAGGACAGTGGAGCATTAAGACAACAGTCATTCCCAAAGGTTACCAACTGGCACTATTCTTGCGAATCTAGAGGTCCTTTTGTCTGGATTCCAATTAGCTAATTAAAGCACATCCCTGCTACTGAGGCCAGCCTCGTGTTCCAAAGTGAACTGCAGCCAGGAGATGCTGACACAGGCCGACAGGATTTTGACGGTTCCTGACAGAAAAGGCACAGCAAGCATCTGGAAGGCAGCATCTTGGTCACCTTTGTCCTCTCCAGTAGGTCACACACCCACGCACAAAACGTTGGGCCAGAATAAATTCTGATTGACAGACCCCTGGGGGGGGGGGGGGCTGTTATTTTTCTAGGATTTAAAGCTCTCTGCAGATGGTCCTGGCAACTAGTTGTAATTGCCGCAGTGTGTGCGCGTGTGTCCTCCATTCCTCACAGGTACTCTGCTTTCTGATCCTGACTTCCTAATCTACTTCCTTTGCAGCTAATAGGCACACCTGGATCTCCATGCCCCCCCCCCATGCCCCTTGACACCCCTCTCCCTCCCCCCACGCAGCCGCTTCAAGCTCTCTGGACTGACCACCCTCCCCTTGGAGGCTCACAGCTTGTCAGCAGTCTCCGGGTTTTTTGGTCTCTGTGTATGTGTGTGTGTGTTTTTACATGCTGACCCCGGCAACCTCTCTTTGGGGGAGAATTGCAGCATTCTTCCTGTTTCAAACATATTCCATCTGCAGCCTCCCAGTAGAATTCCTAAATCTGATAACCAGGGGGTGTGTTCTCGCTTTGAACAGCCAGCCGTTGACCTTTGCTGCTGGAACGAAGGCTGCACGGGAGGGAGAAAATGGCTTCGGAGAGATCCACCGTTGTTTTACAAGCCCCCCCCCCCCCCCCCCAGTAAAGCAGAAAGATTTGCGGCCTTTCATCCTTGTTTGCCCCGCCTCCTCCCTCACATCCACCTTCCCCTCCAGGTTGAGAAGTGCCAAGACTCAAAACACAGAGAGACAGAGAGGGAGAGAAACACACAAAAGAAATCCTCTGAATTATTTAGTAGTGATAGGATGGCTCCGACCGTTCGCAGCCACCAGCTTCTGCCTCACGTCTGATGACTCGGCCCGGAAGGATGGGGCAGGCCCTCTTCGAGAGCGCTCGGGCACCACTCAGGTCTCCCAGCAGCCACGGAGAAGGTGCAAATCATTCCAGATGTCCAAGATCACCTTTTCAGCCAGATTTAGGGCTGAAGGTCTCTTTCTGCAATCTCTCTGGTATTTGTGCTTGGAACAGCAAGCTAGCATGGTGAGCCAGCATGATGTAGTGGTGAAGAGTGGTGCGCTCTAATCTGGAAAGCCAGGTTTGATTCCCCACTCCTCCTCCACATGAAGTCTGCTGGGTGACCTTGAGCCAGTCATGGTTCAGCCCCACCTGGCTCACAAGGGGCCTGTTGTGGGGAGAGGAAGGGAAGGGGATCGTAAGCCCCTTTGAGACACATGAGGCCTGCTGGGTGACCTTGGGCCAGTCACTGTTCCCTCAGAACTCTCTCAGCCCCACCTGCCTCACAAGGTGCCTGTTGTGGGAAGAGGAAGGTGACTGTAAGCTGCTTTGAGACTCCTTAAGGTAGAGAAAAGCAGGGTATAAAAACCTACTCTTCTTCTGTTTTAGTGCATCCTGGTTCCCAAATATACATTTGGCCGGGATCTATACCTCCAGAACAACCTTTTGACTTTGAAAATATTTACTGACAGTCGGTTTTAAAATGAAGGATTTGCACACCTTGTTTGGCCTGCTCTGTCCTGTAACAGGTGGTTAATAATAACAATGTACTAAAATGTAGGGAAAAAATGGTTCCCATATAACAAATGAACTCCAGGAAAGAACAGAATTCTGTCCTCCTCCCCAAGTTAACCCTTGGATCCAAAGGGGAAGTCTTCTCATGATTCTGGACACAGCTCGCAGGGGCCATGTGACACAGACCCTTGTCCAACTGAAAGACCCACAGCAACATGTCCAGCCCAACAAGAAGTAAAGACAGCTGAGGTGGAAGAAGGGATGTCAAAAGAAGTCCTGTCAAAAAAGACAGACAGCAGGAGGAGGAGGTTGGACAATGACCAGCTGAGGCCCCAAGTTCTCCTGAAATTACAAGCGAGCTCCAGGTGACAGAGACCAGTTCCTCTGGAAGAAATGGCTGCTTTGGAGGGTGGATTCTATGGGGCCTTGTACCCCATTGCGTCCCCTCCCCTCCCCAAACCCTCTTCTCTCAAGCTTCCCTCCCAAATCTTCAGGAACTTTCCAACCCAAAGTTGACAAGTCTGGGGGAGGCTTCTCAGTCAATAGCAGGCCAGGAAACAAATATCTACATTCCCATAGACCAGGTCAGTTTTGACTTTGCCCACAAGCCAAGTCTCTGGCCAAGACAAATCAGCCACCTGATGGACCCCCTATGCAGTAACTCTGCCCTTCCAAAGTAATACACACTTAGGCTTTGATACACAATCACCGTTTGGAAGCAAGCTGCGAATCAGACACAGCCTGCCAGTATTGCATTTTATGTACATTTTGTTTATTAGGATTTTAAACGTTCAATTATGTACAATTTGTCTCTATAAATCCAACACAGAATTCGAGTCTTCCATTATACATTTTCTAGTCAAACATAAAATTTAGACCAAATATCCTTAAAAGATTCCTGTTTTTCCTTGTATAACATCAAAATTTGTTTCTCCATCTCAGCGAGATCTAGTAATTTATTTCTTAAATCATCCTTGGTGGGTAACTCTTCTGTCTTCCACTTTTTAGCCCAAATTATACGGGCTGCAGTCAAAATATAACTTAGTCTCACTTCATTTTTCTTAAGATTGTCAGGTAGAATATTCAAAAGGTAGGCCTCTGGTGCAAGTACAAGATCAAAACTAATAATATCCTTTATCATTTTTCGAACCATACACCAATATCTCTGAATTTTTATGCAATGCTACCACAAGTGAAAGAAAGTACCCACATTTGAGTGACACTTCCAACAGATATTTGAGACATTTTTACAACATTTACTAACTCTATCAGGTGACCAGTACCATCGGTAATACAATTTATATATGTTTTCCTTGTATGATACCATCTTCACATATTTAATAACGTTCCAAATCTTTGACCAGTCATCTATGGGGATTGAATGACCTGGGTCATTCAATCCCAGTATTGCATTTTATGGAGGCAGGTTGTCCTTCTGGAGCCCCTTTCCTGCATGCCACGTTTCTGAAGCAATAGTAATTGCAAGGTATTGTCCTTCTTGATAGTTTCCTGGTAAAACAGCACAAGGAAATTATCCTCTCGGGACAATATTGTTTCCTGGGGATTTCCAAGTGGAATTGGAAGCGTCTTCAGAATGCCATTTTACTAAGCTTGATATTGAGGAGGTTGATCTCCTTGTGGTAACCCTCACCAAAGAGAAGGAGGTCAAAGCCCTCACATCATGTGTGCTCAGTGATTCTTCTTAAGGCAACAATTAATGGAGTGCTTGTTAAAGGTAAAGGTTTCCCTTGCTTGAAAGCCAGTTGAATCTGACTCTAGGGGGGCAGTGCTCATCCCTGTTTCCAAGCCGAAGAGCCAGCGCTGTCTGAAAGACATCTCCATGATCATGTGGCTGGCATGACTAAGGCCGCGGTCACACGGCCCCTTTAAATCCGGGAGGGCTCCTGGATTTAAAGGGGCCGCATTTTTCTGCCACGGGTTGGGATGTCTATACATCCCAACCCCTGCGGCCGCGTTGGCGGCCGCGCCGGCGATGAAAGCGGCGGCCGCGGCTGCGAAGAGCCAGCCACGGTGGGAACGACGGCTGCAGCCGCGGCGGCAGCAGCGGAAGTGTCGGCCGTGGCCGTGGCAAAAACGGCGGCAGTGCCCGCGGCGGCGGCTGCCGCTGAAGAGGTGGCGCCTGCGGCGAGAACGGCGGTCGCGGCGGAGGCAGCCCCAGCATCGGGAGAGGCAGCGGTGGCGGCCAAGGACCGCCAGCCGCCTGGGTGAGTTGGGGTTCCCCCCCCTTTACACTTGGGCGCATGAGTGGCCATGCGCCCAAGTGTAAAAAGGGGGGGGAAATGGCGGGGGGAGGCCATCTGGACAGCCCTACTCTCGCAATGCTTGCGAGAGAGGGCTGTCCAGATAACCTCCAATGCGGGTTCCTCCCGCGACTCCCGGGAAAACTCTAGTTTTTCCCGGGGTCGGTAAAAGCGGGAGCAACCCGCATTGGAGCCCGCTTCGCTGCGGGACTCAATGCGGGCCTATGTAGATGGCCCCTTTAAATGCGGGAGGAAGCAGGACTTCCTCCCGCATTAAGGGGCCGTGTGACCGCGGCCTAAACGCCGAGGCGCATGGAATGCTGTTATCTTCCCACTGAAGCGGTACCTATTTATCTACTTGCAATTTCTTGCTTTCAAACTGCTAGGTTGGCAGGAGCTGGGGCCAGAGACGGGAGCTCACTCCATCACATGGCACTCGGGTCTTGAACTGCCAAGCGTCTTAACCACTGAGCCACCGTGGCTTCTTAGGAACGCTTAAATACCCAGTGACTCAGCTCATGGTTTTTTCCCAGTCATAAACAGGGAGTCGACGTTTTGTCAGTCCGTCTGGCTGCTCATGGAGAGTTCAAGTCTGTTTATTGTGTTGCTTGTCAAGCATTCAGATTGTATAGTGCAGTGCCATGGAAGCAGTGGGGTCTCACGCAAGTGCATTCTCACATGGGTCTGATGTCTGTCCTACTTTCCTTCCTTCCCTGCCTGTCCTGTTGTGGCTGCATGCCACATAATAGCCAATGGTGTAAGCAAACAGTGAGCACGTGAATCAGGGAGCCAGTTACTGATAGTAAGCACTTGCGGGTAGGGCTGCCAAGTCAGCCCAGGGGGCGGGGAATCCCCCGCTATAGGGGTTCCCAATCTGCCCGCCGGCATTCGGCTGGCGGGGGGAACCCCGCCCCCGAAGTCGTCCAGCGTGGACGACTTCCCCAGCGTAGTGATGTCACCTGGAAGTGACGTCACCACGTTGGAGACGTTACCAGGGTGACGCTCTGGCAATCGCCCCATTTGGGGCGATTGCCAGAGCGTCGCCCTGGCAACGCCCCCAACGTGGTGACGTCACTTCCAGGTGATGTCACCGGCAGGCGTGCTTTGCGCACGCGCCAGGGAGGCTCCCGGGCGGCTCCCGGGCGAAGAAGGACTCCCCCCCCCCCGCCAGTAGGTGAGTTCGACTTGGCAGCCCTACTTGGGGGGGGGGACTTCTTCATTTTATTTTTTATTTACATGCTTCGGCGGGCAGGGCAGGGTATAAACTGGACAAATACATTAAAAAATAAAATTTGAATGCTGCCTTTCTGCCCAGTGAAGGCCACCAAGGTAAACAGGGGAAACATTTCAAAACGGCAGGGAGAGCGGAATAGAAATCTAAATAATAAACAAAATAAATAAATAAATAAAAACAACTCATAAAAACAATTAAAGCAAACAAAAAATCCACATTAGCGGCGGGAAGTGCTGTCAAGTCGAAGCCAGCTTATGGCAATACACATTAACGGCACATAAAACATTAGCCAAAAACAGAAGGCAGGAAGTCTTACCATTTGGTGCTCATTTCAGTCCAGGCTATAACAATGTTATCCGTATGTTATCCACAGTCGGCAGTGTTCCCTCTAAGCTGAGTTAGGCCGATTCCACACAAGTGCTTTGCTTCCCTTTCCTCCCGGGTTTAATCGGTCCGAATCAGTGTGCGCGTTTCTGCATTACAGGAATCTGACCCGGGTTGATGCTGGTTCTTCATTTCTGCATCTGTTCTTGCCCCGAATCTTGAGCCCCTGCCCATCTCCCCCCTCTTTTTTTAAAATGTAGGCAGAGTTTTGTTATGACGTCGTGACGCAACAAAGTCATGATTGGCCAAGGTTTTTCATAATTCCCAGGAAAGTACATCATGCATCCGCCCCTTCCCCCCTTTTTTTAACATAGGCGGAGTTTAACGTAGGCGGACCTCCATGCCGCCGTTACTGTATCATGTTATCACTTTCGCCATTTGGAAATGCCTGCGAAAAGAAAAAAAAGCTTGCGCCAGGGTTGGAGGGGAAATGGAGGGGGAACATGCAACACAACACGTGTAACCCCTGCAAAAATTGTGTCCACACCACCATGCCACCCGCAATACATTGGCTCCGCAAAAAATGTTAACCACACAAC
Source organism: Lepidodactylus listeri (assembly GCA_029233225.1). Classification (NCBI taxonomy): domain Eukaryota; kingdom Metazoa; phylum Chordata; class Lepidosauria; order Squamata; family Gekkonidae; genus Lepidodactylus; species Lepidodactylus listeri. The sequence goes on along the minus strand of JARCFY010000017.1, from coordinate 14,577,472 downwards.
GATATACCAATGTCGTGTCGTGTTGTTGTAATGCAACAAATGGGGAATGAAAAAAACCCCGCTTGCACCAGGGTGGGAAAGGGAGAGGATAGGCGGGAAAGGGGAGGGAAAGAAGCAGAGGGGCGTTAAAGGGGTGGAGCAAGAAACCCCGATTTCAGAGTTCCCCACTTGAATGCCCCGACTTCACTCCCATGGCAAAACCCCCCCCCCCTTGAAAATCCCGGAAACGGAAGATCCAGGGGGAACTGAGGATTACATTCGGGCCAACTGCAGACCCGGAGCAGTGACGCTGGGGCAACAACTAGTGCGGAATCGGCCTAAGTGTGAGCTAGCTCACAGTTTTTTAGCCTCCAGCTCACACATTTTTGTCTTAGCTCAGGAAGAATGGATTCAGAGCAAACTACTTTAGGTAGCAGCCAAATCGCTCACTCGCAACTTTAATGCTAGTAGCTCACAAAGTAGAATTTCTGCTCACAAGACTCCACAGCTGAGAGGGCACCAACCCAAAACCTGTAAGTTAAATGAGTAGTATAATTTAAGTTAAATAAAATGTTATCCATACATACACATTCTGTGCAGCCTTATGGGAGGTATAGCCCCCTCCTGTCATTTAATGACCCAACTATCCATGACCCTCGATAGAATCATCCTCTCTACTGTACAAATGCCTAAGTGAGGAAGGGAGGTGAAACTCCACCCAAGAGCTCCTGGGTAATAGCAAAGGGGTTTGACGGCCATTCGAAGTCGGTGGCAGACCAACAGATCAGAGGTTCCGCTCGTGGGCAACAGATGGCATGTTTGTCTACCGAATGTGCCTAACTGAAGTTTGCAGCATCCCTGGTGTCTGCCAGAATAGTCCCCCATATCAAAACTCTTTTTGTATACAGAACTCTTGGGATAGGTTCTAGCCCAGCTGTCCCTAAAATATACTAGTTTTTGTATGCACTGTGTGCAGGGGTCATTTCGTAAAAAAAAGAGGTGCAGGAGCTCATTAGCATAGCTTATTTGCATATGCCACACCCCCTGACATCACCGGAAGTGTGTCAGAAGGCAACACCCACTGCTCAGGCTCCATCCCAAAAAATCTCCAGGTATTCCCCGACTCAGAGCTGGCGAGCCAGCTTTACACTTTGACCAAAGACACTTAGGTTTCCTTTGCTCTTGCAGGGAAGCTACCCTACAACAAGCATGAAAATACAGAGCAAGTTAGTATGCTTTTGCTTTTTTCCACAGCGCATCACCATATGTGCCCGCTCCTGAGCTTGTTACTCCTGGAATGGCGTCCCTGCGCATCCCTGCTCGAAATGACCCCTGGGGGAGCATTAAGACAGGAAAACCCTAAGCCACAGTGCAAAATGTAACAGTTCCTCTTCTTTCAATTTTTTTTTTTGTGGTAATAGTCCCAATCCCTGGGATGCTGGGCAAAACCTCAGGGTCTTTCACAAGCACCTAACGTGTTCTAGCGGTGCCTTTCAAGAGAATGCCACACATGTGAACTGGGGGCCGGAACTTCATCTGAATTGGAAATCATTCCTGAGAGTTGAGAGATGGAGTGCAAGGATAATGCGGAGAAGCACCACATGTGGATGGGAAGGGGCTACATCGGACAGAAGAAGAAGAAGAACTGTCTGCAGCAACCGCGGGGTCCCAAAGAGAAGGGCTGGGCTAGACTGAGCTGCTAGGGCAGTCGGAGGAGGCAGAATAATCAGCTAGACCCATGAAGAGTCCTGGACTCCGGAGACCAGGAACGGTGAAATCATGAAGCCTTTATTGAGTGATTCAGCATGCCCAGTAGATGGTCAGAACAAGCATGCTTCCAGGGCTCCAGGGCCCTCATTATATGCTGGCCGGAGCCACACCTCCGGCCGCACCCAAAAGACCTGATAGGGGCTTAACATATGCGCATGTTTGTCATAGGTTCCCTGGAGGAGCCTTTGAGTGCATTGGCTCCCCAGGGAGAACCCAGGTCCCCCATTGGTGGAGGCTTTCAATCCGGATGTCTATTGTTCCTCCAGATTCAAGCTCCCCTCTCTGCCTGACCATGTGCTCTGGCCATGCGGCGGGCGCCATTACCTGGGAGCACGTGGCAGGCTGGTTGCTACACAGAGCATACTACATTATAACCCACAAATGGAAGTTAGGGCCACATAAAGTCAGTAGGCATAGAAAGGTAAAATTCTGCTTGGGATGGCACTTTATGTTGCCAGGAAGAAAAAGTGCTGGAAGGATAGGTCAGGGGGCGCTTCCTCCAACCTCGAGTATGGGTGCAAATTCATTTCAAAATGGTGAAAACCGGAACAAAAAAGGCTCATTTGTTTCATTTGTTGGGGGGTAATAAAAGCAAATGGAATATAAATTATTCCATTTTTAAAAAAAGAGAGAGCGTACAGGGTGGTTAGGGGAGAAAAGAGGCGAAACAACCATCATAGGGGATAAATACCTAAATGTTGTCCAGTCGTCGGGTCATGGGGATGAGAAGGTCAAGGGATCAGGACAAGGTCAAGGGATCAGGACAGACCGAAGAGGGGGTGGGAGGGAGCCCCTTAGCATGCGTGGACTTTGGGGAGCACTACATCATTCTGTGTTGGGGTTGCCAGCCTCCAGGTGGTAGCCACAAATAACACCCACCGAGGGAAGACCATCAACAAGCCACAGCTATATACAATCAAAATTGTGTACCAGGGCTATTTTGGGGTAGGAACACACAGGAACGGAGTTCCAGCTGGCTTCCTAGTTGGCCACGCCTACAGCATCCCCCCCCTCGGGTTCCCCAGGTGCCTCGCAAGCCACAGGGCACCTGGGGAAGCCAAGCCGATCCAGGGAGGGAAGGCAGTTTAAACTGCCTCCCCCAGGTTCCCAGGGTGCCCTGCAGCTGCGGGGCGCCTGGGGAAGCCGATCCAGAAACTGCCTTCCTTCCCTCGGGTTCCCCATGCAACCTGCAAGCTGTGGGGCACCTGGGGAAGCCGATCCTGGGAAAGCTGCACAGTCGGGGGTGTGGCCTAATATGCCAATGAGTTTCTGCTTTTGGGTGTGGCCTATTATGATAATGAGTTCCTGCTGGGCTTTTTCTACAAAAAAAGCCCTGCGTACTACATTCATTAAAGTACACGGACTAGTTAGTGGTCGTAACCCAATAGAATGTATAAACCCATATCCAGCAGATTGCTCATAACAATTAGGCATTATTTATTTACAAAAAGAACGTGTTCAGAAACCAACAGTGGGCTCCTCTGTAATTCCATACATGAATAGTGTCCATAGACCTCAAAACAGAAAGAAGCTGTGGCAGAAGACACCCATGATGGAAAGAAAAACAGTTCTACGTCTCTCCCAGGTATAAAAAGACGTTATGAGCAATCTGTTGGATATACGTTTATATGTTCTGTTGGGTTACAGCCACTAACCCATCCTTGTAGTTTAATGAATCTATATTCTAATTCTGAGAGGGGTTTTTTCTGTGTGGATGCTTATTTCTGCTGAAAGAGAGCTCACTCTCCCCCAACAGCTTTTCCTACACAGTCAGGCCCCTTTCTTGGTCTGCAGAAAAATCCGAAAAATTAAAAAAAAACTTCAGAGACCGTTGAATTCCCTCAATACCTTTTGAAATGGCATCAGTTCCAGGCGTCAACTGTGAGGAGATTAGAATGTTTGGGGGAGGGGGAGGCTTCTAACTTTTTCTGTCAGTAAAAGGCAGGGTTTTTACTGGCAGCAGCTCTGCACATGCGCAGAGAAGGGACTTACGGGAGGCACGGGAAAAGCTGCTGGGGCCGCGAGGCAAAGCCTGCATCAGCCCCTCTCCCTCACCAGAAACAGAAAGAAGTGGAGTTCTTTGAGAAGGGGGAGAGAGAGAGAGAGAGAGAGAATAGGGGATTGTCTGTTGCAGGGAGAGAAAGAAAAATAACAGGAGACTGTCTGAGGGTTGCTTGAGGGAGGGGGAGAGAAAGAGGAAGAGATTGGGGGGGTAGAGAAATAGTGGAGAGGAAGAGGGGGCAGATGGGGTGGGAGAAAGAGGACAGTGTCTGAGAAGGGCAGGGGTAAGAGGGGGTGAGACATACAAGGGGTGAGAGGAGATGGGGGTAAGAAAGGATTGCTAGAGTCAGGGTTCAGGAGAAAGCTAACATAGAAGGGGTGAGAGGGGGAGGGGAGGGGAGGGAAGATTGGTAGATAAGGGGTGCATACAGAAAGACAGAGAAGGGAACTTTGACAACCAAGGTGGGAGAGGGAAACAAAGGTGGGGGAATGCCCCATCCCCACAAATTCCTTGCGGGGACTGCTGGTAATGAAGACTATGGTAGGACCACAACACATTATGCAACATTTTGTTGCAGGTCCTTGTGTAATATATAATGCTGATGATTGATATATATATTTGTGAATTGTTGATGGTCTTCCCTTGGTGGGTGTTATTTGTGGCTATGCTTTTATGCTAAATTTGGTGTAGTAGTTAAGCGCCCGGACTCTAATCTGGGAGAACCGGGTTTGATTCCCCACTCCTCCACTTGCAGCTGCTGGTGTGACCTTGGGCAAGCCATAGCTTTGTACCAGCTGTTCTCTCAAGGACAGTTGTCTCAGAGCTCTCTCAGCCCCACCTACCTCACAGGGTGTCTGTTGTGGGGAGGGGAAGGGAAAGGAGTTTGTAAACCGCTCTGAGAGTCCCTTGGGGAGTGGAGGGCGGGGTATAAATCCAATCTCTTCTTCTTCTTCTTCTTCTTCTTCTTCTAAGGATTCCCTATTGTATTTGGCAACCTCCAGCTGGTGGCTGGAGATCTCCTAGGATTATAACTGGGATTACAGCCCAATCTCCAGGCCACAGAGATCAGTTCACCTGGAGGAAAGGGCTGCTTTGGAAGGTGGACTCTATGGCCTTAGGCCCCGCTGAAGTCCCTCCCCTCCCCAAACCCTGCCCTCCTCAGGCTCCACACCCCAAGATATCCAGATATTTCCCAACCTGGAGTCTTGAATGCGATGCCTCTCTCTTTGTCTTCACATGGGAGCTGCCCTCTGACCCCTCCTCTGTCTCTGTGCTTTCTGTTTTGCCCAGGTCTCTGCAGGGCCCTTCATGGAGTCCCACGTCTTTGCCGGTCTCTCCTGCAGAAACTCTGCCCCCAGACTTCCACACATGTGGTGCCAGATCTAACTGGCCACCTGTGGCAGGGAAACCACTCTATAAACTAGGCTTCTCCCTTTCCTTCCGACTGCGATCTGAGCGTGAACTGGATCTCCTTGAATAAATGCAAGTTTTACTTTTACAATATACTTTTGGGGAGATTTATTTTCTGCACGCAATATCACGTTTCTTTGACTGGGCAACACTCTGCTCTGCATTAACCAAACGTCCCAATAGAGAGATCAAGATGTAGTAAAAATTCGGACAGGGATTTCCCAGTCATCAGAGGCAAATGCAACAGATGCGCTTAAACAGGGGATCAATGAATCGCATCTCTGCCCTGAGGGCTTCCTATGGCAGCATGTTATGATGCGCATACTGAGAAGGGGGGAAAACAACGGCATGGCATCGAGATAGCCTGATCAGACTATCCCCAACGCCATGAGTGCGCGCTGGAGCAATCACACGGGGAAAGTCCGTCTGTGGCCCCTAGCAAACCTGTTTGATACTGGACTTTCCCTAGCATCTTTTAACTCAGCTTCTCCGGTGGAGAGAAACGGGTTGCTGACGGGTGTGGGATGCTTGCCAGATGTTCTGGTGTGATCACGCCCTTAAAATCCACATGACATTTGTGCCTATTGCGTGGCTAATTCTGCATGTGATCGGGGCCGAAGAAGAAGAGCTTGGATTTATACCCTGCCCTTCACTCGGAGTCCCAGAATGGCTAACAAACTCATTTCCCTTCCCCTCCCCACAACAGACACCCTGTGAGGTAGGTAGGGCTGAGAGAGCGCTCTCAAGAACTGCCCTTGAGAGAACAGCTCAGAGAGAACTTGTGACTGACCCAAGGTCATCTAGCAGCTGCAAGTGGAGGAGTGGGGAATCAAACCCGGTTCTCCCAGATTAGAGTATGTGCACTTAACCTCTGTGCTTTATCCCATCGCCTGTCTTCCTGGAGCTTCTAAATGCCAGCTTTTGCCTGCTCTGATGTATGGTTGCCTGTGTTCTTGGTGTGGCCAAACGCATCCCTCTGTCTGTTCTGTAACATGGCAGCACCTGTATTTTAAATTCATGAGTCTCTACTATAACTGCCTATCAATCTGGGATTCCTTCTCCTGCCTCTCTGAAATTTGGTAGTGAAGACCCCATGGCTGAGGGCTACGGTTCTTAAGAATTTCATCCAATGAAAATCTGCAACTAGATCAGTGTTTTACCTTCAATTTTCTGGCAGATCAGAGCCCTTCACGCTCTCGGCTTGCAATCGTGACCGTCAAGATCACATGAACACATAAACACAAGATCAGGCCCTTGGTCCATCAAGGTCAGTCTTGTGTACTCTGACTGGAGACGGTTCTCCAGGGTCCCAGGCGGGAGGTCTTCCACATCACCGCCTACATGATCCTTTTAACTGGAGATGCCAGGGATTGAACCTGGGATCTTCTGCATGCCAAGCAGATGCTCTGCCAGTGAGCCACAGCCTCTCTCTTGTTTGAAGGCTAAGGTTTTGGCAAACTTTGAACAAGCTGGATGAAAAGCAAAGGCGCTGCAGCTGGAAATATATTCTGCACCGAAACCAGTGGAAATAAAAATAAATGTAATAGTGTGTGAAGAAATGCATTTTTTCTTTGGAGGTTTGACATGAGCAAAAGTTTTTCCTCTCTCTCTCTCTGGGCAGACAACAGGCAAGGACAAGGAAGTCAGTTCAGTTCCTTTCCAGACATACCTCAGCCCACCGTCATACAAATGCTAATAGATATAGCAGAAGAGATAATGAGATCATCGAGCCCCTCCCTTCAAACAGCAAACAGAGATTTGGAGGTATTAAATACTAGAGAGACTTCAGGAAGGAAAATTCTGGAATCTCCAGGAAAAGCTTCTCTGACCTGGCCAGTGGGTGGGGGAAAGAGAGGTTATAGAAACTCCTTGCAGCAAGGAGGGCTCTTTGGTGCGGAGTCCATCAGAGCAGGCAGAAATCTTAACTGAGGTCTGGAGGAGGCAGCCATTGACCATGTGCTGGCCCAAGGAGAGCTGAGGGAAGCTTCAAGGTAGTGGAAACTCTGTAGAGAACTGTAACTTCCTAAGCTAAGGAGCCTGTCCTATATTTTAACATCTGATAGGGCATGTATAGAGGGACAGAGGAACTGCATTTTACCCATTTCTTTTGAATCTCTTGCTCAGTCTGGTGCTGTGCTAAGAGTATGCTCTTGTGAATCTCTTTTTTTGTTTTTAAATACTTTATAACTTTTGGTGCTGGGAGTGGTTCTCTGTACCACATAAACCCCCATTGTCTTGGACATGCTATTTTAAGTGGAGCGCCAGGGGGAAAGGCAGGCAGTTGGCAACTAGCTATTCCTCCAGGGACGCAGAAGGCAGTAAACGGTCCCTGTGGTGACCAGGCACTGGGCAGCAGGAGACACACAGGCGAGGCCTCAGAACTTGGAGGGAAAGCTGGGAGTCCTGACCCTCCCAGCAGGCAATTCCTTACAAAGGTCAGGTGGTGACAGCGGGTTACCCAAGAGAAAAAGAAAAGCCTCTTCAGGTGTTGGGAAAACCTTGGAGGGCAGGGTGGAGGGCATCCGTTCCGCCACATTGTGAAAAAACATTCATTTATTTAGATAATTATATCCCACCTTCCTCCCCAGTTGGGAACCAAACCAGCCCTCAAGATCAATCTCACCTTTTCTATTTTATCCTCACAACAGGCCTGTGAGGCTGGTTAAGCTGAGAGCGTGTTACTGGCCCAAGGTTCGGAGCAGGGATTTGAACTTGGGCAACACCCTAACTAGTACACCTAACTAGTCTCTGCAAGTTCTGCCGATCACAACAAACTTCCATGCCAGTGCAGGGATTCGAACCTTGCTCTCCCAGATGTTGGTCTAACACTCTGACCACCACACCACATTGGCTGGCATATTCTACTCGATGCTGCAACAGTAAATCCAGAGGCGTACTTATTGTGTTACAGTCTGTAATGTAAAATCTCCCATCAAATGGATTAGAGCCATCTGGGCCAAATCCAGAACAGAAATCAGAGAGATGCTTGTGACTTTCGGCACTTAGAGCATGCCAGGCTAGCCAGGTCCTCCTGGCCTTGAACCCTCATTCCCCAGTGCCGCTGGGGGGCGGGAAAGGGGGGCATCTTGCCAATGCAGCACAAAATTGTAAGTGTCATCAGAGCATCAGCTGACACGCAAGGAGTTTGAGTAATCCTACAGCATCACCCTAGTATAGTGACATTACTTCCAACAATGTCACACACTGGCACAATTCCAAACCACTGTCCCTGCCCCTCAATGATCCCACCAGGGTGCCAGCTGGAGAGCCAGTCTGGTGTAGTGGTTAAGTGCGTGGACTCTAATCTGGGAGAACCGGGTTTGATTCCCCACTCCTCCACTTGCACCTGGCTGGATGACCTTGGGCAAGCCATGGCTCTGTACCAGCTGTTCCTTCAAGGACAGCTTGGGAAAGAGCTCTCTCAGCCCCACCTACCTCACAGGGTGTCTGTTGTGGGGAGGGGAAGGGAAAGGAGTTTGTGAGCCGCTCTGAGACTCCCTTGGGGAGTGGAGGGCGGGGTATAAATCCAATCTCTTCTTCTTCTTCTTCTTCTTCTGTTGGTTATTGTAACTCTGCATGCAAGAGGATCTGGGAGGGAGAGGGTTAAGAGAATTCTCTACTGGGTACACTTGGCAGTTGGCCCTACGCTCTCACTGGTTAGATGTTGGGCCTCTGTGGCCCTTGCTTGCCTTCTGTGTGTCTGTCTTACATAAGGCCTCTCTTCTTCCTCTCTCTCACCTGGGCCTGGAGCTGTAGCAAGTTTGCCTTTTTTGAAGTTAAGCAGTTCACAGTAAGTTAAATGTACCTACATGAGTATGTAAGGTGTTTTTCAATTTTTGTAAGTCAAATTTCTTTCTCTTGCTACCATTGGAGTCAGACCATCTTTGTAATTTGTTTGAATTGCATTTTCCTTTAACTGGGAAATGTGGCAGTTCGGGGATACTTCCAAGGCAAATGATTTTTAAAAAATGTTTAACCCAATACAATGCCAAGCCACCTGTCCCTGCTTCCCCCCCCCCCCCCCCAATTCTCCCACCAGGGTGCCAGCATCAGTTGGCAACTCTAGAATGGGCCCTGGTCACACCAAGCTGCACGAGGCTGGCCCAGAATTCCTTTGGACCTGCCGCACATGCCTGTGATCTGTCAACCGGTTCACTTCAGGACCCAGAGACCTCTGTGCTGCACAGACTAGACTCCCGGTGCTGTCTTCACTGCTCTTGCAAAGCTCTGGAGGATGTGGATACGGGCAGATGTCAGAGTCCCACAGCAATCAGGAGGAGGAGGAGGAGGAGATTGGATTTATACCCCGCCCTTCACTACCCAAGGGAGTCTCAGAGCAGCTGACAAACTCCTTTCCCTTCCCCTCCCCACAACAGACACCCTGTGAGGTAGGTGGGGCTGAGAGAGCTCTGACAGAAACTGCTCTTTTTCAAGGACAGCTCTTATCAGAACTATGGCTTGCCCAAGGTCATCCAGCAGGTGCAAGTGGAGGAGTGGGGAATCAAACCCGGCTCTCCCAGATTAGAGTCCGCGTACTTACCCACTACACCAAACAGTACTTACCCACTACACCGAACAGTCCCAACAATGGTCCTGAACCAGGATTCAGTTTATTGAGATCAGGAAAGGCAGGTCGTCTGTACCCACTTTGTGTCAGTAATAACTCTCCAGGCGGGAGTTGGGAAGTTATACAGAATTCAAAAGGTACCCTGGGATGTAATGAAGCCAATCACAAAGAAGCAAGCTAGCGCGCCTAAAATAACGACTATAGGTTCTCAAGGGAAGAGGAGTAGCCAGGCACGAAGGTCAGACACAGGCAAGTATATACAAGGTCGTAGACTTTCCAATTTCCAGGGGGGGGGGGGGCTCGGGCTGGAGCTGGGGCTGGGTCAGAGACATCACAGGCCATTGTCTCCAGGGGAGGCTCAGCACTTCCTGGAAAATTTCGGGGGGGGGGGGCTCGAGCTCCCCAGCCCCTCTGAAGTTGACGCCTATGAGCATATAGGTAAGACAGAGAGCAAGAATCAAAAGTTAAAATACCGAGAGACATCTGCCTGCAACACAGGCTTCCCCAGCCTCCATCACCCCACCCCCACTTGCCATGGCAGCATAGCTGACAGCAGAGAGATCCTGGACTTTCTCAGGTAAGTGTTGGAGGATATCCTGCACTCTTAAGGCAGACTGGCCCAGTCAGGTCTCCTCTGAAGCAGCGCCCTCAGGCCGGGAGAGTGAGGCTTCGGCACCCACAGGGTCTGGAGACCAAGAGCTACAACAGGAGGACGGGATGGCACCCCACAAAATGGCTGACCCAACAAGCTTCCCTTCCCCGCCTAAGGCTTAAATAGGAGGAGGGGACAGCTGCTCCCCCTGCCCTGGAAGCAGCACCTGCTGGGACTCATCTGGTCCAGGCGCAGCTGGGAGCAGAAGCTGGCCAAGGATCACTTCCATCATGATCTGGCCCAGGAGGCGGGGCACAGGGCGCTGCCTGGAACTGCTTCTTCGCCAGGCTGTCTTGGCACGAGCCCTCTGCCCCTGCTGCTCCTGGGGGGTGGAGGCAGATTCTGGTGGACCAGGACCTGGGGGACAGATGGGCGCCCTGGTGGAGGAGCTCCAACTGCAGGCTCCTCGAGGGCAAGTTCTGGAGGTCCTCCCACTGGGTAGATTTGCCAACCTGCAGGGGTTGGCTGGAGATCTCTTGGGATTGCACCTGATTTCTAGGTGAGAGAGATCAGTTCACCTGGAGAAAATAGCCACTTTGGGAGGTGAACTCATTGGCATTATATCCCACTGAAATCCCTCCCTTCCCCAAGCTCTACCCTCTTCAAGCTCCACCCCACAATCTCCATGTATTTCCCAGTCTGGACCTGGCAGCCTTACACGGCAGGTTCCTCAGGGGGAAGTCCTGAGGTAGAGGGGCCAGTGGCATCTCCCAGAGTTTCCTCCTCTCCCCCAGGCCATATTTCTGGCTCAGGTTCCTCCTCGGAGTCTTCTGAGATGGAGTACAGAGCCAGCTCAAGTGGGGTCATGACAGAGGACTTGGAAGTCCCCTGTCGTGGGCATTATAACCCACTGAAATCCCTCCCTTCCCCAAACTCTACCCTCTTCAAGCTCCACCCCATAATCTCCATGTATTTCCCAGTCTGGACCTGGCAGCCTTACACGGCAGGTTCCCCAGGGGGAAGTTTCTACAAAAAAAGCCCAGCAGAAACTCATCAGCATGTTAGGCCACACCACTGACAGTGCAACTTATTAGCATGTTAGGCCACACCCCCATGCTACCAGAAGAGTGGTCATCCAGCCACACCCACCTTTTGCTTCTTATTCTGTTTACCTTCTTTGTTGTCAAAACCCAGGGCTTTTTTTGCAGCAGGAATTAATTTGCATGTTAGGCCCCATACCCCTAATGCAGTCAATCCTAATGAGTTCCTGCTGTTGGGTGTGGCCTATTATGCTAATGAGTTCCTGCTGGGTGTGGCCAACTCGGGAGCCAGCCGGAACTCCGTTCCTGTGTGTTCCTGCCCAAAAATAGTCCTGGAAGCCCCCATGTACTCACAAGAGCACCCAGGGTCACCAGGTGCACATGATGCCATGCAAGCTGAGATGCACGGTGTACCTCCCGAGCATTCTACACCTCTGTGCAAGCTGCAGTTTGCATGCATTGAAATGGGGGGCCCTTGTCCCCCCCCCCCCACATACACACCCCATGTATAGACATGATGCCAGCCGGAGGACATAAAATGAGACACCCCTTCTGGTAAGATTAAAGTCACAACATTTCAAAGGCTGTGGAGAAGCTGCACAAGCCCCCCTGCGGCAAATACACCATCATATCCCTTTGAGCACTAAATCATAGCATGCCCTGCTAGCAGGAGAAAGCAGTGCGTATTTCCAGCAATGAATGCCATCTGGGTGCTGGGGAAGGGGCCTCGTTCCGGCAGTGCCTCTTTGAGGACAGATGTCTGGATTATCACAAGACGTGAGCAACAACTGCATGTTTGTTGCCGCCTAAACTGACCATCTGGAAAAGCCCTTAGCCAGCTTGATTCTATTGCCTGAGGGGAGTCCCTCAGCTGGGCAAAAGACCAGGAAAGCAAGCAAAAGGGGAAAGTGGCGAGATCGTAGGCCGTGGGTCAATGGCGCTAATGCTAGGGTTGCCAGCCCCCAGGTGGGAATGGGGGGGATCCCCCAATTTCATGGGCTCCAGGCCACCACCAGCCAGCTGGCCATTGGGGGGAAGCCACGCCCCCAACAGCCACGGTAGGTTACGATGTTCTACGCATGATGACATCACTCCCACATGACGTCATCATGACGTCGCCCTGTTCCCCCACTCCCGGGAAGGGAGGCTCCCTCCCACGCCACCCCCACTGGCAGATGAAAAGGAGCTGGCCACCCTCGCAAATGCATGTGAATATGCAGCCGGAGGCTCTTCTGATGTTTCTGCCACGCTCCTGAAAAGGCAAGCAGTGGAAGGGGGGGGGAATGCTCTCTGATTCTGCATGCAGGATTCTCTCTTCTCTCATGCATATGATGTTCTGAACCATATAGTTTTAGCAGTGTCAATCCCATCTTTATCTAGATTTAGACATAATTTCCACAGGATGCAGACTAGAGCCAAAAAAGGAATATACAATTCTGGGCAGAAGAAGGCTCAACCAGACGAGATATTGATCTGCGATCGGATCATCTCCCCTCTCTTTAAATAGATCTGTGATTCTCTCTCTTTCCATTTCCACTAAAACCTGCTGCAGGGGGAGGCTTGGTCTGGACCGAAGGACAGTGTTGGGGCAGGAGGGGCGGGGAACAACCTCCCCTCCCCAGCTGTTTCCTACTGATTTCACTTTTGAAAGTTTATTTAAATCCCGAAAAGAGCAAAATGGCCTTTGTTGTTATTGTTGTCTTAAAAGGAAAGTTGCATGCTGGGAGTCTGGAGGATTTGCAGGGAGGGTATTCAAAACCACCACGGAAAGAATGGCCCTAATTGTACAGTGCCCTGTTCCAACAGTTTGCAGTTGTTGTTTTTTTCATGAAGGCTAGAGATTTAAAAAAACACAAAAAAAACCCCTAAAATGCAAGCTGACCAGCTAGGCCTGCCTTTCCTCTACTTGATCCTTAATGGAGCGCCGGAATCTGGGGCAGTCGTAGATTTCCCAACACAATGCCGACCTTTGACCCAACTCATTTTCTGAACTCTCGCTTTCGGCCTTTCTGCTTCAGGCCAGTCTCAATGGCAACCAAGGAGTGGGCTCGAGAAATGCCTACCTTTCCTTTTCCTTTTTTTCCCCTTTCCTTTTCTTTCTTTCAAGCGCCTTTGATCCAACAAACTTGAGCAATGAAAAAGGAACCTTTTTTTTTTTTTTAAAAGGGAAATATAGTGGCGAGATAATTGGCCACATTCAGTGTAATCTTTGGATCTCTATCCACCAGCAGATAAGGGACTGTGTCATCTTTTGATAAGGAAGAAGGTTAATTTGTTAAAATAGGGGCAATCCATAACTCACGACAGAAATTATAATAAAGGCATTCCGGTATCATGCGGGGCAAGGAGTCAACCTTTTCCAGTCCACACTGGCAAATGTGGCAGATTACAATATCTTCCATATAGGACAGCTGAAGGGGCAGTGTTCAAACATGTGAAGATAAATGCTCTGTGGTAACGAGGAACTGTTAGAAATTTCACATAGGCTGGGGTGGCTACAGATGGAGAAATGTCAAAAAGACCTGGGTAGAGCATACTCTCCGAGTTTGCCTGCCGACAAGTGACTTAGCAGAGCGCCAACACATGATGATTGTTTGTTTTGTGCTGCTAGGACAGCGGCAACGCAGGGGCCGCGCAATTTCCCCTGCTTCCCGGAAAACCTATTCAGGATAATTGCTTTGAGCTCAAAGACCCTCTTGCCTTGAGGGGCCTTATGTCACATCCTGATGGGATGCAGGAAAAAAAGAGCATAGAGCCCCATGCTTGGAATGGTCATAAGGATGACTGCCGCGTTCCTAATGCTAGGCAGCAAGAAATCAGGAGGCAGCAACAGTTTAATAAGTCCATTCCTTTCTTCCTCTGGAGCTATAGTCAGTACCACTTCCTTTCTCCTTGTTCCTGCCCACACCAAGCCCTGGAGTGGACTCAGGCAGTCGAAAACACTGGCCTGGATTTTTAAAAACCCACAATGATATTGAGCGGCATGGGAAGAGAGAATAGAGGGCCGAGTTCAGGCTGGCAGTTTGGCCCGATATAGGCCCGCTTTGCAAGTGGATGAAGAGAGCCCGTTCACACAGCCACAGCTGTCTGGCGTTGCTGTGCCACACTTACCCCGTCCTGAAGTGCGTTCCTCCCATGTTAAAAAGGTACCTGGTGAAACTGGTGTCAAGCCGTCTGGGTGCGCGTTCATCCTGCTTCCTGGCAGTGTGGATGCAAATAAGCCGCACATCAAGCGGCACCAATAATGTGAACCCGCTGATCCGGCTGCTGTGCCCATGCACCTATGCGCAGGTTGGCAAAATGGACCAAAGCCACGTGCCACCACCACCAGGGGCCGACCCACAGTGTGAACACTCCATTCCCCCCCCCCACTGGTATGGTCCCGCAGCAGTCTACGCAGTGCGAATGGAAAGCCCTGCGACAACTCAGCCCGGGTCTTTTTGCCCCGCTTCCCTTGTGCTTCGTTTTGCCAGTCTGTCCTCAGCCGAGGTTGCCCTGAAGAATAAGTGGAAGGATGTGAGGGAAGAAGAGCAGGATGGAAATGCACCGACAGAGCACGGGAAAGCACCTCCTCCTTTGGGCAGCTGGGATAACTCCCCACTCCCAGTTCCTGCAGTGCCCACAAGACATTATTTATTTGATTTATCCCAAATACACCGCTCAAAAAACCAAACTCACCTTGCTCCTAATGACCCATTCTCCATATGTCTGTGTTCCTGGTTCTGTGTGCAATTTAACCAAAGCATCGTAACCGGAGTGGTTTGGCAACTACACGGTGGTGCCAGCATCCGCTGTGGTGGCTAGGCCAGGGTCATTAGGGTCACTGGGCCCAGAACGTGCATCATTCGACACCAACTGCATTTCAAGTCTCCCTGGGCTCCCGCACAGTTGGCCGCATTAATCACTCTCTGGTGTTCCTCGTGTTGGCGTGAGCTCAGAACGCACAGGACTGAAGTACAGCTCCCAGCTGGCAGCGTGAGAAGGCGCAAGGTATTTGTGACCCAGTTAGAAAGACGTGATTAGCACCAGAATACTCAGCTTCAGAAATCCAGGGAGGAAAATGGCCAAGGGCAAGGTACCAGAGAGACTTGGCTATTTCAGTCCTTCGTGTCTATCCCACCTTCATCTTTCTCTTCCCCTCCACTTCATCATCACAACAACAACCAATCCTGTGAGATAGGTGAGGACGAGAGTGTATGACTGGCTCCCAAGGTCACCCAGTAGGGATGCCAAGTCCCTCCCACCCCACCCCACAGGAATGGATTTCTGTGGTCTGGAGATGAGCTGGAATTCTGGGGGACCTCCAGGTCCCACTGGGCAGCTGGCATGGCGTTTGCACCCATCCCTGTTCTCCGCTTGGCTGGTTTTCCCCCTCCCCCTCTTGGCTCTGCTTTACTCCACCAGGACGCACTGTTTGCTGCCCCCACCCTCCTGGGCCCTTTATGTAAGGAGCAGTTTGGAACGGAACAGCTACCGACAATTACGCTTTTGCAAAATTTCTCACTTGCCATCATCAGTTCCCCTCCCAGTTTCTCAAGTTCTTTGCAGTTCTCAAGCAGGCAACCGGACATATTTATGGCGCAGCAGCCAGTGATAAGCAGTGGTCATGAGAGAGGCATTCAGCACCAGAAGAATGTAAAGAGAACTGGGAAGAGTGCAGAAAGGAACACGGTCTGCTCTTGTGGAGCAGCACCCCATTGTGGAGGACTGGGGTTGGAGGGAGGAAGCAGTGACGCAGGGGTGGCTGGGCGGATCCAGGAGGCAAAGGTGGGTGCAAGCCACAATTGTCACCTGTGCCCACCACCATCTGGGTCACAGATAAGCTTGCCAACCTGCGGAGAGATGCATTATTCTTGGGATATGCAGATGGTAGGCCTGGCAGACACAATGAGATAGTCAAGTCACCCACACACCCTTCCTTGCTAGACAGGTGAGATCTAGCAGGGAACAGAGATTTGGAGGGCTTAAGAGGCTAGAAAGACTTTGGGAAAAGCTAATTTGACCAGGCCTGACCTGGACAGTGGGAGGAGAAAGAGAGATGATAAAACTCTTTGGAGTGAAGAGGAGGATCTCTTTTGTGCTCCTTCCACTGAGGCAGACAGAACTCTGTAGGAGGCAGCCATTGCCACGTGCTGCCACACACCTGAGCAGAAACTTCAAGGTCACGGGAACCCTCTAGATTAGAACAACTGTAGTCTTCTAAGCTAAGGAGCATGCCTTGTATTTAACATCCACTGGGGCATGTACAAAGGGAAGGACAGAGGAAATGGATTTTACCCTCTCCTTTTGAATCCCATGCTTAAGCTGGTGCTGTGCTGAGAGTATTCACATGGAAATTTCCTTTTTAATAAATGCTTTCTAACTTTTAATGCTGGTAGTGGTTTTCTGTACCACATTAGACCTCCATTGCTCCAGGCATGCTATTTAAAAAAAACGCACGAGGAGGAAGGAGAGGCAAGTCAGCTGGCAAGTGGCTACTCCTTCAGTGGTGCACAAGGCAGTAAACTCTCCCTATGGCAACCAAACTCTGGATAGTGGGAGACACAGAGGCAAGGCCTCAAAACTGCAAAAGGAAGCTGAGAGTCCTGGCGCTCTCTGTGGGCAATTCCTACAAAAACCAGGTAGTGGCAGAAGTTAGACGGGGGGGGGGGGGAGGACCAGGTGGATGTCACAGGCTGGGCAGAGACCTTGAATGGCCAGTAGGGCCCAGATGCCTTGGAGGGCATGGCGGAAATAGGGCCTGCAGATCAGAGCAGGACCATTCCACCACACAACCTCAAGATGGGGCCTGAGCCCTCCTGGAATTTCATGTGATCATCACTATGCAATATAGAGGAGTTGCCCCAGAAGAAACAGCAGCTTTGGAGGGCAGACTTGCACGGTATATCATACCGTTAAGGAGAAATTAAAGTGCTAGAGTTATATAGCATCCCCACGGAGCTCCCGCTCCTTCCCACACTCCCCTTCCCACAGCACTGCCCCGGAACCTCCAGGAATTCTTCAAACTAGTGTCAGCGATCCTAGTCTCAGCTGAGCCCCAACAACCCTATGAAGACCTCAAGGACTCGGCTTGGACCACTCCAGTGGCAGCACCTGCCTTAGAGGCAGGCTCAGTCGCAGGTCACACGCATCACCTCCCACACCACCAGGGGAGCCTCAGTGTTGTCACCCAGGGCTTTGTGAGATGCAGTCCAGTGACCACCAGAATTAAGAACCGGCCCAGTTGGTGACCACGCATGCCACAGCAGAGACATCACACTTCACAGCAGTCTTTCTCCTATGGGACCCTCTCTACACGGCAGCCACCAAGATGGCCGGGGGCATGGTGCTGTGCAGGGCTTTTTTTGTAGAAAAAGCCCAGCAGGAACTCATTAGCATAATAGGCCACACCCAACAACAGAAACTCATTAGCTCAGCTCCCTCCCAGGATCGGCTTCCCCAGGTACCCCATGGCATGCGGGGCCCATGGGGAACCTGAGGGAAGGAAGGCAGTTTCTGGATCAGCTTCCACAGGCACCCCACAGCTGCAGGGCACTCGGGGAAGCCGAGGGGGAGAGGCAGTTTAAACTGCCTTCCCTCCCTTGATCGGCTTGGCTTTCCCAGGTGCCCCGCGGCTTGCGAGGCGCCTGGGGAACCCGGGAGGGGGGGAGGCTGTAGGCGTGGCCAACTTGAAAGCCAGCCGGAACTCCGTTCCTGTGCGTTCCTGCCCCAAAAATAGCCCTAGTGCTGTGACTGCATGGCCAGGTGAGCACTGGGCCTACTCGAAAGGCTTTCCCAAAAGACTGGAAATGGCAGCAAACAAAAACAACAGAAGCGGTGCTGGGTTTCCAGAAAGATGTGTCTCTCCTGGACACAATGACAGGAAGCTTCCGATTCTCAACCCGATCGGGTGCTGGAATTCGGCAGGGTACCAGCATCCCCAGTGGGTGGGTTGCTCCCCACAGAAGCTGACTTTGGCCAAAATAGGCTCCTCCCTCAACAACTCGTTGCCCGGACCGCTCCCAGGGCCCTCTCCCAAGTCCAGCGAACGATAGACACACCAACAGTCACGCATACAAGCAACGTATGCACGCCACGGTTCTGATAAGGACCCTTTGACAAAGAAGCATCATTCTGAGGGGTGGGGCACAATTAGCAACATGCCCCCCCCCACTCTCCTTCCTTGTCAGCATTTATCCTCCTCCTTTCTACTCCACTGGACACGTCTCACATCAGCAGGTCTGCAGGTTTAATTGGGGTTTTTTTTGCAAACGAATGTCAAGTATTTGTGGAGGCTCCTGGGAGGGAGAATGGACCATTGTTTCAAAAGCCTTGATGGCCTGTGGGGATTTATGGATTGTTTTTGGCTTCCCTCCTTCCCTCCGCCAGCAAAAGGGGGGGTGGGCAGTGTAAAGTTGGAAGAGAAAAAGAAGCAGATGTGCGGGCAACTTTTGCACAACAGCTCCGGAAAAACTGTTGAGATTTTGCACTCCCCACCCCTGCCGAAGAATGCAAATTCTGCGAGCAGTCTGGCGACGGAAGGACATCAAAGGATCAGCCTAAAAGGAGTCCACAGATCAGATGCAGAATTGTTTGGGGGAGAACTGGATGGCGACCGCCAGTGTATCCAGGGGCAGGAATTGGTACATTCCAAACAGGAGGCCCGTTTACTCTGCAAATGTTTTGGAATATGCGCCAATCAATTATCACAGCTAGGATCCCCCTGAACATCAGCGCCAGATGCTCAAGTGAACAGCAAATCCGCAACTTCAGGGGACATGGCTGCTCCCAACCGCCATCATTCACCTCCTGAATGGCCATGATGGGAGCCTGTACTTTGACCCAGCAGCAACATCTCAGTCAGGCACCCCCTGAAGTCAGCCCCGGTTGTTTTTGCGTTGTTTTTGCTCTCGCAGTTATTCAGCTAGAATCCCTGTGGCCCTGTGGAATGTTGGGAATGTGCTATGCCAGAATGCCCAGGTTCTCTGAAGCATGACTGATCTGTGCTAAGTGATCCTGAGTGAGCGTCCTGGCTTCACGGGGGCAAATTAAGAAAGCCTCACTGGGTAGATAAGACCCAAGGGAGGGGCTGTGGCTCAGGGGCGGAGCCTCTGCTTGCCATTCAGAAGGTCCCAGGTTCAGTCTCTGGCATCGCCAGTTAACAGAATCTGTCAGGAGGTGATGTGAAAGACCCCAGCCTGAGACCCTGGAGAGCTGCTGCCAGACTGAGTAGACAACACTGACTTTGATGGACCCAGGGTCTGATTCAGGATAAGGCAGCTTCATGTGTTGATGTGTTCATGATCCAGTCTGTAGTTCAGCATTTTGCAATATTCCCATTAATTCACAAGCACCTGAGGATCCATCGGAAATCAGACAGCAATCAACTAGTAGGCACCAGTCTACCTCAAATCCAGATGACTTCCCTCCAGGGTTTTCAAAAGAAAGGGACACTGATCTCGTGTTGCAATGGACTTCAGGGTGACTTAGGGTTGCCAAGTATTCTAAACTCACCAGCGGGGGGGAGTCCTCCTCTTGCTGGGAGTTTGTCCTGACGCGCACGCTTTGCGCGCGCACCCAGCAACGTCACCGGAAGTGACGTCAGCACGTTGGGGGCGTTGCCAGGGCTGGCCGGCGGATCGGGAACCCCTTTAGCGGGGGATCCCCCGCCTCCCCGGGCTGACTTGGCAGCCCTAGGATGACTTTCTCAACTGTTCTGGGGAAACAAAAGGGCCCTCTCACCACATGAATCCAGGATGGAGAGAGGAAGCAAAAAGCCACCACAGACAGGCAGTGAAATTTAATGTAAACTGCTGTCAGTCGCCACCACCGGGGAAGATGGAGGGAGGATCCTGCCTGCTCTTTTGGCTGACAATGGCATCTAAAACTCTGAGGATCTCGCCATGGCCGCTGTTGACTACTCACAGGGTTGATTCCCACAGTCTTCTCATGCAAGGACCACAGATCTTCACGGAAGGACTGAGGGAATTCGCCATTCTCCCTTCCTGCCCAGCAACCATTTCTGACTGCAAAAAAAAGCTGATTCCTGGGGCCACAAGGGGAAGAGAATGAAATTGCTCCTGTTTGCCTCTCCCATCAACAGAGCTTGGCTGACAGGAGAAGGCAATTTTACCCTCTTCGTCCGCCTCACTACAGTGGATCGCCTGGTTCGGGGAAATCCTAGAGTTCTGTTGAAGTGGCTTGGGAAGACAGCGTTTGGTGAAAGAAGGAAGCCCAGTGGGGATGTGTTGTCACTCTAGGATGCCAATTTCTCATAGACTCCATGGTATACCAGAGTTTGCCCTCCGACATTGCTTCTTCCTCCGTAGGCTGGAAATAAGGCATAATTCCAAGAGAACTCCAGGTTCCAGCTGGAGGTTGGCTACCCTACCCTAGTACCAGCTGACTGACCCACGTGGGTCCTGCAACCTTGAGAATCAGCTTTCCTAAGGTTTGGAAAGGAGTGCTGTGGGGCAGAAAATACAGAAAAGATCAGTGACACATCAGCACCTTCTCCTTACAGATCACTGGATCCAGCCCAGTACACTGTGGAAAGCTAGCATGGCGTAGTCATTTCAGTTTACTTCCCACAATTAGAAAAGATGCCTTTACACATTTATCTGCTATTTTTACGTATTCATTGCTTTACAAATATTGATCTTATAACCTTAGCTTATTTAGTTTGTCTTTGCACATCTTTATCATAATACATGTTAATTTGCTGCTCAGCCCCTGTCTATAAGTTTGAACCTTATAGTTCAACAGTTCTCCAAGGTTACAAAAGCAAGATAAAACATTCACGGCTCCAGAGAACAAAGGAAGGAGGCAGAGAAGATAGCCAGACTGTCTATGTGACGCGGTGGAATGCGGCAAGCCATCTTCCCGGGGAAGAAAAAGACACATTAAGCAGGACAGGCAATAAACCTCAAGACTGGCCACAAATTACTGATAGACAATTACTGATAGAGACCCCAGCCTGAACAATTAATGGCAGCAGATCTGACACCTACCATTCCAATGTATTTGAAAAATTGTGCATGGACACGAAAGCTCATAGCTTGAATAAAACTTTGTTGGTCTTAAAGGTGCCACTAGACTCTAAATTTGTTCATACTAGAATCCTGAGAGACCCAGTTTCAAATCCCCTTTCTGCCATGGAAACTTGCTAGAAGACCTTTGGCCAGTCATACATACCCAACCTAACCTACCTGACAGGGTTGTTGTTGGGAGAATATAGGAGAGATGAGAACTATGTTCTAAGCTGCTTTGGATCCCCATTGGGAAGAAATAAAGAAATAAATGCACTGCAGAATGGAGCTCCACTTCTTCTGGATCCCAAATACCCTAGCTGACACACAGTTCACACAAGGCCATTCATAACTCTTGAAATGGGCTGCTGAAGTTTCCCTCCACCATGGGACATTTGGCAGGTGTACCCATTTCAATGATGAGCGTCAAACACAGCGTTTCCAAAGTCCAGGTGGGATGTGGAGTTCTGGAATTATAACTGATCTCCAAGAGACAATTCCCATTGAGGGAATGCCTGTTTTGGAGGGTGGACTCTACGGTATACAATAGATTTTAGGAGAAATGGAAGTCCTAGAGTGACAGGAGGATCTCAGGGGGTTGCAAGGGCTCAGATCACGTTCAGCCCTCGGGGGCACAGGTGGAGGTGAATGCCATCCCCTCCTGGGCCCATCACCTGCTGGCCAGCAATGGCAAAGGACCAGAAGAAGAGGTGCCCCCTCCCTGTGGCATACTACGATGCCATTCCCACCTGACAGACTCCATGAATGTGCCCTCCTCACATGGAGGATTTGTTTGTCCCCTGCATCTGTGATGCAGAGGTAGACTGCCTCTGAACATGGAATTTCCATTTAATTAATCTTCAGGAAGGATCAAACTCTGAAAGGATTTATCCATCCCTTTTCACCCTCAAGCGAGTGGCCCACACTGCTCCGTGTGATTTCCGTAAGTGAATTGTTGCACCAGATGATGGGTTTCCTGTCGCCACTCCAGAACCTATTACCAGTCAACTTTATTGACTGGTTCTAGTATTATAAGACAGGGTGGGGGGAATCTCCACTGTACAAATGACATGATGGTTTTCTAAACCTCTACAATATTTCCTTCCCCACCCCAAATAAAAGACCCACCTACGCCGGGCTTCCCTCACAGGGAAGGGGCTCCCGCTTGATTTACTTCTGCTGATGATGGGAGGGGCCCCAGAGCCCGGCCTCAGGGCTCCATCATCCGCCACAATTGCCATGTCAGGCCACATTCTGTGTGCCCCAGTTCCAGGAAGCCACACCTCCCCAGGGCATAACAGACACCCCGGTTTCAAACCCTAGTATTTGGAGCGTTCCTGATTTTTGAAATGTCAATGTAGTAACCTTTATCCAAATACAACTGGAAACAGACGAGAGGTTTTAAAAGAGCTGAAGGTGGTATGGTAGAGCAGGGCCCCCCAACATGGTGCCCGGGGGGGGGCCCGTGGCAGCTGCTGACACCTTTCCTGAGTCAATTACAGAGTTGCCAACTCCAGTTTGGGAAATTCCTGGAGATTTGGAGTTGGAGTCTGGGGAGGGCGGGGTTTGGGGAGGGGAGGGACCTCAGCAGGCTCTAATGCCACAGAGTCCACCCTCCAATGCAGCCACTTTCTCCCGGTGGACTGCTACCTTCAGTCTGGCGATCAGTTGTCATTCCAGATCTCCAGGCCCCACCTGGAGGCTAGCAGCCCTAGTCAATCCCATCAAGAAAGCATGAAGGAGCACCTTCCATGTGTCCCAAAATGAAATGGGCTCAGTTGTGCGCCAAGAGAATTATGGGGGATCTATGGGAACACTAATTGGAACGTGAATGGTTTCAAGGGCACTTCTGAGGTCTCGTCTTCCCTTTGTTCCAGTGCTGGAGCGAGCCCTCCCCCCTCCCTCCCTCCCTCCCCTTCTGCTGTGACTCAGCCAAGAAGAGCTGTCAAAGGGAGGCCCCAAAATACACGGCTGCCGTGCCTGGCCCTTTGCCGCCTCAGCTCGCTTACAGCCACACACCCACCTCAGGAGAAGTGATTCTTCCCGGTCAAACCAGCGCCGAGACAGGAATCCTCCCCCACCCCCAAGCCCTCCATGCTCTGTGCCGTGCTGGGAGCTGCAGCCTGATTTATGAGGGGACCAGATCCTCCCGGCAGAGAACCACGACGTAATTAGCGGACATAAAATGCTGCACTCCCCACGGAGACTCCATCCCCAAAGGGCAGACTCCCAGCCCTTCAAAGGCCTTTGTTTCTTCCAGGAGGCTCTCCATCCCCTGCAGGATTGGAACAGAGTTAATATTTTAGGAGTGTTCTCGCCATGTGGGGGGAGCGGCAACGCTGGCCCTTCCTGTTAGCACAGCCCCTGAGCCTTCTGCGGCTCTCCGCTCTGCCTCCCTTTCGGTGGCATTTTCCTCTTGGCTGAGCTGGGGAGGCCCAGTCGAAGCCAGGTCTGTTCCAGGAGAGACAAAACCAGAGGAAGCACAGATGTTCCAGTCTTGAAATGTTTCAGCAGAACTGCACGGAAGGGAAGCGAGGAGACGATGGCGGCAGCTCACGGGAGGGAGGGATGAGAATCCATAGCAACTGTCCGTGTCTCCCTACACGCCAAGCGCCTACTCTCCATGCTGTCAAGCAGCAGCCGAATCCACCCGGTAGCACAGCGATAGGTCATGTCAGGGACGCCCGGAATGTGCTGGGCACCTTTCCAGATCCATTTTCACCTCCTGGGTGGAGAGGAGCTGTTAGCCAAGTACAAAGTGTGTGTGCCGCTCACCACCCACTCATGCCTCACTCCTCTGGGAAACGGGGAGCATTCTCGGAAGAACAGATGCAAATGCTTCTCCTTCCCAGGGGCCTGCCAGGACCTCCTGCGGCTCGGCCTCACAGGCACGCTCAAAGCCCCAAAGAGCACATGGTGGGGGCACGGGGCCCGTTCTAGCTCGCTAGGCAGTCTAGCAGGATGGGCAAGCACAGGCATTGGGGGGGGGGGGGAGTTGATGCGTGAGAAATGGTCTGCCACAAGTTACGCTTGGTTTTATGAGGTGGGGAGAGAGACTGAGACAGGGAGAGATTATATGAGGGTAGGTCTGAGCAACACACTCGAGTGCATGGAAGCGAATGTGCGTGTGTGCACACAAGTTTGCATGCGAGGCCAAATGTGTGAGAGCCGCGTATCCTAGCAGGTGTGGGCACAGGCTGACCGTGTCTAAATCTCACAGCGGAAACTGGTGCAGTGCACTGTCACACAGAGCTAAATTTGTTATCAACGCGAGGCGTCAGCATGCCTGTCCCAGAGCATAAAGACACACTGGCCACCGAGAGAACCGCCTCTCAGAAGGGAAATACATATCTGCAGAAACGTTTGCTCGGCAACTACCAGCTGTGTGCGGGAAGGCAAATGGTCTTCAGATGGATGTTTGTGCATAAAGAACCATTTCTATTCTATAGTCCAGGGGCCCCCAACAAGGAGCCCATGAGCATCACGGCATCCTCCAACACCTTTTCCGGCAGCTGCCAAGTGCTTTTAGAAAGTGGGTGGAGCCAGGCAGGGCTTTTGCCCAGCAAGGCTGCTGATTAGTACCACCACTAACAACAACTGACATGTTTGGTGGAAGTGCCCTGATCTGTTCGTGCCTAATTACTGCCGGAGCCGAACCTCCAGAATAAGCAGACCCACTGAACTGATGCCAAAAGCGAAGAATTTATGCTAGCACTTCATGATTGTTTGGTTTTAACACGGTCTCTATTTTAACTGCATTGTGTTTTATGTGTGATCGGATTTTAACCTTGTTGTAAGTCGCCCTGAGCTGGCCTCGGCTGGGAGGGCAGGATAATAAATAAATAAATAAATAAATGGGCTCTGCAGATTTTTAAAAATATTGCTTTGGCTGCCACCACAGCATCCGGATCTATACTGCATGACTTAAGTTAAGCTGTGGCCACCATTTTGTGGCTGGCTCCGCCTCCTGCAGTAGCCATTTTGTGGCAGCCATTTTGTTGCTGCACCCACCGTGCCGTGTCAGGATTCCAGATGTGCCTGCAGACTCAAAAGGGTTGGGGATTCCTGCTGTACTCTTATTTTCCCTGGCTATGAATGTTAAGTTTTCTCTCTTGTGTAGTGTCTTTCAACCATGAGTGTTTCTTATTACCTCCTCTAATGATGCCTCATCTTCCTCCCTGGGGGGACTCCAACCAGCTCACAATGTTCTTCCCTCTCTATTTGATCTTCACAACAACCCTGTGAGGTGGGTTTAGGCTGAGAGCATGTGGCTGGCCCCAGGTCACCCAGAGGGCTTTCAGGGCAGAGTGGGGATTCGAACCTGGGACACCCAGTCCAACACTCTAACCATGACACCACATTAACTCACACACACTGGAGTGTACGTTCGGATATGTGTAGAGGAATCAGCATGCTTGGCTTCTTGTGGCACATGTATCAGGACATGACATAATCACAAATTCAAGCATTTGCAAGCCACAGCCTGCCCGATCCCCATCTCCTAGATTCCTTACCTCTAGATGCAAAAATCTGGTCACTGAAGCAAACAAACATCCCCGGGCTATCTGGAAGCAGACAACTTAGCAGGCGTTTCCAGCAAGCTCTGTGAACTTTGACACCCGGCTACATGCTCTGTTCTGCAGCAGGAGCTTTTCAATGACCTTTGACTCTCCCCAGCTACCCGTGAAACTGGAGCTGACCGGTGTGACCTCAGAACGGGTTGTTCCTCTCCTCTGATTGTTGGTAGCAGCCCAGGAATCATGTCTCAAGCAGTTTCATGTTCCTGAAACCCAAACTACCTCAGTCTGGACCACGGATGGGCCACACACTGGAACCACAACACCAGTCCTAATGCCTCTCAGTTAGGGATGGGCACGAACCTAAATTCATCAGGAAAATTGCCCGGTTCATGGTTCATGAGCCAAGGGTTGTGCGATTGCGTCTGCAACGAACCTCCCACAAACATCCGTGGTTTTTATGGAGGTTCACGTGGTTCGTGTCGCAAAAGCAACGGGGGGGGGGGGGGGGATGGACTCCTGCAGCCTTTCTGCCGCCTTGGAAACACCAATAGTGGCCCTCCAAAGCTCGGCAGGCAGGGGTGGCTGCCAACACGAGCGCCCCCAGTTCACACGCAGCTGTTTTTACTCGGCAGCAGGCAGTTAGGCAGAGGGGGAGTTAGAGCCAAGAGAGGGAAGGGAGCTGGACGTCCTTCCTCAGTGTGAACAGTGGGGTTTGGTGCTTACTCAGGGCTCTGAGGCCAAGCAGACGGGCTTAGCTACTGTGCTCCTGGGCTGAGGACGCACACCCTCCCTCACTGGGATTTCTGAACTCTCCTTGGCTGGGGTTGTGTTTGGTGCTTATGCAGGGCTCTGTGGCACCTGTCTTTCTGCTTAAGCCGAGCAGGGTGGCTTAGCCAGCGGGTTCCTCAGCTGAGGGCCCATACTCCCCCTCAGTAGGATTTTTGAACACCTGTCCCAGCTGGGGTGGTGTCTGATGGACTCAGCTGTGATTTCCCCAGAGAGCACTTTCCTGGGGGCACCTGCTTTGGAGGGCTGTAACTCGGGCCCCCTAAATCCAATCCTCACCAAACTTGGAGGGCAAGTAAAGAAGAATTAGCTGGAGACTCGGGGCAAGCTTTGTACCTCTAGCCTGCAGGGGGGCCGTTCTACCGCATCATGAACCTCCCTGTCATGCTGGGTGTGGCCCTCCCTGCCACTCCTGCCCCCTGTCGTCCTGAGGACACCCTTTTGGGAGGGGTGAGTACCTGAAGAGGGACTGCTGAAGCCTCAGAATGGGAGCCTCTGGGGGTTACTTCACCTCCCTGTTGGCTTCTCTTGCCTGGCACCTCGCTCACCCTCCCTCTCTTGCTCATCTGGTGTTCAGCATATGCCAGCTCCTATCCTCCCCGGCTTCAGCGTGTTCCCTCTCCCTTTTTATCCTCCCCTCCCTTCCTCCCTTCCCTTTTCCATCCTTCTCATTCCTCCTCCCCTGTGTCTGTCAACCCCCCTGAGCTCCCTACTGGCCCGACGGAAGCTCCATTATTATCTTAGCCCCACCCCATCAGTCCCCCAGTGTTTGCCCGCCATTTGCCTTGTCCAGTCTGTGGCAGGACATCTCGTTGCTGCAGGTAAGTCTTGCTCTGTTGTCCTTGGCATCCTCCCTGTGGGCCGAGCTCCCCGGGGCTGAGGCCTTGCATGCCCTGGTCATCCCTCTGCTCCTCCGGAGACAGGTGCTCTCCTTGAGGAGCCAGGCTGTCAGCCCTGGTCCCCATCCCAGGGCCGGCGCCATTGGCCCCCAGGAGGTGAACTGCCCACCTCATCAGGGCGACCGGGCCATCCTGACCCAGGCACGCCAGGGTGAGGGAGGCTGCGGAGAGCCCAGGACCACCGCTTCACCGTGGTGGGCCCAGTCATAGGCGTAAACTACGGGGGGGCTCGAGGGCTCAAGCCACCCCCGAAATTTCCCGGGGGGGCTCAGCCACCCCCGGGAAAATGGAGCGCCCAGGCCAGCTGGCTGCCCGGCTGCCACCGCCACCGCCTCTCCCCCTGCTCCGTTCCTCCCTCCCTCCGTCCAGGAAGCAGCTGGGCAAATGCCCAGCGTGCTGGATGGAGGAACGGAGGCAGGAGCAGGTGGGGGGGAGGCAGCGGGGATATGGAACTTGTGCCAACAGGCGCGGGCTGCTGCCTCGTTTGCCCACCGGCCGGCTGCTGCCGCTGCTGCCTCCCCCCCCCCCCCCCGGGACTGGCCTGGCATGCTGGGCAGTTGCCCAGCTGGCCCCACGGAGGCAGGAGTGGCCAGGCTAGGCCAGTCCGGGGAGGCGGGGGGACATGGTCCCAGCGCGCGCACACAAGAGCCCCTGCCCCCCCCCTCGGGATTTTAAAAGTCGACGCCTCTGGGCCCAGTGGGGCTCTTGCTGCAGCTGTGCTGGCCCTCCCCGAGCCCAGTGGAGCGCATGCCACAGCCGTCCCTGGGGTCAGCCTAGGACACTCACAAAATGAGTATTTTGGTAAACGGGAAGGTTCATGAAGATTCGTGGTTCGTGAGACCCCATGAGCCATGAAGAACCTCCATCTTCCTGGTTCATGACCATCCCTACTCTCAATAGATCTACCCAAGATGTTTTGAATAATGGCCTGCACAGGGATAGGCCAAAGTTTCCAGGGTGTTTGATACGGACCATTTCATAAGCCACCATTTAAAAACTCATTGCTGACGTAGGCAAAATTAAAATGGTTGCCACAGCAGAGATCACCTCAGTTCGGCAACAGAGAAACACCACCCTTCCCACGGAACAATGTGATGTTCCCCTGGGCCCCATTAAAATGCCTAGATGTGTCTCCTGTTGTGAGTGGGAATGGCCATCTCCAGGGCACTAATTCTGGCACAGGAGCAGACCTGGATCGAGGCCAGATCTTGAATTCATTCGTTCTTCTTTGCAGATGGAAAAAACGTTACTTTTTCCCACCTTAGAGAACAATGGAGGGAATGGGGGCAACCTGTTTGGGGGCCTGTAGAACTGGACCCCCTGGTCCAATCTTCTTGAAACTTGGTGGGTATTCTGGGGATGGGCTCCAGCAGCTACCCTGCAAGTTTGGAGCCTCTCCCTCAAACCCCCTCCCCTCCAGCTACTTTTAAATCCACCACCGAATTTTGATGGCAATTCAGCAGCAGGCCGAATCAGATCAGAGAATCTGATTCGGCCCATGGCTGCCCTGGTGCCCACTCCTGGGCTGGTGGAGTGCTGCTCCGCCTCGCTCTGGCCCCAAAGGACCCCTGCTCACAACACTTCTTTTCCAAGAATGAAGACTTTGGCACCATCTTGCTTCTTCTTGCACTGGACCTGTTCCTGGGATCACCAGTTTCAGCCATGCCACTGTCTTTGAGGCCTAACAGATGTGGCAGCAGTAGCCATATTTGTTTGTGTGTGTCCTGTTATATAATTAGTCCCAGGGCTGACAATTTTGGGTTAAGGAATTCCGGAAGACTTGGGGGTCGAGCCTGGTGAGGGCAGGGTTTAGAGCGAAGAGGAACTCAGTGAGGTATATAGGGGTGCCAGATGGTTTCTGTGGCAGAATAACCCGTTCTGGGCTGCAGGCCCCATCTCACCCTGTCCTCCAAGATGTTTGGACCCTAATAGCTGCTCAAGGTCTCCACCTCGGGTTGCCAGGTCTGGGTTGGAAAATACTGGAGATTTTGGGAGTGGATCCAGGAGAGGGCGGGGTTTGGGGAGGGGAGGGGCCTCAGCATGGTACAATGCCATAGAGTCCACCCTTCAAAGCAGCCATTTTCTCCAGGGGAGCTGATCTCTGTCAGCTGGGGATCAGTTGTAAAAGCAGGAGATCCCCAGGCCCCACCTGGAGGCTGGCAACCCTATCTCCACCTGGTTTCCCCAACACCAGGAGCGGCCTCTCTCTCTCTCTCTCTCTCTCTCTCTCTCTCTCTGCAGCCGCTGCCACCACCTGGTCTTTATAGGAATTGCCCACTGAGAGGTCAAGGACTCCCAGCCTCCCTTCGCAGTTCTGAGGCCTCATCTCTGTGTCTCCCGCTATCCAGCATCTGGTAACCACAGGGACAGCTTACTGACTTGTGCACCACTGAAGGAGTAGCTACTTGCCAACTGGCTGCCCTTCCCCCTCCTCCTGGCGCTCTCCTTAGAAATAGCCAGGGGTCCTTTCGTAGAAAAAGAGGTGCAGGAGCTCATTACCATAACTCATTTGCATAACTCATTTGCATATGCCACACCCCCTAACATACTGGAAGTGTGTCAGAAGGCAACACCCTCCCCTCAGGCTCCACTCCACAGGTGAGTGAAACTGACCTGCTCTTCCTCCATTCCCTTCCCCATCCAAATACTTTGTGCAATAAAAATAAGTGTAAAGAACACACCCTCATTCTCTTCCTGCTCCCTTGAAACCACCAGGTTTCAAGTAGCCTTGAGATACCCAGGACATGTGCACCACCCATCCCTTCCCCTTCCCCTCCCCACAACAAGACACCCTGTGAGGTAGGTGGGGCTGAGAGAGGTCTTTTGAGAACTGCTCATGAGAGAACAGCTCTGAGAGAACTTGTGACTGGCCCAAGGTCACACCAGCAGCTGCATGTGGAGGAGTGGGGAATCAAACCCGGTTCTCCCAGATTAGTGTCCAACTCCTGACTACTACACCAAACTGATGGGGTGGAAGCTGCTGAAGGGTTGGTGAAATTTCTCCAGTACTTATGTGCCATGTGCCCAGATAAAAAATGGTAGAAAATTTATATGCCAGCTTGAGCAAGTCTCTGGAAAAGCAGCACACAGTCATAAAAGGAACAATGATAAAATTATCAATATTAAAACAAAACATTAAAAACAATAAAGACCCTAGCAGGGCTTTCCCCGGGGCGCTGCGCCTCTGCACTGGTCGGGGAAGCTGAGGAATGGGCGGGGCTTGGTCATGTGCCCGCCCCCTGGGCTCCTCACTCCCAGAGCTGCGCTCCTGTGCGCTCCCGCTCCAATGGACCCCTGGAAATAGCATGCCCTGAGCAATGGAGCTCTAGGCTCCATGCAATACAGTAAACCGCTACCAGCATTAAAAGTTATAAAGCATATATTTAAAAGGAAATTTCCGCATGCATACTCTCAGCTCAGAACCAGACTGAGCAAGGGATTCAAAAGAAGAGGGTAAAATGCAATTTCTCTGCCCCTTGGTCTATCCACACCCTACTGGAAGCTAAGTATTAGGCAGGCTCCTTCACTTAGAACGTTACAGTTGTTCTAAAGCAGAGGTGTCGAACTCATTCGTTACGAGGGCCAGATTTGACATAAATTTCACTTTGTCAAGCCGGGCCATGTGCGCCATAAAATGTAATGCTGGCTACTGGAGATATAAACCTTATAAAGGCAAACCCAGTTAACGATATTGTTTTTTTTACTCAGAATACAAAAAAAAAAGCAATTGATTCCTAGCAGGGAAAGCAACTGATTTACTGGGGAGACCACAAAAAGCCCCAATAAATGTATGTAATCGTATGAAGACTAGTTACAGATCACAACTGACCATTTCAACACAGGTATCTAAAATATTGCTAATGCCAACAAGTAATTACAAATAAACAAATAGGACTGGTGGGTGGGGTATAAATAAGGTATAAATAAATAAAGCATTAAAAAGATAAGCAAATTAACTTGCTGGAAGAGGACTGAAGGACAGATGGGGTTTGGCAGCAGCTGCAGCAGAAGTGAAGGGCAGAAGAAAAGCAGATTATTCATTTATTAAAACATTTATATCCCACTTTCCCTCCTGGTTCAAGGTGCCTTACAATAATAGTTAAAACCTCCCCAGCTAAAACCAGGCAAGCCCCAAATCCCGCCCCCCCCTTAAAAGATGCCTGCCGTTCAAACCCCCTCAACAGGCAGGCCTTGCAAATGCCTCCTCAAGATCTCCAAGGGGAGCCCCCCCATAACCTGTGGAGCCCATTCCACAGAGCCAGTGCCATGATGGAAAAGGCCCAGGCTCTGGTGGATGCCACACAGGTGGAGGGGTGGAATAGCCAACAGAGAGCTGCCTGATGACCATAGTTGGTGCACAGGGATGTATGGAAGGTCCTTCAAATATGGGCGTGAAGGGCTTTACATTTAAATTAAATTGAAATTCAGCACCCTGAATTGAACTTGGAGACAGACTGGCAGCCAACATTGCTTTCAAAATGGGCAATCCTGGCGGCTAGCCCCTGACTATAGCTGGGCTGCCGCATTCTGGACCAGTTGTAATTTCTGAGATGTCTTCAAGGGCAGCCCCACGTAGAGCGTGCTGCAGTAATCCATCCGTGAGGTTACAGAAGCACGGATCAGTGTGGCCAGATCAGCTGAGTCTAGGTAATGAGAAAGCTGGCAAATCAGATGCAGCGGAACAGAAGGCACTCCAGACCACCAGGCCAACCTGCTTTTCCAACAGCAAGGCAGGGTCCATGAACACCCCCAAGCTCTTAACCGACTCTGAAGAAGCCACCGTCACTGCATCTAGGACAAGCGGCTCTCTTGAATCTCAGCTTTCCCAGCCATCTGTTCCTCTCTCTTGTCTGGATTCAGCTTCGGTTTGTTCTACTTCAGCCTCAGAGTCTCAGTTCAGACCCAAGACAAATGCACCTGGAGGCTTGGATGACGCAAAATACTCCCCCACAGAGATGCTTCGTTCCCTGCTGCGGCAACCTCCCCCCAATCTCCAAACAGCTGGTTCCTACCCAGCCATCCTGGCTCCCTCCCTCTTTGGATGCAACTCTTCCCCCCCAAAAAATTAGCCTCTAGGCTTGCCTCCTACCTACTCTGCGGGAGGACTCAGGGAGTAGTCCCGGCTAACCGCTGCCACCGCCACTGCATGAGGCAAGCTGATTCAAGTGGGCGGGAAACACACCCACGTGTGCTGGAGGAAAAGGGTGGCCGGCTGTTCTTGCGTCACGGAACCACCCCATTCCGTTTCCCTTGGCAGCAATTGCAGGGAGGAGGGGAATTCTGGCTGGACCTCTCTTCCCCACCAGATTCATTTTGCCCCCTCCCTTTTAGTTTTTAGCAGTGTTTTTTCTTCCCAAAGTCTTGTTTTCGAGTTTTTGGTCTCAGCTGAAGTTATCATGGCTTTGCATTACCAAATTTCTGGTTTCTTTCCTGTCCAGATTTGGGTTTTTTTGAAAAACTTCTTTGCTGGTTCCTCTCTCTTCCTTTGCAACTGGCCCTGTGCAAGGTACTGGAGTCGGAGACGCAGTGTAGTGCAATCAGCAAGCATTCTTTGTTGGAGGTTCAGATCAGCATGAGGAACGGAGGTCAGGGGGCCTGCATATATTCACAGTCAAGCCGCGCCCCCGACCTCGCCCAAACAGGGTGATTGGATTAGTTTCCTGCCAGAGGCTAACATAGGACTGTTTGAACATCCTAAGCCTCTGATAGGAGGACAGTTAGGATCCTGGTGGGCCATTGTTTGCCAGACCAAAGCTCAGGCCCTTCCTGGCCATGTGCTCGGCGGTGGCCATGTGGCCGTCGCTATAGCATATAGTACACCCTGGGGACTGTTTTTATTTCTTCATCGTGTTTCTAGAGCACCTCTCCCACGGGGGCTCCTTAAGGCAATTCGCAAAGAGAGCATCAGCAGAAAACCAGTCTCAAATGGGTATAAAATTGCATTTAAATGCGCACAGAAATAATCAGATTTAGGAGAACCACCCCAAGTTCAATCCTGCACCTGCAGTTCGATTTCTTCCTGGTGCAGGCGGAGGAGGGCTTTACCACAGCTGTGGCTGCAGAAGAGCTGCAGCCCAGGAGGAGACTGTAAGACCCAAGGGAGGGAGGCGCCCCTGCGAACTGCAGCACCCCCCTTGCTTGCTGTGGCTGTTTTGCAGCTACGACCATGGCTGCTACCCACTGTTTCGGCTCCCAAATGGCGTGAAGCAGCCATGGCAGCAGCTGGGATGACCACAAACAGGAAGGAGGCTACAGGGCCATGTCCTTCTGGGTTGTTGCTGTGGCCATTCTGCAGCCCCAAGCCTGAAAATACCAGGGATTTACACGTCTAATGTCTTCTGGCTCCCCCCCTGCCCCCCCCCAACAGACAGTGAAGAACTGGCCCGCCTGGGCAAAGGCCAGACACCTGGCAGCCCTAGAGGGGTAGTGCCAAAGAGTCCACTCTCCAAAGCAGGCATTTCCTCCAAGGGAATTTCTCTCCATAGTCTGGAGATTAGTTGTCGTTCTGGGAGATCTCCAGGTCCCACCTGGACGTTGGCAACTTTAATTAGACCCCTCCTTTTGGGAAACAAAGGATTTTGCTTAGCCTTTCTGGGAATATAGCCAAGCATGCGCTATGCTTCACTGTCCTGTACTGGGTGCAGATGACAAACAAGATGCCCCGCCCAGCGGGGATCAGATCCATTTCACATCTGGGGTAGGGTGGGGTGGGAGGCGGGAGGGCAGCGGAGCGACCTGTGGCTGTTTTCACCCCACAGCCTGTTGTAATTTTAATCCCGGCCCCACCCCTTCTTGCTGATGTCACCGTTGTGGAGGCCCCACCCAAGGGCCAATCATGGACTTCACATTTTAGAAAAATGTAAGGTGAGAGATTAACCCTTTCCTGACTGCAAGAGCTTCCCACTACCCCCCCCCCCCTTGTAATCCAGAGTCTAAAGGTTGTTGCTGTGGGGGGGGGGGGGGGGACGAGACTCTTAAATCAAAGGAGAGGGGAGCTGGTGTGTAACGACAGTGCCACCTGCTGATGTGTGCCCTGCCAGAGTTTTCCTAGCAGCACCTGTGGCAAATCGCGGAGAACAAAACCCTCAAGTGCCGCAGAAGGGCACCAGAACACGGCTTTAATCTTTCTCTCTGCCCCAAAACCGTTTTTTTCCCCCACTTCCAGCCAGTCCCGCCTCTCTGCCATAAATGCAGCAGGGAGCCAAGTTGGCCTGTTCTGTTGCAGCGGGAGCACACAGGAGTCTCCCGGCACCTCAAAAATGATGAAAGTTGTATCCGTAGGGGTGGGGGTGGGACTAGAACCCTCCTCTTGGGACGCAAGGCATTTCTTGCTATTTCTTGCTATTTGCTGGAGAATGTGCCCAGCAGATGTATACTCAGACTTACTAAATTAATGTTCTCAGAAATACATCATGATTGGTTTTGTACATAAACTCTCAATAGCTTTGGGACTTTTTAAAAAAAAATGTCTTTCATGAACTGCTCACTGCATTCTCAGGAGCTGTACAAATGATCTGATTCATTTTTGTAGTGGCCCAGAACTTTCTGGAACCACAGGCAGTCTGTCGTTCAAGGCTTGCCGCACTCAACCTTGCCAAAAAGCTTTTCTTCCTAATGGAAGATGTTCGTTGCCAGAAATCAGATCTTCCACACTAAAAGCTTAGGTTCAAGAATTCCCCCTCCTGCCCCATGGAAATGCTTTGCTTTGAACTAAAGAAAGAAAACTAAATGCAAATATGGGTCACTGGACAGATGGATGGGCAGGAGGCCATAAAGCGAAAGGGATACACAGCTTTGGAGAGGCCACGCGTGGAGTGTGGATGGCTTCACTGTAAAGGTGTTCTTTGGCCTAGACATAACTTGCTTAAAGAAGCTAGATCAAGGGCGATTCTGCATTGGCTTTTACCTCGGTTGTTTTAGCAAGCCCACGTTGGAACAGAAATTCTCCTCTGCATTGCATGCCGCTTTCACTTTCTTTGATCATCGGGTTTTTATGGTACCTTCTGCACAGATTTATGGCCGTTCAGGGGGGTCTTTGCAGTCAGTATGGCCAGGGGCGTAGACCTTTCAATTTCCGGGGGGGGGGGGGGCTCCTGCACATGCGTGCCAAGACGATGTCCCTGCCGCCACCGTCGCCACCGCCATCAGAGCCTCTCCCTCCCCCACCTGGCTCCCCCACACCCCTCTCCTCACCCACCCATTCCTCCCTCCCTCCCTCCGGGGGCCATCTGGGCGACTGCCCAGTGTGATGACATCACCTGGAAGTGACGTCATCATGCTGGGGCACATTGCCAGGGCGATGCTCTGGCAATTGTCCTGAAACTCTATGGTGCCATAGAGTTTCAGGATGATTGCTAGAGCATCACCCCAGCAACATGCCCACTGTGATGACATCACTTCCAGGTGACGTCATCATGCTGAGCAGTTGCCCGGATGGCCACGGGAGGGAGGGAGGAGTGGGTGCAGGGGAGCCGGGCGGGGGGAGGCTTGCAGCGGCAGGTGGGCCTAGGAAGGGGGCCTGGAAGGCAGGGAGGCGTGGCGGCGGGCAGGTACTCCGTTTTGCCGGGGGGGCTCAGTCCCCTCTGGGAAATTTCAGCGGTGGTGTCACGGGCTGGGTGCCAGCAGGTCAGGAGCCAAGTCGAAGTCCGAGACAGTCCAAAGTCAAGCCAAATCAGGAACAAATTACCAAGTCCAAAACACAAGCCGAAAGCAGAGTCAGTCCAAGCCGAGGTCAGAGAGGGAAACTCACGAGCAAACCAGTCCAAGGAGTCAACCAAAAGCCGAAGTCAGACAGAGCCGGAGTCACGAGCCAGAAGGTCCAGAATCAGGTTTAGCTGATGCGAGCCGAGCGGGTGCAGAGCTTAGCCAGAATGACTTGTTGCTAGCACAAGTTGTTGGTCTTTGTGCTGTGCTTGGCTGTGGCTCAGCTGCTGCTGGTGCTGGGGTGTTGCCCTGAGAGGTGCTTGCTTGAGCCTCCTCTGGTTCAGGTGGAGGCTCCTCTGGAGCTGGGGACTGATCCTCCACCACACTTAGGTCCGCGGGAGGCCGGTCCCCAGAGGCACTCCTGACAGGTGGCCCACGCCCCCGAGCCCCCCTGTAGTTGACGCCTATGAGTATGGCATTGGTCCAGTATATCTGAATGTGGTTTTGAGCTGCACCTGTGGAGCGAATGCCAGATGCAAAACCAGCCCAAGATGGGGAGCTGTAGCAGTAGAAAAGAGCCAGAGTCCAGCAGCACCTTAAAGACTAACAAAATCTGTGGCAGGGAATGAGGTTTTGTGAGTCACTTAAGAGCAGGGGTCATTTCGAGCAGGAGCTCGGGGGAGCGCAGCTCCGGGAGTTGGTGCCAGTCCCCCACCCCCGGCGGGGGAATGCCTGCTGGTGTCCTGGCTGCCGCAAAATGACCCCGCCCCCTGGAAAGGTCCTTGTTCCTCCCACCAGCCTTCTGAAGGCTTCAGCCACCACTGAACCTATCCTCCCAGAAGAGTGCTATTTCTGAGGCTTGGATTAGTAGCTGTTCCCTCTCTGCCAGCTCTCTCTCTCTCTCTCTCCCCTTTCTTTCTTGCCTTCTGACATACTTCCGGTGATGTTAGGGGGTGTGGCATATGCAAATAAGTTATGCTAATGAGCTCCTGCACCTCTTTTTCTACAAAAGGACTCCTGCTTAAGAGTATCCGAAGAGGTGAGCCGTGCCTCACAAAACCTCCTCCCCTGCCACTGATTTTGTTCGTCTTTCAGGTGCTCCTGGACTGTGGCTCTCTTCTACTACTTACAGAAGGAAAGCTGCACTTCGGTATCTAATATGAAACAGGCAAAGGGAGCAATACTAAGCAGTTCTACCGGGGAGTAAATCCCATCAAATGAATAAGACCCTCTCCCATGTAAGTGTGCATAGGATCGTGGGTATGGTCTCTTTGCCTGTCAGAGATGGGCTGGGGGGGGCGGGGGGCGGGTACCCATCTATTTTCAACAGCAGGAGTGAGAAACAGTTCGGGAGAAAAGGATTACAGTACACATGAACACATTTTCCCCCTTGATAAAGCAGTCCCCGAGGCAGTGTTTGGAAGTGGAAACAAATTTGCTGTTATAAAATGAAACCATAACATTTAGTGAAACCTAGGGTTGCCAGCTCCGGGTTGGGAAATACTTGGAGGTTTAGGGGGTGGAGCCTGAGGAGGGCGGGGTTTGGAGAGGGGAGGGGCCTCAGCAGGGTCTAATGCCACAGAGTCCACCTTAGGGCTGCCATGTCTTGAAAATTCACCGGCGGGGGGGAGTCCTCCTCCCGCCGGGAGTTTCTTCTGGCGCGCGCGCCCATCGACGTCACCGGAAGTGACGCAGCACGTTGGGGGCGTTGCCAGGGCAACGCTCTGGCAATGCCCCCAATGTGCTGCGTCACTTCCGGTGACGTCATTACGTT
Source organism: Lepidodactylus listeri (assembly GCA_029233225.1). Taxonomy (NCBI): domain Eukaryota; kingdom Metazoa; phylum Chordata; class Lepidosauria; order Squamata; family Gekkonidae; genus Lepidodactylus; species Lepidodactylus listeri. The sequence continues at coordinate 14,539,483 of JARCFY010000017.1, read as the reverse complement.
GTCCTTGCTGGACGACGTCGGGGGTGGGGTTCCCGCCGCCGGCCAAATGCTGGCCGGCGGACCGGGAACCCCTTTAGCGGGGGATCCCCCGCCCCCTGGGCTGACTTGGCAGCCCTAGTCCACCTTCCAAAGCAGCCATTTTCTCCAGGGGAACTGATCTCTTTCACCTGCAGATCAGTTGTAATGCCAGGAGATCTCCAGCTGCTACCTGGAGGCTGGCAACCCTAGTGAAACCACCAGATGCAACTAGGTGAGAGGCTGGTGGCCCGTGAATGGCTACCTGGGTTTCACTTATAACCAGCCACAGAATGGTGGATTCGAATCAGCACTGCGGACTTGGGGCAGGGGGGTGGTTTAACTCTCCCCCACCCCATTCCTCACACACACACACACCCCGCACGCACACACACCAGCTGCTGTTAGCCCCAGCAGAGGAAAGGGTGTGCGTGCCACTACTCCTGGGGAGCCGTTTTTATTTGACCTGACTTTGAATGGCACGTCACCTAAAAGAGCTAAGGTTTGCCGTGCTGATCGACACTGCCCCACATTCTATGCTAGGGTTGCCAACTTCCAGGTGGGACCTAGAGTTCTCCTGGAATTCCAGTGGGTCTCTAAACAAGAGGGAGCATTTCCCCTGGAGAAAAGGAGCAGCTTCAGTGGGCAAACTCTATATGGCATCACATCCCTGCGGAGCTCCGTTCCCAGGCTCTGCCCCCAAATCTCCAGGCATTTCCCAACCCAGCGCTGACAATCCTACATGAGGCCAATGCTTCTCTCGGAGTGGCAACTTACCTTCTTTCTTAATGGCACGGTGGGGGCAGCCAGTTGAAAAGACAGGAGAGAGGTGCCTCTGACTCCCCACCCCATTCTGCAGGGGCCATGGGGTGTGGGTGTGGGTGTGACACACACACAGAGGAGGATTGGGGGGGGGGGAGTGTTAAGATACCTGAGCAATCCTTGGGCATGGGGTGAAAACTGGTGGTGCAACAGAAAACTTATCGCTGTGTTGTGGCTACAAACCGAGGGGGGAAAAAATGGGACATGGAAAAGATGCTGATGTCCTTGCCCACTGATTTAGCTGCCTCCAAAGAGAGAAAGCTTTGAGGCTCCAAGCTGGGCTGCCAACTCTGGGTTGGGAAATTCCTGGAGGCTTGGGGGTGGAGCCTTGGGAGCACAGGTTTAGGGAGGGGAGGGGACTCAGCCGGGACGTGATGCCACAGAGTCCACCATCTCCCAAAGCTGCCATTTTCTCACGGGGAGCTGATCTCTGTCATCTAGAGATCCGCCGAAATTCCTGGTGAACTCCAGGCTCCACCTGAAGATTGGCAACAGAGTGTGGGAATCAGCAGAGAAAAAGGAATATGAGGGTCACACATACTCCTGGGTTTCTGGTGGGATCTGGGAAATCCCGGCAGCGACGGAGCGGTGCCATCCAGACTAAAGGGCTGGGCTCAGCTATGGCTGGAGGGGAAAGCTGGAAGGCTGGCAGGGCAAAGGCAAGTCTCTTGCCTCGGGTTGCCAACACCCTGGAGGGGGAAATGTCCTGCCCTGTTTAGAGAAGCTTGGTGGGATGTTATTTTCTGGGTGATGTGACTTCCCTCTTGGGCTTGTTTTGTAGAAAAAGCCCAGCAGGAACTCATTAGCATAATAGGCCACACCCAAACAGCAGAAACTCATTAGCATATTAGGCCACACACCCCTGACAGTGCAGCTCCCTTCCAGGATCGGCTTTCCCAGGTGCCCCGCGCGCATGGGGAACCCGAGGGAAGGAAGGAAGCTTCTGGATCAGCTTCCCCAGGAGGGGAGGCAGTTTAAACTGTCTTCCTTCCCTGGATCAGCTTGGCTTCCCCAGGCGCCCGCAGCTTGTGAGGGAACCGGAGGGGCGTGGCCAACTCGGAACCGGAGGGGCGTGGCCAACCGGGAACCGGAGGGGCGTGGCCGGAGGGGCGTGGCCAACTCGGAAGCCAGCCAGAACCCCGTTCCTGTGTGTTCCTGCCCAAAAATAGCCCTGCTTCCCTCCATGCCATGAAAAGCATCAGCTGCCCCCATTCTGCCTGGTGAGGGCTTCTCCACACTCTTATCTTCCTCTTCATTAAGCTTTTGCCCTGACAGTTGAAATCTGCAGGGAGATACCCTGGGAAATAAACCTGTTTTATGTCAGATGGAGCACTAGAGGGAGCAAAACACATGTGGAACAGGAGAAAAACCCCGAAGAAACAAGAACTTAAGGATAAGTAAAATGAGAATGCGGAAAAGCCCTAAGTCTCAGTTGAAAAGGCAGAACGGTTGTTCCCAGGCTGTTGGCAACCCTACCTCTTGCCCGATGGGAAAAAATCATATTTGTGACACCTCGCCAGAATGTGATTGACTTCATTTTATCCTCTCTGTCAGTTGCTGGAATGGGGAAACATAAAGAAATAAAACTCCTTTCAGCCGTTTTTGCTAGTAAATGCAGGACTAAACACAGCTACCCTACTGAAGAGTTTTTATCAAAAATGTGCTGGGCCCAGGTAAACTGTAGCCTAGATCTGGCTTAGGTCCCCTAACTGGAGTTACCAACTCCAGGTGGTCATAAGAACATAAGAGAAGCCATTGTTGGATCAGGCCAGTGGCCCATCCAGTCCAACACTCTGTCACACAGGGGCCAAAAATACCAGGTGCCCTCAGGAGGTCCAGCAGTGGGGCCAGGACACTAGAAGCCCTCCCACTGTTGCCCCCCCCCAAGCACCAAGAATACAGAGCATCACTTGCCCCAGACTGAGAGTTCCTATCTATACCTTGTGGCTAAGAGCCACTGATGGACCTCTGCTCCAGATGTTTCTCCAATTCCCTCTTGAAGACCCCCCCTAGAACCAAAAATACAGAGCATCACTTGCCCAAAATGTCCCTGGAAAGCTCCCACTTTTACATCTGATCTTCAGGCTACAGGGATCAGTTCCCCTGGAGAAAATGGCTGCTTGGGAGGGGGGCTTTAGGGCACTGTATCATGCTGAGGCCCCTCCCCAAATCCCATCCTCTTCAGGCTCCACCCCCCAAATCTCCAGGTGTTTCCCAATCCAGAGCCGGCAACCCTACACCCTCACCTTCTTTCCTTGACACCTGTAGTGTAAAAATGTGCTTGTAGCATGAAACCTTTCTGTAATGCCCCCTCTAAGCCATGGAGTCTTGTGAGCAAAAATTCTACTTTGTGAGCTACTGGCATTAAAGCTGTGAGTGAGCAGTTTGGCTCTCTGCATAAATTAGTTTGCCCTGGAGCCATCCTTCCTGAGCGAAGGCAAAAATGAGTGAGCCGGAGGCTAAAAAACTGTGACCTAGGTCACACTAACTCAGCTTAGAGGGAACACTGTTTACAGTTCACGGAGTTCCAGAACCTCTTCGACAAAATTCTTTTTAAAACGTTTAAAAGTTCATGAGTTTTCAGTATCCAGACTGAAAACTTCATTTCCCTCTTGAGAGTTCCAGTACTCCTTGTCCAAAAAACAACAACCCAAAAAGTAGCCCTGGTGCTGCCCCAGGCAGTCCTACCCCTGGATAAGTGGCTGACCTCATCCTTTAGGGTGTCTTCAGTGAGACTAGGGTGGGGGGTGGGCACATGCACACTCCCTGTTCTCCCAGGTACGACGCTGAACTTCCTGCCCTCAGATGAATGACTGTCTGCCGCTTCACCAAGAACACTTCTCGGGGCTGGACATACGGGTCGCGGGTCTAGTTGAGGGATACCAGAGTAGACAGGGCAGAGTGTTTCCCACAGGGTCCCTGTCCAGGCCGCTTATCTTCAAGGATGTCGAGCATTTGGTAAACACCAACATTTTGCTGTGGGGGAAAAAACTCTGTACATCCTCAGTTAAGGGCCAGAAGGTTTGCAGAGTGGGAAAGAGGTGGGAGCCAGGAGGATTGGCATTACGCCAGTGTTCAGAGGTGTGTCCTTCGATCTGGCCACATGGCGCTCCATAAACATTCTGGGCGGGAGTGGGGTGTTGCCAGATCCCCCCTGGCCACCAGTGGGGGACGGGAGACTGTAGGGTTGCCAACTCCAGGTTGGGAAACTCCTGGAGATTTGGAGGAGGACGGGGACCTCAGTGGGGTACCATGCCACAAAGTCCACCCTCCAAAGCACCCTTTTTCTCCAGGGGAGCTGATCTCTGTAGTCCAGAGAGGAGCTGCAATTCCAGGGGATCCCCAGGTCCTACCTGGAGGCAGTTGGCATCCCTCATGAGGTCTCTTTGGCCTCTGTGAAGCCTGCTGAGGCGGCAGCATCACCTCCTCAGGCAAAGGACCAGCCCTCATCCTTGAGGTAGCCACACCCTTCCGCCTCTGTCCAGGCTAAACCTGCCTTGGGGCAGTCAGGGGAACAAGCTGCGCCTGGGCTTGGTCTCAGTCACTCCCCAAGTCACACACAAACACAACAACAGCAAAGGAAAAAAGGCGGGAAAGTGTGAAAACAAGGCATATTGGTCAGTGGTAGTAAGATGCACAGAAAAACAAGACAGCTACACCAGCTACCTTTCATGGCACGGTTGGTTCTGGAAGCAAAGAGCAGAAATACAAGTATCTTCCTGGCAGCAAGGAGGGAAGGGAAGGGAAAGGGGAGGGAAGGGAAAGGGGAGGGAAGGGGAGGGGAGGGGAGGGGAGGGGAGGGGAGGGGAGGGAAGGAAAGGAAAGGGAAGGGAAGGGAAGGGAAAGGGAAGGGAAGGGAAGGGAAGTGAAGGGAAAGGGAAAGGGGAAGGGAAAGGGGAAGGGAAAGGGGAAGGGAAAGGGGAAGGGAAGGGAAAGGGGAAGGGAAAGGGAAAGGGAAAGGGAAGGGAAGGGAAGGGAAGGGAAGGGAAGGGAAGGGAAGGGAAGGGAAGGGAAGGAGAATACTTCTTCCCACAACTGTACTTATCAAAAACTGCCCGCCCTAACCTCCCAACCTCCTCAGCCAATCCCTGGGCAGAATCCATGGGACTTTCCAGGGTGAGAGCAAGTTCCCCTCTCCCCAGCCAGATTCACAGCTGAACTATGTGAGTTGAACCAGCAGGCCAGGGTGAATGACCCTGGGGGACACCTGCTAGTGGGGCTGGGGGTGAGGGTGACTAGCACCGGTGGAGATCAGAGAAGCGTGAAGTTAGCTGGGAGAAACTGGACAATTCCTTCTGGGTGGCCTCTCTCTTGACAGCCTCCTTCCATAAAAAAAGGAGTCTGATCGGAATGAACCCCCCTTTCTCCGTCAGTGAGAGCTGGCACATGGTAGAACTGACTCCTGCTGGAAGAGCTTGAGTAGGGAGGATGAAAAATGTGGGTTGCCAACCTCCAGGTGATGGCTAGAGATTTCCTGGGATTACCACTGACCTCTAGGCAACAGAGATCAGTTCCCCTGGAGAAAATGGCTGCTTTGGAATAGGGTTGCCACGTCCCTTCGAGACACCCGCAGGGAGGTTGGGAACACTCTGGGAGTTGGAAGCGTCACCCCTGACGTGACATCGTGCGCCGTGCAAACATCATTCTGAAAGTAATGTAGGCACGTTGGGCGCAATGCTCTGGTTTGGGGGCAAAACTCTGTGATAAAAGCGCCCTCAAATCATCGAGTTTTGCCCCAAACCAGAGTAAAACCGCCCATCACCAATGAGCCTGCATTGCCTGAATGTTGCTGTTGGGAGGGGGAGATTCAAAAACAGCCTCATTACATTAAAGCAGCCAGACACATGTGTCTTTGTCAATAAAAAGAAACTTTACTAAAGATTAGGTAAAGGGAACTTGGAGAACAAAAGTAAAACGAATTGTCCTTGCTAGCTCTAAACCACATTTTGCTAATCTAAGAACTTAACCTGAGACTCAGAGGGAAAACTGTAACGAGAGGGACGACAAAGAGCGATAAACTGACATCCCAGGCTCTCCCACTTGGCTCATCCCCAAACTATTGATTATCCAATTGGAGAATCCCAACACCAGCTAACTATGCATTCTATCACTTTGTTCTAGCAGGAAAGATGTGTAGATAATTTCTGTCGGATCTTGAACTAGAAATTAGCATGCATAACAAACAAGAAATGCTTTCATGACAGACTGGAAGAGATCTTGCAAATACCCCAACAGGGATGTCCTCCCGCCAGCCAGCTGGCCAGCGGTGGGCAGGAGCCCACAAAACCTGGGGTTCCCCTGCCCCCACCTGGGGACTGGCAACCCTACTTTGGAAGTTGATCTCTGTGGCCCTTCTACCCCATTGAAGTCCCCCCTCCCCAAACCCCCCTCCCGCAGGCTCCACCCCCCAAATCTCCAGGTATTTCTCCGCCCCTGGTGGGCAATCCTAATGAGGACGCATGGCGGGGGTGCTGGTTTCCGCAGGGAACTTCAGAACACGAGTGACACTTGAGCCCACCCTGATCAAGATGTTCATCTATGGGTAAGTCAAGCCCCTTGCCAGACCCCCCCCCCCATCTTCTTTTTCAGTGCTCAGATGGCATATGTGGCTTTGCAGATCGCAGGGGGAAGAGCGCATGAAGGCAGCCATTCGGAGCCGCTCTTGGGTCAGGATGCAGGCCACGGGTCACACGGTTGCCTTGGCTGGTGTTGCCCGGCCTGCGGGGTCAAGAATCCAAAGCAAGTTGCGAAGCCATGGGAAGTGGGCTGCAGACCAGCCCCTCCTAGTGGCCGCTTCTGCCCTTTGCATCCGCTCACTCTCGCTCCTCTTCCTCCTTGCAAACGTCTCCCATTCTCCCCTCCCCTCCCCTCTCCTTCTGCAACAGTAATGGGGGGGAAGCCCTCTGGCAACTAGTAGCTTTGGCCCATTCTGCATCTAGCGTTCACTCCATTGTTTTACCAAACCCACACTGGAACAGAAAAAGATGCGGCTCAAAACCACATTCAAATACCCCGGGCCAATGCCGTACTGACGGCAGGCCCTGAATGGCCATAAAACAGCCATGAATCTATGCAGACAGCCACCATAAAACTGAGAGATCAGACAAAGTGAAAGCGACATGCCGTCTGGACACTGCCATAAAATCCGACCATCAATCAAAGTGAAAGTGGCATGCGAGGCAGAGGGGAAATTTCCATTCCAACGTGGGTTTGGTAGAACAGCAGAGCAAATGGTAGATGCAGAATGGGTCTTTATGGTAGAAGCTGGAAGGAGGGGGGGAGGCTGGGGAGTCGTCAGGAGCTGTTCAGCACATGGGAAAGCGAGAGGAGGAGAGAAAGAGGTGAGGGGTGTGAGTGGGCTCTGTCTCCTTGGTGCTGCTTCTTCAGCAAACTGACCTCTTGTTCGGCCCCACACTACGTCTCACTGCCCTCCCTGCTGTGAAGGACAGGTACGGCCCCTCACCAGCACCAATCCCTGTGCTCTCATCTGCCATCTTCACACATTTCCTCAATCTGGTTCCCCCCTCCCAGCGTGCCTCATCAAACTCTGCAAAGGGATGCCAGCCTCCCCGAAGGATCCCCCCTCTGGAATTACAGCTTATCTCCAGACTTGATCAGTTCCCCTGGAGGAAAGGAGTGCTTTGGAGGGTGGACTCCATGGCATTGATTGTATCCCACTGAAGTCCCTGTCCTCCCCAGGCTCCACTCCCAAATCTCCAGGAGTTTTCCAGCCTGGGTCTGGCAACCTTACCTGTGCTGTGGCCCAACTGGCAGAGAAGGAGCAGGCAGCAGAGAAAGGCCCTCGGTCTCTGGGACTTGTTCTCAGAGGGAGCCTTGTGAACTCCTCATTCAGAAGAAGAGAAGACTCCTGGGGACTTCCAGTTTCGGCGAGTGCATGGCGGGCACATCTCCGGCGAGCTCCATAAGACGTGACCCAAGCCCCGTGGTTGGGAGGGGTGCCGAATCGATTTTGGCCCCCTGGGAGCCCTTCTAGGGGGCTCCCAGCCTGAGGCACAAGGGGCAGCCTCTCCCAAGGCTGTGACCAAGGGATAGAGGCTCCCCTTTGCCTCCATAGGTCCCACTGCCGCGGCGCCTGACAGCATGCAGAAGCACACACCGGACAGTTGCAGGGACCGAGGCTGGAGTATCATGAAAAGAGCCTGCTGTGAGAATGTGCCAATAGATATAGTCCACAACAGGTCTCCTTAAGCAGAAAGTCCTTTATTTGTAGAAAAGATCATGTTGGTCAAACACTTTTCCTGTTAGTAATGCCCAAGCTTAGAAATGCAACTACAATTATACTTGATATGAAATATGGCTCGTCTACCATCTACCAATCAATAGTGAGAATTACTGGTGCCCAAATACAGTAGCCCACTGTTCCCAAGGAAAGCGCGGCAACATAGGTTCTCAGGGGAAAACACTGTTGAAGGGTTTTGGAGAAGATGTTCCCAGAGACAACTAAGCAAAGAAATACATAACACCTGTGATTCTTGTAACACATAACAGGAGGCTCTTCTTGTTCAGGGCCGTTAGCTAAGGAATAGCCAGCTAGAGATAAGAGGGGAGGAAAAGCAAATGAGTAATGAGCATGCGCAAAGCAAAGCAGGCAAAGCAAGGCTCGCATTCCAAAGGTGGGAGTTGGGTTACTGATGCTATCTCCCAAGCAGGATGTAAGAGGGTCGGGGAAGACCTTGGAACACAAAGCAATGTTAATAAATCATCAATACCATTTGTAAGACAGCAAGCATTGACGTTCAGCAACCTTATTGATCATGACAAGACAGTTACTCATATCTATGGCAGTGTTAACTGACACCTGCCTGAACACACATGGCAAGTTCTGTAAGTTTTCCAACTTGATTCTTCGATCTTAACTGGAAGCGGCAAGAGAAGGGGTTTAAATGTCCCCCTTCTCTTTAAACGGGACAATTCTCTGATCTGCAGGATCTTATCTGTTAAATGGCTGGATTTTGAACAAGTGGCTGCAAACTTTTTATAAGCAGGCTTTTAAGCAATTTTCTTTGAACTTTTTTATAACTTTCTGAAATTATAAACAACAGCAATGACTGGACAGGGAGAGAAAATGGCAACCAGACCAAAGCCTTCTCCTAGGACTGCATCAACACTTCTGGCAGAGAAGTCTGAAGCAAGTCCTGACTTTCCTTCTGTGTTAGCCATGGCATTGCACCCTCTGATGGAACAGCTGACTACTGTTAACTCTAAGGTGGATTCTTTCCAAAAGTAGATTGCTGATGCAAACACCGGATCAGAGCAGACGGCTAAAGAAATGGAAAAAGTCAAAGCCAAGACAGAAACCATCAACCAAAGATTGGATGTGGTAGAAAAAGAGAGGTCCTCAGACAAAGAACATCTCTTGAGGTGGCAAATGGAAAGGTCCACATTTTTTAAGATTTCAGGGTGTTCCTGAACAGAAAGATGAGAATCTCAGCAACTGTTAAGTGAACCACTGGCACCAATGACAGGTTTGCAGGTGGATTTACTACAAAGCAACATGGATATGGTTTACAGAATCTATCCTGAATTTTTGAAGAAAAAAAGTCTGCCAGGAGAAATTTTGGTGAGATTCTCTAAGAAATCTACTAGAGATGTGGTGCTCAGGGCCACCAACAGGTCCACCCTGAAGATCAAAGATGAAGAAATTAAAGTTTTAAAGGATATTCTATATAAAATCAGGAAGAAGGGAAACCTTATAAAAACTTAACCATGTTTTTGCAAGCAAATGCTATCATGTACAGATGGATTATACTTAAAGGCTTGACTTTTAGTTACAAAGATAAAAAGCAAAAGATTGACTTGGTGGCAAAGGCTAAGAAGTTTTTGGCTCAACATTGAGATAAAAGAGAGAAAACATCCACAGAAGAAGAACTGGAACAACAAGAAAGTATATATGGACTGGAAAACTCTGACTCTTCAGCGAGTAACAGGTCTGAGGGAGAAGACTCTGATGTAGAAAAGGGAGCAGCTTCTCCAAAATCCTGGAAAGTCAAATAAAACTTTGTTTAAAAAAAGCGAAAAGAAAGAAGAAAAAAATAAGCATTGTTAATTGGAAAGGTTGATTCTTGTTTTCGTATTCACTTGTTTTGAAAGCAGTTATTTATGTAACCTAAACTTGTAGGGTTGATAGCTGACAGAAAGCTAAGGATGCCTTGATATATTAGCCATTTTCTTGAAAGCATTTAAAGCAATATTAATTTACAATTAGTACAGCTTGGTCTCTGTATACCTTAGGGTAGTTTAGTGGTTTTTAGCTAGATTGTTTTGTCTACGTAGTGTGTAGAAAATAAAAAAAAATTCTAAAAACAAAAAAGAAGAACAAGAGAAGACTCCTTATATGGCCAGGGTCCAACATACCTTAGGGACTGCCTTTCTCCGTATATACCCCAGAGAGCACTACGGTCGGGGTCTGAACATCGGCTATGTGTCCCTGGCCCCAGGGACACCAAGCTAGCCAGGACAAGGACCAGGGCATTTTCGGTGGCGGCTCCTATCTGGTGGAACGAGCTCCCAGAGGAGATCAGGGCCCTGCGGGATCTGATGCAGTTCCGCAGGGCCTGCAAGACGGAGCTCTTCCGCCAGGCTTTCGAATAGGAGCCGCCACCGATGATACCATCCATCATTCTAACACCTATGATGACCCTGGTCCTGCACGGTCCTGCACGGTGGGGGGGGGGGGGGGGGGAGCTATGCCTGCTATTAATGCCGCCATCAGAAATGATATTATGGAAGCTTTTACATGTTTTAACGGTATTTAATTGTATTGTATTGTATTTATATGATTGTTTTAATGATTTTATAGGTTTTAATGTTTGATTGGCCGTGGGCCCATGTGAGCTGCCCTGAGCCCACTTGCGGGGAGGCCGGGATATAAATCCCAAAAATAAATAAACAAATAAATAAATTATTGCTACCCCTCCCCGCCCATGAGTGAAATGTTGTATGGATAGACTTGGTTGGTCACTGTAATGGAGACCTCTTAATTTCAGTACTCAGACAATCGGTAGTGTGTGGGTTTAGTCTGTCCTCTTACCACAGTACAGGCACTGATGAAGGTGGTTGAAGGTGGTATAATGCTCTGCTAAGCAGTTCTGAGCAAACAGCTGTTGAGTAGCATCTGCCCTCCCATGCATAGTGGGTTTTACCCAATGGCAATAGAATCATGTCCGCCTTCTAAGTTTAGGTGGAAACCATGACTGATTGCGCACTAGCGTTTGCCCCGGGTTTGCCCTCATGCTTGCCCCGGAGCTTCTGGTCGATTTCACACCAGTTGCTCCGGGCTCACGTTTTGCTCCAGAGTATCGTCGTGCTGCACCGGAGTTTCCGCGGAGCAAACAAACCCAGTTTTTAGAGGATTTTCATGTTTGCTTCGGGAAGAAGCCGAAATGAAAACACGCCCACTCACCCGCCTTCCTTCTGGCCCACCCCGTGGTGGGAGTTTCTTCCTTTAAAAAAGAAAAAAGAAAAAAGAACCCCTCCTTGTGTTAGTTCAAAATGGTGAGGCAGCGAAGCAAGAAGTGAGTCGGCGAGGAGGATTTGCTGGGCTTTTCAGGAGCAGGAGCCAAATGTCATTGGTCCGAGAGCCCCCGGGCAGATGGATGACCACTGTCCTGTGTCCAGGGTGCCCCGTCTACAGCCCCCACAGAGCAGGCGGGGGGCGCTCTCCTCCCGGCACCTGTGGGGGAGCGGCGGCGGGCAGGCAGGCCAGGGGTGCGATTCTTCCGCTCTGCCCACTCTCTGGGTGTGCTCCTCCCGGCCTGAGGCTGGACTGTCTTCCCATTTTTTAAAAAAGAAACCCTCATTACGTTATATCGAAATATCGAAATAGTGATGCAGCAAAGGAAGACCGCATCATTGTTTTCTTTGTATAATACACATGTTCACATTTATTTTTTATGTATTTTTGTGGTGGGGGGAACTTTTTCTTCTGGGTTCCGATTCAGCGTGCTGCAGCCAGGTGCGGAGCGAGGTGACCAGGCTGCCGTTGCCGCCGCTCCTCCTCGGCTGCCGCCGCCAAGTGCCACCACCGCCACTGGAGAAGAAGCCTGGAAGGAACCACAATTCCCCCCTCCCCACCCCCGGCTCGCCCTCGCATCCAGTGCCCTGAGTGCTGCTGCTGCTGCCGGCGGCGGCATGGTGGATGGAGGACGGTGGCCAGAGCGTGTGGGAGGGAGAGGGGAGGCCAGTCCCCCCTCCCCAGCCCCTGGCTCACACTCGCATCCAGTGCCCTGAGTGCTGCTGCTGCTGGCAGCATGGTGGGTGGAGGATGGCTGCCAGAGTGTGCAGGAGGGATACAGGAGGCCAGTCCCCGCTCCCCACCCCCTGGCTCACGCTCACATCCAGTGCCCCAGTGCTGCTGCTGCCGCCGGCGGTGGCATGGTGAATGGAGGACAGCTGCCAGAGCGTGCAGGAGGGAGATGGGAGGCCATTCCCCCCTCCCCACCCCCTGGCTTGCGCTCGTATCCAGCACCCCGAGTTCTGCTGCTGCTCCTGCTGCCGGTGGCATGGTGGATGGAGGACAGTGGCCAGAGCATGCGGGAGGGAGACAGGAGGGGAAGAGGGAGGGGAGTGGGAGGGGGCAGCAGCAGGAAGCCTCGCAGCAGCCCCAGAGCAGCCGGTAATGAGAAATGGGACATGCGGGGCAGATGAGGAGCTGCGGCTCTAAGTGCGAAATTGACAAAAATGCTCCGGGGGAAACGTGGGGGGGAAACTCCGGAGAGAATGAGAGGCAAGTGGCCTGTGCGAAATTGGTCCATGAGTGCTGATCGATCGACTGATATAAAGAGTGAAGTAAAATGTGTCCTGATGGCTCTCAGAGCGACTTCCTTAGAATAACGGAGAAGAAAGGGGCTGGAATGTAACCTTCACGTGAAAAGGCTGTGTGCTTTGGGAAGCCACCTGCTTGGGGACGGCGGTGCCCTTTGGGCAGGGCTTGTTGGTTTCTCAGAAACATCCAGCTGGCCACTCTAGAAAATGGAATGCTCTGCTAGACGGGCACTATGGCAAAAAAACCTTGGCCCAGCCCTGGATAGGTCAGCATACTGAGTAAATTTGGGTCACCACACCGAAAAGGTTAGGGACCGCTGGCTTAGAGAGAAATGAGCCACTCCCTTCCAATAACTACAGTTCCCATGAGGCAGTGCAAGAATGTGCATGTGCAAATGTATCCATGTCCAAACAGTTTGGCATTAATGAAGATTGGGCCAGGCAGGCATAAGGGACTCAGAAAAACCTCATCGCTGTGGGTCACTGCGAATGTTCTTTTTCTTTAAGAATGGGGCAAACTGCAGGTGGAAAGATAAGAAGAGCCCTGCTGGTTCAGACCAGCAGTCCAACTAGTTCAGCACCCTGTCTCACACATTGGCCAACCGGTTCCTCCAGAAGGCAAACAAGGCGTAGAGACTACCTTCCGCTGATGCTGCCTACTAGCATCGGTATTCAGAGGTTTACTGCCTCTGTGTATGGAGGGTCCCTTTAGTCAGAGGTTTACTGCCTCTGTGTATGGAGGTTCCCTTTGGTCACTATGGCTAGCAGCCACTGATGGGCAGGCCTATCCCCATGAGTCTGTCCAACCCCTTGTAAGGAGGGTAGGACAGCAGGAAAGATTATAGTGGCAGCCAGTGAGAATCCTACAGGAAAGCATTATGAGATCACATGTGATCAGCTTCCTGTAGCAGAACTGAACAGGTTCAAACTGTTCCAACACCAGCGAAGCAGTTTGGCCAACATTCGACTGTGCTGATTGCCGATGGTGAACAGACCACAGAGCAAGCTGCCAGGTCATTGAGGGGCCTTTTCCTTGGAGCAAAAGTTAACTATCGACCAGGCAGTAATACTCATTCTTAGCCTGTTGCCAGGGGTCATTCCGTAGAAAAAGAGGTGCAGGAGCTCATTAGCGTAACTCATTAGCATAGCTTATTTGCATATGCTATACCACCTGACATCACCGGAAGTATGTCAGAAGGCAAGAAAGAAAGAAGAGAGAGAGAGAGAACTGGCAGAGAGGGAACTGCTACTAATCCAAGCCTCAGAAATACCACTATTCTGGGAGGATAGCTTCAGTGGTGGCTGAAGCCTTCAGAAGGCTGGTCAGAGGAACAAGGACCTTTCCAGGGGACGGGGTCATTTTGCTGCAGCCGTGACACAAGCGGGCATTCCCCCGTGGGGGGGGGGGGCTGGCACCAACTCCTGGAGCTGCGCTCCCCCGAGCTCCTGCTCGAAAAGACCCCTGCCTGTTGCTATCACTCTTCTTTTGCGTACAGATGTTGGCACACAGGGTCCCCTGACATTACCCTGATCCATTGGGAAGAACTTTTGTGTTTCAGGTGCCCTGAATAAGGGTGCTGACAGGAAACATCTTTTTGGCCAGTTAGTATCTCACAATTTGATAATATCCTTACATGTGTATTTTTACGTTTAGGATTCATACCCAACCTGCCTGGCTTGGAACAGATGTTTCATATTTACATTTGTGTGTGTGTGTGTGGGGGGGTTATTATTGAGACCACTGAAGAAGGCCCTCTGGGCTAAAATACATTTGGTCCAGTGATATGTGTGACCAATATTTTGGTCTTAGTTATTGTCCATGCAACTTGCATTTGTTGCTGTACGCTACGTGGCTCTGTGTGATACCCACTACCTCTCTGTTTTTATGTACATTCTACGTATGTTTAACTGTGCACCTTGTAATAAATAGATGTATTTTGTTCTTTGTTTTAGCTGCTCAGCCTTCTAGGTTCCTGACTAAGGGTGCTGAGAGATCACAGCAGGCATCCATGTTGCACATTCAGGTTTGCACAGAGCAAAGACCTGTGACCGAACTTCCTAGTCCGATACAAGCATTAGGCTATGCGGGGAATGGAACCGGGGGTCATCCTAGTTCAGCATGCTAACCATTACACCACACTGGGACCCAGGTTTGCCAACACTGGGCTGAGAAACCCCTGGAGATTTGGGGGGGGGGGGGGTGGAGCCTGGGGAGGGTGGCGTTTTGGGAGGGAAAGGACCTCAGCAGGAATGTGAATGCCAGAGAGTCCATCCTCCAAAGCAGCCATTTTCTCAAGGGGAACTGATCTCTGTTGCCCAGGGATCCACTGTAATTCTAGGAACTTTCCAGGTCCCATGCAGAGGTTGGCTACTACTGGGTAGTTCGATAGTTTAAGGTTGATGGGGCCATTTCCAACCCCCCACCCCACCTCAGATTCTGGGAACTGTAGGGAGTCTCTTCGGTTGGATATAGGGTTGCCAAGTCCAGGTTGGAAAATACCTGGGGACTTCGGGGGTGGAGCCAGGAGAAGATAGGGTTTGGGGAGGGGAGGGGCCTCAGCATGGTACAATGCCATAGAGTTCACCCTTCAAAGCAGCCATTTTCTCAAGGGGAGCTGATCTCTGTCAGCTGGAGATCAGTTGTAAAAGCGGGAGATCCCTAGGCCCCACCTGGAGGCTGGCCACCCTAGTTGGATAACAATTGCAGATGGTTGTGCTGCTGTGTTTGCTGTTCTAGTCTGGGGGATCAACTCCAAAGGGTCTTGAGTGGAAGAGGGGGAAAGGGTGCTAGCCAACTCCAGGGAAGTGCGGGACAGCCCGGCACCCTCCATTTGGCTGTGGATACAGATTTGTATGTCTCAGGCCAGGCTACCTCTCTGGGTGGCTGCAGAGGGAGCAGCCCTCCCCTCTTTCTTTGGAAACAGAAATCGAAGAGCATCTCTTCCCCCCCTCCCTCCCCCAAAGCCAATCATGTCTCCACGCGACAACCATTTTGTGAATGGCTCTGTCCCCTCAGCTCCCATTTTGCGGCGGTGTCATTATCCCCTCACAAAATTTAAACAGCGTTCAACGTGTCAGCCGCAGCATCAAAGTAAGGAGCACTGGATGTTTGTTTTTTATAAAGAAAGTAACAGATGCTGCCGGGCTAGATGGAAAAGACCCCTCGTCTGCTATTTGTAAGACTCTTCCATCAGGAGAGACCGGCTCCTGCCCAGCCTGGCCCCCTTCTCAATTTCCCGCCTCCCAAGAGAGCCCAGAGGGTGGTGATCCCAGCAGAGATGACCCACCCTTCACGGACTGCATGGTCTCCCCCCTACCACCCTCTTGCTGCATCGCCACACGCTTCCTAAGCGTCGGGAGTCTGCTGCATTCGAGAGAGCAGCTTGCTTGCGCTCAGCGGCATGCCATGTCCTAGAGGGAGAATGGAGCTATTCTTAGCCGTAGTTCCCAAGACCCTGTTAGCAGAGTGGCAGCAGTGAGGCTGGGAAAGAGGCGGCTCCAGTGCTCAGCATTCGCCATGGCCACAGCCCTGCGTAGTGGGCCCTCTTGCAGCAAGAAGCGTTTGTCACCCTGACTCCGACCCACAGGGCATCAGTTGGCACTGCCATAAGGTATAGGTGACTGACCAATGCCATGATTAATAAGGCTGCTGAACGTATTTCTTGTGCTAATGCTTGCTGTTTGACCATCGGGTTTGATGATCTATTAACAGTGCTTTGTGTTCCAAGGTTTCTTTCGACCCCTTTAGGTCCCGCTCGGGAGATAGCATCGGTGACCCGACTCCCACCTTTGGAATGTGCGCTTTGCTTGCCTGCTTCGCTTTGCACATGCTCATTACTCATTTGCTTTTCCTCCCCTCTTATCTCTAGCTGGCTATTCCTTAGCTAACGACCTTGAACAGAAGAGCCTCCTGTTACGTGTTACAAGAATCACAGGTGTTATGTATTTCTTTGCTTAGTTGTCTCTGGGAACATCTTCTTCAAAAACCCTCAACTGTGTTTTTCCCTGAGAACCTATTTTGCCGTGCTTTCCTTGGGAACAGGGGGCCAGTATATTTGGGCGCCAATAATTCTCACTACTGATTGGTAGATGGTAGACGGGCCATATTTCATTTCAAGTATACTTGTAATTGCATTTCTAAGCTTGGCCATTACTAACAGGAAAAGTGTTTGACCAACATGATCTTTTCTACAAATAAAGGACTTTCTACTTAAGGAGACCTGTTGTGGACTATACCTATTGGCCCATTCTCACACAGGGTTACAGCTGTGGTCTTCAGCCGTAAACAGCAAACAGGAGAGAACTTCTTCAGCAAGGTTAAAAAACCATGGGAATCCTAGCAGGCAGACCAGCAACCACCTCTCCGTTCCTCCAAAATGGCCATAAAAACAGAGCAGGATGCACACAGATTAATGAACACACGAAGTTGCCTTCTACTGAATCAGACCCTTGGTCCATCAAGGTCAGTGAGGCCTACTCAGACGGGCAGCAGCTCTCCAGGGTCTCAGTCTGGGGTCTTTCCCATCACCTCCTGCCTGGTCCTTTTAACTGGAGATGCCGGGGATTGAACCTGGGACCTTCTGCATGCCAAGGAGAGGCTCTTCTACTGAGCCACAGCCCCTCTTTACAGCGCTCCAGGGTCTCAGGCTGAGGTCTTTCCCATCACCTCCTGCCTGGTCCTTTCAACTGGAGATGCCGGGGATTGAACCTGGGACCTTCTGCATGCCAAGCAGAGGCTCTTCCACTCAGCCACAGCCCCTCTTTACAGCTCTCCAGGGTCTCAGGCTGAGGTCTTTCCCATCACCTCCTGCCTGGTCCTTTTAACTGGAGATGCCGGGGATTGAACCTGGGACCTTCTGCATGCCAAGCAGAGGCTCTTCTACTGAGCCACAGCCCCTCTTTACAGCGCTCCAGGGTCTCAGGCTGAGGTCTTTCCCATCACCTCCTGCCTGGTCCTTTCAACTGGAGATGCCGGGGATTGAACCTGGGACCTTCTGCTTGCTGAGCAGATGCTCTGCCACTGAGCCACAGCCCCTCCCTGAAGAAAGCCCCTCACAAATGGACAGCCAGAGCTTCTGCAGATGCCCAGGAATATGCACCCCATCCCCTGCGGTTGCACTTCAGTTAAGGGGAGACCACCCTTCACCAGCCCCCGATACTCTAGCAGGGAGAATCCGGCTCTTCCTCCGGTTACCACAAACCAGTGCAAATTCATCTAATGGGTGGGATCTCTCTGCTCTGCTCTGCCCAAGGTGTCACTTCCCTGCAGTGCAAAGACACATCTGGGGGATCCATGCCAATGCACAGAATCCATGAACATCTGTTGAATTCCATCGACACATGGGTCAGCTCTCAGGCAGTGCCCTGCAGTTAGTTTGTACAATGTTCGTTTGTTTGCTTGCTACAACATACTCCCCAAGGCACCGAGGTGGTTGAGAAGTTTGCCCGGGGAGGGGGGGGACAAATCTCATTACTGCAACGACGTGATGTAAAAAAAAATCATGCTTTCGAGAAATAAATATACCATCCCAACACCATTCTCTGTCATCCCCGTCCTTCAAGCAATGAATAGGCTAGGGTGAGTTTGTGTTATTTTCTCAGCTGAGTTCTAGATCATGACATGTCGAATGGCAGTTTTTACAACTGCAGTGTCTGCTGGTCTCCAAATATGCCCCAGCAGCGCTAAGTCTTTCAGAATCTCCTGTGCTTTTGGATTCAGGTAGGGAGTCACGTTGGTCTGAAGCAATAGAACAACATTTTGAGTCCCGTGGTACCTTCAAGACCAACAAAGGTTAATTCTGGGTGTAAGCTTTTGTGTCTTAAAGGTGCCACTGGACTCAAACTCTGTTCCTGTGCTCTTAGAAACTTTCATTGAACCAATGTAGAAAGTAAAACCTACTGTGTTTGTTTATCAATATTTGATGTTGATTAATAAATATAAAAACAGAAGAACACAGGCGAAGCCAATGTTGGATCAGGCCAGTGGCCCATCCAGTCCAACACACGGTCACATAGTGGCCAAAAACACCAGGTGCCCTCAGGAGGTCCAGCAGTGGGGCCAGGACAGTAGAAGCCCCTCCCACTGTTGCCCCTCCCCCCCGTCAAGCACCAAGAATACAGAGCATCACTTGCCCCAGACTGAGAGTTCCTATCTATACTTGGTGGCTAATAGCCACTGATGGACCTCTGCTCCATATGTTTATCCAATTCCCTCTTGAAGCCGTCCATGCTTGTAGCTGCCACCACCTCCTGTGGCAGTGAATTCCACGTGTTAATCACTCTCTGGGTGAAGAAGTACTTCCTTTTATCTGTTCTAACCCAACTGCTCAGCAATTTCATGGAGTGCCCACGAGTTCTTGTCTTGTGAGAAAGGGAGAGAGAAGTACTTCTTTCTCTACCTGCTCTGTCCCATGCATAAGCTTATAAACCTCGATCACGTCACCCCTCAGCCGTTGTTTCTCCAATATGATATGTAAAGTCTGGGGAAAGAATGGAATAAAGAGCTAGAGTGCTCTGTTTTGCCAGAACAAAGGGATAGGGCCCTAAATCTTGTTTCTACAGACCTCAAGCTGTGACATATTCAGCAAAAACATTATATCAAGGATAGACTGGACTCCACAGCACCTCTTTAGCAAAGGACTAAGCTAAGTGTCAAATTGCTGGCACTGTAACTCGCATGATGCCTTTCTTCAATAAATGCTTTGGGTCTGTCCAATTAGTCAGTCTTTTGGGGGCAGAAGTAATTACTCATATCAGTTTCGTATTAGAATATGTATTGATTACTGAGAATGTTTACATACTTTTAAATTATATGCCTCTCTCCTGGAGACTAACTGATGGTCAAAGAAAACGGACCCTCCTTGTCCTTACTGTTGCTAAAAGATTCATATTACGACCCCGGAAAGATAAATGCCCACCCCCAGTAATCCAGTGGACTGGGGACCTTATAGCCTTGTCAGCGTTTGAACGTATGGCATATAGATGACATGGGTATATCATATTTGAAAACATTTTATAGATGCTTATCTGTAGACGTGCCATCATTATTGGTTTTTTAAAAAATGTCTTTCTGTTTGTGGGTCTGATTTATAATGTAAACAAAAAGTAAAACTATAGAGGGTGACCTTTCTATACCAAACTCAAACAATGGAAGTAGGTTCCAGCGACTCCCCAGAATGGCGGAGGTTGGCATTGGCAGTCACACGAATCGTCCTGGCCTTGCTCTGTTAATACATGTAGGTGGGGAGAAATCTTGTGATCAGGGCCTTTTTTCCGGGGGAATGCAGTGGAACAGAGTTCCGGAACCTCTTTGACAAAATTCTTTTGAAAATGTTTAAAAGTTCATGAGTTTTCAGTATACAGATTGAAAACTTCATTTCCCTCTTGAGAGTTCCGGCACCTCTTTTTTTTTAAAAAAGGCCCTGCTTGTGGTCCTGATTCGGCCCTCGTCCCATGAGACTTACTGACAGGTTTCAGTCCCAGAGTTAACTTGTTGGCTGGATTTGTTAGCCTTTGGCGCCATCGTGTGTTGCTTTATACCTATTACCACCCACTTGAAGCCTGCCCAGCCGTCCTGAGAGAGGCTGCTTCCATGAGGCTCCATCAGCCAATTCATCTATCTTTGAGGATGGCCTCAGACTGCACTTGGAACACAATATAGGCTGTGGGCAGGCCCCAGCCGTGCTTCTGAAAGGAGCGACAATGCATTTAGGCTTGTGCAGAAGAGCAGCTCAAACCCCAAGAGGCAAAACCCAGTCATCTGGACAAGCGAGGCTGGAACGAGACATTATAGGAGCTGTCTGACTGCTGCTGAAAACAGCGACTCTGTGTCTCCTCCTCTCCCCACCGAGGAACTAAAGGCCCCACAAAATGGGTAACAGGAGGTCAGTATGTCCCCTGACCTACAAAGGCAGCAGCCCAATAAGTGGGGGGGGCGGGGATCAAAACTAGGAGGACAAACATTTTGTTTTTTGACACAATCACTAGGAAGAGGAGGAAGAAACAGCAGCAAGCTGCGCTTTTTGGCCACACACTATTGCTAACAGCACATTCCCAGCCTTAAGAACATAAGAGAAGCCAATGTTGGATCAGGCCAGTGGCCCATCCAGTCCAACACTCTGTGTCACACAGTGGCCAAAAACACCAGGTGCCCTCAGAAAGTCCAGCAGTGGGGCCAGGACACTAGAAGCCCTCCCGCTGCCCCCTTCACCCCCCCATTAAGCACCAAGAATACAGAGCATCACTTGCCCCAAACTGAGAGTTCCTATCTATACTTCGTGGCTGATGGACCTCTGTTCCATATGTAACATTTATCTAATTCCCTCTTGAAGCCTTCTCTCTCAAAGAGGGCTGTGGCTCAGTGGAAGAGCCTCTGCTTGGCATGAAGGTCGCAGGTTTAATCCCCAGCATCTTTAGTAAAAAGGACCAAGCAGGAGGTGATGGGAAAGATCTCTGCCTGAGACCCTGGAGAGCCATGAGGTGGGGTCGTGGCTCAGTGGAAGAGCCTCTGCTTGGCATGCAGAAGGTCATGGGAGGTGATGGGAAAGACCCCTGCCTGTGACCCCGGAGAGCTCCCACCAGTCAATAGACAATACTGTAGACAATACTGACTTTGATGGACCAAGGGTCTGATCCAGTAGAAGGCAGCTTCATGTGTGTTCATGTGTAAGGAAAGATTTTGTGAGCAGTGTGTTTGTTGCGGACGCTTGTTGATCCTTGAAAACAGCCCAGAGTTGGAGAGCTGCTGTGCTCTTTGGGAAGCACTTGCTGTTTGAACAGCGTAGAGACATGGCAATATACAAAGGGAAGGAACTCAGTGTTCCCTCTAATTATTTCCCCCTACTGAGCAGAGCAGTTCTGTAATCTTAAAATGGGCAATGGGCAGGGCAAGACCCTACCTGGCTCCAGACTGCTTCTGTATTAATGAGCAGCTGCTCACGCACACAGCTTAGAGGGGCCACTGGAACCCTACTGTGTATGCCCCAAAACATACCGATTGAGATTCTACAAAGATATATTTTCCCAATTCTCCTTCAGAAAATGTTAATTGGGAAAGGGGGAGGGATGCCAGCCTCCAGGTGTCACCTGGGGATCCCCTGGAATTACAGCTCATCTCCAGACTAGAGAAATGAATTCCCCTAGAGAAAAGGGATGCTTTGGAGGGTGGATTCTATGGCACTGATTGTACCCCACTGAGGTCCCTGTCCTCCCCTCCCCCAGGCCCCAGCAGCTGACAACCCGACCCCCATCCCCTGCTGGCGGACAGGGGGGACCTGGCAAGCCTACTAAGGGGGCATCTGACACTGCAGGGTTCCTGAAGGTGTGGGTGTGAACCTGGACCATCACATGGACCTGCAAACAAGAAGAGAAAAGAGAAGAGAAGAGATTGGATTTATACCCCGCCCTTCACTGGTAGTCTCAGAGTGACTTACAATCTCCTTTTCCTTCCCCTCCCACAACAGACACCCTGGGAGGTAGGTGGGGCTGAGAGAGCTCTGACAGAAACTGCTCTTTTTCAAAACAGCTCTGACAGAACTATGGCTTGCCCAAGGTCATCCAGCAGGTGCAAGTGGAGGAGTGGGGAATCAAACCCGGTTCTCCCAGATTAGAGTCCATGCACTTAACCACTACACCAAACAAGACGTCATACCCTTCTTAACAAGGGATGCTTGAACTGTGACATTGTACACAACCTGCTGTAACACTGAGAAATGGGTCCATCCTGCAGCTGAGGACTAATCCAGGCTGATTCACTGTGTCATCCTCCCCCCACCCACCCCGCCTTGGGACAGGGACAGGAAGGCAACGCAAGGCATTTCCAGGCTTTAGATTCTTCCAGCCTGGATTCATAAGCAGTTCTGAAGCTGTGTCCAAGGATGCTTATGAAACCACAGGGCCCTCCATAGAAAGAACCAGGGCTTTTTTTGTAGAAAAAGCCCAGCAGGAACTCATTAGCATAATAGGCCACACCCAACAGCAGAAGCTTATTAGCATATTAGGCCACGCCCCTGACAGCACAGCTTATTAGCATATTAAACCTCACCCCCATGTTACCAGAAGAGTGGTCATCCAGCCACACCCACCTTTTGCTTCTTATTCTGTTTACCTTGTTTGTTGTCAAAACCCTGGGCTTTTTTTGCAGCAGGAATTAATTTGCAGGTTAGGCCACATACCCCTAATGCAGCCAATCCTAATGAGTTTCTGCTGTTGGGTGTGGCCTATTATGCTAATGAGTTCCTGCTGGGTGTGGCCAACCCAGGAGCCAGACGGAACTCCGTTCCTGTGTGTTCCTGCCCAAAAGTAGCCCTGGAAAGAACGTATGGAAAAGCAAGCAATGCAAAAGCAGGCAGAAGGAAACTGCCACTGGCAGGGGGTGGGGGATAGGGCTGCTGGACCCAGACTGAGAATGTGCTGGAAATTGGGGGGTGGAGCCTGGGGAGGACAGGGACCTCAGTGGGGCACAATGCCATAGAACCCACCCTCCAAAGCCTCCGTTTTCTCCAGGGGAACTGATCCATGTAGCCAGGGGATCCCCAAATCCCACCTAGAGGCTGGCATCCCCACTGGGAGGGGTGCACTGCCTGGTGTAGAGGTTAAGTGCGCAGTGTAGTCTGGTGGAGTGGTTAAGTGCGCGGACTCTAATCTGGGAGAACCGGGTTTGATTCCCCACTCCTCCACTTGCACCTGGCTGGATGACCTTGGGCAAGCCATAGCTCTGTACCAGCTGTTCTCTCAAGGACAGCTTGGGAAAGAGCTCTCTCAGCCCCACCTACCTCGCAGGGCGTCTGTTGTGGGGAGGGGAAGGGAAAGGAGATTGTAAGCCGCTCTGAGACTCTTAAGTGAATGAAGGGCGGGATATAAATCCAATCTCTTCTTCTTCTCTCCTGGTCAGTTTGTTCCAAGAAAGGTCCTGGCAACCAGCTTGTGCTGGGCCTTCACTTCATGCCCATAACAGACTTCCCGGGGCATCCAGGCCACTGAGTTCCCATCCAGTCACAGAAAACAGAGGGCCGGGTCTAAATACCTAGCCCAAAAATGAATGCATCAAGTTCGAATGTGTGTGTGTGGCAGAAAACCCCTGTTGCATATCTGATGCAAATTCCTCATGTTCTTCCCCAATGAACACAAGAACTTTGGAATGTGTCGATGAGCCCTCAGAAGCCACAGGGTCCTCCCCACTGGCCAGTTCTCTGGCCTAAATGTCATTCTCCAGAAGGACCTGAGGTTCTCCCTCCCATATGGTTTCCAGGAACATCCTGTCCCTGTGGAGGCGGACCCCCATTGCTGCAGCAGTCAATGCTAATTGCTACCGTTAAAAGAAAGATCACAAAGGGATAACCAGGGGTCATTTTGTAAAAAAAGAGGTGCAGGAGCTCATTAGCATAGCTTATTTGCATATGCCACACCCCCTGACATCACCAGAAGTGTGTCGGAAGGCAACACCCACCGCTCAGGCTCCATCCCAAAAAATCTCCAGGTATTTCCCAACTGAGAGCTGGCGAGCCAGCTTGACACTTTGACTAAAGACACTTTGGGTTTCCTTTGCTCTTGCAGGGAAGCTCCCCTACAACAAGCAAGAAAATACAGATCAAGTTAGTACGCTTTTGCTTTTTTCCACAGCGCATCACCATATGTGCCCGCTCCTGGGCTTGTTACTCCCGGAACAGCATTCCTGTGCATTCCTGCTCGAAATGACCCCTGGCCTGGATAACCACTTATCTTGCAAGATGATTTGCCCCTCGCCTGGAAAATGGTACTATCAATTGGCTACCATGACCAAACTTTTGTGTAGCATGTTTAGGACTTGAAGCTGGAATCTCCGATGAGCACTAACTCAGGTGTAGAGTTGAACATGCACAGGAAGACACCCCCACTGCATGGGAGTAAACTCCAGGGGGGGGGGCTGCATGCCTACCCCCCCCCCCAATTCCCTGGAGAAGCAGGGAACACTAAGGCAGCATTGGCTGGCTTACTAGTTGGTAGCTTGGTCGGCCAGTGGCTTGGTCGGCCTCTTCCTTTGGCCTGAAGTGAACTACCTGCAAGCGGCCAGCACAGATGGTGCTGATTGGTACAGGCCTCATCCCCAGACCCACGATAGCCTGAAAGTCAGGAAGGTCCTTCTGGTGCCATCCCAAGATCAAGACTTTTCTGTGGTCAAGCCAGGATCAGCCGTGTGACTTCTTTACGCGCACATCAACACCTCTTAGGAGATGGCTCTTAATGTTATAGCTAATGAGTTGATCCAAAGAGCAGGCTGTAAGAAATAACACTCAGCGTGGAGGGATTTTACAAATGCGTACATTCCATTGTTTCTTTTCCTTGGTGCTGTATGGTTAGCTACCCTCAATTTGTTTTAAATTTATGCCATCAAAATCAGCGGTTTTGTTCCTGAGCGGTGTTGTTGTGTCGTGACCTTTAGTCACCTGTTTTGTGAATCCAGGGCAGACAATACAGGCCTACCAGGACTTCTCGCAGATTTAACCCTCAGCCTTTCCCCATGTTTGTTCCCAACCCCCACTGCTCCCCACAAATGGAAGAGCACCTGTGCAGGTCCACATGGTGTAGGTGCTAGAGACTGTAACTGAGACCTGTGCTAATGGTCGGCGCTCCGGTGGGAAGACCCTAAAATAGCAGCAATAAAAAAGAAACCTCTCAGACCTAAAGGGTGCCTACCCAAGGAATCCCATAGGGTATCCCTGGAAATGCCAATCACCCCAAGACCCATTCTTTTATCTTTATACTTTACTGATGCAACAAATGCACTCCTAAGGCCATTCGGGAGATCTTCCGGTGACAAACAAGCAGCCATTGCGGGGGGGGGGGGGGGGGGGGAGGGGGAGATGCAGCCCTGGAAAAGGGCCCAGGCTGCCACGTGCTCCCCCCCCCTCGAGTGCGGGAGCACCTGCCCAGCCCGCCCACCCAGAACAGGGGGTGTTTGGCCAAGGCAGCAGGGCAGGGTGAGGCTGGCCAGCCCCATCTCTAGCTGTGGTGAGGCCAGGCAGGGCAACCCCTTGGAGGAGCCCCTGCCACGTTTTTGGCCTGGGATGACTCTGGCGGGGCTGTGACCCCCACTGAGGGAGCAGCCCTCCCTCCAGGCCACTGGCCTACTGGGAATCGTCCCAGGGGCCTTAACGGCCAGTCAGCCCCTGCAGCCAAGCCACCATTCCTTGGAAGATCTATCATTGATGCTCGTCTATCATCACGGCTGTGAGAGTGCAACGGGGCGGCAGCATAACCGAAGGCCCGTGACTCGGTGGCAGGGCACACACTTGGCATGCAGAAACCCCCAGGTTTCCAGGGAAAGGTTCTCAGGTAGCAGGTGCTGGGAAGAGACCGGATTTCTGTGCCCCGGACCCTGGAGACCCACGGCCAGTTGGAGCAGGTGACACCAAGCAAGAAGGACCGCTAGTCCGACTAGGTCAAAGGCAAGGTCCTACGTCCTTGTGAGCGTAAGCATAAAGCTCTGCTGCCAGTATAACGTTCAGAACTGGGCAGTGCTGAAGGAATGGCGGGGAAGGAGCAGGACTCCCCGCCCGGGGTCCTACCACTGGCGTTATACCAGCAAAGGAGATGAGGAAAGTCATCCCTTGAACGAATGGGTGAGAGATGCCCCCCCACACACACACATTAATGAGTAGTTCCACCTAACTGCAGCCAGTAGGGTTGCCAACCTCCAGGTAGTGTCTGAAGATCTCCTGGGACTACCACTAACCTCCAGGCAAAAAAGGTGGACTCTATGGCATTATACCTGGCTGAGGTCCCTCCTTTCCCCCAAACCCTGCCCTCCTCAGGCTCCACCCCCCAAAATCCCCAGGGATTTCCCAACTTGGAGCTGGCAACCCTAGTAGCCAGTGACAGGTTTTTTTGGGGGGGGGGGGGTTGCGATCAAGTCACAACTGACTTCCAGAGACCCCGCAGGGTTTCCTAGGCGAGAGGCTTTCAGAGGTGGTTTGCCACTCCCTGCCTTGGCATAGCGACCTTGATCTTCCTTGGCGGTCTCCCATCCAAGGACTAACCCTGTTTAGCTTCTGAGATCTGATGAGATCCGGCTGGCCTGGCCTATCCAGGTCACGGCAGTCACACCTGCAGCAATATCCAAACCCTTCCTGGGACGGCCGTGTCTCAGACGGCAGCAGCATGTTCCCATTTAGGACAGGAAAGGCACTTTGTGCAAAAACCGGGAGTTCTTTCCAGAAGCAGCAACAGCTGACAATGAACACAGGAACAACATATTGCTAAACACCTGCCTCCTAAGGACCCTCCTCACAGGAACTCCGGGACACAAACACCCAACAGGACTCTGTACCGCACTCTCCCAGCTGAGCATCCATAGACCACACACCCCAGGCAGGTGAGCAAGAGGAGATTCCACCACTCAAATTTCAACCATCTCTCATACCCTCCAAACACACACACACACACTTGTTACACTGAACACATGTGCAACTGGCATGAACATGTGCACACCTTTTTATAAGGAAGTCAGCATGCATTTGCTTTACACATGAAACCGGGGACCAGTCCCTGGATAAATTTGATGTTTGTGTCCCACATTCAGCTGTACAGACACTGAGTCATTCAATGCACATATAAAGAAACATCAAGTGTACACTGCACACGGATTATATGTGTGCTCATTGTAACTTGTGAACACAGCTAGGAAATGGCATATGTATCAACTGGGAGACAAGTGATTTGATAGTGAATGGCAATAAAGAGAAACAGGAATTAATGCTGGGTGTGTAAAGCTGTATTTGAAACAGTGGGAATCATCATTTGCATTTTTCCTCTTCTGCACGTTGCAAAAGATAAATGGCTTTGTTAATCAGCATAAACACTTAGCTTCCGGAAACTAACCTCTTTTGATTATTGCAGACAATCACTGGGGCTCAGTGAAGGAGATGTCGCCCCCTCCCTTCAGGATGTATATTGTTGCCCCGCAGGGGGTTCTCTTCCCCTGGGATCTGGAGAGAGGCACAGCAAGTGGTGCACCAGTTGGGTGGATGAAGAATCCAGGTGGACTCCCTGTCTTGGAACGGTAAGGTTAGACTAGAGATGTGAAGCTTCCTTTTCTTTTCTTAGACCTGCTATAATCTTTTGTGCATGATAGTCATTTTCCCTTGTGCTTCAGTTTGTTAAGCTGTAGTAAATAAAGTATTCCGTTTAAGAAAGCAGTCTGTGTTCAAAGATCTCACCCAGCATTCCACACAGGCACACAAAAAGCCCTTCGCAGATGCTGAGATGGCCTTCACTGGTGTTCCCCAGGCCACTAGTAAATATAAAAGGATCCATTTTCGTTTGGGATGGTGGCACCCGAAGAACAGACATGCACACACACATGCAAACCAAGATGGGTTTGACACTCCGTAGTACCAGAAGCACTCCACCAAGCAGAGCAGTCAGATGGCAGCAGAAGGGTTACAGGCCCAGTTAATTCATTTCCCCAACTGCCATTTTCTCTTTCACACTACACTAGTTTTTACTTGTAGTACCAACTTCCACCCTTGAGAAAATCTCAGATCAGGGCAATCCAAGTGGAAATCCCTGCTCATCCACAAAGCCTGCTGGGTGACCTCACACCAATCACTACATCAGTGTCTCTCTCAACTCGTGTGACTTTGGCAAGAAAGGGTGCGTGGGAAAAGACTGGGCTGTTTACCTGGCGCTGATGTCCTCTCGAGTGGCTCTCTGTGCAGTCACAGAGATAGCGTCTCGAGCATGTGCAGAGTCCAGTCAGAGAAATGCCTAAAGCTCAACTGGAAGAAGAACGCACCTCTGTAGCCCTGGCTTCATGAACCATCCGAAGCACCCAAGACACATGTTCAAAAAGTGTGGAGCTGTCCTTCCTGCTCAGTTCTTCTTCCCAAGACGTAGCAAGTGAAAAAAGGAGCACCCATTGCAGGGGAGGTATGTGGGTCACGCAACTACAGAGAGGACCACTTGAAGAACACCAGTTATAGGGAAGCAACCTTTTCTCCTCCTTCTTGGTCTCTGTGCATCACACTGATGGAGTAAGACATGCAGACTGCTCTACCTGTGGTGGGATCAGGTGTGTTTCACTGGAACAAGGCATTCAGCACTGCCTGACCCAACATGGCATCCCTCCTGACACAAACACCCAAGGCACATTGATGCGTAAAGGTTAAGAGTCAGCCCTAAGGGCACAGCACAGCTATTGTGACGGCTGAGGTTACGGCAACCAGAAATACTGTTTTCGATGACAACAAACAGAGGTTTCAGCCTGCCAGAGGTTCAAATGGACATCCACTGAGAAAGAACTAACTGGAGATTCCAAAGGGGGAGGAGGGAGGCGCAGCCATCAGAGGATAGAACCTCAGAAAATCTTTAAAAACCTGTTTAACAACTGCCTGGGAAAACGACAAAGAACTAGCAACAAAGGGAGAGAATTCAGATCTAGCCACCAGGTGCACACACAGTGTGGAAATCACAAGACTCTGACTGCAGAAGGACCACAGATATTCTAAGCACTGAATGAACTGGGCAGTCCAAAGGGATGAAGATGAAGCATGAAGGCAGAAGTATTGGCACGTGGAGGATGAACATCGTAATGTTTTTTGAGATTTAGAGTGCATTAGAGAATAGCCGGAACAGATTCTCCATTGAGTGAGGTTCAGTTTGGCAAGTTCTGGATGAAGAATGGATCGTCCATCTTGACGCAGCAGGTCCCTGAAATGAGGAAGGTGTAGGAAGTTTCCTTTGTCCAGATGAAGACTGGATAGAAACTACCTGCTGTGGTCAGAATGGCATTAATTAAAATGCAACCTGTTTGGTCCAATCCTTCATAATCGGAGTAATGACCCTGGGAATGAGTGGAAGCAGGGGGACATAACAGAGGAAGGCCTTCCTCTAAGACATTACAAATAATTCTCCTTCCTTAGCTGCAGTATGCTGTGCACTTCCTGTTGGTTTGTGAAGCAAACATGTCTATTCCTGGTTGGTCCCAGCTGATGGAACCAAAAGATGGAAAGGTTTAGAGACCACTCATTGAACACTGAGGCTACTCTGCTGAGGTAACTGGCCTCCAAGTTTTGACGCCTGGGTTATGTGGTTACCTGTGATGTCTAATATTGTGCTTGCAATGGCGGTGCCACAAGCTGCAGGAAAGGAAACAAGAGACAGGTCAACCCTGTGCCCCCTGCCACTTGTTGATAGAAAACATTTATACAACATTGTCCATTGTCCATTGAGATCTGGACATATTTGTTTCCTAGAATCAGACAGAAGACACTAACGGATCTGTAGGTCACCAGTTGTTCCAAAATGTTGATAGGGAGCATGGCTTCCCAAAGAGTCCACGGTTGACTGAGTGACCTTGACAGTTAGCATCCTAACCCCACAGTGAGGTGACTTCTCAGAAATGTTGTTGCTGTTGTTCAGTCACACAGTTGAGTCCAACTTTTGCGACCCCATCACACCAGGCCCTTGTCTTCTGTCATGCTCCTGAGTTTGCTTAACTTCATGTTCGTTGCGTCGATAACACTAACCATCTCATCCTTTGCTGTCCCCTTTTCCTTTTACCTTCAATCTTTCCCAGCATCAGGATCTTCTCCAGTGAGTGCCCCCTTCTCATTTGGTGGCCAAAGTATTTGAGCTTCAGCTTCAGGATCTGGCCTTCCAGGGAACAGAAATGACCAGGGAACAAACAGGACCTCTCTCATGAGCTGTTCTGGAGATATCCACCATTGCAGTGATGCCCAGCACACAAGGATGATGGTGGAGAGCAGGTTTGAACATGCAATTGAACCAAAGTTGGAAAGAGCACTTGTGGAGTCTTGCCGGAGGTGTTAGTGCCGTGGGAGACATCTGTCTTGAGTGTAAGGAAGTAGAGGGAGTGGAATCCTCTTTCTCTCTGAGGCCAGCACAGGCTCTTCAAAAGGGGATCATTTTTCTATCGGCGAGAGGGATGATGGCAAAGGTGGTGGGTGGGATGGCACTGAATTCTACAGCATAGCCAATGCAAACAATAGTGAGCCCCCCATGAGTCTTGTGTGATGTGCCCCCTATGCCGACAGGTGGTGTTGCACCACAGACTGATCTGGAAGGCGCCAGGAATATGGTCCGAGAAGACGTTTTCAATGGAGTGCTGAAAGAGACTGGGACTTAGAGAAGGCCTTTCAGGACTGCAACCCTGACATGGGTGGTACCGCGAGTGTTGCTTTGGAGGGTGTGGGCCCACGGAAAGGCCCACCAAATGGGTTGTGGATCATAGTGGTTTGGCCCATTGTAGAGTATCATCTGTTTTAGAATGAAACAGGCCTTCCCTTGGAATAGAAGGTCCTGTATGTGTACCCTGCCCTCAGGGGCTCAGGAGAAGGATCACAAGCAAGCATGGTGGTATAAGACAGAAGCATATACAGAGGTCATTTTGAGCAGGAGCTCGAGGGAGCTCAGCTCTGGGAGTTGGTGCCAGCCCTCCTGCCCCTGCGCAGGGGAATGCCTGCTTGTGTCATGGCTGCAGCAAAATGACCCCATCCCCTGGAAAGGTCCTTGTTCCTCCAACCAGCCTTCTGAAGACTTCAGCCACCACTGAAGCTATCCTCCCAGAATAGTGGTATTTCTGAGGCTTGGATTAGTAGCTGTCCCCTCTCTTTCTTTCCTTCCTTCCTTCCTTCCTTCCCTCTCTTCTTTCTCTCTTCTTTCTTGACTTCTGACACACTTTCGGTGATGTCAGGTGGTGTAGCATATGCTAATGAGTTATGCTAATGAGCTCTTGCACCTCTTTTTCTACAAAATGACCCCTGAGGATATATAACATAAGAACATGAGAAAAGCCAATGCTGGATCAGGCCAATGGCCTATCCAGTCCAACACTCTGTCACACAGTGGTCAAAAACACCAGGTGCCATCAGGTCATCCACCAGTGGGGCTAGGACACTAGAAGCCCTCCCACTGTTGGCCCCCCCAGCACTGAGAATACAGAGCATCACTTGCCCCAGACTTGTCAGCAACTTTGCTCTGCGGTCTACTGAATGACAAGCAGTGCTGAGTGGTTGCTTGGCTAAAGGCACCTAACCCTGAAGTGCAGTGGCCAATGGATGTTTATCTTGAGGAAAATGGTCCAACAGGGGCACAACGTTTTCCCAGAGTGGATGCTAGTAGTGAAACAGACATGCAGTATGCAGAGCTATTTTTAGGAAGACAGCTGTGGGGGGGAAAACTTACAACCCATATTGTCAGCGATGCAATCCTCTCTATCTGTAGAACAGTAAAGCTTCTGCCAGTTTTTCGGCCCTGGCCCCAGCCTGGTAGAACAAGCTCCCTCTTAAGATCAGGACCCCGCGGGATTCGTTACAATTCCACAGGGCCTGCAAGACGGAGCTGTTCCCAAATCTACCTCGGCCTCCCCTGCTGACAATGCTGGCCAAATGGAACCAGCCCAAAGGGAGCATCGTTGTCAAGGCGAATCCACCTTGATTGTGTTTGGTTTGTGTTTAAACAGAAATGTGGTTTTAAATATTTAAATTATATTGTCATCTTGTGATTGTAACCTGCCCTGAGCCCGCTGGTGGGGAGGGCAGGATAAAAACCAAACTAACTAAATAGATGGGTCTGCCTCAACTACAGTGGAATTAAGGGCCAGATGCATGAAAAGGAAGAACAACAATTGCTGGATTTTATACATCCCACGCCTGTCTGTGGGTGGTGCAGAGGAGGGCTTTGACCAGGCATCTGCAGGAATTTGCAAGGCAGCTTGTAGCTTCAGCAGTGCCACAGAATTGCACGCCCATCAGGCGGAAGATGGGATCCTCAACAGGCGGGGCAGGTGGGTGGATAATCCTGTCCAAAGGAGCTGCTCAAAATACACCTTCAGGTCTCCTGAAGAGGAGGAGGAGGCAGGCTTCTAGTCCGAAACCATGGAGGTCGGTAGGAAGGAGCCCAAAACTCTGATCCAGATGAGCCACGCTCTGAGCCCAAGAGAGGAGTCATGTTGGGACTTGGGACTACTGAGTTGTGGGAAGCTGGTCTAGGGATGGGTGTTGCCTGATGCTGTGCAGGCGCTCTCAAGGCTGAAGGGACATGCCAAGTATTTCAGTCCTCATCAGATGTAGCCTGGAGAGATCACTGTCCCTGCAGAGGCGCTCAGTCACTTCAAGGTTGGGTGTAGTGAGAGCCTCAAGAAGGTGAAGGACAAGTAGGATCCCAGGGCGGAGATCGACCGGAGGCTGGTGGGCATGAAATGGTTCCCAAAGAACCTGACGAAGGGCTCTCAGAAGGGTAAGTGTCTCTATCCAAGGTGAGGTGGTAGGATGCTGATGGTCATGAGTAGAATAGCCAGAGAAATTATCCACATACTGAGAGTCTGCCGCAAAGCATCCGGGTATAAAATACAAGTGGAAGGCATGTTGGAGCCTCTCCAGCATTGGCACAGCAGGCACTGAGTCATCAAGATTTCCATGTGTCACTAAATGTGTAGCTGTAGGAGGCCCTGTAAGCACTGGGGACAGTGGAGGAGCCGTAGTCAAGGCCAACTTCTTGTGGTCTCTGTCCTTTTCCTTTTTTATGGAGTCCACCAAAGAAGAGGGATGCTTGGCCTTAGAAGGGTGCTTCAAGGTGGCCCAGTCTCTCCCTACAGAGGGGGAGGAAGCCAGGTTGTTGGTCAAGAGGGGACTGCAGATATCGAGGGCTCTATCAATGCTGAGACAATGCTCGAAGAGAAGAAAGCAGAGATGGGACAAATGGTTCCAATGAGCCTGTCTGAGAAATGTCAAACAGCGTGGGTAGGAATCATCTCAATGTTGCTTGCCCAAAGTAGGCACTTGGCAGGACTGTTGGTAGTGGGTAATTCTGCCCCACAGGAGACTGCAATGTTTGAAAGTGGTGCTTGAAAAAGAGGTGCCGAAACTCTCAAGCGGGAAATGATGTTTTCAAGCTGTGTACTGAAAACTCATGGACTTTTAAACATCGCAAAAAAGAATTTTGTTGAAGAGGTTCCGGAATGCTGTTCTGGTGTGTTTCCCCAGGAAAAAAGCGCTGTAGTCCTATGCCTCATAAACATAGGCCAAAAAAAAAAAGGGCAGGATGAAAGAATAAGGAAGGAAAAGCCTCTGGCAACTTCTCCTCCCATGAGAAGAAAAGCAGGTCTAGCTCACAAATGTCAAGAGGAGTTTTCCATGTCCCCGCTGCAGCGGTCAAAGAACGGAGCAGGAAATGCAGCTCTGCCTCTTCTGAGCAGACATGCCACTGCTGGGGGCTCGGGATGGGCACAGCCAGCACTACAAAGGGTACCGTCCCCCCAGCCTGACTCTATAAGTTTCTCCAGTTAGACTCTTCGCATGCTCAAGTTCCCATCAGTGTGACACACACAGACGACAAAGAAGAAGAGACCATGATATTCACTGGATCCAGGCAGAACAAAGTTGTAATTAGCAGGGGTATCTACAATAGGCTGTGGAATCCTTGGGACAAAAGAATTCCTACGGTGTCAAAACTGAGAAAATGGAAGCGGCTTAATTCTTCAAGGGAATCAAAATGGAAAAAAAAATACACCACTTAAACCATTTTCATTGACTGAGTTCTAGTTTATCTTTTTAACATTTTACACTAATGTGTCCATGAGGTAACTTGGTGTTAAAACATGGGGAAAACATTGTTGGCCCTGTTCATGACCAGCAATTCGGCCACAATTCTTCTGGAAAGGTACAGATGCGCTATCCTGCTGTATTTAGACATGTTTAGGCTATGCTTGAGTTACAGAGCTTTGTCACAGCTGGGCTGCAACTCTAAATACACTTAGTAGGAATTAAGTCTCAGTGAACTTACTGGAATTTTCTCAAGTGCACATAGTTAGGGTTGGATTGTAGAGGTTCCACGTATTTAGTAGCACGTGGAAAGACCTCCTACGCCGAGTTACTCCAGTCTCAACCCTTTGATTCCCACTGGCTCAAAAAGGAGTAACTGCACAGGATTCTACTGTTAAACCATTCACGAGGCCAATGCAGCACACATGGTTAAGAAAACTGACTGCAAGCCTGGAACTCGGGCTGAGGCTCATCTCAGCCATAAATTCACTAGGGCGCATGAGGTAAGCCACTCTTTTCATAGTGGTGACTTCTGGGGGCCACTCTTTTCATAGTGGTGACTTCTTTTCAGTGGTGACTTCTGGGGGCATTGTGAAGACTGAGAATCATATCCAGTTCTTTGAGCCCTTAAAAAGTGTTGCATTACTACACAGCAAAAGCCTCTGGTTTTAAAGGCATGACTGAAATTGCAAAGACAGAGATAAACACCACCACAAAGCAGTTGACGCATCTATCTGCCTAACTGGTTCTTGGCAACTGGGGAATCTAAGATTTCCACAGAAACTGCACAGTATGCCTAAGAAGATGTCAGATGTACAAACAAAGGATGTTCGGAGAGAAAACAAATGTAACACATTTAAAACAAAAGTCGTGGGTATTTATTCCTCAGTGGAAAGCTGAGTGTGTAGAGATAGGGACCAAGTACTGCGGTGGAAGCAGCTGGAATCCAGAACTGCTCCAGAAGTTGTTGGGGGAAACTGCAGAGGGAAAAAACCCAAGCCACTACATGCTAGTTTAGCAAGTGAAATTCAAACTACATTTTCATGAGTTTTCAAATGGAGGCCATTCAAAGACACACAAACACAGAACAATGAATGTTTCCCAGTGTTCAGTGCAACAGTCTTTCAAAACTACATTTTGTGGCAGTTTGTGCTGATGCATTTGGTAAATTTTACCCTCTTACACCTATTGTTTTGAAGTTACATAAGGCAGCTGTCACCTATAGTACACCGGGCACTCATTTCATTCCCATGCAAAGCAGAAGTCTGTGAAATGTTGATCTATCAGCAAGCTGTTTATCTGCTTTAACATCCACATTTCCTGTTTGCTAGTTTAACAGAGAACTTGGTACTTTCACAGCCCTACTTGACATAGATCTGGCCTACATTTAGAGGAATCCCCTTTCGCAAGCAACTCTTGCAAAACCACAGAAGAGCCACAGTTCTCAGAAGCAGCTAACAAAATGCACCAAGTAGAGGAAAAACCCCTAAACCTTGGCCCACAGTGGCCGGGGGGGGGGGGGGGGGGAAGAGAATCAAAAGCCTATTCACACCATTATATGTAATGACTGTAGTAATCAGTTTATTACACAGATTAATTATTCTTGAACGTACAAGCTCCAAGGGAGCGGTTGGATCTTTAAATATACACAAGTCTGTCAAATGAATTTTTACCCTTACATCCAGAAAGACCTAAGCAGTTAAAAACTTAAGAAAATAAGAGCTATTAGCTATGTTAACTGAGAAAACACATACAAACCAAAATTATGAAGGGGGCGGGGTGGGGGGCAGGGAACAGAGTTGAAACAAAAAAAAAAATCAACATCACTTAATGCACTAATAGCTCCAATGCTTTTCAATGCTGACCAGTTAAACTTAGACCTTCGACATGGGATGTGGGTACAGTTTGATCTTGTTGGTCATACATTTACCTAAGTAGGTCCTTCAGAATAAAATATAGAAACAGCTTCAAGTTCTTCACATCAATTTTCGTTACAGTTATGAGTTTAAAAGGATTCCAATTTCCTTTTTTAAAAAAAAAAAAAAGAAGTCCTTTTTCAAGTCACAGAAAGTCCCCGAGAAGCACCCGAAACGTCCACCCCCACCCCCACCCCCACCCTGCCACTCCCCGGCCACCTTTTGTTTTCTGACCCCCAATTGAAATCGCTTAGGAATGCTTTTACGCTCACAACTAGATTTTTGACTGAAGAACTGGCTTTTCACACACAATTTCTTTGCTAGGAGTCAATGTTGGTATGGAATACAGTATTTCGTTGTTCCAAGTATGTACAACACGCAGCACTGCTGGATCAGGTAAACATGTGCACAGGGGAAGATGAGGCGTGGGCTCATAGAAAGCAGTCAAATGGAAATCAAAAGGACTTTCTCTTTCAGAGTTCCCCTATCTTTATTCGTAGAGGTTATCCAATAATTTCTTTAATTACATCGCATACTTCTGAGTCCATTCTCGAGCTATTCTGTTGTACCTGTATATGCAAAGACAGACAATTAATGAAGTGAACATTCAGCAAGCAGTAGCTGTTCCCAGCTAAGTGCCTATCTAGCACTCTGTACCAAAAACTAAACATCTCTCTAATGCTGCTACAAAGTACGAACTCTGGCAGACAACAAATTGCTTTTATCATCTTATACAGCAGAGCCTCCACTGCAGAACATTTCACATAGCTAACACCTGCTGCTTGACTTTGCACTTGGTAAAATAGCACAATT
This sequence comes from Lepidodactylus listeri, assembly GCA_029233225.1. NCBI lineage: Eukaryota > Metazoa > Chordata > Lepidosauria > Squamata > Gekkonidae > Lepidodactylus > Lepidodactylus listeri. Next base: position 14,502,594 of record JARCFY010000017.1, on the reverse strand, counting down.
TCAAGAGGGGATTATTCGAGCTCTCGTGTTTAACTCTGGACTGTCAGCTGTACAGTTCTGTCATCTGTTGTGAAGAGACTGAGAATCAAAGAATGCCACCTCCACACATTTCATTATGCTCAAGACTCACATTCCCTGGGCAGAGGATGCTTAAATACTGCCTGTTTTAGCCAGCTAAAACAGGGGCCCCAACCTTTTTGTGCCTGCAGGCACCTCTGGAATTTTGGAAACAGCATGGTGAATACAACTGCAAAACGGCTTCCGCGGGAGGTGGAGTCAGCCATAAAACAGCTGCCGCAGCTTATTTACAGTCACGTAGAGAAGATCCTTTTGCTGTGGTGGCAACTACTGCTGAAGCCATTTTTAGTTTTAAAAAATCTGCACAGCCAATCAAATCTCCAACGGCCTCTCAAAAGGCTTGCTGAGCAAAAGACCTACCTGGCTCTGCTCACCTCCTAAAAGACCTTGGCAGGCGCCAGAAGAAGTGCTGGCGGGCACTAGAGCACCTATGGGGAACACACTGGGGACCCAGGAACTAAAGCAATGCTGATGCAGCAGTCTCTCCATTCTCATTTGGGAAGAATGGAAAGAGAATCCTTAAAAATGGATATAACAACTTTAAGCTACACTGTTTGCACCTGAATCCTACCCACTGTTACTCCTGCAGTTACTCAAGAGGCCAGATATGTATTTGTCACCCATGACCACCAAGACCCCTCCAAGCCCCCACCTCCTTCGTAGCAGCGTCGATCTTCCCTCTGCAACTTAAGAGTAGAAACTGAGGGACCCAGGAGGGGCAGCTGTAAAAGAGTAACTTGCAAAACTGCAGACAGCATTGACCAGACTGATTTACTGGATAAACCAGTTCAATGAAGAAGTCAATCATACTATTGACTTTACCACTTTAGGCAGACTTGGAAAATATCTGATATTTGGCGAACAGTTCTCTTCAGCAAGAAGGAATGACAGAGGTACCAACTGCACAGAGTTAACAGTAGATTAAAGCATACATCTCTCTCTGTGCATACAGTCTTCCAAGTTCTTTGTCCATTCTCACTTATGGTTCCAGCTGCTTAAAGGCAGTTTGGCTTCTATACTCACTTTTCTCTATCTGTTTTGTAGATCCGTGCAATCTCAGGCACTAAGGGATCATCTGGATTGGGATCACACAACAGAGAACAGATGGACAAAAGTACTGGAGGAAGAAACACGTGGCATTAGGATTTAAGCCCAGTAAAAGAACTGTAAGAAACAAGCCGTTCCTCACTTAGCAGCTATTTTTTTTGCTGAAGAAAGAGCTGAAAGCTGCTAACAGCTTCCAACTTTCAAACAATTCTGATAGGGGGGAGGGTTTGGCTCCCGGTCCACAAAATGAAACACAAGATCTCCCTGGTTAAGCTGTCATGGATTAGTCCTTGGATTCCAAAACCTACCCCCAAACCCCTGGGGTGACAGAAGCCGGCTCTGGAAACAGGCATCCATGATTGCCAGGACCCCAATGGGCCTCTTGATGAGATGCAGATTTAGGGGTACCGGATCTTTCTGCTTCAGCCACTAGCAAATATGGGACAAATCTCCACCTCCTGACATTTAAAGGCTCCCTGTTGGGTTTTATAATAGGGGGCAACCATTCTAGAGCCTCTGGGTTTTATCCTACAGCCACCCCTGCTGGCAGAACAGGTTCTTTCCCTGCTCTTCCCCAACAACCTCCTATAACAAGCAAAAATACATAGCTGGGGGAGGGGGGGCAGCACAAAACGCCTTACAGGCTGGGCAACGAATGCGGGGAAGAGACACAGCAGAGGGCCTCCCCTCTCCAACTCACACACACTTTGGAACCTCTGCCGGATGCAACCCACTGTCTAAGGCAAGCTGACTTTAAAACACAAGAGAGACACAACTGACCGGCTAGGCATTCTGCACTACAAAACCCACAGATCTCTTCCAGACCTATTTCCAACATGACACTTCGCTTTAAGCATTATTACCCCTTTAACTATTACAATGCCCATAAGCATACCCTGGTCCTACAGCTACTTCTGGAGATGGGTTCTTACGCTAAACGCACCTCAACTGTCAGCCAAATAGCCTGTGTTGTTTTGCTCTTTTCCAGTATTAGGTCTAACGGCACCCAACCACACCAAGATGCAGGTTTCTGACAGGGAGTCAGTGAGAAACCGTCCTTCCATAGATTCCTCCTAGGAATCTTTTAAAAAATCATTTATGGCAACAACCCTCACAAAATCTCAATGAGCTTCACAGGTATGACTCTTTTGTTCATTTTGAACTGGGATGCTTATCCATGTCAAGCCAGACTTCCTGCACCTAACATATACATTAATCTTCCTATCGTTTCAACTTTCTTTCCCCGACACCCCCCCCCCCCATATTTTATGGACATCAATCTTGTGTCCTTCTTTCTACCCCTTCCTAGCCTAGGTACCTTCACTTTCAAAATTGGTGGGGTGCCACCTTGTTGCACTTTAACCAGCAGCTTGCAGCTGTCTCTCCTCCTTTCTAGATTATGTTATACACAGAAATCCCTTTTGTACTAAAACCATTGTGATGTAATTATCAGAGTGCCGGACAAGGACCCGGGAGACGGGTTCAAATTCCCATTGGGCCATGAAGCACGGTGGGTGATCCTGGGCCTGTTACACGCTTCCAGCCTAACCTACATGACATGTGGCTAAAATGGAGGAGGGGGAGAAATAAGGCATGCCACCCTGAGCTCCTTGCAGAAAGGGCAGAGCGGAGACAAAAGGCTGACCTTGACTGCAGTTGCCGTGTAAGGACACCCTGGGTGGAGTGCCTTTGTCCCTTCCACAGGCGCTCTGAAGCCTGGGCGTGGCCAAACGGCAAGAGGCAAAGGGCCCTCAGCCCAGGGCTTGCAACCTGTGGCCCTTCATAAACTCGGCTAGTAGAATCAGCACTCGCCCATGAAGTCCGATTGTACAGTTTAAGTGATCTTTTTATTGCTTCATTCCCTTTGAGCTTCTACTACCAGCAAATCCATGTTCTGAATTTTACCAACAGCACAGATCTGAAAGCAGGGGTTTCAACTGCTGGCTGCATTTCAATAACGTCTGTAGGATTAAAATAGAACTGAGTATTGGCAGAAAACTGAACCGAAGTGGTACATACAAATGCCCAAGAAGACCAAGACCACCACTCTTAAGTATGCAACCAGTTTCAGATTATCAGAAAGCAAAGCCAGTTTACCTTTTGAAATAGTTAATGCTGGAGACCACTGTGACCGTAGAATATCAAGACAAATACTGCCATTACTGTTAATATTTGGATGATAAATTCTCGTTGTAAATGCAACCTGTAAAAGATGGAAGTTCTCTAATGTAGACTTGTTTCCAGAAAAGATGTCAATCGTGCCAAGATTTAACAGCAACACTCACCTTAGGTGGTTTGAAGGGGTAATCTGTTGGGAAGTGAATTGTCAAGAAGAACACCCCACCCTGATAGGGGCTGTCGTTCTGAAAAGAGAAAGCTGTTAGGAGAAAACTCAAGATAATTTTATATGAACTTCAATTAAGACTGGAGAGTTACTTACAGGTCCCATTATTGTAGCTTGCCAATGGAACACTGGAAGAGGAAGGAAAGAAAACAAGGTATTAGCTATCGTTTAACACAAAGCAAATGCGTATGTGCAGTTATATCTGCATGCAATCTGCCTCAGGTATACTGCACAGCATCTATGGATTTCAGGCATTAATATTTCACCCTTGGCTCCTCTAGGAGGGATTCAGTATTTCAGAATAAAGGTGTGAGTTTACATTATCAACTTTGTCACATGTCATGGGAAACATGAGCTTATGTGCCAACCACATGCATGAGATCCCGGAGCACCAGCCACACGTACAAGGATCACCACTGCCGTGGAAATTGAAGGGAGGTTCCGAGTTCAAAAATACGTGCATTTTTAATGCATCCCTTCATTTTCCATCACTCCTTTTGTTTAGCATTGGGCATTCCAGCACAGTATCTTCTTGAGGAGGTTCAAACATCACCTACTTAGCAGAAAGGTTTATTACACTATTAATTCCGAAATCAGATTCTGAAACCACCGTAATAAGCAATTATAGACCAATCTCTCTTCTAAATGTTGATTATAAGATCTTTGCAAGTATTTTGGCAAGCAGACTGAAAAATTTTTTAAACCAGGTTATACACCAAGATCAGACAGGTTTCCTCCCGAAAAGACATATGAAAGATAATATACGACTCTTATAAATGTTTTAGAGTACTATGAAGCCCATCCAGAGAAGCAAGTGGCACTAATGTTTCTAGATGCAGAAAAAGCATTTGATAACTTATCGTGGGAATTTCTGTTACAAAAATTGGAGATGTGGGATAGTGGTATGCTATTCCAATCCATGGTTAAAGCAATTTATAAAAACCAATATGCTAAGATTTTGATAAATGGGGATTTAACGCAAAGCATACAGATACAAAAGGGAAAAGGGCAGGGGTGCCCTCTATCCCCATTATTGTTTATAGTTGCGCTAGAAACTCTGAATGAACAGGTGAGAGATAACAAAGAGATAACTGGTCTCAAATTAAGAGGGCATGAATTTAAACTACGTGTCTTTGAAGATGATTTTTTGTTTATAATGGAGAAACCCAAAAAGTCTATGGGTCTATTGCTAGAAACAATTCATGTATATGGTAGTGTAGCAGGCCTCAAAATTAATATAAAAAACCTAAGCTGCTAACGAAAAACTGTTCACTGGAAATGATCAAGGAGATTCAGGAGCTATCGGCTATGGAAGTAGTAAAAAAAGTTAGATACTTGGGTATACTCTTTTCCAACAGAAATACTTTATTAGTAGAAAATAATTATTATAAATTATTAATAGAAATCAAACAGGATCTCAATAGATGGAAAGACCTGCAATTATCTCTGATGGGTAAAATAGCAACTGTGAAAATGAATATACTGCCCAGGTTTCTATTTTTAGCTCAAAATATTCCAATATTGAGGAGGAAAATGTTTTTTATGGAACTAGATAAAATAACTAGGAATTTTGTATGGCATCCCACGAAACCTAAAATTAAATTGAAACTGTTACAAGATAGGAAAGAAAGAGGAGGATTTGGGCTACCTAATTGGGAGTTATATTATCAGGTGGCATCCTTGACATGGATTAAAGATTGGGTAACGTTAGCAGATTCTAGAAGCCTATCCTTGGAAGGACATGACCTATATGTGGGATGGCATGCCTGTGTATGGTATGGTAAAGGCAAAATCCACTCCAATTTTCAACATCATGTAATAAGGGGGCCTCTAATAAAAAGTTGGTCATCCATTAAAATAAAATACTACCAGAAAATTCCCAGATGGGTTTCACTTCTAGAAGCTTTTATTAAACCTTCATTACTTAATAGATGTAATATAGCAAGCTATGAAACTTTATTAAATAAAAAGAATGACCTAAAATCAGAAGAAAATCTTTTTGTAAATTACAACTTAAAACTATCCTGGTGGGAGAAGCTATAACTACAAGCGAGATATGGTACAGATAAGGTAGAAGGTTTCTAGGATTCTATAAATAATTTTGATAAGTGTTGGTTAAATGCTGATAATAAGATAAGTCAAAAAATTTATAAGTTTCTGCTGGAAGACTATCTGCAAGATGAAACAAAAGTACTATGATCTCTTGGATGAAAGACATTGGACACATCATAATAACAGATGACAGGTCGAGGATTTGGTTCTCAATGAAGTATATGAGAGCTATATCGTATAAAGAGAACATATACAAAATGTTCTACAGGTGGCATTGGTCTCCAGAGAAGCTAGCAAAATGTTTTAGTGATTTATCTAATTTATGTTGGAAGTGTGGATCAAATGTGGGGACCTTTTTCATATGTGGTGGCAGTGTGGAAAAGCCCAGGGCTATTGGTGTATGATTCAGAAAATAATTATGGAAATTATGGATATTAAATTACTGTTGAATCCAGAGATATATTTGTTAAATATAATACTGGCAGGATATAAACGTAATGACGGTGTGCTGATGCTTTATATTGTTACAGCTGCTAGAATACTATGGGCAAAACATTGGAAAGTGGACAACAATCCTTCTAAAAGTGAACTAATGTATAAGCTAATGGAATTAGTGGAGATGGACAGACTGAGTATAATAATAAACGGAAAGGATAAAGCATTGTTTCGGGAGAAATGGTCGAGATTTTATAAATGGGTGGATGAAAAATGCGATATTTAAGAACATAAGAACATAAGAAAAGCCAATGTTGGATCAGGCCAATGGCCCACCCAGTCCAACACTCTGTCACACAGTGGCCAAAAACACCAGGTGCCCTCAGAAGGTCCAGCAGTGGGGGCAGGAAGCCCTCCCACTGTTGCCCCCCCCAACACCAAGATTACAGAGCATCACTTGCCCCAGACTGAGAGTTCCTATCTATACTTTGTGGCTAACACCCACTGATGGACTTCTGCTCCATATGTTTATCTAATTCCATCTTGAAGCCGTCCTTGCTTGTAGCTGCCACCACCTCCTGTGGCAGTGAATTCCACGTGTTAATCACGCTTTGGGTGAAGTACTTCCTTTTATCCATTCTAACCCGACTGCTCAGCAATTTCAAGTGCCCACGAGTTCTTGTATTATGAGAAAGGGAGAAAAGGACTTATTTCTCTACCTGCTCTATCCCATGCATAATCTTATAAACCTTGATTATGTCACCCCTCAGCCCTCGTTTCTCCAAGCTAAAGAGCCACAAGCACTTCAACCTTTCTTCATAGGAAAAGTGTTCCAACCCTTTTATCATTTTAGTTGCCCTTTTCTGCACTTTTCCCAATGCTATAATATCTTTCTTGAGGTGTGGCGACCAGAACTGTACAGGGGCATTATGATACTGGCTGATTTCTTATCTATTTAGATTTAGACTCAAAATAATTATAGCAGAAAATTATAGCAGAAAATGTTTTGTTGCAATATGTTAAAAATTCATAAATAAAAACAAAAAAAAAGCATCACCTCCTTAGCAGAAAGGTTTATTACACGCTATTTCATCATAGTCTCATCAATGCAGAACAACTCTGTACCAGACAGCATTGTTCATTTATTTTGTACAATGACTTCAGAGCCATGACAGCCTTTAATTGTACCATAAGATAAATTTTACCTAGGTCCATTTCAGTCTAAGTTGTGAGTAACTTTAGCACGGCTACCGTTGAAATCGCAGCATGAAATTAGTGTGGCATAGTATCTCACACTGAAAAATCGGATTTGAAATCCTCTTTACAGAATGCTTAATCCATTGTGATCAAGCAGGCTCACCCCAGATTATTTGGAAGAGTGACAGTAGGGTGGATCCTACTCTACCCTTCCACTGAGCAAAGTTTACTTATAATATTTATACCCCAATCTTTCCTTGTAGCTCAAAACTGAAGCCTTCCTCCAATCTTTTTTGGGGGGTATTTTTCGTGTGTGTGTGTGTGCGCGAGTGAACATGTGCACCTGGAAGTCATGGCAACCTTTGGTGAATGACCCCAACTAGAGGCCTCGAGGATATTCAGAGAGGTGGCTGAATAAAGTCTGTTCCTGCCTCCGGTATTTCAAGGAGGTCTCCCATCCAAGTCCTTGCCAGAGCTGATCCTGCTTAGCTTCTGAGATCTGACAAGATCGGGCTTGCCTGGGCTATCCAGGTCAGGGTGCCTTCCTCCAAACTAAGGAGGCTTCCCCAAACTAAGGGGCTCTTCCATTGCCTCTTGGCACTGGGGGAGGGGGGTCTCAGAGACTGGGGGGTCTCAGAGAGGTGCTGGGAGATTCCTGTTCTGCCCCATGGCCACTGACTTGTGGGGTTCTGCAGGGTTCAATCTTAGGCCCGATGCTATTTAATATCTATGTGAAGCCATTGGGAGAAGGCATCCAGAGGTCTGAGCTGCAGTGTCACCAATACAGAGATGATACCCAGCTCTTCTTTTCACCTGTTTCCAAGGATGCTGTGAAATTCTGAACCAGTACCTGGAGGCAGTAATGGACTGGATGACAGTGAACAAGCGGCAAATGTGCAAGGGTATAGATTTAAGAACTTTTTGAAAACCAGTTGGTTAAAAGTATAATTTCAGAGCTAGTCTCTATGTTTCTTTTTGTATAAGGTAAGCAAGGGAAAGATGAAGATTATAAAACAGTTGAGGTCCTGTTTGTCTGTGTGTAGTATTTGTAGGTGGGTGGGTTAGATTATTTATGATTTAACTTGTGAATTGTACTTGGGAGTATGTTATGTTATGTTTTTGGAAAATAAAAATCTTTTTCAAAAAACAAACAAACAAACAAGCGGCAGCTTAATCCTGACAAGATGGAGATTCTCTGGATGAGCAGAAAGGCAGACCTGAGATGTCTCCTGTCTTGGATGGGGTTATACTCCCCTTGAAGAGTCAGGTGTGCAGCTTGGGAGGGCTACTTGACATGGCGGTTACTTAAGAAGACCAGGTGGCTGCTGTGGCTTGGAGTGCTTCTGCCCAGCTTTGGCTGGTGTACCAACTGTGCCTGTTCCTGAGACTATACTACTGCAACGCACTCTACTTGGGGCTACCCAGGGAGGCTGCAACTAGTGCAGAACATTGTGGCTACACTCCTGGTTGGGCCCAGTCATAGGGCGCATGTGACCCCAACGCTACCAATCTATTCCTGAGCCCAATTCAAAGCCTTACACTGGTCCCAAGTTATGTATCTGAAGGACTAGCCGCCTTCTCCCATATGTTCCTGCCCAGGAATTAAAATTGCAAGGAGACGCCCTCCAGATTGTCCCATCAATCAAAGAAGCTTGTTTGGTAGGTACCACAATTGGCAGGCCCACAATTATGGAACAAGCTCCGCCAGGAGGTTCACCTGGCCCCCTCACTTAAAATCTTTAGGAGGCAGCTGAAAACAGTTTTATTTAGGACTGCATTTGTTTAACTTTATTAGCAGTCCTGAGTTGTGATGTTAAAATTTTGTTTTTTATGTTTTGAATGTATTTTATTCTGTATATTTTGTATATGTTGTAAGCTACCTTAAGCTCCATAAGGAAGAAAGGCAGCTAATAAACATTTTAAAAAAATAAGAGCCATTTAAGTTAAAAGAAGGGCCCCCAGGCTGGAGGACCATGCCTGGGAGGGATGGCTGGATCCACAGGAAGTAATGGGCTTCCTGCATTGGTGAGAAAATATCAGCATGGGCTCAATTCATCATTCAGGCATTCTGACCGACACCACCACCCCCCGCCCATTTTTTTGCCTACAGGTCTACAAACCTCAGTTTCATTCTGAGGTAAAACTCTTTGGATTGGATCTTATGAACAAGTTCTGTGTACGCCAGATAGGAAGCACGCTTTTTGGCTGTGAATCTTTCCCTAAAAGCTCCATTTGCACAAATGGAATGATTTCCAGTGAACCCTTGCCCAAATGGAATTCTTAGTGGAAGAGGAAGCATGTCTAGTACCCGTAACATTCACACAAAGGAGTCACCCCACAGGGTCTAATAATTAGTGGATTTTACACTACACCTTTCATATTGTAGCAGCAGTTTTGTATGCCAGATACAAGTAATAAGATACAAGCAGTCGAGGCTTAATGTAGCAATGCCCTATACCAGTATTTCCCATAAAGAAGGAAGATAGGTTATATTTATTGATGTGGGGAAATGGGAAGACTTATCACTATTTACATATTTTGTTGGATCTTTTTGATTTGGTTGCTGGGGAAAAAATCTACTATCAGTTTAAAAAACAGTTTTGTTTTCAAACCAAAGGTAATGTCACAAAGAGCTATTTTAGCCATTTTACAGAAGGGACTGAAGAAGAAGTTTAAGGTCATAGGGGTTGGCACATCATGTTAGCCTGGTTATTATTCTCAAGTACCCTGATCTGAGTATTATGCAGATAAATCATATTCAACCTAATTTAAAACACACAGCTACCACTCAGTGGCAATTCAGACACAGTGGTTTGTAAGTACTAAAAACTGTTACCCTAAACTTTAGAGAGGGAATGGCACTGGGTTGGATCCAGCCAACTTTTCCACTCACTCATCGAATTCCCTCCTTGCCGCAGCCCTCATCCCTCCTACCTTTTGGCCATGCAAATCCCAGGACAGAATTTTTAATGATCAGAGGGGAACTTCTCACCATGTGAAAAGATGGCTAGAGCAGTCCCGCCCACACTGTGTATCAGATAATTTGCCACTTTAAAAGTGACTCTGGTTTTAAAAAACTTATCCTTTGCACAGCAGAATCAGCACCAGGCACAGAAGCTCAGGGCTTTGAGGTACAGAAGACACTCAACACATGCAGTTAAGAAAGGTGCACATCAGGCCCAAAATCATCTGCATCTGGCAGTTTTGCCTCTTCCTCTGACAGGGCCAAATAAAGCCATGATACACAAAGGACAGCAATTCACAGCTAGAGGTGTAAAAGCCTGGAGAGGGGAAAAAATACCCCCCCAAGGTATCCCCCCCCCCCCATTTTTCCAATGGAAACATTACAAAATTCCAGGGGACAGGGGGGGGGGGGGAGAACTCCTGTGAAATCTTCTCTCTTACAGAATGAGTGATGTCTAAGGCAGGGGTGGGCAAATTGCGGCCCGCGGGCCACATGCGGCCTGCCACAGAGTTTTTGTGGCCCGCCAAGACAGTCAGCCAGTCAAAATGCTGGGCTGGAAGTCTGGCGGGAATTACCCCCTTTCGGCCTGTGCTCCCGTCTTCCGCAGATCTTAGAGCGCCAACTGGGGGTGCGCTCTGCATGTGCTCAGAGCCATCCTCAGATCACATGTCCTGGGCCTGCAGCCTGGAGCTTGCAACGCCTTGCCACCCCCTTCTCCCCACTGCCCCAGTGCCTTCCCGTTGCTGCTGCCGCCGCCTGGCTGCGCTCCCCCTCCCGCCCTGTCTTGGATTTCAAGGCTCAGCGCAGAGATGAGAGCAGCGAGCGCGGCGCCTGCGGAGAAGCCGCCCCCCGCCTCCCTGCTTAGCCCTCCCTCTTCGGGATGAGACGTCCCAGGGGTGGCCGCCGGTCGGGGTGGAGAGATCTTCGGGGAGTGGGGTGGGGATGGCGGGGGAGCTGCCTTCCCTTCTGTCTCACGGCAGCGGCCGGGGGGCGAGCTGGGGGGGAACAGTAAGCAGAGCTCGGCAGAGGAGGTGGCGGCAGCAGCCCGCGCCAGGACTGGCCCCGTCCAAGAAGAGGCAAGGGAGCCCAGCACCCTGGTCGATGGGGCTGCCGCAGGTGGGGCTCTAGGGCGGCAGCGGCGCTGAGAGTGGAGGGTCAGCCAGGAGGGGATCTGATTCTCTCCCCCCCTTCTCCCTCTACTGGACCACCTGGAGTTGAGCACCTCCCCTCGGGCTTCAGGCTGCGTCCGAATTGAGACTCTCCTCGGGAGCTAAGACAGGGCGGAGGGAATACACGAAGCACCTACAGCTGCCCAGGTGCCGAGATCCCCTCGGGGATGGAGGGAACCCATCTGATCCCACCTGGCGAGGGCAAGAACTGAGTCGCTTCCAGCCTCTCCCCCTCCCCCCGTCAGAAAAAGAATCCGGCTCCGAAGAGGTTCTGGATTCACACAAGGAGAGCGCGGGGGTGGGGTGGGGGACGAGAAGAGACAGGTGGAAGCCGAGAGACAGAGCGAGCAAGCGAACAGTGGAGGAGGAGATCTGCGAGCATTGCTTCTGGCGGGGGATCAACTGGGTTCAGGATCTGGTGGGGGAGGGATCCGAAGCCCTGAAGGAAGTGAGGAAGGACGCGACGAGATCCCCACCCCCACTCAAATCCTCAGATCCTTTACCAAGCACATTACCAAGCCCCACCCCCTATAGCAACTATAGATGAAATGAAATTAGCACAATAAATAAATGGAATAAAATTACCACTATTTTATTTAATTTATATTTATTGATTTTTATGATACAATTTATATACAATCATTTTAAAAGGTGCGGCCCTCCGCTAACCTCCGCTCCCACAAAGTGGCCCCTGAGCCAAAACAATTGCCCACCCCTGGTCTAAGGCAAGTTTTTTCACATGCAAATTGTAAAGCATGAAAAAAACCCGTAGGCACTAAAAACAATTATAGTGCAGATATAAGGCATACGATATTTACAGTATTTTTTATTTAATTGTAAATAATTCTGGCAACAATATGCTATAAAGAGTTTAAGGATAATACACTATTAAAGAGTTCAGTGTTAGAAAGAGTACCAAACGCGCTGGTACTCTTAGCTGTTCTACAAGTTTCTGTCCAGACAATATATTTCCTTTTGTTTAGTACAGAATCTGGTTTCCATCTTCCACTCTTATTTGTCCCTATCATTAAGATGCCACAAGGGGCAGCAATCTGCAGCTTATTCTCAGGTACTGGATATATTTGCAATTTTTCTTACATAAAATGTACTTATGCTTTTAAATTCTATAAATATACTACTAAATGATACAACTGTATATGCTAATTAAGTTACAAACGATCCATTTTATGTTGTTAAATCACTTCTGACTGAGATACCAGGCCATTCAGCATAACTGCTGCTCCACTGATATGGAATCCCTGCACTTACAGTGTCACTAGTTTCTCTGAACGATAAAAATCTCTCTCTCTAAAGAGAGAGGCAAATAAAACATGATTATCAAAAAACAACCATTTAATGCATGGTCAATTAGACCTTTAAAATACAAGCATTAAAACAGAACACAACAATTACTATAATTTTCATTAACAGAATTATTTCACCATCCAGAACCATATCTCAGTGGCTATGTTAAAAACACTGCTACTTCTGTGCCACATTTTCAGCCACATGCAGTACAACCCCAAACACATGATCTTACTCCCTACTATATCTGTTTAGGATTGCATCCTCAGAATGACGAAATTATGAAAATATTTGGTACCTGAAGAACTCATGAAGGAGAATATTTATTCCATATTGTTACCACCGCCACAAAGGACTCAGAATATTAATATTCATGTGTTTATTTTACCATGATTATGAATGTTACTGAAGTACTCAATGTTTGTTTTTAAATTCAGGAATGGTATTTTGTATGTCTTGTAGCGTATGGGGAAAGGGGTTAGATCTAGAGATGCAAAAGCCTGGAAAAAGTTGAGGAAAATTCTCCCATCTCAGATTTTTTTGGAAAAACAGGTGTCTTTTCAAATGAATAAGAGCGTGTTACTCATAATGTGATATATGAAGATTTTTATGTATGCCAATCTATAACATATCAATTCCTGTATATACCAGACATGCAACGTCTTTTCAAAGCTTTATTTACTTCCTTCATAGTAATATTAACAAAACACATTATTGAAGGGTTCTATGATATAAAGTTCAACCATATACAAATATGAAGCCAGTCCTATTTAGTATAAGATTGCTGTCCAAATACAATCTCTCTTTAGTTTTCTATAAAAATTGTCTGTATTGATCTTTTTGCCCTATCTCTCAGATGACAAAAACTAAGATGCATGGGTTAAGGTAATATATGGTACAGCTGTTTGCAAGCATTGGGTATATTCTGTCAAGTTATCTGTCAAGTATTGGGTATATTCACAATACAGCCTGTGGAAAACCAAGGCATTTATACTTCTAATTGCATAAATCTGCCATGCAGTACATAAAATCATACTAAGTTATAAATCATGAACGTTACACTATTAAAGTAGTAAAAGTAAGTTGATAATGAATTATTGGATATATTTCAATTTGCTCCAAAATTTCCATTTCTCTCCCCAAATAAAAGGTGTCAAACCCCCCCCCCCCCCGGCTTCATAACTCCTGAAAATTTTGCCTTCAGGTCACCACCTCTGCATTTGGAAATACCTGGAAAATTCAGGGATGGAGCCCGGGGAGGGCAGAGTCTGGGGAGGGGAGGGACCTCAGCAGGGTCCAATGCCATAAAGTTCTCCCCTCCAGAGCAGCCATTTTCCCCAGGGAAACTGAGCTTGGTCATTTGGAGATCTCCAAGGGCAGCCTGGAGGTTGGCAACCCTAGTCTAAGATAGATTCTCCCATTACATGCCTTTGGGGCAAGAACACTTCTGCTGATGTAAGGCACTCTTGCATTGATGTAACAGGGTCTTGTGCCAGCAGAAAGATCTCTAAGACAGAGAACATTTAGGCAAAACGTAAAGATCCACTCAGCAGCACTGATATTCCCCAATTCCAGCTGATTTAAAACCATAACACCCAATTTTATATACGTTAGGTCAGTTGTTCTCTTTGCCAGAGAAGGGCTCCTTCAGCCTTTGCCATCTCACGGGTACTTACTGTCATCTCCGACAGGCCCTGCGGAACACTGTGCTGGAGGGTCACGTGCCAGATCATTCAGTTCCTATCAAACAAAACAGACAGAGCCAGGGTCAGTGCAAAACACAGTCACATGACCTGCCCACAGTCATCGTGAAGACAAGGCATTAATACAGCTTTCTTTTTAAATATAAGGTATAACCGCAAATTAAATATTGACAAGGGTTAAGAGATAATATTCCTTCTACCTAAATATAAATTCAGATTAACGCCCCGCCCCAACCAACAAAACAGCTCAATTTTTGAGAAATAAAATTCCAATTTGTCATCAAGAGACAGATTCATTTACTTATATTTGGTAGCTCTACCTCGTTACCAATTAGTATATAAGAACTCTGTCACTATCAGGTATTGTGAAGCCAACGTGTGTCTTGAGGACGGGTCCTGCGCTACAGTGGACTGGTGAATGACGTGAAGCCGAGCTGGCTGAAGGCTAAAGACAACTGGGGTTACCATCTTTGTACAGGAGGGAGTGTGGGGGCACGCCATTCTGTTGCCTGTCTCATTTGTCCTTCTGTCTCCCCCCAAATCAGCTGGGAGCTGGTCCCTGGATTTCCTTGTCCTGTCCAGATTCCCACATACCCTAATGGATCTGACCAGTTTTCAGATGGCATCAGGGGACTTCCCTGCTAATATGGTTGGCACACCTGTCGGTGGCCTGGTTGACCTCTGAAATGAGAAGATGTCCGGGGCCAACTGACGTAATCACTCCTATATCAGGTCTAAGAGCTCAGGCAGCCCCTTGGTTTACTCAGAAGTTGCAGATGATGAAAAGACAAGGGAGCTGACTAGAGATGAATCCAGCAGGGCACAGGGTACAGTTCATTTCAAAGTCTACTCCATGGCAGGAAGGGCGGCAAAGAAACAACATTTCTCTGCCACCACTGCATCTGCCAAACGCAGACCTGCAGAACTCTTCTGGCTGGTCTCAGGCCTATCAGATTCCAGATGTGAACAGGATTCTTGGACGTTTGAGACCTACCACCTGCTTGTACAACAACTTTTGCCCCACCTGGCTCCTTAAATCTTCCGGGGGCAGGCAGACAGCTGGGAGAAAGTAAATGGTTATCTGAATCCACTCCAATCTAGTTTCAAGCCGGATCATGGAACAGCAATGGCCTTGGTCAGGCTGGTGCATGACATGCACCAAGAAATGGACTGGGGGGCGGGGGTGCAACCCTGTTCACTGTCCTCAACCTCTCAGAGGCTTTTGATAGAACCAGCTCTGGTATCTGTCTGGATCTCCTTTCGGGGTTGTTCTGCGGTGGTTTTGGGCCTGCCTTGAAGGCAGGTTTCAGAATGCAGTGCTGGAGGACTGCTGCTCCATCACTTGGCTCCATCACTTGGCTGCTCCATCACTTGGCCTCTGGGGTCCCACGAGGCTCTAGCTTGTCTCCCAACCTCTTCATGTCTGCTTCATGAACAAGTGCCTTGAGGCATTCTGGGGACAGACGAAGGCTAACAAATTAAACTTAATTCCAACAAAACAGACATGATACTGGTGAAAGGTTCAATCCAGAAACTGGGATATCTCCTCTTCTGGATGGACCTACACTCCCCCTGAAGGAGGAAGAAGAGAAGAGAATGGATTTATACCCCGCCCTTCACTTGGAGTCTCTCAGAGCAGCTTACAATCTCCTTCCCTTCCTCTCCCCACAACAGACACCCTGTGAAGTAGGTGGGGCTGAGAGAGCTCTGAGAGAACTATTCGAGAGAACAGCTCTGAGAGAACTGAGACTGACCCAAGGTCACACCAGCAGCTGCAAGTGGAGGAGTGGGGAATCAAACCTGGTTCTCCCAGATTAGAGTCTGCACACTTAACTACTACACCAAACTGGCTCTCGGAGGAGGAGGTCTATAGCTTGGGGGTGCTGCTGGACATGGGCCTCCTGTTAAACAGGAGGCAGTAGAACCTTTCACCAGCTTCGGCCCTTAATGAGGAGAAAAGGTGTTGCCACTGTGGTGCATATCTTGGTCGTATCTCAACTAGTTTACTGCAAGACACTCTAGATGGGGCTGTCCTTTAAGACTATCCAGAAGCTACAGATGGTACAGAATGCTGCAGTCAGAATGTTGAATGGAATTGAGTTGCAGGGGGCCATATCATTCCTGTTTTTGGTCCATCTGTGCTGGCTCCCAATTTGGTTCCAGGCTCAATTCAAGGTTGATGTTTAAAGCCCTATGTGACTTGAGGCCACCCAGTCCCATAAGAACCTACCCATCTACTCAGGTCATCTTTGGAGGTCCCACTCTGGGTACCCCTGCCATCTGGGGCTAGATGGGTAGCAACCTGAGCACAGGCCTTCTCAGTAGGGGCACCAAAATTCTGGAATTCCCTCCACAAGGAGATTCACCTGTCTTCCTCTCTCACTGTCTGTTTTGTTTGGTGTGATCGGCCTTCCTCCCTGGTTGGCTGTGTTGTTACATGTATTGATGTTCTTACTGAACTCCTTAAATATTTTATTTATACGCACACACAAATGCTGCTTTAATGTCTTAAATGTTTTAATGTTGAAATGTTCTAGTGTCTACAGCCCTGAGGGCCCTATTTGGGTGGAAAGGTGGCACAAAAATGCTTAATACACACACAAGTACAAACACAGAGAGAGGTCCGTGGACAAACAGAACTAACACTCCATGCTGACTTCTCAGAACACTGAACATTAGTAGCTAACAAGATCTACAAAGACTTCTTGGGTGTCCATCTCACCCCTTAGTTACTTGCTTGTAATGAAATATTTCCCTCCTATACCTATCTGCTTTGGAGCAGCCACCCTAAATATACTAGTTTGCAAATCTACAAGTTTGCAAAATATACAAGCTTATAATTTCTATCGATTGTGTGTACCTTAACAGGAATTTTATATCATTGCATTGATACTATGGTTTCTTTCAAAGTACCAGCATGCATCCAACCATCCCACCAAGCAGGACTGTAGCCAGCAGTGAGGCTTTAAGGGCTCCGCCCTCTATTGATTTTGGGGGAGTCCCAGCCAGCCAGCCATTCTCCGTCCCAACCATACGGGAGCTTCAACTCTGGGAGTCTGGGCTCCTTGGAGCTCCTTTGCAGTGGGTAGAGGAGAAAGCTCCGCTTTGGGGGTCTCCCGCAACTTCCCACCCCCGCAGCAACTCACCACTACACCCACATGCTGGGGCTTCTCCAGCCGCTTCTCAGCCCAGTGGACATGGCAGAGGCGGCAGCAGCTGGAGCCCCAGCTTCTCCCCGGCAGAGCTGCACAGCTCTGGAGGCTCCTCCCACCTCCCCTCTCACCGCAAGCGGGCCACCAACCCAAAGAGGATTTCCCCCAGCTTATTTTTAACTGGAAGGAAGCACCGGCCAGACTTCTGGAGAAAGCACACGGGGCTGGTTTGGAAAGCCCTGGGCCCCTTCTTGGCGGTTGGGCATGGCTCGTTTACTTGGGAGTAAATAAAGTCCCTGGAAAGTAGCCCTGCAGCCAAGAAGAGCTGAGGAGGCAGTCAAGTGGCAGGAGAGTCACTCGGGGTGACACGATGCCTCCCCCCAATCCCAAAAGCTTCCCCCGCCAGAAAATTTCCTTGCTACGGGGGTGCCACCAAGCAAAGTTTAAAGCTTCTCTCCAGCTTCAGAAAGTCCTAAGGCAGGATACACGGCAATTTCAATGTCAAGACAGGTCTCTATTAAGACAGGGCAACCCAACTGCCAAACTATTACTTTCTATACTGCTTCAGATTCACCCCCTTAATTGTGTGACCTCTGCAACACTGTGCATCTTAAATATGGCTTCTTAAACTTCTGTCACTGAAATTTACACTGCTCTTCTAAGAATAAGACCCAAATCTCCTTCATTATACGATTCTTGAAATAAAGGCCAGAATGGTTAAGCTACAGAGCAGGCTATTTATCATTACAATTTTGAATAAGACTCTTGACAGCATCCAACAGACGGAACAACGGTTTCTCCCCCCACCCCAACAAAGAGGGACCGGCCAGGACTCTTTGAGGACAGACCACGTCTTCAGTATTAGCAGAAGTCATTGCAGCAACAGAGGGTTAAAACAATTCTTTACATATTCTTAAATTACTTATATGCTAGATGTGCGCCAGCGTTCTGATGAAGTAACCTTTAACTCATGAAGGCTTACGCTGGAATAAATGTTAGAGGAGTTTTTCAAGGTGCTACTAGAATCCTGCTTCGTTTTGCTGCTAGAGACCAACACAGCTACCCATCTGGAATGGCACGTTCTTTATTCATATTTTTATTCACTTGTCTCTCTAATCAAGACCCAAAGCAGTTTATCACATGATTCTTCCTACTTCCAGCTTTTCCTCACAAGCTTCTACGGCAGGTTAGGCTGAGGGACTGTAACAAACAGCCCCAAGGTCACCCAGTGAGCTTCCATGATACAGCAAGAATTCAAGCCAGCCGTCCCAGGTCCTTGTCTGACACCCAGGCCTAACGATGCCCGGTGCCTTGGGAACCGCATGTGGCTCTCTGTCGCTTGGAGCTCTTCTGAGCACCTTTGCCCAAGGCTTCAGAAAGAAGGCAAGGCCCTCCGCCAGGGGAGTCTGTGGGTGGCAGCTGGTTCCCACTTTGAAAAGGCTGCTGCTAGAGGAAAAGGGTAAATAGCAAGCCAACCTGAGGTGCAATCCTCACATCAGGGATGGAAGTGAACATGGCTCTTGTGGTCGGTGGCAGTAGTGAATACAGCGCTCGCTGAGTCACAACATCAGCACACCGCTGATCTAGCCACTTCAGCACACTGGAAAATACTGTCTGCCGATGTTTGGTTAGATACTAATTTTGGATTCTGCTTTGGGGATGTTTTGGGCTTTTGGGGGGTAATGCTGGTTTTTAATCTTAAGCTGCTGTTTGTCGCTTCTTGTCCTCTATCACATTTTAGTCTACCGATGGCTTTTGACCAGGTTTTAAAGCGTCAAATGTTAACTGAACACTGTTTTGCTTGTCAATTTGTTCTGACTGTAGACTGAAAAACTGCATAAAATGTTTTAACAACAAAAAGTGGGATTTCCGTCCGGCACTCAACATCTAATGCCTGACCCTAAGGCAAAGTAAAACTTCCCCTATTCCTGTGGAACCTGGGGTAGACAAAAGAACTTTCTGGTAATTCTAAAGAAAAACTGTCCCACTGTTACGGGTAGCTGAAGTCCTCTGGGGGTCCACCGAGGCCTGCCTCCTCACCTGAAAAATAGGCAGACACCTCCAGTTCCATTTGTAAAAAGCCTCTTTATCTCCAGATTGGAGAAACAAGTACAGCTTTCCTCACAGCAGACATTTGGTGGTGCTGCATAGAACAAAAAGGAACACCTACCAATGGGACACCCCTACTCGAGGAGCAGACAAGACTCCTTTCACAGCTGATGAATTAGCCAAGCTCTCACGGTGCACCTCTGTTTTTTTAACTGTCCAGCACCCATAGATCAGAAAAGCAGGAATACCAACTCAAAGAGAAACTCACCCACTCAAGGAGATGGGTGGGCTAGTTGGGTTAGCTTTTGTCTTAAGAGTTGACCAAGAGGGATAAACCTCTACAGGAAGCTGTCCACTGAAGAATACTTTTATCTCAGCCAGCATGACAGCACAATCATAGTCCCATCCCCAAACCTACCTGGAGTGAAGTGGGTTTCCCCCCTAGTCCTGATGCCATGACATTACACTACATACGTGTCACTAACTAACCAATGAGTCTCCACGGGACTGATCAAGATGGGTAGCTGTTTTGCAACTGATAATGAAGTTCAAGACAATGCATTCTCCTGGACTGAATCAAGACCTAGGTTTCTTGTCTCATTACCAATGCTGATTTCTCCATGCCTACTGTCACTCTGCATATAACACCTAAGCCAATCACACCTGCTACTGTCATTCGGCACCTGAAATCATTCCACTCTCCAAGATATAAAGACAGATGGACTCACATCCTAGCTGTATCTGAAATAGTAAGCAGTGACTCACGAAAGTTCATATCCTACCACAAATTTTGTCAGTCTTTAAGGTGCTACTGGACTCTTGCTCTTTTCTCCAAGGCATGTAAGTATGGCTTTTCTGATGTCATGCACTCAAACCAATGGAGGTAAAAAATGTTTAACTTGGGCTGGATTGTGCCCTAATTTTCCACCTCACAGAGAAACACAGTCCAACACTTACTTCTTACAAAAAGCTCAGGGCATTTAGTCATCAAGCAAGTGATATTATTTAGCGTCCTTACCTGTAAAAGCCGAACAAATTCTTAATATCACAACTTCTCCCCTAAGCACTTATAAATGGTGAATTGTAAAGGCATGCTGGGTGCTTGATGGGAGGCTTTTTACTTTCTCTCACAAGCAATCAGGCCTTTTTTGGCTGCAAATATTTCAATGGCTACAGCAACCTGTTTGTATTCATCCATAATCACGAACATGAAAGCTTCATTTTGATACAAAATCAACTCCAAAGAATCCGCAAATAATAAAATGCATGCAATGCGGCAAACATAAAACAATGATTAAGACGACGGACAAGGAAAGGAAAACCCTCCTCCAACAGAAAGGCAAGTTACTGGGATGCAATCAGCTGCTTGCACATCCTGCACACTCGAAGGCACAATCTGGCAGCTTTGTGGGTCATATCCTGAGAGGAGCGTGCAAGGAGGAGAGACAGACATAAAGTTGTTCAGATCTTCCCGGTGTGGTTGACAGAACTGGAGCAATATACTGATGTCAAATGTCATTATACAATGGGCAATGCAACAGAACACGTTCAATAGACTCTACTTTCCCCATATGACGTGGATAAAAGCCACTGAGGAAATAGGACACGATGGTATCTGCCTTCCAGAAGAGCTGAAGATGGAGCATTAAAGTATGCCAGGGTAAAGATTCTCCGATACTTAGAGATCTCAAAAGATCTAAGATAATCTGCAGAATAACTAGATATTTCTGTATCTGTGCCCAATCTGACTGTAGGGCATGGTCCCATAACTGCTGTTTAATTGTTTCTTTCTTTTTTGATAGCCAAGATGCAGTAAAACCTGATGGGAAAGGCCATGCTCCTGGTGTTTCCCCTCAACTGCTCTTAGCCAGGTTGAGTGCTGGCTTGTTGGCAAAAATCAAGGGGGCTAGACTCACCGGATTGAAAAAGAGTGAGCCAGTAGGTGGATGTGTGTGACCACATACATGTCTCCAAGCCTCTAGTCTGAGAAGTCCTATGAGGAAAGGCAGAAGGAGCTATTTACCTGCAGAGGAGACAACTGAGAGGGGATATGATAACCAACTTGAAGGGCTGTCATATAGAGGATGGTACAGAGTTGTTTTCTGTTGCCCCAGAAGGTCAGACCAGAACCAACAGGTTGAAATTAAACCAGAAGAGTTTTCGGCTAAACATTAGGAAGAACTTCCTGACAGAAGAACTTCCTCAATGGAACAGGCTTCCTCGGGAGGTGGTGGGCTCTCCAACAGGGGTGGAAACTAGTCAGAGGGTCAAAAATACTGATTTTACTGACCAAAATTCCAAAGAAACTGACCGAATACTGACAAAAAACTGACAAATTACTGAACAATTTAATGTCAGCGTACTGATAAGCTAGTTTTTAAATGTAAAATTAGGACTTCATTAAAAATGATGATCATCTAGCCTCCACCATCCCCATAGCCAGCCCCATCGTCAGATGTGATCCAGATAAAAGGATTGCACACCTTATTATTGAATTTTAATGAATATAGGACATTTTCAATATTGTACAAAATTTAAGGCAAAAAAGATTCCCTTTTAAAAATAAACACATACTGCAGATAATAAAACAGCAAAAACGTATTAAAAACCAAACATAAAGTAATAATTATGACCGCAAAACATAATGACTGTAAGGTAAGACTTGTATTTGCTTTTACTTTATCTTTGGTTTTTCTGATGAAAAAAGAACCGGCCAGCAGCCTGCCATCCCTGGGGGAGGCCGTGTCGAGCTGGGCATTGGAACACCCTAAACTGATTTCAATGTCCATGTGGACGATGTGGCCTCCACTAAGGCGATGGACCTAGGGTCGTCCATGGTGGCGCTGGACTCTCTCAATATGCAATGACTCCCGCTCACCCGGTCGGACACACGCTCGATCTAATCTTCATGGCAGGGGTCACAGTGGACCAGATCACTGCCTCAGCAGTGCCATGGTTGGACCATCATGCCCTGAAGGCCCATCTGAATGTTTCACCCCAACCCTGTCTGGGCAGTGAGCAGATTTCGGCTCGCCTGCAGAGCCAAATGGACCCTATGCGTCTTCAAATGGCCCTGCTTGTGGAGGATTGGCACCGCTGACTCTCGGCAGCCATCAATGAGATCGCTCCCCGACGCCCTCTGTGCCCTCACTCTAGGCTGGCTCCTTAGTTTACCCAGGAGTTGTGGCTGATGAAGTGACGGCCAAGATGGCTAGAGAGACAGTGGGGGTGCACCTGTGAAAAAGCCACAAGAACATCTTATAGGACGTTTATGAGATCCTAGGAGATGGCAGTCAAAGCCGCTGAGAGTATTATGCAGCCACAATTGTGTCTGCGAGCTCACGCTCAGCCCAATTATTTAGAACAATTCAGTCTGTTCTGCCACAAGGCAGACCAAATGTTAGGGAATTGGACACTGGCCATGAGGCCTTTGTGAGCTACTTTGCAGATAAAGTCCTGTCGCTCCACCGTGGCCTCCCTGCCACAGTTGAAACAATAAGTGAACTCGAGGCTCCATGCACGTCTTCTTGTCAGGTTATGGATTATTTCAGTCCGCTCTGCCTGGAGGAAGTTGACAAACAGCTCTTAACTGTACGCCCTACTACGTGCTGCCTTGACCCGTGCCCATCATGGCTAATTAAAGCTGGCCATGATGGGTTTCGAGATGCCCTAAGGGCAGGGGTCATTTCGAGGGGGAACGAGCAGGAACGGCGTTCCGGGAGTAACAAGCCCAAGAATAGGGAACCCAGGCATGCTTGCATGCCTGCCCTTTGCTTCCCCAGCCAGCCTGCCACAGCGCAAGCATGCCCCCCTTTTCCCTGAGCCTAAACTTGGGGAAGTGGGAGGGGGATTTAAATGCCTTTCTTTCCCTTCCCCATTTGGGGAAGGGAAAGAATGGCATTTTAAACATGCTTGGGTTCCCTGCCCGATCTTCTCCAGCTGTCCTGCAGCCACGGGGCACCTGAAGATCAGGCAGGGAACCCAGGCATGCTTGCATGCCTGCTATTTGTCAAGGGGTGTGGCATATGCAAATAGCTTATGCTAATGAGCTCCTGCACCTCTTTTTCTACCAAATTACCCCTGCCTAAGGGAGATTATTAACAAGGCCCTCTTGGAGGGACAGTTCCCTAGGGCACTCAAGGAAGCTATGGTTTCTCCCCTCCTGAAAAAGCCATCTCTGGATCTGGTCGAATTAGCTAATTACCAGCTGGTCTCCAATCTGCCCTATTTGGGCAAAATAATTGAGAGGGCCATGGCAATTCAGCTACAGAACTTTCTGGATGACGCTTCCATTCTAGATCCTTTCCAATCCAGTTCCCGCCCAGGCCACGGGACAGAGATGGCACTGGTCGCCCTCATGGACTACCTCTGGAGGCATCTGGATCAAGGCGGATTGGCAGTGATGTTGCTGTTCGACCTGTCGGCGGCATTTGACACGGTCGACCATCAGTTACTGATCCACTGCCTTGCTGACACTGGACTCCAGGGGCCTGCCTTGCAATGACTGGCTTCCTTCCTTCAGGGTCAGGGATAAAGGGTGGCACAAGGGGAGCAGCTATCCCAAAGGCACACACTGATTTGTGGAGTGCCCCAAGGGGCGGTGCTGTCCCCAATGTTATTTAACATCTACATGCACCCCCTTGCCCAGATTGTCCGAAGGCATGGGCTGGGATGTCACCAGTATGTGGATGACACCCAGCTCTGTTGTTGGGCGGCGAGTCTGACTCCAAACTGGAAGATCTGGACCAGGCATTGCAAGCCATGGCCAATTGCCTCAGACTGAGCCGACTGAAATTGAATCCAACGAAGACAGAGGTCCTGTGCCTGAGCCAGGGCAGCCCAAGGGTAGGGATCCTACTTCTGACCTTTGATGGGGCACCACTGGTGCCAGTGTCGGAGGTTAGGAGCTTGAGAGTACTCCTGGATGCCTCACTAACAATAGAGGCCCAGGTAGCAGCCACTGCCAAGTCAGCCTTTTACCATCTCTGGCTGATTAGGCAGTTGGTTCTCTTCCTTGAATGCAATGACTTAATGACAGTGATCCATGCGATGGTCACCTCGAGACTGGAGTACTGTAATGCTCTCTACATGGAGCTGCCCTTGACCCAAATCCAGAAGCTACAGCTAGTGCAAAATGCTGTGGCCAGGCTTCTGATGGGCCTCTCTATGTAGGAGCACATCCAGCCTGTGCTGAAAGCACTGCACTGGCTGCCAATAGCATATTGAATTTGCTTCAAGGTGCTGGTACTTACCTGACCTTTATGGTCAGGGGCCCACATATCTGAGGGAACGCCTTTCCCCACATACTGCCCAGAGAGCACTGTGCTCAGGGTCACAAAACTGATTAGCCTCCCAGGTCCTAAAGATGCCAGGCTGGCCAGAACCAGGGCCTTCTCAGTGGCGGCTCCATACTGGTGGAATGTGCTCCCAGAAGAGATCAGTTCCACAGGGCCTGCAAGACGGAGCTCTTCCACCAGGCCTTCAACTAAGGAGCCGCACCAAATAACATCAAATAACTGAGAAGTGACAGTGCCCTGGTCCTTGGCTTACCACCAGCAGCCTGTGCTGTTGCCTAAATATAGAGACCGAGACGAGCCAACCACCAATATAGATCATCTGATCACAACACTAGTATTGGTTCGGCCTTCTGTAAGCATTGTTGTAAGTACCTGATCACAGGGGCGTAGAGTTTTGGAAATCCCGGGGGGGGGGGCTCCTTAGCGCGCACGCTGGAGCGATGTTCTCTCCCCCCCCGGAAACCACCCCGCCTCCCCGGGCCCTTCCGAGGCCCACCAGCCGCTGCTGCTGGTGTCTCTCCCCCCCCGCCACCCCTTCCCTCTCCCTCTCCAGCAGCGGCCGCCAGCCTCAGAAGGACCCGGGGAGGCGCGGCGGCAGGCGCTCCGTTTTCCCGGGGGGGGGCTGAGCCCCCCCAGGAAATTTCGGGGGTGGCTCAAGCCCTCGAGCCCCCCGGTACTCTACGCCTATGCCTGATCACATACTAACACTTTATGATAATGTAGTTTTATTATTTGACTGTATATAATTTGTTACCTGTACATTTAATCTCTTTGTAAGCCACCCTGAAGCCCACTCAGGCAGGGAGGGCGGGGTATAAATTGAATAAATAAATGAAGTTATTCACGGCCACATTCATTTCGCAACAGTTTTCTGCACTGCATCCACAAGCATTTTCCCCCCCTTCTCCTCTTCTTCCATTGCTTTCTCAACTCCTTCCAGCATGAGCTGTGTCACACACATCCCACAATATCCATCACCTCTCATTTCATTGTCTCATGTTTTAAGAGGTTAATTATGTTTTTATACTTAGTGGAAGATTTCACCAAATCACTTTCACTCTTAGGAACGAAGTCCTTAAAGTACTTCATAACTAAACTGAAAACAATTTGTCTGCTCACTAGGAAGTCATCATCTTTCCCCAAAAATGCTGTAATTTTTTTAAAAACTGCATTCACAAAAATCAAAGAAATACTGACTTTACTAACCAATTTTTTAAAGAAAGCTGACAAATTACTGACCAAGATGAAAAAACTGACTTCTACTGATTCTACTGACCATTTCCCACCCTGGCTCTCCTTCTCGGGAGGTTTTCAGACAGAGGCTGGATGGCCATCTGACAGCAGTGCTGATTCTGTGAACTTGGGCAGATCACGAGAGGGAGGGCAGGAAGGGTCGCCTCAGCGCTTCGTGCTTGTGGCCCTCTCTTACATGCCCAGGAAAACGCTGATCACCCCTTTGCGGTCAGGAAGCAATTTTTCTCCGGGCCAGTTTGCCTGGAGGATTTCTGTCATCTTCTAGGTATGGAACAGGAATCACTGGGAGTGTGGGAGGGGAGGTATTTGTGAATTCCCTGCATTGTGCATGGGGTTAGACTAGATGACCCTGGAGGTCCTTTCCAACTCTATGATTCTAAGAGCATTTGGAATACATTGCAGGACTCCAAACATCGTTCATAGGAACTCAGATGGTACTGCTTCCAGTAGGAACCTTTCTTTATAAAAACAGAACTGGGAGCCATACAAGAGCTGGGTGACAACCTTCCCTTAGAAAACCCTGATGGCGGCAGGAATAAAGGAGGCCCCTTTTGTGAAGTGGGATCTTACAATGGCGAAAGTTGCTCTGCAGGCAGTCTCTGCAGTCTGCAGTGCCCGAGTTCTCCAGCATCCAGACGACTGGAAGACTACGCCAAGGTATCCGAAGATTCTTCTTCGTCCGATGTTGTGGCCTTCAGTTTGCCATCAATGGTTCTGATGCGTTTTGGTAAAGATGCAGACTTCTGTTTTTTGGTAGTTTTATCACAAGCTGCTCCTTTTCACAGGATGCAGCGAAGGAACAGAGTGCTCTCCTCAGACCCATAATCCATAATCAAGAGACATAAATTAAACTTGAAAGCCATAACTGATGGCTGTTTCATACTAAATAAAGAACAACCAGCAGTCGAGTCTCCTTCCCTAGCTGCTGGGCCCTTCATAGAAAAAGAGCAGGAATATCAACACAATTCAGTACAAGGTTTGACTTGATTATAGACTTTTGGTTTTACTAAACTGCAGTTTCTTTCTTTCTTTTGCTGCCAAGTCACAGCTGACTTATGGCGCTTCCATAGGGTTTTCAAGGCAAGAGACACTCAGAGCTGGTTTGCCACTGCCTGCCTCGGTGTAGCAAGCCTGGTATTCCTTCACGGACACTAGCCAGGGCCAACCCTGCTTAGCTTCCAAGATCACGCTAGCCAAGGCTGGTCAGGTTAGGGCCCTCAGTTTCGCCCTCTCACATTATTGCTCCCACAGGCTACAAAAAGTTACAAGTTCTCTGAACTATTAAACTGTTGTTGTAGCCAAGCTGCTTTGGCGTATAGCACCTGAAGAATCACCAGTGCACTTTCCTACCAATATCTATTAAAATATATGGAATATAACGGAAAAAAGATTAATGGAGAATCTGGGATGTATGATGAAATGTAAAACTACGCCTAGCACGAAAGACCAAAATGATGGCAGACTGCTGACACTTGACAGGTATCAGCAGTTGTCACCAATTTAAAAACTCTCAATTACTTGATTTAGCTCAGTGGTGACAAACCTATGGCATGCGTGCCAGAGGCGGCACTCAGAGCCCTCTCTGTGGGCACGCACGCAGTTTGGGCACTCAGTCTCTAAAAGGAAAAAGACGACACAGACTCGAGGCTGGGCTGCTCTCAAACTTACAAAGTATGAGCCAAGGTTAGACAAATTATCAGCATGCATACAACAGCAAAAATCACGTTAATTGTTCAAAAGCATGCCAAATGCAAACTTTTACCTTTCAATAAAAAGTTGTTTGTATCATTGAAAGCTCTGTTATTGTGTTTTTCTTTTAAGACAAAAGATGTTAATGTATGAGTTCTTTTTTCTAAACTAAAACCTCAGTATTCAGGTTAAATTGTCGTACTGGCACTTTGCGATAAATAAGTGGGTTTTAGGTTGCAGTTTGGGCACTTGGTCTCTAAAAGGTTCGCCATCACTGATTTAGCTGAACAGTAGTGGCTTCAACTTGCAAGCTTTTCTTTCAGATGGATCAGGTAATCCGCAAGTTGTACAGCAGCTCCTTGAAGAATGTTTGCTCAAGCTTTCCACATTTTCCCCTTGATTCTATAAGCTAGTGGCGCAAGACAGACTCTGTACACTGTGTTATGAGCTCTTTGGGATGGTGAGCTAAACCCCAGTGAGAAAATATCAGATTTCCCACTCATTCTTTATATATTTTTGTTGATATTAAAGAGTCCATACAATTGCTCTATTTAACCATTAAGAGCTAATATGCCCATAAACTTTGTCCAGGCTTAGGAAAGCAATATCTGTATTAGGCACACACACTGTGAAGAAGCAAGCTTGGCAAATTAAACAGGGAGAGCTATTAAAAATACGTACACCTGGGGCTCCACAAATCCCAGGTGTCAGCTTGCCATGGCGCCTAGAAACTTCACTGTGGCACTTAGCATTGGAAAATTAAAACACAAAAGCCTAAAGATTAAAATGAGACTGGCTTCTAAAGATTTAGGGCAGGGTACAAAAGCCAAAGAAAATGTATCAAGGCTTGCGCAGAATCACCTTTCCTGCCATTTCTGAGGGTTTAAAGCAGCACTCACGGCAATTTCAAAGGATTTTCAAAATAAAACGTTTGGTTTCTCACACATTTTCTATACACTTACTGATTAGGACATTATTCCCTGAAGAGGCATTGGTTTTTGTACCCAGCTTTTCTCTACCCTAAGGAGTCTCAAAAGTGGCTTACAATCTCCTTCCCTTCCCCACACCACGCACCTTGTGAGGTTAGGTGGGGCTGAGAGTGTTCTGAGAGAACTGTGACTGGCCCAAGGTCACCCAGCAGGCCTCATGGGGAGGAGGAGTCGGACATCAAACCCAGCTCTCCAGAGCAGAGTCCACCGCTTTTAACCGCCACACCACTCTGGTATAACACTTCACTATAAAATGTAAACTATGGTATAAAATTTAAACTATGGACAGACTTATGTTACATCCCAAACAGACCAATTTTGGAGTGAGTGAAAAATGCAGAATCCTTGACCACTGCCCTAAACCCCAACATGAAGACAGTTCTTCACCACTAAGAATAAACTGGCCAGCCCATGTTACAATCATACAAAAATTGGACCACACATCCACAAAGCAGTGCTTTCTACACGCTCCCCAAATATGCAGAAAAGCATGACCTGGAAATGCTTGTGCTTCTCCCTACCCACTACCCCCCCCCCAAAAAACAAAAATACGACTGGTGATTTTTGTGCCTCTCCCCACCCATTACACCCCCAAATGCACCCTGAAATGTTGTTCCAAGGGGACAGGAACCTCCAGGAAAACATAGAAAGGGGGTAAATCAGCAAAAACCATTCCTTCCATAATGATTTGCTGGCTACACCCCCCCCCCCCCCGAGACAGAAGGAAGGCAACTAAAATAACTCCTATTCAGAGCGGTGTACAGAGGCCACATATTTGAGCATCAGTGTAGCATTCAAGACATTCAAACTTGAATTAAGACGCATGTAATTTCTCTCCGAAAGTTAGTCTGAAATTAAGACTAATTTCATGCTAACTAATCTTCAAGACACTTAAAAAGAATACTGTTTGAAATGTCCAGCTCGGACAGACAATTTTACAGGCATTCGTGATGAGCTGTGAAACACAGAAGTATGCCGGAGAGCAACCGCCAGTCTAGAATCCCGAATTCTGCTTGAGGTTAATGGGTGGGATAGAATAACAATAATAATAACAACAGCAGCAGATTGGAAGCAACTAGCCTTTAAGCTGCCCATGAAACTAACAATACTTAACAAGCACTACTTAAGTTTGCTGCTCGGGAATTCATTTGAAGTTACACATCAGATGCAAAGCAGTGATTTGCTTCAGCAGCCTTGGCAGACTGGCATTCACACAAACACATGAAGTGGCCTTGAACTGAATCAGATCATCGGTCTATCAGGGCCAGTATTAGGGATGGGCACGAACTGGGACGAACCTCCCCTGCTTCACAAACCAGTTCAAGATTTGTGATGCGCCAGGGTTGCAAAACCCATTTAAAGCAGAGGTGTCAAACCTAAGGCCTGCGGGCTGGAAGCAGCCTGCCGAGGGCTTCAGTCAGGCCTCAGGCTCTCTTCTCCACCACCACCCCGCCCCCTCCCCTGCCTGTCCTCACCCTGGGGGGGGGGGGGGAGAGAGAGCTGACTGGGCCTTGTCTTTGCAGTTTCTCCTCCAGCAGGTAGCCCCTCCGGGCTAAAGCACAAAAAAAGCTGCAAAGAAAATGTAGAATGGATTTTCCTTTAAGGTCTCTAGGCCCAGAAAGGCTACTCTGGGACTGGAATGGCAGCCCCCAAAGTGGAATGACGGTCTCTGGGAGTAGCGGCTGCATTCTGGGAATGGAATTCCATTCTGGGGGCTGCCATTCCAGTCCCAGAGTAGTTGATCTGGGCTCAGAAACCTTAATGAAAAATCCATTCTGCATTTTCTTTGCAACTTTTTTTTTGAGCTGCAATGTATTTCAGTGGAGTGAAGTTTCAGTTTCCAGTGTTTGTACGCCAGTTGAATTTGTCTGCTTGCAAATAAGGGCTGATGTTTTGAGCCAGCTTGCCTCTGCGGAAGGGACCTGAGAATAGGTGCCCGAGTGAGTACTCTAAGCTGGGAACCCACAGCCAAAGGGGGACATTACACTGGAGAGCCACAGCCACTCTGAGCAGACCTGAGGGTGAGTGGGGGAGCTTGCAATACCCAGCCATTTCATGTTTTCCTAGCCTCAGAGCATTTTATGTGTTTCGTTTTCATTTGTAGTTTCTGCTGTGATCCTTGTGCTTTTTCTTGATTTTAAAAATTGCATTGCCAAATCCCACTATCCCCACTATTCCATTTTAGGTAGGCATCTTTTAACCGGGGGGGGGGGGGGGGGGGGAGGTTTAGGAAGTATCAGTTATCAAAGACTGCTAAATAAAATATGGCAAGAGTGTTACTATTTTAAGCATGCTTGTATATTAAGTTTATAAACCCCTTTAATTGTGTTTGTTGGTGTCCTTTATAAAGTTAGTATCTTTGCCACCTGGCATTACATTTTATGACACACAAGGGCTGGCCCAACAAAGTCCTTGTAACAAATGAGTTTGACACCCGATTTAAAGGATTCTCTTTGAATGGCTTTTGAAAAGCCACACCACCACCACACAACTCGTAAGTGAACTGAGAAGGGATTTAAATCCCTTCTCAGTTCACTTGCTAGCTTGGAAGTGGGAGGGAGCACGAAACAGACTGGCTAAATGGCTGGCAGCCATTTAAACCTACCAGCTGACAGGCAGACCTGCTGGGATGTTAGGTTAAAATGGCCAGCAGCCAATAAACCAGTCAGTTTTGCTTCCCCCCCCCTTTCAAGTGGGGGGGAAGCCAAACTGGCTCCTGAAATGGCTGCCCGCCATTTAAACCTACCAGTTGACAGGCTGACACATTGAGCTGTCAGGTTTAAATGGCTAGCAGCCATTCATGGGCAGTTTTGCTCCCCCCCCCCCCCCGGCTGGGCAGCCCAGTTCAAATCGGACTGCCCTACAAAGCCCTCAAAGGAGCTGATCCTGTGGGTATGTCCCCCCACCCTTCCTTTCTGCTGGCTGGCTGGCTGCCCAAAAGAACACCTGCCGAGCCTGCAGGGAGAGTCCTTCCGGCAGAGTCAGCTGCTTTGTGGGCTGCCCAAGAAAGCCCCAGCCAAGCCCACAGGATCGGCTCCTTGGTGGGAGCTCAGCTGACAGCTGCATGCTGACTGGTCTGGGGCTGGCTGCTCTTTGTTTAAACTGAGCTGCAAAGAGAAGCCAGCCCAGGATCACATAGGGCAGCGAGAGCTGAGAGGATCTGCGTGTGCGTGTGTGTGAGGGGTGTATTGAGAAGCTCACCAGAAGAGGCAGCGTACAGCTGTCAGCTCTTGCCACCACCACCACCCCCATGCAATCCTGAGCTGGCTCCTCTTTGCTCCTCCCTCACACAGATCCCAGGGCCAGCTTCTCTTGCCTGGCAGGAGAAGGGAGCCGCCAAGCCAGGTCTGTGTACGAGGGGGAGAGACCTCCCCCCACACCCTGTACGCAGATCCCGGGGGCCAGATTTAAATCCCTTCTCAGTTCACTTGTGAGTCGTGCCGCCACAGGGGCAGTGTGGCTCACAAAAACCATTTAAAGGGATCCCTCTAAATGGTTTCTGCAAACTGTGCGGCCACACTTGGAGAAGGCATTTTAAAAGACCACGGTCTCTTTAAATGCCTGTTCCAAGCCCTGCCACCGGCGTCAGTGTGTCTGTCCACACGACCCTGCCCCCACCCCGGGAGGTTCGTGGGGCTCACAAGGGCTGGATGGGCACAAACCGAGGTTCACAGACCATGAACTGGCTTGGTTCCTGATGAATGTTAGTTCATAATTCAGTTCATGCCCATCCCTAGTCAGTACTGTCTACTCAAACTACCAGCAGCTCTCCAGGGCCACAGGTAGGAGTCATTTACATCATCTACCTGGGTCCATTCAAATGGAGGCACCAGGGATCAAACATGGAACCTTCTGCATGCAAAGCAGTTGCTCTGCCGCTGAGCTACAAGCCCCTCCCACCCACCATAATCTAAGTCCTGGCCTTACAAATGGAGATGGTCCTTAAAGAATGAGATTTCACACGCTCCTGACAGAAGGGAGTCAAAGTAATAGCCACAGATGTACTCCTATTTGAAGGAATTAGATGAGAATGCAACAAAAGGTCCCTTCCACTGTATCCAATGTTTGTTCAAGTTTTTCAAGGCAAGTTTCCTGAAAACTTTTTTTGGTTTTACATAACTCTAAGTCTCAGGACCACAGAATGCGAACACCCTAAGACCTTGTCAATGGCACAGTAAATCAGAAATCATCAAGATTAAAATAGAACATCGCATTGTGATGTTTCAGGTTCTGGTAATGAGTATGAACATTTGTCAGTCTCAGTAGAGGCTTAGGTAATATCCATGACGTAGCTCTGAGGGCCCACACCCACAAGACAATGCTGAATCAACCCCCAGAGACAGAGACAGCTATTAAGGACACACACAGGCCATCCAGTGTCCCGGCGCAGTCACTATGGGAGAACCACCCCCAAATACACTAACGAGGGACCAGTGTTATCACTGGCCATGATCCTGTGGCTCAGTGGTAGAGCATCTGCCTGGCATCCAGAAGGTTCCAGGTATCTTGGACCAGGTAGCAGGTGAAGGAACTCTATCCTCGGTTCTGGAGAGTCACTACCAGTCTGAGTACTGACCTCAATGGACCAAGGGCCTGGCGCGGCATAGTGGTCCAAGTGCCAGGCATAGGATCTGGGACGACTGGGTTTGAATCCCCTGCTCAGGCTGAGAAGCCCACCAGGTGCTTTGGGCCCGTCACAATCTATCAAGCCTAACCTAGCCTCACAAGGTGGTGGTTGGGTGGATTAAGTGCAGGGAGTGAACAATGTGAAAAGCCGCTTCGGGTCCCTGATCAGGGAGGAAAGACATAAACAATATTCAATGTAAGATAGCTTCATGTATTCATGTACGCGTTCGACTCTTTTTAATGTGTACCCATGCACAGGACATCACTAGGCATCTACCTCACTATAGAATCCAGATCAAAAACACCAATTAGCACAACCACGTAAGGTACGAAATACCCAACTCTAACAGGAGGCTTCAGTCCCACAGAGAACTTCCACCAGAGGAGGTGACTTTTGACAATTTCCCCCATCCTGCTGTAGACCTCCCGCTCCCTTTCTCCCATGAGCAGCACGGGGGAGGGGTGTGTTTGGAGCTGGAGAAGAGGGGAAGGCTGGGAAGTCCCTCTCCATAGACAGAATTCCTTTGCAGCACCATACCTCTCTGGTGGATCCAACTCATTACCTATATTGCAAATGGATATCACTCCTAGCACTCAAGTTGGTAGACATACCAGTTTGCAGAACTGCCTCAAGTGCTCTACAGCCATTTTAAACATAGGAAACAGCAGTTTCCAAACACCTGTAAAAGTTATACCTGTATTAGAAATCAGCAGACCAGCTACTTAAAAAATGAGAAATAAGGAAGAGATCAGAGCTCTAAAAGCAAGCAGTTAGTCTCAGTGTGCAGTAAAGATATTCACTACATGGACACAACGTTCAGCTTTTGCACCACATCTGTGATATCCAAAAGCATTCTGGAAATAAGCCACTAAATCAGCCATGTAAACAGTAATTTAATTCAGCTGACTGTTTCCCCACATTCTACATATCTTAAACTACTTGGCCTACGAGATAAAAATCACCCATTTCCTACCCTTATCTTTCTTTCCTTTTCATGTTTCTTTTATCAGTCCACAGAAATGTGAAGTTAGCTCTACATATAGCATGTGCTGGTAGTTCTCAAGCAGTTTGAAAGATATGCTAGTAGGGGGGTCCCCTATTCCAACAACAACAACAAAAAGTCCTAATTGGTACATGGAGACTCGCCAGAATATTGAAAATCTCTTTTTCCACATGGAATATAAAGTCTATATCTCTTTGCAAGAGGGAAAAATAGCCATTTGAGCTTATAAGATACAAGCAGAAACCCACCACCCGACAATTGCCCCCTGCTACTTTTAATATTATTTTATTTGTAGACCGCATCAGCAACCACTTTGCAACCACCCGACAGATAGTACAAAAGCGTCTACTTAATTTTAAGCAATATTGTAATGCCTAATCCAATTAGTGTGTATCTTCATTTTAAAATGTCTAAAGCACAGTTGAAAGACTGGTTCTACTTATTTCTTGTTCAGTAATCTAGAATGGCTTGGATCAAAATCAGTCCACCAGGACTCAGCTTACTACATATCCTCAACTGGCTACTCTAGTCTAGAGGCTTTTATTGCCCCACCACTGACACAAATGCTAGGCCTGGAATGGAAAAACTGGATGGGGAGAGACTGAAAAATTATCTTACAAAAAACTGTCTTTCAGAAGGAGTGAAATGCTTTTTTAAAAGTGTTTAAAACCATAACTGCTGCAAATTTACACAGCTACAAATCTCTCAACACTAAAAATTCAAAAGGTAATAATGTTACCATGATTGCACTGCCACTGCGTGTGACTGAGCAAGCATCAGGTGCAGTCCTGAACAGACGTACTTGGAAAGGCATCCCATTTCATTCAGTCGGGCTTCCACCCAAAAAAGCCTACACAGGATTGCAGTCTTGAAAAAATACTTCCAGATATTGCAGAATATTGAACATCAGCAAGTATTTTGTGCTGGAGCAAAGGTCAGGAAGCTACCAAACAGACCATTCCTACAAGCCAGGCCCATTCCCCTTGCTTGCCTCTGGTACTTCTGTCCTCCACATCAAGTGGGAGGACTGATGTCTGAAGAGACACACAAGCATGTAAAGAATTTAGTTCCCACAAGCCTTCTATCTCCAGGAGTACATGAAGCCAACAGCTTGGTCAAAATACACAACTTCAGTTCTGGAAAAACTGACGTTTAGCTAGGGCAACCTGACTTATACCAGAATTCTAAAACGTTGTTTACTGGGATGAAACACTCAGCTAATTCCGTCCAAATACAGACAATGCCATGAATTATAAAAACAGTCCTTTTCCCAACTCTTTAACACTAGTGATGTGAACAAGAACTATAATGGGGGGGGGGGAATAGATAGTTACAGTTGTTAAAGGCTTTGTTCTTGTCACTGCTTATATTGTTGAATGAAAAAGCTTAAAAGAGAAGTGATCAATATAAGGTGTAACTAAAATTCCAAATTTACATCTGCTCATTTTTACTTTCTGAGCTTGCTCTTCCCAAAAGTGTAAAGCTTCCTCTGTTTCTGTGGAATAATGCTGAGATACTAGGATCCATGGAACCCAACCCCTTTCTTAAATGCAGGTAGTTTAGAGTTAGTCTAGTGCTAACTTGAAAGTCAAGATAATCAACATTTATACCTATTCCAAGCAACTTTTATCAAGGGAAGACTCCTTCCACTGGTGGGGGGGGGGGGAATCCCACCTCTGCTAGCAGAAATGACCTGCCAAATCCAACCCCATCGCACAACTTGGATAGTTAACTATATCTGAACCAAAACGCTGAAACAATCTAAGTTACTGCAATTTTAGCTCTACCTACCTAATGGAGGTAAGATATGCTTACATAGCCTGCCGTGTACCAGTTTGCGTTGCTATCTCCAACACTGGGTTATGACAAACACAACTATCAACTGAAGAAACTAAGGCTTTCATACTTTCAAACTTAATATACATGTAAAATTGTATGAACTTAAAACCGTAAAAAAAAATGCTTTAGCGCATTAGAACTGAAACTTGTTAGTTTTCCCAAATTTTTAAGGCCATGAAAAAGCACTCTCCAGGGTTCCAAGAAAACCCCTACAGTCTGTGGCCATTTAAAGGGACTCCTCTAGCAAACAACGAGACCGCAGTGGGTTTCAGGGAAACTCGATGATTTCTTGTATTTGCGGAGGCATCAGGAACAGTAGGACAGAAGCTTGCTTTGGAGGATAAGTCTGTCAATGGCTCTAGTAGCCACAGTGACTGAAGGGAACCTCCACAGTCAGACGCCGTCAACCTCTGAGCCCCAGAGCCAGGAGGTAACATCAGGGGAAGATCTCTATGCCTTTTCGTTGGCCCTCCAGAGGAACTGGTTGGCTATTGAGTGAGACAAGGATGCTGGACTAGATGGACCGCTGGTCTCATCCAGCAGGGCTTTTCTTATGTTCCTACGCTTCTTACATTCTCTCAGCTCGAGTGAGCTCAGGAAAGGGGATGTGTGACGCTGAGCATTCATCCTGCCAGGGAATTAGGGGCACCTGACCTCTGTGTGCAGAATGGCCAATGCCTGTGCACAAGCAGCTCTCAGGAAAAGCCTTTTCTGGACAGCTGCCTTGCCTTCTATAATGGGCACTCCTGTTTAAATGCATTTCTGCCCACCCTCTCCCCATCATGGCATGGAAAAGCAGATCCTTTCCTTTGGCAAGGGAATTGGGTAGCATGCCACTCTGGGGGGGGGGGGGGGGGATGGGATGGGACATGCCCTAAGCCACTCACTCCCTGATTAAAGTGGCCCTGCAGCAGAAGCAGGTGCTGAACAAGGTACTGCTCACCCAGGTACCTGGAACAGAAAATATACAGTGCAAAGTTAGTGCACTATTAATTCAGCAGTGCCAAGTTTGCTTAGCTAACTAAAGGGAATTTTCCAGATCTAGAAGTTTCTGATTCTGGGCTGCAATTCCAGCAACTGGACAGCAAACACAATAAATCACATTTTTAGCATGGACACATGAATTTTGCACCAACTGCTATGTAGAACTGGCCCTTAGCTGCAAGCATGAGGGTGGGTGGGAGCCAAATGAGAAAAAAAATTGAAAAATGCAACCAAGAACAGAACTAAACAAACATCTCACATCTACTGTACCTTCATCACCAACTGCATCTATTAAACAGCATTACTACCATACCCAAGAGAATACTTTTCTCATTTTAAACGTCACCACTTCTTTTCCCGCTGGTGTGGGAGAAGATACTCTCCCAGCTCCTTGCTCCAAATACTGGCTCATAATGTCCTTGCTGTCGGAGAGACTAAAATGTTTAAAAAGCCTTTCCCAGATGTGTTCTCTCCGCTAGAAAAAATAGTAAGCTACAAAACGGCATCTGATAGAACATCTGTTCAAAGATGACACAAACCACTTGTCTGAATTCACACCTTAAGACTTACTGCTGCCACATACAGTTCTAACGACGGCAGTTTTAAATGACAATACAGTGCCCAGTAATCAGAATTTTATTTAGATGTTTTACAGGATTTCAGTAATTAAAAAATCATAGTACAGAAACGCCACAGAAACATCAGCAATCTTTACTTTACAATTTAATTTACAATTCCACTTAATCTATTGTTTTATACGACAACAATTCCAGCGAGCAGCTGAAACTGAATTAACTCACCAAAATGTCCTATGAATAACAGGAGCCTGAACAATAAGGAACATTAAACTGGTATGAATTTTTTCCCAAGTAACTAAAATTAGCTCTTACTGGGAGAGCACAAATTAGGTTCATTCGCTAATACAAGCGCCTCCTGATACCTCCATATCAACCCTGACCCCCAAGATGATAAATGTTAGCTGTGACCATCCACTTGAAATGAATGGAATGAGTTACAAGTTCCACTGCTTTCAACACGACTTGCAATACAATCTTATGCATCTTTCTTCAGAAGCAAGTCTCACTTTATTCAATGGTGCTTACCCTCCACTCAGTAGAGTCAGCAACCTGGGGCCTTTGCGGTCAAATATTTAAAGCATTAGTTTATTAGAACAGCAACAAAGAAAAGGAGAATATTGCCACTTACAATCACTCCCAGTCCCTCCCGTAGCTAGTACAAAGTCCCATGCCAGATCACTTGGAAGACTCGGTAGTCCTAGGTTATCTGCAATAACTGCTACTGTGAGCAACCGGGCACTTCTCAATTTATTCACCAGGCATCTACAATTTTTTGAAGTGTATATACCTGTACAAGTATAGCGTTAATGATGTGAAGGTGTTTTGGAACATGAAGTACAGCAATAAAGCTCAGAAAATCAGCCTTTGCTACAGCTCAATATCACCACCACCACCTTGGACGTACTTCCACATTGTGTGTGGAATGATCCTGTGATGATGATTGCTCTCCGGTTGCCTTCATGCTTCCTCTTGAACCCTGTCCCAGTTCAACGATGGCTATGATTACAGGGTGCACATGTGTATGACCTTGACAGCTACAGGGCTGGGATACAAAGGGCCCTCACTCCTCCTGCAGCCATCAGATCACACCACACTGCAATTAAGAAGGTAAGCTGCCACTTCTACAATGTTGCGGTTGACTTCATGGAATATTAGACCCCAACCAAATATAAAGCAACAACAAGAGAAATATTCAACTAGTCCTTTGAAAAATTCCAACCCCAGTCATTAAAAGCTCAACTACTGAGTATGGAAGAAAACTGAAACCACACACAACACAGTGTTTTGATTGAATTCTGCATGCTTCCAGAGGATAATTATCAAGCAATTCCCTTTTAAATCTATTTAAACATAAATTTTCATTAGTCTCCGAACATAAATGGAACTGATAAAACTCCTAATTATGAATGATAAATATAAATAATAGACAATTTTGAAAAGCAGTACAGCATCTTAGTCACTAAGCGACTAAACATGTTTAGCAGCAAATATGAAACAATTTTAAGTTCCATAAGCAGGCATCCCAAAGAACTGTTAACAGAAAAACAGGACAGAAAATATTGTGAGTACACATTTTCAAGAGTCTTAAGCTATTTAGCGTTGCTTATTGTAAAATGCTTATCTGCGAGACCATCTATCCCCCATGCACCACCACCACAGCTGCACCTGAGCAGGGCCTTCTGCAGGTGGAGACCAGAAAATGGCCAATGTCAACAACTGCTCATACATGTCCTTTCTCTGTTCTGGATCTCACCTTGTGGAATGGCCTGCCGGAAGAGGTCAGGAAGGCTCCCCCTCTCCTGGCTTTCTGCAAACTATGCAAAACTGAATTATTCGAGAGGGCTTTCCTGCTCACGCAATAGGGTAGAACTGCACAAAGGCGTCATGAAGTTACTTAGATAAAGTACTGAGGACTGTGGTCTGTACTCCTGTGTATTGTTTGCTGTGGGT
Organism: Lepidodactylus listeri; assembly: GCA_029233225.1. NCBI lineage: Eukaryota > Metazoa > Chordata > Lepidosauria > Squamata > Gekkonidae > Lepidodactylus > Lepidodactylus listeri. Next base: position 14,462,888 of record JARCFY010000017.1, on the reverse strand, counting down.
TGGATTCTACGGTGTAGTTTCAAATCACTTATGCCTTCATTCAGTTCTGTTTTTAGACTTCTGGTTGGTTCTAAACACAAATCCTACTTCATTGTTTATAGAATAACCCGTCTTGTTGATTGCATTGACTCACTCTGCGCAATCCACCTTGAGTCTGTCCAAGTGAGAAAGGCAGAACTATAACATAATCAAAAACAAGCACTTATCCAGTAAATTCCTTTGCAACCAAGTCCATGCATGTGTAGGTGGAAGTAAGCCCTCCTGAACCCAGTGGAACTTACTCCCCAGCAAGTATGCCCAGAACTGCAGTCTACATTCTCCTCTTAAATCTCCAGAAAGAAGCTCGTGCTTCTTTCAAGGGTGCTTTCGCAAACACAGCCGCCAAAGAATTTGGATGCAGCTGTGGAGGCGCAGATGCAAGAAAAAGAGACCAAAGACGGCAAGAGTGACAAGGGACAGCTGTAGGCAGAGCAGAAAACACCACCACCCCAAAAAAAAAAACCCCACCCAGCCAGGCTGTTTATGGGGCGGGCAAAGGGGCGGGGGGGGAGGGGGGGCAAGCGGGGGTCCTCACGCAGGCCTCCCCTCCTGGGGCTCCGGACGGTCCCCAAGGCTTTGTCCAGGCAGGCCAAGCAGCGGTCCACCCGACCCTCTTCCCCAGCAGAGAAAAGCAAAAAATATGCCCCCCCCCCTCGGGAGAAACTGCCGAGGCTTCTTTTGCCGGGGTTGGGGGGGGGGGGGGAGAGCAGGGCCTCGTCCGGGTGGCCTGGCTGCGCCCCTGGACGTCGGGAAGGAGGCCCCCAAGGCCGAGCCCGGCAGTGACAAGCGACAGGAGGGGGAAGGAGAGACAGTGCGCCCCCCCCTCACGCACACACACGCGCACACACACGCACCCCCGCGCGCGCTCCTGCCAGGCCCGGGAAGGGGACGGGGCGGCTGGCAAGCGGGGCGGCGGCGAGGCCTCTCCGCCAGCGGCCCAGGCCCGGCTTATGTAAGGCGCGGAGAGACAGGCCCCCTCCCCTCCCCTCCCGCGACACACGCCGGGGCAGCAGCAGCCTCCGACCCCGAGCCAGGCCCGGCAGGCAGGGGAGGGGAGGGGAGGGGAGAGGAGGGGAGGGGCAGCCCGGGCCTCCGCTTACCTTGTGGATTCTCTTCAGCGCCATCGCGGCGGCGGAGCCTGCTGAGGGCGGCGCGCGGGGAGGCAGGAAGGAAGGAAGGGAGGGGACTATTTTTCGGCGGCGGAAGGAGCGCGGCGGTGGCTGGGCGGAAGCGGGCGAAGGGACGGCGGGCCGCTCTTTCCTCCTCCTGGCCCCTCTCTCGCTCGCTCTCTGTGGCCCTTCTCCCTTTCCCCCCTCCTCTTCTTCCTCGTCGCCTGGCCCGCCCGTCTCTCGGCTCGTTCCCCCGCTCCCGTCCGGCGGCGCAGGCGGCGCCCTCCCCCCGCGCGGCGGACTCCCTCAGGTTTCCCTCCGCGGAGTGGCCGTCACTCGGCACTGCGGCTGCTCCGGCCGCATCGCCCCCGCCCTCCCGCGCGCGGAGTTCTTTATGACGCAACAGCGTCCCTCAAGGTTCACGGGATTCCTCCGCCCGGCCAAGCACGGGGGTGCGCATGCGCCCTGGTGCGACCGCCGGTCTGGGCGAGTGGCGCGGCGGCGTGGCCGGGCCTGTCGGGTTCCGAGGCGAGAGCAGTCAACCGAGCAGCGGCTTTGCGAACTAGAACGGGCGGAACACGACCACGGGGGCGACGAATGTGAAGGGGAAGGACAAGGTGTGAAGACGGGCGGAAGGATATGCTGTGTCGTTTGGCAGTCAGCGCAAAGGGACGCGGCGCTGTTATCGCGAGGAGCGAGCCAGACGGAACTGGTCCCGGGGAAGGGGGCGGGAGCAATGCGCTGATTGGCCGCCTTCCGGAAGTTGCTTTTGGTGGGTTCCGCTCCCCCCCCCGCCAGAGACCCAGAAGGCTCCTCAGTGGTCTAAGTCGCTGGCGCCGGGTAACGTCCACGTTAGTCGCCCTCAGCAGGCCTCGGTTGGCGTGCTGCTGCTCGGCTCCTTGAGAGGCGGCGGGGAGGGCTGGGTTGGGACGACCGCCCTCGCCCAGCGTCGTCGTGGTGAGGGGAGAAGGGAAGGAAGAACCACAGGCGCCAGCCGGGGAGGGAGGGAGGGAGCCCTGTAGAATAAGTGGCTATTTAAAGCACTAGGCCAGGGGCACCTTACGGGCCAGCAGAAATGTGCACCAGCGTAAGGTTGTCCCGCCATATCTGTGGCCTCACAGAGGGTTGTGTTTTCCTTAGACCCACAGGACCCCTGTTTTGATCAGGCGCTGCATACTAATACTTGTCCGGAATAGTAGGAAAGACCCAGAGTCCAGTAGCATCTTAAAAGATTTCAACAAATTTCTGGCAGGGCAGGAGCGTCCCTGAGTCACTGCTCACTCCTGCAGAATAAACAGTTCAGTATCTTTATTAGCATCCAGCTGGGTCCCGAGGAAGGACTTGCCCAGGTCTCTTCACTGACAGCAGATGGTGAATTCAAACCAGTGGTAGAACTTGATATGTAGAATTGCATCTTAAGCATATGCCAACTTCCATTCTAATAATTTCGTCTATGTGTTACAAAATTAGAAATGACAAATGTCTGCCTGTGTAGCTTCCTATGTGGTAAATGGGCGTGCCCAGGTTCTCTTATTCTAAGAGATGAGTGCGGTGTCGCTAGAATCAGGCGACAGTTTGGAAGACCCAGGTTCAGATCCCCACTGTCAAGAGGTTCACTGGATGATCTTGGAACAATCTCCCTTTCTCCGTCTCCTCTGTTTTATAGGGCTGCTGTGATGGGAAAATGGTGGGTGGGGCCCTACCTTGACATCTTGAAGAAAGGATGGGACAAAAACATGGTAAATAAAGTGTCAGCTATTTTATGTTTTGCAGCTTTTCCTGACCTTGTGGGTCAACCTGTTGTCAAAGGTCAAGGCAAATGTTTTGTATTTTCTTCACAACGCGCTTCTTAGGTACAGAAACTGACGTTGTAGAATTGTCTTGAGTATGTATATCAAATTTAGCTACCAGTATCTCAGTCTTTAAGGAGACACTTATGACACGCTTAAGTGCAACACACGTAAAACTGTTGTTTGACGGTGTGAAGTGTTCATATAGCTGTTATGGAAATAAAACTGTGCTTTTTGGAATTGAACTTCGAGAATAAAAGCAGTTCTTGAAAATCAGTGATATACCTTAAAGTAAAAGACCTCTGCAAAACTCCCATGGTATCTGGACACTTAAATATGAAACAATCTTCATAAAATGCCAAATCCTAGTATCTAGTGACTGAACTGCACTTTAAAAAAATGCAGCCAACAGGCTATGATTTAAAGGGGAGACACTGCGATGGAGGGTAGAAGAGCTATTTAATGTATGTTTCCTGCTGAACTCCCACCATGTGTGCTTTTATCAAAAGTGGAAAGTGGGCCTGCTTCAGCAGGGACGGTGGGGTATAAATCAAATAAATAAATAAAATACAAGCACCCAGAAATTTTTCTCAAGCCTATTTAAAAGCAACTCAGGAGTTACAATTTTAGGTGGAGAAAAGTTGCGGGCATTCATCAGTCCTCTTTCCCCACCCTAAAGTACTTGTGTCTCTCTTTTAGTTGTGTGTACAGAACACTCACATCCAACAGCTGTATTCTACAGGAGAAAAAATAAGGAAAGAATTGTGCAATGTGTAGTTCAGTTCTAAGGTGATTACTGTTGGATTTGTTTGCCTTGGAGTATGGAATGTTCAATCAAATGAAAAAACAGGAATATCAAAATAACACACTAACTGAAATATTGATGCAACTGTTTTAGAATAAGCATACATGCCGTATTTTCCGCTCCATAAGACGCACCTGACCATAAGACGCACCTAGCTCTGCTCAGTGCCATGGCTTGGGAAAGGTGAGGGGGGTTTAAGACGCACACACTTCCCCCCCCACTTTTTTGGGGAGAAAAAGTGAGTCTTATGGAGCAAAAAATACAGTAAATCAGGCTGGTAATCTAGATCATGGATGGCTGAGGCATCATAATTGGTCAAGGCAGTAAGCATTGGTTACACCATGGATAAGGCTTATGACCCTGGTTATAGTAATGAATAAGACTTGAACTTGTGTCCAGGGTGTCTTCCCTGACTCCATAGAAGGAGAGAAAACCAGTGGGAAAGTGCATAGTTAAGGTAGTGTGTGCACTACACTGCAAGGCTAATATTTATTTAAAATATTTATGCCTCACCTTTTCATATAAGTATAAGGTATCTTACAAATCAGTATAGCAGCAAATGAAGTAAAACTGAGCAGAAAAGCTAAAGCAGCATGTTTTTAAAAACAAGTTAATGGTTTCAAAATCTCTCAGAGCAGCTGGGCAAAAACAAAACCTCACCAAAATATCAGTAACCAAAAAGCAGGCTAGCTGATCAATCCTACCTTGTGGAATTTTATCTAAAACTTGGAAAACTGGGAGAAAAATTGCCCAGCACCTACCAGGTTGCAGATTCTGCAACAGGTGAGTTTATCCCGGGAGGTATTTTACCAGACAGGGCACTGCAATTAAAAGGGCTCTGTCCGTGGTGCTCGCCCACCTAGCCTCCGAAGGGGAGGGCACAAAGAGAACAGCTTTTGACAACAATCTCAGTAAGCGGCACAGAGTGACTGTGTGTTGTGCCGGAGACCGTTTTCTCTTGCCAGAGGCAAGGGTTCTTTCTAATGCACTAGAGTAGTCAAAAGACACTCAACAAGGCAAGGCGCTGTGGTAACATAAATACTTGAATTGCAGAAATTAAACCGCAAATACATAAAGATCCTCACATCCCTGGAATAAACCAGCAGCCAGTTAAGATCTTTCAGGGCCACTGAGTTGTGTTTCTTATAATTTGTATCTACTAACAGCATACCTACTGCATTTTGGATCAGCTAGAACTTCTCAACAGCCTTCATAGCTGTAGTAGAGCACACTAGTAGTGCAGCCTAGAGGCAAAGCAGAACACAGATAGCTGTGGCCCATTCCTCACACTGACCAGGGCATAGGCAGCAGCACCAACCATGTCAGCCTGAAACTCCTAGGCTGTAAGAAATCTATCTGGATTTATTTATTTATTTATTGAGATTTATATCCCGCCTAGCCAGCGTGCGCCAGCTCTAGGCAGCTTACAGCATTCATCAGTATACATATATATAATACAAAATCGCAGCTAAAACATAAAACAAGATTAACAGGAATTCCTCCAAATATGGCAGCCATCATTACCTCCGAGACAAAGCACAGCAAATTCCAGGCCCACGACCCATAGACTTGCGCCCATAGATTGTTTTGGTGCTAACCAAGCCCCCCCCCCCCCCCCGCGGTGGCAGCTCCTAATTGAAAGCCTGGCAGAAGAGCTCCGCTTTGCAGGCCCTGCGGAACTGCATAAGTTTCCGCAGGGCCCTTATGTCATCCGGGAGCTCATTCCACCAGTAGGGAGCTGCCACTGAGAAGGCCCTGATCCTGGTAGACGTCAGCCTAGCCTCTCTAGGCCTAGATCATTCTAATAAGTGTCCCATCCCAGTGATGGTCTACCTAGATCTTTGTAAATCTAATCCCCACCGGACAATGGAAAAGCCATGATGAAAGAACCAAGGAGATTTCATTCACAGCACATACCCAGTTGAAGATGCTTGGCTGAAACATTTTGAACTTTTAAAAATGTATACCAGATGGTATTTAATGCCTACCAATATCTCACATGTTAAATCTAAGGGTAGCCCAATGTGTTGGAAACGTGGCACTGAGGGAATATATATTCATTGCTGGTGGACTTGTCCCAAAATACAATTGTTCTGGAATAAAATCATTAAATATATACAAGATATTACTCACTACACAATTCCAACACAATCTGAAATTTTGTTACTAAATTTCTGGCCTGAAATTTCCATTCCAAAACAAGTGCAAGAACTTCTTGCCATTTTATTAATGGCAGCAAAAACCCTAATAGCTCAAAAATGGAAAACAAAAGATATACCATCAGTTAGACAATGGTTTCTAAAGTTATGGGACTTAGTAATTATGGACAAAATCTCAGACCAGTTGTTAATTTTTAGAAAGATATACTTATCAGTCACACTTCATAGAAAAATGGTTTTCTTTTTTGAATACTTTTTCTAACAGTTCTTCCAAGTGTAAACATTATGCCAATGAAATACCTTCAGTTTTCTTTGTTACAATGCTTTCTTTTATATATAGACACTATTTTATATAGAGACATTATTTTATTGAAGGTTTTTTTATTATTGACTTGTTGATTGTAATGTCATATTATCAATGAAAATATATATATGTTTATTTCTATTGTATTTTTGAACATTAATGAAGATATCGTTACAGACATATTGAACTCGGTCAACATAGAAAGTCAAGTATATGATCTGCCTTGCATATGGGGATGAAGATATTTTCAGAATAGCTCCATGGCAGTCATAGAAGCCATGAAGTCCTGAGCCACACCAGTCAGAGAAGCCTCAACAAGGAAGTCAAAATCTCTCAGAACCAAAACTCTGAAAGTCCTCAACATCAGGTCAAAGACCATCTCTAATAGATCAGGTAGCAATGGGAGGACACAAGCACAAACAACCCCTAGCCCGTCCTGAGTCCACAACACAAGGAACAAACATTCAAACTCGGTATCAAGTTCTTGTCGAACAATAGACCTACGCAAATCTTTTCCCTCAGAAGCCGGAACTGAGAGACAAGGAGAATGAAGCTAGGAAAGATCCAATTCCTTTTACTGTATCCAACTAGATCCCTGATCCAGACTGAACTGTGGAATGCTGGTTGACTTACCTTAGAGTGATCTGCCATTCAGGAACTGCATTGTCAAGTCTGAGAGCTCACAGCACAATTCCTTGGGCCCTTTTGGTCAGAAGAGCTGCTGGATCAAGTCATGGGTACAGCTCCCCTCTTTTCCTTACCTCAGCGATGGAAAGTACTAAGGGCTGACCCTGCTTAGCTTACGAGATCTAGTGAGATCGGGCTAGCCTGTGCCACCAAGGTTAGAGTGTGTCTCCAACTACCACTGAATGATAGCAGCAGCACCCCACCAACATTTCCAAAGCTCCGCCCATACCAGCCTGACTAATTAGCCCTGCCTGTCATCTTATCCCCTGCCCACCCTCTCGCTACCTGTATATAATAATTGAGGAAGTCTGTTTTAATATATCTGAAGAAGTGTACATCTACACATACTAAGTCACTCAGTTCTCATTTGTACTCGACTCAAACTTAGTTCTCGCATCTGTTTGTAAACTCTTTTATTTCTATGCTAGTTTGCTGCTATTCACTGGTCTTACCAGCTGCTTTAATCCAATCTTAGCTATATTTCTCACTCAGTTACTTATGCCTCTTTCTTGACTCTAACTAGCCCTTCCTGGCAACTAACCCCCCCCCCCCCCACACACACACACTTGAGGAATAAGTCTGCTTCAGTGGACCTGAAGAAGTGTGCACGCACACGAAAGCTGATACCCAGAATTATTTGTTGGTCTTAAATTTGCCACTGGACTCAAACTTTGTTCTTTTGCTTCAGACCAACCACTGAACCATACCAACCTGCCCATGCTTCTAAATCCATGATCTCACAAGGGGCAACTAGCCCGGAGTGACCCACCAGCAGCAGTGAGTCTCAGTTTAGGCCCTCTGGCCCAGAATGGTCCACCGCTTATGTCCCAGTCTTGTATCTCTGGTCAGGGCCATTACACCACTTCCACTTCCTGTCCCAGCCAGCAGTTTTCTATCTGCTTCCCTGGTTCCTACTGATGCTGCTACGTATTTTTGACTTGACTGGCAAATCTTGTCACAGCACCTATTCTTGAAATCATCAGTAACTAGGGCTGCCAGGTCTGGGTTGAAAAATACCTGGAGACTTTGGGGGTGGAGCCAGGAGAGGGGAGGACTTGGGGAGGGGAGGGGCCTCAGCATGGTATAGTGCCATGGAGTCTACCCTTCAAAGCAGCCATTTTCTCCAGGTGAGCTGACCTCTGGCATCTGGAGATCAGTTGTAAAAGTGGGAGATCCCCAGGCCCCACCTGGAGGTTGGCAACCCTATCGGTAACACACAACTTTCTACCAGTCATTTTGTCTTTCTCCTCGAATCAGTAAATACAAAGAGAAATTATGCACTAATTAGGCAGCCTTGACATCGGGAATGTGCAGCTGAGTGGTAGTTAATCCAAACCAGATTTCATTCTTCAGTATAGCTATTATAAGGGTAGTGCACTGACATTTTGTTCATTAATAACTTTGTTTGCATTCTTTACTGTTGTAGGGCACAGTTTAGTTCTGTTGTTAATCTGATACTTTCAGTAGGAAATGCATTTCCACCTGTAGCTTGCCCTTCTCATCCAACTGTTATGAAATTCCCACGGTTTGTATTCATCAGCCGAAACCATCTGTTTTTGAAGGAATGAAAGGCAAAACCTACTTTTCTCTACACTTTACACCCCTGCCATCCAAATTATATGGAATTCTCAGAGATTGAAGCTTTAGCCCAAAGGATCCTGTTAAATTATGGACAGAGAAGAGGGCTTTTCCACACAGGTAATAGAGCTGCCCTGTACAAAATGATTCACAAAGTTACTTGGAAAAAATCATTATGGACTGTGGTCTACACTTGTATTTTTGGCTTGCTGAAACTAGGATCCTACTATGTAATTTTTGCATTATTTAATGTGTCTTGTTAATATCTATGCTTTGTTTCAGTTCTGTTTTTAGGTTCCTGATTGGTTCTACAACCTGTTGTATTGTCTACTGAATGTCCTGTCCAGTCAATCACATTGACTCACTCTGAGTAATCCGCCTTGAGCCCAAGTAAGAAAGGTGGACTATAAATAAATAAATAAAAATAGACTAATATTACAGGTCATTAAATTCTTCCTCACAGAGCAGGCACACTGGGTACGGGGCAATGCTCCCTCTAAGGCCCAATTTACACCTCCCCTCTGAAGTAGTTTGACTGCTGTCTTTTCCTACGCTCATTTCACGCTGGTTTCAAATTTCACTCACTGGGTCAGAAGAGTACTAAGCAACAGGATCTGTTTAAAGCAGTGTAATGCTAGCTTGACCACAGGAGGGCAATTAACGAATGTAAACAGTCATTTTTAAACTAGAACAAGTATGGTTTGAAACTAGAAACTGGTATAGACGGGGGTTTTTGAAACTAGAATGATTCCAGCGGGAAAGTCAGATGTAGATTTGACCTAAGCTGTGGAGTCCTGTGAGCAAAGATTCTACTTTGTGAGCTGCTGGCATTAAAGTTGTGAGCAAGCAATTTGGCCACTGCATAAATTATTTATTGATTTATTTATTTATTTCGATTTTTATCCCGCCTTGCCCATGAGCAGCGTGCTCTGGAGCCATCCTTCCTGAGCTAAGACAAAAATGTGTGAGCCAGAGGCTAAAAAACTGTGAGCTAGCTCACACTAACTCAGCTTAGAGGGAACACTTTTACGGGACATGAGTTTTTCCTCTGCAATTTCCCCCTGCTAGAATCCTGGAAAACTGACCATTCGTGGAGGAAGAGAGGACCATGTGCACCATCTTCTCCACCCACCCACCCACCCACCCACCCACCCAGTCCTGCTCATCCAGCTGCCAGCACTTAGCTCTCACATTGCGCTGTCGATGAGTTAACCCTAGCCAGCTTCTCATTTCTATGACTCATTTTTTTTTAACTTTAAAAGCAACACCAGGGATTTTTTCCAAACACCTGAATGCAAAACTCATAAGAGTATGTCATGTTTTGCACTGAATCGGTGTCTGCAAAAAGAGGCATCCTTTGGCTGGGCAAAATATGGAACATTCAGACTGAGGCACATATTATATTGACAAATGGAAACCAGCAGTGCATCTGTACACATAAAATTTGAGGCCGGTGCTGAAAGGATCTGTCAACTGGACTGACACATCGTTGCAACAATAGGGATTTTAAAGTAAGTAAACGGGGGAATTTAATCTAAGAGAAGGAAGGTAAAAATAACTTTGTTCCAAGTGTGAGTCTTTAGGCCTTTTGTGCTTGCCAGTTAAGGAGGAGGAGCCTCTCGTGGTTTCAGGCCCCTCCTCCCAGGGCTCTCGGGACACAAAGTCTCTGCCTGGAGCTTCAGTCTGAAAGCAAGACTCCAAGAGGTTCTTTGCTCCAGCTTCTGCAGTCCCCCACTCATCATCGGATTTTGAAGGAATCTGCCCAGGTTGTATTCAGTCCCAAGTAGAGCCTTCTTGCCAAATTTCATTCTCCCAGTTTACAGTTGCCAACTTGGAAAATTCCTTGAGATTTTTGGGAAGAGCCTGAGAAGTTTGGGGAAGGGAAGGACCTCAGCAGGGCATGATGCCATGGAGTCCACCCTCCAAAGCAGCCATTATCTCCAGGGGAACTGATCTCTGTCTTCTGGAGATGAGTTGTAATTCCAGAAGATCTCCAGGCTCCACCTGGAGGTTGGCAGCCCTATCCCAACTCTTAAGGCTCTATTCTTGGTTGTGGCTCTCTCAGACCCTTTATTTTTCCACCTCTTACCTTCCCTCAGGAAAAAAAGGCAACTAATTGCTGGGTTAGAATCAGAAGCTGTTGGGAGATGTAATCGCTGATCTCAGAATCCCCATCCTATTGTTGTAAGGCGATATAGTTTAGTAGGATTGCCAACTCCAGGTTGGGAAATTCCTGGAGATTTGGGGGTTGAGCCTGGGGAGGGCGGGGTTTGGGTAGGGGAGGGACCTCAGTGGGGTATAACGCCACAGAGTCCCCTCTCCGAAGCAGCCGCTTTCTCCTGCAGTACTGGTCTCTTGTAATTCCAGAAGATCTTCAGACTCCACCTAGAGGTCGGCAGCCCTCCAATTTAGCCACCCATCGTCAGATTTTATGGGGATCTGCCCAGGTTGTATTCATTCCCAAGTAGAGCCTTCTTGCCAAATTTCATACTCCTAGAGCAAACTTTCTAGATTTCATGATGCATAGACTCTTCAGGCTGTATCAAGGTATAAAAGGATAGAAAATGTATTTTGGATATTCCCTTCCCACACAACTCCAGTTTCTCATGGGAGTTTTTTTTGTTGCTGTTGTTTTGGAAGCTTCCTCAATGAAGGCAACTTACCTGCCAAATTTGGCTCCTTTAGGTTGGCTGAATTCTGCTGGTGCGCTAGTTGGGAGGAATGTCTCCTGAAGAGGCCTGGAAGAGATGAGCCTGCTTAGCCACGGGGTGGAGTCACTGACTCAAGACTGGAATGGACTGACTCATTTTATATATTGAGACTTCATTATTCTTTTTTTTCCTTTATTGAAGGGATTCAAAGGGTACAAGCAGTAAAGAGTGTGTTACATATTGGAGATACTTAATAATATATTGGAATACAAAGTTAAAGACTTAAGCTTGTATTACAGCAATTCTTAAACATTCCCGTCACATTAAACTAAGGTTAACTCTAGAGTTACTACTGTTTATATCGGACATCAGTGACCAATCTTGGAACTAAGCTGAGAAAAGGTGGGTTTACTCCTATAAAAAGAGAGATATGGAGGAGTTGTTTGCCCAAGATTTTGGGAGTGTCGCATCTTTACTTTCAGAGTATTTGTTGATGATAGGGTACCATTTGAGCATTGGGTTTTTGCGGTTGTCGTTTCCATAAAGATTTTCTGTTCTTTCAGTTATTTTATCAAATATAAAATAGTCCCATACCTTGGCTAGCCATGTGGAAATTGGTGGGCTGGAGGGTTTTTTCCAGTTGACTGCTAATGTGTGTTTAGCTGCTGTTAAAAGGACTTCTACTAATTCTCTTGTTTCTCTGGGAATCTCTGTCTTAGGCCATAAGTTGAGTAGAATCAGAGCCGGGTCGTAAGGAATAGAGACTTCAAGCATCTGTTCAATTTCTGAGAGAATCTTTTTCCAGAATGTAACTATGAGAGGGCAGGACCACCAAGCATGGTAGAAGGTCCCAGTAGAGATTTGGCATTTCCAGCATGTTGGTGAGTGTGTTGAGTATATGTGTGATAGCTTTGCAGGTGTAATGTGCCATCTAAATAAAGTTTTTAAGGCTTGAAGTTGTATTGGGGTGGACTTGGTTTTATATATATTTGAGTTCCAAATCGCTTCCCATTGGTCATTCGATAAAGCATATCCGATGTCGGTGTGCCAACTGGTTTGAAGAGACTTCATTATTTAACCTTCTGTTCCGCTGCCACCATTGACCCTTAAGCCTTTTTGTTTATAACCTGGAAGGGCGTACGAACTAGGTGTCAAAAAGACAGACTCTGTGCTTGAAAGGAAGCAACTACTAGAACTGTTCAGGGAAAGTTTAAAAGATCATACGATTATTAAATGGAACATTTGTAATGCAGGAATACCTTCTTTTTTATTTCTTTAACATTAACATAAATGCATGCGTGGTTGTCCGCTGTTGCTAAGGGTGGCCACAAGAAGAGTAGAAGCAGACAGAAATGAAAGAGCTGACTGGGGGAAGAAGTTTTTGGTCAAGCAGGAAAAACTGAGAGCAAGACAGAAACTGGAGGGAAAAGGAACCTGAAAGGGGTCAGCTGGAGACATGGTGGAACCTTCTAGGAGCTGCACCACCTCAGTGCTCTAATTCCAGGGTCTTTAACGAGCTGTCCTGCCCGAGGACAAATCACAAGGGTCAGAAGTGGTGGTATCTGTCTGCAGCAGGCCTGTAGCTACAGTGAGGCATCTTGGGACCCGGCCCTCTGACTTCCTGCCAAAGCCCCTCAACTTCCCATCCAGCCCAGGCGCTCCCTTGGGTGTGAGTGCAGGGGAAGCCTCCTAACTTATTTAAAGGCCACCTGGATGAAAAAACCCTAGCTATGGGCCTGGTCTGCAGTATCTAAAAGAACCAAGCTAGAACCTGACCAAAGAGAAGACTGCAGGACAAAGCAAGCCGTTTTTGATTTGCAGATGTCGGTAGGCATAAGCATTCAGCGGCAATTAGCAGACCGAGGTTGTCCTTCTGTGGTCGCTGATGTCAGATGTGCTCATCCATTATGCCTGAAGCTTGCGAAACTTGCAGTCAGAGGAGCTTGCTCTTCTAATGGGTCCTTCCTGTGAAGCTGTCAGAGGAAAGGGGGCGAGAGCCACCGGTAGGAGAGACCCTGTGAGACAAATCTGCTGCCTGCAACTCTTGTGGGCTGGACCAAACACGATGTCCCAGCGCTGCCATGCCCCTGCTGAGGGCAGGGAATCCCCCACCCCCACCCCCGGTTCCTGTTTCTTTCCAGTGCTCAGCATAAGTGGGAGAAAAAATATTTAAAAGGCTGTTACTGTGTGACATCACTTCTGAGGGAGACCCAGAAGGAAAGTCCACAATGCACCATTGTCTTTTCCTTTTTTTAGGACAGGCAATGTACCCTTTCTCCCTTTATTACCCCTTAAACTTCCCATTTGCAACCCAGTTAGGCAACAGCCAAGGGTAGCATTCCCAGGATTGTGTTTGAAGCATTGTTTTATGGTTTTCACTGAACTGCATTTTTTAAGCATTGTATCTTGTTAGGGAAATAAAGGTTTTCTTATTTGTGATTTTGTGTGTGTGTGTGTGTTTGTGGTCTTTCCGAGAGTATTGTTCTAGAAAGGAATCCATGTGGACAACAGACAGGCATGGTGCCCAATAATTACCCTGGGATTCATGTGTGGAGGGCACTCTACACCTGACAGACCTGGCCCAGGGACCAGTAACACACTGTGAGAATGTCCCAAGAGATATAGTCCACAACAGGTCTCCTTCAGCAGTAAGTCCTTTATTTGTAGAGAAGATCATTGGTGTCAAACACTTCCACTGGTAGTAATCCTGGGTTTAGGGATTACAGGTATTGATATACTGGATATGAAATATGGCTTAAGGACATTCTACCAATCACTAGGCAGGATTTTAGGCGCTCAAATATACTGGCCAGAAGTTCCCATAGAAAATGTGGGAAAAAGGGGTTCCCAGAGAATAATGATGTTGAACATCTCTAAAGTTCAGTTCCCAAGACATGGATAAGAAGAATACAAAATACCGGTGAGTTTGTCTCCCACATAATTGCTTAGCACTCCTGTTTAAGGACAGGGCAACTGAGATAACCGAGGAGAAGCAAATTACTGAGCCGTGCATGCACAAGCAAAGCAGCCAAGCAAGCGGAGCAAAGCACACATTCCAGAGGAGGGAGTCACGGCTCCATTGAGAACTCCCGGGCAGGACCTGTTACCAACCTTGAGGGTAAAACACATGAAAGCCAATAGCCCTGTCAGGGGTCATGTCAATACACCAGTTATTGAAAAGAATACATGGCAGTTAACTGACATTCTACCCTCCCAATAACAAACTCCCCCCCCCCCCCCAGGTTTCAAGGGATGCAATTTATGAAAGGCACAGATTTTATCAGGGGCATGAACATGCGATTCCTCCACCCACTTATTGTCCTCCGGACCAAAATGCAACCATTTTATAAGATAGAACAATCGACCCCATTTTATCCTAGAGTCTAAGATGTGATCAATTTCATAGTGGGGCTGATCATTCTTCATCAGAGGAGGAGGAGGAGGGTCTCCATTTGTTTGGTCCAGGATCTTTCTTCAACAGGCTGTAATGAAAAACAGGATGCACAAATTTCAATGACTTAGGCAGTTTCAGTTCAAAAGTCACTTTGTTAAGACACCGCACTACTGGGAAAGATCCCACGTATTTCCAGCCGAGTTTTTGACTGGGTTGCAGACCCTTGATGTTTTTCGTGGACACATAGACAGAGTCACCAGGGGAGAGGTTTCAACCAGGATCCCTTTTCTTGTCAGCATATTTTTTATAATCAGCCTTGGCTTCCTCCAAGGTTTTGGCAATTAATGGCCAAGAGTCTCTTAAAGAGTTCCACCACTGGGCAAACTCGGTGGTCCCTTCTGCTTTCTGAGTTAGGTCAGGGAGAGGTACCCCCTTCAAAAACCCGTATCGCCATGAAGGGGGACACTCCAGTGGAGGAATGGACTGCATTATTATAACTATTCCGCAAATGGTAAGAGATCTATCCAGTTATCTTGCTGATAGTTAGTGTAACATCTCAAATATTGCTCCAGGATTTGATTAATTCTTTCGGTCTGTCCATCCGTTTCTGGATGGTAGCCACTGCATAGAGCTGACTCAATTCCTAGCAAGCGTGAAAGCTTCCACCAGAAGTTGGCAACAAATTGTGTCTGAGATTATCTTCTTAGGTAAACAATGGAGCTTAAGGGCGTGGTTTACAAAAGCTTTCGCCAGACTCTTCACAGTGGGCAAATTTTTGAACGGGACAAAATGAGTTTGTTTTGAAAAAGTATCCACAACCACCCAGATCACTGTTTTCCCTTTGCTGGATGGGAGATCTGTAATGAAGTCCATGGAGATGATTTCCCAGGGACGTTTGGGAGTTTCCAGTGGTTGTAAAAGTCCCGGGGGTTTTCCACTATGGGATTTACTCATTAAACAGGTTTGGCAAGATGAAACATAAGTGGAAACATCCCCCCGCATTCTTGGCCACCAAAATTGCCTTTGTAACAAATTTAACATTTTTAAAAACCCAAAATGTCCAGATAACTTATACTCATGAGCTGCATACATAATATCTTTGCGGAGGGCTGTGGGGACCACCAACTTTTGGTCTTTAAACCAGCACCCTTCAGGGCTTTGTGTTAATAAAGGCAATGCTTTGAATTCACATATGTCCTCATCCGAATATGCATTTACAAATTTAAGAATCCACTCTGACACAGCAGGGTTAACTTGCAGTTTGGTCTGGCTTCTGGTTTGCACAGCACCTCCTAACTGCTCAGGAGTGAACATGGTCTCAATTACCTCAGGTTTTTAGGAGTCATGTTGGGGTAAGTGGGAGAGGGCATCAGCTAAGGAGTTGGATTTCCCTGGGAAGTGATGAAGCGTGAAATTGAACTTTGAAAAGAAATCAGCCCATCGGAGCTGTTTGGCATTGAGGGAGC
Organism: Lepidodactylus listeri; assembly: GCA_029233225.1. NCBI lineage: Eukaryota > Metazoa > Chordata > Lepidosauria > Squamata > Gekkonidae > Lepidodactylus > Lepidodactylus listeri. The sequence goes on along the minus strand of JARCFY010000017.1, from coordinate 14,446,906 downwards.
ATTGTGCGCACAAAGCCTCCAGATTTTTATGATCAGTCCATATCTCAAACAGCTGGCGTGCTCCCTCTAACAAATGCCTCCAGGTGGTCAAGGCTAGGTGGATTGCAGCGGCTTCTTTATCTCAAACTGCCCAATTGCGCTCTGTCTCCTCAAACTTTTTAGACACATATGCCAGGGGATGTAGTTTCCCATCCACCCCTTCTTGTAGTATCGCCCCCCCACCCATAGCAATGTCTGAAGCATCTACCTGAACAACAAATTTCTTAGTCTCATCAGGGTGCGCTAGAATAGGTTCAGAAGTGAAAAGGTGCTTTAACATATCAAATGCTTGTTGACACTCAGGAGTCCAGTTCAAGCAGGCTCCCGGTTTGGCTCCTTCCTGCCCCTTCCCTTTCATTTTTAACAAGTCTGTAAGTGGCAGGCTATAATGAGCAAAGTTATTGATGAAATTTCTGTAGAAATTGCTGAATCCTAAAAAGCTTTGTAGCTGCCGCCTAGTCTTGGGGACCTCCCAGCCTGCCACAGCTGACACCTTGGCAGGATCCATCTCAAGACCCTTGGATGAGATTCTGTACCTTAAAAAGTCAATTTCTGTTTTGTGGAAATCACATTTGGACAGTTTAACCAAGAGCTTATTGTCTCGGAGAGTGGTGAGCACTTCTTTCATCAATTTGACATGTGTTTCCATGTCTGGGGAGTACAGTAAAATATCATTGATAGCATAGGACCCCGTTGAAGAGATGCTTGTGTAGGACTTCATTTATCAAATTCATAAAAACGCCTGGACCCCCCTGTAAGCCAAAGGGCATAACTAGGTACTCAAATTGCCCCAGGGGGGGTATTAAAGGCAGTCTTGTATTCATCCCCCTCCCTAATGCGCACTCTGAAATATGCATCTCGCAAGTCCAGTTTAGAGAAGATTTCCCCTGTACTGGCCTGATTTAACAAGTCTTTGGTTAAGGGGGGGTAGGCATTAGAGGTGGACACAGCATTCATACCCCAGTAGTCAGTGCACAGCCGCAGCCCCCCATCCTTTTTCTTCCTAAACCGGGGCTGCAAAGGGAGAGGTGGCTGGCCTGATAAAACCTCACTCCAAGTTTTTGTCTATGAACTTGCGGAGTTCCACCTTCTCCTGAGGAGACATGGCATATAGTTTCCCTTTGGGCAATTTAAGGCTGGGCAGGAGTTCGATAGCACAATCAGTGTTACGATGGGGGGGGGCAGTTCATCAGCTTCCATCTCCTTGAATACATCTGACAAATCCCGGTAGGCAGCCGGGATGGATAAAAGTTCCTCTCTCGCCAAACAGGCACTCAAGTGGCCTGGCGGATTCCCCCACTCCACATCCCAGCGATGGTTTTGACAGAAGGGGGAGACCCAGGTAATCCGTCCCTCACTCCAGTGGATGTAAGGGTCATGCGCTTGCAACCATGGACTGCCCAAGGGAATTGTGCATGGGGGGGTGACAATAAAAGTTCTCTTCTCCCAGTATTCTCCTGTGCCTATTATAACAGGATCAGTCTCAAAGGCACAGAGTTCTATCATTTCGGAGCCATCCATCTGCATAAAATGCAGTGGCTCCTCCAAAGTATGCACTCCCAGCCCCAACCCATCCACTACTATCAGGCTGATCAAGTCTCTGGCACATCCAGAATCAATAAGGGCTCGCACCCGCATTTGGGTGCCTTGCTGGGGGCTTACTACAGTCATCAGTAAGTAAAGAAGGGGCCCTGGAGAGCTCACCGTTTGAGGCGCCGTGGTAGGGGGGACCTGCTGCGTTGTGCTGTTCAGAGCAGGTCCTGGTCATTTCCCTGTGGCTGGACCTCAGTCTTCACCACTGAGTTCTCCAGGAACTTGGTATCCACAAGTTGAAGTGCGGGCGGCTTGGGAGCGGACACCTTTTTCGGTTGCTGATGAGGGGTTGCAGGGAGAGGGGCTGTCCATTTGGGAGAGGCGGCAGGACATGCCGACGTGAAATGCCCTGCTTCCCCATATTGGGTGCACAATCCCATCTTCATCCGTAGTTCTCGGAGGTCGTGCACCGCTGGCTTGGCCTTTGCCTTGATCGGGGGGGCCGCGGGAGCTGCACCTTTAGGGGTGCTCGTTTGATGTCTCATGCGGATTAGAGCAAAACGTGCCTCCGTATCCTCTGCCGCCTGGATCCACCCATTGAGGATAGTCGGGTTAACATTTCTTAGAACAGTCTCATACAGTTCAGCATTCAGACCCCGGCAGTATTGCTCCACAAAAACCATTTCAGGCCACCCCCAGATCTTTGCCTTTAGCCACTTAAACGCAGCAGTATACTCGTGCACTGACACTTTCCCCTGCGAGAGGTTGCATACCTGGTTCTGGGCTTTCTCCTCGCTCATCCGATCCTCGTACTGCTGGTGGAGCACCCACATGAACTCCTCCATGTTGTCAAGCTCTGGGCAAGGAGGGTTGTGAAGACTCACGTACCAGTCGGCCGCTTCCTCGTGGAGTCTGGACCCGAGGTATCCCACTGGGTCTCCCTCGTCTCGGAAAAGGTGGCCCCAATTCTGCATACAACGGCTCACTTCGATTATAAAAAACTGAAGCTTCGCGGGGTTCCCATCAAATGTCGCTCCCAGTAATTTGGTGGGCATGGGGCACCTGTCCGCGGGAGGGGCAGGATCAGGCCCCGGTGATGCAGGAGGTTGAACTGAGGGTTGAGCCGAAGGTTGAACTGGAGGCTGCCCAGATGGTTGCACCGCGCCCGGCTGTGCCTCTGCCCCTCCAGCCAACCCAGCCAGCTGGTCTCGGAGTACCTGGGCCACCATGTTCAGTAGGTCCGTCATTAACACCGTCATCTCCCGCTGGAGCCGCCACTGGATCTTATCAAACCGACAGTCCATCTGCATCCACATCTCCACCGCCTGGGAAGCCTCCGCGGTACCCCGCTCTGCACCTCGAACAAACGATGACTGAGTCCCCCACTCCCTCCTTGGGGACCAGGTCTCCACAGCTGATATCCCAAACTGGGCTCAGGATTGGGTCCCTCCACTCCAACGGGGCCGAATGTTTACCCCACTGGTGCTGGGCAGCTGCACCAGCGCCTCTTCGGAGGTAACCAGAACCTCTGCGTCTGTAACTGGGATTTCAGCACCATCACTATCCATAGTGGGATGATGGACTGTTTCCCAAAAAAGGGATTACTAACAGTCTGTGAGAATGTCCCAAGAGATATAGTCCACAACAGGTCTCCTTCAGCAGTAAGTCCTTTATTTGTAAAGATCATTGGTGTCAAACACTTTCACTGTTAGTAATACTGGATTTAGGGATTACAGGTATTGATATACTGGATATGAAATAAGGCTTAAGGACATTCTACCAATCACTAGGCAGGATTTTAGGCGCTCAAATATACTGGCCAGAAGTTCCCATAGAAAACGCGGGGGGAAAGGGGTTCCCAGAGAATAATGATGTTGAACATCTCTAAAGTTCAGTTCCCAAGACATGGATAAGAAGAATACAAAATACCGGTGAGTTTGTCTCACACATAATTGCTTAGCACTCCTGTTCAAGGACAGGGCAACTGAGATAACCGAGGAGAAGCAAATTACTGAGCCGTGCATGCGCAAGCGAAGCAGCCAAGCAAGCAGAGCAAAGCACACATTCCAAAGGAGGGAGTCACGGCTCCGTTGAGAACTCCCGGGCGGGACCTGTTATCAACCATGAGGGTAAAACACATGAAAGCCAATAGCCCTGTCAGGGGTCATGTCAATACACCTAGTAGCAGTTATTCAGTTATTGAAAAGAATACATGGCAGTTAACTGACACACAGACTGACCTTTCAAAGGCTCGAGTGCACAGGTGCCCTCATGGACACAAAAACCTGCTGTGCTGTCATGGTTTGAAATGATCTCTAGCTGTCTGACTTGCAGGTTGTAATGTGGCTATTTACTAGCCACCTTTGGGAACATTTTTCAGGGTCATGACATGAATTGTTCATGTATATCGCAAAGCCTCCTGAAGGTGCCACCATGCAAATGGGGAGGAATGACAGCTGGCCCCGCACACGTGGCCAATCCTCCTAGAGCTTACAGAGCTCTTCTTAAAGGGCCACTGTAAGCTCTTGGAGGATTGGCTACATCAGGGGTGTGTGGCCTAATATGCAAAGGAACTCGTGCTACGGAATGAGCCCTGGGACACTTCTGTCATGCTGCAGAATGTGTCAAATGGAATGGTTCAAGAGGGCGTTTTTGTAATAAAAGAGATCCATGCGGGCGGCCATGCTGGTCTGAAGCAACAGAACAAAGTCTGAGTCTAGCAGCACCTTTAAGACCAATGAAGTTTTATTCTGGGTATCAGCTTTCATGTGCATGCTTATGCCCAGAATTAAAGTTTGTTGGTCTTAAAGGTGCTACTGGACTCAAACTTTGTTTTGTAATAAAATAGTTCAGGAGTCTAATCCAGTTTATTGTATATATTATTTTGCTGTTACTGCAGTTTTCTACTTTTGTAATTCAATTTTTGGATTGTTTATGACACGTCATGTCTGATTTATTTTTATTTTTTTGCATTGTTTCTACTGTTTGTAATTCTAGTCCTATTGCATTGTTTGTTGGCAGCCTCAGGCTTTTTGGTTGTCTGTTGTTCTGCACAGCGTAACTCACCCTGAGTTTCAGTGAGAAAGACTGGCTATAAATAAATAAAGTAAATCTTCCATGAAGATAGATTCCGGTAAGTGGCTGTGTTGGTCTGAAGCAATGGAACAAAGTTTGAGTCCAGTGTTAACCTTTAAGACCAACAAAGTTTCATTCTGGGTATAAGCTTTCATGTGCATGTATCTGAAGAAATGTGCCTGCACACGAAAGCTTATACCCAGAATTAAACTTTGTTGGTCTTAAAGGTTAACACTGGATTCCAGTTGTGTTCTCAAGTAAAACTTGTTTTGTAAAAATCTTTATATATAAATCTAAAGCAATCCTTAAAATGTTTACCAAACATGACCAATATATATATAGTATTGGGAGTTTTACAGTGTAATAACCATTTAAACATCTAGACATTTTTGGACGGTCCACAAGATGGCAGTAAATATTGTGAAGAAAAAAGCCTTCAGTGACAGTATTAGACTCCATCTTCTGTTTTGCTGATGCCCTCTCTGTGCCCTCAGGCAGCAAAGGGGGCAATTGTCACTAAGTGTTCTCCTTCACTGTCCTTAAATAGACAATAATTTTTGTTTTGTTAAGGAAACCATGTAATCAAAAGCTAAAGGGTCACAAAATGAAAAAAGGGAAAATATGTCAAGGTAACTGTGGATCTGTGTTCTTTTCTCTTGTTGAAGGAGCCCACCGCCCTGCCCCCAGGAAAGCACCTCCACTAGTAGAATGGATCCACAGGATCCGTCCAACCCATAGAGTGAAGCAACAACCAGCCGGGTATTTGCTTCTTTGGGGCCACATCATCCACTACATGGCGCGTTTAGTTGTTACCAGCCTCCAGGTGGGGCCTGGAGAGCTGGAATTCCAGTTGATCTCCAGAGTACAGAGATAAGTTCCCCTGGACAAAATGGCTGTTTTGGAGGGTTAATTCTTTGGCACTATACCCTGCTAAGGCCCTTCCACAAACCCAGGCTGCACCCCCAAAGTTCTAGGAATTTCCCAACCCTGAGATGGCAACACTAGCGGAGTCTCAAGAACGGAATACACTTGTTGTACATCATTAGAGAAGGGTGCTATAAGGCACCAAGAGCTTCATACCAGGGGAGTCTGGCAACAGGCGCCTAACTTGCTGTGCTCCGAGAGCAACCTGTCAGAGAAGGGAGCTATCAATCAGCTTCTGCTGTGTTTCAGTGCCACCATTGCAGATGGCCACATTATTTTAAAAAGCTTAGAAGTGCTGTACAAACAGCTGAAGGACTGTGAAGGGTTAATTCTTCACAGAGCCAGAGAGCCTTGAGTGACAGGCTGCTCCAAGAGATCTGATTGGTTAGCCTCAGCTGAGCAGAGAGAGACTTGGGAGCTGCATGCTGAGGAGCAAGCCAGTCAGATTCCTGCCTTGACTGAGCTGAGTTGGATTTCAGCCTTAGCTGAGAACAGTTTAACACAGATGGAGAACTGGGGAAAGTTGGCAAGGAAGTTTGGGAAGTAGGCGAAGACTCCCATTCAGGCCAAAGAAACAGGATAGATTTTCTAGTGAGAGGAGAATTTCCCTACCCAGTCAAACATGGAGTTAATTCTGAAGAGTGCAGAGATCCCTGGTCTGATGTGGTTAGGAACTGCCTGTAGAGACCTTAAGAGTCAGTTAAAAACTTAAGACACGTACTGGTGTTTCAAGAGAAAGGGTTTGGGTACTAGAAAGAGTGCATCAGCCTTCTGGAAACCAAAAGAGTCAGAGAATTCTCAAAGAAAGTGTTTGGGAAAACATTAGAACAAAAGCTTCTCAACATAAAAAAATTAAGTAACTGTGAATAGCTTAAAAACTCTCATTAGCCTGAAACATAAGAACTGAAGTCTGTGCATGTACTGATTCTACCTTAGAGTTATCTATACTGAGTTACCACAGAAAATTTACCCCTGATTTCACCTGACATTTCCCCTCTGTGTTGAATAAAATATTTTGTCAATTTGGAATATGAAAACATCTTGAGTGCCATTTAAGTTAAAGGAGGCTTCCAATCCCTCAGGTTCCTGGGCTGATCCAACAGCCAAAATATCATACTGTGACAGGGTGGGACAGCCAGAATTCTTCAGCAAAGAAGAAAACAAATTACCAGGGTGGCTCAGTAAAGGGAAAGAAAAACAGGGAAAATCTTGCCTCTAAGGGGGGAAAATGGAAGGGGCTGTCATACCAGTCAAGCAGGAGTCCGGTGACATAAGAAGTCAGTCGAGTTCCACATAGCCCTATAAGGTGGCCTTACTCTCCAGGCTGAGCAACTAACTTCTCAAATAACAGCACGTCTTCAGGCCATGAACCCAGGCACACCCACATAAAAAGAACTGTATTTCTCTTCCTCCAAATGTCTGTCCTCACCTCAGCAGCACCTAGGAATTAATTCTGTTTTAAAAGGAAATACGGCCTTTTACTTACATACACTATTCTCCATTTTTATTAATTTTATCTTTTGTAGTTGTCTGTACCTGAGTGGGTGGGTGGGGAATAGTGCAGGAAGCCAGACCGTGTTAATTTTAGAAGAATAGCTATTGCAGAAAAATATGTTTATGCAGCAAGTTAGCTTGGGGGGGGGATCTTATTTGGATGAACTTGCTGCATTAGATGCATGAAGTAAGATTGGATTCCAGTATTCCCTTTGCGTGATGTTTGTTCCCAAACATCAAAGCTGTGTGCTTCAGATTCCATATGGTTCATTTTGTGTTGACCTGCTAAACTATGTGGGAAGTAACCATGCCAGCCTTAACTAGCCTACCAGTTTTCTCTCGCAACCCCACCCTACCAGCCTGACATGGACAACACACACCCAACAAATTCAACTAGACCTGTGCAGTGGCTTCGGCGACTTCGGAGGGCAGGATCTGATTGCATCGCTTCCCTGCTGTGCTTCCTCCCCTCCCCACATTCCACCCCAAATCTCCAGGAATTATCTTAACCAGAGTGGCCAACTCCGTTCTGCATCCATGTCAGCTCCCACTCTAAGGTTGCCAGGTCATACCTGGCTGCTGGCAGGGGAGTGTCCAGTCTTACTCTGGGAGTTTCTGGCATGCCAGAGGTCACCCAGGTTCACATTCACATTTATTACGGTTCACGACCAGATTCACAACTCAAGTCAACATCAGCCACAGAGAAATGTAAGAATAAACACCCAGAGGTGACATCACTGCGCCAGGCATGTTGGGCTGGATGCTCTAGCATTTGGGCAAAAACCTCTATGGTCACTATAGAGTTTTTGCCCAAATGCCAGAGCATCCCACGTACAACGTGCCCGGCGTGATGATGGGTGATGTCATCGGACCTAGCACATCGGGCAGGATGGGGCTCTTCGAGGGCGAGTCTCCCCCCACTGGCCAGCTGGCTGGTGGTAGATTGGGGGCCCCAAAATTGGGGGGAAAACCCCACTCCCATTGGGGGGATGGCAACCCTATCCCACTCTCACCTCCACAGCCATGTACTTCCACTGTGCTTCAGGCACAGCTCTAGTGTCTCTCTCACCAGCTCCCTTCAGTGAAGACACCAGCCCCTTCAGCAGTGTGCAGTGCCATGACTAGGATCCTGAAAGTGAACCCACACATAAGCCATGCCAGGTCACAGGAAGTATAGAGCAAGCAGAATGGGTCTCACATTACATAGAATCATAGAGAAGGAAGTGGTCATACAGGCCACCTAGTCCAACACCCTGCTCAAGACAGGTTGAGTAGCCCCTCCACCCCCTTATCCAGATCATTTATAAAAATATTGAAAAGTGCTGGACACCTCCAGTCAGATGAAATACCATGGACAACTACTCTTTGGGTGCATTCTCCAACTCGTTCCTTATCCATATGACTATCCTAGAGTCGAGTCCACAATCCTCCAGTTTACCCCTCAGAACATAGGGTTGCCATGTCCCCCCTGGTCGCTGGCGGGAGATGGGGGGTGGAGATGCCAGATCCAGGTTGGGAAACTCCTGGATATTTGGGGGTGGAGCCCGGGGAGAGCAAGGACCTCAGTGGGTTACAATGCCGTAGAATCCATAGAGAGTATCCATTTTCTCCAGCGGAACTGATCTCTGTAGTCTGAAAATGAGCTGTAATTCCAGGGGATCCCCAGGTCCCACCTGGAGGCTGGCATCCAATGTTCCATCTAAGCTGAGTTAGGGCGAGCACAGTTTTCTAGCCTTCGGCTCACACATTTTTGTCTTCGCTCAGGAAGGATGGCTCCAGAGCAAATTGATTTATGCAGTAGCCAAATCGCTCGCTCACAACTTTAACGCCAGCAGCTCACAAAGTAGAATTTTTGCTCACAAGACTCCACAGCTTAGAGGGAGCATTGCTGGCATCCCTATAAGAACATCACGAGGAGCCCTGTGGAAAGCTTTACTGAAACCCAGGTAAACAACAAAGAACATTAGAACAAAAGGTTTTCTTCCATTGACAAAAGCATGCACTGGGGGCATTGAATTCATTCTATTTGCGCTCAAACAGGAAAACTCCTTGAGATAACACAGTTACATTAAAAGGTTTGAGAGTTTAAATATAATTTTTTTATTGATAGAAAAAGATAAACATGCATATTATAACTTTTTGAGCATAATAACAAATTTCATCAACCAAACATGAAAATGAGAATAGGAATGATTTGTAAGTAATATTCGTACTTTAGCATGTACCATGAACTAAGCCAACTGTTATATTAATGGTATGTTTTTGGAGATGCCGCTGAGAAGTGGAAAGTGTGGTGATTAGAAGTGGAGCCAAGAAGCATAACTGGGATTCTGGGGTAATAGGCTGTGTTTCGACATATATTCCAAGAATGAATACCAGGTGCATACAAAATGGGAGGATGTTGCATCAGATGAAGCGTTGTGAGGTTCCAAAGAGTACGTGATTTTGTCCATTATAAATTGCTGCCAGACCCTCTCTCTCCATTGATCTAGCCATGGGGGTGAGCTTGACTTCCAGGATGCTGCAGTGGTGGTTTTAGCCGCCATAAGTAGGAAGGTAGTCGGGGAAGAAGTGGTTCTTCACCTATGGAGGGGTCCCTTAAATGTAGAAGAAGGATTAAAGGGTCCATTGGGAGTGCTTGTGACGTGTTATTTGTAATTTCCCTGACTACTGATGACCAGAATTTTTGAATTGGGGGACAAGTCCACCAACAGTGGATATAATCACCCAGTTCCCCGCAGTTTTTCCAACAGAATGGAGAGTGGTTGGTATTGATTCTGTGAAGACGAGCAGGAGTAAAGTACCATCTTGAAAAGAGTTTAAAAAATTGAAATTTGACATTGAAGATACTGGATTTGTTAGCAGAGGAGGACCAGATCAAATTCCATTGTTTGTCTGTTATGTTGAGATCAAGATCTTTGGGGGGGGGCTCCAGGCTTCTTCCCTGGAAGTGATGGCATTGCACCGAGCATGTTGGGCAGGGGATGCTCTAGCATTTGGCCAAAAACTCTATGGTAACCATAGAGTTTTTAGCCAGATGCTAGACCATCCCCATGTGATGTGCCCAGTGCGATGATGTCACATCTGGGTGACATCATCACATTGGACACATTAGGTGCAGCGGGGCTTTTTAGGGGTGGGCCCCCCGCCGGTCAGCTGGCCGGCAGTGGATTGGGGCCCCCAAAATCGGGGGAACACTCGCCCCCACCAGAGAGATGGCAACTCTAACACTCAAGGCTGCTCAGGGGAAAGGTAGAATTTCCGGGGGTTGGGGGTTGTTGGGAAGGGTTGATGGGAATCCACTTTCGACTGCCTTTCTTCGTACAGGGAAGTCTAAGAGGGGAGCAACTCCACCACCACCCATCTGTTTATGAGCTTTATTTGAAGTGCTTATGTCCCTTTCAAACTGTGGTTTCCCCCCCAGTGCCAGAAGTGGTCACCCCCCCAAGGGCTTTTGCATTTTTAAATAAATCAACACTATCATTATATTGATGGATCATTGTAATGATAGGTAAAGCAGGTTCTCTGAAATCCCAGATTTCTCTTCCTTAAAGAAGTCTCTAGCCCCCTCGCTCATGGAGGTATGAGGGGGAAAGCATATCTCCAGCGGAGAAGTAGCTACTCAACTTGCTTTTTTCTTTTTTATGCTGAGAATTCAGAGAATCGGCTAAACCTAAATTTGCATGTGCGTTTGGTGCATGCTTATATCAATATATTGATATCAAGGTTGTATTTTTAAAAAGCCAAAACCAAAACCACTCTCTCATCTCCAGGGCGGAGGTGGAGGAGAAGGAATGGTTCGACAATGATGATATAGTCCAATCAGGGGTCCTTTGGGGCCGGAGCAAGGCAGAGCGCCGCTCCGCCAGCTCAGGAGCGGGCAGTAGGGCAGCCACAGGCCGAATCAGATTCTCTGGTCTGATTCGGCCCGCCACTGAATTGCCGCCGAAATTCGGTGGCGACTTTAAAAGCGGCTGTAGAGGAGGGGGTTTGAGGAAGAGGCTCCAAACTTGCAGGGTAGCTTCTGGGACCTCTCCCCCAAATACCCACCAAGTTTCAAGAAGATTGGACTAGGGGGTCCAATTCTACGGGCCTCCAAACAGGTTGCCCCCATTCCCTCCATTGTTCTCTATGGTGAGGAAAAAGTAACTTTTTCCCCAGCATAGAGAACAATCGAGGGGATGGGGCAACCTGTTTGAGGCCCCGTAGAATTGGACCCTGTGGTCCAATCTTCTTGAAACTTGGTGGGTATTTCAGGAAAAGGCCCCAGCAGCTACCCTGCAAGTTTGGAGTCTGTCCCTCAAACCCCCTCTCTTCCATTCCCTCATATACCCTATGAGTTTTTGCCATTGACTTCAGTGGCCCATAGGGTATAATAGGGCTGAAACTGACTTTCGGCCGGTTATGCTAATGAGTTACGCTAATAGGTATGCTAATGAGCTCCTGCACCTCTTTTTCTATGAAAGGACCCCTGAGTCTAGTCATCAAGAAGTAGGTGGGAGTTGGCAGGACAAAGAAAATCCAGAGGCATTATACATGAGGGACTGAAAATTGGCTTCAGAAAAAAATTGAGGTAAAACTGTTCTCAAAAGAACTGGGGAGGGGAACTGCAAAGAACCAAAAACAAAGAAAGAAAACTGAAGTGAAAACTAAAGGCACAAACACATATGTGGAAATCAGGGGATAAACCAGAGCCATATGTGGCCAGAACCGACACCACCAACAAAAAAACCTCCATGCAGAAAAGGCCTGGGAAATCCCCCTAAGTGAATACAACAAAAGTCTGAACATGTAAGAATTATAATCTACCCCACACAAAAGTTAGAAACACAGAGATTCAATCGGAGAACGAACCTCTGTCATTTGGAGGTCTGTAGTAATTCCAGGAGATCTCCAGGCCTGACCTGGAAGTTGGCATCCCTGTGAGGTACAGGCCTTATTCCCTGCAACTAAACAATAGTTAAGGCCCAATTTACACCTCCCCTCTGAAGTAGTTTGATTGCTGTCTTTTCTTTTCTCTGAAGTAGTTTGACTGCTCATTTCACGCTGGTTTCAAATTTCACTCCAGAGGGTCTGAAGAGTACTAAGCAACAGCATTTGTTTAAAGCAGTATAATGGTAGCTTGACCACAGGAGGGCAGTTAATGAATGTAAACAGTCATTTATAAACTAGAACAAGTATGGTTTGAAACAGGGCTCCGTTGGGGCCGGAGCGAGGCGGAGCGCCGCTCCGCCAGTGAAGACGCTGGGGGGCGGGCACATTACAAAGCCCCGCCCCCAGCAGGGCCGCCGCTGGGTCGGACCCCCTCCCACCCCCCCGCTCAATGTACCCGAGCCGGAGGCAGGCCGCCGGCCGGGGAAAAAACCCTCTCCCACTCCACACCCCCGTGCAAAAAGACTCCCTCCCTCCCACCCACCCACCCCGCTCAGTGTCCCCGAGCCGCCGGCCGGGGAAAGGATTCTTTCCCACCCCCCACCCCCTGCGCATAGAAACTCCCTCCCACCCCACTCCATGTCCCCACGCCAGCCGCAGGCCGCCGGTCAGGGAAAGGATCCTTTCCCACCCCCCACCCCCCGCGCATAGAAACTCCCACCCACCCCACTCCATGTCCCCGCGCCGGCAGCAGGCCGCCGGCCGGGGAAAGGATCCTTTCCCACCCCCCGCACATAGAAACTCCCACCCACCCACCCCACTCCCCATGTCCCCGCGCCGGCGGCAGGCCGCCGGCCGGGGAAAGGATCCCTTCCCACCCCCCACCCCCCGCGCATAGAAACTCCCACCCACCCACCCCACTCCCGATGTCCCCGCGCCGGTGGCAGGCCGCCGGCCGGGGAAAGGATCCTTTCCCACCCCCCACCCCCCGCACATAGAAACTCCCACCCACCCACCCACCCCACTCCCCATGTCCCTGCGCCGGCGGCAGGCCGCCGGCCGGGGAAAGGATCCTTTCCCACCCCCCACCCCCCGCGCATAGAAACTCCCACCCACCCACCCACCCCACTCCCCATGTCCCCGCGCCGGCGGCAGGCCGCCGGCCGGGGAAAGGATCCTTTCCCACCCCCCGCGCATAGAAACTCCCACCCCCCCCCCACCCACCCCACTCCCGATGTCCCCGCGCCGGCGGCAGGCCGCCAGCCGGGGAAAGGATCCTTTCCCACCCCCCACCCCCTGCGCATAGAAACTCCCACCCCAACCCACCCCAACCCATTCAAATCCTTTCCCACCCCCCCACGCAAAGAAACTCCCTCCCTCCCACTCACCCCACTCAATGTCTCTCTCTCTCTCCCCCACCTACCTACCTACCTACCTTCCTGTTCCTTCCCTCCTTCATTCCTTCCTTTTCTTCTCTCTCTCTCTGTCCCCCACCTACTCACCTACCTTCCTCTTCCTTCCTTCTTCTTTCTTTCTTTCTTCTCTCTCTCCCCCACCTACCTACCTACCTACCTTCCTGTTCCTTCCCTCCTTCATTCCTTCCTTTTCTTCTCTCTCTCTGTCCCCCACCTACTCACCTACCTTCCTCTTCCTTCCTTCCTTCCTTCCTTCCTTTCTTTCTTTCTTCTCTCTCTCCCCCACCTACCTACCTTCCTTCCTGTTCCTTTCGTTCCTTCCCCCCTTCCTCCCTCCCTCCCTCCCTCCCTTTCTTCCTTCTAACACACTTCCAGTGATGTCAGGGGTGTGTGGCCTTCTGACACTTCCGGTGACATCAGGGGGTGTGGCATATGCAAATGAGTTATGCTAATGAGCTCCTGCACCTCTTTTTTTACAAAAGGACCCCTGGTTTGAAACTAGAAACAGGTATAAACAGGGTTTTTTAAAACTAGAATGATTCTAGTGAGAAAGTCAGATGTAAATTTGACCTGAATGGACCCTCCATGTTCTAAGCAATGGAGGGAAGGGGAGAGAGCTGCTGACTTCACATCTTGCTTAGAAATTTCGAGGAAGCACATGATGAGCCACAACATGCTAGTCTAGAAGGCTCCTGGAACTGCTCCAGAAGGCAATTATGCTTTGCGTGTTTTACAGGAAGTAGAGGCCTTTTACTTTCAGTATCAAAATTGTTCCTTTTGAAATAGACTGCGCAAACCCCACCCTTCCTTCTTTCTTTGTATTTCGGCAGATGTTTCTCAGCTCAGGAACGAGCGAGCCGGCTTTCAGTCCCAAAGAGCACACACTGTCATTTTGCAGAGCAGGCAGTGCCCAGGCCAGACCCCCAGCAGCACCAGAAAGCAGAACTCAGGTGAGTGTTGAAGAGGTTTGTCACATGTTCACAGAGATTGAAGGGTGAGTAACATGTGTTGTGCAGGGACAGGAAGGCCAGGGGATGTACTAAAAAGAAGGACGGGATTGGCGATTGCAAACAATGGGAGACACTTGAAGGCCCATTGGAAATGATAGGAATGCCAATTGACTTGCATGGGCTCCATTGAAATACATTACAGTACAAGTAGAGTTGTAATAAAAATGCAGAATGGAATTTCCATTAGGGTCTCTGGGCCCAAAATAGACTACTCAGGGACTGGAATGAGAGACTACAGAGAGGAATGACAACCCCTAAGTGTAGCAGGAGTGTTCAGGGACTGGATTGACAGGCTCCAGAGTGGAATGACAGCAGGAGCGTTCAGGGACTAGTAAGGGAGACCACGGAGTGGAATGACAGCCCCAGGGTGCAGCAGGAGGGTTCAGGGACTGGAATGAGAGACCACAGAGTGGAATGAGAATCCCTGGGTGTAGCAGGACTGTTATTCCAGTCCCTGAACACTCCTGCTACACCCAAGGATTGTCATTCCCTTCCTCAAACACAATGACCTAGCAACAGTGATCCATGCAATCATCACCTCGAGACTGGACTACTGTAATGCTCTCTACATGGGGCTGCCCTTGGCACAAAGCCGGAAGCTACAGCTAGTGCAAAATGCTGCAGCCAGGCTTTTGATGGGCTTCCCCATGCAGGAGCACATCTAACCTGTGCAAAAAGCATTGCACTGGCTGCTGATAGCATACTGAATTTGCTTCAAGGTGCTGGTTTTTACTTTTAAAGCCCTATATGGTCAGGAACCTGCATACCTGAGGGACCGCCTTTCCTCACATGTTCCCTGGAGAGCACTGCGTTCAGCGCTCCAAAATTGCCTGACCCTCCCTGGTCCGAAAGAAGCAAGGCTGGCCTCAACCAGGGCCAGGGCCTTCTCAGTGGTGGCTCCATATTGGTGGAACGAGCTCCCAGATGACATCAGGGCCCTGCGGGACCTATTACAGTTCTGCAGGTCCTGCAAGATGGAGCTCTTCCAGCAGGCTTTTAATTAGGAGCCGCACATAACAACTACACTGTGTTAGGCCCTCCCCCTGGATGTTCCATCAGCAGCCTGTGCCTGCCAGCAAAGTTAGAAAAGATAAGCTGAATTCCAACTCTGACCATTCGCTTTTGGTTAACCAACATGTCCTGCTGGGACTGCTATACAATTTTATAATGTTATCATTATCATCTGTTCTAGCTCTAGCACTTTGTCTGTTTTAATTGTACAGTAAATTAAGATGTTTTATGTGGTGTTCTATGTAGTTTATATTTTTATGCATTTTATATAAGCTGCCCTGAGCCTGCCTCAGTGGGGAGGGCGGTATATAAGTCAAATAAATAAATAAAAACCCTGCCTAACCTAACAGACAGGAAGTTGCTTAAATGTTATCAACCTGCCCAAACAACTTATTTATTCAAATACTTATATACCACTTTTCCTGTAACTCAAGGCAGCTTACAAATCATACTGAAAAGCATAATGGGTGTGCAAAAAAAATAATAATCTATTTTTCCAGCTCCATTATAGCCTATGGTGACCATTATAGTCAATGGGCCCCATAGGCTATAATGGAAAATTGATCTGGGGGTATCTGGGGCTTTGGGGGGCTGTTTCTTAAGGTAGAAGCACCAAATTTGCAGCATAGATGCTGGTGCCTCTCCTCAAAAAAACCCCCACCAAGTTTCAAAAAGATTGGCCCAGAGGTCCAATTCTATGGGCCCCAGAAGGAAGTGCCCCCATCCTCCATTGTTTCCAGTGGAGGAGAAAATGCCTTAGCATGAGCAGAAATTTGAAATTACTGAGCTGGCTGCTAAATTTTTGTGTGCTCCTAGCTCAGCTTAGAGGGAACTCTGCTTACCAGCCCCTCCCCATGCCTGTTTCTGGTTAGTATGGATTGCACAAGGCTTAATGTGGTTTATGGAGATTAGATTGACTGCATTTTAAATGCAGAGAGTTTTAATAAGCAACTGAAAGCCCACACCATAGGCAAACACAACAGATAGGGCAAGAGGATAAAAGAAATAAAAAATTAACATCTTCATTCCCCAGCACCATCGAGAGGAGGCTTTCCTTTGTTAGGCATAGTTGCCCACCACTGCTCCAAGTTGCAAGGGAAAGCTTAAAAATCCTTGCCAGTGACTGTGCCTCTGTGTCACTTCCAGGGGAAACCTGAAGTGACGTGGGGTAGCTCTAGGTCTAGAACACTGGAAAGTTCATGGTTTTACCAGAGCTTCCGGCAATTCTTAGAGCTACCACTTTTGGGGTTTTCCCCAGAAGTGACATAGCCATGCAAATGATGTAGCATCCACCATATCCCTACCCCAATCCTCCCACCTGGCAACAAAAGGTAATAAGAGAGAGGCCATCCAAATCCTTATGTTTCATTCATTGTGGCTTATCCATTACCTTGGGTTTCAGTATTTCAGCAGCATTCTTTGTTTCCCTGGGGCCATGTGTTCATGGCTGCTCCCCAGAGCTGTGACAGTTCCTTCCTACATAAGCTCCGAAGTTCTGTTTTCGGAGTCCCCCCTCCGCTCCCTTTCTTTGAAGGAAAGTCCATTCTCACTTTGGCCTCCTGAGGTTCTGAGGCTTCAGTGTGGCTCAGCTGTGCCCATTGTCCTCCTCTGGCCAGAGTCATTTGCATTTCTGTGGCATGGAATAGTTCTGCAGTGGGGTGAAACACAGAGAAAGGATACAAAGAGAAATGAGGTGAACTGGAAAAGGAAGGTGAGTGTATTATTCCTGGGTCCCTGGAGACAGTAGAATGAAGAATGGCTTAAAACAGTTTTAATACGAAGGGCAACTAAAATGTCTTGTACAGCAGATTCTAAGCACTGTTCTAGGATTAACTGCCTGATCTGAAAGGTCCAGGCTGGCCCCATCTTATCATATCTTGGAAGCCAAGCAGGGTGGGCCCTGGGCAGTATTTGGAAGGGAGGACACCAAGGAGCACTAGAAGAAGAAGAAGAGATTGGATTTATACCCTGCCCTTCACTCACTTGGAGTCTCAGAGCAGCTTACAAACTCCTTTCCCTTCCCCTCCCCGCAACAGGCACCCTGTGAGGTAGGTGGGGCTGAGAGAACTCTTTCCCAAGCTGTCCTTGAGGGAACAGCTGGTACAGAGCTATGGCTTGCCCAAGGTCATCCAGCCAGGTGCAAGTGGAGGAGTGGGGAATCAAACCCGGTTCTCCCAGATTAGAGTCCGCGCACTTAACCACTACACCAAACTGGCTCTCAACTAGGGTTGTGATTCATTTTTACCTGAGGGGAACCCAAGTATTTAGTCCAAGTAAATACAAGAGCAAGTGTCTGTGTACATGGATCCTACCACTGCAGGTAATGTAGGGCTGCCTACCCTGGGTTAGGAAATTCCTAGAGAATTGGAGGTGGAGCCTGAGGAGGGCGGGGTTTGGGGAGGGACATCAGCAGGGTGTATCCTCCAAAGCAGTCATTATCTTTTGGGGAACTGATCTCTGTAATCTGGAAAGCAGTGCTCAGAAATAATTTATTGTGACATGGAATATGCCCAGTACATTTCAACGTATAAGGCTTTTCCACATTCTCCTTTTCCTCGCTTGTAAGTTCCTGTTTCTTCCAGAGGGGGGGAGTTCTGTTCTGCAAATGTTTTGCTTCCTCTACTGGTCGATTTAATATTATACCAATTTTTGTCCAGCATAAAAACCTGCAGTTTAAATCTGCCCAGAGAGATGCCAGACTTAAACCACTGTAATATTGAATTGACCACTAGAGGGAGCAAAACATGTGAAGAGCAGAAAAAAACACTGAAGAAACAGGAACTGTTAGGGGAGTTTTCAGAATCCTAATACACCTGCCCCTCATTCTATTTGGAAGAGAAAAAGATTTACTCAAGGCTTTAGGCTACCAGAGTATGCTATTTTAATAAGATTTTCATTCAGACGCAAGCAAGAGAGGATCAAGCTGGCATACTGAACAAGTTGTCTTCTTTTATAGGATAAAACAGACAAATGGTCAGGGTCTAGAATTCCAAAAGACAATTCACCAGTTCCATCCTTAAACACAATTAACTTTTATCCTCCTTTCAGAAGTACATCTTACAATCCTTCTAGAGAGAAAAAGAAAATGTACCCTCTACATATATTTCATGGGAGAAAGGGATAGAACAGACCTTTGACGGTGTCAGATACACTGCTGTGGATGGTGGGGGATGGGTGTTGCCAGCTGGGTAAAGCTAGTGCTTCTTACAGATGTCTTAAAACATGGGTGTCAGGCCCACACTGGAACTGGCCATCTTGTGCTTCCAGTTCTGTTGCTGCTGCTGCATCATAGCTTGCTTTGCCAGACTCTCTCAATTGCTCAGCCATTTCATGTTTTCCCCTGGGTCCTAGACTCAGAACTCTGACCATGAGTTTTCTGTGGTGAATGTCAATAAATCAAAAGTAGGTTTGCAGCTTACAGATACACATTTGAACAGCATACTCAAGATTGCAACAGCACAGACATTTTGATGCAATAATTCAGAGCAAGTGGTGTCAGTTATTAGAGACTGTTAAATAAACAAAATATTGCAAGAGTGCTAGTGTTTTAAGCATGTTTTTATTTTAAGTAAAAAAACCCTTTGTGTTTGTGTCATTTATAAAGTTTATATCTCCGGTATCTGGCATTACATTTTATGACACACATGGCCCGGCCCAACAAGGTCTCATTTCTGTCCAATCCAGCCCTCATAACAAATGAGTTTGACATCTCTGTCTTAAGGTATGCTAAGTTTCATTTTTGAGGCTGTGTGTTATCTCTCCCACTGTCTGTGCCTGACCTTGACATCCTGTTACTTTTCTTCCCTTGGGAACTGGGGAATTTTTTTCTGGCGCGTTTGCTTGCTTCTTGTGATTGGCCCTTCCCACCCCTGGGTGCACTTTGAATTATGTATAACTTCCCAACTCCCGCCTGGAGAGGCATTACTGACACAAGAATGTTCTAGACGCCTACCTTTACTGATTCCAATAAACAGCTTACTGGTTAAGACTGCGTGTTGGGACTGATTGTTGTGGGACTCTGACAGATGGAGATAAGGTTGCTTAGCAATCAGCAGACCAAAGAACAAGTTTACGGGGGGGGGGATCAAGCCAACATAGGCTCACAGTTTAGAAATTATTATAAAAATAAAACCTTTGAACACTAACAAGGAAAATAAGAATGTGGAAAAGCCCATGGTCTTTCTTGAGGGAAATCAATGGGCTTGGACTGGAATAACTCTGCATAGGACTGTATTGTTCAATGACCAAGCCATAGGGTGGAGGTGGGGGACAGTTCTTTGTATCTTTCCATGGAATCTGCAGTGTTCCAGCAAGGGGTTCACCCATTCTGTATGCTTGGCTCCTCCCATATGGTTGTGTCCTTTAAGCACTTTCCCAGTCGAACTTGTGGAGAGATGAGCAGTTTTCGTAACCAGCATCATCAGTCCCACATACAGTAGAGCTGACATGTGCTGCCAAGAGAAATGGGTAAATCAGGACTGGAACTGAAGAAAGGCAGCAGAATGAAAGGAGGTGTGGGGGGGAAATGGTCCACAGGATTATTTGAGAACTAAGGAGTCCTGCTGGCCAGTTACTGTTGCGCGAAATTCTCAGAGCAAAGCCCTGCAGCAAGACTCGGAGGAAGGAACAGGGACTAGAGAGGCTGTGCTTGTCATCCTTTTCCAGCATTTAATGGAATTGGGTTGGATCCCAATCCTGTGGGCTTATTGCACTCATGGAGGCCCTATTTGCTTGTAGAAGGAAGAGTGGAACGAGTCCACAGGCGCCAACCCAGCATTTCCTGGCCTTGGATCTCGGGGGCACAATTAGGGTGGCCAGCTCTGGGTTGGGAAACACCTGGAGATTTTGGGGGCGGAGACTGAGGAGGGTGGGGCTTGGGGAGGGTAGGGGCCTCAGCAGGGTATAGTACCATGGAGTCCACCTTCCAAAGAGGCCATTTTCTCCAGGGGAACCAGTCTCTGTCACAGGGAGATCAGTTGTAATCCCAGGAGATATTCCACTGCCACCTGGAGGTTGGCAACCTTAGATATCACCTGCAGCTTTAGATTTTCCACCAAAGCAGGATACTCTGTGGGAAGACTCTGTCAAGCACACACTTGATGGGAGACTCTGAGGAAGCCTGACTACGTTTTCTTCTGTGTTGCAGATGTCTCATGAGGAGAACAGATCCCAGCCGCCACACTCTTCTATCCCCAGACGCCGAGGAAACTGGGCTCAGCATGCAAGTTACTGCTTCGTTGCCCTCTGCGCCCTCGTGTTGTACCTCTCGGAACACAGTCTCCACCACATTGCCCAGTGTATTCTAGTCCATTTTATAGCCCTGCAAGTTGGAGCCCTCGTCAAGGGGATCTGCACCTTCACAGAAGAGGTCCGCCATGTGTCAGCCAGGTGACCACATTGCTACAACAGGAGACAGGCTT
This sequence comes from Lepidodactylus listeri, assembly GCA_029233225.1. Lineage (NCBI taxonomy): Eukaryota > Metazoa > Chordata > Lepidosauria > Squamata > Gekkonidae > Lepidodactylus > Lepidodactylus listeri. Next base: position 14,426,113 of record JARCFY010000017.1, on the reverse strand, counting down.
ACATTTCGCACCGTGGGGTGCTGGCAGCTTATGCTTAAAGACACCTAATCTCATCCACTCAGGAGCCTGGGTTGCCTACTCGGGGTTAGGAAGTTCCTGGAGATTTTGGGTGGAGCCTGGGAAAAGATGGCAGAAAAAGCAAAACCCGTGATTGTATTTAATGAGAAGTATATTGCATAATGTAAGACCTAAAATGTTCCATGAAGCTTAATGTCGACATTCCTTAGATAACAGGAGCTAACGCATCCAAATGTATGGATACTATCACAGCTTCTTTTTACAGAAATCACTTCGGAGACCCAAAAATCAGTCCAGCAGGATCAGCATGCGGACTCTTCAGAAGGCTTCAGTAACACAATAGCAATTGTGCTAGGCGTCCAATAAAGTGTTTCACAAAAACGTCTTGTCGGTCTTCATTCTTAAAGTTGTAGAGCAGGGGTGGGCAATTGTTTTGGCTCAGGGGCCACTTTGTGGGAGCGGAGGTTAGCGGAGGGCCGCAGCTCTTAAAATGATTGCATTCATTAAATGATTGCATTTCAGAAAAGGTATAAATCGTATCATAAAAATCAATAAATATAAATTAAATAAAATAGTGGTAGTTTTATTCAATTTATTTATTGTGCTAATTTTATATCATCTCTAGCTGCAAGCACATTTAATTTTAGAATCAGTTTAATGAGACAAATGTACCCTATCACACTTTTCTACAATTTTTTTTGAGAGAGAGGAAGACACACACAGAGATGGACAGAGACAGACAGACAGACAGAGATAGAGAGAGACACAGGGAATGTAGGGAGAGAGAGAGAAAGACACACACACTGAGGGACAGAGAGAGACACACAGGGGAACCTAGGGACAGACAGAGAGAGAGAGACACACACAGAGACACACACACATGCAGAGGGACACAGAGAGAGTCAGAGGGAGAGACAGGGACAGAGAGAGAGATCGCCGAAAGCAGCTGCCTGCCTGCTGCGCCTCCATGCAACCCGGGGAAGGCGAGGGTGGGAGTGGGGAACTGTCTTGGCGGGCCGCAAAAAAACTCTGTGGCGGGCCGCATGTGGCCCGCGGGCCGCAATTTGCCCACCCCTGTTGTAGACCATTGAATATTAAAGTGCTTCTTAGTAGTATAAAGCGATTCAGTGCTTCATATATATCATATTCATATTTTCCAAGTTCACTAATCCATCCAATGGAATTTGCCAGCATAAAGCTCTCCGTTTCACAAAGGAGACCTGTTACCAGTATGCTGTGAAGGTCTTACTGTTGGGCTAGCGTGTGATGTAATTTTCCATCTATGAGGAAACGATACTACCCATACATTGGGTGTGTTATTGCTCCTGTTATCTAAGGAATGTTGACATTAAGCTTAATGAAATATTTTAGGTCCTATATTATGCAATATACTTCTCGTTAAGTACAATCACAGGTTTTTGTTTTGCTTTGCTGTTTTCACTTCCGGGATTCTCTCTTTGCTTTAGCCTCTGGGTGGGCCTGGGGATCCCTCAGAATTACAGCTCATCTCCAGACCACAAAGATCAGTTCCCCTGGAGAAAATGGCTGCTTTGGAGGAGGGGAACTCTATGGCACTGATTGTACCCCACTGAGGTCCCTGTCCTCCCCAGGCTCCATCCTCAAATCTCCAGGGGTTTCCCAAGCTATAGCTGGCAATTCTACACCACCTGCCCCTCAACAGTGGCTAGGGGGACCTGGTAACCACAGACTGGGGAGGGCGGGGCTTGGGGAGGGGAAGAACCTCAGCAGGGTATAATGCCATGGAGTCCACCCTCCAAAGCAGCCATTTTCTCCAGGGGAACGGATATATGTATTCTGGAAATCAGGATGTAGGGTTGCCGGGTCCCTCCAGGTTGGGAAACTCCAGGAGATTTGGGGATGGACTCTGGGGAGGACAGGAACCTCAGCAAGGTATAATTCCAAAGCAGCCATTTTCTCCAGGGGCTCTGTAGTCTGTAATTGTAGGGGAAATGTAATTCCAGGGGATCCCCAGGTCTCACCTCAAGGCTGGCATCCCTAATCCAGGCCCCACCTGGAGGTTGGCAAACCAAGCAAAGAATGCCTTGTTCTCTCATGTCTTCAATCTCTTTTCTGCAGGTATGGTGGGGACTATCTCCGGGCCCTGAATTCTTCCCTGGATTTCCGTCGGCACAGTTTCCTGCTGTTGTTTTTCTGGGCTGCCTACTTGTTGCGTCGCAAAGAATCTGGGATTCCACTGTCCTTGAACCCAAGCCTCATGTGCCTCTATCAGCTTCTGAATATTGTCTTTAGCCTTCAGGTAGGCATGGTGGGGGGTTCACTGAGCCCCTTCACTCAGAAGCCCACTGAAAATATTTTAACCAGTGACTGGAGTTACCAGTCTCCAGGTGGAGCCTGAAGAGCTCCTAGAATTACACCAGATCTCCAGACAATAAGGGTCAGTTCCTCTGAAGAAAATGGCTGCTTTGGAAGGTGGAAAATAGGGTTGCCAGTTGCACCCCTAGCCACCAGCGTGGGATGGAGGAATGGGTAGGATTGCCAGATCCAGGTTGGGAAACTCCTGAAGATTTGGGGGTGGAGCCTGGGGAGGACGGGAACCTCAGTGGGGTACAGTGCCACAGAGTCCACCCTTCAAAGCACCCATTGTCTCCAGAGGAACTGATCTCTGTAGCCTGGAGATGAGCTGTAATTCTGGGGGATCCCCAGGCGACGCCTGCAGGCTGGTGTCCCTAGCAGTGGATGCTATGCGATTATCCTCCGCTCAGGTCCCATCCCTTCTGCAAACCCTGCTCTCCCTCGGTTATACGTTGAACAGTGTGTGGTTTATTTGATGTGCTCTGTTTGTTTGTGTATTTGTTTGTACCCTGCATTTCTCCCTAATGAGGATCTAAAGCAGCTAACATCATTCTCCTCTCCTTTTTATCCTCACAACAACCACCCTGTGAGGCAGGTTAGGCTGCGAGTAATGTGACTGGCCCAAGGTCACCCAGCAGGCTTCCATGGCAGAGTGGGGATTCAAATCTGGATCTCCCAGATCCTAATCTGAAACTCCAACTGCAGTGCCGCGCTTCCTCTCACTAGAAGATCAGACTTAATTAATTCAGTAGCACAAGAAGTTTAAAGGAACGTAGACGAGGTGTTAGAGGTTGTAGAAGCTGGAGTGAATCCTAGAATCATAGAATTGGAAGGGATCTTCAGGGTCATCTAGTCCAACCCCCTGCCCAATGCAGGAAATTCACAAGTACCTCCCCCCCACGCCTCCAGTGACCCCTGCTCTGTGCCCAGAAGAGGGCAACCTTAGCTGTTTGTTTGCCTGAACCTTGGCCAGACTACTGAGTTTCTTTGTGCCTCAGCTTAGACTGTGTAAAATATCTATCAACTCTACAAAAGATGCCGTTTATACGTTCCCCTGACCCACAGTTCTTTGGTCCTCCCAGTATTTCTTAGCCGTACCATACACATAAACAACACACCTAGGACCATCTTTTCCCCATGGTCTGGATGGTCTTTTCTTGACTTCCCTGCTGTTGATAAATACAAAATGGAGGTGCCGGTGAGGGGTCTCACCCAGGATGGGAGCAGTATGGTTGTGGATGGGAGTCTTCAGGCCCAACCATACTTTGGACAATGCAGGGTCCTACAAGAAGGCCTCCCTTCTTCATCTCCAAACCTAGGCACGTTGATACTGGATGGAAACAGTCCTTTGGCCACTTTGAACCCAACCCATTCAGTATTCCAAAGGGCTTCATGTTGACAACTAGGGTTGCCAACTCTGGGTTGAGAAATTCTTGGAAATTTGGGGGTGGAGCCTGGGGAGGGCAGAATTTTGGGAAAGGAGGAAGCTCAGCAGGGATGCAGTGCCAGAGAATCCGCTCTCCAAATTTGCCGCATTATCTGGGGGAATCTGACCCCTGTAGCCTGGAGATCAGTTGTAATTCTGGGAGGTCTCCAGGCCCCACCTGGAGATTGGCAAGCCTACTTACTGTTCAGTTTACTAACTTGCCATTTACCAGTGACTGATCAAATGCTGCATGGTAGCAGGCAAATTTATGTGCTTGATGTAACAGCATAAATGATACTTTTTGTAAATTATCATGGCCTAGACGCTGAGCTGCAGACCGGAAGGTTGGCAGTTTGGCAGTTCGAGACCCGAGTGCCACATGATGGAGTGAGCTCCCGTCTCTGGTCCCAGCTCCTGCCAACCTAGCAGTTTGAAAGCAAGAAATTGCAAGTAGATAAATAGGTACCTCTTCAGTGGGAAGGTAACAACGTTCCGTGCATCTCGGTGTCTAGTCATGCCAGCCATGTGACCATGGAAAAAGTCTTCAGACAATGCTGGCTCTTCGGCTTGGAAATGGAAATGAGCACTGCCCCCTAGAGTTGGATTTGACTGGCGTTCGAGCAAGGGAAACCTTTACCTTTATTAGATTTGCAAATATTAATATTCCAAAAAAATAATCTTGCTAAAATCAGATTTGAAAGAAAATACAAACAAGCTGTCAATCCCCACTAGCAATCAATATTTATGTAATAATTCCCTGACCAGGATAGCCCAGGCATGTTCGATCTCATCAGATCTTGGAAGCTAAGCAGGGTCGACTCTGGCAAGTACTTGGATGGGAGACCTCCTTGGAATACCCGCGATCAAGAGGTGGGGGTAGGCTTGATTCAGCCACCTGTCTGAATATCCTCCAGGCCCCCAGTAGGGATCAGTCACCAGAGGTTGCCATGACTTCCAGGTGCACACACATTCACATGTATACACACACACGCACATGAAAAATCCAAAAAATATACCAAAAAAATTTACATAATAATATTTTAACAATATTTCTTCAAAACATTGGCTGGAATACAAACTAGTATTTCCGTGAGCACATAGTGTTTTGCACAACAACCATGATTTCCCCTCCTCCCATTTCCCAGGGCAGCCCCGAATGGCCCTTGAACACCAGCTCCTGGTAGAGTTGCCAACCTCTAGGCGTGGCCTGGAGATCTCCTGGAATTACAACCACTGTCCAGACTCCAGAGATCAATTCCCTTAGAGCAGAGGTGTCAAACATGCAGCCTGCAGCTGGATCAGGGCCCTCGGAGGGCCCCAATCTGGCCCGCAAGGACCTGGCTGTTTTCTGCTTCCTTTTCCAGTTCTGCTGCCATATCACAGCTTGTTTTACCAGTCTGTCTCAGTCGCAGAGGAGAGATAGATAGGCAAGCCTCTCCTGTGTGATTGAGAGAGTCTGGTAAAGAACTGGTTGAGGCTCCTCCCCCTCCTCTTCCCAGGGGGAGGGAGGCAACCAGCCAGAGTTCACTTCCTGGCCAGGCTGCCTCAATCATATACAGGAGAGGGGAGACAAAGGGAAGCCTTTCTTTCCTTGCACTGGCTGAGGCTGCTCCCTGAAGGGAGGGAGGGAACGAGGGAGAGCTTGCTTTGCTGGTTTGTCTCAATCACACGGGAGAAATGCCAAGCACCTTTAAGATGAACAAAGTTTTGTCCAAGGTATGAGCTTTTGTGTGCCTTGTACAGTGTGTGTGTGTTTTGTTGGGCACTTTATGCTAGGGCTGCCAAGTCCAACTTGGGAAATATCTGGGGACTTTGGGGGTGGAGCCAGGAGACTTTGGGGGTGGAGCCAGGAGAAAGGAAGTGACATCATTTTGTGATGTCACATCCTGTGATGTTGCTTCCACATGCTTCCACATGAACTCATGAAGTTTCCTAATACTGAATCAGGCCATTGGTCCATCAAGGTCAGTATTGACTACTCAGACTGGTAGTGGCTCTCCAGGGTCTCAGGCTGAGATCTTTAATGTCACCTATTACCTGATCCTTTTTTAGCTGAAGAGGCTGATACCTCCTGCATGTCAAGCAGATGCTCTATCACTGAGCAACGGCCCTACTGAATCCTTCCTCATCTCGGCAGAATATGAAGCCCTAAGTGCTACACAAGTGCTAAATATGATTTTCATATCATAAGAACAGGAGAGAAGCCACAGTGGATCAGGCCAACAGCCCATCCAGTACAACACTCTGTGTCACACAGTGGCCAAAAATACCAGGTGCCCTCAGGAGGTCCAGCAGCGGGGCCAGAACTCCAGAAGCCCTCCCACTGTTGCTCCCCAAGCACCAAGAATTCAGAGCATCACTGCCCCAGACAAAGGGCTCCATTTAGACCTTGTGGCTATAATAGCCACTGACAGACCTCTGCTGGATGGGGACAGAGAGAGACAGACAGACAGACAGACAGACAGACAGACAGCTTTTTCACTTACTCTTGCCCAATTCCCAGGCTTTATTTCTGGCCCTTGTTTCACCCAGCTGTTGTCTATGTAAGTCCCATAACTTCTCTCCCCCCCCCCCCCCCCAGCATAGGCTTTTTGGTGGCTAAAGAGGACCTTTGTCCTCCCCTTTTAGCCAGCAGAAAAGCTAGTTGGATCCATCCCTAACTTAAAATACCGGTTACTTGATGTACAAATGCTTTTAAAAATGCAGATTTTTACTGGGGGGGGGGGGGGGACACGGTTGAAAGAAACAGAAAATTGGCATAAAAATGAGGAAGCCCAACTTTTATTTGCAGAAGGGAAATGAGGATTGGGGGGACCCAAACAGCCACGACAAGACATTTTAAACAATCCCACTCCCAGACCTTCTACAGGCAACCTCTCCTTGTGATGTTTACCTCTTTGGAAGTGACAGTTTATTCCTTTGACAAAACCACAGTGGACAGACAGACAGAAAAAAGAAAGAGGGGGAGGGGGAGAGACAGAGAAGGAAAAGAGCTCGCAGACGCCAGCAGTTTACCGGAGCAGTTTATTCCAGCAGCAACCTTGCACGCAGTAGAAAGAGCTTAGTCCCGCCTTAATCTCTGGGCGGGGCTCTCTTGCTGGCTCAGCTCTTAAAGGGGAAATTTCCCTTTTAAGTAGTTCAAGAGGCCAGCAGGGCAGGCTCCGAGGTTCCCCTGCTGGCAGCCATTTTGTCCCCCCGGTGGCCAATCTTGGAAAAGCGGGGGAAAGCTTTAAAAGTCGGTGTTTCCCCCGCTCAACCGGCGGACTTGGCAGCCCTACTTTATGCCAGGGTGTCAGAGTCCCACAGCAATCAGTCCCAACAACGTTCCTTAAGCAGGATCAGTTTTATTGAGATCAGGAAAGGCAGGTCATCTGTTCATACATTTTGTGTCAGGAATGGCTCTCTAGGCGGGTGTTGGGAAGTTATACAGAATTCAAAGGACACCCCAGGATGGAAGACAGCCAACCATAAAAAACAAACAAGCGCACCTAAAATAATGAATACAGGTTCCCAGGGAAATAGGAGCAATGAGACACCAAGATCAGACCCAGGCAGGGAGATAAGACACAGAGCAAGAAACAAAAGTTAAAATACCAAGAGACATATGTCTTCAATACAGGCTTCATCTAGTTTCCACCAACCATCCCCCACTTGCTATGGCAGCATAGCTGACACAGGGCTCTCCTGGATACAACTGGGTTCCCTCCCCCTTTTCACTGTAATTTTGTTAGTCATTAAGGTGGTGCTGGACTTTTGCTCCCTTTCACTAATAAGGAATACAAACTGTGCTGTTAGGTTTCCTCCCTCCCATCTGTTAGAAATGGAAAGGGGGATCCATCCATCTCTCTCTCTCTCTCTCTCTCTCTCTCTCTCTCTCTCTCTCTGGCGTGCTCTTCCTTGGGACCCCCCCCCCCAAGAAGTGTGCAGGCAAACAAAAGGCTGGAATAAAACATTGTTGGTCTTAAACATGGGACTTTCTCTCTGGCGTGCTCTCTTTGACTCTTTCCCTCCCTTCCCCCTTCCTCCCCACCTTCTCTCTGAAGAAGTGGTGTGCTTGCACACAAAAGCATATAGCTGGAATAAAACGTTGCTGGTCTTCTTAAAAGTGCTACTGGACTCCATTTTCCCCTCTCTCCCTGGCTCTTTCCCTCCCCCTCCCTCGGCAGGGGGAGCCCTCAGCCAGTCAAAGGAAGGCTTTCTTTCTCTCCTCTGCCAAGCAGGAAATAGAGGAGACTGGGGGAAAGGAGCTGCAATGCAAAACCCCCCAGGAAGGTGGAAGCAGCGGACAGTCAGTTGCTCGCGAGCTGGATAGAAGCAGGGGCCGGATCCAGCCCACAGGCTGTATGTTTGACACCCCTGTGATAGACTGCTTTACTTCATTCCTAAATACAGATTTCCACACAATCTCTGCCAACTAGTCTCTATATTTCTGACACAAATTAATTGACCTTCATTTTCCAAATCCATCTTCTACTTCCCATGCTCTAAAATACCATCGGTATTAAAGAGAAAGCCCTAGACTGCAGAAGGGTTGGCTACACATTCTTCAGATAGAATCCACCTCATATTTATTCAGTCTTATCAGATGATTTAATAAAATGCCCTGTTGGAAATGCCGCAGTGTGAAGGGCTCCTCCATCACAGGTCATCCTCACATTAAGAACATAAGAGCGGACCAATGGTCTATCCAGTCCAACATGCTGTGTCACACAGTGGCCAAAACTCAGGTGCCATCAGGAGGTCCACCAACAGGACCAGAACTCCAGAAGCCCTCCCACTGTTGCACCCAAGCACCAAGAACATAGAGCATCACTGCTCCAGTCATAAGAACATAAGAGAAGCCATGTTGGATCAGGCCAATGGCCCATCCAGTCCAACACTCTGTGTCACTCAGTGGCCAAAACCCAGGTGCCATCAGAAGGTCCACCAGCGGGGCCAGACTCCAGAAGCCCTCCCACTGTAGCCCCCAGGCACCAAGAAGACAGAGCATCACTGCCCCAGACAGAGCGTTCCATCTATACCTTGTAGCTAATGGCCACTCATGGACCTCTTCTACATATGTTTATTATATGTTAATGTATCACTCTATCTTATTCCCGCCCAACTGTTTTTTCTTGTAAGGGGTTACGAGATAAATTTTCTATTTTAAAAAGGATGACAACGGCCGTTTTCTGTGGGAAATATTTGACAAGAGCTCTTGTTCCCTTTCATCTACAGAATCCCTCAGCTGCTGAGATTTCAGAAATATGTGAAAAAAACAACTGCAACGTAGCACACGGACTCGCTTGGTCTTATTATATCGGCTATTTAAAAATAATTTTACCTCGTAAGTAAGCAATGTCAGTGTTCTCCTCTGTGACACAGGAACATAAAATGGATTAATATCCTCCAGAATTCATGGAAACTTGTGCTCTGTGTCTTCACATGTTTAGTCCCTTAAAAATAATCAGTCTAAGAGAATATTCAAATTCAGGGGGTGAGGGTCAATGCTAAATTCAAGCGTTCCTTGTGCTGTAAAGACAACTAAGTGCAAATTATAGATGGCATAGTCTTTAGTTTGAGTAAAGTTTGAAAATCAGTATAATAGATGTAAATGTGCATATTTTACATACACATTACCCAATTGCATTCATCTAAATTTACTGTGCCTTTTTTGTATTTGGGGAATTTTTTAAAAGTTGAAGATGAAGTTTAGTGGCAAGAAGAGAGGTGTGAGTAAATGTGGGGTAATATCATTGTATGATTTGGGACGCGTGTGAGGATGAGGCACAAACTCTCCATGAGATGCAAACACAAAGACCATTTCTGCAGTGGTGAAATTCCCTGCATTGACGTTTTTAAAACTGCATGTTTTGTGAAATTTTCCGCAGTAGATTCTTCCTCACCAGGCGCAAACCCGAAGTTTTCTTCTTCATACCCTGTGTTTCCGGAACTCACTAAAACTGGGGATTCCAAAAATGCCGGGTAAGAAGGAGAAAACTCTGGGTTTGCACCTGGTGAGGAAGAATCTACTGTGGAAAGTGTCACATAAAATGCAGTTTTAAGAACGTCAGTGCGGGGAATTTTACCACTGTGGAAGTGGTCACACAGTGGAACCTTTTTGCAGCATCTCAACACAGATTGGACATTCAGCTGGAGCCAGTGCACATACGGGGCTCCACACAAAAAGACTTCTCCACACAGTTCCAAGTATGAGTCTCTCACTTGTGGAGTTACACCGCAAACAAGGAGGAACTTTTTCTGGACAGAGGAGTCCCATGTGTGCCCTGGAGCTCCTGCAACTGCAAGATCACAGGATTAGGGCAGTGAACTAGAAATGCCTGTAAGCCCTCAGAGCCGAGGCAACCGGAGGGGATCCCACTTCTGGGGTTGGCCCATGACAGGGCTGGCATTAGCGTACCCTGAGGTGGGGCAGCAGCCAAGGCCCAGGTCTTCTACCTCCATCTGCGCAACATCCCTCCTGCAGCCCATCTGCTTGTGATCAGCCCTCCCACCATCCACCGTCCCAGCTGCATATCTTGCCCGACTTTGGGCAATTCTGCAGTGGCTTTTCCCTCTATTGTTTTACCAAACCCACGCTGGAACAGAAATTCCCCTCTGCATTGCAGGGTGCTTTCTCTTTCTTTGACCATCATATTTTATGGTACCCTCCACACTGCATGCCACTTTCACTTTCTTTGACCATCGGGGTTTGTGGTACCTTCTGCATAGATTTATGGCTGTTCGGTGACTTTGCAATCAGTACGGCGTTGCCCCTGGGTATCTGTATGTGGTTTTGAGCTGCACCTTTTCCTTAGTGTTGAGAGAATGTGGAGTGAATGCCAGAGGCAGAATCGGCCATAGTCAGGGGAAGAGGGTAAGACAAGCACTGGGAGGTTGGAAAAATGAGCACGTGGGTGGAGGAAGGGCAGGTGGCTCAGCGGTGGGGGAGGAGAATGCAGGCAGGGAGACAGGAAGGTGTTAGTGACAGCAAGCGGGGGGGGGGGGGTTAAGGGAGAAGTCTCTGCCCAGAGCCCACTGAAACCTGGAACCAGCCCTGGTCCATGTCTTGATGGAAGACCACCTCAAGAACTGCACACAGACAATTCCTCTCTCCTTAGGAGAAAGGAAGTTAACAAATTACATCCCTGATCGCAGAGAAATGTCCCAAAATAGTAATGGAAACTGGAAAGTTAATTGTCATGCTGTTGACTTCATCCTGGTTTTTTCCCCTCTTCCGTGCATTTTTTGCCACACAGACCTTAAAGATTCGATTTGTGATTTCAACCAAAGTAACAATTTTTTGCTGAAACGCAAGAAGACTTGGAAACTACACATCCTGATACCCCTGAACTGTGAGGTGTCTGATAGCCTGGGGAAGGCTGACAGTCGTATTCAGTTCATAAACAACCTCCCAGAAGTGAATGTGGATCGAGCTGGCATTAAGAGAAGAACCTACAAAAACAGCATCTATGAAGTCTTGGATGAGAACCAAAAGGTAAATCCCACAGCACCCTCCTCCTGTGATCTCTCAAAGCCCCATTCTTTCCCTTCCTCGGACAATATTACTTTTGCTATTCCTTGGGTGAAAATGAAAGGCAGATTTCTCAGGATTTTCTGCCAGATAGCAAAGTTTGGAGTGGAAAATGCAGTGCCCTTGGGGAGGACAAAAAACATTCTTTAAATCTGCAGGGATAGGAACTGAGAAAAAGTGGTATCATAATTGCAATATGGCAGTGCAATAAGATGAATGAGAAAGGCTGAAGATACTTTCCTTTTGTTTGTTTGTTCGTTCATTCATGTTCTACTCCATCTCAAAAATTCTGAGCTGGCCTATATGGCCAGTTGTCATGGCTGCATTCTGCCAGGGTAGGGGTTAGACTAGATACCTAGCAATGTCTGGCTGTTGACCCTCAACCTACACACATGACATCAGTGAACAGGTGTCAGTCACACAAATATGAGGGAAACCCATTCCTCTTACAGCAGAACTTGCACTTTCTCGCTTCTCCTTCCCAGAACTGTAATCCTGTGCTTTTGGCTTCCAAACTGACTCGAAGCAGAACTGCAGTTCTTAGTGTTGACTCTTACCCATTTTTAGGCAATCAGGGACGATACTGTGGCTTGCTGGCCTAAGGACACTGGTCCTTTGGGGGAGGTGTAATCCGTCACTAGGATAGGATACAGGGATGTCATCCTCACCCAGGTCTAGCATTACCTCTAAGGAGACAGGTGTCATATTTTGCAGGCAAATCTCTTTTTATTTAGGATTTAAAAAATCTCCCCTCCCTTGCTGTTAGCAACAAGTTTCCAGACCTCACTGGTCTCGCTGTTTCATCCTTGGAATCCTCTAGCACAGATAAGCTAGGGAGGGCAATGGGTATGTCTCTGCTCGAAGGGAGTTTCGCCGTGTCCGGGCCCTCGTAAGAACGTAAGTAGAGCCATTTTGGATCAGACCAAAAGCCCATCCAGTCCAGCATCCTGACTCACCCAGCGGCCAACCAGCTACCTCCAAGAAGTCCACAGACAGGAAGTTGGCAATGGCATTGTTATGTTCTGTACACGATTCTCTAGTTTAAACTGAAAGCCTCTCTAGTGTCAACTTACTTCCTGTATGTCCCCTGCGACATGTCTGGGCATGCCACCTGTAATGCCAAGCATTACCTGTCTGAGCTTCGCTCCGAGAGAACAATGGACCCTCGGATCCTGATTGTCCCCCTATCAGAGGCTGAGGATATTCAAATGGACCTATGATAGCCTCCGGCGGGAACTTAATCCCTGCCCACCCAATCCCCCGCGGGGGCAGATATTGGGGGTGAGGTTTACCTGTAAATATAAGCAGGCTCCTCGACCACCTTTCCCCATGCTCGTTCCTGACTCCAATAAAGAGCATCATGCTGAAATTCACTTCACTGGCCTCCCGAGTCCAGTACTTTATAGGCATCACCCTACCTGTGCTCCCTGGTGACTGACTAAAGAGGCATACTGGTTCCACTGGAGCTCCTCTGGGCCCCTGGCTGCCTGTTCTCCTGCTGGGAAAATAGCAGTAGATCCTGCCCATTTAATACCCTCTGGATAATGCCAGGAGGCTCGCAAGTAAGATGGGCATGGCATCACCATTAGAGTGTCAGGCTAAAGCTGGGAAGACCCAGGTTCAAAAAAATGCACTAAATAAACGAGTCATTTGTACATCAAAAGCTGGCCACCTTAAAGTATCCACATGGTTAGGTAACAACAGCGTGCATAGATGCTTTGGAAGTCCAAGGGGAGCAGAAAGTGCTTCAGGTGTGCAGTGTCCTGTTCCCCCCCCCCCCCCACCTTCCCACTAAGTATGTGTAGTGTTCTGTGCAATGTCCAATTCTTCACATAGGTGTCAATTCCGATGTGAATTGGGCTCTTACTGTCTGAGCAGGTGTGTTGGCCACAGCACGCCCCTTTTCTTCAGCATTCTATTTTGGCCCCTCCATCTAAGTTTGCATAGAGAATCGAAGATGTCCCAAGTGAGTTGGGGGAAGGTTGTGAGAGCAGATGTTGCTATGGTAGAACCAAGTTTGAGTCTAGTGGCACCTTTAAGACCAATGAAGTTTTATTCTGGGCATAAGCTTTTGTGTGCATCTACACAAAATCTTATGCCCAGAATATAACTTTGTTGGTCTTAAAGGCGCCAGTGGACTCAAACTTGGTTCTGCTGCTTTAGACCAACATGGCGACCCACCTGAAATCTACTGCTGTGCTATTTCGTCTAAAAGCCTATCTGCTATGTTGTCCTCCTTGAATAAATGAATGAAGGCTGGGAGAGGATTTTCTAAAGCATCCAGGCTGACCTCAGGAACTGCATTGCCCATCTGGGCTTTTTCACCTCCTCAATGGGTTCTTGGATTTTCTTACCAGTTACACACTTTTGGGAATACTGTCCAGGGAAGGGAAGCGGGCAGCAATTCCACAGGCCGAATGACACTAAGGCAGCTTTTCCCTTTCCCCATTCCTCTAGACGCACTATTGTGTGGTAGAGTACGCCACCCCCCTGCAGTCCCTGTACGCCATGTCCCAAGACGACAGTGCGGCTTTCAGCAGGCAGGCCCGTCTGGAACAAGCCAAGCTCTTCTGCAGGACGCTGGAGGAGATCCTAGAGAAATCCAAAGAGTGCTCTGGCTGCTACCAGCTCATCGTATATGATGGTAAGAAGGGAGCCAGAAGGCTAGTTGTGAGTGGTGGGAGTGGGGGAGGCAGTGGGGTTGCCTTGGCTCTCCCGCGGTGTGATGGTTTCCTTTTGTGGGATCCAGGAATGGGTTCTCTTCTTAGGGTAGCATTCAGCAGAGATAGGTCAGCTGGCAATTACTTCTTTTCATTTAGAACAGACTACTGGCACAACATCTTTAAGGCAGGTCTTGCAAGCAATGCACCCTTCTTAGCCCTGTTCAATCATTACAATTCAGGCGATCCAGCCATGCATGAAGGGAGATCAAGCTGTTATGCACTCTTTTGTGCAACAAATAGCGTTTCTGAGTTTCAGTATGTTCAGTCAGGAACCCGGATTTTTGAGGACACACATGTTGGAAATCCGCATGTTGCCCTGTTCACACAAAATGGCAACTGGGCATATTGGGAGGACTGTGAGTAGCACTCTCTCCCATTAAGCAAAGTCAGAGTGCCAGAATCCTAACGAGTGAACAGGGCTCTCGTCTAGTGCCAGACTGTCTGTAAGAACTCCACCTAGCAGGCGAGAAGCGGGCATAGGATAGCCTGGGGTCCCCAGTGTCATCCCTCTGGGTGCCACGGCACTCACCAGCTCCTCTCCTGGTGCCCACTGAGTGCTTTCAGAAAGTGGACAGGGCTGAGAAAGGCTTTTTCCCAGCAGGGCTTCTGATTGTCAGTGCAGATAAAAAGGCATCCTGTTACTCAGAGCTTCTGCCTAAAGCGTTGAAGAGCTACCACTAGAGTTATAGATAAGCTCACTCTCTAACATTTTGTGGTTGGCTTCGCCTCCCGTGGCAGCCATTTTGTGATTGCCCCCATCACCCAGTGTCTGAATTCCAAAGGTGCCCACAGACTCGTAAAGGTTAGATCTTGTCAGACCTTATTATTTATTTATTTATTTGATATATACCCCGCCCTTGGATGGGAGCCCGCCAAGGAAGGCCCTGCAGGGGAAGGCAATGGCAAACCACCTCTCCTTCTCACTGTCCTTGAAAACCCTTTGCTCGGTTAACCGTAAGCCAGTTGCAACTTGACGGCACTTAAAATATGTACGTAGCAGCCCTAAACCACCCATTTCAAATACCAGAGGAGGAACCGGACTGTTCCCCTGCAGACCAGCCAAGAACCAATCCAGAAGTGATCACCATGTTCTCCTACTCCGCTCTGACCCCAGGGGACGAGGACTTATTTATGTACATTTTCCAGCATGGAAGCCACTATCTAAAGGATTCTGATTATTTTGGGACTGCAGGCCTTGACAAACATTAGAGTTTTGTTTTCTGAGTTTCCTTTCTTTTTTAAAAAAGGGTTATTGGTAAAATTGAAGCAAAGACCATGACTAATTCCAACTATAGACCTTGGTTTCTTAATTTTGTGGAAGAAAATACAGCCCTTATTGGCAGATGTCAGCCTTACGATGGCTACTGCGAGTGGCCTGAACTTAAGTGACACATGACTAAATCTAGTTCACTGCTTGCCAGGCGCCACGAGGTATTCACACATTCAGATAAGACCCAGAGCTTGGACTGAGAAGAGGGGCACAGGGAAGGAGGTGGGGTTACTAACCCCCAGATAGGTAGGGCTGCCAGCTCCGGGTTGGGAAATACCTGGAGATTTTGGGAATGGAGCCTGAGGAGAGCGGAGTTAGGGGAGGAGAGGGACTTCAGTGGGGTCCACCTTCCATAACAGCCTTCTCCAGGTGAATTGATCTCTGTCGCCTGGAGACCAGGCATAGTCCCAGGAGATCTCCAGCCACCACCTGGAGGTGGTAAGGCCTGGTATTCTCCTGGAAGTACAACTACTCTCCATACTACAGAGATCAGTTCCCCTGGAGGAAATGGCAGCCTCCGGTTTTGCCTACATGGCGGCCTTTCTGGCTGCATCCCACACCAACTCTTGGGAGCAGCTTTTCAGAGAGTGGGGGAAAGTGGCCAAAATCCCCATCTTGAGTGCCGTTCATTAGAATCTGACCTCTGAATCCAGAACTTCTGCCACCTCTTGTGTTTTAACAGGTGGTTTCTCAAGCAGGCAGAAGGCAGAGGGAGAGAAAGAGACTCTCCTGGCCTCTCTTTCCACCGGTCAGGCTCATAGCCAGGATTTTTTTTTGTTCGGGGAGCATTTAAATTTTTAAGGGGGCAGTTAAATTACACTTCATTGGATTAATCTGAATGCCTGCCTTAAAAGGGGGGGGGGGCTCCAAGCCTGTTTCTAGCCCTTCCTTTCAAGGGACAGAGCAGCGAGCGCGTCAATTCCTAGGGAAAAAATAGCTCAGAGGGCCTTCAGAAAGCATTCAAATGCCTCCAGAGTTCCCTTCCCCAGGGCAAGAAAGCTGAGAATGGTACACCAGAGTGGAACCTTCAATACATCTCCAACAACCCCCCCCCCTTTCTGCTAGCCCATTCCTCCTGTGGTCCACCTAGGCCACGGTGAATCTTTCAAAAGCATTCCCATGAGCCTTTGGGAAACATGCACATCAGTTCGAAGGTGCCACTCTTAAGTGCCCTCCTAAGCTTTCTTGCCCTGTGGAAGGGAATTCAAAAGGCATTTAAAAGCCTTCTGAGATGTCTTTTCCCTGGTCCCTGGATGCCCCCCCCCCCCAAGAATTCCACAGTGGGAGGGAGAGGGAAGCCTAAGGGCAAGCCGGGGTGCTGCCGCCTGTGGGGTCTCTCCTTAAAAATAAGGTTTCTACACACACACACACAAATACCCCCCCCCAAGGTTTCTGGCACGGCTATTTGTGGGGCGGGGCTTTTAATTAAGGGGGTAGGAGCCCCAAATGCCCCACTGTGGCTACGGGCCTGCCACCGGTGTCCCTGAGTGCTCCTCAGCTGTTGACCTCCCACTGTGTTAACATCTCGTTTTGTTCTTCCAGACTCGGGAGAAAATGACAAGCATTTTTTGTCCAAGGAAATCCTCCGGCACCTGAAACAGCAGGACCAGGAGGAATACACCATGTGTGACGAAAAGGAAGGGGGCATTCGCCCACAGAATTCGCACACACATTCGCGCACGCCTGTTGAAAACACTGAACTTCTGATTAGCGACTCGGACCTGCCTCTGTCTTTGCGTAGTGACTGCTACTGAAATCGGGGAGGCGTCTTTTGCCTTCACTGCCAGACTAGGACTGGAGATGTCCTGGAATTACAACTCGTCTCCAGACTCAAGAGATCAGTTCCCTCAGAGGAAACGGCTGCTTCAGGAGGGGGACTCCACGGAATTATCCCCTCCCTTCTCAAAAGTCTGCCCTCCCCAGGCTCCACTTTCACAGTCTGAAATCGACCTATAAATGTTTACCCACAAAAAGTTAACTGTTTCAGTCACTGTGGAGTGGGTAGCCAAGTGTTCTCTGCCAAGTATTAGGTTAGGGTTGCCAACCTCCAGGTGGGGCCTGGGGATCCCCTGCTTTTACAACTGATCTCCAGCTGACAGAGATCATTCCTCTGGAGAAAATGGCCACTTTGAAGGGTGGCCTCTGTGACATTGTACCATGCTGAGGCCCCTCCCCTCCCCAAACCCCGCCCTCTCCCGGCTCCACCCCTAAAGTCCCCAGGTATTTTCCAACCCGGACTTGGCAACCCTATATTAGGTTCAGATTGTGACAGAGGGCCTTGTGTTCATTGAAATCTTAAAAGTCTGCTGGGAGCTTCCCATAGGAAACTACCAATAGCCTCAACTTTTATCCTGAAGTCTTTCAAAAATAACGGTTAACAAGCAGGGTGAGGGAGGAAAGATCCATGGGATGGCTACTTCCTCCTTCCCAAAGCTGCCTCCGTGGTGCAATGGGGGGGAGAGGAGGGGAGAAAGGGGGGAGGGGGAATGGCTGTGGCAGAGAACCCCTCTAATAAAGGCAACAATGGGGGGAAGTACATGGCCTTTTTGGGAGGAGCATAGGGCTGCCAAGTCAGCCCGGGGGGCGGGGGATCCCCCGCTAAAGGGGTTCCTGATCCGCCGGCCAGCATTTGGCCGGCGGGGGGAACCCCACCCCCGAAGTCGTCCAGCGAGGACGACGTAATGATGTCACCGGAAGTGACGTCAGCACGTTGGGGGCGTTGCCAGGGCGACACTCTGGCAATTGCCCCAAAACTCTATGATACCATAGAGTTTTGGGGCGATTGCCAGAGTGTCGCCCTGGCAACGCCCCCAACATGCTGACATCACTTCTGGTGACGTCGCTGGGTGCATGCGCAAGGAGAAACTCCCAGCTGGAGGAGGACTTCCCCCCGCCGGTGAGTTTTGAAGACTTGGCAACCCTAGAGGAGCATCCCCTGCCACCATCTGTGGGCAACTTCCAGAGGGAAGCCCCTGCGCGGTCTTCCCTCTCTCCTCGTCTTTCTCTCCTCACCTCCGTGGAATTTTCAGAGTTTTGCCACATACTTCCTTCTAAGCAGCAGAGTCACGCCTCCTTTTTCCCATGAAGAGAGAACTTTTTGTTCTCCAACAGGAGGAGCAATGGCCTCCACACCAGTGCCCATAGCCAGACATGGCACTTCTTGTTGGAGAAATGAGCATGTAATGCAAGGCCTGAGAAATTCAGTCATTATAGGGTTAACTATGCAACTTGTTTGTTTACCTATGTTAGCCTGGAAGTGATACCTGGCAGCTGGCCAATTATCTGTAAACCCGGGAAAACTAAAGGTGTACTGTCTTGCTAATTGGTCAATGATATCAGGTGTTTCCTTTCAGGGGTCAAGAAGAAGGAGAGATCCTCCATTACAATCTCTCACTCTCTATCAGTATGTCTTAGTGTGAAGACGGAGCACAATGCAGCTCCTTAGAAAGCATGTTTTGTTTATTTGTAGCTAATCCCGTTTACCTTTTCCCTTTAGTAATAAACTTCTTTTAAACCAAAAGAAGCAATCTCTTCTTTCCAGAAAAGCAAGATTCATTACTCTGATTTTTCTGATTATTGGACAAAAGTCCTAACACTTCTGAGTTAGTTGTAAGTGCGCAGGTGCAAAATGTCATGTTCAAGTCATTCAGTACCAACCCAAAGTGGCCAGGTGATCTGCTCACCCCGAGCCTTCACCACTGAACAGATGTGAAATCCGTGGCACTCCTCGTTAGGTGTCAGCGGCATGCATGTTTTCTCCATTGTTTAACATTCAAAACTGCCGCAGGCAGCCGGATTGGAACTTCACGTGAGGGGAAGAAACCCTTTCTCCCCCCCCTCCCCGGGACATTTCTCTTATCCACTGCACCCTCTTCATGCTGCTTTTTGCCCCACAGAGGAAAAGATATGGGCACCCGCGTCTTTCCCCTCAAGAAGTGAAAAGCAGCTCAGAGGGACAGAGAGGCTCTTCTGTTAAGGGGGATTTTTTTCATTGACATATTTTTGAGAATATTCCCTGAAGAGAGTAGTGCAAACACTGGATTGGGGGATTGTCTTGGCTGAAAGCTGGGGCAGATCAGAAGGGAGAAACAGCCCTGGAAAAGGGACCTGCCTGGAGCTGACCAAAGGAGGCAGGAGGGAGCGCCTGTGCCCAGGCAGCCCAGAAGAGGGCAAGGTGGCTTGGCAGACTGGCCCATCCCTCACCAGGCACAGTGAAGCTGGGCAAGGGGGCTCCATCCCATCCCTCACCGTAGTGCCCACCTCTCTTTTCGGGCTAGAGTGGCCCTGGTGGGGGATGGCCCCCTGGACTGGGTAGCCTGAATGGCGGCATCCCCCCGAGGCCATCAGCCACTCTGAACTTTTCCCAGGGGCCTTAATGGCCCATCTGCCCCGACGGAGAGGAACAAAACATTCCAGCCAACAAAGTTCCATAGCTGTCCTACCCAACAATGTGAGCGTCAAGGACTCAGCTCCTCCAGCCTACCTGGAGTAGACTATGCAGGCCCCAGAACTTCCCTGGTGAGGCAGCAGCCTGGGTCCTCCTGTTCATCCTCCCTGGGGGCCCCTTGTGGACAGGCCAGGAGCCAAGATTTTTTTTCTTGTGGGGCAACCATTACAAGGGAATAGAGGGCGTTGTAAAAATATATTATGGATATATGTACCAGTACCAATGCTGCATGTGATCAATACACCAGAAGTAGCTAGGTTATACATAAATAACATGCAAGTATGCTGAAGCACGCAAGGCTGTATGTTGGCATGGCGTTCTGTTTCACACGCACACACACACACCCTTTGTGTCCACCCAGCTCGGCACCGCTGCCCCCCTCCCAGCCCTTCCCCAGGTCGATTCACAAGTTAATTGCTTCAGAATCAAAGCCCTGTGAATCCTCCAAGCAACCAAGCCACCTCTTTCCTTCCCCGTACCAATCCCCACCCACGCCTCTTGTGGGGCCTGGCTGTAAATTAAGGGGGTGAGGCCCCAAGGTGCCCCACTGTCACTACAGGCCCTTGAGGAGTTATCCTGACATCCTGATGGTTCTTGGAGAGTCTTGCCAGCAAGGATCCTTCTGGTTTATTGCTTGGAACTGTCAGGAAGGGAGAGGCTGGGGTGTATTTGGGGTGGTGGAAGGGAGCATGCCCATCTTATACCTCTTCTGCCAGCACTGCTCAATGCTCACTGCTGAGGGGCAGAGGGAAGACGGGGGGGGGGGGAACGGATGGACGGACAGAGGCTACAGGGTGAAGAGTCAGGGGAAAGTACAAGAAGATATGGGGGAGAGAGGGGAGGAGTATGTGGGAGAGATTCATGTGTGCCTGTGTCAGAAGGAGGAGTGAGTGTAAAAGGAAGAGTATGGCCAAATTAATGCAGCGCATTGATTTGTGACAAGAAACACCAAAGAAGCCATCAGTTTACAGGTCTTGGAAATCATTTATTCATTCCTGAGATTTATGTTGTGTTGAATTCAAAATCTAGTACAGGTGCTGCAGATTGTACAGTTATTCCTCTCCACAGAAGAGGCATTTGTATAGCAATCACATTTACCAAAATATAAATATGAGGGGGAAAAACTATGCAATTTCCAACCTCCCCTGGGACCTTAACAAGTTTTGCCTTGTGTCAAATTCTGGGCGAGGTGCTTCAGAGATTTAAAAGTACAACACAGGGTTTTCCAATCTGGCTTCTAACTAGTCTGATTCTGGTTCTGAAACAGAAACTACCTTAGAGTCAAACAATGGGCTTTTTCGCATTTTCATTTTCCTTGCTTTTGTGTTCTGGTTGCTTCAGGGGGTGTTTTCTTCAAGGGTGCTTGGGGGGGGGGGCAACAGTGGAAAGGCTTCCAGTGTCCTGGCCCCACTGCTGGACCTTCTGAGGGCACCTGGTGTTTTTGGCCACTGTGTGACAGAGTGTTGGACGGGATGGGCCACTGGCCTGATCCAACCTTGGCTTCTCTTATGTTCTTATGTTTTCTGTTCCACATGTGTTTTGCTCCCTCTAGTGGTCAATTCAGTATTGTACCTCGTAATGTCCAGCATATCTCCCTGCAGATTTAAACTGCAGGTTTTTCTGCCAGACATAAAGCGGTGTAACATCGACTCAACCACTAGAAGGAGCAAAACACATGAAGGACAGAAAAATGACTTCCAACGGGAACACACAAGCAAGGAAAATTAGAATGCAAAAAAGCTCTAAATGTTATGTGTGACAAAAATGAGGAAACAGGCGCCTGACCTAACGCAGTCACATGTATGAACTAAGGAACTTAACTTCAGAGTGCCACCACTGGGTGACATTTGCCAGGAAGCTAGTAAAGGAGTGCATCCCTACTGGAGATCCTGGACCTCTCAGCAGTTTTCAGTTCCACTAACTCTTGTAACCTTTGGGGCATTTCTGCCTATACTGTCTATAATGACAATAGGGCTATAATGTAACAGAATGGTTCAGGAAGGGCATGAAGCAGGGGTCACTGGGAGTGGGGGGAGGTAGTTGTGAATTTCCTGCATTGTGCAGGGGGTTGGACTAGATGACCCTGGTGGTCCCTTCCAACTCTATGATTCTACGAAACCGTGACCTGTACTGCTCTGTATACTATGTATTATTGTGAGGCTTCTGCTCAAAGTAGTCAAGGATCAGATCTTTGTTGATGAAACACAGTTCTTTATTTTCAATTTCTACATTGGTACAGGTCCTCGGATTATTGTCAGAGATAACGCATACAATAGAAGCAGGTCTAATATACCCTCCAGCACAATTTGAATTGCCCATAGGTAACCAATCAACAAGGGGGGAAAAACCGCGGGCAAAAGGTTCTCTGGCCGTTTGCTTCCCACAGGAAAGAAAGTGAGGTATGAAGCAGTAAATTTCCCTTCCCAAACCAGACCCCTCAGATGTAACCATCTTCACATAACAAATGCTTTCCCCAAGGCTTTTGCACGTTGATAAGAAATGGTCCCTGTCCTCCCCTGTCTTCCCAGCCGGGATGAATGGAATGCGGAGGCAGGAGTGTGAGAGGCCCATTGTTCCCATGCTTTGAAGCTGTCATTCTCCCGGGCAAACAGATACATAGACCAGGCCTAATCAGAGCCATAATCCTGGGGTCACAGAAGATACATTCACAATTGTCAAGCTAATAGCAATAGGCATGATTACATAGTTGGTACAGGAACAGGTTTGCACAGCATAGCCAAGTCAGGTTACAATATATAGCAAGAGATCCTAGAAATCCTTGTTAGAATCTGCAGATTCTGACAATTATCTGCACTGTTTTCTACATATGTAATAACATTCTTGCACAGTTTAATGTATCATGTTTAATACTTATGTTCTGTTTCAGACTAGGACCTCGGAGGTCCAGGTTCGAATCCCTCTATTCTGCCATGGAAACTGGCTGGGTGACACATTCTTGGCTTAACCTACCTTACAGGGTTGTTGGGAGGATTAAATGGAAGAGAGAAGAACTACGTAAGCCACTTTGGGTCCCCACTGGTGGCGTGTAAATGTATAAATAAACCTGTGGGGGCATCATGGGGTTCCAATGATATCCTTTTTTATATTTTGTAACATCTGTTTATTTCCTTCCCTATGTTTTTCCCTGGAATGCAGTCCAAACAAATGGTGGCCATACAACCTAACCTTGTTATTCCATTTGGGCCATAAACTTCATCAAAGAAGAAATCAAGGCCTGCCTACCTGAGGGACCGCCTTTCCCCATATGTCCCCCAGAGAGCACTGAGGCCAGGGTCACAAAATCGCCTGACTCTTCCTGGCCTGAAAAACGCCAGATTGGCCGTCACCAGAGCCAGGGCCTTTTCAGTGGTGGCTCCACACTGGTGGAATGAGCTCCCAGAAGACATCAGGGCCCTGTGGGACCTTTTACAGTGCCACAGGGCCTGTAAAATGGAGCTTTTCCACCAGGCTTTCGATTAGGAGCTGCCACTGCCTATTGCCTGGTGATGGTGAATAGGCTATTCAAACTGAATCGTTATGGTCCTCATGGCATTTGGAACATATTTGGATATGGGATGCTATGGATTATTAATCGCCCTCTGTATTAAATTGTTCCTTGTACTGATTGTTTGTTATACAAATTTAATTGGATTTTAGTGTATTTATTGTATTTTAACATGTTGTGCGCTGCCTTGAACCTGCTTGTGCAGGCAAGGTGGGATATAAATCGAAACAAACAAACAAACAAACAAACAAACAAATAAATAAATATCCCCAGTTTCCCCCCCTCCTTGTTATCTTACTGACCTACCAATTTTAAGCATTTTTTTTGACTGCCTTATCTCTCTGCCAAAACATACTTCTTAGCAGCATTTCCAGCAGTACAGTGACCTTGTGCATGCCCCGTTCTTATAAAAAAGAAGGCAGTGGCCAGTGCCCCACACAGGAGAGGCACAATTGGCAATGGGAACCTGATCTTCTTCCCCCCTCATCCAGGGTGGCAAGTCCCTCCCCAAAGTCCAGGGCCTACAGCAGCTGACCCTGTTGCCCTGGCTAAGACTGCCCTGTCCTTGTGTAAGGTTCTCAGTACTTAACCTTGGATTTCTGTTAGGTTAACATAAAGCAAAAGAAATACTTAGAAAATATAGTTTTAAAATTTCTATTTTAATCAAAATACCAGAAAGACAGATGGTCAGACAGACAGATAGCTAGATCGTATATATGCACATCATGAAATAATCTCCAGAGGTACTGGCTTTGCACACAGAACAAAATTTGAGTCCAGTGATACTTCTAAGACTGTTACCTAAACTGGTCTGTCTCCATTTTAGACAAGGGAGTTAGCAGGGAGACCAAATAACAGTCAGGATGTACACCTGGGTATATCAGGGTCAGTTTCAAAGAGAAAGGCTCTCAAAATGATTGTGACTAGGTTTGGAAGACTGTTTTATTGGAAAATACTGGTTAAATGTACATCATACACACCAAAGCAATCGAATAACACATACAAACAAGGCTACAGAGAAACAGAGGAGCTTAGAAACACAGAGGGAGTTATGGGGTGATATTTACTATGCCGACCTGCGGAAGCCCACAGAAGGGAGATCGTGAAGGACCAGCGTATCACAAACAGAAGGGGACCCAGACTGTGAGCCTGGGGGTGCTACGCTCTTAGGCACCCTAGAGTGACATATGGAGCTGTGGCTGGGCAGCAATTTCATAGACTAGAGAAGTGTCCTGCAGGGCAGGATTACAGGTCCAAACAAAGGATCGAGAAGTTCCCCAAACTTTGATCAAAAAGGTGTGATGGCACCCTACTGGGTATATCCTGGAGTATGCATGTAGGGTTGATGGCTGATACTATCTAATACTTCAAAGTTAATACGTTTTTGCTAACCCAGAGAATAGCCCAAGAAGAGGACCATAAATCTGCTTTTCAGAGAAATGTTTACACTTTAAAAGAAGTTTGGCCTAGGAAAGGGGCTATAAAGGACAGAATAGGTGTTCTGCAGAGAAATGTCCCTAAGGGAGATCCACACATCAATTAGACAAAGGAGCTTTCAGCGAAAGATGATCTCCATATTGGGGCATGCTGGACAGCTGAGAACTCTGATACTTACCTGGGGGAGGGGGCGTGGATTGAATGTAGAAAAGACAGATTATCTGTTTCCACAACCTCCAGGGCCCATACCTTTGGCAAGCTCCCATGATCAGATGTGTGCCCCTTTCAGGACTACCCATAGGCCCAGGAACAATGCTGTGGGGGAGCCTGGGTAGGGTTGCCAGCCTCCAGGTAGGGCCTGGGGATCTCCCACTTTTACAACTGATTCCCAGCTGAGAGAGATCAGCTCCCCTGGAGAAAATGGCTACTTTGAAGGGTGGACTCTATGGCATTGTACCATGCTGAGGTCCCTTCCCTCCCCAAACCCCGCTCTCTCCTGGCTCCACCCCCAAAGTCTCCAGGTATTTTCCAACCCAGACTTGGCAACCCTAAGCCTGGGGTAGTTTATAGTTGAGGGTGCCTGTAAATGTCAGTGTAACAGACTTCCCTCTGGTGCAGGTTGATATTGGTGGGGTCACAATATCAATAGAGTTTAATTCTGCGTATAAGCTTTCAAAGCGCGTGCACACGAAAACTGATACCCAAATTTTGTTGGTCTTAAAGGTGCCACTGGATTCAAACTTTGTTCTATTGCTTCAGACCAACATGGCTGCCCACCTGAATCTATCGGCTTTGCCCACCTGAATCTATCGGCTTTGCACCCATTATTTCTAGTTCTTGTTTTGTGTTGGTTGTGGCACATTACGTGACAGTGGATTCACAGTGGAGGCTCTTTATACCATTGTGGGGTTCACCTTCTTGCTGAGTTAGAATTCCTCTCTTGAGGACTGGGTGGCATAATGGTGAAGGGGGGATGGTTTGCCCACGGTGAGAGTTACAGACAGAATATTCTTAGCGATGCACCTTTTTCAAAACAACCGACTTGTTTTTGGAAAACTGGCAACGAGATCAGACTTTTGCATGCTCTGTCACAGTTTCCACTCCCCACAGATTTTCCATAAGTGAAATGTTGATTCCCTGGACAACAATAGAGCTGGAGTGTCCTTCGTATTCAGTAAATTCTGCCTCATATCCTTTGACACCATAATGGGAAGGAGCAGAATTCCACCCCGCCAGTCCCCCTGTTGATTCAGTCGGCTTCCTTCTATTCTTTGACAGGAAGTGCTCCGACCAATTCACTCACACAGGCAAATATCTCCTCTCCTGTTTTTGTCTGGTCACAGAATGGACAGAGCTGAAGGGCGCTGAGGAGGAACAAGTGGAAGAAATCATGATGGCCTTAAGGATTTTGACACTTTTGTGGTTACTCAGCGGCATTCTTCCACACGGTAAGAAGCCTCCATGGCACTGGTGGTACACAGGTCTCACATGTGGAAGGTCCAGTCCTCGGCTTCTGCAGTTTGGCAAGCGGAGCTGGGGGCGGGGGAGACTTCTTTCTGTCTGGGACTTTGGAGAGCTGTGACTAGTCTGTATAGACAACTGCGGTGGGGGAGGGGGTGCTCAAGAAGAGGTGCTGCCTCCAAGATGCTGAAGCAGAGAAGTCTGTCTGTCTGTCTGTCTCTCCCCATACCCCCCCCCCCACCATCTTGAAACACAGCACAGCAAACTGCCCAGGGCTTTCCAGACTTCTGTGTCTGCAGGACGCCATGTAATGCAAAAGAACATAAGAAGAACCCTGCTGGATCAGACCAGTGGCCTGCGGGCCATTTAGGGTAGCCAAAATCGTTCCCCTGGAGAAAATGGGTGCTTTGGAGGGTGGGCTCTATGGCATTATGCCCTGCTGAGGCCCCTCCCCTCCCCAAACCCCGCCCTCCCCAGGCTCCACCTCCAAGAATCTCCAGGTATTTCCTGACCCAGAGCTGGCAGGCAAACTGGAGGGACAACAACAAGGCACAGAGGCCGAGGCCTTCCCCTGGTCTTGTCTCCTGGCACTGGGGTGCAGAGGCTGACTGCCTTGTCTTTAAAGAGCCAGGGGAACAAGGAGGGAACAGGCATTTGCTTCTCCAGTTCCTGGGCAGGGTGGTACAGGAGACAGCAGCAGCAGTGAAGACTGCCTGCCACAACCCCAAATCACTGCCCAAGTATTGGGATATTTAATATAGCAGAGTTTCGCCCAGTCATAGAAGTGTGATACTGAGTGCAGTAAATAAATCTCCCAAGAAGTGTATTGCAAAAAAGGGTAACTTGCATTTATTCAGGTCGATCCAGTTCACATTCGGGTTGCAGTCAAAAGAAGAGAAAGAGTACTTTCCCCTGTCACAGATGGCCAGCTTGTCCGGCATCACGTGTGTGGGAGTAGGAGGGCATTGTCTGTACAAGGAGAGACCTGCAGAGACATGTGTCTCCATGGAAGGCTATGTGGACTGAGAGTGAGAGGACAAAGGGAGAGAGAGAGAGGAGGGGTCAGAGGGCAGCTCCCAGGTTAAGACAAAGAGAGGCATCCCACTCAAGGAGATAACACTCCTGCAGCACTCTTATGTAGCAAAAAAAAAACAACCCATGTCCAGGCATGCTGAGTCCCTTGCTCCAACACTAAGGGTGCGGTCACATGGTCGTTTTTAGCGGGATTCGCAGCTGTTCCCTCGTGGAATTAAATTTGCTGATCAGACGGGCCGATCCGCCTCCCATGCCGAAGCGGACTCACTCCCGGGTCCCTAGCGTGTTTTCTGACCCTGGGAAAATCAAGTACTTTCTGAGTACTTGCGCTTTAAATCCGTGATTTCGCCAATCTGGACAGCCCTCTCTCGCAATGATTGCGATTAGGGCCATCTGATCTTTCTTCCGCATGATGAGGTGTTTGTTTTACCAAACTTCTGCCTTTGAGTGCATGAGCAATTCAACACTCAAGCACACAGAGGGGCCGGGGGAAGGGGGAAGAGGAGGCGCGGGCGGTAAGGGCCCCTTGTGCCTAAGGAGTTACACCAAATGCATATTCCTGAGCCCCTTTCCCCCATTTCTTTTGTGTTAAAGAGCTCCTGCAACGCTCTTTCTCACACACCCGCCAGCTGCTTTTCGCCTAAGGTTCACGTGTTCTCTAATGCCCGTGGGTCTGTTTTGCTGGTGAGGAGCGCCATTTCCCTGAGTGCCTCCGTTAACTCTGGGTTAGTTGACATCAGCATGGAGTGGGGTTGCCGGCCCCCTTCGCTCTCTTGCTCCCTCCTTCCTTTTCCCTCTTGGGTCTCCACCTCCTCTCCCCTGCCCTTCTGGATGGAAAAAGGGTTGAAGCATTTCTGATAGGAGCCTGGACTGCTCCTGGCTGGGAAGCGGAGGGAGAGTGGAAAGGAAGGCGAGGGGTCCAGCCTCCAGTTGAAACTCCAAGCAGCTATCTGGACGGTGCTCGGAGCCTCATTGCACGATGCAAGGGGTTGGGGGAGAGGAGGTGAACATCCCAATGTGAAAAAAAATATTCCCGATCAAATCTATTGCGGGAATAAAACGCAATTACCTTGCCGTGTGACCATAGCCCAAGATCACCACCTATGGTTGCCAGGTCCTACCTGGCAGCCAGCAGGGGGCTCCCAGGTCCTTTCTGGAATGTTCTGCTGTGCACACTTTGCCTGCATGGCACAGTGACCTCACCTGGAAGTGGCATCGTCGTGTCACTAGGGTTGCCAAAGGATGTCCCAAACCAACAAACTTGTAACAGCCGAAAACGTCCTTCCCAGGTATGCCATAGAGTCCACCTTCCAAAGTGGCCAAGTGAACTGATCTCTATTTCCTGGAGATCAGTTGTAATAATGGGGGATCTCCAGCTACCTCCTTAAGGTTGGCAACCCTAGCTATACTATACCCATCCACAATCTCCTTTCCTAGTGTAGCCAGTTATTGTAACAGTAACTATAAATACAAACGCTAATATAGCAACACCATCCTGTGAGATTTAGAAGAAGAAGAAGAGATTGGATTTATACCCCGCCCTCCACTCCCCAAGGGAGTCTCAGAGTGGCTTACAAACTCCTTTTCCCTTCCCCTCCCCACAACAGGCACCCTGTGAGGTAGGTGGGGCTGAGAGAGCTCTTTCCCAAGCTGTCCTTGAGGGAACAGCTGGTACAGAGCTATGGCTTGCCCAAGGTCATCCAGCCAGGTGCAAGTGGAGGAGTGGGGAATCAAACCCGGTTCTCCCAGATTAGAGTCCGCGCACTTAACCACGACAGCAAACTGGCATGTAGGTATGTATGGGACCAATTTACCCTGTGCAAAATCACAGACTCAGTATATAACCAACAATATGGTAACACAAAAACATACTCCAAGTTCGTAACTACTTGGTTCCCACGGTTGAAGTACATGACGGGAAAAGAATTGCTCCCTGAAAACACGACATACACATCACTACTTCAGTTTTGCATTTATCTTTTGGAAACTAACTCACTAATTTTTCTTAACTAGATTAAATAACAAAGGTTTACAGTACTTTCATATATTTGCAGTGGTCAGTCTTTAGTGTTGCGCAGTTACAGTTGTCTTTAATCACAAGTTACATCTCTGTTGGTTAATCTAATTAAAAGCATGTATTATCAGTCATTTTGCATGCTTTTTAAAAAAAAAATCTGTATTCTATATTAAGCTATTATGTACTTGTAATTGTTCAATAAAAATTTATTTCATGGGGGGAAATTCCCCAGCAAAAATATATATATTTTTACTGTCAAGCCACAGCTAACTTATGGTGAGTCCATGCTGAGACGAGGCACCAGAGATCTGTGAACAGGGATGCCAACCTCCAGGCGGGACCTGGGGATCCCCCAGAAGTACAGCCCTTCTTCAGACTACAGAGATCAGTTCTCCTGGAGAAAATGGATGCTTTGGAAGGTGACACTGTACCCCACTGAGGTCTCTGTCCTCCCCAAGCTCCACCCCCCGGATCTCCAGGAGTTTCCCAACCCAGATCTGGCAACCCTACTCCCCCCAAACCCTGCCCCAGCTGCCAGGGGGGACCTGGCAATTCAATCTGTGAGAACCAGCATGGTCGTCCATTACTGAGGGAATGGGTGGGGGACCATGGGCCAGTCAGTTTCTCTCAACCTAACCCACACCACAGGGTTGTTGTTTTGAGGACAAAATGAAGAATATGAGAGTGTTTGGGTTCCCACAGGGGAGAAAAGTGAGACATAAATGTATACACGCTGTCACCTGCCCTGAGCCCACTGGCAGGGAGGGCGGGATAGAAATTGAAATAACAACTACTACCACTACTACTATCGTCTGATCTCCCATCTGTTTAAGTGTCTAACAGTAGCTTCTGCAGGAGGGCAAAGAGGATTGGGGCCAGGGGGTTACTCCACTGTTTTCTACTGTAAATTGCATGTGCGCACACACAAATCTGCTACTCACCCCTTCAGGAGCACCCCTCCCTGCTTATGTGCGGCCACCTGCCAGTTTGGTGTAGTGGTTAAGTGTGCAGACTCTGATCTGGGAGAACCGGGTTTGATTCCCCACTCCTCCACTTGCACCTGGCTGGATGACCTTGGGTCAGTCACAAGTTCTCTCAGAGCTGTTCTCTCAGGAGCAGTCCTCAAAAGACCTCTCTCAGCCCCACCCACCTCACAGAGTGTGTCTGTTGTGGGGAGAGGAAGGGAAAGGAGATTATAAGCCCCTCTGAGACTTCTTTGGGTAGTGAAGGGGGGGTATAAATCCAATCTCCTCTTCTCCTTCTCTGACTCTTGGAGTATGTGCTCTGCTCCCCCAGGGCCCCCAGGGAAGGGGTGGCCTCCTCCATCTTTCCTCTGGCATAGGGAGCCACTCCCAGCAGCCACAGGCAATCGTTCATTTCTGATGCCCCCCCCCCTTTTCAGGATTTTTCAATTATTATTAAGCGCTACAGTGGAAGCCCCATTCATGATCAGGGTGTGCCCCCCCCAAGAGCCCGTGTAGTGGTATGTTGGATTACAATGTGGGAGACACACATGAACACACAGGAAGCTGCCTTCTACTGAGTCAGACCGTCAGTCCATCAAAGTCAGTATTGTCCACTCAGACTGGCAGCAGCTCTCCAGGACCTTAGGATGAGATCCTTCACATCCCCCCCGACAACCTGACCCTTACTGGAGATGCGGGGGATTGAACTTGGGACCTTCTGCATGCCAAGCAGATGCTCCACCATTGAGCCACAGCCCCTGCCCGTCAATAGCATTGTTAGAACTGGCTTAGACTGTCCAACTCCGTTGGTGCTAAGCTGAGGCCTAGAGCTTGGAAACCTTTCCCTGACTCACCAACAGCCTTGTCTGGAACTCAGGATTCCACACAGCCCAGCATGACCCCCACATTTCTATCCTAGCAGACCAAAAGCAGCTCCGGGCTAGTGATTGAGTATCGCCAACTCCAGGGTTGTAAATTCCTGAAGATTTGGGGTGTGGTGTGGAGAGGGAGAGACTTCAAAGGGACTGCCATGCAATCCATTCTCCAAAGTAGCCATTTTGTCTAGGGCAGCTGATTACTGTCGTCTGGAGATCAACTGTAATTCTGGGGCAACTACAGGCACCACCTGGAGGATGACAACCCTATTTCTGATGAAAAAATACTCTGAGGTGGAAGAGTTTAATAGACCCTCTTCCCTTCCACCCAGTCTCCGATAGATAGATGATTGGTTGGTAGGTAGGTAGCAGTGTTCCCTCTAAGCTGAGTTAGTGTGAGCCAGCTCACATTTTTGTAGCCTCCAGCTCACACATTTTTGTCTTAGCTCAGGAAGGATGGCTCCAGAGCAAACTAATTTATGTAGTAGCCATATCTCTTGCTCACAACTTTAGTGCCAGTAGCTCACAAAGTATAATTTTTGCTCACAGGACTCCACAGCTTAGAGGGAGCATTGGTAGATAGGTAGGTAGGTAGGGGGAGAGAGAGAGAGAGAGTCTTTACATTGCCACACAATTCCTGTTTATTGTTTCTGCAGCAGACTCAGGCAGCACTGGAATTACTAGGGGGGAAATGTTTCTGAAAAGGCATCCTGAGAATACAGACCCCTAAAAAGTCCTGTCTTATTCCACAGATGAGTCAAAAAATTTAGAATCGGCCAGTACAACTCTGTCAAACTTCAGTTCCTTGAATCAGACTTCCGGAGGAGAGCCCTCGACTGTGTCCCTCAGTCAGTCTGCTGGGAAGTTAAACTCATCTCCAATGGTAAATGTTTATGGTAAGGAATGGAATGTTTTGAGAGCAGAATACTTATGTTTTGGATACGATTCAAGCAAAATCAAATACTCTCAATCCAGGGTAGTAAAATGTGAGCTGTAAATACGCACATAACTCTTTCACAATGGAAAAAAAACAATTTAAAAGTATTTAATTTTGACAACCTTATGCCTTTAAATAAAACTATTGTTTGTTTCCAGTGAAAATGTGGCAAGAACCTATTTGTTTCAGCATGCTCAGGATCTTATAGATATCCTAAAACCTGGTTTTGTCTTAACAAAAAAAGGTTCCTGTTTGCATATATTGCATCCTTGAAGCAGTCAGAGCAGTTTTTAGAACATACACGTGGATACTCCTTTAGCCTACTAATGGAGGAAAATGCCAAACCCTTCCTGATCTGCCACTTGGGAGAAATGCTGGCACTGACTATGTTGAGTGTTAAGAAAAATGCAAGTGCAGAAGATCTGAGAGGTGGTTAGCCCACAGTGTTGGCGTGAGCGAGCATACCTGGAAACTGGACAGCGCTACATCCAGGACCGGTGCTACCATTAGGCCAACCTAGGCGGCTGCCTGGGGCGGAGACCTCAGAGGGGTGCAAAACTGACAGTCTGCATTACTGTGTAGGAGACCTGCCACCAGGCCCAGCACCAGCAATTTCAAATTTTGTGGTTTTCAGTGTTTCTAAAATGCATTTATGTTTGAAAATTGGTGTGGGTGTGTGTGTGTGTGGGGGTGCCAGAAGGTAGCCTCGCCTAGTGTGCAAAAAAACCCTGGCACCGGCCTTGGCTACATTGCTCTAAGGGTGCTATAGGTGTGTTACCTCCTTGAATGGGATGCCTCTCTTTGTCTTAACCTGGGAGTTGCCCTCTGACCCCTCCTCTTTTTCTCCCTTTGTCCCCTCACTCACTTTCCATGGCTTTCCATGGAGACATACGTCTCTGCAGGTGTCTCCTGTAGAGATAACAGTGCCCTCCTACTCCCAACCACGTGTTGCCGGACAAACTGGCCGCTTATGACAGGGGAAAGGACTCTTTAAACTAGGCTCCTCTCTCTTCTATTGACTGCAACCTGAATGTGAACTGGGTCTACTTGAACAAATGTCAGTTTACCTTTTTTGCAATGGACTTCTTGGGAGATTTATTTATTGCATTGAGTATCACGTTTCTAGGACTGGGCAAAACTCTGTTATATGAACCAAACATCCCAATAAGGGGTCCCCCAACATGGTTCCTGTGGGATCCATCATGTCCATCAGAACATTTCCTGGCACCCTCCAAGTGTTTTTCAAAAGTGGGCAGGGCCATTTGGATCTTTTGCTCAGCAAGGCTTCTGATTGGCCACTGGAGATTTGATTTTGTGTCCAGTAAAACCAGAAGACTATTTTGTGTCCGGTAAAACCAGAAGTGCAAGCCCTAGTGTGATGACGCCACCTGGAAATAATGTTATCACATCGGGGGCAACACTCTGGTTTTGGGGCAAAACCCTACAGCAAACTTGGCTTCAGAAGAGAAGAAGAAGAGATTGGGTTTATACCCCACCCTTCACTACCCGAAGGAGTCTCAGAGTGGCTTACAATGTCCTTCCCTTCCCCTCCCCACAACAGACACCCTGTGAGATGGGTGGGGTTGAGAGAGCTCTCTTGAGAACTGCCCTTGAGAGAACAGCTCTGAAAAAACTTATGACTGACCCAAGGTCACACCAGCAGTTGCGTGTGGAGGAGTGGGGAATCAAACCCAGTTCTCCGAGATTAAAGTCCGTGCTCCTACCCACTTCACCAAGCTGGCTTCAAACCATAGAGTTTTGTTGACAAACCAGAGTGCCCCCAACATCCCTGATATGATGATGTAACTTCTGGGTGACGTCATCATGTTAGGGCCTGCACTTACAGTTTTATCAGAAGTTGCCCGGGAAGGTCAGTTGGGGGCGGGATTCTCCCCCCCCCCCAGCCAGCTGGCCAGTGGCGGGCAAGAGCCCACAAAAGTGAAATCCCCCCCCCCCCCAGAAGAAAGCAAGGCAGAGCATTTGTCAAGGCACTTGAATTGACTAGCTGTGCACAATTACTGTTAGGGACCAGCTGTCTTGGATCATGTTCTCTCATCTTCTCAGCAATCTCTAACAATGGGGGGGGGGGGAACTAATGATGATGTAGTTCCTGAGAGAAGCCTGGAATTAGGCATGTGTAATACCCAGTTTCTGTTTCTCCTCGGTTGGGGCCCAGGGAAATGCTGATCACCACATTGGGATCAGGAAGCAATTTTTCTCCAGGCCAATTTGGCTGGAGATCTTGGAGGTCTTTTGTCATCTTCTGGGCATGGAGCAGGGGTCACTGGGGGTGTGTGGAGAGGGAGGTATTTGTGATTTTCCTGCAGAGTAGATGACCCTGGAGGTCCCTTCCAACTCTATGATTCTATGAGCAGAATGAGAAAGGGCAAGACTGAAAGAGCTCTGTGAAATAGTCATTAATATAAAACTTAGTTTGTTCAAAGACTGAGAGTGTTTTAATATAAAAACAAAAATAATGCGCTTTGAAATGGGCAGGCTGGAACTGGCCTTTAACTTGTTTGCTGGAGTTCAGAGTTGCCAGCTTCCAGGTGGGGCCTGGAGATCTCCCAGACTACAGAGGTTAGTGCCCCTGGAGAACGCAGCTGCTTGGGAGGGTGGACTCTGTGGCATTACGCCCTGCTGAGGGCCCTCCCTTCCCCAAACCCCGCCCTCCCCAGGTTTCACCTCCAAATCTCCAGGAGTTTCCCAACCTGGAGTTGGCTACTGGAATCTAAATCAATTAAATCAATTTACTCTAAAAATATCTGTGGCCACTTATAGCCTAGGACTGCCCACTCCAGCTCTGGGAATTCCTCAGGTTGACGGTCGTTGACAGTTCAGAACGGTGGTGGAAGAAAAATAAGATAATAGGCCCTGGGCCGATGGTATGACATTTTCAGGGGAATGATGTCATGCCTCTCCAGGAGTCAGTGTTTTTGGTGATTCCTAGAGAGAACTGACATCACCACTGGTGTTCCTCAGGAGTGACTTCAGCCTTCTCTTAGGAATCACCAAAGATTCTGTGGTTTTACCATTGAGTTTCTGACAATTCCATGCAACGGTCACCTACAGACTAGACTACTGTAATTCACTGTATACTGACCCGGAAACTGCAGCTGGTCCAGAATGCGGCTGCGTGTGTACTTACAAGTACCCCACCTAGAGCCCACATACAATCAGTGCCCCACCAGCTGCACTGGCTCCAAGTTGAATACCGGATCAGATTCAAGGTTTTGGTTCTGACCTTCAAAGCCCTACATGGTCTGGGACCAGCATAACTTTGGGACTGTCTCTCCTGGTATGCCCCCCAGAGAGCACTGTGCTCTCGGCACAACAACCCTCTGGTGGTCCCCAGCCCCCAAAGCATTTGTCTTGCCTCAACCCAGGCCAGAGCCTTCTCGGCTTTGGCCCCAGCCTGGTGGAACACTCTTCCAGATGAGATCCGGGCCCTGCAGAACCTGATGCAGTTCCACAGGGCCTGGGAAACGGAAATGTTCAGCCAGGCATACAATTGAGGCAGCAAAGTCTCCATCTAATTTGGCCTCACTCAGCCCTCACATTGCACTGTGTTCCAGCTTTTCACAAACACATAGCTTGCACAACCTCACCTGGATAAATTATATTAGTGCCTTTGTCGCCATCTGTGTTGTGCTAGCAAAGCGTAGTTGAGCCGCTTTTGAGAGAAACTGCTTTCTTCCATTTTCAGCACTTTTGTTCTGCTTCTGAATCTCTGTGGCGTTCTGTTTAAAATGTCCACTGTGCTTCCCACAATGCTGCTTCCCCCTGCCCTTTTTCACTGTGAAATCTTCCTCAGACTTTTAAAAAAATGTTCTATGTTGAGTGCTATAGCACTAAACCAATATAACACTTCAGTGCTATAGCAGCCCCTCTGAGTCAATTAACTTAGAACTTTAAAAAAAAAGTCAGAGGAAGATTGTATGGTGAAAAAGGGCAGCGGAAAAAAGCAGCACTGTCTGAAATGACCATAGTGCTTCAGAGATTGCTCATTAATGGAAAGAAATCTGCTGTATGAAACCCCCTTCCCTGTATCACTTTACTTGAAATCTGGCCAGCAACAAATAACATCTGGTTTAGAATGATGATGTGAAAAGCGCCTGGAGTCTTGGGAGAAGTGGTGATTCTGGGAGAGCCATAGGCCCCACTTTGTGCCTGGTAACCCTTATGCAATCTGACCCCATCCATGTAAAAGTGGCAGTAGCAGCAGAACAGAGTTTATTGCCCACAGTTTCAAACTGACTAAATAGGTGCCCAGGAAGAGCTCCCGCAGAAGAGTTAGCCATTTTGTTCCATACTGCTGGACTTGGATCAGGCCAGACTCAGTACTTTAGACTTCTAATGGCAGGATTGCTCAGGAATCACAGGGCCAGGTTAACACCATCTGTAGATGTATTAATCCAGCACGGAGGAACAGAGATGGATAAAGAGTTTTGCTGGAAGGGTAGGGTTACCAACTTCCTGTTGGGGGCTGCAGACCTACTAGAACTAACAACTGCTCTCCAGGCCATAGAGATCCCCTGAAGAAGATGGTCGCTTTAGAGAGGGGGTTCTATGGCTGAGGTCCCTCCCCTCCCCAAATCCTGCCCTCCCCAAGCTCCAC
Organism: Lepidodactylus listeri; assembly: GCA_029233225.1. Classification (NCBI taxonomy): domain Eukaryota; kingdom Metazoa; phylum Chordata; class Lepidosauria; order Squamata; family Gekkonidae; genus Lepidodactylus; species Lepidodactylus listeri. The sequence continues at coordinate 14,389,532 of JARCFY010000017.1, read as the reverse complement.
CCCCAAATCTGCAGGAAATTCCCAACCTGGAGCTGGCAACCATCTGGAAGGGTCAGGTCTAAACCTGTTCAGTCTTAGAGCAGCTATTAACTTTCAGGCCCCTGTAAAATGTCTGTTTACAGCTATGTGGTCAAATATTAAATACAGCGAATGGGCTACCTCAGCTTGTCCAGACCTGCTGCTTCTTAAAAGCCAAACCGGGACAGGACATTTTGTGACCCTGTACTCCCTGGTCATCATCACTATACTCCTGTGAAACTGTTAATGATACAGAATCAGTTTACACTTAAGGAATGGTGAGGCCAATTAGACCCCCAGCGTAACTACAGTAGCAACTGAAAGGGGTTCAGACTCAACCATTCTCAGCTCTGTGAGTTGGCAGCACTTCCATTGCTGTCCAGCCAATGGGAAATGCTTAATAAAGGTTTGTTTGTTTTGGTGTCATGCTCAATGCAATGAGCAAGTTTTTAAAAAAACTATTATTCACTTTTTATTTTTTGACCATTAAGTAGAAAAATTCCTGGAGATGTAGTGGTGGAACCTGGGGAGGGTATGGTTTGGGGGTGACCTCACCAGGGGATAAAGCCAAAGCCCCCTCCCTCCAAAGCAGCCATTTTCTCCAGGGGAACTAATCTCAATTGTCTAGAGATTAGTTGTGATTCCAGGAGATTTCCAGGCCCCATGTGGAGGTTGGCAACTCTAGTTGTAGGTGATGTGATTCTTTTCCAAATACTTGGTCCCTTCTTGTGTCTCTCTAAATCCTCCTCTCCCCAAACTTCCACAGGTGCATTGGTGACTTCCGCAAAAAGACTTCAGATCACAAACATGGAAGATTTTCTCGTGAGCCCTACCCCAACGGAAGATAAATCGGCACTGTCAGTGGCAGCAGCTGGTAAGCAGCTGGGACAGCAGGGGGAAGTATCATAATTTGGGGAAAGAGCCAGTGGCTGTCTGGTTCTACGGAAAGTGCTCAGATGGTCAGGATTTCCCGTAGTGCTGTAACACTGATGCTGCAAGCAGAATTTTGAAATTTGAATTTTGAAATCAATCTTGAACAACTTCCACCAGGGCAACCTGTTCCTTGTGCAGAAATAATTAAATTAATCAAAAGTTTGAAATCCAAAAAGTCCCCAGGAATAGACACATTTCCGGCAGAACTTTTGAAGATGGCTCCTCAGGGGCGGGCACGAGTACTTGCACCCATATTCACTCTAATCAATAAGGATCAAATAATTCCGAAATCTTGGAAAACATCATTGATCGTCCCTATAAGAGAGCCAAGAAAACCAATCCAAGTAATTACAGGCCCATCCGCTTGTTGGCAGTGACTGGCAAACTATACACTTCCTGCCTGAAGGGAAAACTGCAACACTTGAAGATGAGAAGATACTTGGTAATGAACAAGCCGGCTTTAGGAAAGGCCATTCTTGTCTGGACCACTGTTTTACATTGGCTTCATTAATCAGTAAATATAGAAGGAATGCAACTGGCTCCTTATATACTGCTGTTATTGATTTAAAAGTGGCTTTTGATTCGGTGCAGTTATGGAATAAAATGAATGGTACAAGTATCCCCCAAAAACTATTAAAATTTATGATGAACCTTTATTCTGAGAACGTAGCCCATGTTAAATTAAATAATGAAGAACTTGTCTCTAATCCAATACCAATTCGCAGAGGGGTATGGCAAGGATGTGTCCTTGCTCCACATCTTTTCAATCTATATTTAAATGACGTTATCCCCAAACTACAGAATGTATTAAGCCATGCACCCTACATAGGAATCTATCCGGTACCAGCCTTGTTATATGCAGACAATCTAGTCCTAATATCGAGAACACATATAGGCTTAAAACACGCAATAAGGACTTTCATTGATTACTGTAAGAACAAACTTTTAGAAATCAATCAAGATAAATTGAAAATTATGTTTTTTACTAAAGCAATTGATAGATCTAGCAAGGAATGGAAAATAGGTGCATGTAAATTTCAACAGATCAATGACTTTAAATATTTGGGCATTATATTTCAATCAAATTTGAAATGGACAAAGCATATTAATCTCCTCAAACAAAAAATTCATTTAGGCTTATTAGCACTAAAAAAGGTTTTTTATATGCAAGGAACGCAATATATCCCGGCCCTTCTGAAAGTATATCAGACCCTGATTCTTCCGAGTATTTTGTACAGCTCTCAAATCTGGTTTACTGGACCAGATGACCAGCTTGAAAAGATTCAACAGACTTTTTCCCGGAAAATTTTATCTTTGCCACCATCTATAGCCTCCACCGTAATTTGTTTAGAGTTAGGCTTACCGAAGATCTCAACACTGATCTGGAAAACTATAATTAATTATAAATATAGACTGTAAAAAGCTGACAATCTTCCAATCTTTACCACTTTATCAGCACAGGAATGTTACCGGCAGAAGTGGAAAGATGCAGTGGATATTAAACTAAAGCAACTGGGCTTAAACGAAACTGGAAAATTAACACCAAAAAATAGAGTGATGCTCATCAGGAAGCTTATAGATCAAGATTGGAATTCACTTTTAATAGATACTGAGTGGAAATGTTCATCATCATACTTAGGGATTAAATACTCAACAAAATTTGAACTACCACTCTATTTGTATATGCTGACCATCCCTAAATTAAGAAGAGCATATATGGTGGCCCGTTGTAATGCGTTACCTTCTGCACAGATGAAGGGCTGCTTCCAGGATATTCCTGTTCACCAGCATTTCTGTGGCTGTTCACTGGAGGATGTAGAACTCCCTCTCCCACATCTTCTTTCATTGCCCTAAACATACAGCTGGGAGAGGAAAAATTTTTGAGGAAATCGCTACTGAAATTCTCACCCTTCCCGGAACCTACAAGACTGAGACTCCTGTTGAATAGTCTCTGTTTTAACTGCATAACAGACATGGCAAACTTTTGTTTTGCTGTGATTTTAAACCTGTAAACTTTTTAAGGTGCATGGCTTATGGGCTTTTAAACCTAATAAATGATGATCCCTTGAATATGGGATTCATGAATGATGAATATACAGTGGAGGTGAAGAATAGGTTTAAGGGACTAGATTTGCCTGAAAAACTATGGACGGAGGTTCATGACATTGTGCAGGATGCAGCAATCAGCACCATCCCAAAGAAAAAGAAATGCAAGAAAGCAAAGTGGCTGTATGATGAGACTTTACAAATAGTAGAGGAAAGAAGGAAAGCAAAAGGCAAGGGTGAAAAGGAAAGATTTACCTAACTGAATGCAGATTTCCAGAGAATAGCAAGGAGAGATAAGGAGGCTTTCCTGAATGAACAATGCAAAGTAATAGAGGAAAACAATAGAATGGGAAGGACTAGAGATCTCTTCAAGAAAACAGGAGAAATCAAGGAAACGTTCTGTGCAAAGCTGGCCATGATAAAGAACAAAAATGGGAGGGACCTAACAGAAGCAAAAGAAATTAGGCAGACATGACAAGAATACACAGAAGAACTATACAAGAAGGACCTCAATGTCCTTAACAACCACGATGGTATAATCACTGACCTTAAGCCAAACATTCTGGAGTGCAAAGTCAAATGGGCCTTAGAAAGCATTATTAACAACAAAGCTAGTGGAGGTGATGGCATCCCAGCTGAGCTATTCAAAGTTTTAAAAGATGATGCTGTTAAAGTGCTGCACTCAATATGCCAGCAAATTTGGAAAACAACAGTGGACACAGGACTGGAAAAGGTCAGTTTACATTCCAATTCCAAAGAAGGGCAATGCCAAGGAATGTTCAAACTATCGCACAATTGCACTCATTTCACAAACTAGCAAGGTCATGTTGAAGATCCTGCAAGCTAGGCTTTAGCAGTACATGGATAGAGAACTGCCAGAAGTACAAGCTACGTTTCAAAGAGGTAGAGGAACTAGAGGCCAAATTGCCAACATTTGCTGGATTATGGAGAAAGCAAGGGAGTACCAGCAAAACATATACTTCTGCTTCATTGACTATGCTAAAGCTTTTGATTGTGTGGATCGCAACAAACTATGGCAAGTCCTTAAAGAGATGGGAATACCAGACCACCTCACATGAGAAACCTGTATAATGGTCAAGAAGCAACAGTTAGAACTGGATATGGAACAACTGATTGGTTTAGCATAGGAAAAGGAGTATGACAAGGATTTATATTGTCACCCTGCATATTTAATTTATATGCAGAGTACATCATGCGAAATGCTGGCCTGGATAAATCACAAGCCGGAATTAAGATTGCTGGAAAAAACATCAACAACCTCAGATATGCAGACGATACCACTCTAATGGCAGAAAGTGAAGAGGACCTAAAGAGGACCTAAAGGCTGTTACTAAGGGTGAAAGAGGAGAGTGCAAAAGTTGGCTTGAAATTCAACATCAAAAAAACTAAGATCATAGCATCCAGCCCCATCACTCCTTGGCAAATAGAAGGAGAAGTCATGGAAGCAGTGACAGACTTCACCTTTCTGGAATCCAAGATCACTGCAGACGGTGACTGCAGCCATGAAATTAAAAGACACCTGCTCCTTGGAAGAAAAGCGATGGCCTAGACAGCATAATAAAAAGTAGAGACATCACCCTGCCAACAAAAGTCCGTATGGTCTAAGCAATGGTGTTCCCAGTAATAGTGTATGGCTGTGAGAGTTGGACTATAAGGAAAGCCGAGCGCCAAAGAATAGGTGCTTTTGAATTATGGTGCTGGAGAAGACTCTTGAGAGTCTCTTGGACTGCAAGGAGATCAAATCAATCAGTCCTAAAAGAAATCAACCCTCAATGTTCCCTGGAAGGCCAGATACTGAAACTGAAGCTCAAATACTTTGGCCACCAAATGAAAAGGGAGCACTCACTGGAGAAGGCCCTGATGCTGGGAAAGATTCAAGGTCAAAGAAGAAGGGGATGGCAAAGGATGAGATGGTTAGACAGTGTTATTGATGCAACAAACATGGAATTGAGCAAACTCTGGAGCACAACGGAAGACAGGAGGGACTGGTGTGATGTGGTCCACGGGGTCATGAAGAGTTGGACTCGACTGTGCAACTGAACAACAACAGCCTATGTGAGAAAGGATATGTCAGACTCTTGGACAAAATTACTTCCAACTACACTGTCTGGCAGTGATTTGTTTATTGAGAAATAAAGATGTGCCAAGCTGAGAATCTTGCTGAGTCAGAACTGAAATTCAGGCGTGAAACCCCAGAGTTACAGACAGTTCAAACAGGACCCCACCAATCAGTCACCGCATTCATTCCTGCCTAGACATTTGCGCTCTTACCAACTGCACCTGTAAATCACTAACATTATCTCTAAACTGGAGCAAGCAGAGATGTGAACCAAGGTCATCCCCAGAGGGAGGCTGACTTAGAAGTTACTTTCGCCACTACAAAAGCCTGGTCTCACACTCACTCACATACACCCTGCAGGAATTTCCCTATTAGTCCCGTTAGGAACCATGGCAAACTAGAGGCGAGCAAAAAGCGGCTTGTGCTACACTCTTAGGAAGGAAAATAGTGACACCAAGCCAAGGGGCTCAGCAGCCAAGGGGTCAATTCAGTCCTGTTTTGCTACTCACCGATCTTCTGCAAAGGGGCTGGATGCCTCATCAGGTACAAAATAGCTTTTCATAAAGCTGCTGAGTCATATTGCCAGGAAATCCTTGCGTCTGAGCAATACAGAAGCCATTAAAGTTACAAGCTCTCACGTGGTCACAATCAGCCATGGAAAACAGGGACAGGAACCAAACACTTTAATAAACAAACCCCATTAAAACATTTTTAACATTAGATACTCTCACCTTTGTGTCCTGGTAGCATTCCTATGGTTGTATCCAAAGTATAATGACCTCCTGTGCTTAGCAAGGCCATTCCATGGAATACATCAGATTTCAGCCCCTCAGAATTACTCTAGAACATTTTGGTCTCATCCGTTCTGGCACAGGTGCTCACAGTTACTTTAAGATCTCACTGCCAGCCCCTTCTTCAGTGCTTTCCTGCTATGTTGGTATTCTGTCTTTCCGCCAAGAAACTTGGAGGTAGCACATGTCAGGGGTGGGGAAAGGGCCAAGTAGGCTCCACCGGTAGATCCTGGGCCTGGACCATGGTGGCTCTCACGCCATCCTGACTCAGGAGCTGCAGGCAATCCTCATCGTCCGGTGTGTTCCCTGGCTTAAATACAGCTCTCAGGAGGGACAAGCCCAGCCTTCTCCTCCCATCCTGTTTTCCAGGAAATTCACACTCTACCTAGGGCTGTCCCCTCCCTCCTCACTTTGGCCATACTGCTGCCTTTTCTCTCTGTTAAAGTAATAAATTAAAGCCAACATAAACTGCAGATTTAAAATTGTCGGTAAGGGGACTGGAGAAACCTTAGGAGCAGAGGTCTATCAGTGGCTATTAGCCACAAGGTAGAGATGAAACACTCTGTCTGGGGCAGTGATGCTCTGTGTTCTTGATGCTTGGGGGAACAACACTGGGAGGGGTTCTGGAGTTCTGGCCCTGCTGGTGGACCTCCTGATGGCACCTGGGGTTTGGCCATTGCGTGTATAGAGTGTTGGACTGGATGGGCCATTGACCTGATCCAACATGGCTTCTTTTAGGTTCTTATGTTTGGGGCAGTGATGGTCTGTATTCTTGGTGCTTGGGGGGGGGGCAACAGTGGGAGGAGTTCTGGTCCCTCTAGTGGACCGCCTGATGGCACCTGGGTTTTGGCCTCTGTGTGACCCAGTGTGTTGGGCTAGATGAGCCACTGGCCTGATCCAACATGGCTTCTGTTATGTTCTTAAGGGTTCCCTTACCTCTCCACCTCCACGTTCCTTATCTTTAAGCCAGTAGTACAGAGCAGTTGCCTGTGACCAGGCCTTTGTGGAGCATTTCAATATGGGAATCTATGGTACACAATCGCCCAGATGTGAATTTGTACTTGTCTAGAAAGATCCCCCCCCGCCACCATGCATGCACACAACATGTTTGGTTCATGTATGCAGCAGCTCATGGTGACTGGCTGCAGCTCTCTGTTGGTGGCCCTTTTATTGCTGGTTCCAGCTGGTAGATCTGGGAGTTCCAGCAAACAAAAACTCCTGATCCTTCAAGCATGGAGTCCACGTGCCCCTGGTGTACATGCTGCCCCGTACATGCAGCCCCATACATGTAGGATTTTTTTGTTTGGGTGGGCATTTAAATTTTTAAGGGGGCAGTTAAATTACACTTCATTGAATTAATCTGAATGCCTGCCTTCAAAGGGGGAGGCTCCAAGCCTGTTTCTAGCCCTTCCTTTGCAGGGACAGGGTAGCGAGCGTGTCAATTCCTAGGAAAAAAACAGCTCAGAGGGTGTTTAATTGCCTTCAGAAGGCATTTAAATGCCTTTTCAGTTCCCTTCCCCAGGGCAAGAAAGCTTTGAAGGGCACTTGCAATACATCTCTGACAATCCAAAATAAGGTGGGGCTTTTAAGAGGCTATGGGCCTGTGTACCTGAAGCAGAGCTCCATCAGCCAGGCCCAACTCTGCTTAGCTTTGGACATGGAACTCTACATTAGATGTCCTTCAGACCATTAACTGGGACCACCCAAGCCTGTGCCCGGCTGTAACCACTTGGTGCAATACTGGTATCCTGCCCAGAGATTTTAACCAAAATGCACAATTGGCAGATAGATGCCAATGAAACTCCTTCAGGGCATTTACTTTTGTAGTTTCTTATGGGGATTGTTGTGCACTGAATACTTCCCTTGAAACTACATGAAATGTATGTTGACCTTAAGGATGTGTGAAAATATATAGAAGCTCACAAGTGGAATATACAGACATTGAGCCTTCTCCCCAATCCCTGGACACTCACAATGATGATTCTCTGTAGACGGGCTTGTTGGGTTGTCCACCCTTGAATTCCCCCATCACCTTTTGGTTCTTTCTTTGGTGATCTTGGCCAATTAACCATCACTGGCCCCACAGTTTGTGGCTGTTACCAAAGTGTTTGTCCATGTACAATGTACATTCAGGAATGTGGAGGAAACCCCACTGAGTGGGATCTCATGGATCTATCCTGCCAGCAGAGGCGCTTTCCTTCAGTCAAAGGAACCTTCTCCTGACAGAAGGTCCTCAGAAGACCGGCTTGCACTGGAGAAGATGCCTGCCTTCTGCTGCAGGAAAGCACCTCTGTTAGCAGAACAGAACCACAAGGTTTAACCAGGGCTGCTCTTCTACTTCTTCTTCTTAAAGAAGAGGTGCCGGAACTCTCAAGAGGGAAATGAAGTTTTCAATCTGTATACTGAAAACTCATGAACTTTAAAACATTTTAAAAATAATTTTGCTGAAGAGGTTCCGGAACTCCTGCGTTCCCCCAGGAAAAAAAGCCCTGGATTTAACCCACTTTGTTTCCAAAAAAATGACTGAGCCTGCCTTGGATGAGAAACTATGGCCTAGAGCAGTGGTGGCAAACCTATGGCACGCGTGCCAGAGGCGGCACTCAGAGCCCTCTCTGTGGTCAGTCTCTAAAAGGAAAAAGACGACTCAAGGCTGGGCTGCTCTCAAACTTACAAAGTATGAGCCAAGGTTAGACAAATTATCAGCATGCATACAACAGCAAAAATCACATTAATTGTTCAAAAGCATGCCAAATGCAAACTTTTACCTTTCAATAAAAAGTTGTTTGTATCATTGAAAGCTCTGTTATTGTGTTTTTCTTTTAAGACAAAAGATGTTAATGTATGAGTTCTTTTTTCTAAACTAAAACCTCAGTATTCAGGTTAAATTGGCGTGCTGGCACTTTGCGATAAATAAGTGGGTTTTGGGTTGCAGTTTGGGCACTTGGTCTCTAAAAGGTTCGCCATCACTGGCCTAGAAGCATAAAAATGCAAAGATCTCCTGAAGCATTTGTCAGACATTCCAACAAATATAGGGCTGGATCCAGCAGGAGGGTTCCACTAATAGATCGGCTGCATAGTCACTCCTCATGTTCTTCCCGGGGGGGGGGGGGGTCCCTGTTCCCCCCAGGAGTAGCATTTCAGTGAACACTTTGAGCTGCCAAAAGATGGGGGAAGCAAGAAAGTTCCATCCTGTCAATGGAAAGCCCTTCCGTTAGAGTCAACCCACTGAATAGAGCCCTGAGAGAGCCAGGCTAAGAGTTGCTCTTTCTCTTTCCTCCCCATTATCCAGGAGTTACCAGCTTCATTGTCATTCTAGTGGTGGTTGTGGTCATCCTGGTCAGTGCTGTCAGCCTAAAATTCAGATGTCGCCACTGCAAAGACGCGGAAGGTATTTCACAGTTGTTCAGTGACAATGGAGTGGTTTTAGTGATGTTATTGATTTTCCTTTTATCCGTCTCATGCCCACGTTGTCTTCTGGCACCATGTCTCCGGTTCTTAATCCACCATTCTTGGCTGCTTATTTCCTCTGCCTCCCTCTCGCTCACCTGGGGAACATCAGTTCTCCGCCTTGGCTTGCTACTTCTCCAGCATCAACAGCCTGACCTCCATTCTTGCTTCCTACCGGCTTAGGGTGATTCCCTAACTCCTGCTGAATGCCGCCCGAGAGCTAGTAGGCTGTCAGAGTGTGGAACCAGGCGCAGGGAGATCCAGGTCCCTATCCCCATCCAGCATGTAAAGCCAGGGGTCCGTTGGAGCGGGAGCACACAGGAGCGCAGCTCCGGGAGTGAGGAGCCCAGGGGGCGGGCACATGACCAAGCCCCGCCCCCTCCTCGGCTTCCCCGAGCAGTGCAGAGGCGCAGCGCCCCCGGGGAAAGCCCTGCTAGGGTCTTTATTGTTTTTAATGTTTTGATTTAATATTGATAATTTTATCATTGTTCCTTTTATGACTGTGTGCTGCTTTTCCAGAGACTTGCTCAAGCTGGCATATAAATTTTCTAAGTATACCATTTTTTATCTGGGCACATGGCACATAAGTACTGGAGAAATTTCACCAACCCTTCAGCAGCTTCCACCCCATCAGTTTGGTGTAGTGGTCAGGAGTTGGACTCTAATCTGGGAGAACCGGGTTTGATTCCCCACTCCTCCACATGCAGCTGCTGGTGTGACCTTGGACCAGTCACAAGTTCTCTCAGAGCTGTTCTTTCATGAGCAGTTCTCAAAAGACCTCTCTCAGCCCCACCTACCTCACAGGGTGTCTTGTTGTGGGGAGGGGAAGGGGAAGGGAAGGGTGGTGCCCATGTCCTGGGTATCTCAAGTCTACTTGAAACCTGGTGGTTTCAAGGGAGCAGGAAGACAATGAGGGTGTGTTCTTTACGCTTATTATTATTGCACAAAGTATTGGATGGGGAAGGGAATGGAGGAAGAGCGGGTCGGTTTCACTCACCTGTGGAGTGGAGTCTGAGGGATGGGTGTTGCCTTCTGACACACTTCCGGTATGTTAGGGGGTGTGGCATTTGCAAATGAGTTATGCAAATGAGTTATGCTAATGAGCTCCAGCACCTCTTTTTCTACGAAATGACCCCTGTGTAAAGCTGATCTGAAGCGGTCAGTCCCAGACTAACCTGCCTTGCAGGATGGTTGTGAGGATAAAATGAAAGAGGGAAGAGCTGTATATTCTGCCCTTAAAAGCCCTGGTGGAAAACCAGGGTAAAAATGTGATGGAAATTAAAACTCCTGTCTGTGGTGCCACTGAATTCCCCAACATCCCCATCCCTCTGTTTTCTGGCCCTCATTCTGTACTCTTTACTTCCCTCCATTCTGCACTAGAGGGCTCACAGCCTTCCCTCCCCAGATATTGGTCATCTTCAGAATGTCTTTGTCGTTGCTTGCACGCTCATGCTGGTGAAAGCAGCCACAGCATAAAATTGCTCCCCAGTTTATTCATTGATGCTTGGTCCTGGATTCATACATTCCCCACAATTAAACTTTTTTTTCTGCTATGGACACTGTCCTCTGCATAGGACTGCACTGTCAGTCTCCAATGTCACTTCTTCTACTAAGGCTGATTTTACACCTCCCCTCTAAAGTAGTTTGACTGCTGTCTTTTCCTGTGCTGATTTCACAGTGGTGTGAAATTTCACTCCAGGGGGTCTAAGTGCACTAAGAAACCACAATTGTTTAAAGCAGAATCAAGCGGTATAATACTAGCTTGACCACAGGAGGGCAATTAGTAGATATGGACATTTCAGTAGCAGCACGGTTTCACACCGCACAGAGGTGTGGGCAGGTTTTTTTGGAACTAGAATGATTCCAGCGGGAAAGTCAGATGTAAAATCAGCCTAAGTCATCTCATCCCGTGCCAATTTATAGGAAAGCAAAATAGGGCCATCCACAGAAATAGGGCAACTCGCAGACCATCGCTTTCACAAATAAGCAGGGGGGAAAATAAGTTGCAAATGAGGGGGGGAAAACCCTCTCCTCTAAATGTCTCAGGAGGACTGAGCTTTCTAGGAACCACGTACTGTTGAGGTTGGTTCAGCCTCAGATTTCACAGTGGGAGAGAGGATACTGGCCTGCTCAACATCCTAAAAGTTTACAGTCTCCTGAAACAGGAGATTCAGGTTGGAGAAGTGTACGGTGAAAGGTGTCCCCCCAACCCTAATTCCTCTCTGCATGCCAGGCTGTAAACTTGCTATAAAGGTAAAGGAATCCTGATGGGAAGATGAATTAGGATTGGAAGGAAAAACACTTCACCTGACAGTAATGAATCATTAGCCACTGTGCAAAAGTCTTTTGAGCTGCAAGTATTGCGTCGTTACAGAAATAAAGATCAGGAGGCATATATTCTGCATACAACATAATGAAGATGTTTTTAGATGCTCACAATAACCCACAGCTTAGAGGGAACATTGCACCCCATCTCAAAGAAAAGTGTGCTGTTAGTTACCTCAGTGCTTGAGAAGAGACGAACAGAGTCAGTTTGGTGCAGTGGTTAAGTGCGCAGACTCTAATCTGGGAGAACCGGGTTTGATTCCTCACTCCTCCACTTGCACCTGGCTGGATGACCTTGGGCAAGCCATAGCTCTGTACCAGCTGTTCCCTCAAGGACAGCTTGAGAAAAAGCTCTCTCAGCCCCACCTACCTCGCAGGGTGTCTGTTGTGGGGAGGGGAAGGGAAAGGAGTTTGTAAGCCGCTCTGAGACTCCAAGTGAGTGAAGGGTGGGGTATAAATCCAATCTCTTCTTCTTCTTCTTCTTCTTCTTCAGAGTATAACAACAGGATTTCAGTTATTTACTGTTAGCATTCCACCATCAAGGATACATTTACACATTAGTCTCCTATTTTGCCATATTTCTTTGCTCCACTGTGTTTTTCCCCGTAATTAAATCCAAAAAAATGGTGACCATATCAGCTTAGCTTGTTGTTCCTGTTTGGTCTTTGCATCTGTTAAAACATCTTCATTATGTTGTATGCTAATGTGCTGTTCACCGGCTGCCTATTATGTATGGACTGTTAGCTTCCATTTCAGTGTGCCTGAGGAAGTTTGCATGCACACAAAAGCTCATACCTTGAATAAAACTTTGTTGGTCTTAAAGGTGCCACTAGAGTGCGAGCAACATTCTGAACATGTATTCCTGAGAATCTCTCTGACATATGTCAAAAGCTGATTCCTTGACATTCAAAATTCTCTAAGGTGAACTGATTAGTTTCCTTCCTGAGGAAGAGTTTTGTTTTTTGGGCTGCGAGAGACTTGTTTTTCTGCACATTCTGTTCCATCCCTAAATTTATTCAGCTAATCAAGTGTGTTTTTCTTTGCTACCGTAGTGAGGTTTATGCTCGGGCTGTGCAAAGCATTTGCACAGTTACAGCCTTAACCTTTTCAGTAGGCACAAAAGGGATGCCCAAAATGTCCCTTCAAAGCCCAGCAAATGTCTTTTCTCACTCTCCTCCGCAGCCTAAGGGCAGCCTGTTCAACTGCCTTTGCAGTGCCATTTGTTCTAAATATCTTCTTTCTCCCCTAAAACCAAGAGAGTTCCTACTGTTAGCATAACGAGACTCCCAGCTGTGAGCACATGGAACTGTCAAATCTAGATGATAGGTAACAGAGAGCAGTGGGTCATATGACTAAGCTGGTGGATCTGTGCAAGGACATGTACGGCATGCTCAGAAGGAGTAATAATGACTAAGCACTGGAATGACTCAGCAGCAAGCTCATTGGACAATGAGCTGCTCTGATATGTATATATCTGTATTTATGCAATGCAAAGCTCTCTGGCGAAGCAGAGAGCTTTGTATTGCATAAATTTGCATTGCATGTGTCTGGCGAAGCAGTTTGCTGGTGTGAGCCAGAATATATACTTCACTTGTAAAATAAACTGTATATACACTATATATGGTGTTGAGCAGTTGTCTGGTCTCGTGGACTGGAGTCTCCTGTGCTGGTGCTGTTGAGCATTTCACAAACGCCAACACTTATATCCTCAGTCCGTTTTGCCTTGGAAATGTCATGGGACAGGTTAAACTAATTCAGACTGAAAGCCCTTCAAATAAGTCTCGATTGCTCCACGTGATAGGGTGGCCAAACTCCAGGTGGGAGCTGGACATTTCCCAGGATTAAAACCCATCTCCAGGCAACCAAGATCAGTTCCCCGGAAGAAAATGGAAGCAGCAGAGGGTGGACTCTGTGCCATTATACCCTGCTGAGGCCCCTCCCCTCCCCAAACCCCACCCTCTCCAGGCTCCACTCCCAAATCTCTAAGAATTTCCCAACCCAGAGCTGGCAACCCCACCTGGTGATGCCACCAACCCTCTCTAAGTTCATCCTCCCTCATTCCGCATTATCCTGCCTTTTGGTGGCATCTAAAGTGAAATACTTTCTCCTGTGGCTCCATTACATCAACCTCTGGCTCCTTCCCTCCTTCTTATATTAATGCACCTTCCCTTTCTCCTTTCATCTTTGCTACTTCTCCTACTCTCAAAAAATATTTTTTGGGTCCTTCAGTTTTGTCAGATTTTTCTTTCTGTTCATTATTGTCCTCCCCCTTTCCAATTTAGTTTGGCATCTGTATGTTTATTCTGCATGGTTTTGTGGGGAGGCACTCAGATTGGAAAAACAGGCTGGAGGCCACATCACACGACTGGACCATGATCCATGAATAAGTAACAACATATCACTTGGGTTGCCAACCTCCAGGTGGTACCTGGTGGTACCTCCCGCTATGACAATTGGTCTCCAGGCAACCAAGATCAGTTCCCCTGGAGAAAATGGCTGCTTTGGAGGGTGGACTCTATGGCATTGTACCCTGCTGAGGCCCCTCCCATCCCTCAACCCCGCCCTCCTCAGGCTCCACCCACAACCCAGAGCAGGTAACCCCACGTGTCACAGATTTGCAACTGAACAAATTTAGAGTCCGGTGGCACCTTTCAGACCAACAAAGGTTTATTCAAGGTACAAAAGCTCATACCTTGAAAAAACCTTTGTTGGTCTTAAAGGTGCCACTGGACTCTAAATTTGTTCTACTGCTTCAGACCAATATGGCTGCCCCCCCTGAATCTAAATTTGCAACATACCTTACTGATGATCTCCTTCAGCTCAGTCTCATGCCCTTACCAGAGTTCTAACCTTTCCTCAGCTTTTTCAGTACTATTGGCGAATTCTCTGGGCTTTGACAGGCAAGCTTCATTTTATCCTCTCTCTTGTTCCAAGTTTGTTTTCTGCTACTGGCCTCTCCTCTCCTTTTTTCTGCTGGAGTTCCCAAATTCTGTTGTCAGTCTTCTTTTTTGCCATTCCATTCTTTGCCTTGGCAACTGTTAGCCATTCGTTTATCATGAGATATGATTCTTAAGCTGAATTACGTTGTTTTATTTTTCCTTCCCCTGATCTGATTCCTTTCTTCAGTTGATATTACTTCCTGTTTAAATGCTGTTTCATTATTTGGATGTCTTCTAGTTATTTCAAATTAAGTATCTCAAAAAAGAAAAGCTTCTGGTCTTATCTTCCTGTTTAGTCCTCAGCAAGTAAATTCTGAAGTACTTCTCTCTGATCAGTAAAAACAGAAAAAACAGCGCTGTATATTCCGCTTGTTTAGAATGGACAAGTCTACAAGTATAACGCCTCTGATTTTTCTTTCTTGGCAGATAAACAGAAACCTCAACAGCTGGCGGTATCTTACAGGTGAGCTACCTAATAATTTCCTTCGTCTGCTTGTTAAAAATGGCCAAGGGTGAGGGGAGTGGTCGTGGCTCAGTGGCAGAGCATCTGCTTGGTGTGCAGAAGGTCCCAGGTTCAATCCCTGACATCTCTAGTTAAAAATATCAGGTAATAAGTGATGTGATTGGTTGGATCCCAAAGTGCAGTTCCATCAGATTAACAGGAGTTATGCTGGTGGAAGTATAGTTCCATCAGTGGAGGGGAGGAGGGAGATATCCACCAATTTCCCTGTCATGGCAGCCCACTGCTCTGACCCCATACTGGTTCTGAGGAGGGTCCCTTGATGACCCCTCCTTGGATCAATGTTTGGAGAAGTGTTTCCATGGCCTTGCAGCAGGAGTTAAAAAGCACAGAAACCCCACTCCCCCAGGTTCAATCCAGTGGAGTTGCTTTGGTCCCACCCAAAGTGTTTGGTTTTGTTTCAGACCTACTTTTCAAAGGGCCAAGGAGAATGATGATGACCTAGGATAGTTTACAGGACAGTAGCAGGGAGTCCTTTAGGCTGCTTTTACTTTGGACCAGCTCAAGTTCCCAAAGGATTTCAAAGGCAGCTCCACCTACAGTGGATTCCAGTAATTCAGTCTTGATGTTGTTATGTGTAGCTGCTACGAGAACATCCATTTCCAGGAAAGGCCACTGTTGGCATGCCATCCCAACCCAAGCAGTCTGAGCTCCAAACACCATTTTTGCACCCATCTATGAACAATGCAGGGTCCACCAGAAGACAGTCCTTCACTGTGCTACAGACCCATGGGATCTTTGGGGAGAGTGCAGTGCCATCCAGTGTTGGCTGAGCACACCTCTAATAAATTGCCTAGCAACAGTGCCTCTATCTTGACTGGATTCAGTTTCAAGTTTTTAGCCCCTGTTATTTCTGCTGCTGATCCCAGGAACTGATTCAGAGTCTCCATTGCCTCACCTAGCTTCGATGCAAAGGAGAAACAGAGCTGAGTGTTATCTGCCTGTTGAAAATATCTCACCCCAGATCTCTAGACGACCTCTCCCAGAGATTTCAGATAGATGTTAAACAGCATGGAGGACAAACTAGATAGCTATGGAAGGCTGTGATTATACACACTACAATACCGAGTAATATTAGTCCCATTCCACCCCCACCCCACCCCCAATATCAACTTCTGGAACTGACCTACCTGGTAGGACTGGTACCACTGATTCCCCCAAATTCTCAGTCCTGTAAAGAGATCCAGAAGGATTCCATGGTGGATTATGCTGAACTGGCAAGGAAACAAGGAGCACCAACAGGGTCTCCGCCCCCTCCCCCCCCACTACGTTTATCTCCCAAAGATGGCCATCTAACAGAGCAACTATCATAGTCTTGGCTCCCCAAAGTAGGATGAAATCAGACTGAAGCTGGTCTACATAATCCATGAATGAATTATCCAGTCACCCACCCAGCTGCCCGCTTAAATGCTGCTGAGGCCCCTCGCTGTCTCAGCAATTTATTTACTTACTTCATTTGTACCTGTGCTTTCCCCTAAAACGGGGAGCCCCACTGCTTCTTTACATTATTTTCCTCTCCTTGAACAAGGCCTCCCACTTCTACTCAGCTGCTCTAATACACCGTGAGGAAATTTATTCCTCTACATCGTGGGGAAAAACGGCAGTCAATTTTCTTCTGCCTTTTTCATTCACATATGCCAGGGTGTTCAGGAATCACCTGAGACAGGGATCTCCAGATGGTGGGAAATAAACGCTTTGGGTCCTTATGGTATTTTTATGAAATCTGCCTGCGTTATTAGAACAGGCAGGTGCCCAGACAGGGAAATGCTAATCTATAAAACTGTCAGAAGAGCAACATTAAAGTCCAGTGGCACCTTTTAAGAACAACAAAAGTTTATTCAAGGCATGAGCTTTCGTGTGCAAGGCACACTTTTTCAAATGCACACAAAAGCTCGTACCTTGAATAAACTTTTGTTGGTCTTAAAAGTGCCACCAGACTCTAAATCTGTTCTACTGCTTCAGACCAACACGGCTGCTGTCAGTTCCCCATAAGTAGCACCCTACCACTGTATCTTGCCAAAGGCTAAGTTTCCCAAAATGACTTCATGTTACTTATTTTCCATACTTTAAAACACATAGCAACAATTCTTTGAAGGATCATAATTTTAAAATAGGGGCCTACCTAGAATATTTTCACAGGAACCATAGCAGCTAAAAGCCCTTGTAAATACTGTGGCTATCTGAAACCATCGCTTATGCTGTAGAAGAATGCGTAGAAAAGTTCATCACAATCGCTTCAGGCTGTGACAGTCACAGATGGAGTACCTGGGAAAGACGTGCTGGATTGGTTGCCCCCATCTAAACAAATGGTGGGCCTCACTGGAGGCATTTAATTTGCTCATAAATGATTTGGAATTGGAGCTAAGCAGTGTAGCAGCCAGTTTTGCAGCGATACCAAATGATTCAAGATGGTTAAAATAAAGGCCGGTTATGAAAAGCTACATGAAGAGGAGACTGGATCTATACCCCACCCTTCCCTACCCAAAGAAGTCTCAGAGCAGCTTACAAACTCCTTTCCCTTCCCCTCCCCACAGAAGACACCCTGTGAGGTAGGTGGGGCTGAGAGAGCTCTGACTGAAAACTGCTCATGAGAGAACAGCTCTGAAATAACTTTTGACTGACCCAAGGTCACACCAGCAGCTGCATGTGGAGGAGTGGGGAATTAAACTCAGTTCTCCCAAATTGCAGTCTGCGCTCCCAACCACTACACCAAACTGAGAATCTCTCTAAACTGGGTGAGTGGTCAAACCATGCAGCAAATGTAGTTCAGCGTGGGGAAGTGTAAGGTGATGCATCACAGAACAAAAATCCGAATTTGAAATATATGCCGATGGGCTCTGTACTGGCAGAGACAGAGATTGAAAGTGATCTTGGGGTTGTTGTGGAAAGCTCAATTAAAATGAACCCAGTGTGCAGCGCTGGTGGAAAGGGCACACTCTGCGCTAGAAGTTATTAAGAAAGGGACTGAAAATAAAATGGCCGATATTATGAAGCCCTGGGATAAAGCTGTGCTGCAATCTCATTCAGAATACTGCGTACTACAGTTCTGGTTACTGTATTTCAAAAAGGGCACTGCAGAACTGGAAAAAGTACTAAGAAGGGCAACCAAGATGATTAGGAGGCTGGAGTATCTTTCCTATGAGCAAAGGCTGGACCTTTTCAGTCTAGAATAAAGATGGCAGTCAGAGAGGTTGATAAAATTATGCATGGGGTGGACTGAGAGAGCTTTCCCTCCCTCTCCCATAATGGGGGCACCCAATTAAATTGTTGGGAAACAGGTCCAGAACAGAAAAAAGGAAATAACTTCTTTACTCAAAGAGTAATTAAACTGTGGAATCCATCGCCAGAGGAGGTAGTGATGGCAACAAGCCCAGAGAATTTTAAAAGGGGGTTAGACAGATTCATGGAGGAAAGGCCCATCAGTGGCTACTGGACATGGTGTCTGAAGGGAGTCTCCATAACCAGAGGCACCAAACCTTTCAGTGCCAGTGCTAGGAGGCAGTAGCAGGGGAAGGCCTCAGCCAGGCCCACAGCCAGAAATTTTTGTTGGGGGGGGGGGCAAGAGGGGTGGTTTAGTACAGTGGAACTGACTCCCAAAAAAGCTGGCTCAGACCCCCTTTCCCGCTCTTGCTCACCTCGGCTCTGTGTTATGTTCACAGGCCCTGGGGTTGCTCCTGGGGCAGGGGCGTGGCCTGGCCTGTCTCCCGCTCAGGGTGGGGACACTGCAGCGCACCCTTGGTTTTCTCCCCTTGGTGGCTACTCCAAGCCCGGTGAGGCCCTGAGGCACCCCCGTATGTGCTCCACCGGCTCCTGCCTGGCCCTTCTCCTTTGGCACTGGCAGCGGCACACCACACGGCCAAGGGAGGAGGAGGACGCCTGCCTCGGCTGCCTCTGGTGGTGGAGGGAAGGGCACACGCCAACCATTGCCCGTACTCCCCAGGCCGCAACGGGTCTGCAGCAAGCCAGGAAGGCACTTCTCAAAGCACCTCCCACTCATGCAGGTGACTCAGGCCAGGCCAGCCTTCGTTCCTCCCTCCGCAGTCACTGCGCCTGAGCCAGCATGTGGCCGCCGGCGCCCACGTCCAGCCTGCCTCCCCTGCTTCTCCCCTACGCTTAAGAGGCTCTGGCTTGGCTCACACCTCAATGGGAAGCGGTGGGGGGGAGAGAAGGCACAGCTGGTTAGTGAGGAGGCAGGGCACATTTGTGAGGGGGCATTGCCCGTGTCAGCCCCCCCCCCCAGTGGCTATGGGCCTGGCCTCAACCTTTATGCTCTGTTTGCCCCCAAGGACAATGGATTGACCACTGTGCGAAACAGGATAGTGGACCTCTGGTCTAATCCAGCAGGCTCTTCTTATATTCCATATTTCCCTTCCCATTTACGCTTACCCATGGCATCTGTTTTCTCTCACAAGTGATTGCGTTTCTCTTACTCCACTTGGTGTAACAATATTCTGTTTTGGTCATAACTACCACTGCTTCTCCAAAAGATGTTTTTATCACCTTTCCAATATTTTTCATGTGGAAATCCAAACTATTGTCAACAACTTCCACTAGGTCCTTTGCCATGGTCCTGTTGCCAACTTCCTTCTTTCTGTGATTTCTGAACAGGGTTGTAACCAGCTCTGATTGAATGTCTTCATAAATTCCGGATTTCTTTCTTTGTTGGTAGCATAATTCTGTAGAGCTATCGAAGCTAATCCTCTCAGACCAGGAGCCAGAAATCCCCCATTCTGCCAATCCCCCAAGCATTTGTACTGGTCCGCTTACCAGACTGTTTTGCCTTTCTCAACGGCAGGTCTCTGAAATACTCCAACTATTGGAGACTGATACCTCTTGTTACAGGAGAATGAAGGAAAGTCTTCAGGGTGATCTTGTTTCCTTTGCGGAGTTGTTCAGACACTACATCTTGTTTCCTTCTCAACTGTTGAAGCGCCAGAGCTTGCTGGCCCTGTACTGCATCATGCTGTTCCTTCTAGTACTTTTCTAAATACAGTGTTGTTTCACTGCTTGAGATGGGGAATCGCCAATATAGACTTATGCACCTTGAAGATGAGAGAAGATCTTGCTTCTTTACTGGCCTCTCCTGTTTAATATCACCACGGCACTGAAATCACGGGGCAGTGACAGCATAGTAGAAAACACAGGGAAAAGTGGCTCACACACTGAAGGTCCAAGCCTCAACTGGCTACCCGAGATGCAAAGAAGCAGCACATCCCGCAAGCGAGAATCTTCCTACATGTAGAAGCGAACTAGAAAGAACCAGTAACTGAACCAATGAAGCATGGACTGCTGTATATGCATCAGAATATATTATTCCATTCATCTGTATGCAGCTCAGACTTGAGTTTCCTGAGCTAGAAGAAACCTTTCTCGCCTTTGGAGTGTTTAGGATATTTCTGAGCAGAGCTTATTGAGTGGTTTATTCCCAGTCTCCGTTGAATAGAACTGAAACAGCAAACCAGTGAACCACCTTCTCCCTAGACATTGGTAACCTGCCAGTTGAAACGTCATGTTTCTCATGATAGGACCAGGATTTTTCAAATGTGCATGCATTCTCTCTCTCTCTCTGTTGACAGCTGCCCTGATGCTGCAGATCTTGCCGCTGACAAAACGAACATCACATTGGTCTCCATGAAGAACTTAAACACAAACAACAGCACGGGTAAGCATAAGACCCCCTCAGGCCACGGTGGGAGGTGACCAGAGTCCGCCTAACGGTTGGTGTGAAAATAGCTCCCGTGTTAATGCATCAGGAAGAGTTTAGTCTTCTGTGATAAACTGTTCTTCATTCTTCTTTATAAGATCACTTTTTCTTTTACTTACTCTTATGCCTAATCATTATGACAGGCTCATGTGATTGTGGCCAAAACCATCAGTACATTCTTGGATCTCTGTTTTATCTGTGGTAAACGCGCAGTTAACAGGCATCTGTCTGTATGGTTTGTGAGATGCTAACCATTAATGTCCTGTGAGCCGAGATTCAAAAAAGTGGTTGCCACTGGCTATACAAGAGTCCCAGGCCGAGGACAGACTGGCAATCTGCCCCAGGAGAGCTCCGCTTGGGAAGCAGGGGAAGGGAGCCCGTTCAGACATCTGCAGCTGTCCCTCGGCTCCCTTCTGCACTTACGCGGTTTGAAGCTGGTTTCCTCTCGCTGTAGAAGGACACCAGGAGAAACCGGTGTTCAGAGGCCATCTTCCGCATGCCTCTCACTTTCAGGCAGTGTGAACCGGAAGAAGGCGGGATTCAAGCAGAGGCGGCTGTGTGAACGTGTTGTTTCGGCAATTTGTGCATGAGCGCTCATGCACTCATTGCCGAAAACAGCCCTGCTACAAGCTGCGGAGGCTGGCCCACCCAGGGGGGCTCCACAGCAGTCTGAATGCTCCATAACAGCATCCTTGCTCAATACACTGGCCAGTGTGAACAGCCAGCCCCGGGGAATTTCCCCCCGCAGCTTTTGCCTCCGGATTCCTCCCACTCCAGATTCCCAGTCTGTCCTCGGTCCCATATCAACCACAGTTCCCTATAAACCGTTGTCCTTTAGATGGATTTCTCAGCTGAGCAGTCACCTAAGCAAAGAACCAAAGGTAGAAGAACTCCAGAGAAGCAGCATATAGCTTTCATAAATAGATAGACAGACAGACAGACAGACAGATAGGTAGGTAGGTAGGCAGGTAGGTAGGCAGGCAGGCAGGTAGGGTACAGAAGCACTGACTTCTGCTCCTAGACCACTGAAGCCTGCTCATTTTTGTCTCATTTGCTTTTTTAGGTATTATGAAGACAACAGTTACGTGCGAGGAACAATAAGGAATTCATAAAGAGTTTGCAGTGATTTTTAATCATATGGGGAATGCAGGAAAGCACTTCATTTATGAAAGGCTGGTCATTCTGTTTGGGACAGCACCTGGTTTTCAACTGAACCACCAAACTTCATCTGTTCAATGTACTGAGTGATTCTTGAGGGGATAAAGGGGTCACTATAACATTCAGCATCCCCACCTAAAGTTCCCTTTGTTGGGGTAGCCAAATAATTTGCCCCTACAGTCCCCACTTCATTTCAACACCAAGCACAAGCTAAGTCTCAAGGGCAGGATGCAGGAGATGCAAGGGCTGTGCTTTGAAGCATGGGCTTCCCTTCCTTCACAAGCCTGTCCTCCCACGCAGATCTCTTATCATGTGCTTTGTGCTTACAGCCTCAGTTTCAGGAGTGGAGTGAAAGTTCGTAGGTCTGTGGGTCTGGAGTCCTGGGCGTGGTACCTGCAAAGAGCCTAGGACTGTCATCTCTATGGATAGCCTGCTTCCCCCTGTGGACCTGACCAGCAGCAGAGATCATCTCCAGATGCCCTGCTGTATTCCCCCTCCCACTTAAGGGGGATGGCTAGCAGAAATAAGGTTTTATTTGTTGTGCTGCTTTGCCCATGGAACCTCTTTTCTTCATCTATTTGCTTGTCACTAAAGTGGTGAATTCTAGGTTCCAGGCTAAGGCATTTTTATTTTTGTGGTTATTTGTTTCTGGGTAACCTTGTGGCTTTTCACCTTTGTATTTCCTCCCTTGTTTCTACATTTATTTACTCTGTTTTGTTATTTATTGCTTTGCTTTTAACCACTAGGTTTGTTTTAAATGTTTTTTTTTATTTACAAGTATATCATTTTTATGTTGCAGCTTTTTAGCATTTTATTTGTGCTGCTGATTTTACTCTGTTACCTTTCACTTTGTTATGGTTTGTATTGTTTTTAATGGGTGATAAGTCACCTCGTGATTTTTTCCTTAGAGTGTAGGATAGAAATAAAGGGGTTTTCTAAAGACAACTGCTATTCTTCGTCCTTTGTTCTGACTGATGGTTGGGTGTTCGCCCCATCAACAAACTCTTTGTTGAGTGCTTCTAGTGTGAAGATCTGTAAGCCAGCTCAGGAAGTCTTGTTTTATAGAGGAGGAAACAAATGTTTTAAATTAATAATTATTTAGATATGGGGACACAGTGATGTCATCCTATACTGTACATTTTAATTGCTGAGTTCAGACTTCCCAAGCTAGGTCTTACATACTCCGGTGGTGGGCCCTGAGTGGCTGAAGGTTTAGAATTCCACCCTTCAGAGTGGCCGGCAGGAGGGTCTTGGGAAGGAGATCAGGGACCATTGTCAGGGGCTTTTCCATGGACTCCAATGTTAACTCATGCCATCTTTCACAGGTGTAATGTTACGTCAGGGGCACAGGATGCTAACATTTTCTCCTCCCTGCTGTACCCCAGTTCTGCCCAGTGTTCCCCCTACCTTGCACAAGTGGAATCTTTACAGTGCTAAAATTAACCAGCAATAACTTCCCACCAGTGCAAAGGTGTCACTCTGCAGGCACACCAGAATTTGGAAGCAGTACTACTGGACTAAGAGGGCAAATGTCTGGAATAGAACTGTGCCATCTGTAACTTGAATGTAAGTTTAATTTTAAGTATTTTATACCTAATTCCATCTAAATTAGTTTTTTTAGTCTTTTACATGCTGAACTGTAGCAGATTTTCTAAAAGCCTTATCATGGTAGCTGATTTTTCTGGCAGTGTAGGGATAGCTTTCCTTACTTGTCAGATACTCCAAATACCCCACCCCCCACAATGACAGTGAAAAACACAGAAAAGAACATGCATGTTTTGTGATACTGATGTATTCCATCTTTCAACAAGAAAGGCATGATTTTAATATTACTTAACAATATGTTAAAAATTAGCCAGGTGGGCTTCAGTGTTAATACAACTATAGAATATTACTGATTGGATATGCGAGTACGGTTCGTTAAACTTCCTTCTGCAAGTTTACACAAGCTGGCTACAAGTAAGAAATAATCAAAACACAAATAGCATAACTTGTACATTCTTAACAGTAGATTGTGAAAAACAAAGTAGATGCATGTCCCAGAATAGTAATTTTCCCATGGAAAGTCTATAGCCGAAAGAGCAGATTTAACTGGATCCGCTACTCTGTCTGAAGGGGAGGTCGTATTGAAATGCCAGAAACCAAAGGTGGTGCAAATCAGGAGCCCAGTTTCAACACAGCTGCTTGAAGTCACCGACGCCAAGGGCCTTCCAGAAATGGAAATACGCTATTGTTTCATCTCCAACACCCGAGAACTACAATCAGAGAAGTCTACACGCAAGCTAACAAATGCAGGAAGCAGCAATTTTTCAGTCCACTAGGATAATGAGGACAAAGGCCAGAGCATCAGTGCAGATCCACACAGCACTGGAAACGTGGCCATCTCTAGCAGGGCCGGAGCAGCATTCAGCACAGGAGAAAGTCATGTTAGTCATTAGTACTTATCCCAGTCATATATACCCATTTGCCTGCTCTAGTGGGCAGCAAAGCCGGCTTTCTTCAAGTTGAAGTTGGACCAATTGACTGAAAGCCTTTGTCTTGTCTGTCTGGCAGAATCCAAGCAGAACCTGTTGAGAAAGGATATGTAAGGGCTTAGGAGAACCTGAAAGAGTTCTGGTTTGTACATCTCCTTTGATCCAATAGCCAGTTTTCTAATTAGCGGTTATTTAAAACAGCAATTAACGTTCGAGTGGAGTTGGTTTTAGCTATAAAGGAAAATATAATGTACATTTCCACTTTCACTGAAAGGAGGTCAACTCCACAAACTATTTAAAAAAAAATCCCACAGTAAAACTGAAGAGGTCAGTAACTTGACACAGAGGCATGGGTTGCATTGGTAACGTGAGCCATCGTGTTTGCCTGAAGAGAGTCAGTGGACAGGGCCAATACTGTTGGTCATTCAACTCTTGCTCAGTTCAAAATATGGCTGCTGTTGTGGAGCACAGATTGTGAGAGACTAAAGCTGACCTGACTGGACTTAAAGATCCCTCCAGTGGCACAAGGGACCAAATCCTGCCCTTATGTTTTGAAGCCATTCTCAGCTTTATGCTTTATGCTTACTGAGCAACCAGCACTAGCACTGCTGATACCAACTGCTGCAGAAAGTCTCATCCAAAGGATTCTGGAGACTAAAAACTGGTGTCACTAAGCATGCCTTTTAATAAGTGGGGAGGCACGGTGGCTCAGTGGAAGAGCCTCTGCTTGGCATCATCTTGACATCAAAGCCTCGAAGACCTCCTCTAATGATAGAGATCTGAGGGTTGTTTGACTATTACAAGGCTTTGTGCCTACTTGAAGGAGGACTGAAGACAAGATAAAGAGTCTTTATTCTGGTCATAGCAGCAGGGGGAAAAGGCACATGACCCTTCATTTACCTTTTAAAATATTCCACTTCTCGCTCTGTCTCATCCATTTCCACATTGTCGAGGTCAACATCTTTGGGCAAAAACACGTCATCTGAAAAAATACATTGTACACACAAGATTAAATGCAGATAAATTCTTTCACCTAGGAAACAAATCACAGCACCCTCAAGATGGAAGTGTGTAGCGGGGCATCTAGTCCAACCCCTTGCTCAATGCAGTACACCCAGAGCTGGAGCACCCATGACTGTCCAGTCTCTACCCCCCCCTCCCAAACGTATCCTGCTGCTGAGTGCTCTCCTCATTGGGCATGTTCAGCTGGCAAATAAGCCAAGTAAGGCCTAAAGCAAACATCAAAGATAAATTTATCTGCTGAATGAAGTGGTTCATTTAAATTTACTGTTCTGATTCGATACACAACCATGAGCATCTTAATATGACCTTAGAAACTTGCATTCTTAGAAAGGTGCATTCTATATGGCCAGGGACCTACCTACCTGAGGGACCGTCTCTCCCCATATGATCCCTGAGGGACCGTCTCTTCCAACTTCGATCGGGCTCCCAGAACCGCCTGGTTCTTCCAGGGCCAAAGGAGGTCTGGTTGGCGGCAACAAGGGCCAGGGCCTTTTCGGTGGCGGCCCCAAACTGGTGGAATAAGCTCCCAGATAACATCAGGGCCCTACGGGACCTCTCACAGTTCCGCAGGACCTGCAAGACGGAGCTCTTCCACCAGGCTTTCAAGCAGGGGCCGCCTCGATCTTGTTATAGCCCTGACCCTACCAGCGGAAACCGCCAATTTTGACCATCCTGCACCGATCGGAAGTTTATAGCACCTGCTGACACTGCTCAGATGTGGGCGCCGAAATTGCGCCATCTGGTATTGAGATTTTAAACTGTACACTGTATGTTTTTACAGGATAATTATTTTATGGAATTTTATTGTGTATGAATTTGTTGGTGGCCACCCTGAGCCTGCCGTAAGATGGGGAGGGCGGGATAGAAATCCAAAAAATAAATAATAATAAAAAAATTGAAATATGAAACTTTCCATACTACTGTTGTAATTGGCATACAACTCTTGGTCCATAAATCTGCATAAAGAAACAAATATACTGCCAAGAGATAAACCCAAGCAACATTTATGATGTTAGATGCACTGCAAATCCACTCAGAAATCATTACATATTCTAGCCCACCCCCCAAAACCCCAGTGCGTTGATGTCCAGTCCTACATCAAAGTAGAAACCACAGACCTTTTTGTTTCACAGGTTGCAGTCCAATAGTTGGTTACGTGGACATCTCAGTGAGTTCAATTAACTTATTCCCATGTGAGCATGCAGACAACTGCAGCGGGTGAGATACAGTGGGTGGGTAGGAGGTAGCCAGAGTCAAGCACTTGTGAATCAAAATGATTCAATAGAAAACTGAATGTTTTAATTCTCCAGTTGAACGAAGTCAGAATTAAAAGTACATAACTTTGATCTCACTTAGCTTGACTGTCAAACTAAGGGCCGAACTGGATGATACTGCATCTCCAGTTTGAGAGCCAGTTTGGTGTAGTGGTTAAGTGCACGGACTCTAATCTGGGAGAACCGGGTTTGATTCCCCACTCCTCCACTTGCACCTGGCTGGATGACCTTGGGCAAGCCGTAGCTCTGGCACTGCTGTTCCCTCAAGGACAGCTTGGGAAAGAGCTCTCTCAGCCCCACCTACCTCACAGGGTGTCTGTTGTAGGGAGGGGAGGGGAAAGGAGTTTGTAAGCCGCTCTGAGACTCCCTTGGGGAGTGGAGGGTGGGGTATAAATCCAATCTCCTCCTCTTCTTCTTCTTCCAAGTCCACCAATGGGAAGGAGCACCATTTTAGGTTTGTTTTTCACTTAGAAGTCACAGGGGGCTGATTCTGCTGGGGACTGCAGTCTGGGAGGATATGAGGGACTCCCCCTGCACTGTTTTCAAAAGCCAAAACAGTGGCATGGGGGAATGGACAGGAGCCACTCATCCACTCCATGCTGCAGTCCCCAACACGATCAGACCCCCACAACATTTTTAAAAGTAAAAGGGGTGTGTGTGTGTCTGAAATGGCACGGTACTCTTATGGCGGACTCAGTGACACAGTATGATCTAGCTTGAACCTAAGAGAAACAGTCTGAGAAGCAAGACTGCAGTTCTGAAGTCTATGAGAACATAGCAGGGTACAGAACGGCCTCACTTGAAGTCTGCCTAATACCCCCTCCCGAAATTTGGTTCACAACTGTGGCACTATGTGTACTGCGTCTTGATAACGCGTCCTTCAAAAAGGAAGCCTCTCCATGTCTTCCCTTGGGGCATCCAACAGCCTCTCCTGTCCAGCCTCCCATGAGCGCAGCTTCTTCTCCTTCGAGTGACAGCAACCACGCTATGGAGGAAGTGGGCTGTTGAGCATCCCAAGATGAGGTATGGAAGGAAAGCAGCACTCTGAAGGGGCTACATCAGCTTCTTGTGAGAGACTACAGCACAGACTGTACACCCTGTTTTCTGAATATAAACGCTATCATCCAAAGACATACGTGATGCTTCTGCTCAACATGGGCATAGCACTCATCCCTCTGGTGTACTCATCGCAAAACAAACAACAGAACTTCAAATGTTCTCCCTCTAACTGCTACTTCCTCACACCTTCTGTACTTCCTGCTTAGGGCAAGCAGCATCCTTTGTCTTTTTAAAAAAAGTATATCCCTGTACATTACCAAAAGGGGACTGGTGCTTGTTATGTTTTTATTTTTATTAGTTCAATTTATACCCTGCCCTCCCCGCGAGCAGGCTAGGATGTGCCCCCAAAGAGATGGCTTAGGTGATATCCATGCAAAAAAACAGCAAGAGAGGTGACCGCAAGAGAAATAAGCAAAATGATAATGAGATGTCTTGCAGGACTACATTGGGAAGGTCCCAAGGGGATGGCTCCCTGACCGCCAGTTTCTGCTGGACGTCACCTCAATTCAGCAATTTATTCCCCCGTACACATTTCACTCACATTTGCTAGGACAAAGACAACTGCAACTCCACAGAAGGAAATGCTACTCGGGAGGAGGCAATTTGTAGTGGCAATAGGGAAAGTGTTAAAGGTGACCCTCTACGAATGCACACACAGCTTCTTTCTTTGGCACATTTCATTAAAAGATGGGTGGAGGCTTGGGCTAATTTGCAACTCAGTCCTGAATTAGATAACCACAAGAAAGGGGACCCACGATACTCCCGGGGGGGGGGGAGTGTTCCCCATGGTTCCTGGCCTGCAGAAGCAGGAGGAGCTCCACAGGAGAAAGTGGCAGCAGGTGAGCCTTCTCTCTCCTCCCCCCCCCCCCCCCCGGCACTGGTGATGGCGAGGCTGAGTGACTCACAGCCGCCAGCCTGCCAAACCTTCTCCCGCCCCCTCCCCAACGGCAGCAGCGGCAAGGCCTGAGGCCCACCAAGCCTTCTCCCTCCTCCCCCCGGCAGCGGTGAGGCCTGAGCGGCTCACAGCCGTGGGGCCCGCTGAGCCTCCCCCCCAACAGCCAAAGCATTCTCTGCGCATGCGCAGGGGACACTTTTACTTTTGGGGGGATTCTTTTGCTTTTTTAAAGTTTTTTTTAACTTTTAGGATTTTTCTGCACACCTGGGGAGTCTCCCAAGTGTGCAGAAGAATCTCTCTGCCCCCAAGTGCCCCCTCCGTGCAGATTTAGATATCTGCATGGAGGGGGCAACTTGACTATTAGTATATAGATAATCAGATTCTTCTCTAGTTCAGTATTAATAAATGCCCCAGAATGGCAGAAGACCACTGGCTTAAAACACACACTTACCAATTGAAGAGTTCCCTTTGTCGCCTTTCTTTTTCTTATTTTTCTTGTTCTTGTACTTTGGTTCAGAAGAATTTTCCGATATCAGCTTGTTATGCTGCTGTCTGTTTGGAAAGAGGGGGCCACTTAACAAAGACGACTTAGCTGCATGATCTGTTTGCTTTGTATTGTTAGCATTTACTTTTCTCTCCTCTTTTCTGGAGACCGCAACTGATCGAAGGTCTGCTGCTTTTATTTTGTTTTGTGTTTGATTTTTTATTTTAGGCTGAACGTTCGTTCCTTTGGATGGCTTTCCCAGTTCCTGAGCAAACAGCTTACCTATTTGCGTCATCTGCTGTTTGCTTTTATCCTCTGTGTGATGCTGCATTATATTGAGGAGCAAAGAAAGAGGCTCATGAGATTTCACAGTCATCTCTGTGTTGAAGAGCTGCTTTGAGTCTTTGTTGTTTACCGGGTTAGACAATTCACAGACAGCACCAGAAACTGGCCTCTGCTCAATATGACATGCAGCCTTAGATAATGGATCAGATGAGATTTCCGTGTTTTCCAGTAGTTCAGGATCAGGCATCATGACCACCTGACAATTCGGAGCCCGTTTTGGGCAGCTTGTGCTGGTTCTCTCTCTTTTCTTTTTCTTCACAGCCTGAAACTCTTGAGCGTCTTGCAGTCTGTTTTTCAGTTGCACTTCCTCATCTTCTCGCTCTCGCTCTTCTGGTCGCTGATGGGGCTCCTGCAGTCTAGCTTCTGTTTCAAAGTGAGCCTTTTCTTTTAACTGTGAAAACATCATCTTGTTTCTTTAAAAAGTGGTTACAGGGATCGAAAGTTATTACATAAACAACAGATTGCCTGAGATAACCAACTCCTTAGCAGGACCCACATAACAATTACATAGATATGGAACAGATCCATCGTGTTCTTTTCCGCTCAAAAGAATGCAAGAAGAAATAAATAGCTTAATTTCAACATTAAATACAGCATTTTATAACATGTCCTGTTGGGCAACCTTCTCTTTTCTTCTTGTTACTATTCAAAGTAAACGGGGGCGGGAAGGGGGCGCGGGGGATGCATTTAGTTACCAATATCCTGGACAGCAGAAAGGCAGGAGAAAAAGCAAGCTGGAGGGACGATATTTTGCCAGTGAACCCTTGTGCTATTTGCCTTATTGTCCCTCGAAGTTCTAAAGAAAGAGAAAAAAGACCACTCTTGCCCTGAGACAACCAACGCTTCACATCTCCAGCATCGGTCCCTATATAGGTATAAAAATTGTCTGACAAAATGACCACTATATTTGGGTAACATTCCTTCCATTTATCTTCCCTCAAATCCAGCTTTCCCCGTTCCTCAGAGTAAGACGGAAATGTACACATTCCCATTACACTGAGTTGGTCCTTTTATTCATTCTGTGGTGACTAATTGTATTTCAATTGTTAACTATATGAGATTGTTTAAACTTATCTTGTGAATGAAAGCAGAGAGTTCCACAGGGATATGAATATTTGCATGATGATGATGTGAACACAAATCTTCAATGTTAACAAAGCAGATAATTTGTTATTTTCAACAATATACATGTTGCTGCTACTATTATGTTTACAAGGCCAAAACTAGGGGTGTGTGCTCAGTATAAACCAAGCCGGAAAAAATACCCTATAAATACCTTATCAATATTTATAGGGAATTTTCTCAGCTGATCACCGAGGGGCTAGTGATTTGGCTATCCAAAAATGGCCACCGCGAAAAATCGTGAAAATATTCAGGATTTTTCAAGGTCACTGGATAGCTGCAGTTACAGGGCATTTAAAGGGCTATCGTTCCTTTTAAATTAGTTCAGAGTGAACTCTCAGGCATTTAAAGGGCTATCGTTCCTTTTAAATTACTTCAGAGTGAACTCTCAGGCATTTAAAGGGGCTGTGCAATCCCTTTAAATGCCTTGTTTTTTTCCTCCAGTGGAAACAATAGAGGATGGGGGCACTCCCCGGTCCAATCTTTTTGAAACTTGGGGTGTTTTTTTGAGGAGAGGCACAAGCAGCTATGCTGAAAGTTTGATGCCTCTACCTCAAAAAACAGCGCCCCCCCCCCCAAGCCCCAGATTTCCCCGGATTGATTCTCCATACCCCTGGATTGATTCTCCATTATAGCCTTAAAAACCAATAAAGTTTTATTCAAGGTATAAGCTTTCACATTCTTGCACACGTCTTCAGATACAATGAAATGGATGGAGCGTAACAACAGGGTCTCAGCTAATTACTCTCAGCATTCCATAATTAAAAAGAGTACATTTAAGCATCAATCTCCAATTTGATATATTTATTTCCTTCACTATGTTCTCCTCCGGAATTAAAACCAAATAAATGATAACCATATAAACTAAACTTGTTATTCCTGTTTGGTGCTTGAATCTGTTAAACGTCTCCATTACGCTCTATGCTAATTTACAGCTCACCCTCTACCTATATATATGGACCGGTAATTTCCATTTCATTGTATCTGAAGAAGTGTGTGTGCACACAAAAGCGTATACCTTTAATAAAACATTGTTGTCTTAAAGGTACCACTGGACTCAAATTTTGTTATACGGGAAAAAACAGCCCGCAATAACTATTCCAGGACAAAATCTAGAGATGACTACTGCCTTGCATTCTCTGAGAAGCTAAAGGTATTTTATTTCCTTTGTTTATATTCAGCTTTTCTCCCCAATGGGGACTCGAAATGGCTGACCTTTCCCCTTCTCCTTACAACAACCTTGTGAGGTAGACTGTATTTAAGGAACTGGCTTAAGTTCCTGGCTCAAGATCACCTACCAAGCTTCCATGGCAGAGGAAAGGGAATTGAACTTAGGTCTCCCAAGCCCTAGTCTGATACTATAACTACTACACCACACTCATATGGCAATTCAAATTTCCTTCAAGACGAAAGGACCATCTCCACATAAATACAGCAAGCAAGCTGCTCTGGAAGCAAACAGGCAGAATAGGTTATAAAGACTTATTCTTTAAATCATTCCCCAGTGGGAACCATTTGGATTTGACTACTTCAGCTGACTACCTACACCTCTCAGAACTCTTTTTTTTATTCCGAAGATATGAAACTTTTACCTTGAATCTATTCTTCTTGCCTCTCAAGGACTAGAAAAGCATTTCTTTAGAAACTGGAAGATAGCACTTAAATGGAAATCATTCCTTTCAGAGGACATCCATGATTTTGATGCTTTTTAAAAAAGTTAATAAGGGCTCTTCTCTTGAATAAATCCTGGGACTATATCCTGACAATGAGCTGATTTGGAACCTAATAAAAAAGGTGCAATTACTTAAATCAATTTCATATTTAAAAACCTTTGGAAACATTTTCTTAGGTACAGTATAAAAAAAAACCCCAAACCCAAGAAATTAATTCTTGGTATCAATGTCTAGTACCTAGGATCCTCTACACTGATTCCTGTATACTGATTTCTCAAATTCATCCAAGTCTCTCTTGGTAACTGTTATATTTTATTAAAAAGATGGCCTACTGGAGACGCATATTCCTTAAATACAACGCCCCCACACCCCAGACAGACAGTAATTGTTTGTCCGTTACAATTAGTGCTGTCCTTAAACTGTGCCAAGTTGTACCAACATCTCCTTTACAAGAATTACCAGCCCCAACACCAAATACACTGAAAGAGTGAAAAGGAGCCACAGCTTCTACAATTTTACCCAAATCAATTGTTCAATAGTGAATTCATTAATATCTACATACTGACACTGCTTACTCTTTCTTCCCCAAGTGGAAGACCCTTTGTGCTGGAGGAACGATTTAGACCAGGGGTGGCCAACCTGTGGCTCGGGAGCCACATGCAGCTCTTTCACACATATTGTGCGGCTCCTGGCAGGGCGGCTGGGGAAGCAAAGGGGAGGCATGCTTTTTCTCTCTTTCTCCCTTCCTTCCTTCCTCCCTCCCATCTATTTGCTTTCCTAGTTTCTCTCTCTCTCTTTTCTTTCCACTTCTTTAATTCTTTCTTTCCATTTCTCTTTTTCTCTCTATCTCAATATCATTAGCAAACAAGTAATATCATTATCAATAACCCGTTTTCCTCATTTGTTTTTATTTTTGGCAGTCCCATTTAACGTTAAAGAAAGAGCAAATTTGCATATTTTTAAAAATAAAAACGTGTGTGTGATATTTGTTCCTGTCTTGCGGCTCTCAGACATCTGACGTTTATTCTATGTGGCTCTTACGTTAAGCAAGGTTGGCCACCCCTGATTTAGACCCATGCCCTCTTGCTTCAGTGTAGAAACACATCTGCTGTAAATGACTGGGAATAAAGTTTGGTTTTGGTCCACAGCCATCCTGTGTTTAGAAGTCCTTATTATTTGGGGAGTTTCTGCCAGATATAAACCTGGAAGACCTATCACATGTCATCCTATTAAGGAAGGGTTTCTGCAGCCACGCTGTCCTCATAGCTCCACAAAAGTGTCTCATAAAGACTAGACAGAATCGGAGGAGACCTGGAGACTGATGTGGAACAGGGAGAGTCAAGCATTACAGAGGCAGGTCCTTAGAAAGAAAGCCTCATCTTCCTTTATGTTTGATCTACCACCACTAATTTTAAAAAAGTATGCCAGAATTCATTGGTGTAAGATCTTTCGCTTCATAAAATTGGATGAATCAGCAGCTGTTACCATTGGGAAGTATTTCAACCTTTTTTGCATATTATTTTGTTATTTATAGTCTACCTTTCTTGCTGACACTCAAGGCAGATTACATTGTGTAAATACAATCAACAGGACAGGACATCCAATGAGCAATACAACAGAGTTTGGCCTACAGAAATCTGAAAACACAAATCTCAAACAGAGATGAAACAAAGCATGAGCTATTAAACACAATGCGTAGACATCTTTGAAGATGTCTTCACACGAAGAAACTTGGGGTCTTTAGATGTGGTCTCTGATATGCTTGGACTACTTCCTGAATTTTACACTTTGGCAATATTTGGAGCTAGAGATAAAATGATAGTAGGATGTCACTGGAAAATATTTTTTCATTAAGTTGTATTATGTTTATATACTAAAAATAAAACCAGATTTGTGCCCAGTGCTGTGTAATTGACCAAATTCATACTTTGGATCAGTGTTCCCTCTAAGCTGAATTAGTGTGAACTAGCTCACAGTTTTTTAGCCTCCAGCTCACACATTTTTGACTTAGCCAGGAAGGATGGCTCCAGAGCAAACTAATTTATGCAGCAGCCAAATCGCTCACTCACATCCTTAATGCCAGTGGCTCACAAAGTAGAATTTTTGCTCACAAGACTCCACAGCTTAGAGGGAGCATTGCTTTGGATATGTGCTAGATACCAAACACAAGGTCCATGCAATCTCTGTATAAGGTTTACCAAGCACTATACCCATTTTGAGAAAACATCAGTGGATTGAAAGCTGATGGCAAAGGAATGAGGACATAAGAACATAAGAGAAGCCAATGTTGGATCAGGCCAGTGGCCCATCCAGTCCAACACTCTGTCACACAGTGGCCAAAAACACCAGGTGTCCTCAGAAGGTCCAGAAGTGGGGGCAGGAAGCCCTCCCACTGTTGCCCCCCCCCCAACACCAAGAATACAGAGCATCACTTGCCCCAGACTGAGAGTTCCTATCTATACCTTGGGGCTAATAGCCACTGATGGACCTCTGCTCCATATGTTTATCTAATTCCCTCTTGAAGCTGTCCATGCTTGTAGCTGCCACCACCTCCTGTGGCAGTGAATTCCACGTGTTAATTACTCTTTGGGTGAAGAAGTACTTCCTTTTATCTGTTCTAATCAGACTGCTCAGCAATTTCATGGAGTGCCCACAAGTTCTTGTACTGTGAGAAAGGGAGAAAAGGACTTCTTTCTCTACCTGCTCTATCCCATGCATAATCTTATAAATCTCGATCATGTCACCCCTCAGTCGTTGTTTCTAGGAAAGTATACACAACTTTAAAAAACAAACAACTACAGTGTTGTGCTAATATGTTATGCCCTTGGATGCTCTGAAAGAACTCAAACATATCTCACAAAAGACAGGTTGTGCTGCCAGAGGATTGTCATCTTACTTCCCTAAAGAACCACAATCTCAGAAACAAAATTCAGGACAATATTATAAGGGTTAATTCCACATAAAATGTCACCCTTTGTGGACAGCTGGATGCCCCCACTTTTTGGGGGGGAGGGGGAGCTTGCATATGATGTTGTGCCCTTTCCAAACATGATAAATGGTACCTCCTGGAGCTTTCCCCTTTAACCCAGAGCGGGGGGGCGGGGGGGGGCACTTGATCTAGTTCTGAAAAGGCAGCTCCACATGTCTATTGAAGTTTCCCAGGACAGTAAGTCTGGGAGTCTCCAACAGCTGGGCAGAGCCCACAGCTGCCAATTCAGGTAGGCAAACCGATAGAATTACGTAAAATAATGGTTGGGAAAAAGATATTGTCACACGAAATACTGTCACCTTGCAATTACAGAACAGAAGTATCAGGAAGCTTTTTGAAAAGAACTTCATGTCTAATATTATGTCACGTTCATTAATATTTTTTCTTCCTTCACAGTAACTCTGTTCTTGGCAAGAATATTCAATCACCCAACAGTTCAGTTTGCCAGCTGCAATCAGCATGTTTGAACACTTGACACATGGTTCAATTGTATTTCAACAATGCACATTGTTGTGCAAAAAAGCCAAGTGTGCCTTTCTTCTGCTGCCTTCCTTGGCTTCCTCCCCTTGTCCATTGGCACCGCCTGTCCTCCTCAATTGGTATCTGCTGTGTTCCTTAAGTATATAAAAACTTAATATTTCATAAGATATAACTGTATCTCAAGGTTCCTTGCCTGGCTGTTCATTAATAGGAATGCCTTGCAAATTACCTAGATTGGGAATAACCTAGACATGCACATTCTCACAATGTTCTCCCATGGCTGTACCCCTCCCCAAATCATTTTCTGCTCAATAGGAAAAAACCCTTACAAGACAGGTAATCTGTCTGCTAGGGATGAGCTTTCCACAGCTAGGAAACTTTCCTGGCAATGGGGTCCTATATTATCTGAAGATGTATACCCCAGGGTTATGAAAACCTTGGTTAAGTAATTTATTTAAAATTTATAAGCCTGCATTTCTCCCAGGTAACAGCAATAAAACAGTATATTTCCCCAAGAAACAACAACTTTCAAACAAACTGCAGGGAAAAAAGCTTTCAAAGCGTACTTCAACAGAGACTGTGATCCATCAAGGCGCCCACAAAGCCATCATCCTGAGGAACTGAAAACTCTTCCATAGAGTTGTTTTACAAAAGTATCAACAGTGACAGATCTTGTAAGGCTATTCTATAAAATGAGAGTAGCCGCAGAAAAAGCACAGAAATGGGCAAGCAGCAGAAAGTACCCATGCAAGAGCTGGAACATTCAAAAGGCAGTACTGCACATTTCTTCCCGGCCTAGCAAGCTCCACTCCCCCAAACAAATAGCGCCAGCAATAGCTGAAGATGAAACCGGCCAGGGCCTTAAGTCAAGTTCCTTCAAGACACTGAGCACTGTTTCGGAGAAGCACGGCTCTAAGTCTAGGGATCTGAAATGAAAACCACCACAGAGTTATTAGCCAAAGATAGGTAAGAAGAAAAAGGGAAGTGAAAGGGTCCTGACTGTGAAGAGCAAGGGAAGAAAAGAAGAAAAGAGGAAGGAAGTCTGCCAACGTCACAGTATACAACATCTAACAACTATTTTTAAAAAAAAACATCTCTACATTTGACTGCCATGCCAAATGCTGCCGATGCGCAGATGCAAAACTGCTTGTGATCAAATCTTTGATATAATTAAAAGAGGGACTCAACCCAAGAGATAATGAGTATTTGAAAAAAAGGTACATTCAGGTGTCAATCATATATTATACATTTCGCCAACTTGTCAGCGTCCCTGAAATTTTTGATGACTGTTAAGGATTTCAAAGTCTGTACATAGTTCAAGTTTGCACATATCGTAGACAGTAACAGTTAAAGTTGGACAGCAGATCTCAGGGTAAAGCTGACCTCATTTGAAATTATAGCTTTTTATTTCCTTTCTTCTCCCACTGAATCAGCACACCCAAAGGCATAGAAGGTGTCAGGTGGGAGAGGAAGAACAGATGTACCAAAGACAAAAAAAGAAGAGAAGCAACCTATATGGCCACGGGCTGGAGGCCAACCTCAAACAGGTACCAGGTGGCAAATGAATGACCAAAAGGACCCTGCCAGACACATTTTGACAAAATGTATTCTTTAAGGGAAACTGTAAAATACTGTGAACTGCCTTAAGTCTTCTTGAGAGAGAAAGCAAAGGATTCATTTTGAAATAAATAACTGAAAGTGAATATGTACACAAAGCATCCTTCAATAAATTGAACAATATTCCTTAAAAGTAAAGATGAAAGTGCATGAGACAATACTATGCACCACATGACTACCGTAACATAATATTAATAAAGATGTTTTTTGTTAGATAATATGAAAGATCAAGTTAAAAAGTTGGGCCCTATTTCCTTTGATAAATCAGAAACAATTAACTGTTAGATATCTAATGACTGAAACCACATACTGTGTTTCCTCGAATACAAGCCCTTTTTTTTTACTTTGGAGATTTTTTAAAGGGGGGGTGGGTCATCATAAGTTTGGGTACACGTTTATGTAATGTTCCCCCCCGTTCTATAAGTGGTGGGATCTGCTGAGGGGAGCTGCCACCCTTGCAGCCTAGCTGATCTAGGGCCATGCTGCCTGTGGGTCCACAGAGGGAGACAAGAGGGCACGCAGCTCAGACACACAGTCTGGACATGCTGCCAGTACACTCCTTTCCTTCATGCTTCTGGCCTGGCTGGAAAGCACAGAGGGAGAGAAAGGTCAGCCTCTCCGTCAGCTGGGGGCGGGACTGGAAGCCGCTCATGCAACCTTTGCACTTCTATGGTTAGAAAGTGGGGAGGAAGATACAGGGGATTGCCCCCACCAGCAACTTTGTCGTGCAGATTCGTGTTTTCTGGCTGGGATCAACTGGACCGGTAGAGAGGGGCAGAGGCAATGACAGAGGCCATGGCTGCTGTGACAAAGGAGCCATTGGGAAGCTGGGGAAGGAGGACTCGGGAGATATTTTATTTATTTAATTTTATTTTATTAAATTTTAAACTGGTTACTGAAGACTGAAATAAAATACAATGCAGTGCTTGGTAAAGCATGAATGAAAATGATTACAAAATGATCCTTAAAGTTTGTGGTGGATCAAGGATTGCCATTACAAGTTATCTGCTAATTTTGAGCTTATCATTCGAATAATTAAATTTATATTCCACCCTCCTTGTGAACGGGCTCAGGGCAGTTTACAACAACAGTTGGGCCATTCGGCCACACAACACAATAATAAATAATCAGTTAAAACATTAAAACAAGCATTCAAAAACAAACTGCATCAATACTGGTGCCGCTGAACTCTAAAATTTATTTAATCCAGGCCACACACAGACGGTGTCTTCAGCACAGTTCATTGGAGGAGGACACCTCTGCCAGACCGGCTTGCCTGTTCTTTGGAGGAAGGGGGGAGGGGGGGTTAAAAATTCAAAACCATCAGTTTTTCTGTACAAGCCTTCTCTTTCTTGAGAACTGTCTTATATCCAGGGTCATCTTCCTTTCAAGAAAACACAATCTATCCATTAAGTAGTCATGAAAGTGACAATTAAAAAAAAACAAGCTTTATACAGTCTTCTGCCTGTTTTCTTCTAGCACAGGCGAAAATATGAACAGAAAAGGGGCAGAGGAATGGGTTAAGTATCACACACACACACACACATTTGTTTTCCCACTAAAAACTGCAAGAGCTCTTCGTTTTAAAAAACATATCGCTTAGTTACATGCATTTGAATAACCTCTGTCATGCATTCATTAACTTTATGCCTAGTTGTCAAGCCTTTCATTTCTGTTAATGAGAAAAGGAGGTGTAATAAAATAGCAAATCTCAAGACTAGGATACTTTGAATACCCCACTGCCTTCTTTCATTCCTTCTGTGGCATGACTTCCCCTCGAATACGTCTGGTCTTACCTTTTTCTGCTTATGCCTGGCTCTTTTGGCTGCCCGCGTGCTCTTTACTGGTTTAGTCTCAGGGCTGTTTATAAACTGCAGCAAGTCTTCTACTTTCCGATGATCAACGATACTGTCTCTATCCGATATTAGTTCTGATTTCTTAGGCTGTTCCTCTTTCCTCTTCGTTAAACGCAGGCGTAGTTTTTCTCTCATTTCAGCATAATTTCTACTAGTTGGCGCTGCTGGTGGCTAACAGAGAATAAAATCTGTTATAGGAATCAAGTCCCAAATTTTATAAGATCGCTCCAAATCCAACATGCAGTTTCAATAATAGTTCTCAGTATGGTTAATGTGATGAGAACCAAATATAACCAAATGTAATAATCATTAAGTCACCAATGAGCCTTTTATATGGAGCTTCAACTTAATTTAAAACTACTTCTTCTAAAAATTGTATTACTTGGGCATCTGTATCAAAAGCACACTACCACCTAGTAACTAATTTGTAAATAGCTGCAAAAACTGGCTCAATCATGAAGAAATCCAAGAGCGCCTAGAAATAAAGTTCAAAGCACGGCAAATAGTACAACTATCCACACAAAGAAATTTTGACATTAGGAAATGAAAAACAATATATAGAAAGATTTGTTATGAGCAGGCATATGTGTCCAAAAATTAACACAATGTTGACCTTAAATGAGAATAGGATGGGTCTTTCCTTGGTGGACTCAATCATAAACTGAGGAGGGCTTCATTTAGCTCCTGCCCTCCTCCTGGAAAAACAGGTTAGTACAGCAGCCAAAATGTACATTTTTTTCATTTGCACTTGGCTCAGAGAATGTCCTTTTTCTAGTTTGGTGCCAGTTTGGTGTAGTGGTTAAGTGCGCAGACTCTAATCTGGGAGAACTGGGTTTGATTCCCCACTCCTCCACTTGCACCTGGTGGATGACCTTGGGCAAGCCATAGCTCTGAACCAGCTGTTCTCTCAAGGACAGTTGTCTCAGAGCTCTCTCAGCCCCACCTACCTCGCAGGGTATCTGTTGTGGGGAGGGGAAGGGAAAGGAGTTTGTAAGCTGCTCTGAGATTCTAAGTGAGCGAAGGGCGGGATATAAATCCAATCTCTTCTTCTCCTTCTACACTCAGATGATCTGGCCATAACGAAATGCCCCAGAGGAAGATATACATGGAAATTGATGTTTCTAGTCATTACTGTGATTTTCTGGAATGTTTTTAGGAAGCCAGGATTCTTAGTGAAATGAAATTACCCTCCCTGAAGAAATGCATGTTGTTTTCAAGTTTGGGCACTGCTGGCCAGATGAGCTGGAGCGTTTCCTTGATGCTACTGATTTCTGCTCTTCCAACTAAATCCTTGCAAAGGAGGAGGACAGAGTGCTTCCAGCCAACCCCCTCTGAAGACGAGCCACAGAAAACCACTGTTCTCTTTCCATCCCTCGCTTGGGGGAGGGCGGGCAGAGCCCTTTGGTCTTCTATGGCTGGGTAAATACGGAGCTGGGGCAGCTTCTTCAGGGGCCCACTGAACTTGTTCCCTTGGTTTATTCTGCTTTAGACTTGGTTCTTTAGTAGAAGGGCAGCACTCCCTCCACTGCAATTTTGGTGTCATTTGGTTGAAAAACATCCACTCCCATCCCCAATGCCACCTCCACTCCGGCCTTCTCATTTACGCTCTTTTATGGTTGCAGCCCCATTTTATGAAATAGCCTTCCCAAGGATGTGAGGAAGATTTCCTTGACCAGCGAAAGGGCCAATGGCTATGCTTGATTTGTCTGAGATACAATAGAAAATGAAGGCATTATTATTGTTTATTTATTATATAGTGTTAATTGAGGTTTTATGTTGTTACTCCCATCTTGAGGCCCTATTATTTAGTAAGAAAGGCAAGCATATAAATATCTAAAATTAAATTATATTAATTTTACTTTGTTTAAAGATATTTTGTTCCTGCATTTTAAATCTGGAATAAGAAGAACTGCTTTGCAGAAGATACTGTTGCATTCACCCTATCCACTGGCTTTAGGATATTCTCACAATAACTTTATCAGTAAAGTACAGTGTAGGGCAGAAAGGCTGCATTCAGCTGTCATAAAAAGCTGGCATTAAACTCTAGTTTGGCACAAACAGCTTGTTGCGATGCCTGTGCACACTCTTCCCACTTCCCTCTCCTATTGTGTGGAGAATCATGACACACTTTCTGGGACATCTAAATGCAGGAGTCTCAGTGCTACAGTCTAACCCTCACACAGCAGCCTCCCAAGCAGCAGGCAAGAACAGATGGGCAAAGCTAGGGACTCATTCTTCTTCCACCCCCACAGCAGACATTTTAGGTTGCTTTCGGACAGCATGAGAGGATGCCACTATTAGACTCTGCTTTGGCACAGTCTGTGGAGGTGCTTGCATATGGCCTTTGCTCCTCCCACCCCCCTCCTTGTCTTGCATACAGAGCTTGAACAAACACTTTCCAGCTTGATCAAGCACCAGTTCACTGTGACATCCAAATCAAGTCATTAACTAATCTGCAGTGCGCTGAGACCAGTGAGCTTTGACTACAGTGACTCTGCGCAGAATTGCACTGTAAACCCTGCGACTCTCATCAGTATGTTCTGCAGATACGGCCTATGTAGAAAGAAAATGCAGTAAGGAACATATAAGTAATATATGCTGTGAACAGGCTACTTACTCCACCATGGCCAAAGAATTCACAGTAGCAACAATCACAGTATTTTCCTTCTTTCTGGTTTGTAGATGTTGAGGTACTAGAGCTGTGCTCTGAACAGCTGTCTTCATCTTGGCTGTCCTCGCCATCGTATTGCTGGTGGCCATACAGACTGCCGTCCTCACAGTGATGGCCTTCGCAGTCAGGATCGCTACATTAAGATGGAAAACAGATCTTTCAGCCTCAGCCCTGCTGCTGTTATCGCGCACAGGTGAAAAACAGAAAATTAAATGCATGAGGATCAGGCTTTTTTGGCATATGTGGAAAAGAAAACTACGCTTGTACCCGGTTCTGAGATAACTGATGGCAGCGCCATAGGATTGCTTTACAACTGTCTTTCCATCCTCCTGTACTTCGCCATGCACACATGGTTTCAGCCTAACACAGATGCACCTTTGGCACAAAGAATCATTACTGATACCAACAAGCAGGCAGTTTGTTTTCAATAAACAATAAAATCAACAATAAAATCAACAATAAAATCAAACTGAAAACAAATGTTTGACTTACTTTCAATGAAAGAAAAAGTTCTGAACACTAACTGAGCGCCCACCTTTCTCAGTCAGTAACAGAGTTTTTAATTTGTATTTTCACAGAAGAAAAACTGCCAGAGCCAGGTGACTGCCAGAAGCACCAGACTAATGCCAAATGGGAATCCACGGAAGAAGGAACAAGCACTTCAAACGCCATCGCAAGACAAATGAGACACACTTTTGCAGGGAAGTACCAAGAACTCAGGTTATACTTTGCCTGCTTTATGGTTTCATAGTACTTATGGACCATGAGGTTTCGCTGCCCTGACTACCAAACTTAATATGAGGCCTTCAGGCAGTCACCCTCTTCCAGTAGCAGGAAAACCTTTATTTTCCAGCCAGCTGAACAGCCAGCTTTGTTGCAGTCTGATTCTGCAACCACTTACTTAAAAGCAAGCTCCACTTTGTACAGGTGAATTTGCTCCCAAATAAATATGAACAGAATTGCCCCCTTCTAGACTACAACATGAATATCCTCCCAAAAGTACAGCAAGTACAAGCAAAATCAATCTGAAAATTAAGATCTCTTAATTTGGTTTGTAATAACGGATTTAGTTTCTCTGGGTTTGTAAAAGAAAAACAAGTTTGTGAATTAAAGCTTATATTTATTTACAGAGCAACCAAGTTGAATCTTAAAATATACTGCCAGATTTTGACTAAAAGATGTTCTTGCCACCCTATTTCTGTTTTAGAGCAAGAAAGATAAGAAGGGAGGGCAGGGATAACATGGTGAGGTTTGGAGTACGGTTGTTTCTTTCTTCCACTTGAAATCTATGACGTGACATGGCAGTCAACTTCTGTAGCATAGGACAGTGTTTTATAGACTTCATAGCCTGAGCGCTATTATTGCATAGTTATAAACTGTATCTACTAGTTAGAGTTTTGGGATAACCTGGTATGATTGCTATAGGACATTTTGCTTATCTTTAAACAGTCATGGTTAATAACTGTTCATCTACTTTTCCACCTTTTTCATTTCACTTTGTAGAATAAAGTGTTTCTTATCACCCTGACCTGGATAGGCCAGGCAAGCTTGATTTTGTCAGATCTCAGAAGTTAAGCAGGGCTGACTCTGGCAAGTACTTGGATGGGGGACCTTCTTGGAATACCAGCAGTCGGGAGGTGGGGGCAGGCATTATTCAGCCACCTCTCTGAATATCCTCCAGGCCCCCAGTAGGGGTCAGTCGCCAGAAGTCGCCATGATTTCCAGGTACACACACAGTCAGTCACCAGAGGTTGCCGTGACTTCCAGTTGCACGCACACTCACACACTCATATGAAAAATACTAAACTGAACAAAAGTCTTATCTGCCTTATGTTAGCATGAGCATCTTTATTTTAGGAAGGATCACTCTGAACCACTATGGACAGATTTTTG
This sequence comes from Lepidodactylus listeri, assembly GCA_029233225.1. NCBI lineage: Eukaryota > Metazoa > Chordata > Lepidosauria > Squamata > Gekkonidae > Lepidodactylus > Lepidodactylus listeri. The sequence goes on along the minus strand of JARCFY010000017.1, from coordinate 14,345,716 downwards.
AAGTCAGCAAAGTCTGATCCTTTCTCCTCCTACATGGAGCCTCCTGCTCTGCTGGGTGTAGAACGATACACCCCCCACTCCTTCTCTTGGGACAGGAGGAGGGAACACACATGCACAGTTGTAATAATCTCATTTAAACATTATTTGACAGTAATGGTTGACATGCCAGTGTAGCCTTGAATTAGACTCCGCTGGACAAAAGCCCTAACCTGTCCCTGGTACTCAACACAATCAATGGCAGCAACAGGAATCTGCAGAAACGCTTCCAGGGGATAACAGTCGTCCTGTCCTGCAGACCATGATCAAAGAAAGACCATCTAACTACCTGAAGTTTATCTGTGACAAGAGGATATTATTAGCTTCCTTCATTCAAAAACTGGCTCACACAAGGCAGGTCAGCAGACCTAAAAGTAAATCATGAATCACAGACTAGGGAGGGGGACTCTTCGAGAACACTCCTCCCGTCATCTCCTTGGATGGGCCACAGATCAGATTAGTGGCGAGCACCAAGACACATCTCCTCTTTTGTCCCACACAGCAAATCATCCTCTGACTGCCACAGCACCCATACACATGTGCCGCTCAAAGTCATATAACAGATTGTCAACCCAGCATATAATAGACTGTAAACACAGAACAAAAACTCTTAATATGCATAGGATTTTATCAAATCAGTAGCCACCCCCTTGGAGACACCCTCCCAATCCCAGAGGGAGCATGAACACTAGGGTACCAGGGCTCCATGTCAAGAGACTGGTGCTGTTCCTGAAGTTGTACGTAACCAAACTATCTGCTGGAGGCTTTTCACAAAGGGCAGCTCAATCACTTATTGCCCTGGAGATGGACTGTTTGCTTACTGGCCACTTGCCAGCACCACAGCTCCCACCTAGGCAAGAGGCGTGTTTTGTTAGTCTGAGACATTTTCTCTCTGCATCTGGAATAATTTTTTAAAGGGGTTTTGATGTGGTAGGGAGTGACTGCCATGAAAACATTCTAAAGAATACCATATTATCTCCTGCTAATTGGACACGTAAACAGAAAGCTCTGTAGGTACTACAGAGTGTCTTGATGATTTCTGAGGGGCATCAGCTTTGAGACGGGATAAGAAAAGGCATGCTAAAGAGTAAAATGAGAAAAAACATACAAGAAACAAACAAAAAAGAAATGAATAATCAATGATCTGACAAACATGCACTTAAAACCAAGCTTTCTGCACGAGACAGGGAGGTCATCGGCTTTCACAACCAACTGGAGTCCCCCATCGACGGGAAAGTAATAGATAGTAATTTTTAACCAAATCAAACTGTATTCTGCAAATAAAAAATATTTACAGCAATACAGCAAAAGAAAAATTGGAAATGAATACATACACACACTTTCACCCCCGTAAGTTACTTACATCAGCCAACAACCTAAACACTGGGTCCATAAAGTGGTCATTATTGAAGGGAACATTTGATCCTAAGGGAGTACCCACAGAACCTGGGTACGGACAATCAAGAGAACACTGGTCTTCAAACCAAGGGTCACCCTGAGATGGATCAAGGAGCACCCTACAGAACTGCCTTTTATTTTTTCTTGCTTCTGGAAAAATTCACTGCTAGTGAACCTGTGGGGGGGAGCAGGGACTCCATCTGTATGCCTCTCTGCATGCACGCTGAGAGGACAGCAGGACAGCAAGATGAAACCTCACCGGAGATGGATTCCTTTTTAGCACAGGCAGTATCAGAGAGGTCCTGCCCTCCACCGAACCTCTCCCTTGCCTCCACCTACCCAACCCAACGGAATCCCCAGCCAGGCTTCCAATGCTGCAGAATCCCCCCTCCCTGCAACAAAACCGATCTTCTGCTGGAGGGAGGGGAACTCTGTACCACAAGCATGAGTGAGAGGGCCTGGACTTGGGGGTGGGGTGGCCAAATATATACACTTCTGTTCCTCAGCTCTATTGGCTTGTGGCCGATGGTTCTGGTCTTAATATTGGTGGGTGCAGAACATCTGGCTTGTCTTCCTGTCTCAGGATGGCACATGACATCCTATCCCATGCTGCGGTCATGGGGGGAGGGGGGTAAAGGCAAGACCCAGGGGAGGAAAGGCTGAAGACTACTGATCCCGAGGCAGAAATGTATGTATGTCGTTAACTCTGCAAGCAGTCCTGGAAGAATGGTTTAGTAGTAAACTGACAGTAATCTTAGACATGTTGGAAAACGAACAGTAGAAAGACAACAAGGACATGAGGTGATCTGTTGTGTAGAGGCCCTGTAATCACATGTAGACATACCAAGATTAATCAGTGTCACGAGGCACAAGAACTCACTCCTGGATCTCAATATAGGGAGTGAAGTCAAGCAAGTTAATTAGGTGAACAAAGACAAGAGCCGCATCTCAGAAATAAAACTTCTCAGCTGCTGCAACTATTCAAAACAATTAATTCAGGCATTAATCACATATATAACCTGACCTGGATAGCCCAGGCTAGCCCAATCTCAGAAGCTAAGCAGGGTTGGCCCTGCCTAGTATTTGCATGGGAACTCTCCAAGGAATACCAGAGTTGTAACGTGGAGGCAGGCAATGGCAAACCACCGCTGAATGCCTCTCGCCTTGAAAATCCTGTGGGGTCACCATAAATTGGCTGAGACTTGATGGCAAAAAAACAAAAAAAACCCCCAATCACATATATGGTTGGGTTGTGACCAAACAATTTTGCATTTTACTACACCTCTAAAAGACAAAAACCAAAACAAAATCTTACCTGCAAGCTCTTGGTGGATCATTGATCGAACACTCTGTGGCTGAAGGCGATGCAGCTGTCGTAGAATAAAGATCTGGACAGGGATCCCCAAAGCCAGAAGCCGTTGACGTGGCCTCAGAGAAAGACTGGAGATGAGGAACAGGATTTGGAGAAAGCGCCACGGGGGAGAGAGAAGGAAGCAACGCTAAACAAGTAGAATTGTTTTGTGGTGAAGCTGATGAAGAATGATCGTCTGTACTGATACTGTGAAACGCTTGACCTAAACGAGAGAGAAAAATCACTCCGATTATTCAAATGCCAACAAATTGAAAAAAAATACAAGATTTTAGTTACAGGCACCCATGTAACAGTTCAGAATTAATTGCATTTTGTTTGAATGGCTATTCGAGCAAATAGCTGCCTCTGTTTCCTCTGCCAGAGGCAAGAGCAGATGGGGGGGGGGGGGAGTTTAACACACATCCAATCTCAACACTGCTAACTCCCAAACACTGCCTCCCCGAAAATAAAATTAAGACTGTTGTTGGATGCAATCAGGAACCCGGAATTACTGAGATCTGAAAAGATCTGTTATTTACTGTCTGATTTGGACAACTCTGTGAAACTTGGAACAGTACTTTTAGTTGTACCACCTGGGGGGAAAGCTACCCATAAGCAATATACTGCTGTTTCCTGTAATGTGACCACTTAAGTTTTCCATAAAATTCTAAGCCTGTATCTAGGGCAGGGGTGGCCAAACTTACATAACGTAAGAGCCACATAGAATAAACGTCAGATGTTTGAGAGCCACAAGACATGAACAAATATTACGCATATGTTTTATTGGAAAATATGCAGATTTGCTTTTATTAATATTAAACTGATAACTTTAGATGGTGAGGGAGGGGAGAAAGAGAGAGAGAAAGAAATGTGGAAAGAAGGAAAGTGGAAAGAAAGCAAATAAATGGGGGAGGGAGGGAGAGGGGGAAAGAAAGCAACTTTAACATTAAATGTGTCCTCCAAGCCCCCCCCCCCCCGCCCCGCTGGCCAGCTTGGCTTGGAAAAGGGATTTAGAAAGACAAATGCCTTCTCCAAGCTGACTAGCGGGGTGGAGGCTTTGAGAATACATTTAAAGTTTGTTGCTTCCTTTCTCTGCATTGGCTGGGGAAGGGAAGACCGATTGGGGAGGCCTGCCCCCCCCCCCCTTGCTTCCCCAGCCACTGTAGCAGGAGCTGCACAATATGTGTGAAAGAGCCACATGTGGCTCACAAGCCACAATTTGGCATCCCCTGATCTAGGGGTTTCCCTACACTGGTCCATCCATTGGTTAACTGACAGAATGTCTATGCATACAGTGATTTCTTCTGTGAATCCTTTTTTGCAATGACATGATTTCAGGAAAATAAACTGACATGATCCCTAAGTGCTCATCTAATTACACCCTTAATTAAGAATTTGGGCGTTTGTATTTCCCTCGTTTGCTCTGCAGAATCTCTGCTGAACAGTTCAAGAACCCAAATTAAATTCTATGCTGCTAGTTTCAAGACCATTTTATCCACACAAGTTTTCAAAGGAAGAAGGAAAATGCACTGTATGTGCACTGAAGGTGGAAATATCAGAATCAGGCGGTGCGCATGTTCAAGACAGAACTGGACATTTGAAATTTGCACAGTTCTCGCACGCATTGTTAAAGGAAAGGCAGAAGAGATATTAAACAGCCTCTAATGTGCTATCTTCCTTGAACTTTGACACAGAAATGAAAACTGGTATCTTTTCAAAACAATTCTACCACTAGAGCTGAACATTTCCATGTGACCCAAATACATTTTGCAGGATGAGAGGAAAAATAAAATACTGTCAGTGCATCACAAATGCTGTACTTTATTGAATTCTAGTTCAAATGGGGGGGGGGAATAATTTTACCAACTGAGCAGAAAAAGGCTTTACCTAGTGATGATAATCTTTTAGATGAAACTTTAAACTGGCTGTTGCTTGACTGAACTGTAGTAGGTGTGCATGAGACTGAAGAGGTTGCCGAAGAGGTTGCCATAACAACTTTGCTAGTGTCCATAACAGCATCTTGGAAATGGTACAGACATCTTTTCTTTAACATATTTTCCCTCTTCTTGCTATCGGTCACTACCATTCCTTCATTACTAGATATAACAGGAAGTACATTAGGTTTCATTTCCAAGAGCGCTGATGCTACCATATCACTTCCTTTAAATGGAAGGGAAAAAATGGAACAGTTAACAGAATGGTATAAATATCACCCAAGTTTAACCCAGCAGTAAGCTGCAAAGCACTGCACTATTTGCCCTTAAGCTTTTAAAATTTAGGGTAAGGTAATAAATCAAAATGCTGATATGACTGGTACAAATGCTCCACTGCATATGCAGTCTGCTGTGGCAACCAACACATGGCAAAATATTTGTCAAAACTGGCATTATTAAACGTAAAATGCCAAGAACAGTGAACACTGTGAGCGCATTTCTTGCCTGCCAATTCCAAAATCCACTTCAAGGAATAGTTTTGGAATCATAACCCCCTTTCAGTACTAAAAGGGCTATGCTGATGAGGTTGTACTCTTTTCATTAACAAGGCAAGATTATGGCATATAACCTCGGCCAACCAACTTTTTGATGGAAATCCAAATCCAAAGTGAACTTTCAAGTTCCAATTTACTCTTCAGAATTCAGTTTAAGTCTAGTGGCACCTTTAAGACCAACCAAGCTCTGGGTATAAGCTTTCATGTGCATGCACCCTTCTTCAGATACACTGAAACAGATTTCCTCAAGCCTTACATATAGGTAGAGAGAACATGACAGCCAAAGAAAGTCAAAGAAAACAAGATGGCTAGTTTGGATAGCTATATTAATTACATTTTTAAAAATCCAAGTGAAAAAATAACAACCTGAAGATAAATTGCCAGTAACTAACAACATAGGCGTCAACTTCAGGGGGCTGGGGAGCTGGAGCCCCCCACCCCCCGAACTTTTCCAGGAAGTGCTGAACCTCCCCCGGAGACAATGGCTTGTGATGTCTCTGGCCCAGCCTCAGCCCCTCCCCGGGAAATTGGAATGTCTACGCCCTTGACTAAAAACTTCCTTCAAAAAACTGGTACTCAAGAGCAACATGTCTCCTGTGTGTCACCTCATAGGATGATGCTGGAAAAGGTGTTCCCTACATCAGGCAGACCCAGGACATTTACAGCTTTGAAAAATCAAAACCAGCACCTGGTAATGAGCAACCAATGGAGTTTGTGTAACAATGGTGTGTTGTGTGCCTGATGAAATCCTGGAACCACATTCAGAAATGTCCACATTGTTTTAAGGATAATTTTAGGAACAGCACATTACAGAAGTAAATTATTGCCTACCAGGAGTTTTGTTCCTGGCATGAAACAATAACTTACCATTAGTTATTTGGATTTTTGAAAGGCTTGTTCCAAAATAAATTGCTACTAAATTTCCTGCTGCTCAGCTAGAACTAGGGTTATGATTCAGAATTAAAACTCTGGTTTATAGCTAAAATGACAAAACTAATCTATGTTTCAATTGTTCTGAAAAGACAATAATTAATGGCTTTCAGAAGAAATTGAAATTTCACTAGCCTGAATACACTTCCTGTCTCTCCTAAATGTGTTGATATGGAAATAAATTAAGTAACTCGTTTCATTCTTTTGTTCTGTAAATATGATGATTTTAACATGAAATAATACTAATTGATACAGAGAAGAGTGTCTTTCATTTTCCATCATATCTAATGATAAGCAGACAGCACCCTCTCGCTGGGATTGTGGGGACTTAAGATGACATAAGGAAACACTTTCCAGTATATTTTGAGTGCCCACCTCCTTTCATCCCATCTAAAAATTAAGAGTAACATTGGCCAGTGAAGACTAAGAAAACATTTTCTCTTCTGCCCAGTACTGAGCATTCTCGGCTTTGACCAGCAATATCTCCACCCTTTTCAACACTGCCCCAATACATCACACTGGGTTTCTCTCTTGTATGTCCTCAAATTCATGCTGGTAAGTAACTATTGCATATTTGCCAGAAGGAAGGAACCAAGCCTTCATGTTCCCATCTCAACTTTGCAAAGATGAAATATAAATTAGAGAAGCTGGATTGTCTATGATCAGGAAAACATCATCTTGCCATTTGCTACACAGAACTCAGCATTTACTAATCAATGTAGGGGGCGATCATACGCACCCATTTGCGACGCAAGAAGGACGATTCCCTGCTGGCTCAAAGTGGCGTGATCACACAAGCACATCTGGGAAGCATCCTGCAGCCGATGTCAAACTGTCACAAGCCGCTTTGAGCCGGCGGGGAATCGGCGTATTTAGCTACCAGCAAAAAGGCAGTCTCAAATGGTTTGCGATGGCCCAGAACCAGCCTTTCCTGGTGTGATCGCGCCAGTGCAAACAAATGGCATCGGGGAGCGGGCTTTTGGGTGCCCCCCCCGTCCCGGTATGCGCATCATCGGACAACCCCGAGGGTAGAGAGGCAAGTCATTGATCCCTTGTAGAAGCGAATAAGCGCACTGAAAATGGCCGGGGGGGAAAAACCAACTCACCTGCGGCTGCGTGTGATCACGCAGCAGCAGTTCGCCCTCACAGGTCCACAGACCTGTGTGATCCCGCAAAAGCGGCACAAATTGTGCCGGCGCAAATTTGTGTCAATTCCCGTCCAGCTTATCTCGCTCGTGTGGACAGGGCCGAAGCATTATAAATACAGATTCAATTATAACTATTTTGTTTTTGCTTCTCCAATTATTCAGGCTCTTTGCCTAGCATCTGCTTGTGAATGCATATCTGTTTCCATGAAAACTGAAACTCTTATCATTCTACCTTAAAGACATATACATATAAACTCGGTGTAGTGTTTCTATTTTGAAGTAAATTTTAATCCCAGCTGGAATTGAGTTTTCTTGTCCTGAGAAATGTCTATACCACATTTAGCCACTGCTATGTAATCATATGGACTATGTACACACTGGGGTTCCTACCCAACCACTGAGGGGTCAATGACTGCTCCTGTACAGTTTTCGTGACAAACTGCCTTCATCCTTGCCCTTTCTCTCCTGTCAACACCCCCCCATCTGATTTCCTTGAGTTATATGTCCACACTCAAACACCTGAGCTGGGGAACAGTTCTCACCTTGGCTATGCATCATCTCTAAGGCCATCACACTCCTGAGTATATAATACAGTGTAGCACATCCTTGAGCTGTACTGCAGAAATTAGTCTTCAGGGCATGTGTAGGTCTTATGAAGGAATTTGAAATATGGTCGGGGAGGGGGGGAAGATTCCTAGATGCCCCACTGACCAAGCATCCAAGAGAAGTACACTAAATCCCTTACTATCTTCATGGCTCCAGTAAGCTCCAGGGTCCTGAAACAGTCCAGCAAATCTTGGGAAGTCTCTATTTATGATGTCCACCATTAAAAAGAATCCAGAAGTGCCATAGTTCAAACTGTGGGCTGGATTCAACCTGCTTCTGTGCTATGGAATTGAATAGTTCCCCTTTGGCCACCAAAATCCTATGCTGGGGATCTTGGGACCTCCATGGGCAAAAGGCAGACAGGACGGGGTCTGTAGCAAGGAGGAGAATTAGGTAAGACAGGATTCTATGACTCTTCCATCTTTCTTAAAACCAGAAGAAGCCCAGCTGTGTCTACAGAGACAGAACACAAAAATCAAAAGCAAACAGTAATATTTCGGTATGCTGCTTTATTTGGGCTCTCCATTTTACAGTGCTAGAGTTAAAAAAAAGCATATGCCTGCATTCAGTTGGTTTTAAATCTGGGGGATGGGCACTACTTAACTATGCTGCATTTGATATATTTTCGCGGGGCTCTCTTTTGCCCATGCAGTATGTTTCTAGCATGACTGTGTGATGATTTCAGGTGATTTAAACAACATCAGCAAAACATTCATTTCAAAGACTTTCAAAGATACGCTGCTATTGATTGTACTTTAATGTTAAGACTTTCTGAAAAACTCAAAATTTATTGTTAAAAAAAAAGATTTGTACATACTATTATGTAGCTATTTTACCGTCTGTCTGCATTACTGTACAATAATACACTGGATACAGTAACTCACAAATACTGAGACCATATGGTTTTTTTAAAAAATTATTAGTAAATTGTTGGGACTCTCAATTTCAGCCTGCATCAAATATGCAAGGGTCATGAATTTGACCCCCAGCCCAGCCCACCGTATGAACTAAACACTGGACTAGGTTACATGGCTATCCGAAGACCACCAACCTAGCTATTCCTCAATACGAGCATGATAACATGCCCTATTTGTATTGCAGTATTTAAACGCTTTTAAAAGTACATTTTAAAATATTCAGTAAGACTTGAACCCCCAACAAAGCTGCCTTATACTGTGTCAAACCTTTGGTCCATCCAGGTCAGTAATGTGTACTCAGACTGGCAGTGGCTCTCCAGGGTCTCAGGCAGAAGTCTTTCACATCACCTGCTGCCAGATTAACTGGAGAGGTCAGGAGCTGAACTACTATGGAGGTGGGGCTGCTGAAAAATCTTAGCCATGATAAAAATCCTGCATTAATCTCCTCAGAGCAGCTCTCCTCTAATAAGAAAATACCCACAAATGTTAAAAGTGAGCAGGAAGGATTATCCAGTACTTTATGCCTCTGGCTGCAGAAAGGTTGTTCATCTCCCCTTTGGTTGCTTGTCAGCCCCCCAAACTCTCTTTAGCAAGCTGCTTTTTCAGTTGCAGGGAGAAAGAGACAGGAGCTATCTTTCCCCTCACAAAGAAAAAAACAACAACCTGGGGAAGGTAATTTTGTGCTGAAGTGGGGAATCAACCAAGCTTCTCCCCAGCTAGCCTTTTCCCATTCAGATACATCCTGTCCCGGTTGCTTTGGATAATAATATAAAAAGGAAGAAAGAACTCTGAGCCAAAAGCAGGCATGCAGGACCACTGAAACACCGCTCTGGCAAGGCGCTACGGATGGTGCCCTTCCTTAGTACCTCACTCCCTTCCTCCAGCAACAGAACTGAAGTCACGTGGCAGTGGCCAGTAACGCTCCAACCTAGAAACACAGGCAGTTCTTTGAACTCTGGTCAAAAAGAAATAATTGGTTGAAACAGATCAGCCTATGCACATCTAATCCTGTGTTGGATTGTGACTACTATTTATGACCTCACATCTTTAATCTATATATCTAATTCCCAAGTGCCCTCCCCCGTGCGGATACCTAAATCCGCGCGGGGGGGCACTTGGGGGGTGGGGTTTCTACACACGGGGGGCACTCCCCCCATGTGCAGAAAAATCCTAAATGTTTAAAACACTTTTCGGGGGATCTTTAAATCCCCCGAAAAGTTAAAGCGTTCTCCGCGTGTGCGCAGAGAACGCTGTGGCCGCTGTAGGGGAGGGGGTGGGAAGCGGCGTGACGAGGACTCACCGCCGCCGTTTGCGGGGGGGGAGGTCTCTATGCCCCCGCCGCCGTTTTGAAAGCAGGGAGGGAGGGAGGGAAGCCTCAGTGGACAGCAGGTGTCCCTGCCGCCGCCGCTGTTTTGAAGGCGGGGGAAGCCTCGGCAGGCAGCCGTCTCCCTGCCGCCACTGCCTTACGGGGGGGAGCCTTGGCGGGCGGCTGTAGAGGCTCGGCACGCCGGGAGTCTCTGGAGGGGGAGGGGGCAGAGGAAGGGGGGGAGGGGGCAGAGGAAGGGGGGGAAGGGGGCGGAGGAAGGAGGAGCAGCTGTCAGCTTCTCCCCCCCACGAATATCGCGGCCCCCCCCTTGTAAAAATTCTATTTACAAATGAACATCAGCACAGACTCTACAATACCCCAGAATATGTAAACACTGAAGCTGCAAATTATGCAGTTTTGTATCTTCATGTCTTTTGAATATGCTCTACTTACACAACTAAAGACAGTTCATCACCACTGCATCTTCCCCCACCATCACATAAAAAGGAATGATTACCAGTATACAGACAAAAGTCTGGAACCATTTTTCCTATACATTGTGTTACTAAAGGTAAAGCTCTGATGGGATACTCTACTGTTTCCTCTGACCTACAGCTCAATCTCTGCTAAGCTCTAAGTTTTGACAATGCCAGAATGTAATTATCGCATGCAATTCTTCAATTCTGATCTCATGTTGTTTAACAATTAACACCTCCAAAAGAGAATCTAGAAATTAAATCTTGTTCAGTCAAGAACAAAATGGCGTTATTGTTTAAACAGACTTCAACACCTAGAATCAAAACGCAACTTTTTAGAGTGTAGCTGAACTTACCCTTACCAGGAAGCACATCTTGCAAAAAGGCAGAGGAATTCCAGTTCTTGTCATTCATGACTTCTGATCCCCAAATGCTTAGAAATTTAGAATTTTTCCAGTCTGGAGTATTCCCAAAACAACTTGGATATATATGATCTTGGAGTGATGTGCTGAGCACCTGATACTTGTTTGTATGATTCTGGACCAGTGCCTACAACAACAGTATTTTCTAATTAACATTCTTATTTGCATCCACTCAAAATCACTGGTCACATTCATGGGGAAATGTTGCGATTGAGGAGGACTTCAAACTTTGCCCAAGAGACTGGCGGCCACAAGCTCTGGCCATCTGGGTCAATATGAAGCAATTAATATAACACCCTAATATGTCTTCCTTAGGACTCTGTCAATCACAAGGACTGGCAGGCAAGCATAGAGGAGATCTGCTATTTAAGGTGTCAGCGGTCTTCTTGGCACTCAAATCTGGACAAGAGCATCTGTGGTAGCCCACAGATAAAAACACTTCTGCTGAGACCTGCCTCTCATCTAGATGACTTCCTTGGCAAAATCCTGGGATGCGTACTCCATAAAATAATCCACAGAAATGGTTTAAAAAGGAAAATAACAGTGCCATACGTGATTCCTGTATGAGGAGCAGAGCTGGTTCAGGGATATCAAAAACCATGAGGGAACCGGGGGAACATTGATTTCAGAACCCAAGTAAACACACAAGTATTGTCTAAGGCCTGAGTGTAGTGTACTGTTATACTAGCAGGTTGGCTCAGCTGAGTTTTGTCATAGGATTTAACTGGAAATATAATCAAGGGTTATTCAAGATTGCTTGTTCTTTTCAGAAAATGTTAATGTGACACTCTAGCAACAGGACACATTGTTCACAAGAGGAAATCGGCAAATGCATCCTGTTCTGGTCGGGGAGAGGGGTCAACAGCTTCAGGTTGTCCTTTTTAAAAAAATCAGGAGAATGGAAGAACCTCCTTTCTTGTGAGGTCATGAACAAAGTCACCAAGGATCTAATAATTTTCCTTGACCTTTTCTAAATCCTGGAGGCTACACAACTATACACCACTGTCTTCTTTGACTTCAATATCACAAGGAGGCATTTTTGCTTCTTTGCTCCGGAAACCTTTGGTGCAGCTTGAAATCTCTTTTGTACCCAGACGACTTTGAGTCTCCATTGGGGAGAAAGACGGGGTGTAAGTGAATTAAATAAATACATAGGTTGGTCATGCTGACACATCCTCTGCATCTATTTTTAAGAATTCTACGGGCTGCAGGTTTGGGGCTTATGCATGAGGTAAGCACAAGCACCTTACACTGGGCACAGCGTAGTTGTCGCAAAATAGGGTGAATACCTTCCTGGTCTTCTGCCACTTGACAGCAAACCAGCATCTGCATTTTGTATTAGTAGAAACCCATCTTCTTGATTGCTCCCCCCGCCCCGGATGGGGCTATCAAATGAGAAAGTACAAAAGAGGGGGAAAAAACCTTTCTCAGAAGCAGCACTTCCAAGAAAGTGGATGGGAGAGAAGAAGCGAGGCTAAGAGCCATAGTAAGAAGAAAAGAGGGGGTAGGGGAACTCCCCCCCCACATCTCCACAGATCCCTCTACTTGTGTAATACTATTTTTAAAATAAAAAATGTGCTATGCCGCACTCCCCCTAGCACACACATATATAAGGCCTTGACATTTCACAGACAAAAGAGAGAATGCATCCATTCTCTTCACTACTACATGTAATTTGGCTGAGTTTGAAATGTGTTTCATTTAAGGAGATAAACAGGCTTCCTTGCCTGCAGCAACACTGTCTCCTCCTCTGGAACAATGTTTCACCTTTTAATTACATTTGTATGGTTTTATTTCCTTTTGTTTCTTTCTCAGACTGAATAACCCCCCCCCCCCAAAACATGACACCTGCGCACAGTATAAAACAGGAAATAAGAGCAGGAAACCACTTATTTTTAAACAAAATGTCAAAGTAGTCACTATCCATGCCGGAAGCAATTTACCCCCCCCCCCCCAAAGCTAGAACTCTTGCCCCTTAGAGAGATGTTTATAAATCAACCAGATCTTGTGATCTGCTGTATGTATTCCCTGGAAGCCACTTTTGACAGAATACTTACAAGTAGAAAATCAAAGCTTTGCACTCTTACCTAAAATTATAATCTCAACACAATATTAATGTTACTGAAATGCTATAACTGCATCTCAATTAACAGTTTCATGTGCTTTTCTTTTAAAAAGAGTTTCAGCAGCTATTTTTAAAGATCTGCAAAATATCTGCAAGGTTAATAAATTATGTCTCACCAAGCAATATCTGATAGCATTTGCTAAGTGAGCAAGTCACTTATTTTCAGCTGGCCAAATGCAGCCTCATAGAAATGGAAATCTACGGACAACTGCTGTGATAGGCTTACCTTGCTCTGTGTAGAGGAGGAGGCTGCATATAATGAGGGATGGAGCAGTGGAGGAGGTAAGTGAGGAAGAGTATGCAAGGGTATTTGTCCGTGAATATGAGGGTAAAGGTGAAGAGCAGGATGGGCAGGATTCTCTGGGACCCTAAACTGATGCCCAGCAGGAAGACATCTTGTTTCAGCATCGGAGGCTTCCTGTTCGCAGACATGGCACTCACAACAAACTGAACCTTGATCAGCCTGCAAGTAATTAAAAAAATAAACAGAGTGCTCAACCCGAATCATACAGAGAAAAAATTACAAGCTGCTTCCGTATTTTTTTTTTTAAAAAATCAGAATGTGTCATTTAAAAAATAAAATAGCTTAAAGCCACATTAAATTTATATGAGTTACTGCCCTCCCTTTAAACTATTGGTCAAGTAAGGCTGTGGTGTAGTCATTGGTCTGTACCTTTGGCATCAAATTTGATCAGCGAGATAAAATTTCAAGACCCTGACATGATAAAAAAGGAAAGAAATACATACATGCAGGGCTATTTTGGGGTAGGAACGCACAGGAACGGCGTTCCGGCTGGCTTCCGAGTTGGCCACGCCTACAGCCTCCCCCCCCCCCCCGGGTTCCCCAGGCGCCTCGCAAGCTGCGGGGCACGTGGGGAAGCCAAGCTGATCCAGGGAGGGAAGGCAAGCCATGGGGCACCTGGAGAAGCCAATCCTGGGAGGGAGCTGTGTTGTCAGGGGTGTGGCCTAATATGCTAACGAGTTTCTGCTGTTGGGTGTGGCCCATTATGCTAATGAGTCCCTGCTGCGCTTTTTCTGCAAAAAAAGCCCTGCCATGTATGCGTTTCTGTGGTACCCAATTTCCAAACTATCTGTTCCAACAAATGCTAAGTCACAAGAAATAAAGCAGGCCCCCACCCTGTAGAACTTATACTCTAAATTTTGATAGGAATTGAAGGGATTTTTCTTACTGGTAAAGTAGCTATGACAACTTGTGAGGTTAACTGAAGGGGTATTTACATTTCAAAATAATGAACAGTGTTAAATCAAATGGTGAAGGCTTTTCCATAATTAGGAGCACACCTGACAGAATACAGCCACTGAAGCCATACATATGAATGCAGGAATTCACAAGAATCTCTCTAGGAAAGGCAACAAGAAGAATAGCAAGCTCTGTATGAATGATGGTTTTGCAGCCTCTGGTGAAGAAAAAAGTGTTCAGCAAGTTTCCTAAATTTAAACTATAAATCCTAAGTCTGACATTACAAAAATCATTAGGTTTTGCATGCTTATAATATCACATATCTTATTGTTGAAATCAGCTATAAATAAGTGAACTGACCAACAATTTGTTAAGTTCTCATTCATTGCCAATCAGAAAGTGAACACAATTACACATGTATCTGAAAAAAATATACTGCAGGGATGACTAACTACTGATCCGCAGGACAGCTCCCTACCCAATTCATTTTGCCCCAACAATCTTACCTAATTATAATAAAGATATGGTTAAACCTCTACCAACAATTTCACTCAAGGAAAACAAAATACTTGAGCAGAAAAAAATATATTCTCCACTCAATGTGCCATTGCTCTTTTACACTGTCTGCTGTGCATTCCAGTGTGTGCGCTTATGCAAGTGTAACAGTATGCATGCTACAGAAGAAGAAGAAGACGACGACAAGATTGGATTTATACCTCGCCCTTCACTCACTTGGAGTCTCAGAGCAGCTTACAAACTCCTTTTCCCTTCCCCTCCCCACAACAGACACCCTGTGAGGTAGGTGGGGCTGAGAGAGCTCTTTCCCAAGCTGTCCTTGAGAGAACAGCTCTGACAGAGCTATGGCTTGCCCAAGGTCATCCAGCAGGTGCAAGTGGAGGAGTGGGGAATCAAACCCGGTCCTCCCAGATTAGAGTTCACACACCTAACCACTAACGGTTGCATCAGTGCTTAGTTCTTGTGGCCTTTTCTTACATGTCCAGGAAAATGGTGATCACCACCAAACTGGCTCTACCATTGTCTACATACATGTGTGTGTGTGAGACAGCGAGTGTGTAACTGTGTGCATGCTATTCTACACTGTCCACTGTGCACAGCGTGCATGTTATTTATAATGCACATGCTGTTTTGCAAAGTAACAGAAACAAAAAACATATTATTGCGCTGATTTTGACAGAGGAGGGGAAAAAACAGAGTAGGGACATAATGAAGGATGTGACAGAATGAAGTTCTGGGGATTTAGCTAAGGTATTAAGTTTTAATAAAGCTTACTTAAGTTTAAAAGAAAAGGTGGACTGGGCATTGCGGAGGTATTCTGGGAGGGAGTTCTGGGTATAAAGTGCTAAAAACTCTCCCTCTATAAACAGGAGTCATTTAACTGAGGAAGAGAACTTCAGGTGGGTGAAAGCAGTAGAGTTAAAGGACTGAAGGGCAAGCAAAGAATTTTCAGGATGGGAGTGCAAAGTGATGGAGAAGGCAAGGCCAACAGGGAGCTCTGAAGCGAAAGGGTTGTGATTAGTATGGGAGAGGACAGGAAACCAACACACAGATATAAAGAACAAGGCTGAACAGACAGGAACGAGGTCTGAACAGGCAGTAGTGATTTAGTTAGAAGACATGACAATGGAAGGCCACAGAAAGAAGACAGCTGCGGTGAAGGCGACAGTCACAGCAAGAAATAGGTTTCTGCAATGCTTTACAGGGGAAACCAATATGCCTCAGCCCTGGGTTGAACATATGGAGTAAAGCAGTGGGGGGAAAATCAAAATCAAATTATTCCTGTAGAAGAGAAGGAAGAATATTTCCCCTTATAGGCTGCTTTTTAGAAACTTCTCTGCCTACATGCTCTGCCATAGATTGATGCCCAAGATAATGTAATTCCTCTGAAGAATATCCACTACCGGGATAACCAGGCAAATTAGCTGCATTCATTACAGAAATGCTCAAGCTGAGAGGCAGAATATAAATTACAATTAATAAAATGGGTGCCAAGTTGTGGGTGCTTCCATTTGGCATTATAAAATAAGTGATTTAAACTCTCTCCCAACAACTTTTTAGTTAAGACTGAACATTATGAACAATGCTCACACTGAGGGCAGGAAGACAACCGGGGGGGGGGGGGGGGGGGGGGATGTCCAGTGAGGCTAAAGCCTGACAAGGCCCCCATTGCCAACATCAGATTTGTAAGAACACACAAAAGAATGTGGTTTCAAAGTTCATTTACAACAGTCCTAAGAACAAAGTTAGCTGTACCTGCTGAGCGGTGTATGATGGCAAAGGACTGACCCCTTTGGCTTCCCCTTCCCTTGGCCCATTTTTGCCAAGCATCAAATCACCCTCTGAAGTTCTTGGTAGTTCACTACCGTTTTCAGGATCTGCTTCTTCAGCATCATCTTCTGATGAACTGCTACTAGTACTGCTTCCCCGGAGAGAGTGCTAAATAGTTTAAAGGCAAAAGATGAAGCTCAGGTTCCGCTGGAGTTCACCAGACAAATGTTATGAGACGTATTTCGAAATGGCAGTACCTCATATTTCAATGTCATGGTCTCAGCTCCACCATTCAGTTCACCATGGATGCCATCAACACTTCTGACAATGTCCGTGTTATCAAAATTATTGAAGGAGTAAATATCAGTCAGTTTTGCTGATAGCGGTGCCACATCTTCATCTTCACTATTACTGCAAAGAAAAAACCTTATTTCTATAAAAGGCTCCATTGGACAGAAGCAACAGAAGCAAAGCTAAATAAAATGCACGATTCCCATTACTTTACAGTTAGGAAATTTCATCTAGAAACAAGGTGGCTGCTGCTTTTTAAATTTTACTTACCAAAATTATAATTTTGGGAAAAAAACAATTACCCAGGGCTACCCTTCAGGCTGACCCGGAAACTCCAACTGGTCCAGAATGCGGCAGCACGTGTTCTTACAGGAACCCCATTTAGAGCCCATATTCAACCAGTGCTCCACCCGCTGCGCTGGCTCCAGGTTGAGTACCGGATCAGGTTCAAGGTTTTGGTATTAACCTTTAAAGCCCTAAATGATCTGACGACCAGCATATCGATTGGACTGCCTCTCCTGGTATACTCTCAAAGAGCATTACGCTCAATGGATAACAACTTATTGGTGATCCCTGGCCTGAAAAGTATCCAGCTATCCTCAGCTAGAGCCAAGGCTTTTTCAGCCCTGGACCGGTAGAGCTCTGGCCCTGCAGGATGTGATGTGGTTCTCCAGGGCCTGTAAGATCAGGCCTATGGTTGAGGACAGCAACAGTTTCCGTCTAGGCTTGCCTCCCGCCCTTCCTCTCCCCCCGTTCCCGTCCCCATGTTGGTTATTCTCTGTTTACCATTCTGTATGATATTTATTCTCCCCTGGATAAAGGGGCACCATGTCATTCTTCCCTTTTTATGTCCTAATTTACCGGCTGCCTGTAGCATTGCAAGAACTGTTTTAATAATTTTAAAATTATGAATATTGTTTATACGAACAGTTGTCACCCACTCTGAGCCCTGTTGTACAGGGGAGGGAGAGCTATAAATCTAGTATGTAAGTAAGTAAGTAAATAAATATTAGATTTGACATCTTGGATAACAAACGTTTCAGGTTCAGCATTTATCAGCGCAAGCTACTAGGCTTGAGATCAAAACCTGTATCATAAAAGGAGCAATCAAGTAGTATGATATAGAGCAATAAATTGCTAGGAAGAACTCACAATGAAAATGCCACACCCAAGGGTATTAAAGATGAAAACAGAAAGAACAATATGGACATGAAACTATGTGTCTCTGCATTGCACTGTAGGTAGCCTTACTGTCAAGCAAGACCTTTTCAGATACCAGATTTTAAATAGGGATGCTCCACTGGATTCCAAGTAACTTCTTTTGTCTTTGAAGGAAAAGTAAGGCAGGCGTTGTTATTTTACACCATTAGAAAATTTTGCATAAAGTGTTACTAGGAGTCAATCTACACAAAGAGTCAGTGCAGAGTGGAGTTAAGAGACTAGGATATGGGAGACCAAAGCCTGAATCCCTGCTTTGCCATGGAAGCTTGCTGGGTGACCTTGGGCCAGTCACATGCTCTCAGCCACCCTACCCTGCAAGGATAAAATGGAGAACAGTGTAAGCCACTCTGGGTCCCCACTGTGGAGAAAAGGCAGAGGTGTGAGAGAAAATAAGAGATCCCACCCCCACAAGTGCATGAACGTAGCTCTAGGGCTAGATGAGTAATTCCCTGCAGACCTCATCCCACAACAGTCTAAGCACCCTGCCCACTAAAGTGAATGTAAGTGGTACAACACGCATAGTCTTACTTCTTGACCTCCATGCCATATGGGAAGTTGAGGGTGGGTAGGCAGACACTGGAACTGCTCCCCAAACCATCACTTAGCCACTACCCCCAATTTCAAGATACTTTACGCTGTTAAAAAATATGCCCCTTTCATGATACAGTTAATTACAGTAAGAAAAAGCACTGTTCTTTTAAACCTGCCCGGCCTTGAAAATCCTTTGGTTACAAACAGATTAGAGACTTTAAAATCTTATGAAATTGTGGGACCTATGGCCACCTACTGTGGGACATTAATCCCCCTTCTCCCTGATACTAAAAGTCATTAGGATGCCAATTTCTCACTCCTGAGTTTTTTTCTTTGTAATTTGATCCTTGAATACCCCTAACATACATTTATTTATTTATTTATTTATTTATTTATTGGATTTATATCCCGCTCTCCCCGCCACATGGCAGGCTCAGAGCGGCTCACAACACAAGTTAAAATTACAGTCAATTTAAAATAAACATTCCACATTAAACAATAAAAATACTTTCCACACATACGCAGGATTGGCAGCATTTCAAATTTACCCACAGGTGGGTCCGAGCAGCATTCATATATGATCCCTGTGTGACCACACACAGGCTGGCAGATGGAATTGCCGGCAGATGGGACTGGCAGATGGAGCTGGGCCAGGGCTGAGATGTTTGCCCTGGGCGGCCCCTACCTAAAGGCCTGGTGGAAGAGCTCCGTTTTACAGGCCCTGCGGAACTGCATCAAATCCCGCAGGGCCCTGATGTTCTCCGGGAGCTCATTCCACCAGTGTGGGGCCGCCACTGAGAAAGCCCTGGCCCGTGTTGTTGCCAGCCACGCCTCCTTCAGTCCAGGCAGGACCAGTCGGTTTTGGGATCCAGACCGTAGTGCTCACTGGGGAACATATGGAGAGAGACAGTCCTTCAGGTAAGCAGGTCCCAGGCCATATAGGGCTTTATAGATAAGCACCAGCACCTTGAACCTTATCCGGTACGCTATTTCTTATCAAGCTCTATGAAGGTGTGTAGGGGGTGTCTTTTAAAATGTACAAAACCAACACCACTAATTTTAAAACACAAAATTTGTTCAAAAGCTGGGATCCAAAGGGCCTAAATTTTGTTCAAGTATTGTCATGTATGATTTTTTGGACAGGCTTTCATTTTCTTTGCCTTTTTACATGTAATTCTACACGTGCCAAAAGGATGTTGCCAAGTTTCCCTTCTGAGCTTCCAAAAGACTTTGTCACAAGAAACTGACTGGAGGGGGCATTGGTAGTACTCAGGTGGCAAACTTCTGGGTGTTGCCCTATGGAACCAGATCCCAAAACGTTTCATTTTGTTATAAACTTGAAAAGTTAAAAAAGATTGCACTCACAATGCTGGATCAGAACCATTATCTGCCAGAATGAGTCTTGGTCTCTCTGCCTGCTGTACATTAAAGGGGGAGCTGGAACCAGACCCTGAGCTTCCAGAAGACATGCTAGGTAGGGGAATTTCAGACAGATAATCTGGAGCAGAATCAATGTGCAGTGTTAGCTGGTTACTGTGGATGTCATCTGTAACTGGTGTATCCATGATTCCACACATCAGAATATGAGAAAGGCTGCAGTCATCACACGTACATCTGTTCATGAATTAAAAAGACAGCAATATTATTGTAATGTTAAATTGCATCTGAAATAGAAATTTATTTGTATTTAGCCATAAACCATTACAAACCAAGAATTGCGGTAAAATATAAAATATAACAAAACCATACAATCAGAATAAAAATTGAATCATAAGGTATCTGCTTGGATCAATATTCATTCATTCATTCATTCATTCATTCATTCATTCAATTTCTATCCCGCCCTCCCCGCAAGCTCAGGGAGGCTACCAGATGGTTCATAATACAATAAAATTCTATAAAAACAACTACATGATAAAACATACAGTATACACTTTAAAACTGCAATACAAGATGGCATCTTCCTCGCCCTTACCTGGGCGGTGTCAACAGGCACTCTTCTGAGTTTGCACTTGGTGCCGATGGTCCTTGGTGGACTTCAGTAGTCAGACCAGGTCTATAAAATCAAGGCGGTTCCTACTTGAAGGCCTGGTGGAAGAGCTCCATCTTGCAGGCCCTGCGGAACTGTAAAAGGTCCTGTGGGGCCCTGATGTCATCCAGGAGCTCATTCCACCAGTGCGGGGCCGCCACCGAAAAGGACCTGGCCCTCGTTGCCACCAGTCGGGCCTCCTTGGGCCCTGGAAGAACCAGGAGGTTCTGGGAGCCCGATCGAAGTGCTCACTGGGGTACATACAGGGAGAGATGGTCCCTTAGGTAGATAGGTCCCTGGCTAGATAGGGCTTTATAGGTAAGCACCAGCACTTTGAACCGAATCCGGTATGCTACAGGCAGCCAATGCAGTGCTTTTAGGGCAGGCTGGATGTATTCCCGCATAGGAAGACACAACATCAGCCTCACTGCTGCATTCTGCACTAGCTGCAGCTTCCGGATTTGGGACAAGGGCAGCCCCATGTAGAGAGCCTTACAGTAATCCAGTCTTGAGGTGACCAACACAAGGATCACTGTAGCCAGGTCGTTGCATTCAAGGAAGGGAACCAACTGCTTGATCAGCTGTAGGTGATAGAAGGCCGATCTTGCAGTGGCTGCTACCTGGGCCTCCATCATTAACGAGGTGTCCAGGAGCACTCCCAAGCTCCTAACCTCCAGCGCTGGCACCAATGGCACCCCATCGAAGGTCGGGAGAGGGATCCCTAACCTTGGGCCACTCCGACTCAGGCATAGGACCTCTGTCTTCGTCGGATTCAATTTCAATTGACTCTGTCTAAGCCAACCAGCCACGGCTTTCAACGCCAGGTCCAGATCTCCTGGACTAGAGTCTGACTGGCCACCCAACAACAGATAGAGATGGGTATCATCAGCATATTGATGACAACCCAGCCCATGCCTCTGAGCAATCTGGGCGAGGGGGCGCATATAGATATTAAACAGCATTGGGGAGAGTACTGCCCCTCGCGGCACACTGCATATTAGTTGGTGTCTTTGGGACAGTTGCTCCCCAACCACCACCCTCTGTCCCCGGTCTTGGAGAAACGAGGAAAGCCACTGTAAGGCCAACCCCTGGATCCCAAAGTCAGCGAGGCGGTGGATCAGCAGTTGGTGGTCAACTGTGTCGAACGCTGCTGACAGGTCTAACAACACCAACACCGCCGTACCGCCTCGATCCAGATGCCTCCGGAGGTCGTCTCTGAGGGCAACCAGCACCATCTCTGTCCCATGGACTGGTCGGAAGCCGGACTGGAAGGGGTCTAGTATGGAGGCGTCATCCAAAAAGCCCTGCAACCGGTCTGCCACCACTTTCTCGATTAGTTTACCCAGGCAAGGTAAATTAGATACCAGCCGATAGTTGGCCAATTCGGCCGGATCCAATGATGCCTTTTTCAAAAGGGGGTGTACAACAGCCTCCTTTAGGGCACTAGGGAACACCCCCTCTACAAGGGATATATTAATTACCTCCCTTAGAGCCCCTTGTACACCATCCCAGCTGGCCTTAACAAGCCATGATGGGCACGGATCGAGACTACAGGTGATTGGGCGGACCGATAGGAGCAACTTGTCGACCTCCTCTAGGCAGAGTGGATCGAAATAATCCAGAATGTGACCAGAAGACGTGCATGGAGCCTCAAGTTCCGTTACTGTATCAACTGTGGCAGGGAGGTCCTGGCAGAGCGATAAGACTTTGTCTGCGAAGTAGTTCCCAAAGGCCTGACAGCCAATCTCCAATTCCCTATCGTTTGGTCCGCATTGTGGCAAATTTCGTCAAAGACTGTAAATAACTGGGCTGGGCGGGAATTCGCAGACACGATCATCGCTGTGTAAAAACCTTTTTTCACAGCCTTGACTGCTACCTCATAGGATTTCATAAACGTCCTATAAGATGCTCTTGCTGCCTCATCCGGAGCACAATGCCACCGTCTCTTTAGCCGTCTGAGTTCCCGCTTCATCGTCCTCAGCTCCATGGTGCGAGTCATGAGCGAGAGCACAGAGGGCGCGGGGAGCGATCTTGTCAATGGCTGCCAAGAGCCGATTTTGCCAGTCCTCGACTAGCTCATCCAACGAGCCGCCAGGGGGCATCGGATCCCGCAAAACCACCTGGAAACACATTGGATCCATTAGGCTTTGCGGGCTAATATTAATTAGTTCCCACAAGAGAAGCGTTAGCCCGTATTTTCTTTGCAGCCAAGGCATATAAAGACATTCTATAGGTGTCGAAATCAGCTAACAAGAATACTATCTTCTCAGAATCTGAGTAGAGACGTAAGTCTGATAGAATTCTGGAGAGAAATTTTAACCAAGGTTGGGCATACATCGAACATTCAAGAATATAATGGGGAAGATCCTCGATAACAGAAGAGCCACAAATACAAAAGTGCTGTTCCTTAGGTGTTCTACTGTAGCGGCCGGCTAATACGGCCGTTGACATTGATTCAAAACACAAGGGTGTGAAGGCTGCTCTCATTTTATGATTATCTATACTAATTAGGTAGGAGGATCTAAAACAGTCATTCTTAAACAATTTGAACCAGGGAGCAGACTGTGATTCCAAGACTGACTGTTTATCTAACAGAGCATCACACTTAAATACCCAGTCTCTAAGATCTGAACTGTTTGTTGAAGGGCTGAGGTCATCAGGAATGGAGTACCTTGATAATAGATTATTATCTCCATGCTCCAAGTCTTTTGATAACATTGATTTAAATGCCAGTTGACTGAATGAGTCAGAACTGGCAGCCCTGTTTTCCTCCCAAGATTTTAGAACAGCATGGTGCACCCTCACTCTTAAAGGAGGGCAGTTTCTGCTCTCATCAAGGCGACTGGCATTCCCTTAGGAAGAGCCAGGATACACCTTAAAAACTGATTTTTGAGTTACAACAACATTATTAGCATTACAGGTCTCATTCAGTTCCTTTGAAACATACCAGCCACATTCCAGCTGTAGTAGAAAGCCACTGGTCACATGTAGCAATTGGTGGCTAACGTCATTCCCATTTACATCAAATCACTTATCCAGCCCACATCAGTAGGGATCAGGTAAGTAGACATGATGCACAGTGAAACATGCATCAAGGTACGTATCTGCATTGACAACGTATGTCAAAGGCAACTTGTGGGAGCGGATCGCTTGTAACAGATCAATGCATTTGTGCTATTTACTGTCCTTTGTTATCCAAAACACTAATATCATGAAGTTAAAAACAACAGTTACAAAACTATAAGCTCACCTGCGCCTGTAATTGCAATTGGGACAATCGGAAATACTCAGTCGTGATGAAAACAGATGTCTCATCGTGTCTGTGAAGTTAGTTTCTCCAACCAGTGCTTTCTTGCTATTTAACTGAAAATTTGCAAGGCAATATATAAGGAAACGCTGATAATTATTTTTGGTACTTTTAAAAAATGTGTTGACAAATTTATACAAAAAAAATATTTCCCCTTGAGAAATAAAATTCCAAAATAAAGGAGATAACCAACTTGATGAAATAGTACGTTCAGATAAAAACTATTTATACACAACTACAGTTAGAAACGCAGCCCCTCCACACCCCAAACATGCAATTTCACAGGCTTGCTAATTACCATTCCTTGTTGAGTGAGTTTAAATTGCCTTTTTTAACAAAATTAATCCATTATACATGCAGATCTAAAGACTGAACCAATATTTTCAGTTTTCCATGTGAAGCCTCTTACTTTGTGGCTAAAAGTGAGGCCCTGCAATTATAAACCAGCTTGATTTATTTACCTTCTTGTCAACTTTGACCATTAGAAGTGGGCTTTAGCTTACAAAAGTTCATACAATAAATGCGCAGATCACTAAAACACCATACCTTTCTTGTTTGTTTTAGTTAGATCTTTGGATTAAGTTACTGTGCTTTTGCAAGAAACTGCAACTGTGTAATGAAACAGATGGAAAAATACTTCTGCATGCAGTTTGTTCCCCGGTTCCTTGCTCTAATCTGGAAGTAAGGCTGAATTACCAGGACTTCGTTTTATGAAATACCTCTGCTAGGGGTGAAACTTAAAGGGGACAAATGGGTCACAGAGTTAATTTGGCTTCTTAACCTTTTTCCTGCTAAAATTCACTAAGTCTAAACTACTTTTACTGTGGGCGGATGCAGCCCAGGGCGCTGAATTTCAGCAGTCAGACTGCACATAGGGAAAAGGTTAAGAAGCCACTTAACTCACCTTTAAATTGCCACCTCAGCAGCTGCATTGCTAGTATGTTTTTTAAAAAACAGAGCTATACACAGTCCACTTATATTTAATAGTCTAATTTTCCAAATTAAGGTTATTTATTACTGCAGATCAACACCATGATCCTGTGCATGTTTACTTGATGACATAAACATAAAAGTAAATGTGCATAGGATCAGGCTGCAGAGGGCAGTTTGAGCACACAGGAGATTTTTTTTAAGCCTGCCCTTTTAGGGGGGAAAAATGAAAAGTTACTTCTTCAAAGTTACGTCAGGGTAGAAGGATCAATCCCCCCCTCCATTTCTTCTTCACAATGTTCTGCAACTTCCCACTCTCCCAGCCTCACCTCGTTTAAGCCGGACCCTTGGCTTGTATGTATATAGCATTAGCAGGCCAGAAATCTGAATGCCCGGCGGGTGTTGCCTGCATAGTAACTCCATTTAAAAGACATGCTGGGAGCATACCAAGTTGCACAAGAAAGTTCTTTTGTCCTACCCAGTATCATTTTGTAAATCAGGCTTTAGCAAGCCCTAAAAGGTGATGGATAAAGTGTTAAACGGAATTTGAGAAGTGCTGTGCAATATATCACCAATATAGTTATTTTCTTCATTTAGCATGGAAGACCAAGATTTGGTTTTGATAGCTCTCATGGCTTACTGTCATAGTATGCAGTGTGCGACCACGCAAAAGGTAATAATTTGTTTGATGATCATCAAGAAGAAGAGGAGATTGGATTTATATCCCGCCCTTCACTCCCCAAGGGAGTCTCAGAGCGGCTTACAAACTCCTTTCCCTTCCTCTCCCCACAACAGACACCCTGTGAGGTAGGTGGGGCTGAGAGAGCTCCGAGACAACTGTCCTTGAGAGAACCGCTGGTACAGAGCTATGGCTTGCCCAAGGTCATCCAGCAGGTGCAAGTGGAGACGTGGGGAATCAAACCCGGTTCTCCCAGATTAGAGTCCACGCACTTAACCACTACACCAAACTGGCTCTCTCAATCAAATGATTGATTTGATAATCAAATGATAGAACTTAAGCTGTGATACATATATCATTTGTATGTTCCATCACAATGGACAGAAATGTTTCCTCTGTGAATCAAGGATACACATTTAGCAAACAATTCTGTATAAAATTGCTAATCACATTTCTTTGAGTGTGGGCAACAGACCAGTTATTTGAGAAACTGCCAAACCGTTTAAGAGTATAGTACAAACTGCACAAAGCAGCTTCACAAGAATCATATTTCTTGTTTACATCTATAAAAGCTCATCTACTGCTTTCAGAACAAATTGAAACTAGACACCTTTTAAGGTACAAACAAAATGATAACATTGCCGACAAAAGAATCCCAAGCCCATCTCTCGAGATGGCACTAGGGCCCTACTTTGCAATGACACACAAAGGCACCAAGTAACAATCTAGCTATTAAGAGTTAAAGAGACTGAGCAGAACAGGCCCATAGCAGGGCAGATCCATAACAAGAAGCAAGACATCACCAGCGACTAGCACATGCACAGTCATATCAGCTTCCAGATCAGGGGCGTAAACTTTTGGAAATTCGGGGGGGGGGGCTCCTTGGCGTGCATGCTCGCTGGGGCGATGTTCTCCCCCCCCCCCCCGGAAAACCGCTGCGCCTCCCCGGGCCCTTCCGAGGCCCGCCAGCTGTTGCCGCCGGTGCCTCTCCCCCCCCCCCCCCAGCCACCCCTTCCCTCTCCAGCAGTGACAGCCGGGCCTCGGAAGGACCCCGGGAGGCGCGGCAGCAGGCACTCCATTTTGCCAGGGGTGGCTGAGCCTCCCCCAGGAAATTTTGGGGGTGGCTCAAGCCCTCGAGCCCCCCGTACTCTACGCCTATGTTCCAGATTCTTATACAGTATTCACTCAAATCTGAGACTGTTTTTTTCAGTTATGAAATTTTAAAAAAGGGCTGTCTTACATTTGCATAAAAATTAGAATTATGACCAGTAATTTAAAAGAACTTTGTATAACATTTTTAATGAGGTTGTCTTACATTCAGGGTCATCTTCCTTTTGAGTAAATAATAGTATTTTTAAATTCTACTTGCCCCAAGACTGGAATAGTGCAGAGAACTTAAAATAGAATAAAAATTTTGTGGTACTACATCATTACAACAAAGACAATTTATACTTATTTCTGGTCATCAGATTTTTGCCCAAGTAACAACATACACTTTTTTCCAAAAGTGGTTCGAGCCAACATTCTAATAAAACCATGAATAAGAATATTTCACTGATTACACATGAAGACATTTGTTTTATATACTCAAAAAACAGTATTTTTTTAAA
This sequence comes from Lepidodactylus listeri, assembly GCA_029233225.1. Classification (NCBI taxonomy): domain Eukaryota; kingdom Metazoa; phylum Chordata; class Lepidosauria; order Squamata; family Gekkonidae; genus Lepidodactylus; species Lepidodactylus listeri. The sequence goes on along the minus strand of JARCFY010000017.1, from coordinate 14,318,428 downwards.
CTGAATGAAAAGAATGAAATCGACTCAAAAAAATAGTATTCCAGTAGCCACACATTAAAGTCATCATTATACTATAAATTTCAAGATCCACCAAAGCAACATCAAAGGAGAAAAAAGCAGAAGCAAGGATAAAATGCAACCAAGGCTAAGGACAGAGCACTACCCATGGGCAAATGTCTGGGAAAATAAAAATACTGATACACAGAAATGTCAAGTGAATGTCCAGCCAAGGTCCAGCCAATAGGCCAAAGATGTCATCTTGAACTGTGCCCAATAGGATATGTTGAAAACCAATGCCATGTGCTTGAGGCCCTGGCTACACCACAGTAAAGCAGCAGCTAGTACAAACATGACAGCTTAACAGCCTCCAAAAGCAGCCCCACATATAAAAATATGACTTAAGTAGAGTTTTGAAATTCGAAGGGTTGGATCCCACCAGCTACAGTGGTGAACACAAGACAAAAACAGAGATCAAACTCTGTCAATGACTTGGGAATCCATCCCTTCAAGTTTATGGTGTGCCAGCCATTATCTCAGTACTGCCTGGATTGAATTTCAGTAGGTCCACCATGGCCAACTGATGGGTGAACAGAACACTGGACAAGAGGGAATTAGATAAACATATGGAGCAGAGGTCCATCAGTGGCTATTAGCCACAAAGTATAGATAGGAACTCTCACTCTGGGGCAAGTGATGCTCTGTATTCTTGGTGCTCGAGGGGGGGGGCAACAGGGGGAGGGCTTCTAGTGTCCTGGCCCCACTGCTGGACCTCCTGAGGGCACCTGGTGTTTTTGGCCACTGTGTGACACAGTGACTGGATGGGCCACTGGCCTGATCCAACACTGGCTTCTCTTATGTTCTTATGACTAGGGTCAGAGTGTACAGATATACACATAACACATAATCCCTGCATAAAACTTTGTAAACAAAGTAGTGGGCAGGCAAGGAAGCTAAGCAGTCCAGCAGCAGTTAATTTGCTCCATATTGTGGAAACAAATATGCTCAGACTGAAGAGCCAGGAAAGAATATGTACACCCTTCCTGTTAGCAGCATGCTTCAAGTCAATGGCTTCCAAGACTATATGGATATTAGGCATAAGCATCAGTACCTCACTCTTCTGGTATACTGCAATGATAGATCCCATAAACAGCAAGTGTCCTTGGTTTGAGACTCTAGGAATAGTTCTACAACCTTCCTGAAAGGTTCACTTGACCTGGATGGTAAAGCCAGGCGTAAGGCATGTACATGAGGAGGGGGAATTCTGGTGAAGACAGCATGGTCCAGTTCTACTGACTGAATCAGATGCTGTCAGGATATTGTTACAACTGTTTCGTCTGCCTGATGGTAAGAACAAAAAAAAAAAAAGCCCTGCTGGATCAGACCAAAGGCCCATCTAGTCTCACACGGTGACCAATCAGTTCCTCTGGATAGCCAATAACAGGACATAAAGGCCGAGGCCTTCTCCTGATGTTGCCTCCTGGCTCTGGGATTCAGAGGATTAGTGCCTCTGAATGTGGAGGTTCCCCTCAGTCACTATAGCTAGTAGCCATAGATAGTCTTATCCTCCATGAATCTATCTAATCCCATTTTAAAGCTGTTTATTCCTGTGGCCATCACTACATCCTCTGGCAGCAAATTCCATGTTAATTACTCTCTGTGTAAAGCAGTATATAAAAACAAACACAAACAAAAGCTGAATAAAATATGCAACTTTTATCAAATCTAAAGTTATTTTCACTGCATTAACATAAAATACTTCATTTATAATTTAACATATAAAGCCAAACTATCTTGTATATTCATGAAATTTTAAAGTATATGTGATTAAGAGAGCAATCCTAAGCAGGTCTACTCTGAATTCTACTACAGTCTATTCAATAGGGCTTACTCCCAGGAAAGTGTCCTTAGCATTGCGCTGCCCGTTTTCTACAAGCAAACTTCAAACAAATGTTAATCTAGGAAAGACTGCAAACTGCTGCATCTTTAGCTACCTTTACAGAGAAGCAGAGGAAGTGGAAAGCAATTTTGATAGTAAACACAAGAAAGTATAATTTAGACTGAAATGGTCTCAGTCACAACAGGATCAACAGTGTTAACATACTCAATTAAAGGTTATACCATTGAAAAATTCAGTGATTTCAATAGTATTACATACATTAATTGTGGATAAAATTAGTAACATTCAAACACTAAATAAATCATTTATGTATCTACAATATATGCAGGAATTAATCTACAACGCAGTAAATTGTGCAATCCTATCCCCCTTGCTGTTCAACATCTAGCTAAAGGCCTTTGGACAATTCACTCATTCTTTGAGAATTGCCTGCTATCTATACAGAGGCAACACTCAGCTCTCTGTCCCCTTATCCAAATATCCTGCTGATGCAGCAAAGGTCCTAAATCACTGCCTGTCTGCTGTGGTTAAACGGCTAAGAGTGAACAAATTAAGCCTAAACCCTGAAAAGACAAAGATAATGCTGGTTGGGAAGGCAGAGATCTTGAAGGATATTCTGCTCCCCACTTTTGATGATGTTCAGTTAACCACTGCGGTTAAGAGCCTAGGATTCATACTGGACCCAGCATTGTTGCTGGAGAAGCATGTTGATGCAGCTGCAAGAAATGCTTTCTTACGACTCAGTCTAGCCCACAAGATGGCACCTAACCTTGACATGGTGATCTAGCCACCTGGATCCATACCCACAGTACTACTGAAACTAGACTACTACAATACAGTCTACATAGGTCTCCCCTCCAAGTCAACTCTGATACTCCAGACACAGCCGGTGAGTCAATATAGGCAAAGTGAGGCAGCTGCCTATGGGCGCGGTGTCCATTGGACGCCACTGGCCTGCCACTGAACACCCCCCCGCCCCACCTCTTCCTCGCCAGGCGAGTGCCTTCTTCGCTGGGGGCAGAAAGAGGGACTCAGTGTGACTGTGGTCGGGCTGCAACACACCGCGGCAGTACTCAAGGCAAGGCTGGCCGGGGTCTGCGCCAGAGCCCCGGGGTGTGTGGGCGAGACACTCCGTCGTCCACCAGCCGCCTCCGTCGGCTCCCTGAGAGAAGCGCTCCTGCTGGCTACCCCTCCCAGGCCACCCTCCGCGCCCCTCCCCCAAAAGAGTAATGCGGGCTGATGGTGAGCCTCTCCTCCATTTCCAAAGCCTGGCCCCCTGGGGGGGCGGAGCTAGATGGGCACCGAGGGGGGGGCAGACCCGAGGAACCCTCCGCCCCTTGGCTCAGGCGGCAACCTCATTGACTGCCCCCCCCAAACTGGAAAGGGTCTCCCGCTGCTTTTTGGTTTGAAAGGGGGGGGAGGGGAATCGCCATCTCCACTCACCAGCCCAGCAGCACAGGAGACCTCTCTGCTCTTTTGCCTGCTTTATATTCTTTTTAGCCAGGAAGAAAAAGGCACCAGCTTCTTCATGCCAGCCGCCGGGGCAGGATGGAAGTTGGGTTCTCTTCGGCCTGGCCCTGCTTCAGGGATTAAAGGGGGGGGGGGTGGATTCCCTACTTGCTTGTTTTAAAGCAGTGCTGGGGGGGGGGCGTGATTGCTTGAGATCTGCTTTTAAAGGCTGATTGCTTTCTCTCTCTCTCTCTCTCTGCTTTCCTCTGAAGGGGAAGGGGAGGGAACTCTTGTTTTGCTTTCTCTTCCATCCGAGGGGGGGGTAGGGTAGCATCTCTCTCTCTCTCTTTTCAGGCCCAGATGTGCAGGGGGGGGAGAGCAGAGCAGCAACAAGAACGAGCAAGGTCTTTCAGCTCTCTTCCTGCAACCCCTAGCAGAGGGAGGGGGGAGGTGTCTCCGGCCTTGCAGAAGCCGAGCCGGCAGGGTACCCTGTTTTTAGGAACTCTCATTCCCGGCTTTAAATTGCCGCCAGCACATTTCCCGCCTGGCTTTTGAAATAAAGCAAATGGCAGGCATGCTTTCTTCGACAACTCTCTCTGCTTGATTGTCTCCCCTCCCCAGTTTCAAAGCCCTTCCTACGTGAAAACACACACAGATACTGCCTACCGACATGTATTGTCTCTCTTCCACAGTGTTTCAAATCACAAAGCCCCGGTTAAACACAGACAAACGCTCAGCAGTTCTTCCCACCAGGGATGCCAGCCTCCAGGTATTACAGCTCCTCTCCAGAGGGGGGTGCCACAATAAGCCACAGCCCTGGCCCCCATCCGTATGAAAGGCTGAGGGGGGGGTGTGTGTGGCTTGCCTCTGGTGCCTACTGGGATCCAGGAATCCCGGTGACAGGCGCTCGTGCCCAGTTTGGAAATGCCCACCGCCACTCTGGGGTCAGGCAGCAATTCTTCAGGCCAGGGACTCTGGAAGGGGTTTTTTGCCATCTTCTGGGAGTGAAGCAGGGGTCGCTGGGGGTGTTGGGGGGTATTTGTGAATTTCTGGCATTGTGCAGGGGGTTGGACTACATGACCGGAGATCCCTTCCCACTCTATGATTCTGTGGTTTGGGGGACTGGAGGGAGCTCAGCTGGAAGTGATGCCGTGGGAGGACAGGCCCTCTCCTCTCCTGGGGGCTCTGTGGGGAGCGATCTGGGGAGAAAGAGGGCAACTCCTTTCCAGGAGGCCTCTTTTCGAGTGAGGGTGCTGGGGAAAGCGGTCCCTGGGTCTGGTCCAGCTGGGCTCCGACTCTTTGGACAGGGATGGTCCACTTCAGGTTCTGATCCCTCGATTTCCCCCTTCCCTGCCTCAGTTGTCTGGAGCCTAAGGTGGGGTTGCCAGCTCTAGGTTGGGTTGGGCCAATGTCTTGAAGCTGTGGTTGACTGCCTGAGGATAAACACACTGAAATACAACCCAGACAAGATGGAGGTGATGTTGGTCGGGAAGGCAAAATATTCAGTGAGGGTTGTTTTCTACAGTAGATCAAGGTTGCTGCTCTTGCTAGAAATACATTCTGTCAATGACATCTAGCTAGTAAGCTGGCCTATTACCTAGATCCTGCCAACCCGGATACACTGATCCACGCAGCCGTAACATCCAGATTAAACTACTGTAATGCACATTACGTTGAAGCTGTTTTGGAAGTTCCAACCAGTGCAGAATGAGGCAACAGGGCTCCTCTCTGGGAGAGCCCGTCACCGGGACACATACCAAACCACATCTCTCAATGTACTCCCCTGTTCCATTTATGATACTCAAGCAGCCTCTTCCTTAAGCTCCCCTCCCTTATGACTGCCTGCACAGCCACAGGAAAACCGCAGACCTTTTCCATAGTAGGCCCAGTCCTCTGGAATACCCTGCCGTAGCACGTGAGGATGGCACCTTTCCTTACCACATTCTGGAAAGTAGGTAAGACAGTCCTCTTCCAGACAGCATTTGGTGGGGAGTGAACTTTTCCAGCTGATCTGGCTGAGGGTTTGGTGATCCTGTGTGGGTCTGTTAAGTCTGAGTGCCTTTAAATTGCTAAATTATGTATTTTAATCTATTTTAATTTTGTCTAATTTATGCCCTTGCAACCTGGTTATTGCACTGTTCGTCAATGTGAGCCCAAGGAGGTAAGACAGGATAGAATTGTTTTAAATAAATATAACTCGTATGTTTCGTGTAAAATAATTTAAAACAAGGGAAAAAATTCTGTTCCACATGGAATCCAAGCATTGGGTATTTGGGGGACGTGCATGGGGTTGTTTGAAGACTGATGTACTATATATCAAAGAATGCAGAAAAAAATTTCATATAATAAAATGAAGATTAAGTAATGCAAGTAAGTACTCACCTGTTCTATAAAATGGCTCTGTTTATAAAATTCCCAGTCTTCTTTGAGCAAATGCTGTTTTGTTCTCATTGCTGCCTAGAACAAAATTAAATCAAATTAACTGGATAAATGCTGCCTAATTTCTACTACATCTGCTTCAGAGTACATGCTGGTGAAATACAAAAGCCAGCCAGCTCGATGCCATAATTACCTGCTACATGACTATAACTATGACTGGAAGCAAAGAAATGTTGAGCCCACTGAATGACACATTACTTAAGCTGATCTCGATCTTCACTGTAGTGAAGCCAATTATCATAAGGCTGATGGAAAGAGGAAGAAATTTCATGCCACGCCTCTCCTGACTACGGCTTCCTGACATGCGCACCAATAACTCCATGCAGAGATCCCAAGACATTAGGAGTCAACTTCCCAGGGTCAGAAATGGCTGCTGAGGGGAGCTGGATACCAAGAAAATTAAGTAACCATCGGTGCCTTCCACTGATAAGACTGTGAGATCTAAGTCTCACATAAAAAGTTAAATGGATTATGCCGTTCTGTGCATTTTTTCTCCTTGACATCTTTACAAGTTGGAATTGTTTAACTCAAGAACTGGCAAACCGTTAACAGCTCTTGCTATTTAACTGTTCTTGAAATAGGATCAGAGTCTACTGTGAAGATGTGTTATCTTTAAAGCTGTATTACATTCTGCTTATTTCTAATTTTGTACTTATGATAGTTAAAAAGCTATCAAATTCATGTTGCAAACAGTCCGTGTTGCAAACAAACTGAAAGTGAAATGAAGACTTAAGTGAGAGGAAAGATTCACTAAAGAATTCATGTTCCCCACCACCACCATCTTTTTTCTAAACAGCATGTGCACAACCAGAACCTGGCATCCAAACAGGCTATGTACCTGTTCAAAGCATTTCTGTGGGCAGAGAGAGAGAAAGGACTACCGTTTTTCCTCCCAGCAGCAGTTCTTTGCACCTCATGGAAGTCTTGAGACCACTGTTTTAAACTTTAATTAGTCTAATGTAGCCTTGTTACTACATCGAACACACTTCAGCTAATAAATGGACACAAGCCTGTTCATTTTTGAAGAGGCCCTACTAAATCAGGTACATGGGTAAAAAGCCCTTTTCAGGATAACACCTCATTTGTGGAAGATCTTTGAGATGGCACAAATGTCATCTTCGGCAACAAATCAAAATACAGGATGATGTCTTTTTGCTGGTTTCCAGTCTGTCTGTATTTTATTACTAGCTTATTTTATTTTGGAGAAATTTCTTACATGAGCAGATAAGGTCTGGATCATATGTACTTTTATTTGAAGTATGCAAGCTGCTTTAAATGCTTATTAAACGGAAAAGTAGAACATTAAAGCTATCACAGTATATTAGCTCTTTCCATTTTGTAGCGTCACAATACTCCTGTAAGGAAAAATAGACAACTTAAACATTTATCCTTTGTTGCTGGTCACTGAACTCTTTAATGATCCATAATCTGTTTTGTTACTTGTAAATGAAGAACCAGTAATACATGTCTTCCAAACCGCAAATTTCTTTTTACATTTGCTGGTATTATTTACCATTTGAACAAATAACTATCTGGCGCAGTAAGGTCACCTTACAGCCATTTAATTGACAAAGAAGCCGTCAAGGTGAGGAATCCTAACTGCAGCACAAATGCAACATCACGATGTGTGATTGGTGCAATCAAGAAATCCTGCTTCATAGTACACGTTATGTACATAGTACAGCAATCCTTACTGCCACCAGTCTGTGCATTCCCTCCATGCTGTTCAGTTCTCCAGTTACGATCCCGTTCTCAAACCCTGTACTGTGCCCCTGTCTACAGAGGTGAGGTGGGCAGTGACAAGAGACAGAGCTTTTTCAGTGGTGGGGCCTTGAACCTACCTATCCTACCTTTAGACACTAGGCCAAAGCATTTCTTTTTACCCAGACTTTTACCTGTGGGATCCATTTTGGGCTGCTCAGTGTTTTTTATATCCAGGTTTGTTTGGTTTCATTATTTTAGCTGTGAACCATCTCAAGCAGGTCTCTAAAGAGACAGCATATACATTACCACTTTTTCACACACAAGAAAATTGATGAGCAACCCACTGATGTTGGAATTTTAAAATAACGTATTTAGATAATTGAAAGCAAAGTGTGCTTCCCTTGAAAGTTCTGGATTCTGGTTTATGAACACATTGTAAGTAATTCTAAACTTATTCTGGTAAAAATAAGCACGCAAATGAAAAAAATGGAACATTCTCATACATCTAACAAATGCCACTTTGTATGATTTAATTTAATTTGTGAAGTAGCTTAACATGTTTGCTGCATAAGAAAATATGGTAGGTCATGCCCATGAAAGGATGAGAGTAGTTTAGCAGCTAACAACAAATGACAAGTCATACAAAGAAGTTTGTGACAGTGGGGGTGTGCTACTGGCAACAGTCCTCTTCTACAACAACTTTATAGCGGGGCGGGCAGAAAAAATATGTCACTTCTGGCAACCAACTTGCCCTTTTAAGTGTGCCTGGTTAAGTGTGCAGACTCTAATCTGGGAGAACCGGGTTTGATTCCCCACTCCTCCACTTGCACCTGCTGGATGACCTTGGGCAAGCCATAGCTCTGTACCAGCTGTTCCCTCAAGGACAGCTTGGGAAAGAGCTCTCTTAGCCCCACCTACCTCACAGGGTGTCTGTTGTGGGGAGGGGAAGGGAAAGGAGTTTGTAAGCCACTCTGAGACTCCAAGTGAGTGAAGGGCAGGATATAAATCCAATCTCTTCTCTTCTTCTTCTTTTGTTTTCAGATAAGAACCCCCAAAAGCCAGGACACAATTTTCCTTGTCTAGAGGCCGGTATACTCATCAAACTAAAATGTGTTTAATTTGCTTTATGCGTGTTCCATATCTGAAATAAACCACTAGAGAGCTATCAGCAATACCTAACAAGGTAGTCAAAAGCAAGCATGGACTCACTGGCACTGCTAATCCTACTGAGGCAGCCAGCTTGCTGTTGTATATCCAAGCTTCCAGGGTTTTATTTATTTATTTATTTCAAGCACTGTAGCTGTTCTGGCCAATTATAATACTTTCCCTGTTGCTTTATTAATGTTTGAAGTACAACATCCGTCATCCAAATGGTGCATATTTCATATTGTCTTTGGGAAAGCATCCTATGGCTACAAAGGTAGCCTTTTTTTTTCCCCCAAGGGTCACATAACCTTTAACTGTAAGGAATACAAGCAGCTGATTTGCTGACACAATATATCAAGACCTCAATTCTTCAGTGACAGTGGAGGACCTCAATAGGGTCAACACAGAATATAAGCCACCCAGTTCATGCTCTGTTTTGACGTCATCTCAGGTACCGATGACAACCCCAGTGCAATGAAGACTCTCTTGGTGGTTTGTCTCAGATCTGCAAGGCACAAAGCAAAAGTCTGAGCCACTGAAGGAGAGTTGTATCCTCCAGCCTCAAACCCTCCCTCTGCTGAACTTCTGGACAGACACCTGTCTGGTATAAGAGGCATACATCCAAAAAATTACATTAGGAACAGATTTTATTTTAAGTATACAGACACACTGTTTTATCTACTCACTGGACCCTAGACAAGAAAAAAAGTTTCTGAAAAAAGCACGATTTCGTGTAGACTTCCAGATGAGACATCTCGTTTTTTGTTGTTCTTCTATCTCACTATTAAGCTGTAGCCTTTTAAAATGTATAACAAGAGAGAGAAGAGAAGAGATTGGATTTATACCCCGCCCTTCACTTGGAGTCTCAGAGCATCTTACAAACTCCTTTCTCTTCCCCTCCCCACAACAGACACCCTGTGAGGTAGGTGGGGCTGAGAGAGCTCTGAGACAACTGTCCTTGAGGTCATCCAGCAGGTGCAAGTGGAGGAGTGGGGAATCAAACCCGGTTCTCCCAGATTAGAGTCCGCGCACTTAACCACTACACCAAACAAGCCCTAACAACCTAGGAGCAAAAGGGGACAGTTGGGTAGTTGTCATAACTGGCATGGTCAGCTAGAAAGGTGCATGGCAGCTACCACTACCAAGCTACAAAGTGGCAGAAATAGCACTCATATTTTTTAAAAAAAATTATAAACACAACTGCATTCACTTCTGCACTTGTCAAGAAGATAAAATGCCCATATAATATACTTACCTGTTCATCAACATAATCATCTATTCTTTTTTGACATTCGAGCCACGCTTCAGCAACTTGCCCCATTTCCTGTCCCGACTGGCAATACCGTGGTAGCAAGATACTCTATCTCCACACAAATTAGGCGTTATTCCTAGTCAACAAATTAAGAAAGCTGTCGTAAGAGACTATTCACCTAGAACATATCAAAATATTCTGTAGTATCCAAAAGGTTATCAAGTAAGCAGCTCCAAACCAAAAACTCTAGTTGGACTGTACTTGTAAGGGCAGGTCTTGTCTCGCAAATCTGGAACAGCTTAAATATAATTTATTTAATTAATTCATACCCTATCTCCCCACAGGGGAATTAGCTTACAAAATGTAAAAAAATACAATAAATACAAATAAATAAATGCAATAAATAGAACAACAAAAACCAATTAAAACATCAACTAAGTACTCAGAGGAATGAAAACAACTAGCCAGCTTCCCGATTCATAACATTAACCAAAGGCTTCACAAAGCAAAGCAGCCCTCCACACCCTATGGAATGTTGGCAGATACCACAGGAAATAGGATTGCCAGGTCCCCTTGTCATTCTGCCCTGCCCCCAAGCCATGGCCACCCCTCTCCCTCCCTTCCTGTGGAGATTTAAAGGGCTTCAGCTGATCGACAGAGAGCATGTGGCCTGCTTATCAGCAGGAGGGCCCTTTAAATCTTTCAGCAAGGGAGGGGAGGGGGGTTGTAACTGGCCATAGCTCAGCTCACAAAAAGGTCCTTTAAGGCTCTTTTTGCAAGCTTGGGGGGGCATGGCACGCAGGGATGACTTCCTAGCGGCGATTCACCACTTGGGATTCAGGCCTGTGTGCCGCGACCCTGCTCACTGTAGGGCTGACAGCAAAATATCAGTATTTCCCAATATTCCCAAATTCGAATACCAGTATGATATTTGGATTCAGAAAATATTCAGGAAACTTGGATTTTTTTTCTGCTCCATTATACCCTATGGGGACCATATAATGGAGAGTCGATTTGGGGCTCTGGGGGAGCTGTCTTTTTAGATGCCTTCTCATTACAGTGGTCTCTTTAAATGCCTTCTCATAGCTGTGCCTGAATAAAAGCTGAATATATCAGCTTTTATCCGGTTTAAGCTACATTGGTAGCCGAAAAGAAACTCTAATTTCTTTTCTTCTCGGCTTAAAAAAACCTGGAAAATACCAGTAAGGTATTTTTTCAGGGGGTTTTTGTTTGGATTAACTGAACACACACCTCTCGTGGGAGCCTTCCTGACCTCCTTAGGCATACCATTCCATAAGGCAGAAGCCACATTTGCCAGCTGGCACCTTCAGAAGGTCCTGCAGATATGAAGGACCAAGACCATGAAGGGTATGATAGCCAATACCTTGAATTGAGCCAGTAACTGATGGGAAGCCAATGGATGGACTGCAGAATTGGTGGAATATTCACATTCCTTGTAGCTCCCAGTAATAGCCAAGCTGAAGCATTCTGCACCATTTGGAGTTTCCAAACTGATTGTGAGGAGAGACCAATGTATAGTACAGTACAGTAGTCTAGTCTCAATGTTACTATGGCATGGGTTCACGTGTCCAAATCAGCCATATCAAATTAAGGAGCCATTTTTCAAGCTAGGCTGAGTTGGAAGAAAGCATGTTTTTGCAACTGCATTAACTTGCTTCTCCAGCAATAATGTTGGGTCCAGTATAACCCCAAGACTCTTAAACAAGTAGGCAAAGGTCAGCTAAACCCCATCAAAAGTAGGGAGTATAATGTCCTCCAAGATCTCCACCTTCCCAACCAGCATTACTTATGTCTTCTCAGAGTTTAACTTCAATTTGTTCACTCTCAGACATCTAACCACAGCAGCCAGGCAGCAACTTAGGACCTCTGGTGCATCACCAGGAGATTTGGATAAAGAGATATATATAGCTGTGTATTGTCTGCATATTGATGACAGCCAACCTCAAAGCTATGAATGATTTGGCCTAAAAGCTTTTACACAGAGTGTGAAGAGCATGCAGGATAAAACTGCACCCCATGCAACCCCCACAGGATAAGTCCCACACTGATGACAGCTGGTTTCCAATAGCAACTCTTTGGGTCCAGTCTGTGAAGAATTATTTCAACCAGTTCAATACACATCCCGATTCCTACTCCTGCCTCCAAGTGTTTCAACAAGCTAGCATGATCTACTATATCAAAGGCTGCAGGTAATGGGCCTTTGTCTATACTCAGCAGGAGGTCATCAACTAAAGTTAGCAGGTCCATCTCTCTTCCACTACCTGAATTGGGATCTACACAGGCAAAAAAGGTCAGATACCGAGTGCTTTTCCAAGTCAAATTCACATCTTCACAGAGAAAAACAAGAACATCTAAATGATCTTCAGGGCAGTACCCAAAACTTCACTGCAAAGGTAGAATGTGCCCTAACCATTTGGAACAAGCAAGCCTTTTAATCGAGAACTTTCCAACTCACAACATTTAAGTAAAAACTGGCATACAAAGTGATCACTGTTCTAGGTCTTTAAGAGAGGAACCCCTTCCCCAGTGATATACTTCCTTGCAGTTCCCATCACAGCAAGCCACATCTTAAAGCTTTCTTGCTCCACATACAACCAGATTTATGGTGCAATCCTACAAACATTTTCCTGGGAATAACCACCACTGAATAGACCTAAAGTCCAGGAGGCTCGAGCCTCCCCTGAAATTTCCTGGGGGGGACTGAGCCCCCCTGGGAAAACGTAGCGCCTGCCACCACGCCTCCCGGGGCCCTTCTGAGGCCGGCAGCTGCTGCTGCCAGTGCCTCTCCCCGCCCCTCGCCTGGCCACTCTTCCATCCTTCCCTCTCCCTCCCTCTTTTCCTGGCGAAGGGAGAGGGAAGGAGTGGGGGGGGGGAGGCCCCGGCAGCAGCGGCTGGCGGGCCTCGGAAGGGCCCGGGGAGGTGCGGAGGTTTCCCAGTGGGGGGGACATTGCCCCAGCGGGCATGCAAGCTTTGCGCGCACGCTAAATAGCCCCGCCCCCCCGAATTTACAAAAGTCTACACCCCTGTCCAGTAGTACCATAAAGACTAACAAATTTGTGGCAGGGTATGAGGTTTTGCGAGTCACTGCTCACTTCTCCAGATACAGACAAGCTAACATGCAGCCCTATAGCCAGGAATTTCCTCTGGGGGGCTCTGGGACACAGCTAATTAAATTAAATATACCTCTTGGGGACGGAGCAGTGCGAGGGGCAGAGAGGAGACACATTCAGAGAGATGCCCTGCGTTCTCAGCTGCCCCCACCCCCGCCAGCTGGGGAACCTTACCCTGCAGACAGTCTATTCCTTTCACTGCCCTCTCCTCTATGATGCATGGGCTCAGAGGCACTCTCTCCCTCCCTTGCTCCCCAGCAGGTTGCCCTTGTCTACCCCAGCACCTTCAGAGAGCATCTCTTCCCTTCCCATGGCCATCCAAGGCTGGGTGGGCATGTGGGTCTCATCAGCGAATGGGCAAGTGAGTGCCTGGGCCCAAAAGAGTGGCTGGGCCAGCAAGGGCATCTTTGGCTCAGCTGGCATCAGGCAGTCTCTTAAATAGGCACCGGAGGGGGGCCAGCAGTGGTGGGCTGCAGAGCTGGCTTGTTCGTGGGCCTGCCAGCAGCCCCGATGTGCCACCACCAACCGGCACCCAGGTGGAGTCAGCAACACAGAGCGGTGGGGCTCCACCCTAATTAAGCCCCACCATTGGCTACAACCCTGCTAAAATGGCTACCCATCTTGAATAGACCTGAATAGGATTTGCTTAGAATTTTTTCTGTTTCTCCCAAATGGGAACTCAAAGCTCCTTACATCATTCAAACCCCCTATGACGCTCCCATCCACTTCCCTCCCTTAAGGGCAAGTTTTTCTTTCCCTTTTGTGACTGAGCCACCCCAGTTCTGTTTTCTCCTTTCCTGAAGAACTCTGGCTGTCCCACCCTGGCACAGTAGAATATTTTGGCTGTTTGCTTAGCCCAGGAACCTGAGGGAAGGATTGGGAGCCCCCTTTAACTTATACGCCTTAAATGGCACCCAAGAAGTTTTTATATTCCATATTAACAAAATATTTTATTCAACATAGGGGGGAAAGGGGGGAAATCAGGGGTAAAGTTTCTGAGGTAAAGCCAAGTTTGAGTCCAGTGGCACCTGTCACTTTGTTCTGCTGCTTCAGACCAACACAGCTACTGACCTGAGATAAAACCAGTACGTGCACAGACTTCAGTTCTTATGTTTCAGGCTAATGAGCAGTGTTCCCTCTAAGCTGAGTTAGTGTAAGCTATCTCAGTTTTTTAGCCTCCAGCTCACACATTTTCGCCTTCGCTCAGAAAGGATGGCTCCAGAGCAAACTAATTTATGCAGTAGCCAAATTGCTCGCTCACAACTTTAATGCCAGTAGCTCACAAAGTAAAATGTTTGCTCACAAGACTCCACAAGATTAGAGGGAGCATTGCTAATGAGAGTTTCCTAAGCTATTCAGTGTTATTTAAAATCTTTATGTTGAGAGGTTTTTATTCCAGTGTTTTTCCCAAACACTTCAGTACACTCTCTTTGAGTGTTCTCTGCCTCTTTTGGTTTCCGGAAGGCTGGCACACTCTTTCCAGTACCCAAATCCCTTCTCTTGAAACACCAGCATTCATCTTGAGTTTCTGACTCTTAAGGTCTCTACAGGCAGTTTCTAAGCACACCAGACCAGGGATCTCTGCACTCTTCAAAGCTAACCCCCCGTTTGCCTGGGTAGGGAATTTTCTACTCTCTCTACAAGATCTAGCCCCTTTCCTTGGCCCGGCTGGGAGTCTTCACCTACTTCCCAAACTTCCTTGCCAACTTTCCCCAGTTCTCCTGTCTGTGCTAGACTGTCAGCACCCAACTTGGTCAAATGCAGAAATCTGACTCTCTCTTCAGAATGCAGTTCCCAAGTCTCCCTCTGCTCAGCCGATGCTAACCAATCAGATCTCTCGGAGCAGCCTGTCACTCAAGGCTCTCTGGCTCTGTGAAGAATTAACCCCCACGAGTCCTTCCGCTGTACAGCACCTTTAGGCTTTTTAAAAGCGCAGCCCATCACACCCCCCCCCCCACTTGAATCACCACTCTGCCGTTGAGACACACTCTCAGCCTAACCTTCCTGACAGGGTTATCGTGAACATAAAACAGAAGCAGGGGGGACAATGTATTCTGCTGTGCATGCCCACTGGAGAGGAAGGCCGCACCACGTCAGACTGCAAGGCTTTGGGATAGAATAAGTTGGTTTCATGCTCCTTGTCTTACAAAAAAAATTTTTTTTAAAGGCAGGAAAGCATTTTTTTTTAAATGAAACTGCAGCCTGAAGGGGTACAGCCCCCACCCCCTCCTCAGCCTGCTGCTTGTCTACACCCCCCACCACCCCCACGCCCGAGACACTGAAAGGGCACAACTGACCATCTGGGAGGGGAGGAGGACGACAGACCGGGAAGGGCCGCGGCAGGCCTCGGAGGCCCAGTTGGGGGGGGGGGGGAGGTGGCGGAGACACCGCAGGAGGAGGAGGAGGAAGTTGCGCCAGGCGATCCCGTCAGCCGGCCCGGCCTGCCGAGGCGAAGGCCTCCTCCCTCCCTCCCTCCCTCGGCGGCTCCCGCAGGAAGGAAGGAAGGAAGCCAGGCGGCCGAAAGAGGCCGGCGGAGAGCCCAGGTGCCTTCGGCAGCCCGGAGCCTGACTTACCTCAGGAGAGATTCTCCTCAGCGCCATCACGGCTGCGGAGGAAGCGGAGGGCGGGCCGAGGGGCGGGGCTTCTTCCCTTCACTGGCTGCGCTCGGCTCCGCCCCGCCCCTGCTGAGGTCTCACCCCTCCCGCGCCCCGCGCCCCCCAAACCACGGAGCTCTTTCTGCCTCCGCTAATGGGAGTCCGCCCGCGCTCGCTCGCTCGCTCGTTCGCCCACCGGGCCGCATGCGCTGGAAGGAGAGCTCCCCTTGACTTTATTGGGATTTTTATGAGCGTTTCTTTTAAATGGCGGAGGAGTACTTCACGCTGAGAGCGGACGTCGCGCTGAGTCCGGCGTTTGTGCCTGCGCCGCGCTCGAATTACATCCGCGTCGCCTGGGGGGAAGCGAACCGAGAGGGGGGAGGGGCATTGAGTGCGCTGTCCTATTTCGGAATCGGGGGGGGGGGGGGGGGAGAGGTTGGTTTCTGTCTGAGCGTTCTTTCGTGCGCAAAGAAAACTGATTCCTTGCTACTTATTAAAAATATATATATGTTCACATCAGGAAGCGAGAAAGGCTCCCGCTCAGCCTGGCTTCCGCTTTTGGTCTTGTGCCGCTTGCAGTCTGCAGTGGTACGGCCCGTTCTGCCGGCTGAGGTCCCCCGGCCGATGAGGCGGCGGAAGAGCTGAGCTGGCGCATCAGGCAGCGGAGTGGCTCGTGGCTGGCCGGGAATCGGGCGGTCCAAGCCTGCCTTGAGACGGTCCTGGAGATTTGGGGGTGGAACTGGAGAGGGGCGGCATGCCTACTTCTGGTTGGTTCTGAAACTCTTACCCCCACCCCACCCCCTGCAAGTGCCAGTTTGGTGTAGTGGTTAGGAGGAGCGCGGACTCCAATCTGGGAGACCGCGTTCGATTCCCCACCCCTCCACGTGCAGCTGCTGGTGTGACCTTGGGTCAGTCACAAGTTCTCTCAAGGGCAGTTCTCAAAAGAGCTCTCTCAGCCCCACCTACCTCACAGGGGGTCTGTTGTGGGGAGGGGAAGGGGATTGTAAACTGATTTGAGACTCCAAGTGAAGGGTGGGGTATAAACCCAATCTCCTCTTCTTCCATTGTTTATTGAATGTTCCATTTTGTTGATTGTACTGACTCACACTGTGTCATCTGTTTTAAGTCCAAGTGAGAAAGTAGGGCTGCCAAGTCCAACTTGGGAAATATCTGGGGACTTTGGGGGTGGAGCCAGGAGACTTTGGGGGTGGAGCCAGGAGAAAGGAAGTGACATCATTTTGTGATGTCACATCCTGTGATGTTGCTTCCACATGCTGACACATGAACTCATGAAGTTTCCTAATACTGAATCAGGCCATTGGTCCATCAAGGTCAGTATTGACTACTCAGACTGGTAGTGGCTCTCCAGGGTCTCAGGCTGAGATCTTTAATGTCACCTATTACCTGATCCTTTTTTAGCTGAAGAGGCTGATACCTCCTGCATGTCAAGCAGATGCTCTGTCACTGAGCAACGGCCCTACTGAATCCTTCCTCATCTCGGCAGAATATGAAGCCCTAAGTGCTACACAAGTGCTAAATATGATTTTCATATCATAAGAACAGGAGAGAAGCCACAGTGGATCGGGCCAACAGCCCATCCAGTACTACACTCTGTGTCACACAGTGGCCAAAAATACCAGGTGCCCTCAGGAGGTCCAGCAGCGGGGCCAGAACTCCAGAAGCCCTCCCACTGTTGCCCCCCAAGCACCAAGAATGCAGAGCATCACTGCCCCAGACAAAGGGCTCCATTTAGACCTTGTGGCTAATAATAGCCACTGATAGACCTCTGCTGGATGGGGACAAAGAGAGAGAGACAGACAGACAGCTTTTTCACTTACTCTTGCCCAATTCCCAGGCTTTATTTCTGGCCCTTGTTTCACCCAGCTGTTGTCCATGTAAGTCCCATAACTTCTCCCCCCCCCCCCCCCCAGCATAGGCTTTTTGGTGGCTAAAGAGGACCTTTGTCCTCCCCTTTTAGCCAGCAGAAAAGCTAGTTGGATCCATCCCTAACTTAAAATACCGGTTACTTGATGTACAAATGCTTTTAAAAATGCAGATTTTTACTGCGGGGGGTGGGGGTGGGGGTGGGGGGGGACACGGTTGAAAGAAACAGAAAATTGGCATAAAAATGAGGAATCCCAACTTTTATTTGCAGAAGGGAAATGAGGATTGGGGGGACCCAAGCAGCCACGACAAGACATTTTAAACAATCCCACTCCCAGACCTTCTACAGGCAACCTCTCCTTGTGATATTTACCTCTTTGGAAGTGACAGTTTATTCCTTTGACAAAACCACAGTGGACAGACAGACAGAAAAAAGAAAGAGGGGGAGGGGGAGAGACAGAGAAGGAAAAGAGCTCGCAGACCCCAGCAGCTTACCGGAGCAGTTTACTCAGCAGCAACCTTGCACGCAGTAGAAAGAGCTTAGTCCCGCCTTAATCTCTGGGCGGGGCTCTCTTGCTGGCTCAGCTCTTAAAGGGGAAATTTCCCTTTTAAGAAGTTCAAGAGGCTGGCCAGGGCAGGCTCCGAGGTTCCCCTGCTGGCAGCCATTTTGTCCCCCCGGTGGCCAATTTTGGAAAAGCGGGGGAAAGCTTTAAAAATCGGTGTTTCCCCCGCTCTACCGGGGGACTTGGCAGCCCTATGAGAAAGCCAGGCTATGAGTAAAGGTTTCTGTTTTGTTTTGTTTAAAAAAAATGCCGTTAGAGTCCAGTCCACTCTCCAAAGCCACCATATTCTCCAGGGGATTTGATCTCTGTATCCTTTGCCAACCTCCCAAGTAGGGCCTGGAGGTCTTCCAGAATTACAACTTCTGTCTAAACTACAGAGATCAGTTTCCCTGGAGGAAATAAGTCAAATAAAAAAATCACTGTGTATGTACCAAAACAAATGTTTTGTACTGATCTTCAGATATTGACTATAATACTAGTAATGAACAATGTAACTTATACAAAATAGATTAATGTGTAACTTTATATCCTAATAATTCTCACAGAACTATAACAGAGCGTAGTTCTATAGTTTCTAACTCCAATCATAAAAATACTGACACAGTATCAAAACAGATACACAACTCCAATAATAGAAAATACAATTGTAAAGAGTACTGACACCATGTGGAGAAACATAATGGATTCCAACAATAGTCCTGCTAATGGCTCCACAAAATGTAAGTCCTTTATAGTTGGCAGCTGAGACCAAGTCTTCTTGCTTGCTAGCAGGAAGAAGACTTGGCAGCCACAGCTGGCAACAAGGAGGCCACGCAGCCAGCAACCGCCACCCCCTCCCCTTGTTAGGCCTTCAGAAGACCTGGCAAGGTGAGAATTGTTTTTAAATGGTTCAGTGAAAACAAATTGTATCTGAATCTTGATAAGATGGAGGTAGTGCCAGTGGAGAAGGCTGAGGCCTTGAAAGACATTTAATACTGGAGTCGGATTCGACTGGCTTTGGAGCAAGGGAAACCTTTACCTTTAACCCCACTGACATATTGTAATAAAGAACATCTTACAGGTAATTACAGAAAAACAAAAGTAATGGTATTGAGCAAATGACCAAAAAAGAAAAGTTGGTCAATGAATGGGAACAGAATTGAGCAAGTTAATAAGTTTATGTACCTAGGGGTCGTATTTCAAGAGAATGGGCATTTGACAGCTCACTGTAACTTGAGGGCAGACTGTGCTGAGAGATCCGCAAATGCAATTCTAAGATTCTATTGGGTTAAAGGTGGCTCCTGTGTCCCTGCAGCCATAAAAATTTTCCATGCCAAAGTCTTTATGGCAACTTCTTTATGGCACTTATACAGGGGTTCCGGTGACTCGTTTACGTTTGTTGGAGAAAGTACAATCTAAATTCCTTCCATCCATCTCACAAGTTCCACCCAGTGTCTCCAGTTCTTTACTTTGATTGGAAACTGGACAAATAAAAATTGAAGCAAGAATTTTCTGGCCTCAGCATTCTCCTGGCTTAGGTTACATAAAAATGTAAAAGGTTTATTCCCTCTAATAGCTTAGGATCAGTACCAACCAAAATGGATACCTTTGACAGAGGGTAACTTAAAGTGCATAGATTTTTCTCTGGATGATCTGTTGACCCAAAATATTAATGCTGCAAAATCTTTAATCGACCAAAGGTTCTGTGACATTGAACGCCAGCAAGAACTGATAAGAAATCCAAACTTTGGGGTGCCTGAAAAAGATAGGTATACTATGAATATGGCCCAATATCTTAAAAATATAGATTACCCTCCATATAGAAGGCCTTTTCCTCTTGCCAGGTGTGACGTTCTGCCATCTAAGGTAACAAGGGAGATATCGACGGATTCCATATAGCGAAAGAACCTGTACATGCCCTCTCAGTGAGGTGGAATCACTGGAACATATTTTTATCCATTGCCCCCTATACAAAGATGCTAGGGATAAGACAATCCTCCCTATTTTGAAGCAGGTTAAGGCGCGAACTCACAAGATGATTGTGGGGAAATTGTTGGCGGATGAAATACCATCAGTCACCAGAGTGACAGTTAGGTTTTGCGCCCAAGTAATCCAACAGAAGTACAGTTCTAAATTATAGGAGGCTTCTTTCGCGTTGCAGTCTTAGTGGAGCTACTATAAATGCTGATTCCCATATATCAAAACACTATATTGGAACAATGTGTTTTAATGGTAGTATACCTTGATAGATTTGTAAGTTTTATTACCGATAGACTCATGCTTGTCATTGGTCAATGACTGTTATAAGTATAAGGCAATTTATATTCATTAGGATATTCATAAGGATATTATATTCGTAAGGATAAGTAGGAGAATTTTGCTCAGCTTCGCCAAATTAGAATAGGGTGCATTTTAATAATTAACCAGCATAATAGTTTACGTTTACAGTTACATGTATCTAATTTTAACAATGCCAGGTTTAAGTTAGATCATGTTTTATCCTATAAGTGTTGCTTATTGTGTAAACTTAAGAACTGAACTACTTTTGAGTTAATCATGGGATGCTCTCAAACAGCAACTCTGAAGCAGAAAACTTTTCTACTAACACAGTTTGCATGGAAAAAAGTGGGATGGGAAGGACAGTTGCCTATTTCCACAGCTTTCCAACTCCAAGAAACAGGAGAAAGGATTTTGGCAGGTGGGATTTGTCACTCAAAAACAACTTGCCTGAGGGCTCCCAAATCTGACAGAATGTTTGAGCACAGAAATGTGCAAGTAGTGGTTCACAACCCCGGGGCAAAGATCCGCTTATGCGCACATCGTTAACTGAATAAAAAATGGTGAGCTGCCAGAAGTGTGCAATCTGACTTCCCAAACAGCTTGGACTTTTCCTAGTGTCAAATAACTCCAGCTCGGAGATGGGTGAGGATGGGGTGCTGACAACTGGGGAATGGGAGACAGATGTTGTTGTCTGAACCTGCATTTTAAATCCCTAGGACAACAGCAATGACATCAGATCAAACAGCTCGTCTGATTGCAGCCTAAGTAAACATGCATTGCTAGGTAACCCAGTGCAAAGGTGGAGATAGCTTCAGTACTGTTAACAGTTGCATGAAAAAGAGAGAGAATTTTAGTAGGTAAAACTGGTCATACAGGGACTAAAAAATCTGAACACAAGACTTTTGTATACCTTTCCCTTGAAATGTGACCTCAGAAGAGAATTCCCAAGTGGTTTGGGTATTTTCACATTAGCAAGAGGGTTTTAAATTGAAACACATGTAGTCCCAAGATACTTTGCCTGCAATCCTAAAGGCACTTTCCTGGGACTAAGCCTCACTGAATAATATGAGACTTACTTTTGAGTAGACCTGCTTAGGATTTTTCCATCTGAATATTAAAAAGTCTGAAACATTTGAAACAAAATCGACAAAAATGAAGTGTAACCTCCAATAATTTAGTGCTTCCTTATCATCCAAGCAAATTAAAATTTGGGTCACGTTGTCCAGACCATAGCACCCTGGTTACTAGAAATGCCTAAAAGTGAGACATCTACTTCTCTTCCTCTCTAAACAGAGAAAAAGTGTATCCACAAATGGCTGTGCTGTTTTCACGCTACTTACAGTGCTGAAATTTGGTATATATGAAGTCCCAAACATCCAAATTACTAGAAATGTTTGAGTAGGAAAAATGTGATGGATGATAAACCCCCAATTGCTTAAAATTTGTCCAAACCTCTTAGAGCTCTAAATTTATGAAAACACGTAGCCCTTTATACACTATTAGGCAAGTCAAACAGGGAGACATTAGTGTATCTCTCACTAGAAACAGGAGATACGGGATGTCTCTCAAAATGTTTAAACCATTCATTTATTTACATTATTTGTAGTCTGCCTTTCTCCCTAGGACTCAAGGCAGATTAAATATAGTAATTCAATACAGTCAATAGGATGGTACATTCAATAAACAATGCATTAGGATTAGGATTGTAGAAATCTGGAACCAACAGAAATCTAAAATACAAAACTAAAGCAAAGCATAAGTATTAACATCACACATATTAAATTCTATCCAGGTATTAAAGCCAATAGGCTGCTCAACCCGAAAAGACAGCAATATAACAAGAAATACATTGCTGTTCAGAATTCATTAAAACCAAACTACGTTTAATTGCAGCAGCTATATATTTGCAAACATCAAATGTTGTCCAGGTCTGTTAACAGAGTCATTAAACGATAGACAAACAAACAGGCTTTTTATTCAGATGAGGATCCAGAAATTTTCTTCTCTGATCCGAATAAATTACACAGAAAAAGAAGGAATGCTCTATAGTTTCTACCGAAGACCTATCACAGATACAAACTCCAGATCCCTTTTCTATCCTGTAAATCGTCTGTGTAAGACAGCAAGTTGGAAGTGAATTAATTCTTGCAAGGAAAAAAAAAATCTCCAATAGCATAGTACCGTAATACTATAGAAATAATATGGTAACTGGCATTGATTAAAGTATGAATACCCAAAGTACATGGGCAAACATAGGCACCACTTCCCTTCTGCACTATTCTGCCACAAGGTGGCTACTAACCAAATTATAAACACCACAGTCTTCCCTAAGGACAGATGAGAGTCACAATCCAAGTCAAGTGAGTTCAATTTGTCTATGAGCCCGTGAACCCATCCAGATTTAAAAGAATCTAATACTGACAGTGAAACTAGTGATTCCTTACTCTCTAGATTAATTGCAAGCCAATATGTAATAACCATCAACCAGGCTATAAACGAAATTGTCTTCTGCCCAGTTTCCATTAACAGGGATAATGAGGCGATACGTCTAGGACAGTGATGGTGAACCTTTTAAAGACCAAGTGCCCAAACTGCAACCCAAAACCCACTTATTTATTGCAAAGTGCCAACATGGCAATTTAACCTGAATACTGAAGTTTTCATTTTAGAAAAAACAACTCCTACATTAACATTTTTTGTCTTAAAAGAAAGACACAATAACAGAGCTTTCAATGATACAAACAACTTTTTATAGAAAGGTAAAAGTTTGCATTTGGCATGCTTTTGAACAATTAATGTGATTTTTGCTGTCCAATCTTGCGAACTCTGTGCTGGGGCGATGCCGTGCGTGCCCACAGAGAGGGCTCTGAGTGCCACCTCTGGCACAAGTGCCATAGGTTTGCCACCACTGGTCTAGGACATGCTAAAATCAATCTAAGGAAGTTTGTCTGGATTATATCTGGGCACATACCCAGACTACCAATCCACACCGGAGTAGCCTACAAAATCAGTGGGGTTATTTTTGCCCGAAATGCATCCAAAGCTGCCGAGACAAATGGAGCACCTGTGGTGGAAAAAAACAAACCCTCAAAATTGCAACTGAACTCTCTGCTTTCATAAATATCCCTTTAGTGTGCAAAGCCCAAGGGATTGAACACTGGAATGCAATTCCCAGGTATTTATAAAACTGGACTTCTTCCATAATGTTATCTGAGATATTCCAGTGTAATAATTTTGGCCTACAAGATCTAGCAAAAACTAAAACCTTGGATTTTTCAAAATTAATTACCAGGTGTTCATCAGCACAATACTGAATGAAGATCTCAACTGATCGACACAGTCCCACTCAGGTCAGGTCACTGATACCAGAGCCCTGTTGTCTGCATTTAGCATGACCATAATCAGATGAGTCCCTAGCTGTGGGGGGTGTAAAGGCAGCATATTCAGTCCAGGGGCTAAATTGTTAATGTGAAGATTAAAAAAGGTAGGAGCAAGGGCGCAGCCTTGTATTATGCCCCTCCTGACCTATAAAGGAGCAGATAAACAGCCATTTACACCGTAATGGACTCTAATCTGAATATTAGAAAACTAAAAAAAAGAACCTAACTGATAGATTTGTCCTGCATAGCTTCTCCAAGAGTCTGTCCTGAAGGACCATATTGAATGCAGATTTTAGGTCAAAAGAAAGCAACATATAACCCACCCTGTTCTGTTCTAGTATATTTCTCAGCCATATGCGCAAGCGCCACACAAGTATCAGTTGTTGACATACTCCTTCAAAACCCAGCTTTTTCTATTGCCAACAGATGTCCCAAGACCATCCAAGTTTTCAACGTTGTCAGTAAATAGCCTGCATAAAGTTTGCCAAATGTTATGCAAGCCATAATTATTTGGTTCGAATTTATCCCCCTTTTTATAAATAGAAACACTATAGCCTCCTGACAGGCCACAGGCCCAGAATAATCAATGTCTGAGACAAGTATGTCAAAACTGGGGACCCCCAAAGTGTCAAAATCCTTGATTAAATCAAGTGGTACCCAACTGGGCCCAGCCACCATGCCTGCCTTTAAACCAGCAATAAGGTCCAAGACACATACTAAATGATGTGAAAATTATGTAGTAGGATCCTATTTACAGCAAGCTATCTAGCGTATTATCGACCACAGTCCCTCATCTTTTACCCAAATACTTTGTGAAGCATTTTGTATAGTGCAAAAGCCCTGTAGAATAATTCAGTTTTGCATAGGTTAGGAAATATGGTCCTTACTGAGGATATGTATTGGTTAATATAGCAGAGTTGCACTGTCATAGAAGCGTAGTACTGTGTGCAGTAAATAAACTCCAAGGAAGTATATTGCAAAAAGGTAAAGTTTACATTTATTGAGGTAAATTCAATTCATATCCATGTTGCAGTTGAAAGGAGAGAGAGAAGCCTCATCCCCCTATTCCCTATCAAAAATGGCTGGCCACTCCAGCATCATGTAGGTGCAAGTACAAGGACACAGCTTCTAGAGGGGAGACCTGTGTCTTGCTCCTTGAAGAGCCATGAGAAGAGAGGAACCAAGGGCACAGGGTGAGAAGGAGGAGTCAGCGAGAAACCTCCCGGTTAAGACGAAGACAGGCATCCCATTCACGAAGGACCTAACACTGATACACACCTAGAGCGATATAGTGCCCCCAATGTCCAGGCACACTAAGCTGGTCCGTTATGAAAGACCCGAATAGAGGTTGCGGGCATGGGGGAGTTTTGTTTGTAGTTCCTTTCCGGCTCCTCTTCCATTCCCTAATGAACCTCAGGAAAATATGTGCATGTAGCTTCTTTCACCGATGCTGGGATCTGTGGACATGGTTATATACAGGGGTCCGTTGGAGCGGGAGCGCACAGGAGCGCAGCTCCGGGAGTGAGGAGCCCAGGGGGCGGGCACATGACCCGAGCAGTGCAGAGGCGCAGCGCCCCGGGGAAAGCCCTGCTAGGGTCTTTATTGTTTTTAATGTTTTGTTTTAATATTGATAATTTTATCATTGTTCCTTTTATGACTGTGTACTGCTTTTCCAGAGACTGGCTCAAGGTGGCATATAAATTTTCTAAGTATACCATTTTTTATCATGGGCACAGAAATTTCACCAGCCCTTCAGCAGCTTCCACCCCATCAGTTTGGTGTAGTGGTCAGGAGTTGGACTCTAATCTGGGAGAACCGGGTTTGATTCCCCACTCCTCCACATGCAGCTGCTGGTGTGACCTTGGGCCAGTCACAAGTTCTCTCAGAGCTGTTCTCTCATGAGCAGTTCTCCAAAGAGCTCTCTCAGCCCCACCTACCTCACAGGGTGTCTTGTTGTGGGGAGGGGAAGGGGAAGGGATGGGTGGTGCACATGTCCTGGGTATCTCAAGTCTACTTGAAACCTGGTGGTTTCAAGGGAGCAGGAAGAGAATGAGGGTGTGTTCTTTACGCTTATTTTTATTGCACCAAGTATTGGATGGGGAAGGGAACGGAGGAAGAGCAGGTCAGTTTCACTCACCTGTGGAGTGGAGCCCGAGGGGTGGGTGTTGCCTTCTGACACACTTCCGGTATGTTCGGGGGCGTGGCATATGCAAATGAGTTATGGTAATGAGCTCCTGCACCTCTTTTTCTACGAAATGACCCCTGGTTATATATCTCTCCTGTATCAATCTATGTCCACAGCTGACCCAGTGGCACACAGGTAGATAGGTTTGCCAAGGTTGTCCCAGGAAGTTAGTACCTTGGAGGCACATCCCTGTGTGAAGCAGCTGCAGAATGGTGCTGTGCCTCGCAGTCCACACAGCCCTGCTTGCTGCTGTGACGTTGTCACTCTGTGCCAGAGACCCTTTCCTTTTACAAGACAGGGACACCCACAGACCTGCCAAGCAGGGCAGCATGCTATGCTGTTTAGAGAAAGATTGTAGCATCCCCCGGTAGTGTCATTTAAATACTTGATCCCTGCTTGACAACGCGGCGACTTTTTCGGTTGTGTTACCGTATCAGCTCAGGGGCTGTCTGCTTGCTTTTTGCTCTCCTGGATTCCTTTATGTGCCATGCTCCCCAATCACACAGGGATGAGTAGAGCCACATACAATAAGTTTTCTGGGAACATGGAATGGATTCAGTCTACTATTCCAAAAGTCTGGGGTAGATTGCGGTATCCGGAATAGATTCCATAATTCACTTCATACAAAGAAGTCTAGCACATGGCAATTACTTTTTGCACATGCCTTGAGTCCCCTTTTCAGCAACACCTTTTCAGCAACAGAGACTTGGGGGTGGGAGTCGTGTAGCCTGGAGTCCTAGATGTCCCCAGATTGTGAAATGTCTCTACCACACGTGTGGTACCAAAGGCTTTTGGTGCACCTCAAAGGGGATGCCGATGCTAGCTGCTTGGCACAAAGAACCCTCAGAAAATACAAAGGAGAGAGAGAATGGCTGGAGTTGTCCCCAAGTGCTGTTCCTATGTTCCTTTTAATAAAATATATTTATTATGAGACTTTAAACGCTCTTTTTTTGCTGTCTATTTTGTTCTATGCGTATCTGTTACATATAAACAAGTGGAGACCTGCAAGAAACTTGCGGGATGGTTAGCCCGTTCCTCACACCTTTCCTTCCTCCCTTCTCCCCCTACCTCTCTCACACACTTTCCCCCTTCTGCCCCCCTTCTTTCTCTCTCTCCTCCATGTATGTTACTTCCTCTCTCTTTCTGACCCGTCATCATTGTCTTCGTTTTTCTGTCTCCCCACCTCATCACTCTTTCTCTCTCTTTCTGCCTCCCACCTCAAATCCCACCCTCCCCAGGCTCCACCTCTCAAATGTCCAGGAATTTCCCAACCTGGAGTTGGCAACCCTATTTCCTTCCCACCCAACGGCCAAGCTACCTTTATCTGTCTTCAGCTTTCCATCTCCATCCTTGTCCTCTGCAGCCTCTACCTAGGGAAATTACAGTCTTTCTCCACAGTGGGGACTAAAGCAGCTTACATTATTATTTCCTCCTTGTTGTCTGCAGAACAACCCTGTGAGGTTGGTGTGGCTGAAAGTACGTGACTGGTCCAAAATCTCCCAGTCAGCTTCCACCGCAAGATGGGGATCTGAACCTGGGTCTCACAGATCCCAATCTGAAGCTTTGTTACATCACAGTGGCTTTCATAGGGTGGCTGCTGATGAACAAAAGCAAAGCAGCTGGGCTTAATTAAGTCATGCAAATCAGGTGTTATCAAGTCACCCAGAGGGTGCTGCCTAGGGATGCCAGCCTCCAGGTGGGACCTGGGGATCCCCTGGAGTTACTGCTCATCTCCAGACTACAGAGATAACTTCCCATGGAGAAAATGGATGCTTTGGAGGGTGGAGTTTATGGCATTGTACCTCACTGAGGTCCCTGTCCTCCCCAGGCTCCACCCCCAAATCTCCAGGAGTTTTCCAGCCTGGATCTGGATCCACTGCTGGTGGCCAGGGGGGGTACTTGGCAACCCTAGACTGCTGCCAGTAAAAACCCTGCCTTTTACTGACAGAAACAGTTAGAACCTCCCCCCCTCCCCCAAACATTCTGATCTCCTCACAGTTGATGCCTGGAGCTGATGCCATTTCAAAAGGTATTGGGAGAAATTCAATGCTCCCTGAGGGTTTTTTTTAACTTTTTGGATTTTTCTGTAGACCGAGGAAGGGACCTGACTATGTAGGAAAAGCTGTTGGGGGAGAGTGAGCTCTCTTTTGGCAGATATAAGCATCCACACAGGAAAAAAAACCTCTTGGAATTAGATATATAGATTTCATCAAGTCATGAGCTCGAAGTGGTTAATGAGAAAACATACTTCCAATTACAAAGCTTCAAAGCATAATCCAACAATTCCTCAATATACAATTGTCATGACCCCTGTGGGTTGCCACCTTCTGCCGCCACCACTCTGGACTTAGGGTCTCTTGAGAAGGCCCAGGGTACCCTCCCAAGCCCAGCCAAATGCCCCTCTTTAAGCCGAGAAAACAAAGGTGTGATGGCAGAGAACAGTTAAACAAAAGGGTTTATTAATGCAATACTGGGGCAGGGAAAATGAGACAAGGTGCCTTAAAATCAATAACAGCGTTTAGAGACAAAATAACTGACTCTAACGCAACTGTTTCACTTAACTGTTTACTACTTCAAGGCTCACTGTCCTTATACCAGGCTGGTGCCTGCACTCACTCTGCCCCAAGTGAGGGATCTCTCTCCCAGCCCAGACTGTCCCCTCAGCTTGACTCTGTGGTAGGAAAGGCCACAGAAGAGAAAAGAACGCTGTTTAACCGTTCACAAAAGCTTAAGTTCCGTCTCCTCACACAATCCCTGAACTCCCATTGGTTACCACTGTTGCCAAGCCTTATGGGGATTGTAGGCTGTCTGCTTATGGGGATTGTAGGCTGTAGGACGCTCTAGGCCTGTCTCCCAGAGCAGGCACAGAGCATGACAGCAATACACTTGTGCACTTAGTACACACCATCCATAAGTATTATCCTCAGAAGGCAGACAGCAGTCCCTCTAGAACAAAACAGTCCCCAAATTTCTCATGGTCTGTGTTATTTTCCTTCTCCTCTAGAACAAAAGAGTCCTTCTCCACAAGGTTCCGGTAGTTTCTCTCCTTTCACGTAATCTCTTCTTTATGGAAATTAATCTGTAACTTTCTAATAGCCATGTGGAGTTTTCAAGGCTGTTATCACAAAACAGACTTCTCCCAGCTTCAGAGGACACCTATCACATGCAATCTTTATTATGATTTTTCCATACATTCAAATGCAGGGGGGAGGGAAAGTGTTTCTGAGGAGACCAGCTCTCCACCAGCTGGGAGTGATTTCTGGAGGAAATGGTTCAAGTTACTGTAAGAGAAAGTGGAGCCCAGGTGACCCAGGAGGGAGAGCCAGCCCATCTCAAACCCTGAGGGAGGGATTTCCCAAGAGGGGAAAGATGCCATTCCACCCAGATGCAGCAGGAGGCTGTGGGTTTTTCTAGTGAGGAAGAGAATCTGTCTTGCCTCAGTGAAAAGCAGGCTGGAGCGACAGAGGCAGAGGTCTGGGACCTCCCTGCCGTCCACTAAATGGTATCCCAGGACCACCCCCACGCCATAAGGGGATGTGTCGCATGCCAGGACCACGGGGAGGTCCTCATCGAAATGTGCCAGCACCGCATTGGAGGTCAACAAGTCCTTAACTGCTTGAAAAGCCGCGGCATGCTTGGGTCCCCAGACCCACGGCACGTTCTTGTCCAGGGGCTCAGCTACCGCAGCCTTGTGGGTGTGTGAATGTCCCATTAGATATAGTCCACAACAGGTCTCCTTAATCAGTAAGTCCTTTATTTGTAGAAAAGATCATTGTAGTCAAACACTTTTCCTGTTAGTAATGCTGTGCATAGGGATTACTTGTATTGATATACTGGATATGAAATATGGCTTCAGAGCTGTCTACCAATCACTAGACAGGATTTTAGGCGCTCAAATATACTGGCCTGAAGTTCCCATAGAAAATGCGGGAAAAGGAGTTCTCAGAAAATAATGATGTTGAACATTTCTAAAAGCTAAGTTCCCAAGACATGAAGAAAAGGAATACATAACACCGGTGAGTTTGGCTCACACAAAATAGGAGGCACTCCTGTTCAAGGACGGGACACCAGAGATAACACCAGGGAAGCAAGTAATTGAGCTAGAGCATGCGCAAGCGAGGTAAGCAAGCAAGCAAGCAGGCAAGTGAGCAGAGCACACATTCCAGAGGAGGGGGTCATGGCCCCGTTGCGAACTCCCGGGCGGGACCTGTCACCAAACTTCAGGGGGGAAATATATGTAAGCCTGTGACCTTTTCAGAGACCATGTAAATACACCTTGTAGCAGCCATACAGTTATTGAAAAGAATTCAGCAGTTAACTGACAGTGGGGCAGGAAGGTGTGATAAAAGTTGAGTAGGCCTAGGAAGGCCAATAGTTTCATCTTGGAGGATGGGGTGGGTGCCCTGGTGATTGCCCTGACCTTATCCAGCATAGGGTGGATGCCCTGCACATCTACCTTGAACCCGAAGCACTTCTCTCGCTTTACCTGCAGGCCAGCGTCATTGAAAACATAGCAGGACTGTTCTTAGCTGGGAGGCGAAAGTTTCATGGTCCAGGGCAGCAATTAAAACATCGTCAAAGAAAGGCTGGACCCCTGGGATTACTTTGAGCAAATAGTCCATTAGGTTTTGGAATATGCCCGGGGCGACACTAACCCCAAATTGCAGACGTTTTACCCTGAATGCCTCTCTATGTGTGGCGATTGTCCAGGCCTTGGCGGTGGCATGGTCAATGGGCAGTTGCTGGTAAGCCTGTGCCAGATCCAGCTTGCCAAAAACCTTGGCCCCCACCAGTGCGCAAGTACATGGCTGACCACGGGAACCAAATAAGAGTGATCCTAGAGGGCTTTGTTCAGGGTACACTTTGTTCAGGGAACAGGCTCTAATACCCCTTGGATCACCAAGCGGTCCAGCTCCACGTCAATTCAAGGACGGAGCGCTAACGGGGATCGGCAAGCAGTTAGGCGAATGGGCCGGGCCTGAGGGTTGAGGTCCAGTGTGACCGGCGGCCGCGTATAACAGCCGAGTGCCCCATCGAACACTGTGGGGAATTCGTTGCAAATGTCAGCGAAATTCCCCTCTCGCACTCAGTTAACCTCAGTCACTCTCAACCCCCAAAGGTCCGAACCAGGATAGTCCAAGTAAACTGGCGAGTTTGCCCTCCACCACCAGTAGGTCCAAGTGTCTGTCAGAGTCCTTGTATTGGACCCGGAACTTGCCCCACCCCTTTATAGCTATGGGATTCTTTTGGAAATCCTGTGAGTCCCATGGGTTTCCGTAGCTGAGGTCCCCCCTGTTGGCATAGTCTTTGCAAAGTGGCTGTGGAAATTATTGAGAATGAAGACCCAGTGTCCAGTTCCATCTCACAGGGTCATGGCCCTGTTGTGAACTCCCAGGCGGGACCTGTCACCAAACTTCAGGGGGAAAATATATGTAAGCCTGTGACCTTTTCAGAGACCATGTAAATACACCTTGTAGCAGTCATACAGTTATTGAAAGAATTCATGGCAGTTAACTGACAGTGGGGCAGGAAGGTGTGATAAAAGTTGAGTAGGCCTATGAAGGCCTATAGTTTCATCTTGGAGGATGGGGTGGGTGCCCTGGTGGTACCCTTCTACCAGTACAGTTACATAAATTTTGTCAGGGGTATCCCGGGGCAAGTTCATTACCTGGTGGTGGGAGGATGATGTGGAGTGCAGGTCAGTCGAGTCTAGGTGAGCCATTTGAGAGCGTCGGGAGCCCTTGGATTGACACATCTTGGCGATGTGTCCGGTCTTGCTGCAGGATCGGCAGGTCACGTCCCAGAAGCGGCAGTTCTGGTGTCTGTGGGGTCCTCGCAGCTGGCACACAATGCCAATGGGCTGGAATGGGGGTTGACCTGGGTGGAAGCAGTGGCTGGCTGCGGCAGGCCACAGTGGTCGGGTCACTGAACCTGGAGCATGTCCTCCTTGTTGGATGTTGCTGGGCTGTCGGTGGTTGCCACGTGGTGTATAGTGGACCCTTGGCAGTCTTGGTGGCCTTTCTTGAAGGCAGTAGCTGCTCTACAAGCGGAGTCAAGCTTAAGGTCAGCGATGGCCATGAGTTTCCGACAGAAACTCTCGTATTCCCCACATGAAATGTGTGAAGAGGGTGTCCTCGATGGATGGAAACTCACACCCCATGGCCCGGTGTCAGAGGTCTGCCATGAAGTCGGCTGCGGATTCCCTGACCTTCTGGGATTGAGTGCAGAAGTCCATCTGCAGCGCCATCTTAGAGGGTTTTGGCGCGAAATACATTGTGAGTGCCGTGATCCGCTCGTCATACGTGGAGTCGTCCAGAGTCTAGGGTGCAATGAGGCTCTGCACCACCCAGATCGTGGAAATGCCGCATGAGCTGATGAGCCATGCTTCTTTCTTCCCCGCGTCAGCCGTGTCCTGGACCAGGAAGAAATATTTCAGCTGTTTGACCCAGGCTTTCCAGAGTTCGGGGTGAGCGGGGTTGAACGAGGTGAGCTGTCCCAGAGTGGCGGCCATTTCTCCTGAGCAATGCAGTGAGTGTTGTCCTGTGGGACGATCGGTGGTGCCGGGTGGCACTGGAGTCGGGCATTGCTCGGATGCCAGAGGATTGGTGCTCGATGCAGTGCTGGAGTCAATGTTGGTGTTGCTCATTGGGATCCAATTCTCGTCACCAGTGTAAAGTACTGACTTCGGAGACGTGTTGAGTGATTAAAGCTCATAGTTATATTGAGAGGTCAAGAGAAGGATAACAAACTGGACTCGCAGGTCCGCTTATATTCCCCTTCATGACCGCACCCATGCACACACCCAACACCCGTGATTGGTTATTTACATGCCCCTGCCACCTATAGGTCTCCCTACAGATAGTGGGCTTCCCCATTGGTCCCCGACTAGGATCCTCCGGGTCTATTGTCCTGGGAGTGAAGCTCGACGGCTCCTCCTGACTATGTGTGTGGTTGACTGCGTGTGTGGTTTTATGGCCGGGACATAACACTTAGGTTGAACCAGTTCACCAAGTAGCTGTGGATCAAGAAGTGGGATTTTCTGAGACTCTCTCAGAACAAGTTGTCTGGAAGCAGGGCAGACCGGAATCCTGAGAAGCAGGTGGACAGCTTGTGGTTCCTGAGAAGTACAGGGGAAGAGTCATGGAGTTAGCGCATGACGTTTAATGTGCAGGGCAGCTGGGAATCACAAGCCTAGGCTGAGGCTTCTTTTGGATTCTTACGGACCCAAGTTAGCACTGGATGTGAGAGACAGTTGTGAGTCTGATGTGACGTGCCGGAGAGTGGGCAACAGTGATTGTGATGTCAGGGCACCTGTGCAGTCACCGCCTCTCCTGGGAATGTTTGGGAGGACTGATAGGGGACCACTGATTCTTGGAAGGGAGAGATGGGGAGAAAAGATCCCTGAGGTTGAGAAATCAGTGGTAGGTTGTGTCATGTACTTTAGAGGGCGGCTGAAAAAGTTGGTGTCATGATCTGTGTAGGACTGGGAGACAAGGCCTTGTGAGGCCTAGACCCAGGAGACTTGTGTGCGAGTGGAAAGCAGACAGCCTACAATCCCCACACTGTTTGGCGACAGTTGTAACCAGTCGGTGTCCAGGGATTGTATGAGGGGACTGTTACTTAAAACTTTGTGGGCTGTGGAACTGCGTTCTTTTTCTCTCACACAGAGTTAAGCTGGGAGAAAAGATCTTTCGCTCGGGACAGAGTGAGGACAGACACCTACCTGCCTGGTGTAAGAGGCTGTGGGCCTTGAATAATAACCGGTTAAGGGAAATAGGTAGCTGTGTTAGATTTGTTTTATTTACCTTTAGACACTGTTAGGTATTTTAAGCACCTTGTCTTGTTTTCCTTGCCCCATTACTGTATTAATAAATCATTTCCTTAATGTTCTCTGCCTGGTCATCACACCTATACTTCTCAGCTTAAAAGGGGCATTTTGGTTGGGCTTGGGAGGGTACTCTGGGCCTTCCCAAGGGACTCTTAAGTCCAGGAAGGTGGCAACCCATGGGTGCCATGACGGTGAGTGCTGCAAGGCAGAATCTGGCTAGGGCCAAAGCAAAAACAAACAAATAAAAGTGCTGCTGGTGTTATCAGCACAGGCGTAGGTCATATCAAAACAACAATACCCATGGGGAAAAAATCCCACAATATAAAAAATGAAATACACAGTTTCAATAACCACTACTGTACAAAACTACTCCAGTCATCTGCAAAGACCCTCCCTCAGGTGCCCCTACTATCTGAGGCTCGATGGGCGGCAGCCTGACAAAAGGGCCTTCTCAGTTATGGCACCAAAACTTCAGAATCCCCTCCCCAGGGAGATTTGTCTGACTCCGTCTATCATTGTCTTCTGCCAGCAGGTGGAGTCTTTGTTATTTTGTTTGGCATTCCCTTACTAACTCTTATTATCTCTCCTCCTTGTTAGTGTGTTCGTAAATTTTAATTTGTTTTAAATGTTTTGTATATATTTGTATTTTAAATGATGTTTTAAAGTTTGTACTGGTTTAATGCTCATTGCCTTGTGTTGCCAGAGGTGCTGTTTTTATTCTTGGATAGCCCCAATAGCAAGGGGCACCCCACTTCTAACTTGAACCAAAGACCCACAAAACTCAAGCCAAGGCAGACACTCCTGGTCCTGGAACACAGAGCAAACCATAGCTCTGGAAACAGGGATTTCATAGTCAGGTTTCAAAAGGCACCCTCAAAGCAAACATCCAGTCTTTCCCCTCCACCCAGAAGAGATTATGCTTACTGGATAACAATGGGTTCCAACAGATAAAGTATCTACATTTCTAAAGGCTATCCAGAGGCCATCTGGCAAATAGTCCTTCTGTCTCCAGAACCTCACTCAGCCCTTTTTGTGTCATCTCATGTCTATGTTCGTTGTCTCTCCTTGCCCCATCCCTCAGGATACCAAGATACCAAACATTCAAATTATTAACGATCCTTCCTGACGCTAATCAGGGACCCATCTCCCTCTTTTGTCTGTATCTGGGAACCTGTTCAACTGCTTTGGCAGAACCATCAGTGGTCATAAAATCCTTTCAGCTAGCCCCAGCACACCTGGCTCCAATTGTTAATCCAGACTCTGCCCCCTCTGGAAGCTCACTGGCCTTGCCCATCCTGATGTCACACACCTCCTGGGACAGGGCCCAGGTAATCTATTCTCACCTGAGACCAGCCCCCAAGACCTTCCATTGGTCTGCATTGTTTCCCGGTGCCTTTAAGCGTTCAGGTCCATGGCCACGGACTGTGTGTTTCTGCCCTGATGCCAACTGGCAGGCCACCCCTTTACCCTCTGGGTTTAGGCCATAATCCTTTCTTCATGGACCTCTGCACATCTGGGCAGATAGTATCACCCCATAACTCACCCCCTTTATTCCCCATCAACCACCCTCTACTTCCTTAGTTCTGTATTGTGTGTATGAATGTTTGATTATTGTTTATAAGGGTTTAAGAATCCTTCAGTAAAGAGATCACTGTTTTTGTAATCTAGTTTCTGTGTCTATTTCTGTGACCTGGATAAAGTGGGACTCTGGTATATAAAGGCCATGATCCTTTAGTTATGCCAATTGCCCATTAATATCATAATTCCCCAACCATTTATTAATGCAAATAGAGCAATTTGGCTAACACTTGGGGATGCTGAGCTGGTTGAAAAGGCAGCATAGATGGGTTTTAAGTAAATAATAATAGACAGACGCTGGTCAGACCACCTTCTTCTCCTCTCTCCTATGAGTACACCATCGGCTATGTTCAGTGATTGGCCAGAGGGGGGAATTATTGAGAAATTAAGAATTAGACTAATCGGACTATGATCGCTCTCCGATCTGTCTACAACTGCTAAGCAGAGCATATGGGGCAGGAGGGAGGATGAAATTAAAATGTGGTCTATTGAGGTAGCACTCCGAGAAGATAAATAGGTGCGTGTCCCTTGGGAGGAGTCAAACCTGGTGGCGTGTAGGCAATGGAGCTGGTGGGTTGAAAACAGTTCTGAAAGTTTGACTCCAGCGTGATTGATGATTGTATCCTTAGACCATCTGTCCAAGGAACTTGCTTCTAAAATGACCCTGTTTCTGAAACAGTCCAGGGCTCCGTGCAAGCCAGCACCAATTCTGGAATTAAAATCACCACACGGAAGGACATGGGAATTGGGATACTGAATGTTCAAAGCTTCCAGAGTGGTGGAAAGCTTATTCCAGACACTATCTGGACTTCGCAAATTAGAAATTTTAGGAGGGAAGTAGACATTTACACAGAAAAGGGATCTGTCTTGGATCCCACATATCCTCAGCACTTGGATCAGGTCCTGGGATTCACTTTCCAAAACCTGTATTTCAACTGGTAGATCAATGGAAACCAAAATGGCCAGGCCCCCACTTGCATGCCCTTTACTGCACACTGGCTTCAAAACTAATGCCTCTTTCTCTGTGTCGATTTAAGAGTGGAGAACAGTGGTGGTACACAAGAACTGGAAAGGAATCTTTATAGAGATCATGCTAGTGGCTCTCCCTAAACCCAGCAACTCTCATTCTGCTCGCTGCTGACTCTCGAACTTCAGGAGGACGAACACCTAGCCAGAACAAACTTGATCCAGCTACAGACCTAACTCATGCAAAAACAGCACACACACAATAGAATTCATTCTGGCCTGTATCATTTCAGAATATACTTCCAGTTGGGGGGGGGCAGCTAAACATCAGGAAGGATAAGAGGTCCTGGCCTATCCATTCCCCGTGTGCAAGGATTTTTCCATGCAGGGGAGACATTTTGGCCATAACATCCCCACCTACAACTTACAGTGAGACAGTGTAGGAACAGTTTTGACACCTGTAGTTGATGTGGCTATAGTTTATGTACATATAAACCCCACGTTTCAATGGCAGAATATTACTTAAAAGTTCTTCTCAAGCCTGACCATGTGCCATATCCTGAAAACTGGATATTCTTTATTCGGGGGGGGGGGGGGGGGGGACAGTAACAACATTCCGGGTTTAGAGTCTCATCCAAAGGAATTACTAGAGATTAACGGAGAATAGCAGATGATCTATGAAAAGCACCTTGCAGCTCAGAGGTGTTATAAGAAACCAATCTATAACCCTGATTACAGTAACTTAGATACCACATCCCCTTGCATTCTAGGGCGTGGGACGTCTTGCCCGTGTTCCCTTGACAACTAACAAGAACACACCAAGGAGTCCTGCATCCCTGGTGTAAAAGACAAAAGCAAGACAAAAAAATAAAATAAAGCCTCTCCCCTTCCCAAGTGACACCATGGTTAAAAACAAAAATCTAATAGTGGCACCCTCCCTACTGTCATTATTTTAACAAAAAAAAGTAGGAAGGAGAGGTTTGTCAGAGGACTTTTCAGCTTGAATGCATTGGCTGGACCATAACTTGGGTGCCAGATGTGTGGGGGACAAAGGGGTCTCCTTCATGAAACTGGGGGAGGTAAAGGGCAGCGAAGGCAGCTGTGTTGTAGCCCTGAGGGCGAGGAGGAGGGGCTAGCTGGTGGTGGGTGGGGCTGAGCCCAGGAGGCTGAGCTTGAAGTGGCCTATGAGGGAAAGGCGATGGTAGAGCAGAACTGTCATATCCATCCTGAGAGGCTGCTCCTAAGTTGCAGCTGCTCTTCTAGCAGCAATTGCAGACCCAAACACAGACAGCATCCTTCTCCAGGTGGAGGTCATCAGCAATCTGCAAGACCTCTTGCAGGTTGGGCTTGGGGAAGCATAGGAAGTAAGTCTTGAGTGAGCCCTGCCCAGTAGTCTCAATGCTTGTACGTTTGCGTTTCCAAGCCTGGATCATGGCAGACTCCGAAGAGCACAACTGCTGGAGGTTTTCGTTGCTGTCCGCCTTGTGCAACCAGCGCTGAAGGAGCAGTTTCAGTTTGCACGTGTTCTTGAAGCTGAGCTGCAGGGCCTCAAAAGTGGCAAAGGGTAGTCTGGCTGAACACCTTCCCGTACAGCTCACCCAGGGCAAGTCCTACACCTGCCTGCACGAAGCCCAAAGTGATTCTTTTGTGTTTCAGGTCCTTGGCAAACTTCCATTTCTTCTAAAGTGGGAATCTCCTCATCTCCTCTGCCCAGTTCTTCTTTGACTTCTCCAGAGACTGTGCCCTCCTCAGGACTCCCACTGCTGTCTCTTCGAGGGCTGCTGTCTTTAGGATTGCCCCCTAAATTGCCTATTACTGTGGCCATCTTTGGGTACACTGTGATCCAAAAATATATGCGTGTGTTAAGTGCGGTCAAGTCACTTCCAACTTATGGCAACCCCAAGAATTAATGACCTCCAAAACATCTTGTCTGTCGTTAGCTGCTTTGCTCAGGTCCCCCAGACTGAGGGCCCCTGTGGCTTCCTTGACAGAGTCCATGCATCTCATGTTGCAGCTTCCTCTTTTCCTGCTGCAACTGCAATGAACAAGGCCAAAGCTATGCTGGGGGTTATTAGGAAGGGAACTGAAAACAAATCAGCCAGTATCATAATGCCCCTGTGTAAATCGATGGTGCGACTTCATTTGGAGTACTGTGTACAGTTCTGGTCACCACGCCTCAAAAAAGATAGCACTGGAAAAAGTGCAGAAAAGGGCAACTCGAATGATTAAAGGGTTGGAACACTTTCCCTATGAAGAAAGGTTGAAGCGCTTGGGGAGTGCTTTAGAGAAATGCTTGGAGGGAAGTGCTTGGAGAAATGATGATGGGTGACATGATAAGAGGTTTACCAGATTATGCATGGGATAGAGCAGGTAGAGAAAGAAGTCCTTTTCTCCCTTTCTCTCAATACAAGAACTCATGGGCACTCCATGAAATTGCTGAGCAGTCGAGTTAGAACGGATAAAAGGAAGTACTTCTTCACCCAAAGAGTGATTAACACGTGGAATTCACTGCCACAGAAGGTGGTGGCAGCTGCAAGCATGGACGGCTTCAAGAGGGAATTGGATAAATACATGGAGCAGAGGTCCATCAGTGGCTATTAGCCACAAGGTACAGATAGGAATTCTCCATCTGGGCCAAGTGATGCTCTGTATTCTTGGTACTTGATGGGGGGGGGGGGGAACAGTGGGAGGGCTTCTAGTGTCCTGCCCCTACTGCTGGACCTTCTGAGGGCACCTGGTGTTTTTGGCCTCGGTGTGACAGAGTGTTGGACTGGATGGGCCACTGGCCTGATCCAACATTGGCTTCTCTTATGTTCTTATGCTGCCTTCAGCCTAGCATTATTGCCTTTTCTAGGGACTCTCGTCTTCTCATAATGTGACCAAAGTACAATATCCTCAGTTTAGTCATTTTAACTTCTACAGAGAAGTCAGGCTTGATTTGATCTATAACCCACTTGTCTTTTTTGGCGGCGCATGGTATCCATACAACTCTCCTTCAACACCACATTTCAAATGAATCAGCTTCCTTCATGTAAGTTTTCTTCATTGTTCAACTTCCAAATCCATACACAGTATTGGGGAACACTGTGGCATGAATTACCTTGATCTTGGTTGCTGGGGGCACATCCCTACACTTAAGGATCTTTTTTAAGCTCCTTCATGGCAGCCCTTCCCAGTCTCAACCTCCTTCTGATTTCTTGGTTGCCGTTTCCCTTTTGGTTGATGGTGGAGCCAAGGAATAGAACATCTTGGACAATTCCAGTCTTCACCCCCAAAGCTGTGTAACTCCTCAGTAATTGTTACTTTTGTCTTCTTGGTGTTGAGCTGTAATCCCGCTTTAGCATTTTCTGCTTTGGAATTTCCTTTTTAAGTTGTTTCAAGTCCTATTTTCTGCCAACAGATTCATAGACAGCTGATATAAAAATATCCTCAACAGCAAGCACACACCCCCCCCCGGTGGTGACCCTGGCCCCAGTGGGTGGCCCACAAGGAGCCTGCTCATTGCATGCATAGGAACAGAATGCTGTGCAGAAAGCAGTGTTTGCCAAGACGAGGCATAGAAGCTCTGACCCAGTGGAATTCAGGTTTATCTGAGCTAACTAGGGTGCAGGCTAAGGATTGTTTTAGATAGCTTCCTGGGCAAGAGTAGAAGATACACATCTGCACTCTAGGTACACTGCCCACGACTCTATCAGACTAGCTCCCCCTTTACTAAACGGGGGAGGGAGCCCTTTCTCTTTTCTCTTCCATTTCTTTCTCTTCCATTACAGACTTATATGTTGGTATATTTCCACCAAAAAAACCCCAAGAGGCTTCAAAGTGAGACTTCAACAGGAAACTACCGAGTTGAAATTCATATGCAGATTTGACCCGTCACCAAATACTTTCGACCTCAATAAGGCCTGGGAGTGGCAAGCGCACTACAGAAAGTTATCCCTTCTCTTTAGAGGTTGATGCACACTGTTCAACTTGCTAATGCATTGCCAGCTGAGAGTGGCCCACACCCACTTTGATGAGATTGTTTACTCCTTTGATTGCATTTAATTTTCATATGTGCTGTGCCCAGTAATGTCACATACCTGCCTCTTGGTTGCTTGGCCTTCTGTCCTTATTTTGTGAGGCCATAACTTCCTTCTTTTCCCTTCCCTCTTCTGATGGTTCCCATGTACATCTGTCAAACAAATGTCACACTTCATCCATCGATGTTAACACGACTGCCTGCATGATACTTATTTTTATTTTTTATTTACATTAAAGTATGCCTTTCTCTCTGAGAGTCAAGGCAGATTACACACAATAAGTTGATACAATCAACAGGTTGGGAAACCCAACTGACAAGGCAATAGGATTTGGCTCATAGAAATCCAGAAGCCAACCAGAGGTGAATCACAGCGTATTAACATGAAATGTTAAATAAATGCAAAGATTACAGGAACAGATAGTACGACTCTACAAAGTGTCTTGTTTAACAGTCCCTATCCTTTACCCCAATTTTCTTGCTGAGCCATATTGTTATAGTGCAGCCCTACTTCCTGTGCAAGAAGTACGCTTGAACAACTCAGCTTTGCATAGCTTGAGAAAGCCAGGAGAATGGGAACCTTCCTAGCCTCCTTACGCAGACCATTCCATAAGGTGGAGGCCACGACAGAGAATGTATGTGCACAGGCAGTTTGTTGTTTGGGCTGCAACAAGTACACAGTAGTTAACATACCAAGTAAGACAACTCCTCACCAGGCAGCAGGCTGCATAAGGTGCAAGATGCGCTGAAAAGTGGGGTACTCCATTTTGTACAGACCCAGGAAAGTAGCAGAAAATAGATCATGTCCAAGTGCATTACAAGCTATTGGGCTTAGTGTGTGTGTCAAGCTTGAGCGAATGCGTCCAAGACCTGACAGTGTGTTATGTGTTGTGTAGACCTGGAGTACAACAATTATTCTATCATAAATTATATATTTAAAACTATATTGCTCTGTATTTCATGAAAATAAATCAATTACCAAAAAAACTTTTTCAAAATCATTTAAGCAGACTTTCCCGAAGAAAAGATCACTACATGCACCAATGAATTCAGACAAACAGAATTCCATTTACTGCCCCACGTGTTCAGTAGAAGTGACCCGAGTGCCCAGTTTTTGATGCAGCACTAGTGTAGAGGTGGTTATCAAGGGAAGGCACTATTGCTCTCTGAAAGCGTCAATATTCTTGTCTACAGTACGGTCATCTCTCTCTCTCTCTCTCTCATTCTCCGGAATTCCAGTTCTGAATATTTGTACCTGGTGCTGTGCTGTAGGGACAGGATAGGGCTCCTGCTGGTGTACTGAACATCCTGCTGTCAAACAGTTACCATAACTGAGCTAACAAAGGTGGTGCTAGAATCTCTCAGGCTGCTGGTTTTGAAGGGCTAACAGCACCCATGCCAAGGCTGCCTATTTTTTTTTGGGGGGGGGGAGCTCAGAATTTCATGACCATCCTGACAGATCATCAAAATCTACCATAGGCTGGCATAAGATCTTAATTACATGACCAGAAAAATCTGCTTAAAATCTGCTTTTCCCCTCTTTGACAA
This sequence comes from Lepidodactylus listeri, assembly GCA_029233225.1. NCBI lineage: Eukaryota > Metazoa > Chordata > Lepidosauria > Squamata > Gekkonidae > Lepidodactylus > Lepidodactylus listeri. The sequence goes on along the minus strand of JARCFY010000017.1, from coordinate 14,276,607 downwards.
AGAATTCTGGGAAAACTCAAAATCTTGCAAACTGCTATACATCCTTGGGTTGCTCCTAATAAAGATATTACATGGACTGTGTTCATGGATTTTGGGATATTCTCAACATTAAACGGCCCAACACTTGTACTGAATTTTGTTTTCTCTGTAGGACAAGGGGTGGGGAGGAAGATTTCTGTTTGTCATGGACATATCACCACTGGTGAGGTTTATTGTGGTGGGTCCTTAGCTCAGTGGTTAGAGTTTCCAGGCAGTGCCTGGCAACCAGCAGAAGAGCATCTGGGAGAAAAATTAAAAAGAAAAATAATGTCTCCTTTACTTACAGGAAGTTTTGACCACAGAGTTCCTGACAATCTAGAGCTACCCAGAAGTTACAAGGGTAGCACCATTAATTGCCAGAAACTCTACTGGCAGAACTTCCTGTAAGTGATGAACACTTTTTAAAAAATGTTTCTTCCCAGGAAGATTGCCTCCCCTTCCATTTAGTCCCAATTTCCACCCTCCAATCAAGTGAGCATTGGCAGGCAAAGGCTACAATTACCTGGAGGTCTCCCACATAAGTGGGCAAATGGGAACCCTATCAGTGGTAGAGCACCATAAGGTTCCTAGTTCAGCCCCTGTCATCTCCAGTAGTCACCACTCACCAGCCATCACTTCAAACCATTTCCTTTGACCCATGCCATAGGGTCGCCCAGTCTCCTGCTATGGCAGGAGAACTCCCATTAGCATCTCCCCACATCCCGCTCAGTAGGCCGGGGGATAAAAAAAACAAACACTGATGTAACTATGTGATGTCATTTCTAGGGTGAACCCAGAGGTGATGTTACACTGCTCTAGGATTCAGTGGAAACTCTATGGTAAAACCATAATGCTTCTGTTGAATCCTAGCATGGTGTGATGTCACCTCCTGGTCTGCCATCATGTCAACATCCCCCCCCATGTCTGCCCGCAAGTCTCCTGCTGGGTGCTAGCCATCAGCTGGCAACCCTCCTTCAAAGTGACCGTGTGTGTGTGTGTGTGTGTGTTCTGCATCACTTGCAGTTCAGTTCTGTTGTCTTCTTAGTTCTGTGGGACAGCAGCCACAGGTGGGTCTTGGAAACTCACCTGCTCAGTTGTAAATGTGGAATGGCTTTTGGGGAGACCTAATACTGCTCTGCATACCAAGACAGCAAGGCCCAATGCCTCTGCCTCACTTGTACGCTTGCTGAGAAGAGTAGCAGGACAATAGGGCTAAATTGCCCAACAGGGGAGACTGCCTCTGCTTGTTATTCAGATGCCTTTTCAACTGGCATTTGGTTGAGTTGAGCTGTTACAATTAATTATTATTCTGGGTTATTTGTTTTACAAAGATGCTTGCTGTCAACTTCTCACTTTGCTCACACTTTATAGTACAACAGCAGTCCAGTGGCATCTTAGAGACGGATCATGATGGGTAACTGTGAGTCTGTCGGTGGCAGTAGAAAAGAGCAAGAGTCCAGGATCACCTTCAGGACTAACAAAATTTGTGGCTTGGTGAGAAGTGAGCAGTGACTCACGAAAGCTCATCCCCTGCCACTAATTTTGCTAGTCTTTAAGGTGCTAAAGGACCTAAAGAGCCTCTTGCTCACAATGAAAGAGGAAAGTGCAAAAGTTGGCTTGAAACTCAACATCGGGGGAAAATTAAGATTGTGGCATCTGGCCCCATTACTCCTTGACAAATAGAAGGGGAAGTCATGGAAGCAGTGACAGACTTAATGTTCTTGGGATCCAAGATCACTGCAGATGGTAACTGCAGCGATGAAATTAAAAGACGCCTGCTCCTTGGCAGGAAAGTGATGGCCAACCTAGACAGCATAATAAAAAGTGGAGACATCACCCTGCCAACAAAAGTCCGTATGGTCCAAACGATGGTATATCCAGTGGTAATGTATGGCTGTGAGAGTTGGACCATAAGGAAGGCCGAGTGCCGAAGATCAGATGCTTTTGAATTATGGTGCTGGAGAAGACTCTTGAGAGTCCCTTGGACTGCAAGTAGATCAAATCAGTCAATCCTAAAAGAAACCAACCCTGACTGTTTCCTGGAAGGCCAGATCCTGAAGCTGAAGCTCAAATACTTTGGCCACCAAATGAGAAGGGCACACTCACTGGAGAAGGCCCTGATACTGGGAAAGACTGAAGGTAAAAGAAGAAGGGAACAGCAGAGGATGAGATGCAAGGGGCACGGAGTTGAGCAAACTCTGGAAAATGAGGGGGGACAGGAGGGCCTGGTGTGATGTGGTCCATGGGGGCGACTGAACAACAAGAAGGTACTCCTGAACTCTGGCTCTTTTTTACCACCTTAGAGAAGAATTGTTCTTCCAGTTTGATTTGTTGTTGTTATCAGAGCTGGCATCTTCTGATACTACAAGATACACACTCCCAAGGGAGAGACAGACAACCCTTCCTATCGAACAGCCTTAAGGAGGATTGCGAGCCGGGGACCTGCTTAGGCTTGCTCTCTTACAGCCTCGCTATTTTCAGTGCTTTGTAAGCCGCCTCGGGCGTGCTTGTGTGTGTGGGGGGGGGGGGGGGGGCGGCGGAATGTGTGCGCGTGTGTGCCACAAACGCCTCAAAATAACGCAAAGGAGACCTCTCACGTTTGTTTTCGACGACACCAGGCGGCGACGCCATTCCGCGCCAGCACATCTCTCTGAGGAGACTGGAAGCTGGCGCCGGTGAGGCACGTTTGGGTAAATGGCGGGGGAAAGTGTGGTGAATTCCAGGCCGTTGAAGGCGCGCCTCGGGAAGGAGGCTCCGGCCTGCTTTCTCCTTGGGCTGAGGAGAAGCGCCTTCCCTGCCGCCGCCGCCGCCGCCTTTCCCTCCGTCCCGCGAGGGCCGACACGGAGCCTGGCGGCGGCAGCGGCGGCGCCAGAGAGCGCGCGAGCGAGGGGCCTCTGGGCGGAAGGATACGGGCGGAGCCGGGCGGCGGCCTATCGCTGGCGCAGAGGGCGGCCCTCGCTCGCCTCCCTCCCCTTCCCTCCCCTCCCCTCCCCTCGGCGGGGCCGGCGCCGGTTTACGTAACGCCTTTCCGGGCAAATTCCGGCTCGGTCCCGCCGCCTGACTCGGGACGGGTCGCCAGAGGCCCCGGCAGGTAAAGGCGACCTTGCGGGGAGGGGGGCAGGCCTCGGCTCGGCGGGGCCGGCGGCTTCCTCGGGGCCCCCTGCCGCTCTCCCTACCCGGCCGAGGCCCGGGCCGAGGCCTGCGGCGCGGCGGGGCGGACGAGGGAGGACGGACAGGGCGGCCTGGCCTAGTGCGGCGGGCCGGGAGGGGCCCTCTCGGCGGCGGGCTTGTGTGTGTGTGTGTGTGTGTGTGTGCGCGCGCGGGGAGGGGAGGAGGGGGCCGGCCGAGCGGAGGGTCGCCTCCCTTTCCCGGTGGACGGCCCCTGGGCGAGGGCTGGAGCCCTGCTGGACTGACCGCCGGCCGGCCGGCGACGCCGGGTGCGCGGTGGGGGGGGGGGGGGAAGGGGAAGGACCCGCAAGTCGCTCTCTGGTAGCGAAAGGAGGCGGCCCGGCCCCCTCGCCGGCGGCTTCTGGCCGCTTCCCTCTCCCGGCCGGGTCTTGGCGGGTGTCATGAAAGGACAGCCGGACTGCCTCGCCTCGCCCCGGGGAGTGGAGAGGGGGACGGAGAGGGCGCGACCCCCGGGCGCTTGGCTGCTTCATGGTTTAAAGGCGTTCGCGGCGCGTCTGGTGCGCGAACCCTGCGGTCGCGGGCATGGCAGGGGCAGGGGGGCGGCGTGGCTGGTGGGGTGCGTGGTCGTGTAGACGCCCGTGGTTCTGTGCCGTGTCCCCGACGGGCTTGAAGCCTCGGGCGCCTGGTGACCCTCCAGCACAGGCTGAGCCGGCTTCTCTTCCAGCACCAGCTTTTTTGGGCGCAGCCGCCCGCCCCGGGTCAGGTGCAGGCGGCAAGCCCTTGCTGGGCAGGCCCTGGTGAGGATGCGTGCGCGTGACGAACTTGTGCGTGATCCCCGGGCCCTCTGGATCTTTTGCCCTTGAGGAGCAAGCCCAGGTTGACTTCTGCAGAACTTCGCCGCGCTTTGACGCCTGTACCTAATGAGGACTCGCTGCCTGTGTCCGAAGGACCCGGGGCAGCTTTTGTTGGAATGAAAATCTTGTTGGTCCGTAATGTGTTAACGAGGCTCTTGTTCGTTTTATGTGTTTTATTTTATTTTATTTATTTTTTACTGCAGCCGGATAATATGGCTACTTCTCCAGAATTACCAATGGGGTCAGCATTTATTTATCACGTTTCTCAGCTGCCTTAAATGCTGATGCCCCAGAAGTGGGAGAGGTTTCTGTTTTTGGAGTATTAGTAAAATGTACACTTCGTGCAAAAAAATGACTCATTAAAATCAGGCCCTCTTGTTCCTCTTTGTCGCCTCCCCATCACTAATCTCCCCCCTCCCCCCCATTCCTGGGAGTTGACTAGGAAATTGGAGAGCTACTTCAGTACATCAAAGTTTATGGTAACTTCAGAGCTTTTGATTCTAGCAAGCAGATTGTTTTATGGATGGTCTATATCCAATGTGTGTTTAATGCCACCTTACAAGTAGCGAAGAGCTCACTGGCTTGCCTGCGCTGATGCATAGTTGTCGGAGCAGTATCAGTGGCATGGTGCAGTCAGGGAGCAGTGCTGATTGGAGCTAAATTATTAGCAGACTGGATTTTTAAATGATGGGAATGAGAAGGTGATGGAAATACAATCAGATGTGTGCTCTGGTCCTCTGGAGTGTCTGAGCAAGAGAGAGAGACAGAAAAATCTGCAGATTCCTCCTTGTTACTTCAGCTCGCCTTGCCCCTGAGGTCCCCCTATTTGGGTCGGCTCTTCAAGTCACACAGGAGGATGCCACAGAAAAAGGGATTAGCGGAGACTGTTCCTCCCATTAATTCTCAGCCATTACTTGTTTCGTATAGTCCCAAGCCGTTGAGCCGTATCCCAGTAAAGCCATTGAACTTAGCAGAGTTTAATTCTGTGTAAATATCCTTCAAGGGTCTGAATAACTAAGCAAAATTAGGTATCCTAAAGCAATATTTGTTTGATTTATACCCTGCTCCGTCTGAGTAAAATAACTTTGCAAATGCTAACATAACTCAAATGAATCTCTCTAATTGGGATCGGTATCCATGCGTTTGACTTTGAATAGTCACTTTGAGTTTTGTTTTATTTACTTTTATTTAAAACTTTTAAATTTATTACATCCTGCCCTATCCCATGATGGGCTCAGGGCTGCTCACAACAGAGGTAATAAGTATATGATTAAAAACCAATTAAATAAAAACAGGATGGCAGCAAAAAATAACGTCAATCCAGAGCAGCCTAATACACTTCCTGTTAGGTGTCAGTAGGATTGTAGGCATCTGTAGGCCTATTATGGGTAGGGGAGGCTGAGATGGTAAAAACATCCGCCACCTCAACCAAAGGCCTGGCAAAACATCTCCGCCTTTCAACATAGCTTAAGGTCCCCTAGGTGACAAACAATAAAAAAAACCTTTAAAAGAAGCTTTAAAAATAGATAAAAGCAATTAAAACCACAGTTAAACAAAACACATACACAGGAATGAGAGAAGAGATTGGATTTTATATCCCACCCTTCACTCACTTGGAGTCTCAGAGCGGCTTACAGACTCCTTTCCCTTCCCCTCCCCACAACAGACACCCTGTGAGGTAGGTGGGGCTGAGAGAGCTCTGAGACAACTGTCCTTGAGAGAATAGCTGGTACAGAGCTATGGCTTGCCCAGGGTCATCCAGCAGGTGCAAGTGGAGGAGTGGGGAATCAAACCCGTTTCTCCCAGATTAGAGTCCGTGCACTTAACCACAACACCAAACTGGCTCTCCAGTATGAGGGGACATCAGACAAAACAGATAAAGCTTCAGCTGCTGATGGAGGGCAATGATAGAGGGGAACAGATGGATCTCCTTGAGGAGGGGATTCCATAATTTAATGTCTGAAAATTCTGTTTCAGAAAATGGAAATCTTGGATTAATTAGAATGCGGTTCATGGCTCTTCTGCACTTTTGTTCTTTGTGTATGTCGGGGGGGGGGCTCAGATTAGTTTTTCACTTGATACAAAAAAGATGGAAGAATCTAAGGCAAGAATCAGAGGCTGTACTTCAAAGGCTTTTCCACTACGCGGCAATAACAATATGTTTGGAAGACTTACACATTACACTACTGGACCTAATACCTTAAGATATTCTGTAGTCTGCAATGTCTGGAAATACTTTTTTCAAGACTAAGAGCAACGATTGTTCAAGTCAAGTGTGATGGTACAAACCTTACAGTTAAATTTTGGATCAAAGGTTTGTAGCATTGTGGACTGACTTGAACAACATTATTTAAAGCACTGCTTTGAAAAAAATAATTCTGAGTTTTTTGGGTTTTTCCATATTTCCCTAAATCTCCAATTTTTCTAGTCGAGGGGGAGTGGGAAGCAGCCCTCCTGATCTCCCCATGACCTTCCTATATCTAGTATCATCATTCTTTTTAGATGAAGCATAATGTCTGCTGGGGGACAATCTGTAAGCAAAGAACTCCTTTAAAAATAGCGATTTCAGTTCACAGAATGTGTTCCTTGAGAGATCCCTAAGAACTGTGTGGAGCATATTCAGTTTGCATTTGGTATTTAAAACAACAACTGTGTTAGGCTTTTACCAAACAACGAGAATAAAAATGCAAGTAAAATAAGTGTAAAATGAGATGTGGGAATAAGATTGACATTCATAATAAATTAACCAATATTATAAAGAAGAAGCAAAATACCAGTAAGAAGAGCAGGTATAATGTAAGCAAGGATCCTTTCGTAGAAAAACAGGTGCAGGAGCTCATTAGCATAACTAATTAGCATAACTTATTTGCATATGCTACACCACCTGACATCACCGGAAGTATGCCAGAAGGCAAGAAAGAGAGAGAGCACTGGCAGAGAGGGGACAGCCACTAATTCAAGCCTCAGAAACACCACTGTTCTGGGGGGATAGCTTCAGTGGTGGCTGAAGCCTTCAGAAGGCTGGTCGGAGGAACAAGGACCTTTCCAGGGGACGGGGTCATTTTGCTGCAGCCAGGACACAAGCAGGCATTCCCCCGGGGGGGGGGGGGGGAGCTGGCACCAACGCCTGGAGCTGAGCTCCCCCGGGCTCCTGCTCGAAAGGACTCCTGAATTTTAATGTGTTCTTGTAATGGAATGATATGATTTGGATTAGAAAAAAAAAACCCACTACGCCTGCTCTGGAAACTCCCTGTCAGTTGGGAAGACTGATTGCATGGAGCGGGGGGGGGGGGGGGGGCTGTTTGCCTGGTCTAATGTAGTGTTGATCATGGCGCCTATAACTGAGGCTTTATCTTTGTGTCATAGCACAGGATAGCATATTAAGTTTGAACTTTGGGCACCTTACTGACCAACCGTGCTGACCATGGGTGACCTAAGGGAAGCTACCATTTCTCAGCCTAAGCCTGCCTGCCATCTTACGTAACCTTACTGATCTCACTGGAGTGAAATACTAAGGATGTGCATAGGCTTAGTCTGCACATCCGTAATCCTTTGCAGAATTAAAAATGTCTGTTGAAATGTTGTGCCATTTAGAAGGAAAACATTTCATTTAAACAGCCACGCTATAAAAGCCACCGTGGTGGTGGCAGTTGAACTTCAGATTAGGGTCCGCAGCACCCAGCTTCAGATCCCCAGTTTGCTGTGGAAGCTGACCGGTTAATTTGGGACCGGTTGTGTGGATAAAAAGGAGAAGAGAATAATATAAATTGCTTTGGTCCCCGCTGTGGTGAAAGGTGGGGTATAAATGAAGTAAATAAAGAACAAATATAGCGGAAGATGAGAGGCAGATGAAAGGTTGGCTGGTGAATGGCTGAGAAGGAGAGAATGAGGCAGGGAGGATAGGGGGATTGCCAAGAAGGGGGAAAGAGGTTAGGGAATGCCTAGAAACTTTGGAGCAGGGAGTCTGGGGAGGGTGGGGTTTGGGGAGGGGAGGGACCTCAGGGGTATAATACTATAGACTCCACCCTTCAAATCATCAATGTCCTCTGGAGGAACTAGGGTTGTCAACCTTCAAGTGGGGGCTGGAGAACACCTGGAATGGCAACTGCTTTCCAGATCACAGAGATTAGTTTCCCTGGGGAAAATGGCTGCGTTGGAGGGTAGACTTTATGGCATTATACCCTGCTGAGACTGCTCCCCTCCCCACGCCTCATTCTCTCAAAGCTCCACCCCTAAATCTCCAGGGATTTCCCAGCCTTGATCTGGTGACCCTAAGGGGAACTTATCTCTGTAGCTGGGAGATCTGTTATGATTCCAGGAGATCTCAAACCCCCGATTTGGAGGTTGGCAACCCTAGAAGGAGAGAAGGAAACAGGAAAAGGGGAGAAGCTATGGGGGGTTTCAGGAAAGGGAAAGAGGAAACAGTGGTGGAGGGGGAAGTGAGATGCCGCCTGCAAGTCCTTGCGTGTTCCCACTTCTTGTCTTCTAATTCTGCAGTCCTAGTGTGCTATTCATTGGATGTCTTTTGCTGTATGATTGCACTTTTTGCGTCTCAGCCAGAAAAGCAGGCTATAAATAAAATAAATTAAAATTTGGCTTAGAAATATGCTCACTTAGCAACATGGCTGTGAATATGTCATGTCTGCCTTGAGTCTTGGGGGCAGGGGGCAGAAAAATGGGTGGTGTTACTCATATTTGTTGCGTGGCACCTAGTTGAGGGCAAGCGTCAGAACTGCAGTTATCTAGCAATAAGGCATTCGTATGTGCAAGGCAAATTTGAAGGTGCCTTTTCTCTCCCAGAAGGGACTTCAGATCCAGCCAGTCAAATATCAGGAGCTATCTTGTACTGGTTTGTTTATATCATTTTACCCTGGCTTCCTCCTTGTGGCGACCCAAATCATAGTACATCGTTCTCCTCGCTTCCATTTTATCCTGTGAGGTAGGCTAGGCCGTGAAGTGTGTGGCTGGCCCAAGGTAATCCAGCCGGTTTTCATGGCAGAGTGGCAATTCAAACCTGGGTCTCCCAGATCCTAGTTTGACATTCCAACCACTGTAACACACCAAGCGTATTAGTCCTAGTCTAGCACCGTCCACTTTTATCTAGCTATCTGTGGCCTCGGGCAAATGGGGAAAAAGTCCTTCCTCTTTCCTCCCTGCTTCCAGAAAAGTCCTCAACCCAAAGCAGTCTTCCTTTTTTCTGTAAAATTCAGTGCAGCTTGATAGAACCTTTTTTCGGACTTCAGATTGTTGTACATTAAGACTGCATCACTTCAGTCGAGCTCCCCGGGTTCTCTGTTCCTTTCCTCATCCTTTTGCAGACTCGGAGGGAGTGGGCCTAAAAGGCAGAGCTGGCTTAGCAGGAGTGGCTCCCTTTCCAGGAGGTAGGCTCTGCATCAGATGCTGCTCTGACAAAAGTGTTGTGTCATCCTGCCCTCCAGGCTAGGAGCCCCCCTGAATACCAGACATGTGCTCCACAGCTGTCAGCCTCCTCTCTGCTAAGAGATGGACAGCTGCATGGTGTGTGACCGGGCAGTCAGGCAGCTGCCAGCCTCCTCGGGGCAGTGTTGGTCCTGCCTGGCTCTTGCCATACTTAGAGATTAAGGCTGGGCCGTGGGAGCTTCTAGGCGTCAATTTTAAAGTACAGAAAGGGCCAGGCAGAGATGCTGCTTGGAGGCTAGCAACTTGCCTGCATCTGGCCTCATAGAGAGGGGGGAGAGAACGACTGAAGTGTGCGTAGCAGGCCACTTGGGCAACTACTGGCTACTCTGTGTGTCTGGGGGGGGGGGGGGGAGGGACGAGCCACCTCAGTCCCACGCCCTGACTCTTGGATTGTAAATATGACAGGATTGCTTAGGCAGCTACTAGCTTCTGCATTGCCCCTCTAGAGCATAAATAGAGAAGGGCAAGGAGGAAGAAATGCTGTGTATGAGACCACCTATTATTTTCATCTGTCTGTGGAGGTGCAGTCTGAAGGACAGAAGAATTGAGTGAGCACTTGTGTGTAGTTTGCAGAACATATCTTTGTTCACACAAGCCTGTGTTCTGGAGTAGGAGTTAAGACTGTTTTTGTCTTCTTGGCAGGGTAGATCTCACTTAAACCACTAGGCAGGAAGACTTGATTTAACCATGGTTTTCCAGATAAGACACTATTCTCGCTGGTTGTCATAACTTTAATATAGATTCACAACTCAGATAGGTGCAGGAAGGTAAACGTACATTTGTGTGTGTTTGAATTTAATTACCTTTTGTAAAAATAAAGATATTCCTTTATCATATTAATAGTGTATTCTTTTAATATTGACTGTTCACGACACAAGAAAAGAGTAACATAGCACCGTTTTAAACAGATACAAGGGTAGGCTCCAACCTGGAAAATGGAGGTTTGTCCTGGTACGTGGTCCATAAGAGCCCATGAACATTCACGAACATTCCCGTTTACTGAACTGGTTCTTTTAGTGAGTTTTGTGATGTGGTAGAATGGCCCCCCTGTGGGCTAGAGTCTCCAGCTGACACTCCTCTTCTACCAAAGGGAGATCACCCCCCTTTCCTTCTGGTACTGTGATCCTTGACTTCCAGGCCTCCTTGGGTCCCCCTTTTTGGCCTGGCCTGATCTACTGGCCTCCTAAAAAAACATTTAGGTAGAAAAATATTGCAAGGGGGATGGACTCATACTTACGGTTTTCTGCCAGATGTTTTTCGTAACTTAGGTACACAGACTTACTTCAATTCCAAGGCAAGATTATGGCTATTTTGTATCACAAAACCATTAAATATTGATTGTTAACAAATCATTACATCTGCACAGATTTTTTTTAATGGTAGTGGTTTAGCCACAAACCAGCGCGAGTCAGGCTTATATGATGATACAATAGTGTACAAGGAGGAAGTATCTAAATCCTGTTTCTCCAGCTTTGTTAATAGAATAATTCTTACTTTAAAACAGTAATTAACAAAAGCAGGTACAGCAGCTTTCACAGGAACATACTATCTGAAGATCTATAGGAAGTTATAATAACTGTTTCCTAAGTGATTGTAACTATTTCCCTTTGTTCCAAAGACCATAAAGTGTCTTTAAGAAGTCTGTCCTTCACCTACTTGGCTAGTTTGTCACCGCCAATATTTTTGAACTGTTTATTAAAAACCCCACAGTAAACCAGATAGTTGTCTGTTGCATTTGGTAAAGAGGCAAAAAAAATGAAGTTATTGCACCAATTGTAAGAGGGTTTATGAATATGGTAGGATCTCAGGAGCAATCACAAAGGAATTTGTGTGAAAAAATTAAAGGAAGGAGTTTGTGGAATGTGTTTTTCCCCTTCCTTTGATGTCCCTCCCCTGCCCCCGCTGCTCCTAAGGGTTCAGATACCTTCTGATCAGAGTGGGGTTCAACATGAGCTGTAACTTGCAACAGTTGTCAGAAATGACCCTTCTTGTCTTGTGCAGGTTCTTTTGGAAATAGAACAAGAGCATGTGCAAGAGTGGGGATCAGAGCCAGTTTGGTGTAGTGGTTGAGTGCGCAGACTCTAATCTGGGAGAACCGGGTTCGATTCCCCACTCCTCCACTTGCACCTGGCTGGATGACCTTGGGCAAGCCATAGCTCTGTACCAGCTGTTCCCTCAAGGACAGCTTGGAAAAGAGCTCTCTCAGCCCCACCTACCTCACAGGGTGTCTGTTGTGGGGAGGGGAAGGGAAAGGAGTTTGTAAGCCGCTCTGAGACTCTTAAGTGAGTGAAGGGCTGGATATAAATCCAATCTCCTTCTTCTTCTTCCTGCCCCCACTCTGCACATAGAGCAAGAACTGGTGCATGGGGGGTGAACTTGTACCAAGGCCTCCTTGCCTCAGACCTGCTGCTGCCACCTGCTGCTCTATTCCTGGCACTTTGGAGCAGCTGGGGGGGGGGGGAGCTTAGGAGTCAGAAGAGGGAAAGATCCTTTCTGTGAACCTGTGTGCACAGTTCATAGGATAAACCACATGGGTAAGTCACCAGGCATCAGTGGCTTCACAGATATTGTAAGAGAAATTTTTGGAAGAACACATTGTCAGTTTTCTCTCATGAAACTCTACCAGGAGATGTAAAACAGCACTATCACAAGGAAAAGATGTTTTCTTCATGCAAAAGGGCATCTTTGCATCTGAACCTGTGTCTTGAATTATAGATTACCAGGTACTTGGAAAGACGAAAAACAGTATCAAAACCTGATCTCACCCTTTGAAACCAGAGTCATATGGACTAATTCCACTTTTAAAGTAGAGTGTTAAAATATGGACTGTATTTGGCATGAATTATAAAACCCATTTGCAGATATCCTTGCCATGGTAGCAGAATACATGATTTTTCTCAATGTGATCAAATCCCTTATTGAAGTCACACAACAGCTGTGCATACTGCTCTTTAGAAATGTTAATGGTGCATATAATATAGAGTTCTATGTATGATTTTTCTTCTCTTTATAAAGCCAGTCAGGCAATCTGCGACATACCTGAATAGAGATGTAAGCCAAGTCAGCACACTTGATCTGTCAGTGCAATAACAATGGAATCCTTTTTATTACCATAATGTTATTTAATATTAAATGTGTTAACAATTAGCAGAAAGAGTTGAAGGTAAATGTGTATGCCAATAACATAGGCTGTCTATAGCAATAGATAGATCCCTAAAATAAATATGGGAGTAATGGTTACAGTATTTGGCTAGGACCAGGGAGACCCAAGATAAAATCCATGCTCGGCCATGAAGCTTACTGAGTGACCTTGGGCCAATTGCTTTCAGCCTAACCCCTATCTCACAGGGTTCTGGTGAAGGCAAGGCGGAGGTGGGGAGAGCAGTCTATATTTCCCTGAGCTGCCTGAAGGAAGGATGGGATAAAAAGGAGACAGAGAAAATAATCCAGTGTAATTGATGCCTAACTTATTACAGCTGCTGAATTAATTTAAAGCATGAGCCTGTACATGTTTTCAGGAATAGAGCCTGTTGGATCCCTAAAACCTCCTGGAAGCTGGATACAGCCGTAAGTCTCTGGTATTGGCCATCCTAACAGGCATCTGCTCTTAGACAGGAGAAGGGTTAAGTCAACTGTGCCTTTGCAGAAAATGATCTGATCATGATAAAAGGGGTGATTGTTGTTTTTATAGGAGGGAAAAGGCCCTCTTTTTATTACTACTTACAAGTAAGGTGAGTGTATGTTTGTGAAAGTTGAGATGGTTTGGTCCATCAAGGGAAAGAACTAGACTTAAAACTTTATTCATGAATACCTCCAAAGGATTACTGAGCATATTTTAAGAAGTTCTGTAGTTCTTTGTGGCCGCTGTGGGTTCTGTGTCTGTACAGAAGCTACCTTGGAACACTCGAGCGAAGGAACTGGTACTTTGCCTCCATGTGTGCCTCAAGGGAAGGGGCAATCGCTTTCCCACTTGCTTCTCATCTGACCTCAAGTTTAGTAGGAGCCAAAGGCCCACTGCCTTTGTGTCTTTACTGTGTGAGCTTTAGCCTTTTCCCCTCTGGCTAGCTAGTTTTTTTGTACTTACATAGGTGGGAATTGTCTGGGTTTGCAGTACATCAAAATTTTATCCTCCCTTTGCATTTGATGCCTGTAGTGTACCGTACTTGCAGGAGGAGGATCCCTGCCTTGGGGTATAATCTCTGCTGCCCATTATTACAGTTCAATCTAGTCCATCACCCTCGGTACTGATTTGTGTTGCAGCCAATAATGCTACCCCTAATCTAGGACAGATTAGTCTTCTGCAGCACCATTAATTGACTGTTTCTCGCTGACTTCACAGACATCTAGTCAGTGATCACACAGGCAAAAGGAGACTCTGAGGAACGTATTGCAAAAAACATGAAGACTAATCATAAAAATGTATTCAAATACATTAATAGCAAGCCAAGGAGGCAGTGGGACCCTTGGATGACCAAGGGGTAAAAGGGATTACTAAAGGATGACAGGGAAATGGCAGAGAAGCTAAATGCTTTTTTTTTTTGCCTCTGTCTTCACTGTTGAAGATGGGAGGTGTTTGCGCACTCCAGAACCGCTGATTTCAGGAGGGGTGTTGAGAGACCTGAGTCAGATTGTGGTGACAAGAAGAGATCCTATGTCTGATGGACAAATTAAAAACTGACAAATCACCACCAGGCCCAGATGGCATACATCCAAGACTTCTGAAAGAACTCAGATGTGAACTTGTGGATCTCCTGACAAAAGTATGCTATCTGTCACTAAAATCTGCCTCCGTTCCTGAGGAGTGGAAGGTAGCTAATGTAACCCCCATCTTTAAAAAAGGTTCCAGAGGAGATCCAGGAAATTACAGGCTGGTCTGTCTAACAATGATACTGAGTAAGTTGGTGGAATCTGTTATTAAAGATAGAATTAGTAAGCACATTGATGAACAAAAGCTATTGAGGAAGAATCAGCATGGATTCTATAAAGGAAGGTCTTTCCTCACAAACCTGTTAAGTGTTCTCCGAGCGGGTGAACAAACATTTGGACAAAGGTGACCCAACAGAAGTTGTTTTATCTGGACTTCCAGAAAGCTTTTGATAAAGTTCCTTGTCAAAGGCTCCTAAGTAAACTCAGCAGTCATGGGCAGTATTCCCTCTAAGCTGAGTTAGTGTGAGCTAGCTCAGTTTTTTAGCCTCCAACTCACACATTTTTGTCTTAGCTCAGGAACGATGCCTTCAGAGCCAAATTGCTTGCTCACAACTTTAATGCCAGTAGCTCACAAACTAGGATTTTTGCTCACAAGACTCCACAGAGTAGAGGGAGCATTGGTCATTGGATAAGAGGACAAGTCCTCTAGTGGATTAAAAACTGGTTAATTAACAGAAAACAGTATAAATGGGCAATTTTCACAGTGGAAGGTGAAAATTCCACAGGGCTCGGTACTAGGTCCAGGGCTTTTTCACTGAGGTTCAACATGGGCAACTGCAAAGTAATGTATGTTGGAGCCAAAAATCCCAACCATAAATACAAGTTGATGGGGTCCAAACTGTCAGTAACTGACCAGGAGAGAGATTTTGGAGTCATGGTAGATAGCTCACTGAAAATTCCAGCTTACTGTGTGACTGCAATAAAAAAAGCAAATGCTATGTTGTGGATTGTTAGGAAGGGAATTGAAGAAAATCAGCCAGTATCATAATGCCCCTGTATAAATCTATGAAGTGGCCTCATTTGGAATACTGTAGAGCTCTGGTCACCGCACCGCAAAAAAGATATAATAGCATTGGAAAAGGTGCAAAAAAGGGCAGCTAAAGTGATTGAGGGGCTGGAACACTTTCCCTGCGAAGAAAAGTTAAAGACGTTAGGGCTCTTTATCTTGGAGAAGTGGCAACTGAGGGGTGACATGATAGAATTTTACAAAATTATGAATGAAGTAGAGAAGGTAGAGAAAGAAGTACTTTTCTTTCTCACAATACAAGAACTCATGGGCACTCAATGAAATTGAGCAGTAGGTTTAGAACAGATAAAAGGAAGTATTTCTTCAGCGAATAATTAACTTTTGGAAATTACCGCCACAGGAAGTGGTGGCAGCTACAAGCAATAGACAGCTTCAGGAGGGATGGGATAAACATATGGAGCAGAGGTCCATTAATGGCTGTTAGCCACAGGATATAGTATAGATGGAACACTCTGTCCGGGGCAGTGATGCTCTGTATGCTTGGTACTTGGGGGGCCTTGGTGGCAGAGCTTCTGGAGTTCTGGCCCCACTGGTGGACCTCCTGATGACGCCTGGGTTTTGGCCCCTATATGACACAGAATGTTGTACTGGATGGGCCTATGGCCTGATCCAACATGGCTTCTCTTATCTGAATGTATCCATAGAAGAGTGCGAAAAAGAAACATGAGCGGTCCTCTGAAACTGCGAATCCCCCCTCCCCATTTCTTCTTTTGCCATTGCTGCAGTTGCTTTGGCTGTTTTGCTGACTATGTCTGCATCGTTTTCTGTGAATTGCTTGTCTGGAGTCAAGCTGGTACTGGGCAGGTTCTGTGATGATGAAGAGAACTGGTAATCTTCAAGTGGTCATCTGTGCATTCACACCACTCGCCCATCCTTCCCCTCTGCTGCCAGGCTTGGTCTTCTTATCTTATCTAGTCTGGTTTGCAGCGGTCAGAAGGAACTGGTGGGATGTCCGCGCTCTGCTCCTCTGGGCATGCGTGCTGGGGCTCCCACGCATGCCTGGAGGCGCTGGGTGTGAAAATCCATTGAGTTTTCTACAGTATGGGTGGGAATGCACAGATGAACACTCGAAGATCATCAGTTACCCGTAAGCAACCTGTTTATCTGGTTGGGGACTGTTGTGATCTGAGGTTTGCTTTTTGATAGTGAGTTCTCTGAGTTACTGAGTTACCTACCTCACAGGGTGTTGTGGGGAGGGGAAGGGAAAGGAGTTTGCAAGCCACTCTGAGACTCCCAAGTGAGTGAAGGGCGGGATGTAAATCCAATCTCCTCTTCTTACTGCTTAGTGGCTTCTGCACATCATACTGATAGAATTTAGGAGCTTCTAGATCTGTCTTTTGGCGTGAAAGCCTCCTTCCCCTCGGATGCAGGTGGGCTTGGTTTTTGTAACCTCCACTGTATTGTTACTATAGTAGACTGCAGTATTGTTACTATGGCATTGCATCTGTTGGATGCTCCTCTTATGGTTCAAACGTCTACTGCAAGTGTCCTCAGTGTGGTGCCCATGGGTGGTGCACCTTTTCTGGTGCTCGCCAAGTGCTTTTAGGAAGTGAGTGGGACTAGGTAGTGTTTTTGCCCAACAAGGTTTCTGACTGCCGGTTAAAAATTTGATTGGCCATGCAGGTTTTTAGAGACGTTGCTTTGGGAACAGCTGCCACAACACTATGATCTTGACTGAGTGACTGAAGGTAACCTATGGCAATCATGTTGTGGCTGGCTCTGCCTCCTGCGGCAGTCATTTGGTGCCCACCATGCTCTGCCAGAAATTCAGTGGTATGCACAGGCTCAAAAAGGTTGGGGACCCCAGTCTTCTCCTCTCTCCACCCTGCTTTCAGAGAGATGATTTATATCTGGTATTGTCCTGGTTCTGGGTTGTGTGCTTGTGTGTCTGATTCTAGTTCAGGTTACATTTCCTTCAGTTTCTCCTTGGCTTGTGAGACCCATTCCAGCTCCAGTTTTAAGGTCTGTTATCATGGCTGTTGAGCCTTCTGTAGCAACTTCAGCAGCCTCTTCCACTTCTTCTTGGAGCTAGTTTGGTGTAGTGGTTAAGTGCGCGGACTCTAATCTGGGAGAACCGGGTTTGATTCCCCACTCCTCCACTTGCACCTGGCTGGATGACCTTGGGCAAGCCATAGCTCTGTACCAGCTGTTCCCTCAAGGACAGCTTGGGAAAGAGCTCTCTCAGCCCCACCTACCTCACAGAGTGTCTGTTGTGGGGAGGGGAAGGAGTTTGTAAGCCGCTCTGAGACTCCAAGTGAGTGGAGAGTGGGGTATAAATCCAATCTCTTCTTCTTCTTCTTCTTCTATTTCTACTCCAGCCTAATTTTCTTTAATCAGATATTGAATAAGATGATGAGGGAGACACAGATTCCACAGGGTCAAGTATTTCCACCCACCAGATATAATATCTTGATATCATGGTCAGAAAATAAGCCTTGTCTGTATAAGTTTCCAGTTAAACGGAAGTTTCCAGTTAAATAGACTGCAAGTTTATCCTCTGTGGGACCAACTTATCCTAGTCATTAAGTGTTTGATAAATGCCACAGCATCTAAGTTGACTCAGTAGAAGGCTCTCCATTTGATGAAGGCTTCCCATTGGTTGAAGCAAGAAATTTATGCTGTGCACTGTAATTATAGGCTGTAGTTCCACATCCATTGTGGGTGGTACAGTTGTACTTCACAGCTGACCAATCTGTATCTCTCTTCTCTTCTCCATAATATCAAAGATTGCATAATTTAGCATTATTGATATCTTCCACCATTAAGATTAAATAAAAAGCAAGTGTCGAGTCAGGTTTTTGGTGCAGTTGTGGAAGAGCAGGTATGACTTGCTCATCTTTTGTGGCTGTGAAACTTCATTGATATTTTTGAAACAATAATGGGATATGAGACTGGAACCACTCTGTTTTGTTGGCTAGTTGCAGTCTTTGGTGATCAGGAAATGATGATGATCTTTATTAATAGCAGCACCAGTGGCAGTTGTGCTTGGGTGCAAGAAGGTAAATTAATAGACTGGTTGTTTAAAATTAGGATGTGGCCTCTGTGCTTCGATTGACAGACTACATATGTATCAGAATGGGAAGATAACATGGAAAACTTGTTTTCAGGAAATGAATTCTGTTTGTGACGTTTTGTTTTGGAACACAGTAAAATATTTATTAATTTATTGTTTTGAAAACCATTATTTGACTTCCTACATTGCCTCCCGTAATCCCGTTTCACAATTTTGGTGTTATGTAATTCTTAATAAAATGTAAGAAGCGGAGTAGAACATTCTAAGAAAACCCTGGCAGGACTTGCTTCCAAACAAGCCTGTGCAGAATGGAGCTGCAAGTTAATTAGGAGGATGTGGCGCATTATCGTTTGCTCTGAGCCCTTGGGATATGGCACAGAGACATAGGCAAGGTTGGTGTCAGTATTCGTATTTGTTGCTCAGCCTTGCCTCTTTGAGGATGTGTCACTTCTGTAATTGAACTAATAACAAAGTCTTGGAATGCACAAGGCAAACATAAAATACTTAGTGATGGACCTGAAGGTGCCCTTCTACTTCTAGAAGGGCATTTCTGGGCACATAAAATATTCGGAGCTACCTTTTTGCCGAGTCAGTCCATTAGTCCCAGTACTGTCTGCTTAGACTAAAGGCACAGTCTCTGTAAAGATGCAATGTTTACAGCCTATGGGGCTCAAGCAAAAGTCTTGTCTGGTTAGCTCAGTTGCCTGAGTTGCCAGGAGTTAAACGTGTCCTATTCCCTCCACTTCCCAGGACCTCAAATCCAAACATTTTATTTAGTTTTGCTTGATGTTTCATGTAGAGCCTATGGAAATACAGTGAATTCTTTCCTCACAGTTGTGTACGCTGGAACATGGAGCTGTCCAGGAAACGTCTTGTGTACCACCCATATAGGCGCCATTATGACATTCTCAGTAACGATGCTTGGGTTTGTGAGAGTAGCCATACTGTGGTGGAAGAAAAGTATGCTAAATCTGACTGCTTTGCATTTTAAGGTATTCATATCCAATGCTCCCTCTAAGCTGTGGAGTCTTGTGAGCAAAAATTCTACTTTGTGAGCGACTGGCATTAAAATTGTGAGCGAGCGATTTGGCTACTGCATAAATCAGTTTGCTCTGGAGCCCTCCTTCCTGAGCAAAGGCAAAAATGTGAGAGCTGGAGGCTAAAAAACTGTGAGCTAGCTCACACTAACTCAGCTTAGAGGGAACACTGTTTCACATCTCCCAGCTGCAGGTGCATAGAGTGCAAAATCAGCTTTATAGGAACACAGTCATGCATGGCTTGGAACTCCTGGTAACTTGTATGTATTTTTGAACTGGGGATTATTCCTGATAGTAAGTAGATGTTGTCCTGTAATGAATAGGATCTTGTTGGGTGGTAACCAGATAGATGTTGCTTTTGTTTTTCTTTAGGCTATGCTGTCACAAGTTGTGTCCAAAAGGATGGAAAGGTACTTTCCATCTTAATCAGTTGTCCTGGTAACACTGGTGTGGGGTTTTTTTTAGAGTTACTGTGAAAATACTTCCAGCATTACATACATCTGTGTTAGACAGTCTCTTGGATTATGTAAACTATTTTATACAGTATGGTATGTCTTTGAAACTTCCTAGGTAAACTATTACTATCTTCCGTGGGTCTCATTGAAAAAGATTTTTGATAAATGAAGTAAATTAATTAAATGCAATCTATAAAGATAGCAATACATCTAATTCTGAACTCGGCCCCATCTGCAGACCCTTAAATCTGTGGATTTGGGACATAGAGACAGAAAACTTGTTTTTCTGCAAACTTGAGGGACCTCCCAGGTTTGCAGAGAAACCTGAAACTTAATGAGAAAGAGGGTGTTAATCCCCCCCCCCCCCAAATACAAGTATTGTCTGTGCCAGTGTAGACAGAGTTCCTCCACTGGCCTGCGATGCTGGGGAAAGGGGAGAGAGCAGGAACCGCTACCGTTCCCCAGAAAGCGATTGGTGTGGGCTGTGGTGAGAGACATATTCCCCCATTGCTGCTTCCACACACCCTGCCACTGAGGCGGCAAAGCGGTGTAGTGGTTAGTGTCAGACTAGGATCTGGTTCGAATCCCCATTCTTCCCCGGAAGTATGTTGGGTAACCTTGGACTAGTCACATGCTCTCTCAGCCTATCTTACATCACAGGGTTGTTGTGAGGATAAAATGGAGGAGAGGAGAAGGTGGGGGTATAAGTGAAGTAAAGTAAGTTTAAAAAAACTGCTGGTGGGCTGGGGAGCAGGAGTTGTGGCTTACCCCCTCTCTTGTGCTGCCACTGAGCTAAAGCTGTCGGTGGCAGGGGTGAAGGGAAAGTGGGAGCCACTGCTACTCCCTGCCATTCCCTCCTGCACCGCTGAGTAGGGCTGCCAAGTCAGCCCGGGGGGCGGGGGATCCCCCGCTAAAGGGGTTCCCAATCCGCCGGCCAGCATTTGGCCAGCGGGGGGAACCCCACCCCCGAAGTCATCCAGCGAGGACGACGCAATGACGTCACCAGAAGTGCTGACGTCACTTCTGGTGATGTCGCCGGCACGCGCGCAAGGCACGCACACCTGGAGAAACTCCCAGCTGGAGGAGGACTCCCCCCCGCCGGTGAGTCCCTACGACTTGGCAACCCTACCGCTGTGACATGGCCAAAGAAACGAGGCAATGGCAGGACACCACGGCAACCAAGAGTCTCTCTCGTGAGTCTGCACTAGTATTAGTGAATTGCTGTAGCCTGCTTTTACAGGTGAAAGTTCTGGAGAATGGAAATGAATCTGAAGGTGTAGCAAAGCCTTGTAGAGCTGCTCTGCTGGAGCTCAGGCCCTGAGCTCCTTCTTGGCCCGGTTCTCTCTGACGTAAAACGTCAAGCTGGTGCAGGGTAAACAGTGGACGGGCCAGACTTTTCACTCTTCCTATGACCTCCATTGAACTCCTTCCCTCACCTAAAGCCAAGCTGGAGATTGGCAGAAAAACCACCTCATGACTTCAGGCAATTTTCTGGGCTTTTCTGTACCATTTGGTTTCAACAGCTCAAATTCCTGTACCCGCAGCTCAGATCTCTGTTCCGGCATCACCATCCATGATGCTGGCTTTTGGCTTAGTCTGCAGTTCTTGGTCCCTTTGATACAGCACGGGGGGGGGGGGGGGGGGATGAGCTGAGAATGAGATGAGCAGAAGCAAGCCCCACCCCTTGTTGTGAATATAAAGCCCAAGTGGTGCTCAGAACCTCAAGCACACAATGAGGAAGTAAATAAAGGATGAGGAACCTGCTGATTTGCCACTTGTGTAACCTGTCCGTGACTACTCAAGTTGCCCTTGGGAGTATGCATACTTACATAATGCAGGGCCTATATACATTGCAGAGCTGCAACACACAGTGCCATATTGTTGTTGTTTTAAATCTAAAAATGCATTATGCAGTGGCTAGGTGCGGCATTTAAATATTCATGTAAAATATTCATAACAAAATTGGGTTCCTCCCAGGAATCGTGGGAGACGAAAACAGCTTGAAATCCTCCACCACCACCACCACCCCAAATTCTGTAAGCTTTCAAGGGCTTGAACAGACTAACTTGCTCCTCTTCTTCCGTTCACTTGCTTTCCATCAGGCTATTCTTGAGGGTGTTTTGTTTTTTCTTGTTCATTTGCAAAGTCATTATTTCCTCTGAGCAGGTAGAAATCCTTAACCCTGTTAGTGTGTGGTCTAATACCACTACTCCTGCAGTAGGCACAGAGCTGTCTAATTTAAGTATGGTGATGTGCATCATTCAGAGATTTTTTTGTAGTCTTAGCAGTGCTTTCTCAAGGTCAAAAAAGTAAGGGTCCTTTAGCTTCATGGGAAAGGAAATTGGGCACCCATACACTCACACACACCAGAGGTCTTTCCAAGTTTCACTTACTTTTTCACACTCTCAATATTCTCTGTGGGCCCTTGTCTCAGAATCTTCTTTAGAAGAGGTTTGCTTTTTTTTGTAATAAAATGATAAGAGTTGTAGGAAACCAAATCCATTGACTTTGATTTGTGTGTCCTGCTGAATTGTTCTTTGCCTTGTTGATGGATGTCACAACTTCTTATTTTTTCCTCTTATAGGTCCTGCTGGGGATTTGCATCTGGCTTCAATGTGAAATTAAGGTAGAAAAATGCACATAAACATGTGTTTCCTGTTAAGATTTAGTGTACTCAGTGGTTATGCCTGAAGAGTGGGTCTTGTCTTTAGACGGATAACTGCCAGGAAATATAAATGATTGTCCTAGAAGTCAAGCTTCTCTCCTCCTTACTGGAGTGAAAAACAAGTCCACCTCCAGGTTCCCATGGAATATCATCTGCAGAAAATGCATCACGTTCTAAGGATGACAGCCACCTAGATTCATGCACCAAATCTATACAGTTGTTGTGGATGGTTTGCCATCTGAAAGCTCCTCAAGCTCCTGTCTGGGCCCGGTACCTGTTTCTGAAATGTCTCTGCTTCATGCTTTGGGCCCAGTGCAGACCTGGCTGGGACAAGAGCTAGAAAAATGTGGCATTGATGCCATGATTTATACTCGCTATGTCCTCAGTCTTCTGCTGCATGATAGTTATGACTACGACCTGCAGGAACAGGTATTTACTTATTTTAGATGTGTTTTGAGTAAAAATGAGTGCATGTTTTACTTGTGTGATGCATGTTGAAATCCTGTGTGTTCCTTGAATTTAGTTTATGGCTTAAATAAGAACATAAGAGAAGCCAGTGTTGGATCAGGCCAGTGGCCCATCCAGTCCAACACTCTGAGTCACACAGTGGCCAAAAACACCAGGTGGTTTTTGGTCAGAAGGTCCAGCAATGGGGGCAGGACACTAGAAGCCCTCCCACTCTTCTCCCCCCCCCCCCCCCCTGGTCAAGCACCAAGAATACAGATCATCACTTGCCCCAGACTGAGAATTCCTATCTATACCTTGTGGCTAATAGCCACTGATAGACCTCTGCTCCATGTATTTATCCAATTCCCTCTTGAAGCCGTCCATGCTTGCAGCTGCCACCACCTTCTGTGGCAGTGAATTCCACGTGTTAATCACTCTTTGGGTGAAGAAGTACTTCCTTTTATCCGTTCTAACTGGACTGCTCAGCAATTTCATGGAGTGCCCACAAGTTCTTGTATTGTGAGAAAGGGAGGAAAGTACTTCTTTCTCTACCTGCTCTGTCCCATGCATAATAGTAAATGTTCAGAGAAGAAAAAGACACATGCTTGGATCCAGAGAGCTGTGTTGGGATTTGGACACGTTCACAGGATGTTTGGCAGTGATCAGCTGACTGTCATATCACAACCTGCTCCAGAAAATCGAATTCAAAAACAGTTTGCCAGGTAGCACCAGGGGTACAGACCTTCAAAAGATGCAGAAAGCTTCCTTGGATGCAAGGAGCTAATAGTGTCTGTAAAGTGTGTTGTGGGATTTGTTTTTAATGAGATACTGGTAAAATTGCTCCGTGAACAGTTTGAAGAAGATGCTAAATGGGATGACCTGTAAAGGAACTTGCATGGCTTCTCGTTAAAAAAAACCAACCATGAATATATTGAGGTTCCTTACTCAGATACTGTCTTTTAAATACCCTGCCTTATCTCTTCAGACACAAGGTGGCTAGCAACAAGGGCCCCTAAAGCATCATAATCATCCATCAACAAGATAAACGCAGAAGGCATTAAAAAAAAAAACACAGCCAGATCTGCTGAAACAGTTTACCCTCCACCAATTCCCCCTGGAATAAAACCATCTTGCACACCTTCCCTTTGGGGGGAGGACATGGCTCAGTGGCAGAGCATCTGCTTGGCATGCAGAAGGTCACAGGTTCAGTCCCAGCGTCTCCACTTCAAAAAAGCCTTAGTAGGTGATGTGACAAACCTCTGCCTAAGACCCTAAATAACTGCTGCCAGTCTGAGTAAACACTACTGACTTTGACAGACCAAAGATTTGTTTAGTATAAGGCAGCGACATACGTGTATGTGTTGGTGAATGCATCCGATAAAGGTGCCGTCTAAAACCACCCTGGCAGGCTGTTTCAGAAGAATGCACCTACCACAGAAAAAGCTCACGACCTTACAGTTGCCATATGGGCAACCCTCGGAAATGCTACCACTGTGAAAAGGCTGTTCGGAGAGCGTAATGGGCACATGAGCGTATGCAGGGAGATGCTGCCTGATAAATGAGGGGCTGTAAAGGCAGTAATCACCATTTTGAATTGAGCCTGGGAACAAATATATAGTAACCAGTGTGGTTGATGCAGCATTGTATGTTCCAGTCAGCTGACCCCAGTCTTGCATTTTGTGCCAGTTGAAACTTCTGACGCATCTTCAAAAGGAGTCCTAGGTACAGCTCATTACAGTAGCCCACTCAGCAGGTTGCTATGGTGTGGATCAGTGTGGCTAGGTCACTAGAGCCTAAATAAGGGGCCGTCATCTCAGCCAGATGTAGTTTGAAGAAGGCACTCCTGCTAACACTGTTAATAGGAGTGGGACTGGCACTCTTATTTATTTATTTTATTAAATTTATGTCCCACCCTGAGCCTGCTATGTGGGGAGGGCAGGATATAAATTTAATAAAATAAGTAACAGTGCCAGTTTGTTTGTTCGTGGACATTTGTCCATGGACAAGGCCAAGTACAAGAGCACTCCTAATTACCTTGTCCTGCTAAGGAGAGTTTAACCCCGTGTAAGGCTGGTAGATTGACGTCACCCAAACCCTCTGCCTTCCCAGCCAGTGTTACCTCCATTTTGTCTGGATTAACCTTCAGTTTGTTCAGCTTTTGGTGACATGGATGTTCCCCTATTTTCAAAAGAAAACAGGAAGTGATATTGGATACTGCTGCCAGTATCGAGTTGCAGAGGCCTATGTACTCCAGAATGTTAAACTTTCTTCTAAGAAACAGTTTGTATAGGAACTCTTGTTTTGGGCCCAAGGCAACTGCACATAAGTAAAGCCTGCTCACTCAGCGTACTGTTTCACACATCAGCCAACCAGTTCGCCCTGGAGAGCTAACAAACAGAGCCCAGAGGCCAAGGCCTTCCCGAGTTGCTGCCTCCCAGCACTGGTAATCATAGATTTTCTGTCTCTGAATATGGTGGCTCCCTTTATTCACCTTGGCGAGGAAACTATGATTCACCTTGGCTAATAACCTCCTCCATGACTCTGTTTAGCCCTCTTTTAAAGTCATTTATGCTCATTGCCATCAGTATGTCTGCTGGCAGCGAGTTCCACAGTTTAATTACCTGTTGTAGTTGTTAGAGCCAGTTTGGTGTAGTGGTTAAGTACGAGGGCTCTAATCTGGGAGAACCGGGTTTGATTCCCCACTTCTCCACTTGCACCTGGCTGGATGTCCTTGAAAAAGAGCAGTTTCTGTCAGAGCTCTCTCAGCCCCACCTACCTCACAGGGTGTCTGTTGTGGAGAGGGGAAGGGAAAGGAGTTTGTGAGCCACTCTGAGACTCCTTTGCCTACTGAAGGGTGGAGTATAAATCCAATCTCCTCTTCTTCTTGTTGAGTAAAGTATGTCCTTTTCTCTGTTCTGAGCCCATTGCTCACCAACTTAATTGAGTATCTTTGCATTCTTCTATGCAAAAGGGAACTCTACTGTTGCCTGTGCAGTACTCTACTTGGCCAGAAGGGGCACTGCAGGGTTACCCCAGGGCTGCGGTCATGCACACTAAATAATCTACTTTCAGTCTACTTTCAGTGCACTTTCCAACTAGATTTTACTGTGTGAACTGGCAAAATCCAGTTGGAAAGTGCACTGAAAGTGGATTATGTCGCGTGTGTGACTGCAGCCCAGGTTTTTCTTGAATCCATAGTGCTTTCTTCAGCAGGTGTAATACTGTTTCCAGCCCAGGAAAGAGCGTAGGTGGGTATCTTGACCACTACTGATTTATGGGCCAAGGCAATGAAGCAAGATAACCCTGTAGTGCTCTTTGCCGAAGGCTGGGATACAGGAGTTCTTGGGAGGCAGCTTTAAAAAGCAAAACGAACCAATGCAAAACCACCACGCCCCCCCACCCCCGCTGAGAGTATCTTATAGTACAGTTTTTTAAACTCTGGGAAAGAGTTCTGTGGCAAGTAGGAAAACTGATAAAAATGGATACATGCTTGCCAGCTTGGACAAATGACACAGTATCTCTGGCCTTCTGCGTTCTAGGTCTGCAGTAGATGAATTAAATGCTTAATTTGCCCAGAAGGGTTTGGGATCAAGCACTAACCTTGCCAGGCTGCTACTAACAAACACCCCACCACCAACAACAACCTCTTGGCTTGATGAGTTCTGTCCCCCTAAACTTACTCTGATATATTTTACTTTTGTAAGATACGAACAAGATTCTTGGCAGATATAGAGTTGTTAACTGTAGTCCTAAGAGACAGATTGGGATGTTCAAACCATGTCAGAGCGCTGAGTCTTGGTGAGCTAATGTGAGATAAGAGAAAGAGGATTCCTCTTCTGCTGCTGTGCTCCACTGAAGGTTAGTTTATTCAGGTGACTAGAACAGTGGGTCCCCAAGTCTAATCACAAAAATCTATTGGATTTATACCCCATCCTTCACTCGGAGTCTCAGAGGGGCTAACAAACTCCTTTCTCTTCCCCTCCCCACAACACCCTGTGAGGTAGGTGGGGCTGAGAGAGCTCTTTCCAGAACTGTCCTTGAGAGAACAGCTCTGACAGAACTATGGCTTGCCCAAGGTCATCCAGCAGCTGCAAGTCTGGAGGCATGGAGAATCAAACCTGGTTCTCCCAGATCAGAGTCTGCGCACTTAACCTCTACGCCAAATTTATTTATCTATTTCACATTTATATTCCGCCCTCCCCATGAACAGGCTCAGGGTGGATCACAATTTGCACTTAGGCCTTATGGCATCACAGCAAAATAATAGTAATAATAACAACATCAGTTATGTATGATCCCTGATACTGGCATCGCTGAAATACAAGGCTGTATAGTCTGGGTGGTATAGGATGGTATCTTCAGCCGGGGGGGGCGGGAGAAGCTGTATCCTGGTGGAACAGCTCCATTTTGCAGGCTGATGGTGGTGTTGAAACCCTCCTCAGCCTCCAGACTGGGCAGAGAGACATGCTTGCTTCTAGAAGGTTTTTCCCAGCCAACCTCCTTGGTATTCTGATGCGCTTGCAGTGGTGAAATGTCATGGAGGGCTTGACTGAGCAGTGATGGTGGAAGACTCATGATGAATCTAACTGGAAATGTGCTGGAGCTCCTCTTACAACTTATCCTTTGGCAGAGAAAGCTGCTTTCTCTGCCATCATTGCAGCGCGTTGCAGTGGAGCCGGTTTAGCCCTCTTTTTGTTATTTCTCAGAGCTCTCTCAGCCCTGCCTGCCTCACAGGGTGTCTGCTGTGGGGAGAGGAAGGGAAGGCGATTGTAAGCCGCTCCGAGACTCCTTTGGGTAGTGAAGGGCAGGAAATAAAACCAACTTTTCTTTGTCTTGTCATTTCAAGGATCCAAGCGAACCAGAGTTAACTATGATTTGGTGTGATGTCTGAATTGAGTGTGTCTGGTATTCTTCAGGAATAGCAATGAGTATCTTGGAGACTTGCAGATGTGGTTTCTGCCTGCTGACTCCAAATCCTCCCCAAATTTATTTGTTTACAACACTTTTAACTTGATTTTCTTTGCACAGTACAGGCCCAAAAGTGGCTTTCAATTTACAAAATGCACGCATATCCATGCTAATGCAGAGGTCCACGTTCTGCCACCTTGGAAGTAAAATTTAATTGTTAGAATGCATTTGGATTGGAAAGTCAGATTTAGTTAACTTTCTGATTAAAGTATTTTGCCATGTGCCAAAATCAAAATATGTAGAAACTTGTAGATTCTGTGCTGTGGGTGACCAAGCAGGTTTGAGGCATGTTTCTTCCATTCTGAACCCAGAGTACAAAAAGCAGAGAGCTCTGTATTCATCAGCCATGGAGGGCGAAACTACTTATCTCTCTAGGATTTTCTACAGTGCTAGAAGTGCCCCCTCCCCCTGCATGATCAAAGGGAGGAGCGCTCCTTCCCTCAGCCCTTCCTTCACTGCTATGGATGTGGGATGTGTTACAGCGTTCTATGTGCTTTCCCGCAATTTCTTTCTGTGGAGAATTCTTCAAAGGTTTTCTTCCTTTGTATTTTCGTGGTCATCTCAACTGGTGAGCTCATTTGATGGCAGTCTTTAAAAACGTACCAAATGCAGTACCAAGGTAGCACAATCCAATGAGTGTTTGTCGTGCCTCTTATGCTTGTGTGAGTCTCACAGTTTTAGAGCTTGCACAGCCTGCAGGCAGTTCACTCCCGAAGCCCAGCATGAAAGCAGCCCTCTGGGAGAAGGCTCTTGCATCCCCTATGACCCAGCCACAGTGCCTTGCAGGTGGCGAAGAATGAAAAACAAGCCCATACATCCTCAGTGGTGTCAGCACCCATCGGCTCTTATCTTGGATCCATCTACCCGGCACACTCATGGGTCAGTCTTGTTTCCAAGAAGTGCTTCTGAATTGCCTTGGAAGAAGTTGAAGTGAAAGCATTTGTCGGACCCATCTGACTCTCTCACCTTTGTCAAGTCGGGACTTGAAAGTGCCTGTCCTTCCTCTCCACACTCCATTGCCTCATTTGCAGCCAGTGAATAGCCCATTACAGTCAGATGATGACGTCGAGGCAGTCAAGCCCTTGACTTCGATGGACCATGTGGAAAAGTCCAAGGAGTTGATTTTGGCTCTGGACATGTCCTCCACTGCTCCAGTGTTTTGGCAACCCATGCCCTTCACTATACCAGTTTGGTGTAGCGGTTAGGAGAGCAGACTCTAATCTGGGACAACCGGGTTTGATTCCCCACTCCTCCACATGCAGCTGCTGGTGCAACCTTGGGTCAGTCATAAGTTCTTTCAGAGCTGTTCTCTCAAGGGCAGTTCTCAGGAGAGCTCTCTCAGCCCCACCTACCTCACAGGTTGTCTGTTGTGGGGAGGGAAGGGGAAAGGGATTGTAAGCTGCTCTGAGGCTTCTTCAGGTAGTGAAAGGTGGGGTATAAATCCTGTCTCCTCCTCTTCCTCTTCCTCCTCTTCCTCACCCCGATGTGTATCCCCTGATAGGGTGCTCCATACCAACAACAGATGTGGTCCTATCCTATTGCTTTCCCAGTGCTTCAAGGCTTGTTAGAGATAGCCACTTCCATCCATACTAGGCCTGCCTCAATACATCCCTCTGTGTGAAAGCTGGAAAACATGCACACGGTTCAGCAAGAAAACTGAATTCCTGTTCACTCTCCTGAGCATTACATGACTTCCAAACAGAGGGGAGACACAGAGAGGAAACTGGATGACCTAGGTTGAAAAGTCTACTTGTCAGGGGCTTTGGCTTTTTGTGTTGCCAACCGTAGTGCCGTAACGTCCTCCTGATATCAGTTAGTCATTTGGGACTATCTCTTCACATACGTGGATGTTCTAGTAAAGGTAAAGGTTTCCCTTGCTCGAAAGCTAGCCGAATTTTACTCTAGGGATGCAGTGCTCATCTCCATTTCCAAGCTGAAGAGCCAGCGCTGTCCAAAGACGTTTCCGTGGTCATGTGGCCAGCATGACTAGACGCCGAGGCGCACGTAATGCTGTTACCTTCCCACCAAAGTGGTACCTATTTATCTACTTGCAATTTCTTGCTTTCGAACTGCTAGGTCGGCAGGAGCTGGTACCAGAGACGGGAGCTCACTCTGTCATGCAGCACTCGGGTCTCAAACTGCTGAACCACCGGTCTGCTGTTCAGCATCTTAACCACTTGAGCCACTGCAGCCCCTACTTGGACGTTCTACTGGATGACAAAAAAAAAAGTGTTGGCTAAGGTGATTCAGGCTGAGGGCATTAAGTTGAGTGAGCAGCAGATCAGCAGACCGCTAGACAGTCGGCTGACTGTGCTAGCCAGGCAATGGCTCCAGCACTGGTGCTCAGAAGACACTCCTGGTTGCATACTGTGGTCCTCCCTCACGGGGCATGGGCCAGAGCCTTTGGAGAAGGGAGTTGTTCAGTAGGCAAACTGATGAATCCCTTGACTGAATGCATAAGAATAAGCTTGGTGTCAAAGCCTTGGGGTTACAGGTCAACCAACCTCATTCAGTCCCAAGACATTCCCCCCAGTCTCAGTCCCCCTTTAGATACCAGCCAGTGCACTAACCCCCATAGTGGCCCCACTGCAGAGGGCAATGATGGGAGGAGACACCAAGGAAGTCTAGGAATAAGAGGGCTAACAGGCCTCCTTGGGATCAGCCCAGTTGGGAGATGTCATGGCAAAAACCAGGGGCATTCACCAGCTCATCTTCTTTTTTTACAGATAGGTTCACACTTTTCTATGATGCTTGGAAGGAAATCCCGAGAGACTCCTGGGTCCTCCCCATAGTTTGTTCTGATCACTCTTTAGAGTGCTAGGTTTCCCTGTCATCCAACCCTCCCTCTCTTTCCCAGTTGTTCTCCCTCTGCTGTTGAGGGATGAAGTTGATCATCTGTTGTCAAAAGAGGCAATTCAACCTGTGCCCCAGCAGGGTTTTTACTCCTGTTGCTTTCTCATAGATAAGAAGGATGGAGGAAAATGGCCAGGGAGTTGAATAAATATTTGAAAGTTCTGAATGGCTGCACTGTCAGGTGTGCTTTCCTTTTTGGAGATGAACTCCTGGTTTGCACCCTTCTTGTTGAAAATAGTTGCATTTCTAGTGCAGGGAGGATTATTTCCAGTACACTGTAGTCCTGCAACATCTTTCTGCCCATGCAGCTCTGGCTGCCATCTCCTTTTACCATAACCCTTCTAGATTACCATTCCCCTTCGAGAGTCAGGCTCAAGGCGTTAGTGTTGACTTTTACGGCCTTGAGTGGTCAGGGACCCATGTTCTTTTGGGACCGTCCCCTCCAGTATGTCCCCAGAAGAATGCTGAGATTGGCTGGTAAAAACTTGGCCGGTGATCCCTCGCCCTAGGGAGGTCCGGCTGTCCTTACCTAGGGCCAGGGCCTTTTCGGTCCTGGCCCCAACCTGGTGGGACTCTCTGCCATAGGTGTAGAGTATGGGGGAGCTCGAGGGCTCGAGCCACCCCTGAAATTTCCCGGGGGGGGGGGCTCAGCCACCCCTGGCAAAACAGAGGGCCTGCTGCCACGCCTCCCCGGGTCCTTTTGAGGCCCGGCCGCCGCTGCTGGAGAGGGAGAGGGAAGGGGTGGCGGCGGGGGAGAGAGAGGCCCCGGCAGCAGCGGCTGGCGAGCCTTGGAAGGGCCCAGGAGGCGCGGCGGTTTCTGGGGGGGGGGGGAGAGAACATCGCCCCAGTGAGCGTGCGTGCTAAGGAGCCCCCCCCCCCCCCCGGAATTTCCAAAAGTCTACGCCCCTGCTCTCTGCTGAATAACATAGGAGCTCTGCAGGATCTGATGCGATTCCACAGGGCCTGTAAGTCAGGGATGTTCTGCCAGGCTTTTCGTGGAAGGCAGCAACAGGAGATTAAGACTGGCACCCTCCGTTTCTCTTCTGTGGCCCCCACGTACCCCTCCCTGCCCTGCCATGCAGGACAGCGGTGTGGCCGGCAAAGGGGGATTACTGTATTACCACCTTGGATTGGTAAACGCAATTATATCTTGATTGTATTTTAAATGTTTTATAACGTTGTAAATTGTCCATTAAGGTAAAATAGACAGGGCTGATCAGAGCCCCATCTACTTGGAGGCTCTCCCCCCTGCCCCATAGGAAGCTAGGCGTAATGGGGTTGTCTGGAATGCAGGAAAAACATGTAGCAGCCTTTACCTCCCGCAACAAGTAAGAGATTCCCTTATGTCAGCTCTTCCTGCAGAGAAGCAGTGCCACCTTCTTCCCATGTGGGGTCTCCAGAAATCTATAGTTACCCTTAACGGATGCAGTCCTTAGAAAATGTAGAGGCCGCTGATCCGTACCCCTTCCAGGGCAAGGAGAAATACACCTGTTTAGGGGGTTAGACTGGCACAACTTCATTTTCTCCGGGAGCTTTATTGAGGACTAAAAGAGGGTAGCAGGTTATTCTTGCGTCTCATTGAGGCAGAGCCCCTTACTTATCCCGCATGGTCCGTGTCTCAGAATTATTTAAATAACAAGCAGGAGGACCTGCGATACTCGCAGGGGGAGGGAGAAGGAGCTCAATGTTGAGGAGGAGGAAGCACCCGCAGATGAGCTTCTCCCCCCCCCCCCCCCCCGAGCACTGCTGGCGAGGCTCGGACCCGCCAATCCTCCTTCCTCCCCACGGCACCGAGAGTGAGGCCTGGGGACGCTGATCTCCCCCACATACACGGGTACTGGCGGCGAGGCCTGAGTGGCTCTCAGCCGCTGTGCCTGCTGCCAACCCCCTCTATGGGCCCCGGCAGCAAGATCTGGGCCTGCTGATCTCCTCCTCCCCATGGACCCCGGCGGCGAGGCCTGAATGCCTCCCAGCCGCCAGGCCCGCTGCCGGTCTCCCCCTCCATGGGCACTGGTGGCAAGGCCTGAGCAGCTCTTAGCCGATCTCCTCCCTCAGACACGGGTACTGGTGGCAAGGCCTGGAAACCTCCCAACCGCCGGCCAGCCGCAGAGTTCCCAGAGCATTCTCTGTGCATGCGCAGGGAACACTCTTTTACTTTGGGGGGGGATTTAAACATCCCCGTATCATTTTTCAAACTGTTAAGATTTTTCTGCACACCTGGGGAGTCCCCCAAGTGTGCAGGAAAATCTCTTTGTCCCCTAGGTGCCCCCGATGTGTGGATTTAGATATCTGCGTGCAGGGGGCCCCCTTGGCTATTAGATATATAGATAGTAATAAGGCCCATTGAGGAAAGAAATGCAACACGCTCTAGGATGAGTGCCTGGGAGAGTGCTTTAGCCTACAGCAGTTGCCAGTTTCCCTCCCTGGCAGCTCTGCCCGAGTGCCATGGTTTGACCACCGCTGGATGGGAGCTGCGCTGAGGCGACTGGTGCCACAGATGGGAGGCTGGGCCTCGCTCTGGGCGGAACGGTGGATCTGTCGGCCCCCGTCTGCCGAAGGCCACTAGCCCTAGATGCCGGGCTGAACTGGGCCCTGTGTGTCACCGCAGCACTGCTCCCCTATGCCCTCTACTGCTGCATGCAGCTGCCGCGGAGTCACCCCGGCCAAGCAGATGGTGAGTGAGGGGGTGGTTTGCTGCCACCGCAGCGGGCTGGGCGGATTGTGCTTCCTTTGCTGCCCTCCCCGCTGCCTGTCAGGGCAGGTGCTTAGCTGGAGCAGGTTGCCAGGGAGGGAAGCAGAGGTCAGGCCCGAGTAGACGGGGGAAGCAGGGTGGCTGGCCCCAGGGCCTCAAGGCCACAGGCCTGGGCGCCAGAGCAGGAGAAGGGTGGGTGCTGAGGTGGGACAATGGGGCCTGTGGGGGCCCCCCTTGCCCATGAGGGGAGGACGGCGTGGGCTGAGGGGGGTGGCATGGTCCCAGTTTTCTTTACTTTTCTGCTCTTTTGCTCCACTCCCCCCCTTTCTCCCAGTCAGCCAGCTTACCCTCCATCCCATCTGTTGGCTCCCAGCACACTGAGCCCGAGACACTGGCTGCCACTTCTGTAGGCGGGATTCAGCCAATGCAGCCAGTGCCTTCTGACTTACAGCTGAGGGATCCAGTTGATTTGGAAGCACATGGAACGTTGCCACTCGAAAATGGAATTATAGCTAAGAAGAGATGATGAAGAATACATTGTTTAAATCTGTATAGTGGAGATGCTTCAAATCATAGGCCCTGCTTCTCAAATATAACTTAATTGATAGAGGGGAGACTAGTTGCTCACTCGTGAGAGGAAAGCACTCTCCATATACTCAAAGGCACTGTTCCCTCTAAGCTGAGTTAGTGTGAGCTAGCTTACAGGTTTTTAGCCTCCGGCTCACACGTTTTTTTCTTAATTCATGAAGGATGACCCCAGAGCAAACTAATTTATGCAGTAGCCAAATTGCTTACTCACAATTTTAATGCCAGGAGCTCAGAAAGTAGAATTTTTGCTCACAAGACTCCACAGCTTAGAGGGATCATTGTTCAGAGGTTCATTTATTCCTTTTCTTTCTGCTTAAGAATTCTGTGGCATGGACTTATTGTGGGAATATTAGCCTGCTAGAATCTGACCTAATGCACTGGAGGGTAGACCTTCATTCCTAAGCCATTTCTGTAACTGCCTGCCTTCATGGGAGTCACTGTGCCTTTTGTGGCTGTAGATTCTTTCACAGGTGCCATTCCGGACTGGACCACACAACCCATCTCCCAGTCCAACCTTGGGCCTAAGGAACTCAGACAGGTGTGGTGATCACCTGTGGTGTATATACCCTGGTACTTGTCTTATCCATTGAATAAAATTGGTCCATCTATATACTAATTCCAAGAGTTTTTTTTCCTGTGTGGATATTTATCTGCCAAAAGAGAGCTGACTCTCCCCCAACAGCTTTTCCTACATAGTCAGGGGCCTTTCTCCGTCTGCAGAAAAATCCAAAAAGTTAAAAAAGAAAACTTCAGGGACCATTGAATCCCCCCAATACCTTTTGAAATGGCATCAACTCCAGGCATCAGTTGTGAGAGAGTAGAATTTTCGGGGGAGGCTTCTAACGGTTTCTGTCGGTAAAAGGCAGGGTTTTTACTGGCAGCAGTCTAGGGTTGTCAAGTACCCCCATCCCGGCCACTGGTAGCAGATCCAGATCCAGGCTGGGAAACTCCTGGAGATTTGGGGGTGGAGCCTGGGGAGGACAGAGACCTCAGTGAGGTACAATGCCATAAACTCCATCCTCCAAAACATCCATTTTCTCCATGGAAAGTTATCTCTGTAGTCTGGAGATGAGCAGTAATTCCAGGGTATCCTCAGGTCCCACCTGGAGGCTGGAATCCCTAGGCAGCACCCTCTGGGTGACTTGATGCCACCTGATTTCCATGACTAATTAGGCCCAGCTGCTTGCTACTGTTCATCAGCAGCCACCTTATGAAAGCCACTGTGATGTAACAGAGCTTCAGATTGGGATCTGTGAGACCAGGTTCACATCCCCATCTTGCGGTGGAAGCTGACTGGGAGATTTTGGACCAGTCACATACTTTCAGTCTAACCAACCTCACAGGGTTGTTGTGCAGATAACAAGGAGGAAATAATAATGTAAGCTGCTTTAGTCCCCACTGTGGAGAAAGACTGTAATTTTCCTAGGTAGAGGCTGCAGGGGACAAGGGTGGAGATGGAAAGCTGAAGACAGATAAAGGTAGCTTGGTTGTTGGGTGGGAAGGAAATAGGGTTGCCAACTCCAAGTTGGGAAATTCCTGGACATTTGAGAGGTGGAGCATGGGGAGGGTGGGATTTGAGGAGGGACTACAGACCAGTAGAATGCTATAGACTCCACCCTCCAAAGCAGCCATTTCCTTCCTTTGAACTACCATTGCCAGCCTGCCGACAAGGGCTGGAGAGCACCCAGAATTACAACTGTTGTCCAGGTGACAAAGATCAGTTCCCCTGGATAAAATGTCTGCTTTGGAGGATTGAGTCGATGGCATTATACCCTGCTGAGGCTGCCTGCCTCCCCAAGCCTCACTGTCCCAAGGCTCCACCCCCAAATTTCCAGGAATTTCCCAACCTGGAGCTGGCAGCCCTAAGGTGAATTGATCTCTACAGCTGGGAGATCCATTGTGATCCCCAGAGCACTGCCACTGCTGCTGTGTGGGGAGAGGAAGCAGGAGGCTGGGAGAGTGATGGTGTGGGGGGTGCAGAAAGAGAGAGAAAGAGCGATGAGGTGGGGAGGCAGAAAAACAAAGAATGATGACAGGTCAGAAAGAGAGAAAGTAACATACATGGAGGAGAGGGAGTAAGAAAGGGGGGGCAGAAGAGAAAAAGAGTGTGAGAGAGGTAGGGGGAGAAGGGAGGAAGCAAAGGTGTGAGGAATGGGATAACCATCTCGCAAGTTTCTTGCAGGTCTCCACTTGTCTATATACTAATAGCCAAGTTGCTCCCTCCGTGTGGATATCTAAATCCGCACATCAGGGGCACTTGGGGGACAGAGAGATTTTCCTGCACACTTGGGGGACTCTCCAGGTGTGCATAAAAATCTAAAAAGTTAAAAAAACTATATGGGGAATATTGAAATCCCCCCAAAAGTAAAAGTGTTCCCTGCGCATGTGCAGAGAACGCTCTGGCCATTGGGGGGGGAGGTTCGGCGGACCCCGCAGCTGTGAGCCGTTCAGGCTTCGCTGCTGCCGCTGCAGGAAAGGAGTGGGTGGGAGAAGGCTTGGTGGGCTGGTGGCTGTGAGCCGCTCAGGCCTTGCTGGTGCCGGGGGGGAGAGGGAGAAGGCTTGGCAGGCCTTGCCGCCGCCGCTGCTGGAGAGGAAGGGGCGGGAGAAGGTTTGGTGGATCTCACCGCTGCCACTGTGGGGGGGGGGGGGCGCGGGAGAAGGCTTGGCGGGCCAGCAGCTGTGAGCTGCTCAGGCCTCGCCGTCGCCAGTGCCGGGGGGGGGGGGGAGGAGGGAGAAGGCTCACCTGCTGCCGCTTCCTCCTTTGGAGCTCCTTCTGCTTCTGCAGGCCAGGAGCTGTGGGGAATACTCCCCCCCCCCCCTGCAAGTATTGTGGGTCCCCCTTCTTGTATATATATATTTTGAGAACAGACTAACAGTTCAATCCTAAACAGAGTAACACACTTCTAAGCCCACTGACATCGGTGGACTTGGAAACGTGCAACTCTGCTTAGAATTGCACTGTAAATCACCTTTGTGGCCTTTGTGCATTCATACTGTTAAGCTTTGTGCCCATGCAGAGATTCAGTTCAGAAACTACGGTATTTTTTGCTCCATAAGACTCACTTTTTCTCCCAAAAAAAGTGGGGGGGAAAGTGTGTGCGTCTTAAACTCCCCTCACCTTTCCCGAGCCACGGCACCGAGCAGGGCTAGGTGCGTCTTATGGGGTCGAAAAATACGGCACTTGAGCTAGTTTTTTAAGTGCAACTCTCCCTCAGATGAGCGTTCTTGACTGCACACCCCAAAGGAGAACAACAGTCTCATTGTCTCACATAGTTTTCGTTCGTCTGCTGCAGAGGCACTTAGGAAAACTGTCTTTAGAGACTCCTTTCTTTGCAAGGTAGTTTTTGCCCAAAGTAAGTAATAGCAATAGCAATCAGTACCAGGTCAGGATCAAAAAAAGGGAAGCTTTTTATTTTTTATTGACAGCATAAAGTGCTGTCAAGTTGCAGCTGATTCACAGCGACTCCAGCAAAGTGCTTTCAAGGCAAGTGAGGAGAAGTGGTTTGCTGTTGCCTTCATCTGCAGAGTCTTTCTTGGTGGTCTCCCTTCTAAGTATTGACTGTGCCTAGCTTCCGAACTCTGTAATGCCTTCCCTAAACCAAGCTTTTTAATTAAATGTACTGTAATTTCTCTCTTTCTGGTTGAGAAGATACCAGAAAGGAACACTGGCACTTAGTGGGAGGCGTATTTCTGCTCTGAGGAAGGGAGGGCATCTTGACATGGGTGATTCCATCAAGGAGGCAGGACTAAAATTCTTCCAAAACTCCTGTTTCCTGGGTGGAGTCACCCACTTTCCTCAGCCTGGTAACTCCTAAAGCAATATCTATACTAAAATACCAAGTAAACCATTCAGCATTTTAGGAAACAGGAAATACATTAGGACAGGAAATGAGGAGGCATTAACATGAAGAAAACAGCTTGTCTCCACCCCCTTTAAATCAGGGTAGGACAAGAAGCCCTCCCTTCCTCAGAGCAGAAGGAACCCTCACTGTAAATTTCAATATTCCTTTCTCATTCTGATAGGGAGGGACATCCAAAAGCAGTTTTATCCCATGTCAGGTGGGAAAATCAGTCCATCTACACCACTTTCTGTAATACACTCCTTCTGAAAGCTGCACCAGCTGAGGCAAGGGTATTCATTTTGTAATGGCTGACAAAAGTCCATAGAAAGGACCATGTGGCTGCCTTACAGATTTCCTCAATAGAAGGTTTGGCATCCAATGCTGTGTTAGTTTTGGTACAATGAATGGATCCAGATGGGCAGCTGTGTTGGTCTAAAACAGTAGAACAAAGTTTGAGTCTAGTGGCACCTCAGATATCTGAGGAAGTGTGCATGGACATGAAAGCTCATAACAAAACAAACAAACATGGAATTCACTGCCACAGAAGGTGGTGCAGCTACAAGCAGAGACAATTTCAAGAGGGAATTGGATAAACATATGGAGCGGAGGTCCATCAATGGCTATTAGCCGCGAGGTACAGGTAGGAACTCTTGGTCTGGGGCAAGTGATGCTCTGTATTCTTGGTGCTGGGGGGGGGCACAACACTGGGAGGGCTTCTAGTGTCCTGGCCCCACTAGTGGACCACCTGATGGCCCCTGGTATTTTTGGCCACTGTGTGACAAAGTGTTGGACTGGATGGGCCATTGTCTGATCCAGCATTGGCTTCTCTTATGTTCTTGAATAAAAGTTTATTGGTCTTAGAGGTGCCACTGGACTCAAGATGGTACTTGGAATTTGCTAGCTTGGTAAGCATGTGAGATGCACAGCTGCAAGAGTCTTTCTGCTCTAGGCATTTTCTGTCCCATGTTGGGTGGGCTCATTGAGATGAAGAGAAAGTCTGTTTTACAGATTGATGCTATGCCCCTGATGTAGATCCTTAGGACTCCATGCCACTCCTTTTCTTTGGGGTTGGGTTAGTTTTTGGCAGAATAAAGTAATGGTATTTCCTGAGAGCAGTAGATTGAATGCTGGATCTGACCACTTCATCCTTGTGAAAAACGTGCAGATCTTTCCTGATAGGCAGAGCTCATAGTTCCGAGATCCTTCTGGTGGAAGTGACTACTGTCAAAAATAGGACCTTCGTTCGCAACCATTTTAGTGGAATTTCTCTCAGAGGTTGAGTAAATGCCAGCAGGATTATGTATAGTTGCCAAGAAGAAAATTTGTGGACAACTGGCGGGTTGACATGGGCTACTCTTTTGAGAAACCTGACTATGGAGGATGTCTAGATATCAAGCATCCATCAGTTCGTGGGATCACTGTAGCCAGGGCTGCCATTGGTCTGTATAGCGTATGTTGGTAAACACCATCTAGCAGGAACTCCAGGATTTGATGTAGGGTGAATGGTTTTGGCCTACACTCTCCATGAAGAGTTATAAATTATCAATGTAGAAACCCCATGAATAGCCTCAGCATTTTTTGGTAGCAGTTAAATAGGTGGAAAGGCATAATGGAGGACCAGTGGCTGGGGGGCATTCGGGCATCTGTTCTGCTTCTGCCATCTGGAATGTGGAGAAGAACCTGGGCACATGGTGATTGGGGTTTTAGGCAAAGAGGTCCACTAGCGGGTTTCCAAAGTTCCATTCTGACCAACCCATTAGCCATGCCATCTCTGCAAGCAGGGTCAAAGACTTGGCCTGTGCAGTTTGTTTACGTTCACTTTCGCTGTCTGTTCTTATTAGGACTTTAGTGTTCCTTATTTCCCAGAACTTGCCTAGATCCAGTTTGATTGCCTTGATCTTGGGAAGGTTGATGCTCATCTTCCTCTCTGCACAGTTCCAGGTCTCTTGTCCATGTCTTCCCTGCCAGGTTGCTCCCTAGCCTGTCAGGCTCACATCTGTAAATACCTGGATTATGTTGGATTTGATGCATTCCTTGTTCTCAGCCAGACTGGGTTGTTGCTCTGGGACCATGATTTCCTCCTCGAATATTTCTCCTTCTTAGTTATCAGAAGAATTATGACTTCCCTGAGTCCTAGTAGGAGAGAGCAGGTGGGGTCTGTGTACCACCATTTTTGGTGCTGCCTTAGTCAGATAGTGCTGATGCCCTGCAACCAGTTCCCTGTCTGAGCAATAATCCCTGCTTTCCTCATCTAAAATCAATGGGAAGGGAGGAATGTGATCTGGAGGAGGACATTGAACTCTTTACCAACTCTCTTGTGGGGAAGGTGCAGCCTGCTCTTGCAGGGATCGAACTTCCTCCAGTATTGCATGGCAAAGCCAGCTTGCAGTCTTCTGGGGGCATTTGTGAAATGGGGATCGGGAGGGGAGGCATCTCTGTCTTGTTTAATGGTGGTGCTCCGTTTTCCTGACTGCTCTACTATGGCCATGAGCACCAAGCCTGAACAGCTGCCATCTTTGTTGGCATGGAGGATCTTTCTACCCAAATTGGCCACTGCCATTGAGGCATCCCTCTGGGGTGTGGTCGAATTGTGCAGCATGCTCCTCTTGCATCCTCTGGTCTTCCGCCACTGGCCATTCTTCTGCAAGTCTGCGACTATTCAACCACACCAGGGAGTAGTCCCTTCCTCTCATTTTTGGGAGGAGG
The DNA here is from genome assembly GCA_029233225.1 of Lepidodactylus listeri. Lineage (NCBI taxonomy): Eukaryota > Metazoa > Chordata > Lepidosauria > Squamata > Gekkonidae > Lepidodactylus > Lepidodactylus listeri. Next base: position 14,236,167 of record JARCFY010000017.1, on the reverse strand, counting down.
AGGTTCCCATCCTCCTTGGAAATGAAGCTGCCTGGGGCTTTGTTGAAATTTTCCATGTCCTCCATTGCCTCAGGTACTCCACCTTTTTTTGGAGGGGGGGGGTAAGTAGGCCAAGAGGAGGAACTGAGGTATAGAATAAAGAAATGAGGAAAGTGGGTGACTCTGCCCGGGAGACAGGAAATCTGGAAGAATGTTAGTCTTGCCTGCTTGATGGACAGATGGGAATCACTGATGTCAAGATGCCCTCCCCTTCAGTGAGAAACAGACCCCAGAGACTGCTGAAATTGCTTTGAGCCTTAGAACAGCATGGGGCTGAAAATGAAAGTGAAATCAGCTGCAGGCATAAAGCTGCAACTCTCCTGTAAGCACAGTGCAGCAAATTGCTTTCCTTGCCCTAATGACCCGGTAGGTACCTTTGAAGAACACTTTGTCTGGAGGTCTAAGTGTCCAGAGAGCCGCTATTGACTCAGCTGCCCACACTGGGTCAGGCCCCTGTTCCTGAGACTCTTTGATTATTTTTTTTTCTCTTGTCATATAAACACAGTGTTGGCTCTTCATACTCTGACTCAGGCAAAGCTTCAGGTTCTTCCCTGCAGCTCATTCAGACTGATACCAATGTTCTTCCTCTCCCACCTAAAATCAGGTCCAACTAAAGCTCTTTGGGATTGGAGACAAACGCCATCTTTGATCTCATAGATGCTGGTATTCAGACTCCAGTGTCATTACCTATGCTCCCTGTATTTCTAAAGATGGTGAAAAAATTCCTGGAATAAACCAACTTCTGCTCCATCTACACATCCAGAATGTAGGAGAGTGTGTACCCTCCTTGTTGCCTAGCCTCCCTATAATTCTACTGGAGTGGAGTCCTGCTTGGTCAAAGGGAGAAAGGCAACCCAGTCAGCACTGACGGGCGAGGAAGAAAGGATGCTGGCTGGAGTGGATGGGCAGAGAATTCTGTTCTTTGGTGGTATCCATGAAAGTAGCCAACACCCTGCCTGTGTGTCAGTAGGTAAACAGGAAAGAAAGGCATCTGCCCAGATTTTAACACCAAAAACCAGTGATTTAATAAATTTTATAAATGTGACATATAAAGTACTTAGAACAGATTTCCCTATACCACAATAAACAGGTAGAAATTCACAGGTAAAGTTAATCACAGGTAGAAATTCACAGGTGGAGTTTTTCCAAAAACAATTTGTAGTAATAAATACCAAAAAAGCCCTTAAACTTTTACAACTTTGAATCATGAGATCTTAACAACTTTGAATCACAATAAACATTGAATGAAACTGTGCATGGTAATGACATTTGCTTTATTAAATAAAACATACCCAAAAGTTTATTTTTATATAGTTATCCAAGTTCCACTTCAACATGAGCCCTCCTTGTCACCCAAAGAGTATCAATAGTCTTTTCCCAGTTTGCCTGCAAGCGTGCTTGCATCTACTATTACAATGGCATCAGTGATCTTCCGTTGTAGCCTCGTTCAGTTATCTGCAGTCACCTGGAACATTAATAAGTTTTGCTGGAATAAAATTTCAGGGTTACTTTACCATGTGCAAAAACAGCTTTGTGTTATTTGACACCCACCCACCCCTTCAAAAGTTGTACTGAATTAAAGCTGTAAAGTTTTTCTTTGGACACCCCGTTTTGGGTGTCCACCTCCTGCAGCTGAATAGTAGTTGGAGAAGCAGAAGGTGGATGCAGGAAGGGGGGGGGCAGGTTTGGATGAGGAGTGGAGCTGCATAAGTGCCTTCCCTTGACTAGTTGTCAGCGGCTAGAGTTATTTCTATGAAAAGCAGAGCAACTGAAAAAGTTGCCCTCAGCTTTGGGGGGGTTTTCCCCTTAAAACAAAGTTAAACTAAGGTGCTGTTAGACCTTGATTCTTTAGCTCTAGGGCAGGGGTGGGCAAACAGTGGCTCGGGAGCCACATGTGGCTCTTTCACATATATTATGTGGCTCCCAGCAGGGCAGCTGGGGAAGCTAAATATCATGAGCAAATAAATATCATTGGACAAATTAATATCATTATCAATATCTGCTTTTACCCCTTTTGTTATTATTTTGGGCAGTCTCATTTAATGTTAATAAAAAGCAAATTTGCTTATTTTCCAATAAAAGCAGGTCATATTTGTTCATGTCTTGTGGCTCTCAAACATCTGATGTTTATTCTATGCGGCTCTTACATTAAGCAAGTTTGGCCACCCCTGTTCTAGGTGGCTCTTACGCTGAGCAAGTTTGCCCACCCCTGGTCTAGGGTAATGGCAGTCATTTTTGCATGAGGGTGTGTGTGGATGGGAGGGATTGACCAGTTTGGGCTGGTGATTCATAGCATTTTAAATCTTCCACCCTAGGCACTGTCACTAACATTAGTCATCATGATGATTTTCAGCAAAACAAAGGATGGGTATCCAACCTGGCAAGCTGAAAAGCACAATTTTAGTGGGAAGATGAGTTGGGGAAGGGAAGGCAGGCAAGGGTTGGTGAGTGAGAGTAATACAATTACGTGGAGTTTGTGGGAGTTTTTCACTTGGGAATTAGGACTAAGGTGTTTAGTCAGAGGCTTCATAGGAAAAGTTAGTTTTGAGAAGAAGAAGAAGAAGAGATTGGATTTATACCCCGCCCTCCACTCCCCAAGGGAGTCCCAGAGCGGCTTACAAACTCCTTTTCCCTTCCCCTCCCCACAACAGACACCCTGTGAGGTAGGTGGGGCTGAGAGAGCTCTTTCCCAAGCTGTCCTTGAGGGAACAGCTGGTACAGAGCTATGGCTTGCCCAAGGTCATCCAGCCAGGTGCAAGTGGAGGAGTGGGGAATCAAACCCGGTTCTCCCAGATTAGAGTCCGCGCACTTAACCACTACACCAAACTGGCACTACACCTTGTCTCTGAGGACAAGTTTGAAGCTAGAGAGCAGGGCATAAATGTTGGGAGGGGGAGTTCCAGGCATCAACAGTAAAGAGACAATAAAGCCGGAGTACTTTAGCTGCAAACCTTTGGGTGGCTGAGGATGGCAGAGTCGGAAGATCAAAGATCATGTTACAGAAGTAGAGCTGCTAGATTCGGGTCTAGTACCACACCCTAGAGACTACAAGATTTTTGGGATCTGAGCTTTCAAAGACTCAAAGCTCCCTGTGTCAGATATATACCTGACTCAGGGAGCTTTGAGTCTTGAAAGCTCCTACCCTGTAGATCTTGTTGCCCTCGAAGGTGCTCCTAGTCTCGGATCTAGGTGTTCTACTGCATTCCAACACTGCCGCCCTCTGAAAATACAGAGGCAGGAATTTAGCTGGCAGTAAGGGTGGAAACCTAGCATGGAGGTAACGCTGTGGGGGTGTAAAGATTTTGCACGGGACGTGGAAGGAGATGGGCGTGTCAGGAGCTGAGAAGGGAGAGTCAGGTATTCTCAGCACCGGCAGCAGAGTTCTGCGGAGAGGTGAGAGGGTGGAAGTTTTGTTAGTCAGGGTGGGTGGGGATCAGTTTGAACAGAGGAATGATGAGTAACCAGTGTCTTTTCACAATTGTATCTGGAAGAGTAACATATCTGACCAGGGGAGCCCTGACTCTTGAAAGCTCATAACCTGAACATTTTGTTGGTCTCTAAGATGCTACTGGACCCGAGTCTAGCTCTTCATACTGCAGACCAACACAACCACCCTCTTGACGCTCTCTCCTCGAACCAGAGGATTCCTGATCATTTAGCAGGGTGGGTGGTCAGTGGGTATAGTCTATGGGGGGAGCACTTTTGGAGGAACTATGGGCACTTTGTTCTGGGATGTTAGAATTGGTACAGCAGTGAGACAGGCACTCAGAGATGAAGTCCTGGGTGGAAAAAATGTCTTGATTGGGCTTCATCAGTGTATAGGTAGTACAGAAATCCTTAGAATTCGTTGAGAAGGCTTGTGGGCAGGGTGTAGAGAGGATAGCTGGGGACCAAGAACAAAACCTTAAGAACCTGCTCCCTCTCCAGTAATACTAGTACTCAAGAGCATCTACCGTATTTTCGCTCCATAACACGCACCTGATCATAAGACACACTTTGTTTTTAGAGGAGGAAAACAGGAAAAAATGAAACAGAAAGAAAGAGAGAGAGAGAGAGATAAAGGAAGGAAGGAGGAGGAGAGAGAGAGAGAGAGAAAGGAAGAAAGAAAGGTGGGGACAGAGAGAGAGACAGAAAGACAGACAGACAGACAGAAAAAAGGAAAGGAAGGAAGGAAGGAAGGAAGGAAGGAAGGAAGGAAGGAAGGAAGGAAGGAAGGAAGGAAGGAAAGGAAAGAAGAGAGACGTGGGCATGCCATGCAAAGCCAGGCCTTTCTGTGCAAAGTAGCCACGGAGCTTAATCTGTGGGCGGGGCTTTCTGCTGCTGGCTGTCTTAAAGGGGAAAAGCACTTAAAGGGAAAGAGTACTTAGCCTGGTGGGGTTTTTCCTACCGTTTCCCTTTTAAGTCTTAACAGCTCAGGCCCAGCAGGGAGGGGCGGGGAAGGCTGGGATGCCAGCCTGAATGGCGTTCCCCTGCGTTCCTGCTGAAGAAAGAGCCCTGTTACAGGTAAGAAAAGCTCCATATTCGCTCCATAAGACGCACACACTTTCCCCCCCACTTTTTTGGGGAGGAAAAGTGTGTCTTATGGAGCGAAAAATACGGTACTACATTTGATGGGCAGTAGAATCAGGACAAAGGGAAGTACTCCCTTATTCAACGAGTAATTAATTGATAGAATTCCCTACTGCAAGATGTAGCGCTGAGTACCAGTTTGGTCAGCTTCGAGAAGGGATTAAATAAATTCATGGGAGAGAAGTACGCCAGTGGCTAAACGGAACCACTCTGTTCAGAAATAGTAACACTGCATACTCATATTTGGGGGCCTTTGCCTCTGTGCCCTTCTTGTAGGCCTTCTGAAGGGGTCTGGGTGGCCACTGGACATAGGATGTTTGGCTAGATGGACAGTTGGTCTGATTCAGCACAGCAGCTCTTAGTTCTTATGAGGGGGGCAACTAAGAAGGAGCTTTACTCCAGGCGAAACATTGAACACACAGTTCCGAGGAGTCCCAAGTGAGAGTAGCGTGTTCGAAACCTTAAGGTATAGAGGAAGTCACAAGGATTAGAGAAGTCAAGTCAGCTGTATCAAAGACAGAAGAGAGGAAAAAGGCTTGGTGCAGAGCTTTAGATCTGGCAGTAAGAATTGTAAGTTCATCAAGGTTTATTCCAGCACAGAGGAGAGAAGTTGGATTATAGGAGGTCAAGGTAGGTGTTGGAATTTACAAGTCAAGGCCTCAGGAGTGAGCGAGTTCAGTTTGGAGTTGGAGGGGCGAAATGTAGTTTGAATTATGGGTGGAGAGCAGGGTGTGTCAGAAGATAACAGAGGTGACAGGGAGATGTTTGAATGCAACAGGGAAGAGGACAGAAGGGAATGGAGTTGATACGGGGAAGGATCCATGAGTTCCTGATTCCGCCATTCTGCTCAAGAGCTTTCTCCTTCCCATAGTGAATGTGTTTTTGCTCCCTCCCCTCAGATAGCATTGGAGAAGTCTTGGGTATCTTAAAAGTGATATCTAGTGAAATATTCTAGCTATTTTTAATACTCTTTGCCTTATTCTTTTCTTTTTCTTTTTTAGGAGAATGACATCTTCCTGGGCTGGGAAAAAGGAGCTTACAAGAAATGGGGAAAGAGTAAGAAAAAATGCTCTGATCTAACACTAGAAGAAATGAAAAAACAGGCTGCTGTTCAGTGTCTTCGCTCTGCCTCTGATGAAGTAAGAACTAGTGCAGCAATTGTAACGTATTTAATTTTTTTCTGGGGAGGATAAAAATGATTATGTGGGCAATGTGAAGACTCTGTTGGTTTGCAAATCAGTGGTTGCGATCACACGCACAATTTGCCCCGGCAAAGATGCGAATGCCGGGTGGGTTAAAGGAGTGTGATCGGACGCCAACATCTGGCAAGTGCCCTGCAGCCATTGGCAAGCCGTTTTGCTCCGCTACACAAGCGGAGTAAAAGAAACACCTCAGAAATTCCTGTAGCAAACAGGTTGCTACGGGCCACAGACGGACTTTCCTGTGTCTGATTGCCCCAGCGCACTCCCATGGCATCGGGATAGTCTGATCAGGCCGTCCCAGCACCATGCCGGTGTTTTTTTTCCCCTTCTCAGTGTGCGCATCATCGCATACTATCGCAGGAAGCTCTCAGGGCGGAGATGCGATTAATCAATCCCCTATTTAAGCGAATCGGAAAGCAATGGCAACCCCCCCCCCCCGACTCAACCGCAGTTGCGTCTGATCATGCAGTGGTTGTGAGAGTCCTACAGTGTCAATCAGCAACAAGTGTCCTTAAAGAAAGGAAGTCTTTATTGAGAAAGGTCTGTTGTGGTCATCTACACGTCCTGTCTTAGTAATGGCTGGCACGACCCCCCAAATACGATAATTATACAGAATTCAAAAAGGGATGTGGCAGTGGCTTGCAACCAGTCATAAGAGCATATAAAAGGCACCCAGATACTGGCCCGAGGGTCCTAAGGAAAAAGCAGAAAGAAACAGAGTCAGACAAAAGAACAGATACATAGGCAGGCACCGGCAGTCTTCCAGGGTCAGAACGGCGCAGGGAGCGATAAGCAAGCCATGAGAAGTATAACATAACATTCCACACCCCCGACGTCACAGGGGCTCGCATCCCACCTCCTGGGCAGGAGATGGCAGCATTAGCTGACAGTCGTGGGCTATGCCCACATCTACAAAACTCTGTGTGATTGCGCAACTGTGGGTCAATTTCCTCAGGAGGAAATAGCCTCACTCCCCCCCCCCCCCCCGTTTTATCTTGCGCGTGTGACCGCCACCAATATGTTTTATTCGTTGTAGCAATCAGGATGCACAATTTTTCAAAAATACATTAAAAAGTGGGTAATTGATTTAAATTTTTCTGACTTAATCCCTGACCTGGATAACCCAGGCTAGCCCAGTCTTGTCAGATCTTGGAACTTAATCAGGGTTGGCCCTGGCCATTATTTAGGTGGGAGACCACCAAGGAAGTCCAGGGTTGCTACGCAGAGGCAGGCAATGGCAAACCACCTCTGAATGTTTCTTGTAAAAACCCTAAGGGGTCACCATAAGTTGACTGCGACTTGACAGCAAAAAAAGGTGACTTCAGTTGCAGAGTGTAATGTCTAGATCTTCGTCGAGGTCTCTATGCATCACACCAATGGGAACGGCGCCTGCGCCAACCCCAATCCGGGAAACTTCTAAAAAGCTCTTGAAGAGATCTGGGGGCCCTTCCTCAGGCGTGTGCATGCCTGCACTGTGCATGCCCAGAGGGTGGAGCCCCAGCATCCCACCAGTTCTCTTCTGACCGCCATGTTGCTCAAACTGACCTGCTCCAGTCTAGGAACTTCTGTGAGGGGACTCTTTTTTCTCCTCAGCTCTTTCTTCAGTTTTTTGCTTAGATTTTTTTTCTTCTGTTTACCCCGTTTCTTCTTCTTCGTCTTCTTTTGGTTTTTTCTTCAACCATTGTTGGACACTCCCCCCTCCCCGTTTTTTCCGTCACGCCATGCCCAGTATATGGCAAAGCGTTGGGGCTTTTTTAAGTGCTGCGCCTGCTGCAGGTCCAAACTAGCACTGCCAGATGGGCATTCTTTGTGGCTTCTCTGCCTTTGGGAATCTCACAAGCTGGACTGCTGTGCCCACTGTGCTAAATTTTTGAACCATACTGGGGAAAACTGGGCAGCAAGGCTAAAGGTCGCTTTGTTGGAGTCTGCGCTTCGTCCGGCCCCAATGGCATCCACTTCTGCTGATGCGGCCTTGGCCTCAATGGACCACTCCCAGTCTCTGTTGACTGATCAATGCTGACTGATCGACCCTGGTCCACCATTAAGGTCACGCTGCCCAAGAGCCGCTCCGTTCCTTCCACACTGACACAAAAAAAGAAGGACAAGGGCTACATTAAGGTTGAGCGTAAACACCTTAAACCTGGCCCCAAGACTGCTGCCCATGCTGCCCCATGCTGATACTTCTGTGACACTGATGGTGACAAATCTCAACTTGTCCGGTATTGTCTGACCCGACCAAGGTACCTGCAAACCCACACACGATGCTCTTGGCATCACCAGCCCAGCTGCCTGCAAGGTTTGACGCTCCAATACCGATGGATCTTCGTTTTACGGACTCAGAGGTTGAGGAGGTACTCATTTCAAACCAAACCCGGGTTCCTCCAAGTTCCCATTCCTCAGTACATTCTCGATCGCCAGTCAATACCGACGACTGGCGTCGACGCAGGCATAAACACAGACAACATCACTCTTCGTCTCGCAACAGTAGTTCGCCACCAAGGCATTGAAACCGATCACCACATGGATTGACACCTTTCTCAATGCCTCCACCTCCCATCGTCGTGCCTTGGGACCACAGACAGCTTCGATACCTTTACAGTGCCTTTCCTTTGGCTTCAACTCTACCCTGGCTAATGCCGAACCATCAATCAGACCCAGAGCAAAGATCAGTGAGGTCACACCAAGGCTGCTCTCTGATTCCAAAGGCTCCTGGCTTTCCAGCCAAACCATTGACGCCGATGCCTCTCTTCCATTGATACTGACCGTGGTGTCTGCCTCACAGGAAATACAGGATTCACCTGCCAGTCCCAAGATTTCAAAGCGTGATAGCCGTGATAGCCCTATGCTCCCAGCACCTTTGTCACCTGATGTTTCTTCGCAAGGCTCAGGTTCTGATTCTGACAATGAGGGCTTCAGAGCCCAAGCAACACCCTCAGATCCATCTCCTTCACAGATGGTAGCAGAAGACCTCCCAATCTCGCCTTCGGAGGACATTAGGTCTTACTGTGACCTAGTTAACTGTATGGCACACTCCCTGGGACTGGCCATCGTGCAACCTCATCCAGAAGTAACAGATGCGGTTTTTGATCTAATTCAGTTGGACACATCTACTGCCATCGCACTACCGCTGACCCAAGTCCTCTTGCAAGCAGTGAAATCGCAATGGGACAGGCCGTGTTTGAATCCTATCTCTACTAGATGCCTCGATCACATGTATCGAGTGCAGGAAGCAGGTGTTGAGTTCGTGTGTGCCCACCCCAAGCCTAATTCTATTGTGGTCACTTTATCCTCCAAAAACCGGAAGACGCATTCTACCCCCTCTGACAAAGAGATTAAGAAGTTAGACACTTTTGGCTGCAGTTTTTACTCAGCAGGAGCTTTGGGAGTAAAAACATCTAACTATGTGGCTTGCATGAGCAGGTATGAGCACTCCCTTTGGAAACAGTTGTCCAAACTTCTGGCCCTCTTACCTGAACAACACCGTGATGAAGCAAGGAAGTTGCAAAAAGAGGGTATGTTGCTCTCCAAGCAAATCATTAATTCCTCGAAGCACGTCTTTGACACTGCACCTATGACCATGATCTCAGCGGTAGCCCTCTGTAGACACTCCTGGCTTTGGACAACTTCTTTGCAAGCAGACACCAGGTCTTTTATTGAGGACTTACCCTTTGATGGGGTGGGTTTGTTCCATTCCACCACCGATGCCGTGTTGCAAGACATAGATAAAAGCCTTAAGACGTCCAGGAGCCTCGGAGTGCCCTCTGCCTATTGCCCCCAGAGAACAAGAACATGGTCTCGATCCAACCAGCAACCTTATAATAGGCAGTCCCCAGATGATTCTTGGAAATCCAAGCAACCTCCTTCATCATCCAGATCTCAGTATACCCCACGATCGAAATTCCAGCAAAGTTCCCAACAGGGAAAATTTAAGTCAGGGAAGATTTCCAAGCAGAGCCTTTGACTCTTCTATTCCTTTATGCCTGCCTCCTTCATACCCCCTGCAATCAACCACTCATCTAGGTTGTTTTTTTAAAAACATGTTACCATTTTGCCATTCTTGGAGTTCCATAACAATGGACTCCTGGGTTCTCTCCATCATAACCTGTGGGTTTCCGATACAGTTTGTTCAAGAACCTCCAGTTCTACACTTCATGCGCACACCAACATCTCTGATCCTCCATCAAGAAGCACTTCAAGTTAAACAAGTGTTAAATCAAACCAAATCCCTAACGGGATATGATATTTCAGAAAACCCCACAATAATACTTTTAAATCTCTGGACAGATGTCCCCATACCTAGATGCCAGAAAGAACTCATGACTCTGTTGTTGTCCGCAGCGAAAACTACGATTGCAATGAGCTGGAAAAGCAATGCTCCATTATCACTTAATTCTTGGTATGCAAAAGTATGGGACCATCTGGTTATGGATAAAGTTTCTGATAAGTTAGCGAATTCCGATCCTAGAATAAATGTCCTAGCTTACATCAGGGAGGGAGGGAGGGACCTTACCTTAGTCCTTCGTGCCTCACATGTAAGCCTTTTGAACCTTTGGCTTCCTGTATCCTCTGGTTACTTTCCTGGAAAACTGCCTTCGTAGCGGCAATGACGTCAGCAGGAAGGGTGAGCTATCTTCTGGCTTTTTGGCATGACCTTCCCTACCTTACCTTCCTTCTGGATGGGGTGGCCATATCTCCAGATACCTCTTTTCTGCTGAAAGTGGTCTCAGATTTCCACCTGAACAGGAGGTTGTTTTTACCTGATTTCTATCCTGACCCACAGTCAGACCATGACCGTCTTTGGCATTCCTTGGACTTTAAGCGAGCCTTCCTGTTTTACCTGCATAGGACAAATGCAACACGTAAAGATCCACATCTTTTTGTCTCCTATGCCCCCAGATCTATGGGTAGTAAGATTTCAACTCAAAGCTTATCCAGATAGCTTGTGCAGGTCATCCGTTTCTGTTACCTCCTGGGGAAAACGCCTTTGCCGGTACTTCCAAGGGCCCACTCTACCAGGGCCATCTCCCATGTCCACGGATTTTCTACAAGGTGTACCTCTACAAGAAATCTGCCATGTGGTTTCTTGGGCATCTCCAAATATGTTTATGAAGCACTATGCCCTCGATGTATATGCAAGCCAATGTTCCCGTCTGGGCCTAGAGGTGCTCCAATCTGTGGTCTCCTAAATGACTGACTGTCAGCACCCTCCTCCAGGTAGGCCTGAGCTTGCTAACCTCCCATAGGTGTGATGCATAGAGACCACGATGAAGATAAACAGGTTGCTTACCTGTAACTGATGATCTTCCGGTGGTCATCTGTGCAGTCACACCACCTGCCCTCCTTCCCCATTGCTGGCAGCTTTACACTCTTGTTTTAGTTAGGTTCTCAGCAGTCAGAAGGAACTGGTAGGATGCTGGGGCTCCGCCCTCTGGGCATGCACAGTGTAGGCACGCGCACGCCTGAGGGAGGGGCCCCAGATCTCTTCAAGAGCTTTCTAGACGTTTCCTGGATTGGGGTTGGCGCAGGCGCTGTTCCCACAGGTGTGACTGCATGGATGACCACTCAGAGATCATCAGTTACAGGTAAGCAACCTGTTTTTCAGTCAAACAATTAATGAAGTTCATGTGCCTTTTATTGACCTATCATATAATTATAATCCTGCAGATAATGGTAATTTCAGAGTATGTGTCCTTCTTTTGCGGTAGTAGATCAGTTGCCTGAAATCTGTGTGTTTCTCCAGCTCTAAGAATTTGAAGTAACAATGCATCAGTATATCAACATTATGGTTTCTGTTCACCTGTCTATAATTATCAATGTAACATAGCCCATTGAGGAAGCTTTCTATGAATTTTATGAAAACCAGATTTGGCCTGGGTAACTAACGTGGAGTGAGCAATAGGAACTGCTTGAGTAAAGTATACCCTTGGCCTTTCTTTCTTACTGTTGTATTGTACTTTTCTATATGCAGTTTTCAGTCTCAAAAATTCTAACATTTCAAAATGAAAGTATAGGGATGTCTGTAAATCTGAGTGAAAGAACAGTATAACTGAAACAACAAATATTAAGTTTTCATTTTGGCTGAAGGTAGACTTGGGCACCTTTTTTGAGGGGAGCATGGTCTTTCAGCCATTTCAGTTTAGAACCTTGTCTAAGGTCTAGTATGCACATTAGATAAGACAGCCACGAGCAAATTTCTCAATATGTTGACTTTTGCTTAAAAGCAGTTGGGGGGGGGGAGTCTGAATTCAGTCAGAATAGTAGCAGTGGTGGCGAAGGGGTAATTGATATAATCTGTCCTCCAGCTGCTGTTAAGTCTTTCAGAGGAAAATAAAGGCAAAAATAGAAGAAGAAGAAGAAGAGAAGAGATTGGATTTATACCCCGCCCTCCACTCCCCAAGGGAGTCTCAGAGCGGCTTACAAACTCCTTCTCCCTCTGAGAGGAGGACATCTTGATGGGTGTTTCCCACCCTATCTGTAGGGAGGCAGGAACTAATTCTTCACTTCCTGTCCTCTGGTGGGATACGCCCCTTCAAGTCAGTTCTGTTCCTGCCTCAGTAGGGAGAGCAGCACTTAGTGGCCACTCGTGCCTTTTTTGTACTTTCACTTTCCATTCTTCATACCTTTTCAAACTTTTTTCAAACCTTTTTTCTTAAATGTTTTTTCAAAAAACGGACGTGGATGATTGCGCAGGCGCCATTCTGAAGTGCCCCGATCCCGGGAGACCACAGAAAATGGCGGCCCAAGGCTGCGGAGTGGCTGTTGCTGCATCCATAAGCCCAGACATGACTAGCGACGAGAAGGAAAAGCACGCCAAAAAACAGCCCCAGAAAGACGTGGATGATTGCGCAGGCGCCATTCTGAATTGCCCCGATCCCGGGAGACCACAGAAAATGGCGGCCCAAGGCTGCGGATCGGCTGTCGCCGCATCCATAAGCCCAGACATGACTAGCGACGACGGGCAGGAGCTTCCCAATGCCCAGGTCGCACACCAGCCCCATTTGGGAGACACACCAGCCGAAGGTCTACTCGTGAGTAACTCCGGAGACGGAGAACAGACTATTTCCCCTGCCCTACTCCTGGCCCTTAAACAAGCAGGGAGGAGGTATTGATCATCCACTCATGGGGGGCCCCTTGTCACCAGGACCAACCCCATAGAGATGTGCCAGACAGGCACTACCAAGAGGGCGAGGAGGAAGACAGACCTCACTGGCCCACTAAAGCAGCTAGGAAGGAACTTTCCTACCCCGGCTGGGTCCCTCATCACTGGATCCCACCTAATTATGAGGACAGTGATACTGGGGATACCGGGGAAAGAGAAGAGGCTGAATTCCTCTTTGATGAGGAGGAGGAAGAGGACTTGGAGGTTCCAGAACCCTCCATGTGCTTCTTTAAACCTGAAGAATATCCTTACCTCCTCTCCAAATCCCTGTCAGCATTAGAGTTACAACCAAAGCTGCAGGGAGAGGACCCAGCCGGATCCTCAAAAGCAGATGGCTCCAGACCCAGAGGGAGCAAAGACTACTTCCCCAGGACCCCAGGGGCAGAAAAGGTCTTCCCCTTCCCAGAATTTCTAGAAAATCAGCTAGTCAAGGAATGGTCCAAACCCATGGCAAACAAACGCTGCCCACCTAATGTGAGAAAGCTCTTTACCTTACCATATTTTATTAATAAGCTTGTACAGGTCCCTCTAGTGGATGCTCCTGTTATTGCGCTCCAAACTTCGGGTCTTCTTCCGAGGATGGCGATGGCCTGGTCAGAGACAGTCTAGACCGCAAGGCCAAGTTTGCACTCAGGTAAGTGCATGAAGCCTCCGTTATGGCCATCAAAGCATCCGCTACAGCCACAGTCGTGGGCCACACAGCCATTGCCTGGTCCAGGAAACTAATACAGCTTATCCCAGTGTCTAGTAAGCGTCTCACTGAAGGAGCTAACCACCCTCTCAAGGCCTCCTCCTTCTCCGCTGATGCTACGCTCGATGCCATGATTTTTCCTTCCAGGGCTCTGGCTTCAGTGGTGGCTGCCAGGCGTACCCTCTGGCTCAGGGCCTGGCCAGCGGACCTGCGCAGCAAATCTACCGTCACTTCTTACCCATTCCAAGGAGATTGCCTATTCGGAGATTCCCTAGACAAAATCCTAATAGAAACTAGGGACAAGAAAAGGCGATGCCACATACCCTGGGCAGGCCTGATAGGAGGGGATTCGGAAATTACCCTTTTAGTTCCCAGACGACACCATTAGACTGCTTTGTTCCCTCTCCCCTGATCAAAGACGCCTCCAAGCTACAAAAAACGATAGAAGCTGTCCAACACCTGTATACCATCTCAGCCATAGAACCTGTCCCTATCCAGGAATGGGGACAGGGAATTTGTTCCATTTTCCTTACTTTTCCCAAAAGGAACGGCGGCTGTAGAGCGATACTGGACTTAAAATACGTCAACAGATTCGTAAAACTAAGACGCTTCCGAATGGAGACCCTGCAATCCATCTCAGGGGCTCTACAACCGGGAGAGTTCCTTCCTCCATCGATCTCATAGAGGCGTATCTGCACATTCCCATGTTCCCGGGTCACAAGAGGTTCCTCCGATTCTTCGTCCTAGGCCAACATTGGCAGTTCAGGGCGCTCCCATTCAGACTCTCCACTGCTTCAAGAGTCTTTTCCAAGATCCTCATCCATCCCATTGCCCTCCTTGGGGAACAAGGCACCCATGTCCAGTGTTCCCTCTAAGCTGAGTTGGTGTGAGCTAGCTCACAGTTTTTTGGCCTCTAGCTCGCACATTTTTGTCTTGGCTCAGGAGGGGTGGCTCCATAGCAAACTAATTTATACAATAGCCCAATCGCTAGCTCACAACTTTAATGCCAGTAGCTCTCAAGTAGAATTTTTGCTCACAAGACTTCACAGATTAGAGGGAGCATCATGTCTATCCTATCTAGACAACCTGCTGATTCGCTCCAGCTCTAGAAACAAAGCGCACAAAGACACTCAGGAAACCATCTGCTGCCTGAAAGCACACGGCTTCCTTGTAAACCTCCAGAAGAGCTCCCTGAACCCCTCACAGTCCCTAGAGCACCTCAGGGTCATCTTAGACATGGTTCGGAACCGCATGTTCCTACCTCAACACAGGCAGACAAGATCCGCTTCTTCACACGACAAATCATCACGGCCAGACAATCCACCCTGATGTCCCTGGCTAAACTACTGGGCCTCTTCATCTCCTGCATGGACTCCGTGCCCTGGGCGCGCCTCCATGCCAGACCACTACAATAACTCATATGGCCCTTCCAATCCAGGATAATGCAAAACACAGGACCTCCCCGTGTCAGTCCCTCACCTAGTCAAGGCCAGCCTATCCTGGTGGATCACGCCATGAAAGAGGGGCTGCAGTGGCTCAAGTGGTTAAGACGCTGAATTGCAGACCAGAAGGTTGGTAGCTCAGCAGTTCGAGACCTGAGTGCTACATGACAGGCTAAAAACTTGAGCTCAGGCATTCTTAGCATTGAGTTCCACAGGCCTGTGGCCAGCTTCCTCTCATGCCTGCCCTCTAGAATAAAACCAACTTATATCTATCCCAGAGGAACAGCTTCTATGTCAAGACTGGAAGCAGATTGTCAAGGATGCCAGCCTCCTGGGATGGGGCACAGTCTTCCTCCACCTCCCTGCACAGGGATTATGGTCCAAGGAAGAACAACTTCTGCCCATCATCCGGTTAGAGCTTCGGGCCATCCGCCTAGCCCTCCTCCACTCCAGGGAACAAATCGCCGGTCATCACGTCCTCATCAGGACAGACAACATAGTGGCGAAGGCATACATCAATACCCAAGGAGGATCCAGATCCTCAGAACTCCATCGAGAAGCTCTGAAGCTCCTGTCCTAGGCAGAACGCAACATACTATCTATCAGAGCGGAACACATCAAGGGCTCGCTGAATACCAGAGCGGACTGGCTCAGCTGTCAGACACTACAGGAACGGGAATAGTCCCTCAAAGATGACCTATTCAACCTCATAACATCTCACTTCAGACGTCCGATGGTGTACCTATTCACATCTCCACTCAACCACAGGGTTGCCAGATTCTTGATACTACCATCAAGCAGCAGAAGAGACGGAC
This sequence comes from Lepidodactylus listeri, assembly GCA_029233225.1. Taxonomy (NCBI): domain Eukaryota; kingdom Metazoa; phylum Chordata; class Lepidosauria; order Squamata; family Gekkonidae; genus Lepidodactylus; species Lepidodactylus listeri. The sequence goes on along the minus strand of JARCFY010000017.1, from coordinate 14,220,250 downwards.
GCCCTGGTCTCCCAATGGCCCAAGGGTCTCATGTACGCTTATCCTCTGACTCCGGTTCTACCAAAGCTCCTCAGAAAAATCAGAGAACAACAAATGGAGATCATAGTGGTAGCCCCATATTGGCCAAGAAGACCTTGGTTCTTGGAACTCCAGAGCATGGCAACTGCCCCGTTACACTCCCAGTATCCCCAGACATGCTGACCCAGGGCCCCATCTGGTACCCAGATCCTGCATGGCTCCGTTTGATCGCCTGGAAGTTGAACGGCAAAACTTGCTCAGCTTAGGCTACTCCAGACCAGTAACAGACACCATGCTAGCCTCTCGGCACCCTTCCACCAAGAGGATCTACAATGCCACCTGGCAGGCCTTCGTTCGCTGGTCCAGGAGAAAGAAGGTCAACCCGTTACACCCACACTTGTCCAGTGTTCTGTCCTTCCTTCAGGGCGGTCACGACTCGGGTCTGAAGGCGTCCACTCTCCGCTATCAGGTAGCTGTCTTGGTAACCGTAGTTCCCAGAGTAGAAGGCTGGACCCTGTCCAGACACCCTCACATCCACCGTTTTTCTGAAGGGTGCATCACTTAAGGACCCACCGGTTCCCCACAGGTTCCCCACATGGAAACTTAACCTGGTTCTCTCTGCAGTAGCCAAACCAGCCTTCGAGCCAGTCCAAGAGATTCCTCTGATGTGGCTGCGAATGAAAACCCTGTTCCTGGTAGCTGTCACCTCCACCAGAAGAGTCTCCGAGCTTGGGGCCTTCTCCGCCAAACCGACTCTTTGCACCTTCCATAAGGACAGAGTAGTCCTCACTATCGGCCCTTCCTTCTGCCCGAAGGTCAACTCAAGATTTCACCGCTCACAGGAGATCTGCCTACCGTCCTTCTTCCCGAACCCTACCCACCCAAAGGAAAAGTTGTGCCACTGTCTGGACGTCAGACGTTCACTTAAAGCCTTCTACATCGCACCAGCTCCTTCTGGAAGACGGAATCATTATTCATCTCAGTCTCACCCCCCAACAAGGGCAACAAAATGTCCACAGCATCCATCAGTGCCACTCTCAAAAGATGTATAGCAGAAGCCTATAGGGCCCTCAAGATACCCCTCCTCCGGGTATCACGGCCCACTCCATCAGAAGTGCAGCGACTTCCGCAGCCTTCACCAACTGAGCCTCGGTGGAAGTAACCTGTTGGACAGCCACATGTCTTCCATTTCTACCTTTGTCAGGCATTATAAGACCGACTTCTACAACTCGACTAATGCAGCCTTTGGCCGGAGGGTCCTGCAGCAAGCTCTCATATCTGAAGACGATGTCCCACCCAGTTAAAGGGACACTGCTATGGGAGGTCCCATCAAGATGTCCTCCTCTCAGAGGGAGAACGGACCAGTGGATACTCACCGTGAGGGGTCCTTCTCCTCTGAGATAAGGAGGACATCTTCGCCCTCCCAAGATTCATCGTCTTCCTTTTCTATATTCTGAGTTTATCTTCCTTCCTGTCTTGTTCAAACCACATTATCTGTTTACTGTTCAGACTAATTATGTTCATATTTTTCTAGTTATGGTTAGCCTTTGGTTTACAGCTGACTACTGCTTCTGGGAGTCCCCGAACTGACTTGAAGGGGCGTATCCCACCAGAGGACAGGAAGTGAAGAATTAGTTCCTGCCTCCCTACAGATAGGGTGGGAAACACCCATCAAGATGTCCTCCTTATCTCAGAGGAGAAGGACCCCTCACGGTGAGTATCCACTGGTCCGTTTTCCCTTCCCCTCCCCACAACAGACACCGTGTGAGGTAGGTGGGGCTGAGAGAGCTCTTTCCCAAGCTGTCCTTGAGGGAACAGCTGGTACAGAGCTATGGCTTGCCCAAGGTCATCCAGCCAGGTGCAAGTGGAGGAGTGGGGAATCAAACCCGGTTCTCCCAGATTAGAGTCCGCGCACTTAACCACTACACCAAACTGGCTCTCGATGCTGATGTGTACACAGAATCTTACCAGGACATGTCATCTGGCTTGTAAAACTTTTCCATTTTTAACCACCACTGCTTCAGGGAGTGGTAGATCTAAGTCTCGCTGTGCAAATCCATTGGTATATGTTGGGATAGCTGTGAAAACTTACTGTCAGGGTGTATCATCATGATATTTGAGGTATCGTTACAGGCAAATAGAGCCAGTTTGGTGTAGTGGTTAAGTGTGTGGATTCTAATCTGGGAGAACCGGGTTTGATTCCCCACTCCTCCACTTGCACCTGCTGCGTGACTACTACTACTACTACTACTACTACTACTACTACTACTTGCTCCTCCTCCTCTTCCTCCTCCTCCTCCATTTTACAGATAGGAGGGACTGAGGTGGACATTCTTTGCCTTTGAATAACAAAGGTCTGCAACAAGCTACAAATATAATAAATTAATTTCAGTCTTTTGAAAGAGCAGATAAATCCCTCCAACTAAGTTGACAGTACAGGGTATAAATATTTAAAAGAAGTACGCCTCTGTCCATTTATCACTGGTGCCCCCGACTCAAGCAGCCAACTGCAGTTGCCTGCTTTGTTGTCATGGTTTTTATGCAATTCCACTTGCAAATTGTGCAGGGTAGCTACAGAAGGCTTCAGAGTTTATCATTGCCAAAGGTGCTCCCCTTCTTCCTCTTGGTTTTCCCACGTATATGACAAACCCCTATATCTCCCCAACTGTCTGGCAGATTTTGCCCACCAAATCTCAGTTTCCCTCAGAGACTGGGTTGCCCTACAGTAGCATGTATATGTTCTTTGTCATAAAAGACTTGACTGTACCCACACTTTCACATTGGCATCAGAAATTGTGGGATTTATATAAAATAGCTAAACTCTCGGGCAATCTTACGCGCTTTGACAAGCCTTCAGCTTCCTCAATATTTGTAACTGTGTGGCATTTTGTGTTGGGATATCTCAACAAACAGGAAAATATACCTTTAGCATAATCTATACTGTGGCTGTGGTAGAAACTTTATAGAAACTGATATGTGCATATAAAGTGATTGACTGCTTGATTCCATGAGGTATCTTTCTGTAAACTTAGTGGTAGTTCTATCAAACATCTATCAAACATCTATTCAATGTAAATGACTTGAGTAATGACACCAATAATTCTTACCTCAGGATTATACTTTATTTTACAAAATATGTGTATTGTTGTTGACTGACATGAAATATCTCTGTAACCATTCAAACTTTTATCATTACTTTTATTGTGGTCAATCTCAATAAAAAAATATTGTATAAGAAAATAAAAGACTTGACTGTTCCACTCTGTGTTTAGCTATTTTTAGCTTAGGCTTTTTCTCTACTGAAACTCTACTGAAACTCTACAGGAACTCTACTGAAAATACAGGAGCTGTCCAGTTTTGTAAACCCTTGAGAAGTGGCACTTGAGGCAAATTAACTTTCAAAAACAGAATAAAGATTTTACTAAACAGGCAGGGAATATATGTATAAATGGAGTAGTCAAGGTTTTGAGATTGCTGAGGTAAAAACTTTCAAATATTTACAGAGTTGGAAATTCTTAGAACAATCAAGAGAGTGTTTTTGTAGTTTTGTTTCAATTTCTATTTTTTTGAGAGGTACTTGATTTAGTATATTTCAGCACAACACAGTTCTGATTGATGTTTCTGGATTTCTTCCTTCAGATATTACAGTTTTTTAAAAAAATAATACAGTTTTTCATTAATCCCTGGGGTGTCTAAGCTACTCTCCTTTATCACAGACCAGGGGTCTCTTCCCAACCCTTTTCACTGGCGGGAAGTTATTCTCTTTCTCCCTAAGAAGCAATAACTCTTGTTTGCTATTTGGCTTGTCTGGGAGTTCTCTCTAACTTCCCAGACTGTCTGCCAAATCTTTCTCTAGCATCCTTTGTCTGTATAAGGTGGTTCTGTAGCTTTCTGACTGAGAATTTTAAGTTTTCCCTCAGAGCAGTGTTAATATATGTAGACAATAGGGCTTTTCTTCTTTTTTCTGTAAAAAATATTTTTCTGACTATTGCCTGTCAGAAAACACTGACTCCCCAAATGTCTCTTCCCTCAGAAGCCACCCTCTGGCTACTGATCCTGCCATTGGATTTCAAAAGACCCAACAGTGAAAGACCAAATGTGAAATATCACTTTTCCCTCCAGATCAGCTTTTTTATTTTCTCTGCCAGCTGATGATGGCCAATCAGAGAGTGAGCAGAGCAGCCAATCACCTAAGCTCTACTCTTTAGGGAAGATTAACTCCTAACCTCCCTGACTCTCTGTACCAAGTAGCATTTAAAAAACCCCGCTTTTCTGTGCTATCTGTCACAGAGTCACATTGAGAAGAGACATGACGTTTAACCTAAGTCCTCTTGAGTTACTATGAGAATTCTCCAGCACTTACATTAGAAGAACCCATGGTGAGAACTCCAGCTGTTCTGATTATTGATTGGGTTTTCCATTGCAATGTGTTGCAAATTCTTGCAAACAGGGAGTGTCTTGGGTGTACCTCTGAGCCCCTGCATTTGAAGATAGGTTCTGTATCAGTGTCAAGAACTTTTAGCACATGATTTTTGTCACACATTACAGTTTGTCAAGAGATTCTTGAAATATACCAGTTTGCTGTTTGTAGTGGAAGAAGCAAAAAATATTTTATTATTTGATTAATGGATTTGAATTTGGTATCTGTAGTAGCTGGCAAGAATACTGGTGATGCTTCATTGCGTCTTGAAAACGTGTTGGTATATTGATGTTGTCATTCATGTCAACTGATTGCAGATTACGAAAGATCTGTTAGTCTACCATCTAATCTACCGTATAAGAATGCTTCTTTCTGGCTCACTCACACATATTGTAGTCTTGACAGGTGGACCTGCACGATCCTGGATGGTTAAAGTCCTCCCCATCTGACTCACCATTCTCACCTTCCTTTAGTGCCTTACTTTTTGCAGGGGCAGAATCATATTGTAATAAATTCAGGTCCTTCCTTTCTCCTCATTCTAGTTTCAATAATTTATTTTTGCAGTCTTATTACTGACATTTCTAACCTATCTCTAGTAGTGTTTCCCCTTCACTCTCACAACAGTTTTTGTATCCAGGGCTTAGCCGTGTTGTCCTGCGGTAGCAGAGCTAGAATCCAGTCCAGGAGCACCTTAAGAGACCAATAAGATTTTCAGAATATCCGACAAAGGAACATTTTGACTCTTGAACGCTTTATATGCTGAAAACCCTGTTGGTCCCTAAGGCACTACTGGACTCCAGTCTGTTCTGTACCCACCTCTGTACCGAGTCTGATTCATAAGCCTTTCCTGTCAAAGCAGCAGGCAAATTTTTGCCGACATTCTCATCTTTGTCCAAACTTCTCTCTCCTCTTTTTTCCTTCATGAGGGTGCCCTTGCATTTCCTTTTAGCACGCCAAAACTTCCTTTTTTTTTTTTTCCAGCGGTGCATGTTCAGAAACAGGAGTATTTGTGGTCAAGATTTTCCACTATGGAGGATTTTCACACTGTGTTGCCTCTTTTCCTTCACTGTCGTTTCAATAAGCAAAATGTTAATTTAAAATACTAGGCATTCACACTCTTGATTCCATGGGCTGGCTGAACGAAAAGCTTAATCAACCCTTTTGTTTAAATTTCAGTACTCCTGAGCAATATGAATACTGCTCAGAGCGGTGATTCCTCTTTCCTAATCCATATGTGCTCTGGAGATTTTCCCTAGGTTTGTCAAAGGGGGGGAGGGCCCTAGAGCAGGGGTCTATTTAAAAACAAGCAAACCCTTTACCAGGAGTTTAGCCCATCTGTTAGGACTGACTCCTGCCCTCTCTTTGGCTTATATATAGCATATGCCCCCGTGTATGTATGTGTATGTATGACATATCCACCTTATAAGGCTAGTGGTGTGTGGAAAAGCTGAATGGTGAGTGTTTAGTGTTCTGTAAAATGCAATGAAATGTATACAAGTAGAAAACAACATTAAATCCGTAGATCTGGGATTTTTAGGGGTTGTGGTCTGCGTGGAATACCTTCTATATCTATTTCCCCTTTCTGCTCCCTTCACAATATTCTCATGTTTTTGGTTGAACTGCCTATGGCCTCCTCTGTTGAATCTCCCCACATGAATAGCGCACAACTCCCTCTGTCTCTCAGCCTCTAAGCGCTTCCATAGAAGAGCTAATTACAAGGTAAGCCTGATTTCAAGTAGAAATGCTACGACACTGGTATTTCTTGCACTCAGAAGCAAGCATTGCAAGATGCCAAAGCTCTTATCTTGAGATAAGGGGGTGAGCATCACAGCCCCTAATCCTTGTCTGGATTGGATTATGTATCTGAGTCAGAGAAGAATTCCTTTCCCTCTTGTTGCCAGCACACTTGCTATGCTGCCGCTGTGGCTTGTTAGGTAGGTTTGCCATTTGCTTGCCCATGGTGACTAAACTCTTGCCCTTAAGAAACTGGGGAGTGGAAGAAAACATGGCCTCCATAAGGATGCTCCTGGAATTTCCCATTCTCAACAGTCTTGACCATAGAGATCAGGGAGATTCCTAGCAGGGCTATTTTGGGACAGGAACAGAGTTCCGGCTGGCTTCTAAGTTGGCCCCGCCTACAGCCTCCCCCCTTTTCGGGTTCCCCAAATGCCCCGCAAGCCGCGGAGCACCTGGGGAAGCCAATCCTGGGAGGGAGCTCTGCTGTCAGGGGTGTGGCCTAATATGCTAATGAGTTTCAGCTGTTGGGTGTAGCCTATTATGCTAATGAGTTCCTGCTGGGCTTTTTCTACAAAAAAAAGTCCTGTTCCTAGGGCATCACCCAAGAGTGGTCACATCCTCCCCAAATTCCACCCTCATAAGACTATTCCACTGGATCAGAATAGTGGTTTGTCCAGAACGTAAGGAGAACCTGGTGGATCAGAATAGTGGTCCATTTATCCCAGCATATCACTCAGTAGCCTACCAGTTGTCCCGGAGGGCCAAACAAACAAAGCATAGAGGCTGAGGCCCTCCTCTGCTGCTGCCTCCAGCACTGGTATTCAGAGATTTGCTGCCTCCATAGGTGGAGGCTCCTTTCAGTCGCCATGGCTAGTAGCCTTGGATGGACCCCTCCTCTATGAATTTGTCAGTCCCCTTTTAAAGCTGTCTGTGCTTGTGGTCATCACTACCTCCATTGGCAATGAATTGCTTATTTTAATTACTCATTGAATAAAGTATTTGCTTTTGTCTGTCCTGAACCTATTTTCCAACAATTTCATTGGGTGCTCCTGAGTTCTAGTATTATACGAAAGGGAGAGAAAGCTCCCTCACTCCGCTTTTTTCCAACCCATACATAATTTTATAAACCTCAATCTACCACGTCTCCCAGGGGAACAGGAATTATTGGGGATGGGGGGTGGGGAGTTGCGAATTTCCTGCATTGTGCAGGGGGTTGGATTTGATGGCCCTTGAGGTTCCTTCAAACTCTATTTTCTGTGTTTCTCCCCTTAATCATCTTTTTTCTAGGTTGAAAAGCCCCAGACTTTCCAGCCTTAAGAAGGGTGCTCCAATCCCATAACCATCTTGTTTGCTCTGTTCTGTACTTCTTCCAGCTCTTTTTGAGATATGGTGACCAGAACAGCACATAGTATTCCACATGAGGCCCACCCTTACAGTATTGGCTGTTTTATCTTTAGTCCTTTTCCCATCAGCCTATCTAGACAATGGATGATGTCCACAGACTTTGTCCTAGGCAGGCAAGTTACCATGTGGTCAAAACACCCATCACAGACCCCCGCTTACAATATTTCTAATGCTTAAATCTCACACTACCAAAATCCCACAGCTTCCTCCCCCCCCCCCATCACAGAGGTGGATATTGAGAGGATATTGGTTTGTCTTGCCATACAAGGAAAGGTGTCCCTTCTGAGGGGTTATTTTTGCCCTCAGCTGGCACCCTTCAACCTCAAGACTCTCCATAGCAGCAGAGGAGCTACTTGCACAGGAGTGGGACAATTCTAGCAGGTTCCTAGGGGTGTCATCCACATCCTCTCTGCCTCTCACAGCTCCTCCAGGTCAGCAACCCCTAGATCCCCTGCTAAATTTCCATATTTTACCCCATCTGTTAGCGGCTCTATCCATGTGCTGTTTTGCATGCCCCACAAGCTGTTGTCTGCTCTCTAAAGTCTCACCTCTGCTTACAACTGGGACCAGTAGCTCCCACCCAAAGCACCAGCCAATAGCATACGAATGTAAGAAAAGCCATGTGAATCAGGCCAATGGCCCATCCAGTCCAACACTCTTGTGTCACACAGTGGCCCATAAGAACATAAGAGAAGCCAATGTTGGATCAGGCCAGTGGCCCATCCAGTCCAACACTCTGTCACACAGTGGCCAAACACACCAGGTGCCCTCAGGAGGTCCAGCAGTGGGGCCAGGACACTAGAAGCCCTCCCACTGTTGCCCCCCCCCCCCCCCCAGCACCAAGAATACAGAGCATCACTTGCCCCAGACTGAGAGTTCCTATCTATATTTTGTGGCAAATAGCCACTAATGGACCTCTGCACCATATGTTTATCCAATTCCCTCTTGAAGCTGTTGGCTTGTAGCCGCCGCCACCTCCTGTGGCAGTGAATTCCACGTGTTAATCACTCTTTGGGTGAAGAAGGACTTCCTTTTATCCATTCTAACCCAGCTGCTCAGCAATTTCATTGAGTGCCCCCGAGTTCTTGTATTGTGAGTAAGGGAGAAAAGGACTTCTTTCTCTACCTGCTCTATCCCATGCATAATCTTATAAACCTCAATCATGTCATCCTTCAGCTGTCATTTCTCCAAGCTAAAAAGCCCCAAGCACTTCAACCTTTCTTCATAGGAAAAGTGTTCCAAACCCAGGTGCCATCGGGAGGTCTACCAGCAAGGCCAGAAGCAGGTTGTCAGAGGCTCCCCCTCAGTCAGCAAGAGCACCCTTCCCAGGCATCACCCTCAGAATCTTCCAGCATTTGCAGAAGCTGGTAGACCAGACCTCGTGGTGGTTGGCTGGCCAGGTAGCTGAGAGGCAGATGGGAAGAAGAAGAAGAAGAGATTGGATTTATACCCCACCCTTCACTCACTTGGAGTCTCAGAGTGGCTTACAAACTCCTTTCCCTTCCCCTCCCCACAACAGGCACCCTGTGAGGTCGGTGGGGCTGAGAGAGCTCTGAGACAACTGTCCTTAAGAGAACAGCTGGTACAGAGCTATGGCTTGCCCAAGGTCATCCAGCAGGCGCAAGTGGAGGAGTGGGGAATCAAATCAAAGAGAGAATCTTTCTTTATCCCGTCTTCCCCTTTGGGCACTGTGAACTGGCATAGCACTCTGAGTGCTGTGAAAATAAGAACAGGAAAGAGGTGTGGGGAGTGACTCTGCTTTTCCACTGCCACCATCAGTCCACGGGATGAGAAGTTGTAACAGCAGCTCTCAGCGAATGTGGCAGGAGTAGCTCATAGGGAGGGTTCAGCTCTTTAGAACTGGCTGAAGAGCTTGGGAGGGGAGTGAAAAAAATCTCCCCCACATTCCTCACTGTTAATTAGAAATTGGGGGGGGGGTGTCACCTTACTATAATTTTGGTGAATGGAAGGTTTGAGTCATCTCTGTCAATCCCTATGGAGGCTTCAAAGATTGCAGTGTACCTTTACACAGTTTGCTTTTGTCTGATTTCAAGTAGGAGATCAGCAAAACTGCTGTTTTCCTGCAAATATTTGTGTCCTGTGCTCTATTCTGATATTTTGTCTGGCTTTCTGTATCACAATAAGTGCCCTAAAGGGATTGTCCACAACTGTTTTTCAATTTGCAAATAGACATAATTATGAATGGAATGCCGCCTGGTGTAGCATAGTGGCTAAGGTGGTCAGCATGAACTGTGGGAACTGTGTGCTACAAGTATCCCCTCGACCAATAGGAAGCTACCATTCACTTAGCATCCGTCTTCTGTTTCCCCCCAGAAATCGGTAAGGTGAGGATCATATTGATATACCATACAGTACTTGTATAGATTGAATAATGTATGTGGATCTCTTTGAACACTTGAAAAAGATCGATGTAATTCAGTGTGCTATTGAATAATATATCAATTTTTTCATTATTATTCTACAGAGCTCTGGGATTGAGACTTTAGTGGAAGAGCTCTGCTGCAGACTGAAGGATCTCCAGAGTAAACAAGGTGAGAACTCCTTTTGGACGAAAAGGTTTCAGAGATTTGGACCTCTGTAGACCTTCGGTCAGTGCCTTGCAAAGCGTAATTGTGTAGATTCTGCTGCAGTAACTTAAAACCTATTTTCACATATAGCAGACAAGCTGTCTCAACTGTGGGTGGGGGTTTGCATGATAACTAAACAAAGACATATGCTGATGACACCCAGTGATCTCTCTCCAGGCTAAGCCTTTAGAAGCAACCTGTTGTGTGAAGCAGTGCTTCCTTTTGTCTGCCTTCAATCTAGTGCCAGTCAGTTTCATAGCTGCTTCTGCTATTGTGGCGAGAAAAGTTTCTTTCTGCTTTCCTTGTGATCATTTTGGTCCCTGTGGGCAGTTTTTGTTGGCTTGGGTTTGGTGTATAACTACCAACTCCTGCTTTCAAAAAGTTCAAGTTAATTATTTCAGTGTTGTTGAAATCTGTTAACTGTCTGCCTGCTTATCTCCAAATGGCGTAATGTACGCTACACTACTAAAAGATGGTGATATCAAGGCTTTGTTCGTAAATCCAGTATGTTTTAATGGTTACATGAACCTATGGATTTCTTTAGGAGTCACTTAATCATGGGATTGTATTCTTATAGACAGAATGCTGTAGTATGATGAATGCTTATGTGTATAGTAAGAAAATATATAAATGCAAGGGGAAATGAAAGTCTCAGACCACATTTTCAGATGATTGTCTTATTCTAAAACAGAAGAGAAGATTCACAAGAAACTTGAGGGCTCTTTGCCTCCTGAAGTTGATTTATCTCCTGCGGCAAAGGATCAAGTGGAAATGTATGTCTCCTCCTTTTTTACAATAAAAGTATCCCATTTGTTTTCTGTTTACATACATACATACACACACCTATGCTCACATTGATGTACAATCAAATGCTACTTTGAATAGGTGTAAATAGGCACTTGATTGTCACTATCTTGAAATACAGATTTGACCTCTGCTTAGAGATGAGGTGGCCAATTACAGGCCAGTCTCCAATTTCCCTTTTTGACGAAGGTTGATAGAGTGTGTGGTGGCAGAGGAGCTCCAGGATTTCCTGAATGACACATCTGCCCATGACCCATTTCAGTCTGTTTCAGGCCTGTTTGGTACCAGGACAGCTTTAGTTGCACTGGTGGACGATCTTTTGTATAAAGTTGGACAGGGGACAATCTTCCCTGTTGATAGTTGGACCTCCCAGCTGTCTTTGATACAGTTGACCACTTCGTTCTTATCCACTGGCTTGAATACGGAGTTGTTATTAAGGGCATAGCCCAATAGTTTCCCTGTTTTATGTCTGGCTGGACATATTCTCCACTGGACTTGACTGGGTGGAATTTGTCTCGTGGGGCGCCACACTGTTCTGTGGTGTAGTTGTTGAGCAGTTGCCTCTAATCTGGAGAACCAGGTTTAATTCTTCACTCTTCCTCCACATGAAGCCTGCTGGGTGGCCTTGGGCCAGTCACAGTTCTCTCAGAACTACCTCAGTCCCATCTACCTCACAAGGTGCCTGGTGTGGGGAGAGGAAGGGAAGGAGACTGTAAGCTGCTTTGCGACTCCTTAGGGTAGAGAAAAGTGGGGTATAAAAATCAATTCTTCTCTCACCCATACTCTTTAAGATACATATGAGGCCACTGAATGAGGTTGTCCAGAGCATCTGGGTTGGGTGTCATCGATATGCAGATGACACACCGCTCTGTATCCCATTATTCAAGCCTCCAGAAGCATCCATGCTTGTTCTGAAATGGTGCTTTGAGGCTGTGATCAGGTGGCTAAGGCAGAACAAACTGAAGTTGAATCCAGACAAGAGGTAATGCTGGTTGGGAAGACTGATATTAAGAGGTTAAGAGTTCGGGGGTGTTCATGAACCCTGCCTTGCTGTTTTAAAAACAGCAGAAAAGAGCAAGAGTCCAGTAGCACCATAAAGACTAACAGTATTTGTGGCAGGGGAGGAGCTTTCGTGAGTCACAGTGGCTCATGAAAGCTCATCCTTTGCCACAGATTTCATTGGTCTTTAAGGTGCTGCTGGACTCTTGCTCTTTTCTACTTTCTTTCTTTTGTTTATTAGCTTCTATGACCAAAGGTCTTAAGCTCAGCCAAAGTAAGTCAAGCATCAAACATGGGTATACAGCATTAACCTCAGGATATGATATTTACAATCAAAATAATCAAATCTAAAAGATCTAAAATGTTAAAACAAGTTAAGCTCATAAAAACTATAATTCATTTAAATAGATCGTATTATCTGAGTTTTACAAATTCTGTTACAATCAAGTCAAGCCAGATTTTTGTCACTTTATAGATAAAACTATCATTAAAAAATGTCTACTGCTACAGACAGACTAATACAGCTACCCATCTTGATCTGTTTGAAAAGCAGGCTGGCATGGTGGCCAGGAGCGCCTTCTGTTCAGCTGCATCTGATTCGCCAGCTTTCTCATTACTTAGGCTCTGATCCATGCTCCTGTAACCTCACAGATGGATTACTGCAGCACACTCTACGTGGGGCTGCCCTTGAAGACATCTCAGAAATTACAGCTGGTCCAGAATGCAGCAGCCCAGCTATAGTCAGGGGCTAGCCACCAGGACTGCCCATTTTGAAAGCAATGTTGGCTGCCAGTCTGTTTCCAAGTTCAATTCAGGGTGCTGAATTTAAATTTAATTTAAATATAAAGCCCTTCACACCCTGGGACCCACATATTTGAAGGACCTTCCATACATCCCTGTGCACCAACTATGGTCATCAGGCAGCTCTCTGTTGGCTATTCCACCCCTCCACCCCCCCTCCCCCAAGGTGGCCTGTGTGGCATCCGCCTGGGCCTTTTCCATCATGGCACTGGCTCGGTGGAATGAGCTCCACAGGTTATGGGGGAGCTCCCCTTGGAGATCTTGAGGAGGCATTTGCAAGGCCTGCCTGTTGAGGGGGTTTGAATGGCAGGCATCTTTTAAAGGGGGTGGGATTTGGGGCTTGGTGGGGAGGTTTTAATTATTATAGTAAGCCACCTTGAACCTAGCTTAAGGGCAGGTGGTAAATGTTTAAATAAATAAATATATTAAATTTAACATATTAATATATTACATTTCTTCTGCACATGAATCTCTCTGTTAAAACCCTGTTTTAATTTGTTCTTGTGTAAGAAGTATGTGTCTCTTGCATCAAAGCTATTTATTTATTAGATTGTTTAGCCGCCACTCATCCCGGAAGGGTCTTGTGGCAACTTCCAACATTAGAACCAGTAAGGTAAAAAACAACATGAACACAAATAACAAATATAAAATATTAACATTAAAATATTAAAATATGTGGCTATCACCATACCACTATTAACAACCTGAACAGGTGGTTATCCTCCAAAGGCCTCTCTTCCCCAATAGTGACAGCTAAATAGTTACAGGGACATGTGGGTCAGCATATCTTTCTTCTTTTTCCTTTATGGAAGGCCAGTATTGGTCTTCATCGTCAGACAATAATATTCACACCTGCAAAGGATAGCTGTAGTTCAGAAAGGCTTCCTTAATGTACATTGTGTTCAAGCAGGCTGAAGGTGGAGTGGGGTGTGTGCGTGACTAGCTGTCGACTTCCTGAGCCACAGCAGACTGAGTAAGCTAGTTTTGTCATGCTCAAAATCATATGTCCAGTGATACTTTTTTGTTTATGTTTGTACGGTATAGTGATACAAAAGGTCCCATTGATTCCAGGAGAAATCCATGGAGGTCTTTGGACATTTCTGCACATATGCATTTCATTCCAAGTTTGCTGGGCACAGGGGAGAGGCACTCCTCATGATGCACAGCCATACTGCACGTACATGCGCTGGAGTTTCTGAGACCTTCCTGTACTCCTTCAGTGCAAATGCTGACCTGCTCTGCAGCCCTTCTTCGACTAATAAGTAGCAAGGGAGTGGAGAGAGCCTCCTCGAAACTACAGAGGACCAGGAGGTAGAAGAATGTTGAAGGCACTCCAGAGTCTGGTGTGTTTCTTCCAGCGTAAATCAGGGCATCCCTGTTGCCCTCATGGGCTCATGGTAATACATGGTAATCCAAGGGCTCATGGTAATACAGAAGATAATTTTCATGCTGGTGGGCCATGATAGACTTGGAGGCTTCTAGGCTCACAGGACTCCCTGGAGACCATCAGGGCATGCTAGGTTTAGAGGCTTCAAGGAAGTTTAGATAATCGGGATCTTTTTGGTCCCATTTTGCATCCTAGAAATGTTCACCCACATTTCAGAATGGGGCAAAATCTCCTGTCCGGGTCAGGTATGCAACCCCCGGATTTCAAGGTTTCAGAATTAACTCTGTGCACAGTGAAAAAGCCCCAGCCTTTACTATAGGAATGCCTAAAGATGAGAAATGCAAAAACCTTTGGCAATATTTGTTACCTTTTTTTAATGCAAAGTTACGGTTAGCTTAGTTTCTAACACTGAGGCTAGCTTAGTTTGCTAGCTTGTGCGGGTAAAATTTGAAAATATCTTAATTATACTGGTTGCAACAATGCATGCACTTATGCCACTGTGGCAGTGTTTTTCTCATATAAGTAATATTTCCAAAAATGTTATCTATTATTATTATTATTATTATTATTATTATTATTATTATTATTATTATTATTATTATTATTTCCTGCTTCATTAAAAATGCTCTTTGTAACCAGTGTTTATACTTTTCACAAGGATAGGTTCCTGTTTAGAAATCAGGCGTCATTTTATCTTTTCAAAGGAGGAAATAGAATACTTTGAGATTTAAAATAAAGTGAATAACATGTGCTTCAGCAGGTGAAGGAGTTCATGGCACAAAACATAATTATTGCTAAATATCCAGTGACTATTAAAATGATTGTGTATGTGGCTCTTTGGAACAAAGTAGAACTGGAACAGAAGAGTATCTAGTTAAGAGTTACTCTTGATTTTTTTAATGGCTGTATATTGATACAAATGTGTGGAATTTTTTGTCTCTTTTCAGGTATTATGAAGCATTTCCACCTCTTTCCAAGAAACCAGTTTGCCTGCAAGAAATTATGACTGTGTGGAATAAATCCAAAATTTGTTCTTACTCCAGCTCCTCCTCTTCTTCTACTGCCCCGCCAACCAGCACAGATACATCGTCGTCTCCCAAGGACTACATTAGTGAAAGTGAAGTATCTAAAGAGAGAAACAGCCACAAAGGACCTGCTGATGCACACGAGAGAGCCTCACAGAAAAAAGATAAGGTTGAAAAAGAGAACAAGTTTGGAAGCAGCACTGTTGAAGAGAAACCCGCTTTGTACAAAAAACAAATCCGACATAAATCTGAGGGAAAGATACGTCCTCGATCTTGGTCTTCTGGCTCTAGTGAGGGAGGTTCCAACTCTAGCAGTAATCAAGCTGAATTAAAAGCCACCACCAAATGTGTTAAAGTAAGGCATAAAACAAGGGAGGTTCGGAGCAAAAAAGGACGAAACGGGCAAAGCAGGCACTTGGTAAAAGCCAGCGAGAAGGCTGAAAGAAAATTTCACGGTGGCAGCAGCAGCAGCAGCAGCAGCAGCAACGGATCTATCAAACAACTGTGTAAAAGGGGGAAAAGGCCATTCAAAGAAACTGGAAGGAAAGATGCTGGGAACTATGAGGGAAGAGAGCTATATTTTGATAGCAGAAATGAAAAGGAATATAAAGAAGAGCCCTTGTGGTATACTGAGCCAATAACAGAATATTTTCTTCCCCAGAGTAGGAAAAGTAAGCTTGAGACAAAGTATCGCAGCAGGCAAGATGCGTGTGAGATAACATCCGAGGCTGTGGAAGAACTAGATGAATCAGTGCAAGGTCTTTGCATTAGCAACAATAATATTAATAAAACATACCTCGCGGCAGGTACTTTCATCGATGGCCATTTTGTGGAAATGCCTGCGATTCTAAATGAGGACATTGGCCTCACTAGGACCTCATTGTGTTCTCAACCAGAGGACGACACACACTCAGATGGTGTTCATCTGTCAGAACTAACACACTTCTATGAAGTGGATATTGACCAATCCATGTTGGATTCTGGTGCCTCAGGCAAGATGCAAGGAGAGAGTCGGATTTTGAATATGATTCGGCAGAAGAGTAAAGAGGGGGCTAATTTTGAGGCAGAATGTTGCATAGTGTTTGATGGGATGGAGTTGCAAGGGGAAAGTGCAATATGGGCGGACTCAGCCACCTCTGTTGGTGCTGAAGGGTGGTTCTTGCAAGATCTTAGTAATTTAGCTCAATTCTGGGAGTGCTGTTCATCTTCTAGCTCTGGCGATGCAGATGGGGAGAGCTTTGGAGGAGATTCTCCTGTTAGGCTTTCCCCTCCCTTAGACAGCACAATGCTTAATTCACACATGCTTGCAGGCAATCAAGAGCTGTTTTCAGATACTAATGAAGGGTCTGGTTTAAATTCTTTTTCAGTGTTTGAAGTGCAATGCAGTAATTCTGTCTTACCATTTCCTTTTGAAAAACTCAGTTTGGGAAATGAAAATACAGATTCTAGTAGCAATGTTGGTATGTTTGGGAAAACACAGTCTAGATTGTTAATATGGACCAAAAATAGTGCCTTTGATGAAAATGAACACTGTTCTAATCTATCAACAAGAACTTGTAGTCCATGGTCATACTCTGAAGAAACACGTTCAGACAATGAGACTTTAAATATTCCATTTGAAGAATCCCCTCAGTTTAATTCGGATGATGTTAATTATGTAGTTCCTAGAGTGTCTTCAAGTTATGTAGATGAAGAAGTTATAAATTTTTTGCAAGAGGAAACCTGCCAGGAACAGGCTAGACCTTTAGGAGAAATGCCCACCTTAATTTTTACAAAAAAATCTAAACTAGAATCTATTTGTGGAATACCGCTAGAACAAAAATGTGAAGGCAAAGAATATGAACCTACACAAGTGTGTAGTGACAGCAGTCCGCATGAAGATGACTATGGCTCAGGGGTTATTAAAGACATTTGGACAAATATGACAGGCAGAAGTTCTGCAGCAATTGTGGAAATAGATGGCATAGAAGAGGAATTATTTTCAGCCGATGTAAACAATTATTGCTGCTGCTTAGATAATGAAGCAAAGGAAGAAGTTCTTCAGGATCTGAATAAAGCTGTACAGAGATCAGAATATCATCTTTGGGAAGGTCAGAAAGAGAATTTGGAGAAAAGAGCTTTTGCTTCAAACCGTGTATCGAAAGTGGATTGTGGCGATTATACTACCCCCTCCAAACCCTGGGATGTGAACCCAGATAAAGAGAGTTCGTTTATTCTTGGCGGAGTCTATGGAGAGCTGAAAACGTTCAGCAGTGATGATGAGTGGGCGGTGGTGCCGCCCAGTCATGCAAAAGGCAACTTATTGCAGTGCGCAGCATCTGATGTAGTTACGATCGCGGGTACGGATGTCTTTATGACCCCAGGCAACAGCTTTGCCCCTGGCCACAGGCAGTTATGGAGGCCATTACTCTCGTTTGAACAGAGCGAGCCGTTGAAGTGTGGTGATCATGGATTAAATAGGGGCTTTTCGTTTATCTTCCATGAAGACTTGTTAGAAGCTTGTGGTAATTTTCAAGGCGAAGAGTCTGGTGTTGAATACTCATTCTCTTCCTTTGACTTGAATAATCCGTTTTCACAAGTTCTTCATGTAGAATGTACATTTGAACCAGAAGGAATTGCATCCTTCAGCCCTTGCTTTAAACCCAAATCTATCCTTTGCTCTGACTCTGATAGAGAAGTTTTCCACCCTCGAATATGTGGCGCCGGGAGGACGCAGTACAGAGCGATACGGATTTCTCCAAGAACTCACTTCCGCCCAATCTCTGCATCTGAACTTTCTCCATGTGGTGGCAGCGAGTCTGACTTTGAATCAGAGAAAGACGAGGGGAATATTGCTGCCCCTCCTCAAGCCGAGGTTTTTGACGATCCACAGGCAGATCTCAAACCACTGGAAGAGGATGCAGAAAAAGAAGGGCATTATTATGGCAAGTCAGAGCTTGAGTCCGGGAAGTTCCTTCCCAGGTTAAAAAAGTGCGGGATGGAAAAGAGTGCTCAGACATCCTTGGATTCCCAGGAAGAGTCATCTGGAATGTTGCTGCTGGAAAATGAGAATTCTTGCTTGGAGTGCGGTATGAGTGAGCTGCAAGACACGAGGGCTGTAGAAAGCTCTCAGACGAGTTGCAAGGTTGAGGAGCCACAAGGAAAGGAGAACAAGTCTTGCAGTTGCACAGATGACTCGTACAAAGATAATCTTGTTTCTTCAGCACAGCTGAAAGAGGTACCTTCTTGTATGATGTGTGTCTAGTTTTTAAACGTAACTAAAAGTTGCTACAAAGACCTTTTTTAGTCATATGAAAGGTAGTAGTCTAGCCATGCCTGAGGGCACCCAGCCCTGGACAGAGCATGAGGTAGATACCCAGTCAAGCTGTACAAGGGGTGGGGATGAGTGGCCCCTTCTCCATCCCTCCTTTGTGAGGGTGGGGCCTGGACAGACCCAGGGGGTGTGGCCCTTGTCTGGGGCCATTTTTTTCTCCCCGGTCCATTCCTGATGTATTAAATCAGGGAACTGGGCAAGATTGAGTGGAAAAACTGGCTGGATCCAACCCCAGGTGCTTACAGTTAAAGGTCACAATCCAGGCGTCACCTGCATATGCACTTAGGGGGTATTTGGTGAAGTTCACGAATGTGAGACATAAACCCGAGAGGTCTGGGTTTGAATCCCCAGCTTAGCTGTGAAGCTCACTGAATGGTCAATCACTCTCTTAGCCAGGGTTGTTCTGAGGAGAAAATAGAGCTTCAGGACCATGAGGCAGGTTACTCTGGGCTCCCTGGAGGAAGGACAGGCTAAAATGTATTAAAAATGGTTTAAAAAACAAAGCACAATTTGTGGTAGCTCTGAGGCTTTGAGACATGAGGCAATGTGGAATTTGGGTCTTAGAGTTCTTGTTGGATGCTAAGCATCATTGAAAATGAATTTGTTACCTCTTAATTACCTTTAACTACAGTCTCAGTCGAGTGTCACAGGATTTTTGGGCCCTTCTGGTAGTCAAATACCACTTTTTTGTCTGTGCTTACCTCTTAAGTTGAAAAATTGAACTGGTGCCGATTCTTTTGTAAGTGCCAATTCCGAGTGGGATAAGATTATCACCAGGTGTGGCCAAAGGAATTGTCTATTGGCAGCAATGACCAGTTTGTGACGACTCAGTAGTACTAAATAGCAAGGCTTGGATCCAGCAAAATACCCGCGGAAGGTGCCAGCCTATATACACTCCCCCCCTTCTACTGGGCAACCCATGAGACATCTGAAAAGCTGGAGGTCACAGGACCCACATGGACAAAAAGCCATGTGGCCTGGAAGGCTGAAGTGGTGGTGGGGAGCTGGGGGAAATAGCCCCACCACCAACCCCTGCACCGGTGGAGGCCCTGCTGGCAGAAAAGAACAGCAAAGTAGTTTCAGTGAGTACCCCCTCTTCACTGCAGCCTGCCCCACAGTTATATGGTTTTGTTATTTGCGTGGGTCCTGTGATCTCCAGTCTCAGCTTTTGAGAGGACAGGTCTGCATGTGACCTTAATTCCCTTCTTTCACTAAATCTAAAGACAAAATGCAATGCAGGTTGCCGGGTTAAAGTTAACTATTCTCTGCACAAAAGGTGATGAGCATTTAAAGGCCACCAACCGAGACACTATGTCCCCTTTGGGTGGTCTAGGTAGAGACGTGGTTACGAATTCGATAATATGCTTTGAATAATGTCACTGACTTTTCAGATTTAAAAAAGGGACATAGAAGGGGTGAGTTTGGAATTTTAAAAAATTCCCCCTGGCAGAAGACCTGGTGTAGACTAGTGGTTTGATGACGCCTCTTTCTGTGTTAGAGCCAGCTTTACCGCCATAATTACAGCACCTTTAATGGCACTGGCCATCCGTCACGCACACACAGAATCTGGATTTGTGGCAGGACTGCAATTCATCAGTCAGTCCAAGCATCTGCTCCAACAACTTGTTGCTGTGAAAGGCTTTCTGTGGATGAGTGCTTAAGAAGTACTCCGGTTTCTGATGGTGTGCCAGTTTCTTACACGTAGTTTCAGGCAGCAGTGTTTCCTTTCTTTCCTAGGGTAGGCCTGGACCGGTACTAAATGTAGGATGCGAAATAACACCTTTTTTTGCCATCGAGCCACAGCGAGAGACATTCAGAGGTGGTTTGCCTCTGCATCACGACCCTGGTATCCCTGGACCGTCTCCCATCCAAATACAAACCAGGGTCGACCCTCGTTAGTTTCTGAGAACTGGGCTATCTGGGTCAGGGCAGAAATTCATTTTGAAATTCCTGTTACACACGCACACACACAGAGACATCCTGCTGTACTTCTCCCAGTCTGAGGTCCCATTTCTCTTAGATCTTGTGTCCCATCAGAGACTGACTCTTAACCCCATTTTCGCCAGTTTAAACAAATGCAGTTCAGCCAGTCCTCTCTTTAGCAGTTGCCTTGTGATTCATGGGGAAGTGCATAACAGGGCAGAAGTTAAACATCTGCCCAGTATTATACCCCTACCTTCTCAACTCTCGGGAGGTAATACAGTTTTGTTTAAAACATTCTGAACATAAATTTGCAAAGGAGAAGAAACAAACCTCATAAATGAATGTGTGACTGAAAAAGCATGAGGGATTTCTAAGGAGGGCATGGCTTCCATCTTGTAGGACGTGAGTGTGTATAGAACCTCTGCTTCTACTTTTTACAGATTAAACACTGCCTATGCCCCAAATGGGCCGCAGTGGCTCAGAAGTTAAGACGTTGAGTTGCAGACCAGAAGATCAGCAGCTCAGCAGTTCAAGACCCAAGTGCTATGTAACGGAGTGAGCTTCCGTCTCTGGCCCCAGCTCCTGCCAGCCTAGTAGTTCGAAAGCAAGAAATTGCAAGTAGATAAATAGGTAATGCTTCAGCGGGAAGGTAACAGTGTTCCGTGTGCCTCGGCATCTAGTCATGCCGGCCACATGACCACAGAGAAGTCTTCAGACAGTACTGGCTCTTCGGCTTGGAAACATAGATGAGCACCGCCCCCTAGAGTCAGATTTGACTAGCTTTTGAGCAAGGGAAACCTTTATGCCTCCAGTGCAGTTAACACATACTTTAATATTTAGCTTAAAAGAGCTAAAAGCTTAAAAGGAGGTAGGTCAAGATGGGTAGCCATGTTAGTCGGTCTGTAGCAGTAGAAAAGGAGCACCTTAAAAGACTTAAAAAATTTGTGGTAGGGTATGAGCTTTCATGAGATTTATGAAAGTTCATACCCTACGACAGATTTTGTTAAGCTTAAAAGGAGAAAGAGATGCAACATGAAGCTATGGAGCCATGCACAGTATAAAACTACGTGAAGGAGAAAAATCATAGCCAGGAATATATTGCATATTGAAAGTCTCAGTAGAATTTACTCAGTTTTATTACGATGATTAGTATATTGAATCAATCAAGGATAAGATTGAGCCATATAATACTGTAACGCGAATGCCATCACAGCTTATTTTCACATACAGATTAATCTTAAGCCACAACTGTATTGTGTTGCATTGTGGTGAGATGGGCCATTTGCTTTAAACTGAAATACAGTTATTCTCCGAACAGTTTCCTGGATTGAATAACGATCTTCAGAAAATAAGCTACAATCAAGCAAAGCAGTGCTGGTGGGAGAAAGCTCTCTATACCCCACTCTTCCCTACGCCACAGTATGAAGGTAGCAGCATCTTTTTTAGCTGAAATGTAGAATAATTGGTGTCCATGAACTAGAAGGAAATAATTTAGGAAGCCAGTCTTCTTACCAAGGGGTGGAGAGAAATTTGCCATCTTCTGCTGGCCATGACCACCATTCTGGTGCAACAGTGTGGTAAAGTTCTAATCCCTTGCCAGAATGTTTGTTCGAGTCCTGACACTCATCACACAGAAGGCAGTAGATGCCTTTCCTGCACAAGGAATGTGGGGAAGTGGTTGGTGAGCGTGGTCACGGGCCTGTCATAAACCCCGGGAGAGGCTGCTGGCACAGCTGGGTGGACTTTTTTGCTCTACTGGCAATCTTGTCCTTTCTGCTTTGCTGTTGGAAAAAGGGCAAAGGAACATGACTATATTAATAAACAAATTAGTATGTATTTATTAAAATATTAATGCCCCACCTTTCCTCTTGGCTCAAGGCAGTTTGTTCTGCTGGCCTAGCTGCTGCTGGCTTAGCAGGACTGTTGGATTGGCCTGCCTGAGAAGATACTGACCTAAGGAGTAGTGAAAATAAGGAATATGGGGAAATTGACAGGAAGCTGCATTTTCAATCCATGCTTTTAATCCAGTCCTTGTTCTGGCAAAGTAGAGTTTTCTCGCAGAGGCCTCTTCCTCGTATTGGCTTGCATTGCAGTTCTCTCTGCCTTTTGACTTTGAAATCATTCGAATCACAGATCCTTACTTAGCACCTAATAAAGAATTTTATCATTACATTTAATTAAAAAGCAAACGTTTGTAATAGAATTCCATTTTCTCTCCCCCGTCCCCCAATGAACCTCTCAAATAAAACTTTTAAAGAATGCTGTACAAGTGTCGACAAGGAGAGTGGTATTGGAGAATGTACAGATATAAAAGAAATGCCGCACACTGAAGAACAACTTTTAGATATTAATATGGTAAGACTTTTTTTAGTCACTCTGGCATTGATTTCGGCAGTCACGTGACTAGATATGAAGCAATCTGGACCATATACATGTCTCTTTTTTGTTGTAAAACCATTTCACTCGTAGAGGTTATCAGTCAGAATGGGATGTATCCATGTGAAACTAATGTGATTTCTGCAAAATAAAATCATGTTATGATTTCTTGAAAGGTTTTTTTAAGGTGGCAAAGAAATCAGGGGAATGCTTTTAACAAAAGTATACCTGGTAAATTAATATGAAAGGCCAGGAACCAAAGAAAAACTGGATTGACAGGAAAGTGCTTTCTGTTGTGCGGGTGGGTTGTCAATTTCCCTTCTCAAGTATAAGTCCATTGCTTTGAATCCCCTTTCGGATTTGGGAAGTCCCAAGGGCTGCAGTGGGGAAAGTCATATCCAGGTGTTCTTTTGGATCCCGGCCAAGATGTGAATATAAAAATGTATGTACATAGCGGGGTTACTTTGCTCTTGGAGAAATGTTTACCCTTCTTCTCCTTTTTGTAAATCCATAATGTTCTGCATTTAACAGCTTTTTAAAAACATGAATCCGTAGGTATCATCCGTTCATGAAGCAAGATGTGCAAACCCCAGAAGCTGCGAAACAAAATCAAATGGCTTTAGGAAGAAGCTCTACTCCAGTGACAGCTCTAGCTCTGAAGGCTCAACATCAGAAGGGGGAAATGGATGGGCAGATCCTTGCGAAGAGGAGCTGTTTTCTCGAACTCACCTGTAAAGCTACAAAGGAAAACCCGATGGTTAAGATTAGCCTGAGATGGAAAACTCTCTTCCTGAGAATCTGTAACTTGAAACTAAATTGAGTTTCCCCTTCAGTTAATGGATTCAGAAGTGTATTTATCTTTCTCTTCTTGGTATTTTTATTTTCAGTAGTTGGGCGCACTGTCCCACTGGAAGGCTTTTCTTTTCTCCCTCCAAACTCTTAGCTTCTTGGCTATTTGGACCTAGAGTAGATTGTGTTGTCAAATCAAAGAATGGGTGTGCATGTGATTTGTCTTGGTAGTATCACTGCTCTTTTGCATTCTAGCTGCAGTTACTTTTATTTTTAACTGTAGCCCTATCAGTATTACTATCTTACTAGCATTGCAGTGTCTACAACTATTCAGAGATTTTAATCTTTTAGCACATTAGGCGTTGTTCTTTAAGATTTGGGAGATAAATACTTAACACTGTAATCTATCAGTGCCTTTCTGAATGTGGGAGGAAAGTGTGTGTGCTGTGTCCAGTCTTTAAGATCTCATAACTTTGGAGTAGGAATACTAGGGCTGTGCTTTAGAGACTTTCAGAAACTGTGTTTTCTATGCTATGATCTCTCTTTTTGACTCAGATGAACACAGTTGAAACTATTGTTTCCTTCTTGCTAACTGAGGAAGTCAAGGATTTTCGTAGGCAAGGGGGGAAAACACAATTTTCTCTCTCCCTTCCCCCCCCCCCCCACTTCCCCCTTGTTTGTCTTTATCTTTCAGGGTTTGGTGTTGTAAAGTAAATAATTAAAAGCAAGTGACACTCAACTGAAAGATCCCTGGCACACTTCTTCATAGGAATATACTTGTAGCTAAGTGTGCCTCAGATTGTGTCCTTAAACTCCCTGGGGAAATGAATGGGCTGTGGTTCATGTCACAAGCTAGAGATTGGTCTGGATGACTGAAGCCATCTCAGAGTCACTGTTCAGCCTTTTCTATGCAGAGGGTCATTCAAAGGAAATCCGGTGGCTTTTGCAGTTAGCTATTCTTGTGGCTCTGATTTAGCAAAACTGGTAGCTAAACTTCGTCTCCTGAGAGAATGTTAGGAGTAAGTTGTGTGTCATAAGTGGGAGCGGGGGACACGTGTGATTGCAGTAGTGATTGTTGCTTTATGTGACCTGCTCTTAAAAGTTTATTTTAACATAGTCAATGCATCTGTCATGTAGTAACTGTGCAAGACTATCAGCTCCCTGTGCTACTAACGTATTATGCAAATCATATGAGCCAGGAGGAGTAATATTGGTTTTTACCATTTCATAGTTTAAAAAAAATGATCTATACAATAGTAGCATGTTTAAGACATCAGAAAAGTGCAGAAAGTTTACTATTGACTTGAAAATGCTAAGCCATTAATTTTGAGAGGCAGAAACTCCTAACAATTATATAGTTGTTTGAAATGGTGAGCTAAACTGGCTTTGAAATTATATTCTGTGCTAGTGAGCTAAACTGAATTTGAGTTTTGTTGCCTTTTCTTAATTGGTAGTACATGATTAAGATCTCGGGTATCAACACCTTCTAAGGTTGCATGTATTCTTTCTGTTGAAATTTGACTCCATTGGCTTGGTTTGTACTTTACAGGGAAATGTTATTAATAACTGCTTTTAAGCTACATTTATTTAGCATTCATTCAATGAATCTTTACGGCGTTTTTTCCCCCTAGAGATTCTGGATAAGTTTTTATATATTTACTTTCTTCTGGAGCTTCCTTAAAAAATGTTGTATAGCACATGCACTGAGAATATTGTCTGTTGACATGAAAGCAAAAAGAACGAAACCGAGAAAATTCTAATGATTAACTTAACTAGAGTGTCATTATTAGAATAAAGAAAGACCAAATGGGAATATTTGGGAGGGGAAACCCACACCTTTTTAACTCAGCTTATTTAGGATAGAGATCTCAGTGAAAGGGTGATGTTGATATTGGTTACCTTATAATTTTAATATTTTAACACCTTTGGAAATTTACATGTTACATGTGTGGGCAATAACAAATAATATTTATTTGTTTTCATAATTGAATGGGGGAAAAATTGAAGCTTTCCAGTGAGAAGGTTGATGTGTGAGTTTGTGTTTTTCCCCCCCCCACAAGGATAATTTAAAAGTGGAGATGCTGAAATGCACTGTGGTATGAAGCGCATATCCATAGCACTGAAGTATCAGTTTTTCATTCCTGGGCTGAATTTGTTTCTACTTTTTTGCTTCAAGTGCTTGTATTGTTCTGATTTCACATACACCAGAGTAACTGAATTTGTTTTTTGTGGAGTTACTTAACACCAAATAAAAGATAAAAGGACAGTTGCATTGTTTTGCTTTGTCTGTGTTCTTACAATCAGCCTACAAAATTTCCCATTTAAGATTATGATACTGCTAGTGAGTGGCAGATTATCCAGACTCCCCCCCCCCCCCCCTTGTTGTTGAATTCCTCACTGTAATGCTGGCCCTTTTCCTTTTGAAATTTCAGCGAAGACTTCTGTTCCTGTACTTTCACGTTTTGGGTCTATCAGCGTCCTTACTACTGTTTTTGGAGCCTCTTAAATCAGATGAACTGTCTAAGCCTTGGGGTGCACAGCTTCAACCACACTTTTTCTTAATGTAAACAGACTGCACCATTACAGGAGGAACACTTTTTAAAGAAGTATTTCAACTCACTAGAACTCAGTGTCTTCTCTTAAACCCAGTGTATGTTAAAATCTTTTCCTTTGTATCTCATAGGATGCTCTCCCCCTCCCTTCTCTCTATACCATGAGGGTTCCTAACCTCCCCACTTGTACCACCAGAGGTCTTTGACAGCAGCTCATTCGAGCTTCCACTCTACCAGCAACTTGTATGCAGCCAGGTTAGCTGTAACAGCCTGGGAATACTGACCCTAACTTCAGCACTGGCTTGTAAATCTAGAAGCGAAGTAATGAAGAAACAGTGATGCAGGCATTCTCTGCTTGATGCTTTTGCAAACAAATGGAAAATGTGCTGTAGTTGGTCCGCAGGTTTTATGCTGTATAGGCCTTAATAAGTTGCAGCATCAGTAACAGCTGATTTTTAAAAAAAATCTGTTGTCCACTTAAGCAATAAATTACCATATTTATTTATTTAAAATTAAGGGTGTGCAAAAAAAATCAGTATTTTTCAGGTTTGAGTATATGGAACCGGAAAAATATCAGTATTTCCTCAATATTCTCAAATCCCAGTACCGCTATGGTATTCGAATTCGGGAAATATTCAGAAACCCGAATTCTTCCAGCTCCGTTATACCCTAAGGGGACCATTATAGTCAATGGTCCTCATAGGGTATAATGGAGAATTGGGGGGGGGGCTGTTTTTTTGAGGTAGAGGCACCAGATTTGCAGCTTAGCTGCTGGTGCCTCTTCTAAAAAACAACATCCAAGTCTCAAAAAGATTGAACCAGGGGGTCCAATTCTATGGGCCCCAAAGAAGGTGCCCCCATCCTCCACTGAAACCAGTGGAGGGAAAAAAGGTATTTAATGGAATTGCAGTCCCTTTGAATGCCTTCTCCCAGCCACGCAACTCCACGGCTTGGAGAGCTCTGAATGTGTTTAAAGGTCTTGCAATCCCTTTTAATGCCTTCTGGGTGAACTCACCAGCACAGGATTGGCTGGGGCAGCGTGATCTGAGAGCTATACTCCACCTCCTGCAAGAGGAGCCAGCCCCAGCCAAGGCAGTGGGGAGCTGAGAGCTCCATGCTGCCTCAGCTGGGGCTGGCTCGCAGTGTAGCTGAATACACCTGAATCAAAATAAACAAAAAATGCTTTCTCAGGCTCAGCTATACTGGTCTCTGAATACAAATCTCTGGTCTGTATTCAGCTTAAATAGTACCCGAAAAATACCAGTAAAGTATTTTTCAGGTATTTTTTTCAATTCAGTTTATGCAGAATGCACACACCTGGGTATGCCATTTTTTAGGGACTTCCTTGAGGTAACAGTTCATGGAGAAAGAGAAATGTATTGGCCTGGCAACTGAAGGACAGCAAAGTGGCTGAAAAAAAAGTCCTGCCTTTGGTCACCACCCACCTCTGCAGGCAGGTGGGGGCATAAAGAACAAGGGCTTCTCGTGGGAGGATCTTAACTGGTGGACTGGAATTACAGGAAGAGGCAGTCCTTCATGTACCCTGTCAAGCCGTTTAGGGACAAGTTGATTTTCTGAGCATGCTGTGCACAGCTAATAATAAGCTACCTCTCTATCAGCGGCTGCACTTGCTTCAGTGGAGAGAGCAGAATCCTTGCCATTAATTTCCTTTCATATTCTCCCATTCACTGGCTGTGGCAATCCTCAGTCTAGCTGTGCCTTCATTTCCTTCTCACTGTGAGAGTTTCCTGAAGGCAGACTTACTTAACAATTAAGCTGTTCCTTTGTAGACTCAGACTGGGTTCATTTGAGTTATTCACAAGCTGGAAAGCCATTAGCCCAGCCTGCATCTCAAGTCAGGACTGTCTTGGCAGTCTTGTCGTGATGGAAAAGTAACGTTATAAGAGTGCCTTTGGCCCTCAACCAATGCTGCTTTCCTCATTGACAATTTCGAAGGACTTAGGCACAGACACGCTGCTTTTCCAGGGGAAAAGAATACATTGAGCTCTCCTTTTTTGCCAGGCTAGGTTGTATTTAGCTCAAAAGTCAACTCTAATAGTCAAAACATTTCCCTGTGCTAGAGTTCTCTTGACAATGTTTGAAAAAAACCTGCTTTTATTTTCTGTTCTTGTCTAATCCATTGCATATATGTATCTCTCCAACCTACCTCATTGCCTGTTTTTACAATGCTGGTGGGAAAGCAGGGGGTGGATGTAAAGGGAATGTTAAAACATTTATGCCTCGTGCTTTCCGTCTAAGACTCAAAGGCAGCTGCCATAGAATTAAAAACTATAATAGTGTAATTTTAAAAATACCATCAACAAATCAGTATTGAGCAATCAGCAAAATGCAGCAATGGGGGGGGGGGCTTACGCTGTTTACATCTGTTGGATTTTACTGAAGTTTTAAATTGTCTGTCAGCTGTATCTCACAGTGTGGGATGCAAAACAAATGTTTTAAACAAATAAAACAGGAATATCATAAAAGCCTCCTCTTCCTTCCTTAACTGGGGCTTGTTTAACATGCCACATTTACAGTAAAGGTCATCCTGTTTGTGCTCTGATGTCTTCATACCTGTACCATTTTCCCACATGAAGATATAAAGGATCTCTGAACCTCTCACAGTAGCTGCCATGTGTGAATGCTGCCAGTGTAGCTAAAACATGACTAAGACTCTACAACCAATGTAGGATTTATACTCTCAGGTGGCTGAACTAATCACATAGAAAAGAGATGGAGAACTTACTATATAATTGATTAAAGTTATATGAATACAGTTGAGAATCAAGGCTTACTGTTTTCAGAGCTTTCACACACTCCCCGTTAAAATGAATCAAACTTTTTGAGTATTGAGCGCAATTGAGTTCAGTGGCTGGCACGACGTAATTTAGCCACTGTTCCTGGCTGCCAAGGAAATGGAAAGAGGAAAAGCTGAAGACAGGGTCAGATAATGGTGAATGAGTGTGAAGGACAGAAGGAAATTGGGAAAGGGGAGGCTTTGGGGGCTGCCAGGGAAGAGAGAGAGAAATAGTGGGGGAATGGAAAAAATGAGATGCCCCCAGCAAGTTCTTGGGTGACCCCTGCTTGTACAATTCTAGTAATATTATGTGCATTTAATGCTCTGTGACTACAGAGGCAAAAGGAAGGGCACTATGGCCTTGCCCCCATAAAAGGGCTGCTTAGTTCCACCACTTCCGTACCAATAAGAGTAGCAGCAAGGAAAGACCAGCTAGCATTCTTCCCAACTGGATGTAAATGTCTGTTAATAATTCACCTCTGACCTTGCCAGACTAATTTCCCTCTGCTACTTTTTCCTTCTGCTCTTCTGACTTTGTAAGTCTTCCCTTTTAAAAAGTATGGTAAGTTTAAGGGCAGGGCCGGTGTTGTCTTTTCACAGATGTGCCTACCACCAGCACTGTGTACTGAATGTCTGATGTGAGCCATGTGGTGAAACTTTTTCTCAGAATAGCAGAATAAATCCTTTGCTCGCACAAAAACTTGGACATTGAATTTAAAGGTGTTCAGATTGGCAGAAAAGATTTTATTCCTCTGATTTTCTTCTTAACTCCATCACAAGTTAGGGCAAGTCCAGCATGCTGAAGTTTCAGTTCTTCCAGCCTCTTCTTCAGTACCTCCGCAGCATTCACTTTCTCCTCAAAGTCCCTCAACAATATTTTATCTCCAAGCAAACCACATTTCTGGTGAAGCTTTTCATTATGTATTCGCAATCTATCCCGGGCCTGTTTTGTCTTGGTTAGGATATCTCTTTTTTGGGCTACTAGAGCTTCTACTGCCATCAGGTGAGCCTTCTGGCCTTGATTCTCAGCTTCCACAAACTGCAGTTTTTCTTTAACTTGAGTCAGGACTTGCACCGTGTTGGTGATCTTTCTCCGAAGCTTCAGAAGTTCTTCATTGCGTTCTTCTATCTTCTCATTGTAGGTCTGGTTCTCTATCTTCAGCTGCTCAAAATCGATTAAATGCAGACCCTCTGCCAACTCCTCTTGGGCTTTTAAGCTTGCTTCAAGCTTAGAAATCCTGTGTTTCAACTTAATATTTTCCAGACGGACCTAGAATGATTAAAAATAGGTAAACCAAACTAGCACATCATTTGCTCTAGTTTTACTCAAGCTATACATTAAGGTTGGAGAAGAGGCAGCAGACAGGCACCCTTCCATTGTGCCTGGATACACGCCTTGAGAAATCTGGCTACCAACTGTCACCAGCAAGGCCAGAAAAAGAAGAGGCAACAGCCAGGCCATGGTGGTGATAGTATCTGTGCTGCATCCTATGAGCCTGATGTGGAACCGGCCCTTTTCCCCATGCAAACAGTTCAGAGACCACAGTTTGGTGCTGCTGAAGAAAAAACATGCCTCAAAAAATATGACAAAAAGACGGAAGGTGAAAAATTATTTTTTGATTATTCTGCCCACTTTGTAATTCATTAGAACAAAGTTTGAGTCCAGTGGCACCTTTTAAGACCAACAAAGTTTAATTTTGGGTATAAGTTTCATGTGTATATGAAAGCTGATACCCCGAATTAAACTTTGTTGGTCTTAAAAGGTGCACCTAGACTCAAACTTTGTTCTATTGCTTCAGACCAACATGCTCTACCCACCTGAAGCTGTAATTCATTATCAGACAAGGACTAAGTTTTAGGAGTAAAAATTGCTGAGCAGCCCTTTAAACTGTCCTATGTTTTGCTGATGATTTTGTACTGATTTTCCATACTATATAAATCTAGAGCGGCTGTATTAGCCTGTTGCAGCATAAACAAACAAGAATCTTGGGACACCTAGCAAGTTTTTTTATTACAGCATACACTTTTCTGGACTAAAACCTGCGTACATCAGTTGTCATGGGTTTTAGTCTACAAAAGCTTAACTGGAAGAAAAATCTGTATTATAAATGTTGACAGCCAGGTTTGATAACTGGATTTTAGGGAGTGTGGAAGCATGTATATAAGCATGGGAATGGATCGCTACCAAAAAACACACTATTACCAGGGGTCATTTTGAGCAGGAGCTCGGGGGAGCGCAGCTCCGGGAGTTGGTGCCAGCCCCCCCCCCCCCGCGGGGGAATGCCTGCTTGTGTCATGGCTGCAGCAAAATGACCCCGTCCCCTGGAAAGGTCCTTGTTCCTCTGACCAGCCTTCTGAAGGCTTCAGCCACCACTGAAGCTATCCTCCCAGAATAGTCGTATTTCTGAGGCTTGGATTAGTAGCGGTCCCCTCTCTGCCAGCTCGCGCGCTCTCTCTCTCCTTTCTTTCTTGCCTTCTGACATACTTCCGGTGATGTCAGGTAGTGTAGCATATGCAAATAAGTTAAGCTAATGATTTATGCTAATGAGCTCCTGCACCTCTTTTTCTACAAAATGACCCCTGACTATTACATTTAAAGTGTCTTAAAGTCAGGCCGTGAAAAGGTTTTTTGCACATCAATTTAGAGTGTAAATGGTTTGTTTAGGAGCGGACACAGATACCCACAGAAGTAAAAGGGCAGAGATGACAAGGCGCTAGTCCTTCAAGAAGGTCTGGACAAATTAATAACCCAAGACTACATCTCTGCTGGTCTTCAACCTATTTTTCATGCTGTCCTTCTCCCAAAAGGAGGGCTCTCACCTCGGTCATCTCCCTTTCCTTGCTCTCCTCTCTGCACTGGATCTGGTCCACCTGCTGGATGGCCGCCTGCTTGCCCCCCAGCCGCCGCCCCATGGTGTAGACGGCCACCTCCTTCTTGGCCGCCTGGTAGGCCTCCCACTGGGCGCCGACCTTGGCCAGCTTCTCGTCGCCCGTCTGCTGGAGGGCGTCCATCTGCTGCTGGTACCAGGCCATCTCCTCCTGCTGCTGGTTCCGCAGCTCCTGCAGCATGGCCAGGTAGCGGACGTAGCGCTGCTCCTTGTCGGAGATGTGCTGCTCGAGCTCGGCGCGGGCGCGGTCCTTGCCCTTGGCCTTGTTCAGCGCCTCGGCCAGCCGGCCTTGCAGCCTGGTGCTGTAGTTGCGGAGGCGGGCCCGCTCGGCCGCCAGCTGCCGGTACTGCTCCACCAGCTCGGCCCGCTGCCGCTGCTCCTCGGCCAGGCGCGCCTGCACGTCCTCCTCGCTCTCCTGCGCCTCGCCCTGCCCGTCGGGGCTGCCGCCCGCCTCCGGCCGCTCGTGGCTGCCCAGCGCCTCCTCCAGCTCCCGCAGGCTCAGGCTGATGCGGCGCCCCAGCTGCTCGCTCACCTGCAAGGGCGGCGGCTCCGAGGGCGCGCCCTCCTCGAAGCCGGCGCTGGTGGGCAGCCCCTCCGACGGGGACCCCCCCCGGGACGGCCCCTCGCCCTCGGCCTCCCCCTCGCCAACAGCAGCGGCGGCGGCAGCATCCCCGCCGGCCTCCTCGGCCCCCTCCTCGGCCTCCTCCTCCTCCCCGGCTCCCTCCGGGCTCTCGCCGGCTCCCTCAGCCGCGGCCCCCTCTTCGGCGCCCGGCGACTCGTCTTCGCCCGCCGCCGCCTCCTCTACTTCCTCCTTGGGCGGCGAGGGGGCCTCCTCGGGGCTGGTGGCCGCAAAATCAGCCGCCGCCGCCGGATCCGCATCCCCGGGCTCAGCTGCCGCGGGCTCAGCCGCCGCCGCAGCGACCTCCACCTCCTCCTCGCCCTCCTCCATCTTCCCCTCTCCGACTCCCCTTCACGCTGGGCCGCGTTGCCACGGCAGCAGCCCTGCCTTCCCTCCGCCAATGAGGCAAGGGGAAGGGGCTTCGCCGGCGGGTTGGCGGTTGCCAAGGGGAACGGCGTCCCGCGGCTCGCAGCTGATTGGCCCTCGCTGCGCTGGCCGCCAATGGGCTGAGGGCTCCGCTCCCGTCGCGGTTGGCGACGCGGACCCTGCGCCGGCTGGAAGGGCGGGGGGGGGGGGGAAGGCAAGATGGCGGAGCTGGGGAAAAAGTACTGCGTGTACTGCCTGGCCGAGGTGAGCTCGCTCCGCTTCCGCTGCACCGAGTGTGCCGACATCGAGCTCTGCCCGGAGTGCTTCTCGGCCGGGGCCGAGATCGGCCCGCACCGGCGCTGGCATGGCTACCAGTTGGTGGACGGCGGGCGCTTCACGCTGTGGGGCGCCGAGGCCGAGGGCGGCTGGAGCAGCCGGGAGGAGCAGCTCCTGCTAGATGCCATCGAGCAATTCGGCTTCGGCAACTGGGTGAGGAAGACTTGCTCGGCCGAATTGGCCCGAACCTTTCTATTTCATGCGCATACCAAATGGGCGGGGGGAGGTTTGAGGAGCAGGACTTCCACAAACTAAAATGAGTCACGTGTAAACAAATAAGAGTTAATGGTGGAACGAATCTACGGACCCCTCAGTCTTGTAGTTCACCCTCTTCCTTTCCCTTGTATCATTCACTTTTGATTTTGTGACAAATTACACTTCGTCAGAACCACAAACTGTGGCTTGTTCCCTTCCTTCTGGTTCTTTTCTGGTATGGAGGGAAGACAGCAAACCAAGATTTCTAATTCAGAGATGACTACAAACTATGGCTTGGTACAGAACCTATTGATTTCTGAACTGGTGAGGGGAGAGCGAGTGTGTGAGCCTTATGATCCCCACACTCATTTATGTAACGATGAGCACTGGGTTTTTTACTTTGTGCAAATCATATTCACAGTGTTCTCTAGTTAACTTCCCTGGCACCTGTTTGTCAGAATTTGTATATGTAACTAACACTTGAGAAATTTATTTTTTAAGATAGAATTTATTATGGCTTTATTTTGTGAATGTCTAGATTTTTTAAAAAGTCAAAATAAGATTTAACCCTTTCTAAGGTTAATTGGTTCTCTCCTGGGATGGTAAATTAGCAAGATTCTAAGAGAACACTGATGTGATCAAACTGATATGGGCAGTCTTCTCTGAGTCAAAGGTATGTAATAAAATATTTCACCTTTTTATAGTAACTCTGCAAATACTATGTTTGGCTAGAGAGGCGCTATTTCACATGTATGTGACAAAGTTTATGGGGAAAGAAATGGCTATAACTGTCATGACAGTTAGATGGTAGTCAGCTTTATCTAGAAATAAGAATAATTTGGAGTACTGGGGTAGATCCTATCACTCCACTGAGCAAAGTTTAATTCTTAAAATATTTATACCCCACCTTCCCTTTTGGCTTGATTTTGAACCCTTCTTCAAATCCAGGGGCCCCCAGCATGGTGCCTATGGGTGCCATGCTACCCACTGACCCTTTTCCTGGTGCCTGCCCTTTGTTTCTAGGGAGTGGGCAGAGCTTGCAAGGCCACTGGAGACCTGATTTGCTGTGTAGATTTTTATAAACTTTGCTTTGGCAGTAGCTGCCACTGTAGCACAAGGATCTTCACTGGGTGACTGGAAGTAAGCTGTGGCAGCCGTTTTTCAGCAGCCATATTGTGGCTGTGCCCACCACACTGTGTCAGAGTTCCAAAGTTGCCCTCAGGCTCAAAGGGGTTGTGGACCCCTGCTGTAACCCAAGGAGCCTTCTTCCAACTTACATGGCTCTTTCCACTGAAGGGAAATCCGGCTGATTTGGAGGAAGGCTCCTTAGGGTAGAGGAAGGCTGCTTGAAGGTTGATTGGGTCCACGCCACTGCTTTTTAATCTTTCAAAGAATTTCATTGTCCACACTTGTTAGTAAATATTCTGTTGAATATGTGTGATTGTAAACTGTTTTCTAGAAGTTCTTCATGCTTAATTTTATTTAACATTATGGACTCTTTTTTATTCCAGGAAGATATGGCTGCTCATGTTGGAGCATCACGGACTCCTCAGGAAGTGATGGAACACTACGTAAGCATGTATATCCATGGCAACCTTGGAAAAGCCTGCATCCCTGACATCATCCCAAACAGAGTGACTGACCACACCTGCCCAAGTGGAGGTCCGCTTTCTCCCAGCCTGACCATGCCTCTCCCGCCTCTAGACATATCGGTGGCTGAGCAGCAGCAGTTGGGATATATGCCACTTCGAGATGACTATGAAATCGAGTATGACCAAGATGCTGAGACTCTGATCAGTGGCCTGTCAGTGAATTATGATGATGACGATGTGGAAATAGAGTTAAAGAGGGCTCACGTGGACATGTATGTAAGAAAGCTAAAAGAGAGGCAGCGCAGAAAGAACATTGCTCGTGACTACAACCTGGTTCCTGCTTTTTTAGGGAAGGATAGAAAAGACAAAGAAAAACCTTCCAAACGCAAGATCACAAAAGAAGAAAAAGAGCTGAGGTTAAAACTGAGGTCTCTGTACCAATTTATGTCTTGTAAGGAGTTTGATGATTTCTTTGAAAACCTACACAAGGAGAAGGTTCTGCGAACCAAGATTAGGGAACTACAGCGATATCGTCGGAACGGAATCACAAAAATGGAAGAGTCGGCAGAGTATGAAGCTGCTAGACACAAACGAGAGAAGAGAAAAGAGAACAAAAATATCACTACTGCTAAGAGGGGAAAGGAAGATGGTAAAGATGGAGAATTTGCTGCCATTGAAAATCTTCCTGGCTTTGAGCTGCTGTCCGACCGAGAAAAAGTACTCTGTAGCTCTATAAATTTGAGTCCAGCACGTTACGTGACAGTTAAAACTATTATAATTAAAGATCATCTACAAAAAAGACAAGGCATTCCATCAAAAAGCCGTCTTCCTAGTTACTTAGATAAGGTACTAAAGAAAAGGATTTTGAATTTCTTAACAGAGAGCGGTTGGATATCCAGAGATGCTTCTTGAATCTTCTCTGTATGCTTTGGCATAGTATTCATACAAACAGAAGGGCCCATTGCTTCCCTGAGTAATTGTTACTATCTTCCCTTTTCTCAGAACCTAGGATTTTCCTTGTGAAAGCTTGATACCCTCAGTTCAATGGATTTTTTTTCAGCGTTGGATGGTCCCACTGTTAATTTCCTTAACCTGAGGAAGTTGGTGGATCAAGTGGCTCGCATGCATTGGCTAGTATATTAAACGTGAGATGCGAAACCCTGACACTATTACTGAGCAACGTCTCTGCATCACAAGTTATTTGTGGGGGAAGAAAAGAACCCGTCAGCTTGTATTGTGCTGGCCAACATTGCAAGCTTTTGTGCTCTTTACTTGGGAGCAAGGCCCATTGCATTCAGTTGGGCTTGATGCCGAGTAAACCTGAATGGGGTCAGACTGCATGTGTCTTTTTACGGCATCCTGTACATTGCAGTTGAGAAGAAATTAGGATTTCTTGGTGAATATCCTTATTAGTGAATCTGTTTTTATTGTCCGTTGTCAAAGCATATGTATTTCATGGGATAGGCAGCAGAACCTACAAAAAACCTGCTGAGAGTTTAGGAGGAAGCTATAGGGTTGGGCAATGAGGAATTGTTTCATTTGCTTGAGGGGGCAATACATTATGGTTATTTTTTTGGGTTGACAGGCTCTACCATCTAGGTGATTGCAGAGCTCTGGGATGCTTTTGGCCAATAATTAGTATATCCTTTGTGAACATTGTCATGACCCAGGAGCTCTTGCTTTGATCATCCGTAGTGTCCTCAAGGGCCCCCCAGTATTCAGGGGCAGCTTTTGGGGGGGCACAGATATTGTGCGGGGTAAATGGCAAAGAGGCTTCTGTTTGAGCTGATAGGATCCAGCACCTACCACAAGGTTGTATCGAGGCCTGCCAGACGTTTGATAGTCCCTTTGGTTCTTCAGCCTCAAGCAAGTAGCACAGCTGATATCACAATCCAGAGATCTTGATTTTTTTTGTTTGTTAGTGGGGTTTCCCTTCCTCAGAGAAGCCCTTCCTGGTTGCTTTGGTAATTCAGAGGCAACTCCCAGAGCAGTGGCGTCACTGCAAGACTTGAAAACATCCGTCTGATGCATGCCCTTTGCGTGACACAAGGGATTCTCTGGATTGTGCTGCTACTGCCTACTGGTGGAGATGTTTCTGTTCAGCTCATTTAGAGATTGTGAACTTTGCTGTCTGTTACTGAGCTTGTCATCTAAAAATAAACAGCCTGCCTGGGCCTTGGAAAACAAGAAACCTCCATGTGCCACCGGTGCCACATACGTGTGTTCACTGAAGTCCCATGGATTTGAATGTGACTCTTTTCCGAGTAAACATGTTAAGGATTACAGCCTTAAACAGTCTAGCTTTCTGAAAACTTTTTTTTTTTCAATTTGGAGAGGATCAACACATTATATAGAATGAAAACAAAAACCAAGTTGACAAGACTTCTGAGTCACTGCGACTTTAAAACTACAGGGGGGGGGGTTGCTTTTCTCCTGCTTCCCCATCTATAAACCCACCCCCATTATAGTAACCCACACACTGGAGAAGGAAGTTTAATGCAATCCTTTCCCTGGAGCGTTTATTAAGTTGAGCTTTTATGGGTGGGAACATTTCGAAACACGACACAGCACACTTGTAGCCTTTAGTTGTACCCGTTCCACATCAGGTGTAGATCCAGCATGTCTGCTACAGATTGGATGTAATTTAAATACAACTGAGTAACACAGCTCTTAATTTTGGCCCTTTCCATTTTATCTGCAGCACTTTTCTGATCCACTAATGTCCAAAATGCCACCAGTTCTGAGCAGACAATTGTATTCCTTTTTCCCCCGATATGTGTGCTGCCCAGTCTAGGCAAGGACTTCACTTTTGTTACCCTTCATAAACTATTTAAATGGCACTTTGTTTTGACAGCAGCTCTGTGCTCTGGTTACAAACTTTGATGTATCATACAGCCATAGATTTTGGTCCCAGTGTAGTCAATCACAGTTCAGCCATATAGCTGTCAATGGCCATGGAACACAGCCAGCTTCCTCTGGAATGGCGCCATTAACTTACCTTGTCCTTCCTAGCCCTCTTATGCAGCTTGAGGGATTGTTCTTAAGACTTTGTGACATGGATGCTGTTATGTGCCTACTTTATTTATAGCTGGGACTGGGTGTGGTTTGGGTGCTTTCACCATTATACTAGTATGTATGATGCAGTTAAAGTGAGGCATCTCACAGACAAAAGACTCTCACAGGCAGGCATGATGAAAGGAAAAGTTTACCCTTTTGTTAGCCCTTTCTTGTTGCCTAAGAAAACCAATTTTGATGCTAAAGATAAAGTTGATCATTTGAAGTATTTTTTCAGTGTACCGATGCTCTGGGAAAGACCTGTGTAAGCATTTTCATGTGAAAGCAAACATTTCTGCAAAGCTTAACAGAAAGAGTGAATAAATCTTTTTGGTTAATGTTTCTCTAAGGTTGTTATAGAAGTAAAATCATTTGCCACTAGAAACCTCCTCTCTGCCCTGCAATAACTAATCCCATAGCAAAAAATGAAATTGATAGGCTGCGGCTATGAAAAGCATGCAAGTTATTTCTTAGCAAATAAGTTATTTCCTGCAAATGGTAAAGTGTCATGTGTGTGTCTAAGCAACACTGGAATTGTAGAATTATTTTTTGTCTTCTGGATGCATAGTAGAACTAGCCAAAAGCAATCCTGCTCCAGTGTAGCTGTGCACAACTGATTGCATGTGAGAGGTGGCCCTACATGAGTACTGTCATTTGCATCGGGGCAGT
Source organism: Lepidodactylus listeri (assembly GCA_029233225.1). Taxonomy (NCBI): domain Eukaryota; kingdom Metazoa; phylum Chordata; class Lepidosauria; order Squamata; family Gekkonidae; genus Lepidodactylus; species Lepidodactylus listeri. The sequence goes on along the minus strand of JARCFY010000017.1, from coordinate 14,181,598 downwards.
CTTAAGGCTCATGAGCCCCCCCACAGACAAGTGATGCATGCAGAAGGCTGTTCATGCCCTAAGGTCTCTGACTGAGGTAAAAGGCTTCTCCAAATCAGTGCAAAAAATGTTCTTGAACAATTAAAATGTCATACATACGAAAAGTTAATACTCATTTTTGTCAGAAGAAATCCGCATTTAGGCTGTGAGGCAGGCCAAAATGGAAGCACTATTTTCCAGTTTGGTAAAGTGCGTGGACTCTAATTTGGGAGAACTGGGTTTGATTCCCCATTCCTCCACTTGCAGCTGCTGGATGAACTTGGGCAAGCCATAGTTCTGTCAGAGATGTTCTTGAAAGAGCTCTCTCAGCCCCACCTACCTTGCAGGGTGTCTGCTGTGGGGAGGGGAAGGGAAAGATTGTAAGCCGCTCTGAGACACCGAGTGAAGGGCGAGGCATAAATCCAATCTCTTCCTTCTTCTACAGAAGATAGAATTTGAGACATTTCTGCAACAAGTAGTTTTATTTCTATTTCAAATGGGAAACAAAAGGGAAGCCATGGCCACACATGTCTCTTTGGCCAGGCATCAAACAGATAGTTGAAGTGGTGCTTCTGTTCGCTCCAGTTGTCAGTGCTAGGCCTCTTCCTGGAAATAGTTTATAGACAAATAAGGCAGCTTTACCATTAACTCCACATTCATGTCCACTGCCTGAGGGCCTACTTTCCAAATCAGAAACTTCTGGTAGCGAGTATGTGCAAAATGTACTAGACCCTTACTGACTGTCTGCAGTGGATTCTTTGGGTTTCAGCTCTTGCTTGAAAGGAGCCGCAAAGCAAGCATTCACTGTGAGGACAGTTTTTACTTGGCTGAATCATCTGCACGTATACAAGCCTGTTCTTTGACTCCTCAGCCTGGTTATCTAGACCACTGCTCAGGGGAAAAATGCACTTTAAAGTCTGCTTCAAGACATCCACCATTTCTGTCATGCTTCCAGCTACATGGAATTTGTTTAACTGGATCACTACAACCAACTGTTGGCTATGTGTGTTGTTCTCAGTACTTCTCTAAGAGCCAAATTAGGGAGTTATAGGCCCCGTCCACACTGTCACTTTTGTCGCTCATTTCTCCCTATTGCTTCAGGTTCTCCCACCCCCCATATTTTTTGTCCTCTCTAGTAGTCCCAGAGGGAGCAAAACACATGTGGAAAAGGGGGAGGAACCCAAAGCAATAGGGAGAAATGAGCTACAAAAGTGACACAGGGCCATAGTGTCCTGTCACTAGGGTAACATCTAATTTGGGCTTTAGAGGCCATGTAAATCACAACTTGAGGAAAACTAAAATAGCAGGTGGACAGAGGTTTCTGATATTTACACTTTCTTCTTGGGGCTCTCCCACTATGCAAAGTACCTCTGAAACTGGGTAACATGCTGCTGATCCCCCAAATCCAACACAAGAGCTCACTGGCTGTCTGCTGCACAAAAATGCGGTGAAAGCCTGCTCAAGCTGAATTGGTGGAGGTTGCTGCTACACTTGACTTCTGCATTTTACTTTATCTCCGCTGTTCTGAAGAGCTAAATCAGGCCAATGGAATGCTGAGATGCCATACTTCTCATTTCCAGTTACCACCAACTACGGTAGCTTATTAGTGCCACTTGTTGCCTCTGAAGTATTTATACAGCAAATATTAACATCTTAGTTCTTCATCTTAAAAACTACTGGTTTCCAGTCCATGTTCACGTATACAAAAAAATCTTTGCTAGGAACATAAACTGGAAGTATGCTCCTGTGCGATGCATCATGTAACTTAATCATAACTTTGGAGTCCACCAATGTGACTAGAAATATCATCTTGCAAGAGACCAGTTGCAGAGAAGGAATGGTCTGAATATTTAGTGCGTGTGCTATGCCTACCAGCCAGACATCAGTAACATTTTAAACAATACTGAATTTGCCAATTAAACTTTGACCTTTGCTTCAATAATTCACACAGCAGTCTGAAATTTGTAGAATACTAAACTGAAAATATGGAAAGTACTTAAATACTTTTTCTTATTTTACCGCCAGGCTTCTACAAGAACAAAAACAGTTATTAACTTGACTAGATTGGAGCCCAGCTCCATCGTCACTAAGCAAGGAGGGAAAGATGGATTCCAAAAGGTGGCATTGTGGATATATGCAGGAGTCCTAAGGCTTTCATTCTAGACAACAGTCAACAGTATTACTTTGTTTTTGCTAAGAAACTGCTTGGTTACAATGCAGGGCTCTTTAATCACCACAATATTTATCAGAATGTACAGATAATTTACAGGTTTATATATGTGTAAAATTCACACAGTAATCCCTCCACATTATCCATATTCAGTTTGAACACTGTGGGCCTAAGGTCCTGTGTCTTTTGTTGCATCATCACTATGAAGTGGACCATTATCTGGGTATCTAATAGTTGCATAGCACTTCTGTTCTTTCAGATTAAAGTCTTACGGCTCTTTCACCACACCAACTAAGGCAGGCCTCAGAGTACGGCCATGCAATTTATAGCCAACCTTGGATACTAAAGCTACTGTGCCAGGCTCCTTCCCTTCCATGGGAACATGGAATAACGCTTCATGTTCATAAGGATCAAACTTGGCCCCAAGGGGATTCAGTTTCACCAAGCCGTGTTTTCCAAACACTTTCTGTATCTGAACTTCAGTCATGGCAAGACCTTCGTAGAGGTTTTTCAGATGAGGGTTTTCATCCTTGAGCTCCTCTCTAGGAACACTCTCCGTTGCTTTCTCCAGAACATCAGCAACTTCTAACAAGTCTTTACAGAAACTCTGGATTCCTAAAGCAAGAAAGAAGCCATATTTTAGTCAATCCTAAATGTAATGCTATTCCGACTGCCTGAGAAAAAATGCTTGTTCTAGATTTGCTTGCGTGATTCAGGCCTAGGAAGTGTACTAATAGCTAAGATGCACTACTAAGTATTAAGATGCCAACAGTCTATACAACTGAGTAATTTCTATTAAGATTCAGTCCTCAACAGATTACAGTTAATGCAGACTAAGTTTAAGGACCCTGTGTACGTTTACTAGGGATGGGCAGCAACTGAACCACAAAGAAAATTTGTGGTTTGTGAACCAAAGTTCATGACGGGTCTACCGCCTTGAACTTCCACAAACATTTTAAAGCAATTCATGGCAGTTCATAGAGCAGAAAGCTAAGTGGTGGGGAGCAATGCTCCTCACTGCTCAGCTGTGTCAGGCTGTCTTGTGCAGTCTCTTTAAAGGGACTGCACAAGAAAGCCCATTTAAAGGGACTGGTTCCCTTTAATGGGGATTGCAGGGCCACCAGTTTGGTTCACGGACAAACCCAGTTCAATTCAGTTTGAATTATTTTAGTATGTTTTCCATTGTTATTTTTCTAAACAAACCAACTGCAAAAGGAAACAACAAAGCAGATGAACACAGAAGAGAACTCTAGATGGGCTGAGAATCTGAATCTGCAGAAATCCCTTCAGACACATTACTGGAGCACTGTCCTCTTTGGCACCCTGGGTGCTTTTCTGCAGCTCTCTTACAAGATGATGATTATGGTTACACCCCTTGTGACAAGGTTCCTTAGGTCTGGGTGCAACTTACCAGTGACTGCTGACCCATGAAGTGAAAGCCCAAACTAGTGAGTATTATCTGTGCTTCCACCTTCCTTAAAGCCGTGCCACCAGTGCATGCTTTAGATCAGCGGTCCCCAACGTGGTGCCTGTGAGTGCCAAGGTGCCCACTGACACCTTCTCTGGCACCCACCAAGTGTTTTTAGGAAGCAAGTGAGACCAGTGGGACTTTTGCCCATGAAGGCTTCTGATGGACTACTGCAGATTTTATTAGCTGTGCAGATTTTAATTTTTTTTTTTGCTTTTAACAATGGCTGCCACCACAGCACAAGGAACTGCCCTGTGTTACTGAAGTCAACCTGTGGCAACCATTTTGTGGCTGGCACCGTCTCCTGCGGCAGCCATTTTCTGGCAACCATTTTGTTGCTGCACTCACCATGCCACTGTCAGAATTCCAAATGTGCCTGCAGCCTCAAAACAGTTGGGGACCCTTCCCTTAGATGAATGGCATTATTGTGACTTTCCCAAGCTTCAGCCTTCATTCATGATTATTAGGGTGCCAATCTAACAGAAACAAGTTAACCCTATACCTACCATATAACTTTGATTCTTCTACCAGTTTCTGAGTTCTTTGGCGCAGATTTTCAACATCTGCCAGGGCACGTTTATATTTGTCCTGAAAAACAATAACATTTGTGTTTTATTAAACTGTACAGCTACTTGCAACTTTTATGAATAAATTGTCTTTCTTTCTCATTGCCCCAGAAGCATAAACATGTCACACAAGGCCCATGGGATGCTTCCTATTTTTGTGACCCCAGGTCTGATTTGCCTAACTAATGAGAGAAAAAACTGAAATCTGATTCAAAAACTAAACTGGACTGTTATATACAAAGTAGCTGGCTACAAAGTAGAGGCTGGCTACAAAGTAGAATCTAGCCATTCCCATTTTAGCCAAAGGAAAATTAGCTTCTGCTCACGAACTGAAAAACTGAGGATTCCATGCAGACTTCAGAAGCAGTTCACGCCACTTTAGTTTATACTAAAAGTACTTTGGCTGCAAACCTAAGGACACTTTCATGGGAGTATGCCTCATTTAATAACACAGGCCTTACTTCTGAGAAGACCTTACAATTGCCACGTCTCCTTTTTTCTGACATTAGAATTTTCAAGTCTCAGTTCCGAAATCAATTATTGATACTAACTTGGATAGTATTACTTATCTAAGAATATTTTTGAGAGGACAAACCCAAGGATTCTTACTGTCATTTCTTTTAGTTGCTCTTCCAGTTTCGTCTTTTCCTCTGTTAATATCTTTGCAGTAGCAGCTGAGTCAGAATCAGATTTCTGTTTATTGTGGTGGTGACTTGGCTCCTCTTCCAAGTTTGGCCCAGTACTCTTCTCCTGAGTCACTGTACAAAGCATCCGAGAAGCCCTGAAACAAAATCACATTCAGGGGAAATCAAGCATTCAATTTAATGAAATTCTTTGAGAGAACTCATTAGTCCAATACACAGAGGAAGCGGAATGGTACTTTTTACTATTCAAACATTTGATAGCACAGATTCAGGTGGGTAGCCAGGTCGGTCTGAAGCAGCAGAGTAATTGGCTCTTCTTGGCAACATCCTCTCCACACGCTACCTATATGTAATGGTTAGTGAATTCTGTTTCAATGTATCTGAAGAAGTGTGCATGCATATGAAAGCTTATACCCAAAATAAAACTTTATTTGATAATACAGTTTGCTCAAGAACTTCTGCAGACCTTATTTTAAGGTAAAGAGCTTTTGAGTGTTAGAAAAAGCCTTAGTATACTGAGTGCTGGTCACTGTGCATCAAAATTGAACACTGATGGATCATTCCATGACTTAAAAAAACCCAGAACTGATAATTGGATTGGTCCCCCATCAGATTATGGCTGCAACTCTACAGGCATTTTCCAGGAAGTGCGCTCCACTGAATAACACAGGACTTACCTCTGACTACAGCTACCTATATGTATTCTGAAACTTACAAATGACGGAGTCAGTGAATGTACCACAGCCATATTGAACAGCATGATTTATATGCAGTTTATTAATCACAAGATTTTTTAATATTGGTGGAGGCATTCATTATGGACTTTATTGTGTTATTCTGTGTATGACTGCTGGCATATACTCACTGCCACATAAAAGTGTGCCCAACAAAAACTGAAGTGTGATTGTACATGCACACACAAACTGCAGTGGTTGACTACCATGGTCATCTGTGATCACAGAAATTCAGTAGTTAAACTGAATCAACATGGAAATAAAGCTTGAAATAAACTCAAAAGTTTCAGGCTTTTATCTGCCATCCTAGAATTTCTAAGTGGGTAGAGGCCAAGAAGTTAAGCTATATTCACAAAGTACCTCCCTAGCCCCGCCCCGCCCCACCCCAAGCAAGTTTAAGCTATTCTTTTCTTTCCTAGCATGCTCTTCTAAATGTCTTTTTTCCCTGGGAGAAAGCAACTGAGACACATTGCCATATTTTGAAAACTGTACGTGAAAGGGCAATAATCCTGCACTGCTATGATAGAATGACCAGCCAGCAATGCAAGGGACTGCCTGGCTCTGTGCTTGCTCAAGGGCCATTTCAGCATCCCCATGACACAAACAAGAAAGGAGGCAGTCATACTTGCTGGGTGACCTTGGGCTGGTCACACTGTCTCAGCCCTAGCTTACCTCACAGGGTTACTGTGAAGATAAAATGGAAAACAATGTAAGCCACTCTGAGTCCCCATTGGGGGGGGGGGGAAGGTGGGGTATAAATGAATTAAATAGAATAAAATACAGCCATACAATAGAGGCACTCTCAAAACGCCAGGTGGAGAATCACATGCCCTTTGTTAGAACATACGCCCGCAAACCAGCACAGCAAGAGACCAGGGTGGTGAAGTCCTTTCCCCCGATTTGCTAGCTGAAAGAATAGATCCAGATGGGTAGGCGTGTTTGTCTGTAGCAGCAGAAAAAAGCAAGAGCCCAGGAGCACCTTCAAGACTAACAAAACATTTATGCCAGGGAAGGAGCTTTTGGGAGTCACGGCTCACTTCTTCAGTTACAGCTGGAGCGTGAGCCCATCTGTCCTTACATTACAAGGTTGACGGATTCTTATTCTGTATGGCTAAATGTGGTGCCTTCCATGGAGATAAATCCAGATGGGTAGGCCGGCGTGCTAGTCTGTCTGTAGCAGCAGAAAAGAGGAGTCCAGGAGCACCTTCAAGACGAACAAAATTTGCAGCTCGGTAAGAAGCGAGCCGCGACTCACGAGAGCTCCTCCCCGCCCGCCACATTTTTTAAAAAAAAGTCTTTAAGGTGCTCCTGGACTCTGGCTCTTTTCTGCCACCTCGCAGGGCTGCTGTGAGCGGCCTTAGAAAAGGACCAGGCAGCAGGTGATGGGAAAGAGCTCTGCCCGAGAGGCTGGAAAGTTCCTGCCGGTCTGATCGGACTCTTGCTCTCTTGTGTTTGCGAGGAGGGTTTTTTTTTACCCAACGGGCTGAGAAGTTCCGCCCGCCGCCCTTTCCCTCTTTGGCAGGTCCCCCCCCCCCCCCCCCAGGGCCGCCTTCCTGCTTCTCCTCCGGGACCAAGGGGGAGGCCTGCGGGTCAGATGCCCCGGCCCGTTTTCCCCACGTGCGACTCGGGCCTCTCCCTCACAGGCAGGCCAGGCGGGACCCCAGCTGGGGCCGGACAATGGGCCTCCCGCCCGCCGCCCCCCGGCCGAGCGATCTCCGGGGAAGGTCTGGGGCGGGCCTCGCTCTGTCCTGCCTTACCGGCCCGGGAGGAGGAAGAGGCGGGCAGCCCGCCCGGCCAAGCGCTGCGCCCCCCACACTGCCGCCGCCATGTTGCCGCTTCTGCCCGGAGAATCACTCCGCCCCGCGCCCCGACAGCCGGATGCGAACCCCTTCGTCCAATCAGCGACTAGGGCACGTGCATAGCCAAGCACCAGCGCGGCACGCTCCGCCCGACCTCCAGCAAGTTCGGGTGAGACAGCAGCGTTTGGAGGACGCGGGGGGGGGAAGGGGGGGGGGTTGGTTCTCCTTGGCGGCGCCTCCGAGCCTCCGCCTGGTGGTTGTCAAGGCAACGGCGTGTGGCCGGGCCGAGGTAGGCCGCAGCCTCAGGAACCGCTGGCTGGGCTCGCCTCCTTCGGTGGCCTCTTAACGCTGGGAGAGCTTTGAGGAGCGGCTTGCCCCCAGCCAAAGCGTAGTCTGCAAAAATAAGGACCCAGCCGAGCCTCCCTGGGGCCTCTTCCTTGTCAAGGGTGGGGGTAGTCGTCGTCAACGTGGCAAATGGGGTTCATTGTGGCCAAGTGCAAAGTGATGCATGCTGGGGCCAAAAATCCTAACTATAAATACACGTTGATGGGGTCCGAACTGGCGGAGACTGACCAAGAGAGAGATCTTGGAGGCGTAGTAGATAACTCAACGAAAATGTCGAGACAGTGTGCAACTGCAGTGAAAAAGGCCAACGCTATGCTGGGGGTTATTAGGAAGGGAACTGAAAACAAATCTGCCAGTATCATAATGCCCCTGTATAAATCAATGGTGCAACCTCATTTGGAGTACTGTGTACAGTTCTGGTCACCACGCCTCAGAAAGGATATTACAGCATTGGAAAAAGTGCAGAAAAGGGCAACTAGAATGATTTTTAAAAAGGGCTGAAACACTTTCCCTATGAAGAAAGTTTGAAGCGCTTGGGGCTCTTTAGCTTGGAGAAATGACGGCCGAGGGGTGACATGATCGAGGTTTACAAGAGTATGCATGGGACAGAGCAGGTAGAGAAAGAAGTCCTTTTCTCCCTTTCTCACAATACAAGAACTTGTGGGCACTCCATAAAAGTGCCGAGCAGTCGGGTTAGAACAGCTTCTTCACCCAAAGAGTGATTAACGCGTGGAATTCACTGCTACAGGAGATGGTGGCGGCTACAAGCACGGATGGCTTCAAGAGGGAATTGGATAAACATATGAAGCAGAGATCCATCAGTGGCTATTAGCCACAAGGTATATAGATAGGAGCTCTCAGTCTGGGGGCTGGGGCAAGTGATGCTCTGTATTCTTGGTGCTTGGGGTGGGGGCAACAGTGGGAGGGCTTCTAGTGTCCTGGCCCCACTGCTGGACCTCCTGATGGCACCTGGTATTTTTGGCCACTGTGTGACAGAGTGTTGGACTGGATGGGCCGCTGTCCTGATCCAACGTTGGCTTCTCTTGTGTTCTTATGTAATGGCAACCACTGAACCTGCCACAGCTTGTTGTGTAGAAGTGCCTCATTACTCTAGGGAGGACTGCCATATTTTGAAAAAACCCAAAGAGACCATATTTCCCGACCGCCTATTTCAAACAAATTGGTCACTATCATGACAAATCTTATTTCAAATACCCCTACTATTTAAGCTGTGATAATTGCTACTAATTAGGAATATTCCTAAATTCCCAGTCCCAACCCAAAAGGAGGACATTTTCATCAGGTTTTTAAAGAGAAGCCGAAGAAGGGTGGATGCCAAAAAAAGAGGACATGTCCTCGAAAAAGAGGACATCTGGTAGCCCTACTCTATAGCTTGCCAGCTGGCCTGGAGAGAAATACAAACTGCATCGCTGAGTAGGGAAGTTTGTGGAGATTTGGGAGCAGAATCTGCAGAAGGCGAAGTTTGGAGAAGGGAGGAAACCGAGGTACAGTGCCATAGAGTCTACTCTCCAGTGGAGTAGCCAGTTTGGTGTAGTGGTTAAGTGCGCGGACTCTAATCTGGGAGAACCGGGTTTGATTCCCCACTCCTCCACTTGCACCTGGCTGGATGACCTTGGGCAAGCCATAGCTCTGTACCAGCTGTTCCCTCAAGGACAGCTTGGGAAAGAGCTCTCTCAGCCCCACCTACCTCACAGGGTGTCTGTTGTGGGGAGGGGAAGGGAAAAGGAGTTTGTAAGCCGCTCTGAGACCCCCTTGGGGAGTGGAGGGCGGGGTATAAATCCAATCTCTTCTCTTCTTCTTCTTCAATGCTGTCCTCCAGTTCCTTCCAGAAGAACTTATCCCTGTAATTTGGAGATCAGTTGTAATTCTGGGAGAGCTCCAGCGACCACCGCAGTGAGATGCTGTTTAGCTCCACATCGTGCTCTGCTGCTGGGGTTAAAGCTTCAAAACAGCTTCTGGAGAACAGATTGTCTGGGGTACCATTCTTCCACTAAAGGGACAAGACATATTTTTTTTCTCCATGCCCTCTGGCAATCCTGCTCTTTCACCGTAAAAAGAAAGTTTTTTTCTTCAAACTCCAAAGATAGTGCATGTAGGGTAATGTTTGAGTCCTTTATTTTAAAAAAAGTTTAAACATTGTGTTGCCAGTCTGAATGAAATCTAGTGTTACTAGGCTTGGGAAGAGTGACATGACAGCACTGGTTTGAAGTGAGATGTTTTCCACTATCAGCATCCCCGCAATGGAACAAAAGAACTGAGACAGTAGCTTATGACCATCTGGACAGAGGTTTGCAGGTCAGATTGCCTCTATCCTGGTGTTTGTGAAGGTGACACTGGAAGGTGTCGTGCCTCTAGTGGACAATCGGTCATAGGAGCTCCAACTGCAAAATCAACAAAAAGGTCAGGCAGTATTGGACCACAGCAAAACCCAAACAGAAACACCATGTCATGGCTTTTTATTAAAACTAACCAAAGTAATTTTGCTGATAGGGCTATAGGGTTGTAGGGTTTAGCTACGGGGTTTCCTTAAGACTTCTTTATTTCCAATTTGTCACTATATCACTGAACTATTTACTTCAACCATTTCTAATATAAATAAAAAAATTAATAGAAAAGCCTGCTGGAAAATGTCAATTTTACATTCTGGCTTGAATTCTGTGGACACTTAAATCCAGACACTGAGACCATGAAGACAGAAGACAGATTTCCCCACAAATCTGAGGAAAGCCCCAGATTTGCAGAAATAAGTGAAATCTGAAAAAAAAAAATCCAAATAGAAGCAGCAACTGTAGGTGTAAAAAAAAAAAAAAAAAGAATGGCCTGTCAGTGGCAGTGTAGGGGTTGCTAGGCAACCACAAAAGTATTGTCAGCCTTCAACCCTTGGTTTATTATTAATTAATTAATTAATTAATTATGCTCACTTTTAACCCCGCCCTCCCTGCCGAAGTGGGCTCAGGGCGGCTTACATAACCATTAAAACCATTTTGATATAAAGTACATAAAACCAGTAAAACCATGTATTTCAATTAAATAACACAAACAGTTTAAAACCATAATATATACCGTTGGTGGCACAATATAATAAAGTGCATCTACAGCATGTTCTACGGTGCAACCACTTCACATAACTTCTACTGGCAGATCGGCGCTGGCTCAGTTGCTAGATGCTGCTCCTACTGGAATGCCTGTCAAAAAAGCACCATTTTCACGGCCCTGCAGAACTGTTGGAGGTCCCGTAGGGCTCTGATCTCACTAGGGAGCTCATTCCAGTATGTTGGTGCCGCCAGGGAGAATGCCCTGGTCCTGGTCGATATCAACCTGACATCCTTAGGACCAGGGGGGCCAGGCAGTTTTGTGTTCCTGACCGCAGTGCGCTCTGAGGAACATACAGGGAAAGGCGGTCCCTCGGGTAGACAGGTCCCTGACCATAAAGGGCTTTAAAGGTCAAAACCAGCACCTTGAAGCGAATCCAGAATGCTATTGGCAGCCAGTGCAGTAACTTTAGCACAGGCTGGATGTGCTCCCGCATAGGGAGGCCCATCAGCAACCTGGCTGCTGCATTCTGCACCAGCTGCAGCTTCCAGAGTTGCCCCAAGGGCAGCCCTATGTAGAGAGCATTACAGTAGTCTAACCTTGAGGTGACCATTGCGTGGATCACTGAAGCCATATCTTTGCATTCGAGGAAGGGAACCAACTGCCTGAACTGCTGAAGGTGGTAAAAGGCTGCCTTGGCAGTGGCTGCTACCTGGGCCTCCATTGTCAAAGAAGCATCCAGGAGCACTCCCAAACTCCTGACCTTTGGCACTGGTACCAATGGTACCCCACCGAATGCTGGTAATGGGATCCCTAGCCCTGGCTCACTCCGATTCAGGCACAGAACCTCCGTCTTTGTCGGATTCAACTTCATTTGGCTCAGCCTAAGCCATCCAGCCACATCCTGCAGCACCTGGTCCAGGTCTTCTGGGGTAGAGTCAGATTGGCTGCCCAGCAACAGATAGATCTGGGTGTCATCTGCATATTGCTGACACCCTAGCCTGTGCCTTCGAGCAATCTGGGCAAGGGGACGCATATAGATGTTAAATAACATCAGGGAGAGCACCGCCCCTTGAGGCACTCCACAAGTTAGTGGGTGCCTTCGGGACAGCTGCTCCCCACAAGCCACCCTTTGTCCCCAACTGTGGAGGGAGGAGACAAGCCATTGCAAGGCCAGCCCCTGAATCCCCATGTTGGCGAGGCAGTGGGCGAGCAACTGTTGTTCGACCGTGTTGAATGCTGCCAACAGGTCTAACAACAGCAGCACCGCTGTCCCGCCCCGATTCAGATGCCTCCGGAGGTCGTCTGTGAGGGCAACCAGTACTGTCTCTGTCCCATGGCCTGGGCGGAAGCCGGACTGGAAAGGATCTAGCATGGAAGTGTCATCTAGAAAGCTCTGCAACTGTATCGCCACCGCCTCTCTATTAATTTGCCCAAACAGGGCAAATTGGAGACGGGCCGAGAGTTCGCCAATTTGGCTGGGTCCAAAGATGTTTTTTTTTAAGAGGGGGCAGACCATCACTTCCTTAAGAGCCTCCGGGAACAACCCCTCAGAGAGGGACTTGTTGATAATATCCTGAAGGGCACCTCGAAACCCCTCACGGCCAGCTTTAATTAGCCAAGAGGGGCACGGGTCCAGGCTGCATGTGGTTGGGTGTACGGTTGAGATCAATCTGTCGACTTCCTCTAGGCTGAGTGGACCAAAGTAATCCAGAATGGGACCAGAAGATGCGCATGGAGCCTCGAGTTTGCACACTATCTCAACTGTGGCAGGAAGGTCGCAGTGGAGCACCAAGACTTTATCTGCAAAATAGCTCACAAAAGCCTCGCAGCCCATATTTATTTATTTATTTATTTATTTGTTCCATTTATATCCCGCCTAGCCAGGGGGACCGGCTCAAGGCGGCTAACAAATTCCAGCACCTTATAGGTTTACAATATAAAAACATTAAAATACAAATACAAAATACATAATAAAATTCCCATAAAATTTCTGAAGATGGCGACATCCGAGTTTCCCGGTTAGCGAAGGTGGCGGGGGTACTTCCCCCAGGACCAGGGCGATGTTAAAACCAGTTCTCCATCCGATGGCGGCTCCTATTTGAAAGCCTGGCGGAAGAGCTCCGTCTTACAGGCCCTGCGGAATTGCAATAAGTCCCGCAGGGCCCTGATGTCATCCGGGAGCTCATTCCACCAGTAAGGAGCCGCCACCGAGAAAGCCCTGGCCCTGGTGCAAGTCAAACGGGCTTCTTTTGGACCGGGGCAAGTCAGGCGATTCTGTATGCCTGACTCACTAATATTTTGCCTGCCCTGTGGCAGCGCTGTTAAGGACCGAATTGTCCTATATAATTGTGCTGGGCATGAACTTGCAGACGCAACTGTGACTGCATAGAATTCCCTCTTCGCAGCCTTGACTGCCATCTCATAGGACCTCATAAATGTCCTATAGGATGCTCTTGTTGCTTCGTCGCAAGCACGTTGCTACTGTCTCTCTAGCCGTCTGAGCCTTTGCTTCATCAGCCTCAGCTCCTGGGTATATCAAGCAGCCAGCCTTGAGCGAGGGCCCAGAGGGTGTCTGGGAGAGATCTCATTGATGGCTGTAGAGAGTCGGAGATGCCAGTCCTCAACTAGCTTATCTACTGAGCCGCCATGGGGCAATGGGTCCCGAAGAGCCATCTGAAGCCACACAAGGTCCATTTGGCTCCATGGGTGAGCTAAAATACGCTCAGTGTCCAAACAGGGTTGGTGTGACACATTCACTCGGGCCCTCGGGGCATGGCGATCTGACCATGGAACTGACATTGCAGTAATCTGGTCTACTGTAACCCCCGCCACGAAGATTAAATCAAGCATGTGCCCAGCTCAGTGAGTGGGAGCCGTTACATATTGGGAAAGACACAGTGCCACCATGGATGACACCAGGTCCACCGCCGGTGAAGAAGCTGCATCATCATCATGGACATTGAAGTCAGCCTAGGGTGCTCCAATGCCCAGCCCAACATGGCCTCCGCCAGGGATGACAGGCTATCAGCTGGTGCATTAGGCAGTTGGTACACCAGCCAGACAGCCAAACTCTCCCCGGCTTCCCACACAAAACCGGTACACTCAATGCCTGTGAGCCTCGCCGCTGGGAGTGCCCTAAAGGAGTAAGCCTCCCGAACGAACAGTGCCACTCCTCCCCCCACCCCAGAGTCTGAGACTGGTGGAGGATCGAGAACCTGGGAGGAGCCATCTGGGAGACAGCAGCTGTCTCCCCATCTCGCACCCAGGTCTCAGTCATGCACGCCAGATCCATATCCTGCTTCTGCAAGAAGTCATGAAGGGCTGAGGTCTTGTTGTTTATAGACCTGGCGTTGCACAGCACCAATGTTGGTGTGGGGTTTTTAATTATTGCCCCACAACCTGTCACCTTTGAGGTGGGTCGCAGGCTGATAGGTGGCCGAGCTTCTCTATTTCTCTGCCCCCTTCCAACTCTGCCTGGTCCCACCACTGTACTTTCCCCTCCCCAGGAGCACTGGAATTCCCTGCCTGGCCATCACTACACCCAATGGTCTTTGCTGGCCGCACTCAATTCAAGCCTCAGACTGAACCGGCTTTGTTGGCTAATGCTGGTATTCCCCTACGTGCCACTACTGTTAGACAGAAGTTGCCTGATTTGATTAACTACCATTTGTTCCAAAATCTAATTCCAATCTCACCATTGGGTTACTCTGATTATTCCCTTACAGCCTATACTCTTTAATCTGGTCGCCTATAATACCTTTTTCTGTAGTTCTATTTACTCTTATTTCCTATTCCTTTTACTTCAGCCAGTAATTTACATAAAGGCTGATAGGTTAATTCATTACATTAACCCTCCAGTAGTTAATTGGAAACTATCGGCCAGCTATACAATTAGGCACTCAATAAATTGGTGAAAATCAATCGAATCACTTCTCCAGTTAAATAAGCGAATTAAACAAGTTCACTAGTGGAAATCAGTCAAATTACACCCCCAATTAATTAAACAGATCAATCAATTAATCAATTAGGCCCCCAATCAATTGGAAAATAATCCCCCCAAATTAATTGGCAAAAAATATCAGACCCCCAATTAATTGGAAAATATCAGTATGTAAACCAATCCCCCCTACCCCCCAATTAATTTGAACTAATGGACCTAACTTCCCTTTAACTTTATAGACAACCAATTACAATAGCTGATTAGTCTACATGTGGTAGTAGCAATCCAGTTCTAATCGGTCTTCCTTAGGCCTATTCGTCTTTGAGGCTCCGAAGTGAATTGTCTTTTGCACTGGGGTAAACTGTCCCTCACACTGAGGCCCTATGACCCCCACCCAGTGGCACTCAGTAGTGCTGTCACGGGCTGGGTGCCAGTAGGTCAGGAGCCAAGTCGAAGTCCAAGGTCAAGCCAAATCAGGAATGAATTACCAAGTCCAAAACACAAGCCGAAAGCAGAGTCAGTCCAAGCCGAGGTCAGAGAAGGAAACTCAGGAGCAAACCAGTCCAAAGAGTCAATCAAAAGCCGAAGTCAGACAGAGCCAAAGTCACAAACCAGAAGGTCCAGAATCAGGTTTAGCTGATGCGAGCCGAGCAGGTGCAGAGCTTAGCCAGAATGACTTGTTGCTAGCACAAGTTGTTGGTCTTTGCGCTGTGCCTAAATACCCAGCCACTTTTTGTGCTTGTTAGCAGCTGACAGCGAGGTCCCGGCTCCCTCTAAAACTCAGGGCTGAGTGATCTGCAACTACGCAGGTGTGCCTCTTTTCTTCTAGCAGCTAAGTCTTGCCTGGATCGTGACCTTAGCTGTTCCACCCGAGAAGGTGAATCAGGTGGGCTTGAGCTTGGCTGTGGCTCAGCTGCTGTTGGTGCTGGGGTAATGCCCTGAGAGGTGCTTGCTTGAGCCTCGTCAGCTTCAGGTGGAGGCTCCTCTGGAGTTGGGGACTGATCCTCCGCTGCACTTAGGTCTGCAGGAGGCAGGTCTTCAGAGGCATTCCTGACAAGCGCCTCTAGTTCTCACTCGCCTTTTTGGGCCGGTCAGCAGCAGTTCCAGCAGCCTCGCTCTTGTGCTTATTGCACACTTATTGCGTGCTTGTTATTCTTCCGCATCTGAGTCCCTCATCCACCTCGCCAGCATCACCTTCATCCGCACTGCTGCCAGCGACCATGGATCGGGTCGCCGTAGTCATCGGCCTCTGCCTTGCAGAACCCCTCCGCATCATCTCTCCAGCTCCCCAGCCGCTCTGCTATCAGTCCCGATGGCGCCTACCCGATGCAGCGCCACCGAAAATAAGTCCTTCCTGTCCTTATCCCCTCTTTCTATGTTTGACCATTCTATAGTTTGTTACAGTTCAGCCGAAGTTTGGCTTAGTTAATGAGTTGGAGTGTTTACTGCTACAGGGAGTACCCACACTGAGTTGAGGGGGGCGTGTCCCACCGAGAGGACAGGAAGTGAAGTTTAGTTCCTGCCTCCCTAAGGATAGGGTGGGAAACGCCCATCAAGATGTCCTCCTTATCTCAGAGGAGAAGGACCCCTCACAGTAAGTATCCAATGCTCTGTTCTCTGTGGGGGCTGTCAAGATTAGGGAACTCTGTTCCTGCTGGGGTGGTTCTTTATTTCCTGGTGGAAGAAGCAGCAAGCAGCCAACCAAGTACAACTTTCCGGTTTTCAGAGAAGAATAAAACGGCCGCACTCAGCTGTGTGCGACTGGCCCTTCCATCCTGAAGCAGCCAGGCACCCAGAGGTTCTTGTGGTGCCATACGGACCTCTGAGGTCATAACTACCTGTTTGGTAATGGGAGGCATGTTGGCAGAAGCGAACTCTTTCAAGCTCCTTTAGAGCTTCCATCACCTGAGGGGCTAGGAGGGGTGCAAGAGACTCATACTTTGCTCCTCCAGTGTAGCCAAAAGAGGGCAGGCTGGGGCAGACAAGGGACTGAACCCAGGGGCTAGTTAAAAGCCGCAGCCTGCCCTGACCTCCAGCCACAGCACCGCTTTCCAGTTCAAATCACATGGCAAGTGTCTTGTCAAGGTTGGTCTCTTCCAGTTTGGCCCTCCTCTGTGTGCCCTCAGGTGCCTGCTCTCCCCCTCCTTTTCTAGTCTACCAATTGTTTTCTCCCCCCCCCCACCTCCATTCCTGTTCCGTTCCCTCTGATGTCTCTTTGTGACAGCTATTACTCTCTCTGTGTGTGCGTGCGTGTGTTCTGGAACTCCATTCTGGCACGTCCCCCCAGGAAAAGAGCCCTGGCTATTACACACAGCTCATTAAGTTTAGCCGCAGCATCCATGTGGTTTCCAAGATGGCGAGCTGGGTCCTGCAGATCCGTTCTGTTAGCAGAGGTGCATTCCTCCGAAGCAGGGCTCCTCCTGACCGAGGAATGGGCCTCAGCTGGCAGAATGGATCTGTGGGATCCGATCCAGGGAGAGGAATTATCTGTTTACATTCCTCTCCCCTGCTCCATTTTAAGTGCTAACCACTAATGGCCTCCACATGGGAGATGGTGGCTGGTAAAATTGCTCCCTCCCTGGAGACTTTGCATTTCATTTGCATATTTTTTCCTCATTATTTATTCATCTGCATACCATTATCTAATGCATCACATACATCCACTCATTTGAGGTCATAACGTTTATGTGGATCTTCAACAATATTTGCACTCATTTTATGCTATTATTCCTACTCATTATCCATTGATTATTTAACTTGCATTATCTTTTATTTATTTTATGCTTTCTGTGTCCCGGGCAGAAGCTGGACTGGAAGGGGTCTAATACAGAAGCATCATCCAGAAAGCTCTGCAACTGTATCACCACTGCCCTTTTGATTAATTTGCCCAAATAGGGCAAATTGGAAACTGGCTGATAGTTGGCCAATTCGGCCGGATCCAGAGATGGCTTTTTCAGGAAAGGGCAGACATCGCTTCCTTGAGTGCCCTCGGGAACCCTCCCTCCACGAGGGACTTGTTGATAATCTCCCTCAGGGCACTCTGAAACCCTTCATGGCCGGCTTTAATCAGCCAGGAAGGGCACGGATCAAGGCTGCATGTGGTTGGGCGTACAGTCATGAGGCGTCTGTCAACTTCCTCCAGGCCAAGCGGACCGAAAGAATCCAAAACTGGAATCAAAGACGTGCAAGGGGCCTCAAGTTCACTCATTGTGTCAACTGTGGTGGGGAGGTCACGGCAAAGTGCCAAGACTTTATCCACAAAATAGCTCGCAAATGCCTCACAGCCAATATCCAATTCCCTAATGTTTGGTCTGTACTGTGGCAGAGCTGTTATAGCCCAAATCATTCTAAATAATTGATATTTAATTGGTCTGGGCGTGAGCTTGCAGATGCAATTGTGGCCATGTAGAACTCCTTCTTAGTGGCTTTGACTGCCATAAACGTCCTATACGATGTTCTTGTTGCTTCATCTCGAGCCCGATGCCACCGTCTCTCTAACCGTCTCAGCTCTCGCTTCATAAGCCACAGCTCCTGGGTAAACCAGGGAGCAAGCCTAGATCAAGGGTGCAGAGGATGCCAGGGAGTGATCTCGTCGATGGCTGCAGAGAGTCGGTTGTGCCAGTCCCCCACAAACTCATCTAACAAGCTGCCAGGGGACATCGGATCCCGCAGGGCCATTTGAAGCTGCACTGGGTACATTTGGCTCCACGGGCAAGCTAGAGTGCACTCACCACCTAAACAGGGTCAGGGTGGAACATTCAGATGGGCCCTCAGGGAATAGTGGTTTGACCATGGTACTGCTGAAGCCATAATCCAATCCACTGTTACCCCAGCCGTGAAGATCAAATCACGCGTGTGCCTGGCCCGGTGAGTGGAGGTTGTTACAAGTTGGGAGAGTCCTAGCGCCACCATGGACAACACCAGGTCCGCTGCCTGAGTGGAAGCCGCATCATCAGCATGGGCACTGAAATCACCCAAGACAATGAGCCTAGGGTGTTCCAGCACCCAGCCTGATACGGCCTCCATCAGGGCCGGCAGGCTATCAGCCAGTGCGTTAGGAAGTCGGTACACCAGCCAAATCGCCACATTCTCCCCGGCTTCCAATACCAGACCTACACACTCAAGGCCTGTGATCTCTAACAACTGAAGCGCCCTGAAGGAGTAAGTCTTCCGAATTAACATAGCCACTCCTCCCCCCGCCCCCTAGACCGTGATTGGTGTAGGACCGAGAACCCAGGAGAGGCAAGCTGGGAGAGAGCCACAGTCTTTCCTTCCTGCACCCCGGTCTCAGTCACGCAAGCCAGAACTACCTGCTGTTCCAACAGGAAGTCCCAAAGGACCATGGTCTTATTGCTTATAGATCTGGCATTGCACAATACCAATGTTGGAGGAGGGTTATCCATCTTAGCCCCACTGCCGACAACCTTCGGGATGGGTCGCAGGCTGGAAGGGTGTCAAACAGTCCTATTTCTCCACACCCTTCCCTTTACCTCCTGCCTGGACCCACCGCTATACTTTCCCTTCCCCAGGAGCACCGGAATTTGTTGTCCAGGCGTAGCTGCACCACCGCTCTTTGCGTGAGCCTCAGAACGCTGGTGGGCCTAAACTGTGCCCCCCCCCCCCCCCAATATACTTGCTGGTGGCAAGCAGCTGATTCTGATGAATTCTGGTATCCCACCTATCCTACTAGTTAAACAATCCTATAAGATTACTACTAACTTCAATCGAACACCAGTCTATTAAGATAAGACCAGTGACACCCCATAGTATTGCTAATGACATACATTAGTTAACCATTAATTAATTGACCTAGCAACCTTAACAGCCAGTTCCTTACACAGTAAGTATATTCCATCTAGTAGGCAGTTTAATATCTAAAAATCAACATCTAACTAGCACCTAATCACTATCTCCTACTCTAAGCAAAACATTAATTACTTATTATGATTAGGGCTACCCCCTTCCAGCACGAGGTCAGCCACCAGCTGGTGATGTTCTTCCCTAGATCTTCTCAGATTCTTCTCCCAAGTAGCCCAGTCATTCTCCAGGTCTCACAACCCCAGGGAGAAGAGTAGAAAATGCGTCCTCTTCTTCTGTCAAAGTCGTGTGGGTGTACATGAAAGCTTATACCCGGAATTAAACTTTGTTGGTCTTCAAGGTGACACTGGATTCAAACTTTGTTCCGCTGCTTCAGACCAACACGGCTGACCACCTGGATCAATGTAATCCTCAGAACACTTTCTTGAGAATAAGCCCAGTGAATAAATTGAATTTATACCTGAGTAGCGCTGGCTGCTCAGCTTGGAAATGGAGATGAGGGCCTCGCCCCCTAGAGTTGGATTCAACTGGCTTTCGAGCAAGGGAAACCTTTACCTTTACTTCAGATCTGTTTAGGATTGCTCCCTATGTCAGAAATGTCTTATTGGGCTGCAGGGGGCTTACTTATGGTTGCCCACAGGCCTGGCAAAGAACACCCTGGGTTAATAAGTGGAAAAAGGCAGGTGACGCTTTCCCTGGCATGGGCTCTGTGTGTGTGTGCGTAAGTAACATTACCCAGTAAATCACATTTTCTCTACCCTAAAATCAATGCTCCCTCTAAGCTGTGGAGTCCTGTGAACAAAAATTATATTTTGTGAGCTCCTGGCATTCAAGTTGTGCACGAGTGATTTGGCTACTGCATAAATTAGGTTGCTCTGGAGCCCTCCTTCCTGAGCTAAGAAAAATGTGTGAGCCAGAGGCTAAAAAACTGTGAGCCAGCTCACACTAACTCATCTTAGAGGGAATACTGCACCTCGGGGAGCCTGAATTGGGCAGAAAGGCAGCAGAATAATTTTTTTTAAATTAATAATTTTTATTGAAAAGTAACGTTTAAAATACATAAAAAGCCAGGCCACGTCCACTGGGATACAATGGCGGGTGTTGCTCCCTACTGTGGGTGGAAATGAAAGAGGGGAGAAATAGGAGAACTTTTACCCTCCTTCCCCCCCACCCCCCCGAAGATTTCCCCGGCTGTTTTGTGACCGGCAATCCTGAAATGTTGGGAGGGCCCTTTAAGGAACCCGAATGAATGGATGGATGGGTGGATGGCGCCATAAACCCCCCGCGGAATCTGTCCTCTGCGGGAACGAGTGCACAGCTTGGCCGGGACGCGGCGTCTCCAGCCGCTCGCGGGTCTCCAAGGCGCAGCGCACGGCCGGCAAAGAAGGGCCGCCCTCCGCTCCACGCCCGGCCGTGCCAAGGAGCCCAGCGCCCCCTCGCACACACACCGCTGCCGCCGGGGGGCTTCCCCGAGCGCCTGTCGGCGGCCGCTTCCTCCGGGCTGGGAGCTGGAGCGAGCGAGCGGCCAGCAGAGGGCGGCGCAGCTCCGCGGCAGACGCGGCGCCGGAGCCGCTGCACGCCGTCCTGTCCCCCCCCCCCCCCCCCGCACGCAGCGCCAGCCCCCCGCCGCCGGCTCAGCCGCTCCCCCTCGGCCGGCCGCGCATCCCTGCCCGGCGGCGGCGGCGGCGGCGGCAGAGCAGCGGAGGCCGAGCATGGCGCTGGCGGCTCCCCGGGCGAGCGGAGCCCGGTTGCTGCTGCCGCCGCTGCTGCCGCTTCTGCTGGGCTGGCTGCTGCCCGGCCCCTCTTGGGCGGCGGCGGGGGTCGAGGGCGGCCTGCGGGGGGCTCCGGCGCTGCCGGCCCTGCTCAGCACCTCCTTCGTGCTCAAAGGCGACGCGGCGCACAACCAAGCCATGGTGCACTGGACCGGCCACAACAGCAGCGTAAGGCGGGGCGGGGGGGGGGGGAGACCACCCTCGGGGGAGGGGGCGCTTTCCGGAGAGGCCGGCTTGCTCCCGGGGGGGGGAGGGAGGGAGGCCGGCAAGCACCAAGGGAGGGAGGCCGGCTGGCCGGCCGGGAGAGCGCCTCTCTCCGGGGCTTGGGCGGCAGAGGGACCGGGCAGGGGCTCCAGCCTTTGGCCGTGGAGGGAAGCGCGCCGGGACCCTTCGGGAGCCCCACGGCAAGTCCCCCCAAAGCCCCCGGAGGGGGGCGGGATCCTGCGGCGCTCGCTGCTAGGCGGCCGGGCTGGGAAGGACTCTTCCGAATGGTGGCCAGGAACATCCCCGCCTCCGAGGCTGCCCGGCGGGGGGGGGGGGGTGGTTCTTAGACGTGCCCTCGGTTTCGTGCGTTGCCTGGGGTCGGGGGAGGGGAGGGAACCGCCAGCACACTGGGGTCAGTCCTGGGGGGGAGGGAGATTGCACAGGCCCATGGCAGCAGGGGTCCAGGGCAGCCCCTGGCTTGGGGTGCCACAGCTCTGCAATGGGAAATGAGGGGAGGGGCTGGAGGTCCGCGTGTTTCCCCCCCAGGGCTCTCTGCAGGCCATGAGGAGGGACAGTTTGTGGACACAAAGACCCGCCAAAGCAGGCCCATAGCCACAGTGGGGCATTTAGGGGCGGTGCCCCTTCACTCATGCTCCACAGCCCCCATGCCCCACAACCCCCGCTGTGGGAGTTGTGCCAGCAAGTAGGGAAAGACTGTTCTCTTTTTCACCTGCCTGCCAATGGGATCTCTTTCTCTCCCCAGCCCCTCCCCCCCCCCATTTCTTAACGCCCCGCCAGCCAAAATTTTTCTGGCTACACCTCTGCTCCAGGATCCAAATCTGTACTTAGGCAGGAGCTGAGCTCACCTTATTGCCTCAGAGGTAACCACAAATTCCCCGTATGTGCTGCTTTGAGGCTTCTGTGGGGGGACAGTGGGCTATAAGTAAACACATTGGGGGCATTTGGAAGGGCGCTGCATTCATATAGGGACTTGGAGTTGTGTAAGTGTATTCAAGTAGTACTGAGATATCCCCCCATCTTTTGGGGTCTTCTATTAAGTCTGCAATACCTAGTTGTACATAGATATTGAGAGGCTTGGAAGAATTTGGAAAAAATATATTTATTTCTGAGGACTTTTCAGATTTTCTGGTAGGAAACTGGAAATCGGGGGAGTGCTGGGGGCGGGGGGAACCTCCCATGAAACATTTTCTGTTTTGGAATGAGTGATACTATTTTTAAAGCAAAAGTTTACTTTATCATCATGAAGATGTTTTGTGTACACAAATCTATAGCATTAGATGATTTCTGCATACACTGTAGGCATGTATAACACATTTTAAGCATATATTTGTTGCTTAAAAGTAACTGATTTTGCCCACAGTTAATAGGATGATATAATAGGTTATATGTTATTAAAGAATCCAGTGTGTTCAGTGTTTTAAAGTCGATATCCAAGTATGCTGCTGTGAGAGATGGTTTCTGTCCAAAGAACACAGCATTTGTTCTCAGACGGCAAAAACAAATTCATCTGCTGAGATTGGGTCAATTTGCAGTTTTACTTGTAGAAGACTAAAGCATTTATACTTCTGAATTTCATGGTTGTGCCAAATATTGCCAGTGGAGACGCAAGCTCCATTGCTCCACGTTCATCTTCTGCACTGATGATCACTATTTTTTTCTGTACTGTTCAGGATTTAAACCATCTAACTAATTGGTGGTTTAAATACTGATAAGTACAGAAAGAAAGGGAAACCATTTTTGGTACAGAAAGAAAAGGTAACACGTTTTGGTTTGCAACCAAAGAGAGCCTTGGTACTTCTCAGGAGGGTAATCCTTCAGCTTGTAGATCTGGGGCACTTTTGTCTAGACTCAGGTGTGTTTTAGAGGCAAGAGGGGCAATGGTGGAATGGTGGTTTTTTTGTTTGACTCACTGTTCATATACTTGAATTTCCTGCATTGTCCAGGGGGTTGGACTAGATGACCCTGGAGGTCCCTCCCAACTCTACGATTCTGTGAGCACTTAGGGCAAAATTACAATGGCGGTTGTGTCTTCTAGTGCAGCCCCTACCCCAAAGGGTGATTTGACGTTCCAAAGAGGCCCAAGCAGAAAGCTGCTGAACCGGGTCACCCATCAGCCATTTCTCCGCCGTCTCTCACAGCCCGTCCCTTGATGTAAATCCCCCCCCCCCCAGGCGGTCTCCAGTGCTGAAAGGCTTCATGGACTGGGACTTTCCTGTTCCCTTTTTCTGCTAATCCACCCAAATTTTGTTCTGTGGGTGTCAAAGAACAGCACGGGGGGCAAATTGGGGGACTCAGTGGGAGGGAGGAATGAGTGGGAATGTTCACTATTTCTTCTCCAAACAGAAATGCCATTCCATCATAGGTCTGGTTACTAGCACCAGGTAGGGAAATTCCTGGAGATTTGGGGGGTGGAGCCTGGGGAAGGTGGGTTTTGAAGAGATTAGAGACCTCTGCATTATATAATGCTGTGGTCTGGAGATTGGTTGTAATTCTGGCAACCTTCATCATTTAGATTCGTGGGGCTGGATTCCAGTCAGTGAGTCTGACTAAGAGAGAAACAACCATGCGAAGGCACTAGGGAGAAGGGGGGAGGCTTTGGGGCGCTGCAGGGCCCCACACCCCCTGGCTGTGCACCAGCACCCCCACTTTAAATGGTCGCCTTCACCCTCTATGTCAGTATTTGCTCTTGCCTTTCATCCTTTATAGCCCAGGTTTTGAAGCCCCTCTCCCATCCAGAGCAGGTGGGTCTCTTTCTTGCCAGTGGAAGGCTTCAGATTTGGCTGAGCAGAGTGGCAGAATGCAAGCCAGTGTTGGGTGGACCCTAGTCGCTAGATCGAGTAGGGAGCCCGTAAGAAGAAGAAAGAAATGATTTCCTGTGTCTTTTAAGACCCGGATTCTACAGTTGTAGGTGCACTAGTCTGTTGCTGCAAAAAATAAATCAATCTTGTGGTACGTAAGACTCTAACAAGATAATATACAAGCCGAAGTTTTTGTGGACTTTGTTGTTGTTGTTGTTGTCAAACCACAGCTGACTTATGGCAACCCCCCCTGTAGGATTTTCAAGGCAAGAGACTATCAGAAGTGGCTTGCCATTGGTGGCCCTGGTATTCCTTAATGGTCTCCCATGATCCAGATACTGGCTAAGGCCAACCCTCCTTAGCTTCTGAGATCTGATGAGACTGAGCTAGCCTGGGCTAGCCTGGGCTAGCCTGGTCAGGGTTTATGGAGTGGACTCCAGCCTACCTCTTCTTGCAAAGCTCGCTTATGTCTTATCTGTGATTCCCCACCCATTAGCAAAACTAGTGAACGGTCTCTGTCTTTCGCTTGGTTAGACTGGAGTTGTAGGAAACTGCATCTCACCCTGTACATTCCTCTTTTTCATGGCCCTGTGATGCCACTCTTTAGTTTCCTTTCAACATCTACATAAAAGGTCTTCCTAGTAAGGATTCGCTCATTGCAAAGAAGCGGGCTCAGGTCTGTGAAGGCCTGTGTTGGAATAAAATTTTGTTAGTCAAACATGGCACCAGATGACTGTTTATTCTTGGGTCATCTCTCCCGGGTTCTCTCTTTGACAAATAACTGCGATTTTCAATTCCACGTGCTTTTAGAGATTTGCAGATTCAGGTCTAAGAGGTGGGGTGGGCTAGATATTGTCTTAAATTTAACTTGTTTTTTAAAGGGTTCTTTGGCATGCAGCAAGAGGGGGAAAGTGAGAAAATCGCCTCCATCAGCAGAAGTATTCAGCTGGACCCAAGCCAAAAAACCCTGTAGGGAAAAAAAATCCAGAGCTTAATTATTTTTTTCGGAACAAAAGAATAATTGGTTTTTATCTACGCTGGTCCTGATTTTGGTACATTTGCAATGTACGTGTGCAGGTGACAGTGCTGGAATAAGAGACGTGACTGCCCAAACAAAAGAGGACGCCTGTTTGGTTCTTGTCAGAGTACTCCTTTTCAGTTTTCCTAATGGGAAATTAGTAAGTTTTGGAGAGCTCTGCAAAAACAAACAAACCCTCCTCTGAAATATTCTTTTGGAATGAATGAAATGCTTTTAAAGGCAGAATCTGGTCATTTTGCTGTGATTCCCGCAGGACGGTTACAGTGCAGTCCTAGGCAGAGCCCTTTTGAGTCCATTGGAGTCATGGGGTTTAAAAGTATGTAGCCCTGTTTAGGACTGCGCTGTTAGTTTCTTAAAAAGCTAGGGAAGTATCTTCTTGTTGTGGTATGTGGAGAGCAATCCTAAACAGGTCTGTTAAGTCCCAATTTATTTAGTGGGGTTTACTCCCAGAAAAGTTTTTGTAGGATTGCATCTCCAATTTTGTATAGCTACCCTGTAGCAGTGTCCCCAGTGTGATGCCGGCTGATACCTTTCCCAGGCGCCCCACAAGTGCTTTGAGAAAGTGGGTGGGGCCAGGTAGGACTTTTGCCCATTGAGGCTTCTGATTTACTGCTAAAGATCTGATTGGTTGGCTGAGGAGAATTTTTTAATGTTTCTTTGGCAGCAGCTGCCAGCACAGCACAAGGATCTGCATTGATGGCCATCATTTTGTGGCTGGCTCCGCCTCCTTCAGCAGCCATTTTGTCACTGCACCCACCATGCCATTTCAGACATGTACCCACAGGCTCAAAAAAGGTTGGGGATCCTTGCCCTGGACTGTAGATGAAGCTAGTCTTACACCAACAGCTCGTCTTCCATCTTTGTGCTGGTTAACATTATTCAAAGGGCTCATAGAAGTGATGCAGTGACATCTTCTTCTAACAGTTGCAGGCAGTCAGTCTGTCCACTTCTGTTGTGGCTTCTTTAAAGCCCCAGTTCCAAGCTCTTACGTCTCCTGCTTAGTTTCCTTTCATTCCCCTTGGAGAGAAAACAAACAGAAAGAAGAAGCCGGTGTGGTATAGTGGGCAGAATGCTAGATAAAAAGGAGGAGACCTGAGTTCAGATCCCTAGGGCCGATCACTCTCAGCCTAACCTACTTCACAGGGTTGTTGAGAGGGTAAATGGGTTGAGGAGCTAAGTAAAAGTAAATGTGAAAATATAATAAATACTACTTGCCATCTTGATTGGTTTTAACTTTTTGTTTATTGTCAGTAATTTTGATTATATATTACTAGCACGGTGGGCAATTCATAAGTTGAATAAAATTAATTAAAAATACTAAATAATATCAAAACACTGA
The DNA here is from genome assembly GCA_029233225.1 of Lepidodactylus listeri. NCBI lineage: Eukaryota > Metazoa > Chordata > Lepidosauria > Squamata > Gekkonidae > Lepidodactylus > Lepidodactylus listeri. Next base: position 14,154,866 of record JARCFY010000017.1, on the reverse strand, counting down.
AGGAAAGACTGGAAGAGTCCATCTCTGTTTACCTGGTATAACTTAGCATTTATGATTTTGATATATTATTTTTTTACCATATAGTCTGCCTGTCTCACTGAGACTCCAGGTGGGTTACACAGCATTAAGTCAATGTAGTCAACAGGATGAGAGCGCTAATAAGCAATGTGCTAGATTTTGCCCATTGTTTTAGACTAAGAAATATGCGCTTCAAAATTCGACTGTGTTCATGGTGCCGTGCGGTATCATTGTGTGTTCATGCGTGCGCGCATACACACACACACACACACAATTTTGTATTGCTTTTTGACTGTTTTCTAGATTAGCATGCTTTGTTACTATAAATAGTGTAGCTGTTGTTTTGTTCTGGAGATTCAGGAACTTGCAGGTAATAAAGCTCAGCTGAGATGTTGCCATGGTTTGAAGTGGAATGTTAGGAATCATGTAGGGACTTGCGAGCAAAAGTTTACCAAGTGGATATATTGTGGCTCTCACAAGCATCTTCTCATGTAGAATAATCATGCCTGTCGGCGTGCAGTTCCCGTGGCAGGGTTACCAGGTACCACTGACCACCAGTGGGAGATGGGGGGCGGGGAAGAATTGCCAGCTCCAGGTTTGGAAACCCCTGGAGATTTAGAAGCGAAGCCTGAGATGGACAGGGCAAGTCTACTTTCCAAAGTAGGCATTTTCTCCAGGTGAACTGATTTCACCTGGAGATCAGGTTTCACCTTGAAATCAGTTGTAATCCCAGTTGTAATCTCCAGCCGCACCCTGGATATTGGCAACGCTGTGCTGACAACAGGTTCCACGCCGCCTTAAAAAGGAATGGAATAGAGTCAGATTCACTTTTTCTTTTTAAGGGAAAGATAACTGAGAGAAAATACATGAATGTCAATAAGGCATTATTAAAACATTAAAAATGTTAATATAGGCTTCAGAACGATTAAGCAAATAGGACTTAATGTGTTAGTAACTAGTAAATATTAAATATTAATACAATTGAGAACACTGAGATATAGAGGACTTGACAGAGGAGGAGGAGTTGGAGTTGGTTTTTATACCCTGCTCTTCACTACCTAAAGGAGTCTCATGGCAGTTTACAATCTGCTTCCCCTCCTCTCCCCACAACCGACACCCTGTGAAGTCGGTGGGGCTGAGAGAGCTCTGAGAGAACTGCTCTTGAGAGAACAGCTCTAAGAGAACTGTGACTGACCCAAAGTCACCCAGGTGGCTTCATGTGGAAGAGTAGGGAATCAAACCTGGTTCTCCAGGTTAGAATACTGCTGCTCATAACCACTACGCCACGCTGGCTCTCTAATTGGCTGCTGTCAGAGCCCCAAGATGGATCTTCTCACGTATTCTGCTATTAAAATTTTTGTGGAAGATAGAGAACAATTTAAATATCCCTAACGGATAAAGCGCCGTAGGAAGTTCAAGCTAAGGCCTATTATGCATGGGTGTTTTCCCTCGCTTTCACCATGCATGTCCATCAGGGTTTCTTCATCATTCTTCATTGACTTTCCACCCTTCAGCACTCAGTTTACTTTCTGGTCACTGTTTCTTTGGGCTTTCTGAGAGTTATTTTGTGCTGATTTCCTCCTTGCTTCACTTCCAAACTGAAGGTAATTCAAAGGCATACAGATTCCCTGGGATTATCCCCCCCACCCTTTTGCTGCCCCTCAAAGGTCACTCCCCGCCCACATCGAGGTCATTCCACCCACTCTGCTCCTTCGGCCATCCTCCCCCTTCATCGGTGCACAAGCTCCATTTTCCCTGCATTTTTAAAATTTTAATTTTTTTTACAAGTGGCACGAGTCTACTGATATGAAACTATCGCTAGTCTTTGGTTGCTGATTGATTCCCATGGGAAATTTTAAAAGGAGCTGTCTGAGGTTTAGTTCCCTGCTGGTATTGACTTGAAAGGGAAAACAGAGAGGAGGCAAATGGCAGAAGCATCCCCAGTGCGGGGGAAAAAAAAGATTTCAGTGCTGCAAGCAAACAAAGTAAAGAGGGGGATCATCAGTGTAGAATGAAATTGATATGAGATGTAAAGAGAGAGCAAGATCCTGGAATGGGAAGCCTGAAGCTTTGAAAACATTTTTCCCTTTAATGCTTTAGTGAACAAAGTTGGGGGGCGGGGCACTTTGGCAGTCTCTAGAAGCCTAACATTAAAATGGTGACTGAGCCACATGGACCTTCTGCAAACCGCTGAACTTAAGAATTGCTTGGGATCGATCGATTTGGAGGAAGAGTGCAATTCGCACAGGACAGGCTTTAAACAACTGCCAAGATCACAACCAGTGTGCAGGATAAAATTAGAGAATCACAAAGAGAAAACTATGCAAATTTGCGAGGAAGGGCAAGAAATTAGTGTTACTATGCAGCTGCACTAGGGCACTGGTGAAAATACTCCCCCCCCCCCATATTTTTTAATTTAGTGGCACAAGACTAAAAAAGCTCTCTAGAGCTTATGCCAGAGGACTCCTCCCCCATACAAATTGCAGCCCTATGCAAAGCATGGTAGAGTTGCAGCTGACTTTGCACAGGCATGCACACGCACACAAATGTTGCCAACGATCACAGCTTTCAGTGCCAGTGGGTTCTAATGTGCATTCAGTACACTCAACATGTCCCCCGTATTATGAGATCGTGTGACCCTTTCCCATTTTTCACTGTGGCCGATAACACAGCAGAGAATCCCCTAGTGCTCAGTAGTATGGAGAAGAGGGCTTTGCAGCTGTTTGTCATTTTTAGAAAAAGTCTGGTCAGTTTCAACAGTGTTTTTTCCTCTTTGCTTGAGTTCCTTTCTGTTCCCTTTCATTCAGCAAACTAAGGCTAAAAAGCATGCACAAGACCTGAACCGCAAGGATTTAAATGGAAGGTGCGTGCTGGATGCTACTGCGCAGCTGCAATATGGCAATTGCGTAATTTTTTAAAAAGAAACTTTGGATGCCATCCCCCACCCCCATGTAATAAGTGATGTTCCCACCTCGATTTAGAAAAGTGCATTTTTAAAAATTGTAGCTACAGAATAAATACACTGGAGGGGGAAAAATGGTGCATGAAGCGGGCATAGAATCTGAAGTCAAGACTAAAGGCTTCCTGCTCTGAAAATCTGCAGTAAGATGTGTGTGCGTAATGGGCCTGAAGGCAAAGCTTCCAAGACCTTGTCTTGACCATCATAAAACCAAGATTTAAAATGTCAGAAAACATTGTGAAATCATTGAAAGCAGGGCATGTGGCCATATGTCGTCTTGGAATATGTTGTTCCAAAATGCAATTAAAGTGGACTGTTTTTGAACAAGCACATGTTCTGTAACGCAACCTTTTCTCACCTTCGTGAGGTAAATAGCTTTTGTCATTATGGCTGTATCCCAGCTCTGAAAACAATTCCAGAATGGGAGAGATTATCATCTTTTTCCCAGTGGAATGAGGGAGTCATTCTGGCATCTGTAAGCAGATTTATGACCGCTTATAAATCCACTTCCTCTATCAATCCTTCAAGATAATTCAGCAAAACATATTGAGGGTTCCCTAGAACAGAATATTCAGCAAGCTTCTTTATATAATTCAGAAAAATATTTCCTGATTTTGTTACATTTCAAATGAATTTGCAGGAAGTCCAGGTGATGCTCCCCAGGTTTCCAGCAATGGAGTGTTAAGGCAGTATTTACAATCTGTTGTTCTTTTAAGGCTACTTATGTGGATTGAATTCTGTGTTTGAGTGAGCATTTCCACCCCTAGACCTCTCATCTGTTTTCTTTCTGGGCAGTTAACAATTTATCCAATACTCAGGTAGGAATCTTCCCAACAGAAATTATGTCTATGTTCTGAAAGAACTTTTCAAAATGGGATGATTTCGTAATTGAGTCATACTGTCATTCATTTTAATTATTTCATTTATCCCCACCTTGCTCACCAGTGGGGACTCAAAGTGGCCCACGTAGTTCTTCTCTCCTCCACATTATCCTCACTCACAGTGTGTCTCTGAGGGTCTGTGGCTGGCCCAAGGTCACCCAGCAGCCTTCCATGGCAAAGTGGGCATTTGAACCCAAGTCTTCCCGGTCCTAGTCCAACTCTCTAACCACTGCGACACACTGGTGTAATGCTACAGTTTCATGTCGAAGTCGAGAGAACAGTAGTAATCATGGGTTGTCTGGCTATCTTCTTCTAGAGCTCAAATGAGAGAAAGTTCTGTCCTCGTGACTATTTAGGGTTTCCGTCACCTCTCTGGAATAAGATGGGAAAGGAGCAAGAAAGAGCTGGGCGTCATCTGCATTATCATCCAAGGATTTGGAGCAAAATGTTATTGATCTCTCCCAGTGGTTTAAGACGGTTGGCGTCAGCTCCAGGAACACATAAAGCTGCCTTATACCGAGCCACACCATTGGTCTTTCGAGGTCAGTATTGTCTACTCAGGCTGGCAGCTGCTTTTCAAGGTCTCAGGTGGAGGTCCTTCCTATCACCTGCTCTCTGATGCCTTTTACTCAGGATGTGGGGGATTGAACCTGGGGCCTTCTGAACGAATGCAAAGCAGATGCTCTGCCGCTGAGCCGTGGCCCTTCCCAGAACAGATTTCAGCTACTCCATCATGGGCTCAGGAAATCATTGTCAAAGGTGCCAAAGGCTGGAGAGGTCCAGGAGAACCATCAGGGCCACACTTCCCCTGTCAGTAAACAGCGACAGATCACCTGTCAGTGCAGCCGGAGAGGCTTCTGTACCATAACCAGGTTGGAATCAGGATCCAAAACTAGGTCTAGCTAAATCAGGTCTAGCTAAATCAGTTTCGTCCAAGAACACCTGGAGATATTTTGCATCCCGAATCTTTATTTAAAAGCCGGGGCACCAAGTTAGTAATTAGCAGTCATATGGGTGGGGTTCAGTGTCCTCGGTCAGGTTTCACCAGCCAAGAGAGGGAAGGATTGAGTGGGGAGGGAAGCAGCATTAACATTCCCAAGTATCTAGTCCCCATCGTCTGTTTGCACCGGTTGGAAAGCATCCATACAAACGTGACGAGTGGAAGCTGTAGGAACATTCAGAGCATACGACTATGGGATCTAGCTTGAATTGAATGTGTGCAGTGAGCTGTCAAGATCTGCTGCTCCCTCCTGGGAGCGAAATGCAAAAAGTTCCTTGCTGGACAGCATCTTGCAGACACGGTTGCGGCAGGGAGGTCTGGTTTCTTTGCTGCCCTCACCACCAGTAAGCCAGCTCCATATTGAGTCCTAGCTTGTTTCCTGAAGGCTTCGAAATGAGTCCGGAGGTGGGAGCCCGGCTTCTATGCTCATCGCAACTCACCCAAACGCTGAGCCACTCAATGCTGGATCCTTCAGGGGTCGAGGCTACCCAGGGGCCTCCACACTCGCTGCAGAGGCCGGAAGTGGCCACAGCCGGTTCTGCGGCGCCCCTGAGCACTGGGGAAGCTGAGGTAAGCCCGCCCCCAGGAAACCCTTTATTAGGCAGGCCAAGGATGGGTCAGGGAAGAAGAGCCAGGACTTTCCCATGCTGTCATGGGGGAGGAGGGAGGCTGGAGAGACCGGGCCCAGGGATGCTGTGACCCCCCCCCTCCATATTCTGAGACCTGTGCCAAGGCCGGAAAAAGGGATCCTGGAGGGCATGGCTGCCCCAGCCCCCAGCCTAGGGGAGAAAGAACTGGACACCTTGGCATGAGCCCCACTCTCCATTATCATTTTAACTGTCACCCAACCACTTTATATTCCCCGGGTCTTCCGAGAACCAGAAGTCCGTATGAAAACCAGCAGGCGGGAGAGGGCGCCTAAGAGCGGTGGTCTTTATTGCACACGTTGCCTCCCTGTTCCAAAAGCTGACTGAATTCTCAACACAAATGACGGCCCCCTCAAGGGGAAACTTTTTCAGGGCCATTAGGAAACCACTGGGAGCCATCGTTCTCTGGAGAATGGGCTAGCTTGACTGGCCCCTGACCTCTGTGTGGGATCTGAACTTCCACCAGATGGCACTCTCTCGATGACAGAATTATATTGCTCTCCTCCTCTCCTGCATGAAATGATTCGGACCCGGCACAGCAAATCAGTGGTGTGATCAGCTATACTACCTGAGATGGCTCCGTGGTTTGGGGGACAGGTCTGAAGTCCCGAGCTACCTTAGACCTCCGCATGAATGTTCAATTCTCCCCATCACAGTAGGTTTAGCTGTTTCCGGAACTAATGCTGATGCCTCCTTTGTCAGCCCAAGTAGCAGACTTTGAGGCAAAGCCCCTGATGGGTTTCAGACTCCCAGGGACAGAGACGATATTTGGTGCCTATTGCCAGGGCATGAAAGAGGCTGAATCAGAATAGCGAAAATGCTGTTTTTTTCTTTGTCCTGGTAACTCAAAAAGCCTGTTTTGCACCCATGGCCTTCTAAATTAAGCCAGTGTAGTGTACAGCGCATCTTGTTATACCCTGCCTTTCTGTTGGGGACCAAAAGTAGCATACTTCATTCTCCTCTCCTCCACTTTGTTCTCCCAACAACCCTGTGAGGTAGGTTAGGCTTAGAGTGTGTGACTGGCCCAAGGTCACCCAGCAAGCCTCCACGGGGGAATGAGGATTTGAAACTGGGTCTCCCAGATCCTAGTCTGACAGTCTAACCACCACACTGCATTGGCTCTTCTAAAACTACAGACACAAACAAGCTTTGCCCACTACGCCCTGGAACAATTTAGTTTTGTTTTTTCATCTCCCTCTTGGTTTTTGGTTTTCAACATCTCCATCCAGATGAAGAGGTCCAGTGAACTTGAAGACTTGCACCATTTTGTGATATTTGGTTGGTCCTAATAAAAGGCATCTGTTTGGAGGCCTGCTATGGCAACTTCCCTCCCAGACCCCTGGGGCTAGCCTGCTGCTGTGTCAACCCAACCCTTCCAACTATCGTTCTGCCAGATTTTGGCAACGCATGCTGTGTTGTCGCCTCCGTGCAGGATCAAGTCCCGGATGACGTATTTCGGACTAGGCAATTCAACCTTTTGACCTAGTGGTTTGACCTTGAACCTGAGTTCCTTTCGGGGGAAAGTATTAGTGTGGAAATAGACTTCAAAGCATCTAGGCCACCTTCTCCCAGCTTGCCATAATTAATCCCTGCCGCCCACTTTCATGAGAGAGACTTCTTTTTTTTCAGCCATCTTCCCGCTTACTCCCCCCTCCACTTGTCCAGCGAATCTTTCCCTGAGATTCATCGCAAAACAGTTAACAGCCAGATATCCAATAATAGCAGCCTGCCAAATATTTTTTGGATCAAATCGGTAATAAAATTATAAGTGTTGCAGGATTAAATATCAACTAATTATAATTATGTAGTTATACATATGTGCATCTATAATTACATAATTCTAAATAGCTAATGGAAAATATTGAAGAACTGAGATAATAAAAACTGTGGGAAAAACTGTAGGAATAAAAATGCGAGAGTAATAATAAGTTACCTTAAAGGAATATTCAGTTGTTAAGTAGAAAATAGCCATCTTTCTTTGCTTAGTTTTGCCTTCCAGAGAACGAAAGCCTCTGTAGCAGTTGTCCAGGGCAGTCCTAAATCTATTAGTGAATGGACTTAGAACTATTATTATTAACTATTAACCAACTAGTCCTGTCCTAACTAGGGTTGCCAGGTTCTCCCTAGCCACTGGCAGGAGATGGGGGTGGGCAGGGGATTGCTAACTCCAGGTTGGGGAACTCCTGGAGATTTGGGGGTGGAGCCTGGGGAGGACAGGGACCTCAGTGGGGCACAATGCCCTAGAGTCCACCCTCCATCGTACCCATTTTTTCCAGGGGAACTGATCTCTGTAGTCTGGAGATGAGAAGTGTAATTCCAGGGGATCCCCAGGTCCCACCTGGAGGCGGGATTCTATAGCCCTAACCCAGGGGTGGCCAAACTCGCTTAACATAAGAGCCACATAGAAGAAACATCAGATGTCTGAGAGCCGCAAGACTTGAACAAATATTACACACATGTTTTTACTGGAAAATGTACAAATTTGTTTTTTATTAACATTAAATAAGACTGCCAGAAATAAAAACAAAAGGGGTAAAAACAGATGTTGATAACGATATTTAATATCTGCCCCCTCCCCCCATCTCAAGCCTACCCAGGGAGAAGAACACTGGCTGGGGAAGGGAAGACCGGTCAGGGAGGCATACCTCCCCTTCAGTTCCCCAGCCACCCTGCTGGGAGCCACACAGTATATGTGAAAGAGCCACACGTGGCTCCCGAGCCACAGTTTGGCCACCCCTGCCCTAACCCAAAGGGGGTAGCTCTCTCACCTTGAAGCAGCACTTCCCAGAAGAATTCCTGAGGGGTCTCTGTGCTAGTGTGGCACAAGAAAAATGAAGAGGAGTGTTGTAGCATCCAAAAAGGAACTGGTTTTATTCCAACAGAGGCATTTGTTGCCAAGATCCCTTTTTTCCCCCAGAGAAAAGGTGTGGCTCCTCAGTAGGCAGACCTTATATGTAGGAGGCAAGGTGTGTGTGTGGGGGGGGGGGGGAGTAAACGCTAGGGTCATGAAACGCAGGGAGTACAGACCGAAGTCTAATTAAATAAGATTTCCAATCTAATCAAGACAAAGACTGAGACCATTAATTAGCACAATTAGTGAATATCCTCTGTAGTTTTAATTAGATTTGAATATCACCAGATTACATATCACTCTGTATTTTATGGCTGCTTGACCTTGTCATTTATTGTATTCACACCTCCTACACAGAACTGCAGGGGGAGACACGAGGCCTTCTAGCCCACGAAGGTTTCTGCTGGAATAAAATGTGGTTCATCTGTAAGCTGCCACCCAATCCCCAGTGTGTTTTCACTTCAGAAAGGTTACGCTTGCTGTGTCATCTGCCTATGCTTCTGTGATCCACTTCTGGATTAAGAAGAATGATGCCCAGTTTACACATGATGGATTTGGCTTCCAGGGTTATCGTACCGCTCTCCTTCAGCCACTGGCAGGAGAGCCACTTAAGTTAGAGGAAGAATCCTTGGACTGTAGGAAGACTTTCAGGATAGAGCTGCGCCTCACACCGTTCAAGTAATCTTTTCATGACAATAGGAAACAGATGAGGTTAAAATGAGGGCTGGATAATCACTAGGAGTGTGCATTTGGTATTTACCAAGCCAAATAAAAACCCCAAAATATCTTATTGGTGTTTTTCAGGTATCTCCTAAGCCGAATCGGATTCTCTTATCTGTAATCAGCTACCGATATAGAGAATCCTAATGAAAGCCAACATTAATTGGCTTTTATTTGGCTTGGCTTGGCAATACCAAATCACTGCTTCTCCTGGTCTGCGGTTTAAACTGCGGGGCAGGAGAAGCTTAACACATTTAAAGGGGCCTTCTCTTTAATGCGTTTTGCACACTGTGGTGTGAGTGAGCCCAGAAGGTTCACCCTTCCAAGTTCAGTTGCACCACGGCTTGCAAAATGCATTTGGTGGGGACCATCCCTTTAAATGCATTTTGCAAGCTGCTGCCAGTTTGATGCCTCTAGCTTGCAGGGGGCTGTTCAACACACTCCCTCACCTTTTGCACATGGACTCTAGGATCTTTCCCCTCAAAGTCAATCTGCACACAACTTGGAGGGCAGATAGAGGGGCATCCTGGGGAGGTCCACTGCCAGTTTGATGCCTCTAGCTTGCATTGGACCGACCTTAGGATCTCCCCCCCAAGCCAATTTGCACACAACTTGGAGGGGCGGTCCCTTCAAATGCGTTTTGCAAGCCACAGCGCGAGTGAACCCAGAAGGTTCACTTGTGCTGTGGCTTGTGAAACACATTTAAAGGGATGGTCCTTTTACATGCTGAGCTGAAAAATTCAGCAGTCCCAATTATTTCCTGAATCCCAATATCAGGATATTTGGGAATATTAGGAAATATCGATATTTTTCAGGTTCAAAACACCCAAACCCGAAAAATACCAATTTTGTCTGTGTGTGTGTGTGTGTGTGTAGACCCCTAACATTAACCACCTTTTGCAATGGAAAAGCCATTCTCATGTACCCCGGCTATCAGTCAATCCAAACTGACTTCCCGTAAGCAGCAATCGTTCTCTATAATCCCTGCAGGTGGGTTTCAAAATAATTATCCATAGTCCTTTTGTCCAGGCTATTGCTGAGGATTCTTGAAAGGTTTTTGTCAAACAGAAATATGCTTCTCCTGTTAAGCAATTAACTTCCACTTAGCATAATGGCTTGGCTGTTTCTTTGAAGTGTTAATGCAAGTGAATTCTAGCTTAATAGAAAATTACTTCTGTTGCTTACCTGACTGTGAAAATTTTTATTTATTTAATACATTCCTGCCCACCCACCCATTGTCCAAAGAGCTCGTTCTTCCTTTTCTGTTTTCTCCTCACAACAACCCTGTGGAGTGGGTCATGTGGTGTGCTTAGAGAAGTTGATTGGCCCAAGGTGACCCAGTGAACTTTCATGGCAGAATGGGGATTTTAACCTGGTTCTCCCAGATCTTCACCTGACTACTGGTTTACACGTTACAAAGTCCTTGTTGCTGCCATGATCGCATCTGTACTGTGAGCTCTGTGCTTCCTGGATGTGTAATGGCTCTGATTCAAACGAGAACTTCAGCGTGTATGGAAAAAGACATCCCCCTCCTCCCCAGTGGCCGTTTACCTTACTTGGAATGGATGCTGCTTGCACTACTGGAGAAATTTATTTGTACTGTTTTCCCTCTTGGGAAACTTGTGTTAAGCTGATATTGGCTTCATGAGTGTCTTCAGGCCATGAAAACAGCAGAAAGGGGGAAGGTGTGCAGTGCAGTCCCGATCTGAATTGGGTCTGTACTTGCCTGGAAAACACAGAACTCTCAACATCCTTTGGGCAGTCCTGAGGACTTTGCAACTTGTGAAATACCTAGAGATTTGGGGGGAGGAGCTTGGGAAGGGTGGGGTTTGGGGAGGAGGGGGACCTCAGCGGTTTACAACGTCATAGAGTCCACCGTCTGAAGTAGCCATTGTCTCCTGGGGAACTGAGCTTAATCATCTGAAAATGTGAATATCAGCATTGATTAAAATATCTCTTTGACACCAAATGGACCTCCCAAATCTATGGAAAGCTGCAAACTAGAATGTATTGTTATCTAAACCATCTTGAGCTATTGGAAAGGGCAGTGTAAGATCCTTAAGTGCAAAGAGAGGTACTTTTCCAATTTTTTAAAAAAATTGTCAGGTTGTGATTACCTCTATGCTTTACTAGTAAAAAATACCAGTCTTCGTTTTAGAAGGCTTTAGACTGGTGTGATACCACAAACTCTATGTACTGAAATACTCACTTTTTTACTGATTAGGGCAAAGGGCAAGGTGGAGGATCCTGTGGCCAGTGACAGATGTCGAGAGGTGGGTTATAGGTGGTGGGTTTGTTTTCTGAGAGTATGCCTTCCTCAGAAACTTTGACCGAGTGGGGAAGTCCATAGAGAGTATGGGAGCATCCGACTGGTGACCCAGAGGCGTAAGTTTAAAACATGAGACCTGGTGTAGATATTATGACACCGTCTGGGGAACGTGTGGCTCCCTTCTGCCCAGGAGGAAGGCGTGACCTCTCCGTTAGGGAAGCAAACCTTTCTTGGCCAGAGGAGTCGGAATGACAGGCCATCTTTCCCTTCAGGCCAGCTGTTACCTGGTGCAAGTGCGGTAGGGAGGTGGTGCACCTGTGCTTACTCTTAAGGTCTTTCTTCTGGATCCCCTCAGCGCTAGCCTTCTCTCCCACAACTCTAGATCCCTTGTTGGCTGTGCTTTTCCCTTTCAGCAGTCTCTTCTCTCAGGGCTTTGGATTCGGCCCTCAGTTTAAAGGGATTTAAAATTGCTGCAAGGGCCCAGTCCTGATTGGGCCTACAACATGGCAGGCTGAGGCCCTCTTGCCTCTCCCCCACCCTTTTTCAAGTGCCAAAACGGCTGCACCCCCTCCCCCTGTCTGTGTCGGCACTTGAAAAGACACGGAGAAGAGCGCTTCAGCCCCACCGCGGTGTGGGCCCAATCAGGAACATGGTCTTTCTAAGTCACTTTAAAATGTCAGTGGGCTCTGTGGGTTGGAGCTAGGGAGGTAGGGTCTCAGGGAGGTAGGGTTGCTAGCTTCAGGTTGGGAAATTCCTAGATGTTTGGGAATGGAGCTTGGGGAGGACAGGGACCTCAGTAGGGTACAAGTCCACAGCATCCACTCTCGAAGCATCCATTTTCTCCAGGGAAACCTTTACTTATTTGGTAGGATAGACCAGAGATGGACCGGAATAGTTGTGCTTCCCACCACGTCTGCATCACTAATAGACAGACCCATGGGAATCAATCAGCTTTTGGCAGGGGTCCTTTCGTAGAAAAAGAGGTACAGGAGCTCATTAGCATACCCATTAGCATATGCCACGCCCCCTGACATCACCGGAAGTGTGTCAGAAAGGGAAGCGGGGGGGGGAGCATCTTCAGAAGCCTCTCCCTTTCCCAGCTGGCCTGCCAAGGCGGGCGGTGGGGGAGCGAAGTGAGAAGGGCCCAATGGAATACAATGGAAAGATCATGCTGCCATTGCCGTGTGACTCTAAACAGAAGGGGTTTAAACTTTAAACCCCTTCTCGCTTCGCTTCCTCCACAGGCCCGCTGGGAGCTGGGGGAGGGGCTTGCCACCACTGCTATTTGTGCCCACTAGGGGTGTGCAAATAAATTCAAATCAGGCCACATCTGTTCTAGCTGCCGAATGACCCCCGCATGTCATTTTCAGCAATGCAAGCCCTTCTGGAATCATTCCACCCGCCCAATGTCAGTTTCAGCCCCATTATATCCTATGGGCCATTGAAGTCAATGGCAAAAACTCATAGGGTATATAAAGGGCTGGAGGAAAGGCGGTTTGAGGGAAAGGCTCCAATCTTGCAGGGTAGCTGCTGGGGCCTCTCCCCCAAATACCCACCAAGTTTCAAGAAGATTGGACCATGGGGTCCAATTTTATGGGTCCCCAAATAGGTTGCCCCATCCCCTCCATTGTTCTCTATGGTGGGAAAAAATGTTACTTTTTCCCACCATAGAGAACAATGGAGGGGATGGGGGCAACCTGTTTGGCGGCCCGTAGAATTGGACCCCCTGGTCCAATCTTTTTGAAACTTGGTGGGTATTTGGGGGAGAGGCCCCAGCAGCTATCCTGTAAGTTTAGAGCCTCTCCCTCAAACCCCCTCCCCTCTAGCCGCTTTTTAAGCCGCCACCAAATTTCAGTGGCAATTCGGCGGTGGGCCGAATCAGATCAGAGAATCTGATTCAGCCCATGGCTGCCCTAGTGTCTACTCCTGGGCTGGCGGAGCACTGCTCCGCCTTGCTCCCACCCCAAATGACCCCTGCCTGGCTTTTGGTGTCTAGATGCCTACATTTTATCAGCCCTTCAGTGAACACAAGATGAATGCTTGTCAGTATTACTGCCAGAAAACTTGGTATGCCAAATATAGAGAGGAAATTTTATAACAAATTATGAACAGACTGCTGAAAAGCAGAAAGCCACCTCCCTTGAGTTTTAATTATGGTCTGTCACATGGGAGCTGTTACAGAAACACGACTGAAGCAAAGTATGGCTTATAAAATCTCTAACCTTTGTTTAAAAGAAGGCACTTGTCGCAAGTTATTTTAATTTTGTTTTTCACATTCCTTTGGATGATCTGAAGGGATGTGATCCAGCAGGACGAACAGTGCTCCCCAGGGCCCTTTCAGGGCAGGAAAACAGCAGGCCCAGAAGGCGGAAGCCCCCCTTCTCCCCCCCCCCCCCCATGCTACAGTCCTGCTCCAAATTGGGGCCATCCGAGCTTAGGAAATGAGTTCCTAGCAGGAAGATATTGGGCTGATGCCAGAATTTTTTTGGTTTGTGGGGCAATCTGTATTCTTGTGGGGGGGCATTATGCTTATACTTTAAAACAATACATATTTACTCACATCTGGAGTCTGGCATCCCTACCCCACATGTAGCTTGATGCACGACTACAGCCGGCGAGAGGTGAGAGAGAGCGACCACGGTGTGGGATTGGAGGGTGGCGGGCGTGGGGCTTGCCTTGCTGGCAAAGAGTGAGAGTGGCTGGCAAGAGAGTGCGGCGCAGGGCTTGCTGGTGGCGGTGATGAGCAGCAAGTGAGGGAGTGCAGCGCAGGGCTTGCTGGTGGCGGCAAGCACGTGATAAATTTTTTAAAAACCAGAAAATTGGAAGTCAGGGTCCGGGGCTGGGCGGGAAGTTGAGGGGGCTTGGTGATAAGTCGAGGGGCTGGGCCCTTAGAAGACCCCACTGTAGCTGTGGTCCTGGGCCGATGGTTTGAAAGCCAAGTTGGGGGATTCAGACCCAACCCAGGAAAAATCGTCACATCTAGTTTCACACTAAGTGCGCTGCCCTTTTCTCGATAGCTGTTGTCTCTCTTGTATTCCCTACTGCCCTTCCTCCAAAGAGTGGTGTTGCCTTCTCCCTTCCTCATTTGATCCTGATAACAACCCCGTGTAGTGAACTAGGCTATGACTGGCCCGAGGTCACCCAACTGTCTTCGGGACAGAATGTGGACCTGAAACCAGGTCTCCAGATTCTAGACCGACACTGTTAAGCACTACTCCACACTGGCTGGATGTGGTGCAGATATCCTGTTTTTTTTTAAAACACATCTCTTCCATCACAGATCAGAGTGTGTGTGCTGCTGGCATCCTTCCACTGTGATGTTACCACCTAAACCAAACTCGGTGGTGATGCTAGTAGGAGAGAGGAGCATGCAGTTGCCACCTCTGGGCTGGGAAATATCTGGAGATTTTGAGGGTGGAGCCTGAGGAGGGCGGGGTTTGGAGTGGGGGGACTTCAGTTGGGTATAATGCCACAGAGTCCACTTTCCAGAGCAGCCATTTTTCTCCAGGTGAACTAATCTCTGTCACCTGGAGATCTGTTGTAATCCCAAGATATCTCCAGCCACCTCCTGGAGGTTGGCAACTGTAGGAAGAGGGGTTTGTTGACTTTCCTGTGCCTCCTGAAATTCCCCTCCTACAAGTGCTTGTACACCTGGAGGGTGGCAACCCTAAGCATGTGTGTGCCCCCCCCCCCCGGTCTGAACTCCTTTGCAGGTTCAATTCTTCTTTCTGTGCTTTCATAGAAACAACTGCATTGCGGAATATAGGAGCGATAACAAGGCTTCTGCCACCTGGATGCCACCTCTGGTGCCATGAGTCTTTTGTGCTTATAATGCGCCCATCACAAGTATCAACTGGAGATCCTGGAACCCTCTAGTTTTTATACATTTATTTGGTTTGGGCATTTTGCCTGCAAGTTGCTGATCAGGGATTTTGCCCCTGGGAAACATATCCATGAATCTGTGCAACACTCTTACCATCTGTCCCTTGAAATATTTGCGCTTAAAATCCTACTTCCTGCCCCCTTGTCTCCCAGCCACAGTTAACACCCCCCCCCCCCCCCCGATCTCTGTGTTGGCATCCTGCATTGAAAACGCAGGACTTTTCCTTCAGTCCCTGTGATGGAAGAGCACACATGTAGTCAAAACATTGCTGGATTTTTTGCCCTAAAGTTTCTCCCTTCTGGGAATCTTTTCCTTATTATATAAAAGTTAGTTGGGGTGGCAACATTCCATGGGGCACCAAAATCAGTTGGCTGCAAGAACTGCCACTCAAAAGGGGTCCCTGGACACTAGCTGCATTCCCTCGCTGAGTTGCCTCAGTCCCGCCCACAGAGCTGCCTGCCAGTATCTCGGCCTCAGTCTGGAGGGAGCCGGCAAAGGGGACGGCCTGGGTGCTGGGTCCACTCTTCTCCACCTATTGCCAGGTGGGTCTAACTGTCCCCTCAGTGGCCGTCGGTAGGCAACCAAGTTTGCTTTTGTCAGTAAAAAGACAATGGACTTTCAGCATAACCTCCTCCCCCGCCCACTGCCAGCTTGTCCACTTTCCTGTCAGAATAAACTGAAAATGGCTCTCTCTCCTGCTTAGCTCCACCATGGCTGGCTGGCTAATGAGATGGGCCAGCGACCATCAAACCATTCTCTTCAACCCCCTGCTGTGCAGCTGACTTATCCCCTAGGGTTGCCAATCTCCAGGTGGGACCTGGAGATCTCCCGCTACAATTGATCTCCAGATGACAGAGATCAGTTCCCCTGGAGAAAATGGCTGCTTTGGAGGGAAGACCCTATGGCATTATACTCTGCTGAGTCCTTCCATCCCCCCCCAAATGCTGCCCTCCACAGAATCCACCCTCCAAATCTCCAGGTATTTCCCTAATCAGAGCTAGCAACTGTCCTTTCTCCTCAGTGTCTGTTGCTAGGCAACCAAGCTTCCATCTGTCACTAAAACGCCCTTTCCACACCTATGTTGGCCTCTAGGAGAAAACTCATTGGGGCCAGTACTGATAGGGTTGCCAACTCCAGGTGGAAAATTCCTGAAAATTTGAGGGATGGAACCTGGAGATGGTGAGGTTTGAGGAGGGGTGGGACCTCAGACAGGTGCAATGCCATAGACTCCACCCTCCAAGCCAGCCATTCCTTCATGGGGAACCATTGTTGCCAATCTCCAGGTAGGGGCTGAAGATCACTCAGAATTATAACTGCTCTCTAGGAGGGAGGGCGGAGGAGATGGAAAGCTGAAGCCAGGGGGCAGATAATGATACATTGACAGTTGGCTGGGAGGGAGATAGGGTTGCCAACTCCAGGTTGGGAAATTCCTGGAGATTTGAGGGGTGGACCCAGGAGAGGGTGAGTTTTCAGCAGGGGTGGGACCTCAGACAGGTTCAATGCCATAGACTCCACCCTTCAAACCACCCATTCCCTCATGGGGAACCCTTGTTGCCAATCTCCAGGGGAGGGATGGAGATCATGCCGAATTACAACTGCTCTTCAGATGGCAGAGATCTTCCCCTGGAGAAAATGGTGGACTCTTTGTCATTATACCCTGCTGAGGTTGCCACAGCAAATTGACACTGAGTGCCCAAGTCCAGGGCACTCTCCCAGAGCCTCTTTCTAGAACCTGTTGTATTTATTTCCACAACGGGCTTTATTCCTAGTTTGTAATAACGCACATCAAATAATTTACCAACGTAGATCTTACTCTTACGCCAGAAGATCTACACTTAAACACTTGGGGTTCTACAATCTGCTCTTATTCCATCAGAGTTTCTCTACAGCTCTGTTCTGCTCGAAATACTATTGCATTGAACTAGAAGTCTCCAAAATCTCCTACTCTTATACAATGGCACCAAAAGCCTGTATATCACGGCAAAAATCAAAGACAATCTGACGTCTTTCTCAGCCTTCTGTGCACTCTACCTTCTCCATGATTTGGTTACCCATACTTGAATATCTCAAATCTCAGCATGAAATTCCCAAAATGGTTGTTGACCTGGGCTTATAATACATCTTTGGGGATGATGATAATGTTCTCGGTTGTTATATTCTGCTTGTCAAAGCTTACAATTATTGTTAGACTATGAATAAGGCCCGCTGTGGAAATAAATACAACGGGCTCTAGAAAGAGGCTCTGGGAGAGTGCACAGCGTCAATTTGCTGTGGTGACCTAAGCAGGGTATAATGACACAGAGTCCACCATTTTCTCCTGAGGAACTGATCTCTGCTACCTGAAGAACAGTTGTAATTTTGAGTGATCTCCAGCCCTCACCAGGAAATTGTCAGCAATTGTTACCCAGGAGGAAATGGCTGGTTGGGAGGGTGGAGTCTATGGTATTGTACCTGTCTGAGGTCCAACCCCTCCTCAAACCCCACCCTCTCCAGGCTCCACCCCTCAAATTCCCAGGAATTTTCCAACCTGGAGTTGACAACCCCATCTCCTTCCCAGCTAACCATCAACGTACCGTTATCTGCCCCTCTGACTGCAGCTGACTTTTGCCCTTCCTCCTGGAGATCAGTTGTAATTCTGAGTGATCTCCACCCCTCACCTGGAGATCAGCAACAATAGTTCCCCAGAAGAAAATGGCTGGTTTGGAGGGTGGAGACTATGGCATTGAACCTGGCTGAGGTCCTACCTCTCCTCAAACCTCACCCTCTCCAGGCTCCACCCCTCAAATCCCCATGAATTTCCCAACCTGGAGTTGGCAACCCTATCTCCTTCTCAGCCAAGCATCAACCTGCCATTATCTGCCCCTCTGATTTCAGCTTTCCATCCCCTCCCCCCTCCCTTCTGGAGATCAGTTGTAATTCTGAGTTATCTCCACTCCTCACCTGGAGATTGGCAACAGTGGTTCCTCAGGAGGAAATGGCTGTTTGGGAGGGTGGAGTCTATGGCATTTTACCTGTCTGAGGTCCACCCCTCCTCAAACCTCACTGTCTTCAGGTTCCATCCCTCAAATTTTCCACCTGGAGTTGGCAACCCTATCTCCTTCCCAGCCAATTATCAACTTACCTTTATTTTCCCCTCACTGTTCAGCTTTCCATCTCACCCCCACCTGCAACCTCTACTGTGCTGGCCCTGACTGCCACGTCACATTGGCTGTCATGGGGGGGGAATCTCAGCAGGTTATAAGGATACAGAATCCTTATAAGGAACTCACCCTGGAGAATTGGCAAACCTGGAGATTGGCAACAATGGTTTCCTTGGCCAGGGGGTGGGATAAAAATTTAAATAAATAAATACATTTCCAAGGAAGAAGAGTAGTCTTTCTCTGCAATGGGGACCAAAGCAGTGTACATCGTTCTCCTCGCCCCCTTTTGACTTGCACAAGAATCCTGTGAGGTAGGTTAGGCTGAAAGTCTGTGATTGGTCCAAAATCACCCACCCAGCTTCTACAGCAAGAACTTGGATCTAGCAGACCCAGCTCTGAAGCACTGACTGCTATGCCTAGGGTAGCCAACCTCCAGGTAGAGCCTGAAGATCACCAGATATCACAACTGAACTCCAGACAACAGATCTCTCTCTCCTGGAGAAAATAACTGCTTTGGAAGGTGAGCTTTAGGCATTCTTTTCAGCTGAGGCCTCTCCACTCTCCAAACACTGGCTTCCATAGACTCTGCCAGAAAATCTCCAGGTATCTCCCTACCTGGAGATGGCAACCCTAATCAGGACTGGCCCCAATGAGTTCCTTACAAAGGCCTGCGAAGGGTTTCCTTCCTTTGTCTGAACCAAACTTGGTTGCCTACTGTGGTTGGCTCCAGTTTACAGCTTAGCTGTTCACCTCCCACCCTCGTTCCCTGGGTGTAGCTCAGTCCTTAAGTTCACTACCACCACTTACTGAAGAGTCACTGCCTTTTTAGAGGGACAGTGAGACCCCTGTGGCCAAATCTCCCTATTTGGAGATAGAATCCCCAATCTTTGGGGGAATCACTGGAAAGTTGGCAACCCAAGGGTCTGGCCTTTCCTTGCTTCCCTGGGCTACTCCCTCCCTTTGGTATTGTGCAGAGTGGGGGAGACTATGTGGTCAGAGCACAACATAGGTTACTATTTATTTTTATTATTATAATAATTTATTTAACTATTTACACAATTATGGAGCACACACACACTAAAAGAATAAAGGCACAACTGTAGGAGTAAGCACACACTATGAACCAACAGGGCATAAATCAACAGGGGTTAAACGCAATCCTCTTTCCCTACACACAATACTCTCTCTACCTCTGGAGGTTGTGGGGTCAGGATAGGATCTCTCCTTGGACCAGCCTCTGGCTCTGCTTCAGCCTCTCTCTTGCCCAAGAGAGCAGGGAGACTCCCTTTCAGTCCCCAAACCAGCCAACTGTGGATTGGCTGAATCTCTGCTGCCTCCCAGGGTTCCCTCCCCCCACCTCTGGCTTGTAGCCTGGGTCAGCACAGGAAGCAGGAGCCTTTCCTAACCTCCTGTAGGATGAATGGATGGGCTGGTGTCTATATTGATGGTGCCCCGCCCCTTGGGGCGGTCCCTCTTTTTCTGCACTTTTTGGCCTTGGGGCAGCTGGGGACTGTAAGCCAGCAGATGAGGAAGCCCCATTCAACCCAGTGAGTGATACCCCTGCAGGCACCTCTCTGGAACTACAGCTCAGTTGAACCTTATGGGGGAACATTTTAAACAAATAACCACAGACAGCAGCCATTTTACAAACATAGGTAACTGCCATTTCATTACACTTACCAACAGCCACTGAGGGAACAGTTAGTCCCACACAGGAGGAAGCAGGAGAAGCATCTTCGTCAAGAGAAAAAGCTGTTTGCCAGAAATTCTGACAGGGCACAGTGGCTGAAGGAGAGGGCGGGGAAGAGGAGCAGACCCAGCACCCAGCCAATGGCACATGAGAGCCAGTGGATAGAGACAGTTTCTGAGTGACATATCAGGGAGCTAACTGATTTGGGAGTGTGTGGAATGTTCAGCAGAGTCCATGGGGAAAACAGAATTATATGTAAGGAGAATAGTTTAACAGAAAATTACTCTTTTACATTTCTGATATAGCTTACATGTATCTCATTGTTTGATCTTAATGTGATACGTTTGTACTGTTATTGTTATTTATTAAACTTCAATAAATTGTTAATTTAAAAAAAGGAACTTGCTGGGATGGCAGGGAAGGCCATGTTTGAGAGGGGCCGCACGCAGATGTGATACCCACCTGGGCAGGAGCGTGAGCCTGTTGAACAGGACTTGACAGGTGTTGGAAGCGCAGATGTGATGGATGTGCCCTCCTTCCCACCAGGTTGCTTCCTTAATGAATCCTCTGTGGCAGCTTTGCTTCATGGGACAGAGAGGCAAACCTGTCTTCTACCGTCTCTCTTGGGTCACCACTTCCAGGAGGGGCAAGGCAGCTGTTTTTGCTATTTTTAAAATTACCTGGAATGCCTGGTGTGATTCATAAGCTTATGTTGGAGACTTCATGTTTGAAAGGCAAGATTAAAAATTTTTTAAACAATATCTTTGCTTCCCTGTCTGGACTTTGTCCAACCTTTTCTACAAACTGCTGAGCTCCAAGAGTGGCATGGCAGTGAAGCCCAGTTAAAGGAGCTGGTTGCTTTGGGATTTTGGAGCTGAATAAAGGAGGGCAGAAAAACAGAAAACAGCCACGTGCCACTCTGCAGTTGGTAGAGAAGAGATTTCCCCCTATTGTCGTTGCTGTACCACCAGCAGGAAATAAAATGGCATTTGGAGAAAGACAGCAATTAACGCTGCTCCTTAGCAGGGATCAGTGAGGAGAGGTTTTAGAAAGGTGATGCGTTGAATTATTTATGCCCTTCCAAATGCATTGTCTTGAAAGCCGTGCTGAGTAAACATTGTGCATCGCAGAACTGGAGCGGAAGAACAGCATGCCCAAAGCAGGGTAACGTTACGCCCCACCCCCCCTGGTGAATTTAAATCGTAGTGTCCCTGGCTTTCATTTTGGGTCCTGCGTCTTGATATCTCTTGCTGAAACCATCTGGCCGCGTCCATCAAATGAGAGCTGCCAATTACCTGGGCTTTCTGTGGGGCCAGTTTCCCCACCTCTGTCATGTAGGAGAATATTGTGCTCGATGAGACTTTGGAGGAAAGATAGATTTTTGTCTTCTGTGGTCAGTGTTTAACTTTTCAGGCTGGAGAAGCTGGGATGCTGATGGAACTTCTGGTCAAGCCCTATTTGAACTGGTGGCCTTTTCCCCTTCTGCATTGGCTCAGTTTGGACATTATGCCAAATCATGGTTTGGGTTAGTCGTTGTTTCAGTCTGAAGCCATGGTCAGAGGTTCCATAAGAATAGGGAAGCCGTGGTGTGTGGCAGAACAGTCCCCACTGTTCTGTCCTGCCATCCAAGGCATCTGGGCACCAATGGCCATCCAAGATCTCCACCTGGCTTTCCCAACACCTGGAAGGGGTTTTCTCTCCCTCTTGTCCGTTCATCCAGGGCCACTACCTAGTCTTTGTAGGAACTGCCCATGGAGAGGACCAGGTTTCTCAGCTTCCCTTCCCTGCATTGGCATTCTAAGGCAGTTCTTGCCTCGCGCCTGTGTCTCTTGCTACCCAGCATCTGGTTACCACGGGGACACCCTATTACACTTGTGCACCACTGGGGGAGTGGCCACTTACCAACTGACTGCCCCTTCCATTCCTCTGGCACTCCTTTTAAAATTGCGATTCTGAAATGCTTGGAGGTGTATGTGGTACAGAAAACCACCACCAGTATTAAAAGTTATCAAATATTTATTTTAAAAAAATGCACACATGGATACTCCCAGCACAGCAACAGATTGAGCAAGGATTCCAAAAGAAAAATTGTGTAAATGCGCAGTTCCTCTGTCCCTCCCTCTGCACACACCCTTGTGGATGTTAACCTCAGGCAGGCTCTTTAGCTTTAAAAGTTACAGTGGGTCTAAAGAGTTCCCAGTACCTTGGGGCCTCTGCTCCGGCCAGGACATGGCAGTGGGTGCCTCCAGCAGACCCCAGAGGAGAGCTCTGCCTATGGAATCAGCCCCAAAGAGAGACCCCTGCTCTTGCCAAGGACTTTTTACATCTCTCTTTCTCCACCCCTTCTGGGGGGGGGGGTCGAAGAAGCCCTTCTAGCATTTTAAACCTCCAAACTCTCTTAAGAATATAACATAAGAACATAAGAGAAGCCAATGTTGGATCAGGCCAGTGGCCCATCCAGTCCAACACTCTGTCACACAGTGGCCCAAAATACCAGGTGCCATCAGGAGGTCCAGCAGTGGGGCCTCTTCCCTGCCAGGTGTCGCCTTTGTAGCTGGAGGACTCTGTGTGTGTGTGACTTGACCATCTCATTGTATCGAACCAGGAGTGCCATTTGTATTTCTAAAGGCTTTGTGAGCGAGGTTGGTGAGCAGTTGACTCCCCTGCTCTGGTCTGTACTCTGCCAAGAGAGAGAAGACTTTTTAAAACTACAGGTGAAGGCTTTGTCCAGTCCAAACTGCCAAAGAAAAATCCATTGCTCCACACCATGGTTTAACTGACTAAGTAATGGTCTAACAAAGTTTGAGTCCAGTGGCACCTTTAAAACCAGCAAAGCTTTATTCAAGGTGTGAGCTTTTGTGTGCACGGACACTTCCTCAGACGCACTGAAATGGAAGTTATCAATCCATACATATAGGTAGAGGGTGAACAGATGTTTGAACAGATGTGAGAACCAAACAGGAATAATAAGCTAAAGTTATATGGTCACCAGTCCAGAGATATAACACTGCATCTCAAAGAATTTATTACTCTTAGCGTCCCACAGTCAAGAAGGCTACAGTTACACATCTGTCTCCAACACTGATATATTTATTTGCCTCACTGTGTTTCCCCCCCAGAATTGAATCCAAACAAATGGTGACCATATAAACTTAGCTTGTTATTCCTGTTTGGTTCTCACATCTGTTAAAACACCTTCATTATGTTGTATGCCAATTTGCCGCTCAGCCTGTACTTATATGTATGGACTGATAACTTCCATTTTAGTGTGTTTGAAGAAGGTGTGCCTGCACATGGAAGCTCACACCTTGGATAAAAACTGAGTTGGTCTTATAGGTGCCACTGGACTCGAACTTGGTTCTGCTGCTTCGGACCAACATGGCGACCCCCCTGAATCTAAGTAATGGTCTGCTTGTTGCTGCCCTGCCTTTCGGTTTGTCCACCCTTCACCACAGTTCACTGCTGCTGCGTTATCATTAGCCATTGACTCTTAGCAGTGGAGGAACGGAGGACTTTCCCGCTCCATCATTTGCTGGGGCCTTTGCCAAGTAGCAGGCTCTTCCCCTGCCAGGTGCCAGTTTCCTGAGCACTCCCCTTTCCCTTTTTGCTCCCCGCGACTCTCTCACCTGAGCACCCATGCAGAGCATGGCTTTTCCCCACCCGTCGCTTCATCCCCACCCTTTGCTTTTCTCTCCTGGGCCAGGGAAGAGCGGCACCTGTTCAGAGCTGGCTCTTGGCAGGAATCCACCTGGCACAGCTTGTCCCCAAATTTCTCATGAACCGTCGCCATCTGTTACATTGCCCACCATGTTGCACCCTGTTGTTTATCCACAGTCACCTCCCATGCAGGATTTCCCACCCTAATGTGTATTTCCTCTCCAAAACAGCTTGGCCTTCTTATTTCCAAAACTCTCATCTTTCAGTCCTACGCAGTGGGTAGGAGTTCAGCCAAGTCTCCTCTAAAAAAATAGTGATGTCAAAAATGATGGCAGTAATTGCCTTCATTACTGCCTGTTGTGCCTCCAGAAAAGCAGAGAATAAACAGAGGGCGCCTGTAACCTCCCTTTCTGCACAATTCCCTCTTGTCCCATTATTATGCTCAAGGTGACCCTGGTTTGACCAAGCTCAGCTGTAGTGGGAATTCAGTGCCAGGGCTCAGTCTGTGAACATCGGAAGTAAATGGATTGGAATGCTGAAATGAGAACATTTTGGTCTCCCTGGGTGCCCTGTTTCTGACCTGAGAGTTACAGTTCCTCAAGAAAAGGACTTCAAAGGCAGACTCCAGTGTGAAACTGCTGACTGGGATTCATTAAGAAGTTTCACACTGTCTCGCCCACTGGGTTGAAGGGGGATGCTAGACTTGAATAGACCTCTGGTTGTTATTCTTTAAGGTGCCCAAGGCTCCCGTTGATCTTTTGTACAACAGATTAATGTGGAATACACCACATAGCAATTTGTTGCTCCCCGTGGCTAAGTGATGCAGAGCAAATGAGACAAAATAATGGACTCTGGAGAGTAATACGATGCCTAAATTTTGTGGATTTGCACAGAATTCTCCCCCCCCCCCCATGATACGGAATTGAAGAGGGTCTTAGAGTTTTTATCTTACTATAACTGTTAATAATCTTAGCAAAACCTGGAACATGTTATAGGTAGGGTTGCTGGCTTTGGGTTGGGAAATACCTGGGGATTTGGGGGGTGGGAGCCTGGGGAGGGAGGGGTTTGGGGAGGGGAGGGGAGGGACCTCAGCAGTGTATAATGCCATCAAGTCTAATCTCCAACATAGCCATTTTCTCCAGACGAACTGATCTTGGTTGTCTGGAGATGGGCAACCTTAGTTACAGGCGATACATCAAATGCTGCTTCAGTGTGGTGAAAAAGGAGACTCCACAGTATGTCTCCTTCAGCGCCAAAGTACATATTGAATGAAGAAATCCCAGTAGAAGAACCAGTCATTGACTCAAGGACTCAAGGAGAAATGCAAGATATAGTGTAATTGTAGTTTCCTTGAGGTTGGCTGCTTGTAAAGGTATTGTAATGGCTTCAGTGTTAATTTTTTTTATAGTCCCTATTAATCTGTTTTACCATCTGTTATGTGATTCCTTTGAAAAAATTACTTCTAACAGACTTTGGGGGATTACATGGGCCAGCTGTTCAAAGGCGAAACTTAAAACGCTGACAAAAATATTGTGAAAAGGGAAGGCTATTATTCCAAGAGGCTCCTTGAGCTCTGAACGTGGTGAGTTTTTCGACATGTTGGGGGAAGCATGAAAGCTGCGGACAGATCGGTATGTGTCAGCTGTTGACTCTTCGTTTGCGTAGTTTTCTACGCTTTCCCCTCCACACAAAAAGAACTGCTTTTCATTTACACTCTTAAGCTCAGGATCTGAAACCGTTAGAATAGGGGGAAAGGGAAATCTGAAGCACCAGGTAGCCGTGCTGGTCAAAAGGAAAATCCCCAAACCGAATCCTTGTAATACACTTCATGAAGACGAACCAGAGCGGCAGAAAACTACTATCAGGCTTTCAAGTTCTAAGGAAGGCGGGCAAGTGGGCTGGGGTGGGCTTTTTGTCTGTTCCTGTTTGGGGAATCCTTAGGAGGCTTTGGTGTGCAGGGCAGAACAGATATCTGCATCTGTGCTTGGGTGCCAACCTCCAGGTGGTGTCTGGAGATCTCTTGGGATTACAACTGATCTCCAGGTGATCAAGATCAGTTCGCCTGGACAAAATAGCTGCTTTGGAAGCCGGACTCTGTGGCATTAGACCTCCCTGAAGTCCTTCCCCAAACCCCACCCTCCTCAGGCTCCACACCCAAGATCCCCAGGTATTTCCCAGCCTGGAGCTGGCAACCCTAAACTGTGGCCTTGTAGGAAGAAGGCAGTGAGGATGACAACAGCCTCCATTGTGAATGTAAAAGTTAGGGGCTGTAGTGGTGAAGTGCGTGGTGTAGTGGTGAAGTGCGCGGACTCTAATCTGGGAGAACAGGGTTTGATTCCCCGCTCCTCTACTTGCACCTGCTGGATGACCTTGGGCAAGCCATAGTTCTGGCACAGCTGTCCTTGAAAAAGAGCAGGTTCTGTCAGACCTCTCTCAGCCCCACATACCTCACAGGGTGTCAGTTGTGGGGAGGGGAAGGGAAAGGAGATTGTAAGCCGCTCTGAGACTCCTTCGGGTAGTGAAGGGCAGGGTATAAATCCAATCTCCTCCTCCTCTTCTTTTTCTACTTCTTCTTCTTCTTCTTCTGTCCGAAGGGGACACAGTGGTCCCTTTAAAGGGCTGAGAGCAGAGGGAAAGACTGGTGATTCTTATAGTAACAGTACTAGAAGTTCATGTTATTTGAGGGACTATGTAGGGAGCCAGTCAGTTTTCTTGCAGCTGAGGTCCCTTTCTGTCTGCGAAATCCCAGTATTTTCCAGGTAGACAGACGTTCCAGGTTGCTTCGTTGATCCAGAGGAAACCCAGAAACAAAATCCATGCAATAGCTTTTATTAAGTCCAGTCCAAATGAGTTGGCTGTCAGAAATTTGCCTCAGAAATACGGCCTAATCGGTGTGTAACATTTCCTTTCCTGCTTCCTCATCGAAGAGACTCTGGGTGGAGCCGGGAATGCTCAAAGGGAAAGCTTTCTTACCCTGAGACAGGCAGTTCAAATCCTCACGGGCGCCTCCAGAATAGTTTCACAAAAGTGACAATTCCGTTTATTTTATGGGAGGGAATCAACATTTGGGTGAATAATTGCGGATGTTGTTTCTACAGCTGGAGAACGAACGCCTTGCCCTGAGGAGAATCTTATCCAGGCTGCTTTCCCACAGGTTAGAAATCATGCACTTCCAGTGCACCTCAGCAATTGTTTGCAAGTGGATTTTCATGTTTCACACGTGAAAATCCACTTGCAAATGATCACTAAAGTGCATTGTAAATGCATTATCCAACTTGTGTAAAAGCAAGCTTGATCTTACTGTTGGTGGGCTACACAATCCAACACAGCAGAACACAAATTATCAACAGGGAGGAGAGATCTAGCCCTGAAGGACAAGGAGCTGAAAGTGCTATGGAGAACAGCTCTATCTAGGGTTGCCAACCTCCAGGTGGTGGCTAGAGCTTTCCCTCTATTACAACTTATCTTAACCTCTGAGCCACCATGGCCTCTTTTTGGCTAAAAGCTTGCTGTAAAAGTTGTGTTAAAAGATTAACCCTTTCATTAAAAAGTATTGCCCCAGTAACATGACCTCAAAAGAGATGTGCATGATTTATTGCCCAGTATCAGAAAGCAGGTGGGCTGCGGTGGCTCAGAGGTTAAGACGCTGAGCTGCAGACCAGAAGGTCGGTAGCTCAGCAGTTCAAGACCTGAGTGCTGTGTGACGGAGTGAACTCCTGTCTCTGGCCCCAGCTCCTGCCAACCTAGCAGTTCGAAAGCAAGAAATTGCAACCAGATAAATAGGTACTGCTGCGGTGGGAAGGTAACAGAGTTTCGTGTGCCTCAGTGTTTAGTCATGCCGGCCACATGACCATGGAAATGTCTTCGGGAAGTGCTGGCTCTTCAGCTTGGAAACGGAGATGAGCACCGCCCCCTAGAGTTAGATTCGACTGGCTTTCGAGCAAGGGAAACCTTTACCCTTACCTTTTCCAGAAAGTAGGCTAAATGGGGGAAATGGGTGCGTAATATGCAGCAGGTGGCTTCAAATGCTGAGCACCAATAACAATTCTATTTATAAATCTCAAGAGCGGTGTTTCCCCCCCCCCTTGTACATTACACGCCTTTTGCATTACCTGTTTTTCAAACCAGTGTGGTGTAGTGGGCCGAGTTGGAGTCCCCAGCCTTTCTTGACCCTGTGGGCACCTTTGAAATTCTGACACAGGGTGATGGAGCCAGCCACAAAATGGCTACCGCAAGAGGCAGAGCCAACCATACAATATCAGAGAGGCAGAGGCAACCACAATATCCGTTATCTACACACTGGCCTGCTTGGGTAACCTTGACTGTATGTTCTGCCTGGTATCAGTTTTCTCTTGTGGACCAGGGTCTGTTATTCTGCTGGGCTCCTTCCTGCTCCTGATTGGCCCTGAGCCATTAGTATGATGTATGTTCTTTTGCACCTTTTCTCATCAGTTCTAACAAAGTTTGTGTTAGGCACCTGAATCCTGTTAATGTCTCAATAAACTGCATTCTTTTGAATGAATGGTGTTGGGAACTGATTTACTCAGGGGTCTGACAAGTTCTTAGAACTCCTGTAGTTCCCCTGCTTTGCACACAACCATGTCCAGCAAAGACAATGGGGAAGTCCTGGTCACTACCGCTGAAGTCGTAGTGACTACAACTGCAGCAGTACCTATGACGGCAGTGGATCCAAGAGGCCCAGTGGGCCGCGGCACCAACTCGTGGGCCTATATCCCCTCTTGGACGGAAGAAAGCTGGTCAGAGACGCCCGTTCCTCACTTAGTGAATTATGCTCAGTGGTACGGGAGTACCTATCGAGAGGGCTATGGACACTACTCTGCAGCCGAGGAGGGCGACCTGGACTGAGTGCTCATGGAGTTCTGAGCTGAGATTGAGGAACTACGGTAAGAGAGATGCAAGAAATGATGCTGGACAGGCACAGTGGCTCAGCATGAGCTGCGTAGGCTGATCTCAGATGGGGGAGGAAGACCTGATCATGGGCAACAGCAACCAGGCATTCCAGCCCCAGGGCCACCCCCGGGGCAGTGCCACCGGGAGGGGTTCCAGGGGCTCTGCTGGGGTCCCCCACACCGGTTCCGGGATCAGACCAACATCGAGAGATGCTGGATGCCACCTTCGACAGGAGCCCAGAGAAACTGGCCTTCTTCCTCCTCCAGGTGTGCAAGTTCCTGCAGGACAGTGGTCCCACCTTCGCCTCAGACGAACACCGAGTTGATTACATCGGGTCGCACCTGAGAGATAGGGCTGTGGACTGGTACGTTGGCCTACACAATATCCAAGGTCCTGAACTCTGTGATGTGACCGCATTCATGTGGACCCTACAGCGGCAATATGAAGACCCCCTGGAAATGGAGAAGGCATGGAACTGGTTGCGCAGCATCCGCTAGGGGAACCAGTCGGTGAGGGAATACTAGGACAAGTTCAAGATGTATGCGGCCAAGGTACAAGTGTGGCCTGAAGAAATCTTCATTGAGCTTTACCGGGTCGGACTTAACCATGCTGTGGTGAGAAAGGTCCTTGGGACCAGAAACCCTCTTACCCTTGGGGGATGGATCTGAGAGGCCAGGGAGGCGGTAAACGGACTCAACATGATCAAGGTGAATTGTGCTGGGTCCACCCCAAAAACTATGGGTTCCAAGTTGAAAACCCCAGCGTCCAAAAATGTGTGAGTCTATGCAGGACCAAAGAATGAAGCAGGGTTTGTGCCTCTGGTGGGGGAGCAGGGGCACTTCACGGCCAACTGCCCAACAGATCTCACCCCATGAGATGAGAAGACCCCAGTGCAACGTAGCCTGGAGACCCAACCTAAATCCGGGGGAGCGTGTACCAAGCAACCAAGGGCCCTCCAGTTGAACATGGGTCCCAATGGAGCATCATCCAGTGGAGAAGATGCCTCCCAGCTGCAGGGAAAAGGCTGGGACCTGCTGTGAAGGGTGCAACCCAGCAGGTCCGAAAGTCGCCAGTGCCACAGCCGGTGAGCACTACCCCCCCTCTTTTTTGTGACTGTGTCAGTAATAAATCCCAAGTTGGGTACCCAGGTATGGGTGAGGGCCCTCATTGACTCAGGTTGTGCTAGAGACTTAATCAGTCCCCCTATCATCACTAGCTTAGGAGTGCCGGTCCAAACCCTCACAGAACCTTTGATATTCCCCCAGATGGATGGTTCCCCAATGAAGGAAGCCTGTAAATATCAGACTGTGCCAGTGATCATAGGGATGGGTTCTCATTGGGAGCGCAGCAGGCTTTTGTGATCAACCCCATGGCCCGATTCTCTATGGTTCTTGGGAACCCTTGGTTGCGGGATCATGACCCTTATATTCAGTGGAGTAGGGGCATGGTGCATTTCAGTGATCCAAAGTGTATCAGGCATGAATGGAGAGCCGGGGAGAAACACCTTCCAGAGCGAGTGTGTCTGGCTAAAGAGGAGCTTGATTCCATCCTGCAGGACTATAGAGACCTTGCTCGGGTGTTTGAAGAAGAGGAGACAGATGAGCTCCCTCCTCACCCGAATACCGATTGTGCTATAAAAATTTTACCCGGGCACAAGATGCCCAAAGGAAAGCTGTATGCCATGAGTCCAATGGAGAAAGAGGAGCTGTGGAAGTTTATTGCTAAGAACGTGGCTCGGGGTTTCATCTGACCTGCCACCTTCCCTTTTGCTGCCCCTGTACTGTTCCAAAAGAAAAGGGATTGGGGGGGGGGGGCTTAGACTGTGCACTGATTACCTGGGGCTGAACACAGTGTCTATCCCCTCCCTCTAATCAGAGACCTTTTGACTGAAGCTACCAAGGGGAACATATTTTTTAAGTTGGATTTGAGGGATGCATATTTCCGGGTGTGCATCTGAGAGGAAGATGAGCATAAAACAGCATTCAATATGCCACTAGGGCAGTTCGAATATCTAGTAATGCTGTTTGGGCTGGTGGGAGCCCCAGGTGTGTTCATGAACTTGATCAATGAAGTGTTGCACAAGCATCTGTTCAAGGGGGTGTTGGTTTATTTAGATGGTATCTTAATTTATTCACAAGATAAGGACTCCCATGTGACTCTGGTGAGGGAAGTCCTAGAGATATTGTATGAGCACTGGCTCTTTGCTAAACTGTCTAAGTGTGAATTCCATAAGTAGTAAGTGGACTTTGTGAGCTATTGCATATCCGGGAAGGGGTTGAGGATGGACCCAAATAAGGTGAAAGATGTGCTGGGATGGGAGGCCCCTCTTACAACTCCTGCCTCCTGCAACATGCCAGTCAAAGGGAAAAGTTGGTGGACTCCATGTTCACCCCCTCCCAGTTGGGTGGAGCGGTGGTGATGCGCAGCTGGCTGAAAGTGGACTCCGCCTCAGACTCTGAGCCCTGGCT
This sequence comes from Lepidodactylus listeri, assembly GCA_029233225.1. Taxonomy (NCBI): domain Eukaryota; kingdom Metazoa; phylum Chordata; class Lepidosauria; order Squamata; family Gekkonidae; genus Lepidodactylus; species Lepidodactylus listeri. The sequence goes on along the minus strand of JARCFY010000017.1, from coordinate 14,123,772 downwards.
CGCAAAATTCAAAGCTGCCCGCACAGATGAGGATTGGGAGGAAATTTCAATGGAACCCTCCCTCGCCCAAATAGACAATGGATGGTGGTACAAAGAAGATGGTCTGTATGCGCCCTGGGGCCTCAGGGGGAAGGTTCTACATTTTCAGTCATGAGCCTAACTTGCTGGGTATTTTGGGTTCCTAAAAACCCTCTACCTCATGCAAAGACAATTTTGGTGGCCGCATATGCAGGGAGATGTCTCACAATATCTCGGGGCTTGCCAAACCTGCCTAGGCAAAATGGAGACCTGGAAAGCGCCCTGGGAGTTTACAACCTTTAGAGACACCCCACCAGCCATGGGAGGTAATTTCCATCGATTTTATAACTGACCTACCACCCAGCAAAGGGAAGACTGTCATTTGGGTAGTGGTGGACCTGTTTTCCAAGCAGGCACATTTCATTCCTTGCAAAGAACTACCTTCTGCCAAGGCGTTGGCTAAACTGTTTATGCACCACATTGTCAGATTGCGTTCGATACCCTACAAAGTCATATCAGACCATGTGTCATGAGTACCTCTGAGGATCTGCCTCCTGCGGACCTAAGTGAGGTGGAAGATCAGCTCCCAGCTCCAGAGGATCCTCCACCTGAGCCAGATGAGGCTCAAGCAAGCACCTCTCAGGGTTTCATCCCAGCACCACCAGCAGCTGAGCCACAGCTAAGCTCAAGCCCACCTGATTCACCTCCTCGGGTGGAATGTCTAAGGTCCCAATGCAGGCAAGACTTAGCTGCAAGAAGGAAAGAGGCACGCATGCATGGTCGCAGATCACCAAGTCCTGAATTCTAGAAGGAACCGGGACCTCTCTGCCAGCTGCTAACAAGCACAGGAAGTGGCTGGGTATTTAGGCACAGCACAGAGACTACCAACTTGTGGTAGCAACAAGTCTTGGCTAAGCCCTGCACCCGTTTGGCTCGTGATAGCTAACTTGATTCTGGATCCTCTGGCTTGTGATTCCAGCTTTGTTTGACTTCGACTCTGTTGACTCCCTGGACTGGTTTACCCGTGAGTTTCCCTCTTTGACCCTGGTTTGGACTGACTCTGCTTTTGGCTCAGTGTTTTGGATTTGGCAACTCATTCCTGATTTGGCTTAACCTTGGACTGTGCCGGACTTCTGCTTGGCTCCTGTACTATTGGCATCCAGCTTGTGACACCACAGGTCTTAGTTTATTGCCAAGTTTTGGAAAGAGTTTCTCCAGATTCTCGGTGTGGAGTGAGGTCTCAGCAGTACACACCACCCTGAGACTGATGGGCAAACCAAAAGGGTGAATCAGGTGGTGGAGCAATTTCTCCGTTGCTTCACAAATTACCAGCAAGATGACTGGGCTGAACTCCTTTCATATGCATAATACAGTTATAACAATTCAGGACAAAGCTCCACTGGACTATCCCCCCTTCAAAGCCTTGTATGGGTATGAAGGGGTCACCATCCCTACCATGGATGCTGCATTCCCTAGTCAGGGGGATTTAGGGTCATGGTGGCAAGGTCTGACCAACTGGTGGGACTTTATCCAAAAAACTCTGAATAAAGCCAAAGAGGATTACAAAAAATATACTGACAGGGGTCGAGCTCCTGAATGGGACTTGCCACCTGGAGACTCTGTGTACTTCTCAACTAAAAACCTCCATGGTCTTCAGCCAAGGAAGAACTTGGGATGGAAATACGCGGGGCTGTTTCCAGTCATCAGAAAGATTAATGATGTGATTGTAGAACTTGAATCACTCAGGTCCATTCATCCTGTGTTTCATTTCAGCTTGCTCAAGAAGGGCCCGGGCCCCAACAAGTGGCGACCCTGAGCAGCAGCCCCTCCACCCCTGATGGTGAATGGTGAACCCCATCAGGAGGTGCAAGACATTCTGGACTCTAAGCTTAAGCGCAACCGCCTTTATTACCTTATTAGCTGGAAAGACTTTGACCCTTCGCACCACCAATGGGTGTGGAGTGAACATGTTCATGCTCCAAGACTTGTATGTGTATTTCGTAAATATTTTCCTTTGAAATTGGGGGGGGGGGGGATAAGGTCTTCGGGGTGGCAGGATGTCAGACCATGAAGGGGCAGGTAGCTTGGAATGTTTGGTTTCGGCTCTCAGCCACTCTGTTATCTACCCTGGCCTGCTTGGGTAACCTTGTCTGTATGTTCTGCTTGATATCAGTTTTCTCTTGTGAACCAGTGTCAATTATTCTGGCGTGCTCCTTCCTGCTCCTGATTGGCCCTGAGCCATTAGTATGCTCTAGTATGATCTGAGTATAATTGCTTGCTTCGCGCCTTTTCTCATCAGTTGTAACGAAGTTTATGTTATGCACCTGAATCCTATCTCTGTCTCAATAAACTGCATTCTTTTGAATGACATGCGTTGGGAACTGATTTACTCAGGGCTCTGGCAGCATCTGTGTCACCGGACGTCCTAGAAGTTCTAGAAGTTCCTCGGCACAAGCAAGCCCATTTTCTCCACTCAGCAGTCTTTTCCCCCTTTATCTGACTCTCACCTGTCCCAAACATTCCAAGCTTCTTGGAGTGGGCTCACAGCTGGGTGGCGGGTGAGAAAGCTGGGTGGCGGGTGAGAAGGTCTTCCTCTTTTGGTTAATTTGCAGAGTCATATTTTCCTGATTCCCGCAGGTATGTAGAACCCCGTCTTACCATTGACTGCCCGGCGTCTGCTGCTTTGGCGATCAGCTCACAGCCACCCAATTTATCATCAGGCATAATGAACTCCCAGGTCCTATGAGATCTGGATATACTGAAGAGGTGTGAAATGCATCTTCCACTTCTTAAGAAGTCTCTTCCCTTTTGCTAAACTCTTCACAATTAGGACTTAACACCTTTTTGGTGAATTTTCTGAACTTATAGCAAACAGATTGTATTTTTCTGTGAAACTCATTGAATATTTTCATATGTATTGCACTGTTCGTTTGAAAGTTATATAAAAACTATGAAATGCATTCGTAAGTAATTATCATTAGTCTGTCACGGTTTAATCTTATTTGGTGCAGATGTTTCATAGAATGCAAGGTAAAATGAATATTGTGTTTGGTGTAGTGGTTAAGTGCGCGGACTCTAATCTGGGAGAACCGGGTTTGATTCTCCACTCCTCCACCTGCACCTGCTGGATGACCTTGGGCAAGCCGTAGCTCTGTACCAGCTGTTCTCTCAAGGACAGTTGTCTCAGAGCTCTCTCAGCCCCACCTACCTCACAGGGTGTCTGTTGTGGGGAGAGGAGGGGAAGGGAAAGGAGTTTCTAAGCCGCTCTGAGACTCTAAGTGAGTGAAGGGCGGGGTATAAATCTAATCTCTTTTTCTCTTCTTCTTTATAAATGTTTTCTTGCTTCACCTTCAGGTATGCTGTAAGGATGCTTATAGTTTGGCGCCTGCTGCCAAAGATATATTTTTTAAAAATCTGCGCAGCCAGTCAGCTCTCCAGTGACCAGCCGGGAGCCCTGCCAAGCAACAGCCCCACCTGGCCCCGCCCACTTTCTAAAAATGCTTGCCATGCACCAGGACAGGTGTTTGTAGGTGTCCTGGTTCCCCTGGGCTTGCAGTGCCAGGCTAGGATCTGAGAGGCCCTGCTCGACCATGGAAGCTTGCTGGGTGATGCTGGGCTAGCCACATGCTCTCTGCATAATCTACCTTGCAGAGATGTTATGAAAATAAACTGAAGAAGGAAAGAATGTTGTAACCCACTTTGGGCTCCCGTTGAGGAAAAGCAGGATATAAATTAAGTAAATAAATTAAATTTTGTGTGATATTTCCACTAATCATTGCAAAGCATTCTGTGTATCATCTAGTAATTTTTAGGCTTCTTGGCCTGCGATTAGAGTGGGGAGCTAAAGGGTGTATGTGTGTTATTTTGTAGAGACTCTAAAATGTAGGAGAGTCAAGTCTCAGAGTTTTATGGTGGTGTCTGAACACAGTCATGATATATCTGCATCTTTGAATATGTGATGTTGGATCGTAAAGAATTGATCTGCTGTACATGATGCTATGACTACAGGCTTGAGGCAGAAAGTTAAAGATGTAAACGAAACTAGCTTTTCCCCTTCGGTCCGGCCTTTTCCCTTCTGATCTTATTCCGTTGCGTACAGAGCCATGGTTCTTTTTCAGAAACAGAAAATGAATGGAGATCAGTCGTTCTTGGGGGCTGTGCATTCCCCAAAGTGTGCAGAGTTGATATTTAAGGGCGGTGGAGTTTGATTTAAGGAGGACTGGGATGCGTCGTAATAGTTTGTCCTTTGCTGTCAGCAAAGTAATCGTTATATTCACTTAAAAAAAAAAAAAAAGCTCCCGGCCAAACGTCAAGGAAAATTAAATTGAGTACTGGTAGAGTTTGAGAAGGGAGAAAAAGCTATTCCAGTTGTGAAGTGTTTATGGATATAAATTGATCTGCTGGTAGGTCGTGGTGATTTAAGTGTGCCTGGCTTGAAAGACGGCCATGAACGGCGATTGCCTGCAACCTGGGAACACGATCTTTATTACGGTCAGTCGCCTTGACTGTGACCTGTGTTTTTCACATTCTCCCCCCCCCTCCCCCAGCATTCACCTTTGCATCAGTGGAGGGTTCTTGCATTCAGGAAACTCGGCCGGGGTGTAATGGTGGCAGTGGGAAATATTAGGAAAGGAGCATGGCATGGGTACAGAGCAAACCAGTTCATGAAAACCAGTCTGCTGTGTACAAGAGACCTACTACCTGCTGATCTAGGCTGCCCATTCATGTATCGCCACTACTGTTGCCACTCCCGATTGGGAAATCCCTGGAAATCCAGGGGCTGTACACTGAGGAGGATGGAATTTAGGGAAAGGAGGAAGCTCAGCAGAGGTATGGTGGTGGCACTTCTGGGTCAAAGGTCAACTTTCAGCCCCTCCCCTTCCTATGAGGTCACTTCCTCCCACAAACTTCAGCTGTGTTCCACTAATCCCCCCCCCCCCCCATTCTCAAAATCCTTTTCAGATTTTTTTTTAGTCAGATGGGTAGCCGTGTTGGTCTGAAGACTGAAGCAGCAAAACAAAGTCTGAGTCCAGTGGTTCCTTTAAGACAACAGAGTTTTATTCAAGGTATGAGCTTTCTTGGGCATGCACACTTCATCAGATACAGTGAAACAAGATGTCCCTTACCTATATGTAATGGCTGAGGAAGTCTTGTTTCAATGCAGAGTGAAAGCTTATGCCTTGAATAAAATTTTGTTGATCTTAAAGGTGCCACTGGACTCAAACATCGTTGAGGTATTTTCAGTGGTAGGGAGAAAAATCCAGTCTGAAGTCCCGTAAGAGGATACCAGCCATCCCACGCTTCTCTGTCTTCACCCAGCCTTTGGTCTTTAATTTTTTTACAGATGACAATCAGTTTCTCCTAGTCTCTATGGCAGGGGTGTCGAACTCATTTGTTATGAGGGCCGGATCTGACATAAATGAGACCTTGTTGGGCTGGGCCATGTGTGTCTTAACATGAAATGCCAGGTAGCAGAGATATAAACTTTATAAAGGACACAAACGCAAAGAAATTTTTTAACTTAAAATAAAAACATGCTTAAAACAATAGCAGTCTTGCAATATTTTGTTTATTTCACAGTCTCTGATAGTGTCAGTTCTTGCTCTGAATTATGGCATCAAAATGTCTGTGCTGTTGCAATCTTGAGTGTGCTGTTCAAGTGTGTATCTGTAAGATGCAACCCTACTTTTGATTTATTGACATTCACCCCAGAAATCTTATGCTCAGAGTTCTGAGTCTAGGACCCAGGTTAAAACATGAAATGGCTGAGCGATTGAGAGTGTCTGGCAAAGCAAGCTATGATGCAGCAGCAGCAGCAGAACTGGAAGCAGGAAATGGCCAGTTCCACTGTGGGCCTGATAGAAGCCCTCCGGGGGCCTGATCCAGCCCCCAGGCCACATTTTTGACACCCCTGCTCTATGGCATACTATGGAGTCTTTGTGGTATTTAGGCATTGTCAGCTGAATGCTGGCTTAATTCTGGCAACTGGCAGGAGCAGGGTTGCTAGTTCTCACCTTCTGTCTGGCAGGGGTCTCCTGGCTCCTCTCTGGGAGTCTTCTGCCGCATGTGCTTTGTGTGCGCAGTGTGATGATGTCACCGGTAGTGGTGTGGTGATGCTCTAGTATCTGGGGCAAAAACTCTATGGTAACCATAGAGTTCCTCCCCAAATGTTAGAATGTCACATTGTGACAGCCCCAGCTTAATGATATTACTACCGGTGACATCATTGTGTCAGCAGCGTCCCCATGGGAATGTCCCCGTGGGACAGTGCTGTTTGGGGGTGGGGCTTCCCCTGTTGGCTAGCTGGCCAGTGGCAGATTGAGCCCCCTGAAATCGGGGGATCTCCTGGCACCACCAGGGGATAGCAACTCTAGGCAGGAGGTGGATGGGGGTGGGGACATGTAAATACATAGTATCAAGCAGCAGTGCCCTGTGGCGTTTCTTGCACTTTTCTCCAAACTCTGAAGGGGAAAGGAAGTTCTGGTTGCTCCCTTCTTCCTCCCACTTGTTGGTGTGATGGCATTACATCCCTTCCAGGGGAAACCGGAAAGTAACATCACTCTGCTCTAGGAATTGCGGGAAACTTTCCAGCACACCGGTGAAGATCCTCTTCCTCATCCCTGCTGTCTTCAGCCCTGCCTGCAGAGGTGAGATGGGCTACAGCTAGACACGGGAATTTGTCAGCGGTGGTGCCTCGCTTTTGGAGAGTCCTGCCCCCTTGAGGCTGGCCTGGCACCTACCCTCTCGCTGTCTTTTTCACTCAGGTTTTAATTGAGAATTGCATGTATTTTTAGCTGTTTCATGGTCTGAGAATTTGAATGTATTGTTAGCTGTTTTATGGTCTGCTTGAAGGGCTGTTTTTTTAAAATATAATTTCTAGGATGCTCAGGGTTTGCTTTGTGATGGGTCTTTTGTTGTTTTAATGGTGAGATTGGTTTTGTTGTATTGTTTTACTTGTGAGTCTCCATGAAGAGGTATCTGGAGAGGCAGTGTGACGAAATGGAACTTAAAGGGGCAGAGTAGAATGCCTGGAAAGTCGCATGACTTGAAAAGGTGGGGGGGCCCAAGGGCTCGGAACCCACCGTTGATAGACAGATAACTGTCGGAGGGGTCAGTTAGGAACGGACGGTCAGAGAACCGCGAGGTGGAGAGGGAGTCCAGCCGGGGACGTCAGAGCGAGCAGAAGGGCAGTCGGGGTCCCTCGGTGCCAGAGTGGGAGCGGACAGCGGGTGAAAGCTCAGTGAGAAGAGCTCAGGTGTCTGACTTGCCAGAGTGGGAGCAGACAAGTGAACTTGAGAATACACACAAACGCTATTCAGGACTGTCAACCAAAGGATCCTGACTGAAAGGGAGATTAGGGAGGCTGAGGGGCAGGACAGTCTAGAGCCAACGGGGGCTAGTGTGAGACCGGGGTGCCAAGCCAAGAAACTGTACATCTCCACGCAGCAGGACAGGAGGGGGAAGTCTGAGGGTTTAGCGAGTGGGTGCAAAGCGTATCAAAACATATACCATCTGCAACAAAGTAACCACGAGTCTGTAAAACAGTCAAGCTTAATGTGACATCAGAAACAGTAACATCGGGACAATGTAAGCAATCTCCGCAATATCCCTCCACTTATACTCAATTGTACCAACAAAGTTGGATTCAGTAAAAGAAAAGCTGTGGTGCCTTTTGAAAAGGGATTTCAGACCAAGGTACACCGGGTCCCAAATATTTACCTCAGATGCTAAACGCAGAGACCAAATATCAACAAACCCCAAAGAGACTACATTGTAAAACTGTAGCTACTTTAATTGGAGGAAACTGGTCAGCAGGTTTAGTATTAGATAGAGAGAGGCTGATCCAGGTTACCTCGGGGACCCCATCACCCAAAGTAAGACAGGAGCTCCGCTCGCTCGCTGTCGGTCAGAGTTAGGGGACTGGTTGTTAAATAGGTGAGGGGTTGACTTCGTTATAGGCAGCATGTTATCTTCCTAAACAAAGAAACATACTTGAGTGCTTACTGGAACACATTTAAAAAAGTCACGTTAAAAAATAGCATGTTTACCGGTTTGGTGCCCATCTGACTTCTGAAAGCATGACAACACACAGTCATGTTTTCAGGACATTGAACAGTAGGAACTGGATGAAGTGAGCTGAGGTTCGACTTAACGTGTAGGGTGCAGAAGTTGAAAATATATTTGCCTGTTGTCCATGTCAGCCATGAAGTTCTCAGCACACTTTGGGCCAAACAAGATGGCTGTGTCAGCACTGTAAAGTGTGTGTGTGGGGGGGGGGGGAAGGCTGACTAGTGCCAGTGTACCAATCAAGGGTTGCCAACCTCCAGGTGGTGGCTGGAGATCTCCTGCTGTTGCAACTGATTTCCAGGCGACAGACATCAGTTCACCTGGAGAAGATGGTCTCTTTGGGAAGGGGTGTCATATCCCATTGGAAGTCCCTGCCCACCCCAGGCTCTACCTCCAAAACCTCCAGGTGTTTCCCAAGTCAGAGCTGGCAACCCTAAAATCGGACCCTCACAACAATTTTTAAATGGCTAAATTCTCCTCTAAAAATTGTGCTGGTGGCCACAGGTTGGCCTGTACCTGCCATCATGAATCTGGTCCATCTGCAGGTGTGTACATGTAACTCTTGTCAAATGTGTTAAAAAGGTAATATAGTTTCCTGGCATCCTGTTGGCTTAGAAAAGGTTGTTCTGTTGTTGTTTTCCACACTCACTGGACCCCACCGTGAGGAACGAACTCACAAAAATCCTGACCACAAAAGCGAATCCTAAAATCAGTTCCAGGAATTCAAAAGTTGTAAGTTCAAATCTCATAATGTAAACTACTGCATGTTCTTTTGATGGTTTTTAATATGTAGCTCAGTTCTGTTTTCGTTTTCTTTTCAGGTGATTTTGATCCTTACCAAGTATTACCACACAGATATGGGCAAAGTATTGGAAAGTTCTTTGTGGAGGTAAGCTTATTCATTCAAACTTAGGACTTATTTGCAATTTTTTTTTGTCGGTTCTGGATCCATACTGCTTTGGTTTATGCCCTGATTTCCACATGCATTTTTGTGCGTTGTTTTCCCCACCCCCATTTTCCCTCCGTTTCTTTTGAGACCACTTTTATCCTGATCTTTTACTGGAAGCTGATTTTGAGTCACCCTTTTCTTTAGGCACAAGGTTTCTGTTGGTTTTCTTTACCATGCCCGCTCCCACCCAGCTCCAGCCCACTTTCCAATGATGGCGCTGCTGTCATTGTAAAACCACCACCCCTCCTCCCCCCGGCACTGAAGACAAGTGGATTCCATTTTAAAAAAGGCACTGGAATATTGAGACATCGATTTGCTGCTGTAATGATAAGTCAAGTGATGATAGGTTAAGTAATGATAGATCAAACTTGACCTATTGTAACAGCAGCAGGGGTCATTTCATAGAAAAAGAGGTGCAGGAGCTCATTAGCATGCCTATTAGCATAACTCATTAGCATAACCGGCCGAATGTCAGTTTCAGCCCTATTATACCCTATGGGCCATTGAAGTCAATGGCAAAAACTCATAGGGTATATGAGGGGCTGGAGGAGAGGGGGTTTGAGGGAGAGGCTCCAAACTTGCAGGGTACCTTCTGGGACCTCTCCCTGAAATACCCACCAAGTTTCAAAAAGATTGGTCCATGGGGTCCAATTCTATGGGCGTCCAAACAGGTTGCCCTGATTCCCTCCATTGTTCTCTATGGTGGGAAAAAAGTAATGGTTTTTTTCCCACCATAGAGAACAATGGAGGGGTTAGGGCAACCTGTTTGAGGCCCCATAGAATTGGACCCCATGGACCAATCTTGATTCCCACCCCATGATTCCCTCCATTGTTCTCTATGGTGGGAAAAAAGTAATGTTTTTTTCCCACCATAGAGAACAATGGAGGGGTTAGGGCAACCTGTTTGAGGCCCCATAGAATTGGACCCGCTGATCCAATCTTCTTGAAATGGTGGGTATTTCGGGGAGAGGTCCCAGAAGGTACCCTGTAAGTTTGGAGCCTCTCCCTTAAACCCCCTCCCCTTCAGCTGCTTTTAAAGCCACTGCCGAATTTCGGCGGCAATTCGGCAGCAGGCTAAATCAGATCAGAGAATCGAATTTGACCCGTGGCTGCCCTAGTGCCCCCTCCTGAGCTGGCGGAGCGGCGCTGTGCCTCGCTCCAGCCCCAAAGGACCCCTGAACAGCAGTATATCGATATTATAGTGCCACTTTGAAAAACGCAGCCACAATATTGATATATGCTCCCCAAAAGCTGTGGAGCCTTGTGAGCAAAAATTCTACTTCATGAGTTACTGGCATTAAAGTTGTGAGCAAGTGACTTGGCTACTGCATAAATCAGTTTGCTCTGGAGGTATTCTTCCTGAGCTAAGACAGAAACGTGTGAGCCAAAGGCTAAAAAACTGTGAGCTAGCTCACACTAACTCAGCTTAATGGAAACACTGAGTCCAGTATAAGCATGTACAAAAAATAAAAAGGGGGTGCTGTGACGCCACTAATGGCACCCCTGATGACCACAGGTCCTTCCCTTGAAAATCCTGATTATTTAAGGCACATCCAGAAGAAAATCAACTGACTCCGCATCTTTGAAAATGGCGGGGGGGGGGGGGCAGATATGTGGAAGAGCCCTGCCCAAACCAGTCCCAGTGCTTGTTGATTAACTGCTGAGAAAATTGGGAGCAAGTCAAGCATATGGAAAAGCCCTTCCATTCTTTTTTCCTGTATGAAGGCAAGGAAAACTTGAAAAGGCATTTAACATTTTCTTCCTTGGAAATATTAGGGAAAAAATGCAATTTTAATTGGAAAGGGAGCTTACTGAGGACTTTTTAATTTTGCTGAAAGCAAAATTGTTTAGAAGAATTCGATCTATAACAACTGTGCCACAGGGCAGACCCACTGCTAGGGAATTGGATATTGGCTGTGAGGCATTTGCGAGCTATTTCGCAGATAAAGTCCTGTTGCTGTCACGACCTCCCCGCCATAGTTGAAACAGCGAGTGAGCTCAAGGCCCTAGCATGCCTTCGATTTTGGTTTCGGATCACTTCAGCCCACTCAGCCTGGAGGAAGTTGACAGGTTGCTCTTGACTATATGTCCAACCACATGCAGCCTTGATCCGTGCCTTTCCTGGCTCATTAAAGCGGGCCATGAGGGGTTATGAGGTACCCTAAGGGAAATGATCAACAAGTCCCTCTTAGAAGGGCTATTCCTGGGGGCACTCAAGGAAGCAATTGGTCCACCCACTCCTAAAGAAACCATCTCTGGACCTGGCCGAATTGGCTAATTACTGGCCGGTGTTCAATTTGCCCTATTTGGGCAAATTAATCGAGAGGGCAGTGGCGATACAGTTACGGGGCTTCATGGATGACACTTCCAGGTTAGATCCCTTCCATTCTGGCTTCCGCCTGGGCCTTGGGATGGCGACAGCCCTGGTCGCTCTGACTGACAACCTCCGGAGGCATCTGGATCGGGGCGGATTGGCAGCACTGTTGTTGTTAGACCTATCAGCAGTGTTTGACATGGTCGACCATCAGTTGCTGCTCCACCGCCTCACCGACATGGGAATTCAGGGGCTCACCTTGCAGTGGCTTGCCTCCTTTCTCCAGGGTCAGGGACAAAGAGTGGCACTAGGGGATCAGCAGTCCAAGAGGCACCCGCTGGAGTGCGGAGTGCCCCAAGGGGCAGTGTTCTCCTTGATGCTGTTCAACATCTACATGTGCCCCCTTGCCCAGATTGCCTGAAGGTTTGGGCTGGGATGTCACCAGTGTGCTGATGACACCCAGCTCTATCTGATGTTGGGTGGCCCGTTGGACTCCACGACCGGAAGATCTGGACCAGGCATTGCAAGCCATAGCTGGTTGGCTTAGACTGAGCCGGCTGAAGCTGAACCCAGCAAAGACGGAAGTCCTGTGTGTCAGTCGGGGCAGTTCAGAGGTGGGGATCCTGCTCCTGACCTTTGGTGGGGCGCCATTGTTGCCAGCTCCAGAAGTTAGGAGTCTGGGAGTGCTCCTGGATACCTACTTAACAATGGAGGCCCAGATAGCAGCCACTGCTAGGCCGGCCTTTTACCATCTTCAGCTGATTAGGCAGTTGGTTCCTTTCCTTGACCACGACGACTTGGCCACTATGATCCATGTGACGGTCATCTTGAGACTAGATTACTGTAATGGTCTCTACATGGGGCTGCCCTTGTCACAAATTCGGAAGCTGCAGCTAGTGCAGAATGCCACAGCCAGGCTTGTGATGGGCCTCCCTAGATGGGAGCCCATCCAACCTGTGCTGAAGACATTGCACTGGCTGCCAATAACATACCGAATTCACTTCAAGGTGCTGGTCCAACATACCTGTGGGACCGCCTTTCCCCACATATACCTCAGAGAGCACTGAGGTCGGGGTCCCAGAACCGACTGACCCTTCCAGGGCCTAAGGAAGCTAGGCTCACCCTCACCAGGGCCAGGGCATTCTCAGTGGCAGCTCCACACTGGTGGAACAAGCTCCTGGAAGAGATCAGGGCTCTGTGTGACCTTTTGGAGCTCTTCCACCAGGCTTTTAACTAGGAGCCGCCCTACCACTACCACCAATAAGCCCGGCCCTCAATCTCAACAGCGGATCTATTCCATTACATCACTCAGGAAGACTGCTGAGCTGGTAAACTGTCTGTCGGATAGCATTTCTCAGTATACCAGCTCAAGTAGTTTAACGCCAGCTTAAGGAATTATCACCAGCACTGGCACTTTATGATTTTATGATTGTATGATTTTATTGTATTTGCTGATTGGTTTTATGTGTTTTAATGGTATTTATACCAACCATGTGAGCCGCCCTGAGCTTGCTTGTCGGGAGGGCGGGGTACAAATTGAATAAATAAATAAATAAATAAAATCTTCAGTGCGGCCACTACTATTTTTTCCCAAAGGCTTTCTTATTTGTTTCAGCTCTGTAATCAAGTTAATAGGAAACTAGCTCTGGATCTGGTATACATTTGTTCATATTTGAAATACAGAGTACTGCACTTGTTTAATGGTGCTTGGCGTATCGGTTTAAGCAGATTTATAAGCTTTGTGGCCCAATTCTGAAGTGGGACTAAAGGTGCGCAGCAAATGTGCGCGCGTTCTAGGATTGCCAGCTCTGGGTTGTGAAATTCCTGGAGATTTTGGGGGTGGAGCCTGGGCGGAGGTGGGGTTTGGGGAGGGGAGGGACCTCAGCAGGGTATAATGCCATGGAGTCCACCTTCCAAAGGGGCCGTTTTCTGCAGGGGAACAGATCTCTGTAGTCTGGAGACCAGTTGTAATTCCATGAGATCTCCAGCTACTTCCTGGAGACTGGCAACCCTAACGGACGCACATGCATGCTTTGAAGATTCCAGTGTTACACGGCGGACAAAGGAAAACTCTATAACATTTCACACTTCTTTTAAATTTTGAAAACAGCTCATGATTAGTCTTAAGAGCCTTGAGTTTTAATGAGCTAGAAAGACTAGGATCAGAGACCACTCAGCAGGGGGCGGCAGAGGTAAGTGGGGCTACTTCCAGGAATGCGTCCTTAGAATTGCAGCTGTTCTGCTCTGGCTGCAGTCCTGCCTGCCAGCAGTTAGGTTGTTTAAACTCCCCTCAACTTCAGTCGGTTTATTTACTGATGCAGGGGCATAAGGCGCCCTGTCCCTGTGCTGGACTGCAGGCCGTGTCCTTTCCAAAGGTGTTTTGCTTGCACAGTGGGCATCTCCACTTTCAGGGTGGCCAGCTGGATCACCAGAGGGTGGGAAACTGGTTAGGATCCTTTTACTCCTCTGTTAGGCCTGATGACTACCTGACCGCTGCAGCTGGCTCCGTTGAAATTGGGGGGCGGGGGGCAAGTTAAGCTGAATTTTTTATTTTTTATTTCAGTTCTCTATATACAAATGAATAAAATTAATCCTAAAAGTCTGAATAATAAATACTACATATACATCCTTGAATCTGTCGTATCAAGATAACAAATTCTTATAAAAATATTTCCAAATATATAGAGAGTTGCCAGCCCAGTGCAAAAGGTGGAGACCCATCTGATCAGTGTCATGCCCAGGGCTATTTTTGGGTAGGAACGCACAGGAATGGAGTTCTGGCTGGCTTCCGCATTGCTCACACCTACAGCCTCCCCGCCTTTGGTTCCCTAGGCGCCTCGCAAGCCATGGGGCACCAGGGGAAGCCAAGCCGATCCAAGGAGGGAAGGCAGTTTAAACTGCCTCCCGCCCTCGGTTTCCCCAGGCACCCCGCAGCTGTGGGGTGTTTGGGGAAGCCAATCCAGAAACTGCCTTCCTTCACTTGGGTTCCTCATGTGCCCCACAAGCTGCAGGGCACCTGGGGAAGCCAATCCTGGGAGGGAGCTGCGCCGTCAGGGGTGTGGCCTAATATGCTAATGAATTTCTGCTGTTGGATGTGGCCTATTATGCTAATGACTTCCTGCTGGGCTTTTTCTACAAAAAAAGCCCTGGTCATGCCATTGCCACAATGTCACTTCCTGCATGGACAGGAAGTGGTATCATCATGTTGGTAAGATGCTCTAGAATTCACCGAAGACCTATGCTTTAACTATAGAGTTTTGTGTGAGCTGTAAAGTATTGCATCAGTGCAACACTACTGGCCCAACACTGATTCAGCCCTCCATCCTCCCTACCTTGTAGGGGGGTAGAGATCCAGGGCAACTGTAATTTTCTTTTAAAAAGTCAACAAATACTGTGCTTACAGATGATTACAAAATATCTCAGGTAATTTTTATATATGTATTTGTTTTTGTATATTTTTAAATTTTTCTAATTTTTTTTACTATATCTCTTACAAATTATTTACCAAAATATTAACGATCACATAAACATTATCACATAGAAAGAATCATATATCCAGTAATTTAAGTATCTTTTTATAACAAAAATGATATTGTACAACTCCTTTATTAATACCATTCTGCCTTAATTAAGTCTATTTTGGATTAGTATTCATTCTTCCTCCAACAGAGGTCCAGATATCCTCCTGTTTCAGGGTCTTCCTCAGGGAGTTCAACAGATATTTCGAAACACAAGGTTACCAAATACCAAGATATTCATCCAGATTTCACCAATGAACGCTGCAAAAAGTCTCTCTTGATGAGCTCAAGTCTTCCTCCAAAGTGAAAAGTGAATCCTCCTTCTTGAAATTTTTGTGCAGTTAAGAAGGAATAGTATTAATAAAGGGGTTGTGCAATATCATTTTTGTTACAAAAAGATACTTAAATTATTGGATATATGATTCTTTCTATGTGCTAATGTTTGTGTGATCTTTAATATTTTGGTGAATAATTTGTAAGAGATATAGTAGAAAAAATAAATAATATACAAAAATGAATAAGTATATAAAAATTACTTGAGATATTTTGTAATCATCTGTAAGCATGGTATTTGTTGACTTTTGGTTTTTCCTACTTACTGTGGGTCCTCTTTTTGTTTTGTGAATTTCTCTGTACAGAAGCAGTTTGTGGGAGAAGCATCTTGTTCAGTCCTGAAGAGGGTGTAATTGTTAGTGTACCTGTATTATTCCTTGTTCCTCAGGGCCAGAGGCTGGCCAGCCCCACCGTTGTTTTTGGTCACGGCTAGGGCTGCCAAGTCAGCCCGGGGGGCAGGGGATCCCCCGCTACAGGGGTTCCCGATCCGCCAGCCAGCATTTGGCCGGCGGGGGGAACCCCACCCTCTTTCCCCAACGTAATGACGTCACCTGGAGGTGACGTCATCACGTTGGGGGCGTTGCCAGAGCGTCACCCTGGCAACGCCCCCAACGTGATGACGTCACTTCCGGGCGACGTCGCTGGGTGCACGTGCGCGCCCGGGAAACTCCCGGACGATGGAGGACTCCCCCCCCGCCGGTAAGTAAGGGACACTTGGCTACCCTAGTCACGGCTGACCCATTTTTATTCCTGTGGTGTGCCTAATTCCACCCTGATCTTTGTGGCTGGCTCTGCTGATAAACAGAGATAACCAATTTCCATACCGCCTGCGTGCTCTGTCACCCTTGCAGCCACCCTTTGCCGGTCCCACTCTCCCCTTCTTGGGCCAGTGGGCATCGTAGTTTCATCTACTGCATAGTTTCACTACTGCGGGAACTCAGTCTGCTTCCTGAAACCATCTCCAGAAGCACTTTGCCTTCCTGACCAGGCCAAGGAGTTTTCCTGTTAGGCTGTACGCCTGCCCCTACGACTGCCCCTTTAAGGAGACCAATCAGGCACTTTCCATCTTCCTTTTCAGGTGCCAGCAAAGTCTGTCCACCCATGCTTTCGGGATGTAAGGTTCCACCCCTCTTCACTTCCTTTCCTCTTGCTGCCTGCCCTGTTTTGCCTGTTGTGCTGGTCCTGATATGATTTTAAGATCCTCTTCAGCTGGTTTCATATTGGTCTCATGTCAGCGGCCTGATGGTCAGAGACCATTGGACGATGGTCAGGAAGACCTTAGTTTAAATTTCTGCCCAGCCATGGAGCTCCATGATTGGCCTTGGCCCAGTCACTCTCTCTCAGCCTGACCTACCTTACATGGTTGTTGTGACGACACAGAAGGAAGAGAAAACCCTGTACATCACCCTGAGCCTTTGGGAGGAACAATGAAATAAAAATGGTATTTTAATGGTTTTTATTATTTTTGTTTTATTGATAGTTTGTAAAAAATCTCTTCCTACATTGGGGGAAAGACGTCAGAAAATTAAAAAACTAGATAAATGCCCCCTTACTGCTCTTGATGTGTCACATAGCTTATGGATAGTCCCATCATGAAGTTACATAATGTACGAGATAGACCTCTGACCCAAGGAGCTTACAGTTTAAATATGGGTGGTGAGGAAAAGAGAGGGGAGGGGTGGGAAAAGCAACAGTAAAAAGGGACAGATGTAAGGCATGGGCAAATACTTTGTTTCAGCGAGCGACAGGGATTAAGGGGTTAATGCTTGGAATGTATTTTTAGAACGTGAGCTCTCTTTGCTTCCTTCACTTTTAAATAAGGCTAAGACATTTCTGTGAAGTTATCCATCATTTAGTTATTGCATTCCCCCCCATTAAACTGTAATAGGTTTCAGATTTCTGGCTGAATTTCTGGTGTTATTTGACAGCACAAAATCTATTTGCTCCATTACCTATCCCAGCATAGTCAGTTGGAGCTGTAAAAAAACAACAACCAGTAAAGTATGCCTTGACCAGCATAACTGTACTGGTGCATCTTCCCCAGGAGGCACAGGCTGGGGTCCAGCAGGACAGGTTGCAGGCAAGGTTGCAGAGAGTAACCAAAGTCCAGTCCAAACGTCAGGGGTTCCAGAGAGCAGGTTTACCAATGTCCAGTCTAGGGTCAAGGAGTTCCAGGCAGCAAGTCCAAGTCCAGTCCGAGGTTCCAGAAAAGCCAGTTGTCAGGTCTAGTCCAAGGTTCAAGTTTGCAGAGGTCCAGTAACACCAAGGCTGGTGGCTCAGTAGCAAAGTACATTTGTATCCACAAACTGCTGCTTCTCCCAGCTGAATTTATAGCCAAGTCTTCATGAGCTAAACTCCTTGGCAGTCATCCTGAAACTACTCATTTGTCTCTTCAGTTGACAGCTGATGACAGGCCATGAGTCTAGCACTTCTTTCTTGTAATTCTACAAGAAAGCCCTGACAGTGTTGTTGTGGCAAGGATGTGGGTGAGTTAAGTGGGCTGGGAGTGGCTGCTGAAGACTTGTTTACTGCTTCAGAGCTACAAGGTGTTAGTTTGGTTTCAGCTGTAGGCTGTGACTCCTGATCAGCTGGTAACCTGATCTCTTTTTGTTCTCCTTCTGCCTCAGAGCCACCTGCAGCCGGTTGTTCAGTTACTGGCTCAGGGCTAGCAGGTAGCTCTTCGTCTGAGAAATCTGAGCCATCAGCACAGACTGACTTACCACAATAACCAAGATGGGTAGCCGTGCTAGTCTGTTTGTAGCAGTAGAAAAGAGCAAGAGGCCAGGGGCACCTTCAAGACTAACAAAATTTGTGGCAGGGGAGGAGCTTTCGTGAGTCACTGCTCACTTCTTCAGATATGAAGAAATCTGTGGCAGGGGATGAGCTTTTGTGAGTCACTGCTGGCTTCAGATAGGAAGAAGTGAGCAGTGACTCACAAAAGCTCATCCCCTGCCACAGATTTTGTTAGTCTTGAAGGTGCCCCTGGCCTCTTGCTCTTTTCTACAGCATCACCAGGCAGTTTCCCCTAGAATGTTGATTTATTGTGCATACAGAAGTACTGATAGAGACGAAAGAGTGATTTGAGCTTCAGAGTTGTAGTTTTTCATTACATGACAAAGCTCCCGTGGTGACTTTGGGCGCTCTTGATTGCCTGTTGCCACTGTGGAAGGGCTGTCAAGAGAAGTCCCATCAGCGGTACCTGGTGTGAGGGTTCCATGGAGCGCCCCAGCTCCCTCCACTGAGCACTGGGGAAGCGGGAGAGTGTTGTGATACCCTTGGCCATGGGCGTTGGGACTGGAGCAGCAGATGCAGAGGTACAGACACACATTGTTAGCGCAGCTAGTAAAACCTGGGAGGCATCTGCTTGCTTGTGAGAAAGTAGCATAGGGTAGGGGTCAAATTGGCTGCCTCTGAAACTGGGGCAATTGGGGGGGGGTGTTTATGTGGCAGGTTTCCCAACTTTCAGCATATTGGCGATATTTGTTTTTTCTTTCCTAAGTCAATGGATGGCACCCCTCTTGGTTGGGGAAAAGTTAATTGCTGTCGTGAGCAACGCCAACGTTGTCTGTGAAGACTGCAGCACCAGGAACAGGATTTTTGCACCAACCCCAGAGGCTGATCTGAAAGGAGCAGGGCTGCATTCTCTCCAAGACAGGGTTGCCAGGGCCTCCCCAGCCACTGGGGTGTGGGGATTGTGTGTGTGTGGGGGGGGGGGTTGCCAGCTCCAGGTTGGGAAACTCCTGGTGACATGGGGGTGGAACCTGGGGAGGAGAGAGACCTCGGTGAGGTACAATTTGGCTTGCCAGCTCTGGGTTGGGAGATACCTGGAGATTTTGTGGGTGGAGCCCAGGGAGGGTGGGGTTTGGTGAGGGGAGGGACCTCAGCGGGGCATAATGTCATGGAGTCCACCCTCCAGAGCAGCCATTTTGTCCTGGAAAACTGATCTTGATCATCTGTAGATTAATTGTAATTCCTGGAGATCTCCAGCTGCTACCTGGAGGTTGGCATCCCGAGAAGAGAGCCCATAGAGCAGAAAGGTGGCGGTGGGGAGGGGAGACCCCCCCCAGCTCAGGCGCGCCGTCTGCCATGGGTGCCAGGGAAGGCCTCCTTCCATCCTGCCCTGCCGGGCTCCCTCTCCAGCCATGCCTCAGTCACAATGGCCACCCCCAGGCAGCGACAGCTGTTGCTGAGGGAATGAGGGTGGTAGCCGAGGGGGGCTTTGGCTTACCCAGGACACTTTTTTTTTGAGCGGTGGCCAAGGAAAGAGGAGGCCAGTCCTCAGCCACACCTGTGGCTGATGAACGTGGAGTTTGGCAGGCACCTGAAGAGGGGGAAAAGAAAATGGCTTCCAGCCTACAAATACAAGCATATTGTAAGCTGTGTGGCAAGACAGGAGGCAGCCTGGCTTGTTGGAAAAACATCCGAAGCTCTTTTGCTCTTTCTTTTTTAAACTTGGGAACAAAAGAGAGGGCTTTAAATGTCGGGGTTTCATGGCTTCTTCCAAGCATGAAGAGTGGCCAGCTTCTGCAACAGTCCCAGGGGTTTCTAAAGTACCGGTGCGATTCCCCCCCTCCCCATTCCCAGGCTCTCAGTTGATGGGCAGAATTGATGCTAAGCCTATTCAGAGCAGTGCCATGGTGACAGACTGGGACGGGGAGTGGACAGGAGGAAACAAAGCGTCAGTGTTCTGCTACGCTTGCGCTGGTCTTGCCCACCGGCACCAAACGTGTTGGTGATCGGCCAGTGAAAAAATGCCACAGATTAAAAGTGCCCAGCCTCTCTGAGGACTGACTCCAAGCGGGGAACGTGTGGCTGAAGAAGCAGCTGCAGTCGAATCTTAAGCGTTGGCTAGCACACTTGCACCAAATAGTGAAAACGTGTATTTATTCCCTTCATTTACATCCCACCTGTCTCCCCAGTTCAGACCCAAGATGGCTTCTATCATTCACCTCTCCTCCATTTTATCCTCACAACAACCCTGTGAAGTAGGCTGAGCTGAGAGTGTGTGACAGGCCCAAGGTCACCCAGCGAGTTCCCGTGGCGTGAGATTCGAACCTGGGTCTCCCATTTCCTAGTCCAACACTCTAACCACTACAGCACAGGTTCAAGGTCTTTTAGACACACCCACGCCCTCCTGCACCCTCGTTGCTTTTGGGTGGAGTGAGGCTGGGACTCAGCAGGCGGCAGCGTGAGCCCATGAGGGAAGGCCTCTCACATCCAGTGTGGCTGATGCTTGGGAGTGAGATGAGCCCCAGTGGTCCGCTGGCACCCTCCCCATTGTGCCACCCCAAAACAGTTGCTTGGGTGGCTTGTCGGGAGAATCCCCCTCCCTGCAGTGTTGAATTACAGATAGGTGGCAGGCTGAGGGGTTAGGTGAGAATCAGCCCAGTTTCCCTCGTAGCAGCTGGTTTTGCCTCCTTTTCTTTATTATTTAGTTAATTAGTTAGTTAGTGCATTTTTATTCCCCCACCCCCTTTTGTCCAAGGAGTTCAGGGGAACACACACACGAAGAACAAACGTTGAGTCCAGTGGCACCTTTAAGGCCAACAAAGTTTAATTCAGAATTAAACTTCAGCTTTGTTTGTCTTAAAGGTGCCACTGGACTCAAACTTTGTTCTGTTGCTTCAGACCAGCACGTCTGCCCACCTGGATCTACAGACACCTGCAGCTACCTTATATGGAACCAGATCCTTGGTCCATCAGGGTCAGTCTTGTCTACTCAGACGGGCAGCGGCTCTCCAGCATCTAAGGCTGAGGTCTTTCGCGTCACCTCCTACTTGATCTTTTTAGCTAGAGATGCCAAGGATCAAACCTGGAACCTTCCGCATGCCAAGCAGATGCTCTGCCAGTGAGCCACGGCCCCTTCCCAAATGGTAACATACAATAGTTTTCCTTCTTCCATTTAACCCTGGCAACAATCTGAGCAGCAGAACAGGCTGAGGGTGTGTCTGGCCCAAGGTCACTTAAAGAGCTTTGTGGCACAGCATGGATTTGAACCTGGGTTCCCCCAATCCTAGTCTGAGACTTTAACCTGTGTATTAGCCCTTCTTCCTGAAGCCAGTAGTAGGTATATCTGTTAGGGTTGCCAGACCCCCCAGTTTGGTGGGGGTTACCCGCTTTGGGGGGGCGTTCAACCCGCCGCCAGCCAGCTGGCTGGTGGGGGAAGCCCCACCCCCAAGCCCCAACACCCGCAGCCACCCCTCTCCCTTCTCTCTTGAGAAAGAGGAGGGAGAGGGGCAGCTGTGGGCCGCGTGCGCCCAATCTTCGAGCGGCCTTGCCACTTGGAGATTGGGCAGGTGGGGGCCTCTGGCTGTGTGCACTTCGAGGGAGCCCCTTTAAGTGCAGGCAGCCAGCAGGACCATCCCCCACGGGGCGGGGCTTGGAGCCAGGATGTCCCCAACGTCATCACATTGAAGATGCCCCGCCCCCTCCAGGAATGCCCCCCAAAGTCCCCCACTGGGGACAAAGATGGACCTGGCAACCCTAATATCTCTCTATTGTTATGGCAACATATTGTTCAATACTCCAAATACCAATTTTTTAATTGGTGGCACTGGATGTGGCTGCGTGGTTTGGGAATCCATGCCTTCCTGTCCACTTGCAGGCTGACCTGCTTTGATCCAATGTTTGTGGAAATACAGCATCAAAGTAGGCTCCAGAAGTGTTGGACTAAAGGAGAGGAAGCTACAAAAAGAGACTGGGAGGGAAATGGCGCTGTGTTAGGCTTGCCAGTCTCCCGGGGGATCCCCCGCTTTTGTGAGCTTGGGCCCACTGCCAGCCAGCTGGCTGTTGGGGGAACCCCCCCCCCCCAAAGACATCCCTTGGTGATGGCATCAATGTGATGATGTCACTTCTGGAAGTGAGATCATCCTGTCGGCGACATTGGGGGGGTGATGCTCTACTTTTTGGGCAAAACTCTGTGGTTTGTAGCTGTTTTTACCATAGAGTTTTGCCCAAAAAGTAGAGCGTCACCCTGACATCACCAGTGATGTCATCGCATCGACAACATCCCCGCCCACCCCCAGAACGCCCCCAAATCCCCCCCACCAGCAGCAGGCAAGGACCTGGCAACCCTGTGCTGTGTGGGTACTCTGAAACCTCCTGTTGCATTTTGGGAGGCACAGCTGATAGTCTGCTTGGAAGCAGCCAAGATGTGGTTTTCCTGTTGGTCACTAGTGGCAAATGTGGATGGAGTCATGCGAATAGAAGTGAGAAGAGAGATGCAACTGGTGCATGAACTGGTGGCAGTACAAGAGCATTGCAGCTTGCCCTTACTCTGTTTCTTGGGGGAAGGACATTTGAGGAGTCTGTCTCCCAAGATGCAGGTTTCAAGTTCATCAGATCTGTTTCCCTCTCTCAGTTTTAGTTAAATCAGTCCAGGGAGCAAAGGCAGACAAGGGCTTGTCTACAGTGGAGCCATTCTTTGCAAGCCAGTGAATGTTCTTCTAGCATTAGCCACACATGGCAGCCTGCACATTTCCCGGTATAACTTCACAATGAGCAGGGCCAGAGATTTATTTTTCAAATGAATCTTGGGAAGTAGCAGCTTGTGGATGTCCTATATTTGGATGCATCTAAGTGACTCTGAAGTTTTGTTTCACTTAGTAGCTGATTATGTTGAATCTGCTGCTCTGTTAACATCTACTAGGGTTTAGTTAATGTGTTTGTTACTGACCAGAATGTGCTTCATCACGAACCCAGGCTCATATCCGTTATATGATTAACAGCAGTACCTTATCGTGGGCAATGATTGATGTAATGTTACTGTGCTTTAGCACTCTGTCAGGTACTGATTTTTATAAAGCCTTCTTGTAGTGGGAGTGGGGGCAGCCACACAGCCTGAGGCAAGGAAATTGTAGGGCAAAGTGCTGCATAGGTGCTCCCCTGCCTCTTAGAATCCTTCTACAACCACAGCTGGAACACAGGCTACATGGAGGATCGTCTTGAAGCTGATGGGCTTCTAGGGCTGTGATTCTGCTTAGGATGGCACTGTGTATCATTTGATAGGTTCCTTTGGATTCTGTAGAAGTCTCACAGATAGGGATGCCAACCTCCAGGTGGGGCTTGGGGACCCCCCAGAATTATGGCTCTTCTCTAGATCAGTTGATCTGGAGAAAATGAATGCTTTGGAGGGTGGACTCTGTGGCATTATGTCCCCCTGAGGTCCCTGTCCTACTCAGGCTCCACCTCCAGAAGTTTCCTAGCCTGGTGCTGGCAACCCTGTGACCCCCCCCCCCCATTTCCCACCAGTGGCCAGGGACGTGGCAACCCTTCTTGCAGAGCATATTCTGCTGTGCCCGAAATATGGACCAGGATCCCAAGTCCATAGCTCTTTCTACAGAGAGCGTTCCCCAAGAATATCCAAGTGATACTGTATATGGAATACTAGCCTGACACCCATGCTTTGCTGTGGTATTTAAGTTCTGTAAATCCAGTTATAATACTGATGATGTGACGTTTGAAGTGTAACATTTGTTGTAGGAATTCTTATGGAGAAGGTTGTAGTATAAAAAAATGAAGTGAGACATACGTACTGGTTTTTTTCCCTCTCTACTGAAGGACCTCTCTGTGGACCACATCAGTGGTTCTGCCCTCAGGTGCTAGGATCACCAGGCTGCTTGGTGAACTCACTCTGGAGCAGGCCGCATAGAACTGTCCATTTAAGAAGCAGTCGTCTGTTAAGTCAACTCCTGCCACCTTCCACGAAAGTGATGGCCTCTCTACTGGTGTTCTTGGATTGTTTTGCTCATATGGAGACTGTGTTGTTCTGAGCTCCCCAGCGTGATCTTGCTGGTACTTGGCCTGTACAGCTCAGTTCCCTGCAGGAGTACTATGCACAAATGTCTTTGCTGCATTCCTAAATTGCCTCCTCCTTGTAGCGTTAAAGTACCCTGGACCTGCTCCGACACCTGACAGACACCTGCCTGTCTGGTGGTGGTGGTGGGATTATGTTTAAAGGATTCTGGGAGGCTGGGCCAGCAGCAGGGCTAGGGCAGTCCTGCTGAGCAAGCCTCCCCGGCAGCTGTAAGCATCGCACCTCCTCTCCTACACCTGACAGGCAGTTGCCTGTCCAGTATGGGAGACGGAGGAGTATTAGAGCCACTGTGGAGGCTGGGCCAGCAGGATCACTAAAGTGTTACTGCTGGGGGGGGGGGGTTCTCTGTTGGCTTTAAGCCGCTGCTGCACCTGACAGACAACCGCCTGTCAGGTGTAGGAGGGGTGTGTGTGTGTGTTTGAAGCCATGGGGAGGCTGGGCCAGCAGCATTATTGCACCTCACAGGTGGTTGTTCGCCATTCCTGATTTCCTCAACAGTCATTAGCTGTCTGCAGTCTCTTGTAACCGTTGGCTTTTTTTTAACCTCAGAACACTGAGCTCTGCAGCTGACCAATCAGAGAGTGGGGGGTGCAAGGATTCAGCACCCTGGCATCCACATAGGAATCAATGGGGGAGCACATCTTACCCCTTTTGACCCCCTTAGAGATTGAATTTCTAAAAATCCCTTCTTAGTGAGCACCTATGCCATGGTAGAAGTGCTCTCCCCGAATTTGGTGTCTCTAGGTCCAGAGGTTTGGCCTGGGCGTTGATTTTACAGTGAGGAGGCTTTCTCATATATATATACAAGCCGGTGGACCCGCGATACTCGTGGGGGGGGGAGTGAGTCTCTTCCTCCTCCTCTCCCCCGGCGCGCCGAGCCTCTACCCCCTTCCCCTTTGGCAGCTTCCCCCCTCCCTCCCTTCAAAACGGCAGCGGGGGCAGCAGGGAGACCGCCGTCCGCCGAGGCTCCCCCCTCCCCTCCTTCCTTCAAAACAGCGGCAGCAGAGAGATCGCCGTCTGCCGAGGCTTCCCCCCCTCCCCTCCTTCCTTCAAAACGGCGGCGGCAGGGAGACCACCATCCGCCGAGGCTCTCCCCCCTCCCCGAAAACGGCGGCGGCGAGGCCTCGCCGCGCCGCTTCCCACCCCCTCCCCTACAGTGGCCAGAGCTTTCTCCGCGCATGCACAGAGAATGCTTTAACTTTTCGGGGGATTTAAATATCCCCCGAGAAGTTTTTCAAACTTTTTGGATTTTTCTGCAGGCGGGGGGGGGGGGGGGGTCACCCCCCACCTGCAGAACCCCCACTCTGCCCTCCAAGTGCCCCCCCGCGCGGAATTAGGTATCCGCACGCGGGGGGGCACGGCTATTAGATATATAGATATTTGGACCCCTGCCATAGTATGTTGGAAATACCACAATCCAAATTTTGGAAGCGACGTAGAAGTCTGGATAACAAAACGGTGGTATTGAATTGTGTTGGCGAAGTCTGTAATCAGAGACTGATAGGATTAACTTCTCTGAAGATTTCAGTAATTGGGAAGTATTATGCAGGAAACATAATGCCTCTCGGCTTGTCATTCGTGTTCTCCCTTTCTCAGTTTCAAGCCAGTAACTTGAAGCTTTCCCAAATCCATTCTCATGCACACGGGACAACGTACTGGGAACCAGACAGTTTCTCATCAAATGTGCCTATTGTTCGGGATGGACATCTGTGACCTGACCGTCCAGTGAACTTTGTTCCGTCACAGTTTTTCCTCTTTCATTCGACATATGTGGGAGTGATCTGCCATGGTACAGTATAGCTGACACTGTAACCATTATTCGTAGGCGAAATTTTCCCTTTCGTATAATCTTACTGCATGCTTAGGGGTGGATCAGCTCTTGAATTTACTGGGAAAGTTCCCGGCTGACTGTGGCTGATTCCAGGGCTGCTGTGCTGGTTGAGACCTAGACCACGGTGATGAAGACTGGGGGGGGGGGGGGGTTCCTGGGCCCCAGCCAAGCAGCCCCCCACCAGCACTGCAGGGGGCGGAGGTCCTTGGTTCAGCTTGTTCCGTGGCTGTTTTTTAAAACAAAACTGTTTTGGGGTTTGAATGCAGATGCTTCACAAGCTGTATTTAACAATTCCTTCCAAAGAAAGAGGGACAGCGGAGTACCAAATTTGTTCATTGCAAAAAGACTGCAGTTATTGACATATGACAGTTATCATCACATTACACACTCCTACCAACAAATTGTGTCCATGAAAAATTGGTGGCATTGCTTATGTAGAGCTCACACATGGAGCTGAGTTTAATATTGTACTCGTAAATGTTAGGACTTTTGTCCAATATTCAAGAAAATTCAGAGTAATGGATCTTGCTTTTCTGGAAAGAAGAGATTGCTTCTTTTAGTTTAAAAGAAACTTTATTACTAAAGGAAAAAGGGAAACGGGATTAGCTACAAATAAACAAAACATGCTTACTAAGCAGCATTGTGCTGCGTCTGCACACTAAGACATCCTGCTACAGAGAGTGAGAGATTACAGTGGAGGATCTCTCCTTCTTGACCCCTGAAAGGAAACACCTGATATCATTGACCAATTAGCAAAACAGTACACCTTTAGGTTTCCCGGGCTTAGAGTTAATTGGCCAGCTGCCAGGCACTTCCAGGTTAAACTAAGAAACACAACAAGTTGCATAGGTTAACCCTATAATGACTGAAATCCCAGGTCTTGTCTTTCATACTCATTTCTCCAACAGTAAAGACCGTCTCTAGGCTCAGCATACAATAGAAAAGGTAGCTGCTTTTCTGTGAATTTCACAACGTAGATTCTCCATTTCCTTCAGGGGTGAGGCCCCTCCAATCATCATTTCTCAGATTCTTTTACACCCGGCAGAGTTAGCCAGATTCCCCCCCCCCCACACCGCCCCCTTAGGGCTGTTTGTAATTTGGTTGATACTAGCAGTAAATTTATCTCTCCTAAGCAAAGGTTATCTGTTTATCATTTATATTTCCTAGTAGAATTGTTTTGGCTTAGAAAGGAATGGGAGAGCTTGTGATTTTCTGACTATGTTTTTTAATTAAATTCCAAAAGTGTTGCATAGCCACCAAGGGTGGTCAAAGGTGCCTAGCTAGTACATTTTCTCCAACACACAAGGCTGGCTGGGGGCGGGGGGGGGGGTTTGTGCGTGAGTGTGTTGTAATCTCTCTGGAGTTAAATACTATCTGTAAAAAATGTGCAGGACAGCGTTCTCTGATTCTAATGGAGGCAGGAGTAAAGGGTGGATGAAAACATACTGATGATCCTGTTTCCGCCCATCGAGATGGGTCACATGCCAACAGTACACCCCGGATTTCTATGTAAGAGAGAAATGACTTTGTGCAGATATGTAGGGGCAGCCTATTATTATTTTCTCTAATCCTGTTAGGTTCCTAGTGACTTTATAAAATTTCTCAAGTGTCCATAAAATGTTGAACCTGAAGATATTGAAATGAAGGGACCTGATAGGATGAAGCTAGGGATGCCAGCCTCCAGGTGGTGGCTGGAGATCTCCATGAGTTACAACTGATCCCCAGACAACAGAGATTACTTCCCCTGGAGAAAATGGCTGCCTTGGAAGGTGAGCTCTCTGGCATTGTATCTCTCTTGTGGTCCCTCCCGAAACCAAATCCTCCTCTCCCCAGGCTCAGCCCACACAATCTCTAGGGATTTCCCAACCCAGAACTGGCAGCCCTAGACAAAGTCCTTTCCTATGTCTCTTCCTTTGTCAATATTATTCCTTTCTGAGTCACATTGTGTATCCACAGTAGGACATATGTACTCCAGACTGGACAACACCCCTTATTTTTTACTGGGTGTGAGGGTTGTCCCCAAAATGGTTTGCACTGGGTAGCAAGGGCGTAGAGTTTAAAAACTCCCGGGGGGGCGGGGGCTCTTCTGTGCGCGCACACCCACCGGGACTATGCCACCGCCGCCTCAACCCCCCCCACCACCATTCTGCTTCCATCCCAGCTAAGCATTTGCTTAGCTGGCCCCTGGACGAACGGAGGGAGGGTCGGAGTGGCGGGGGGGGGGCAGAGACGGCGGCGGCCCTAGGAAGGGCCAAGGGAGGCGCGGGGGAGGGTGCACAGTGCACCGTTTTCCCGGGGGGGGGCTCAGCCCCCCCGGGAAATTTCGGGGGGGGGCTCGAGCCCTCAAGCCCCCCCGTAGTTGACGCCTATGCTGGGGAGATATCTACAGCTAGCGTTTTTTTTTCTGCCATGTATCTCAAATTTTAAATGTAGAAGTCAAGAAGGAATTATTTAATATTTCTTTAGGATATTGTTTTTCTTGCATTCAAGCAAGTTTGTTTTATTCTAGTTTATTAGATTTATATCCCTCCCTTCCTACATTGTAGGCTCAGGGCAGGTACTGTCATATAGGTCTGCAATTTGTGCAGATTTACAATTAAAACATATTATAACAATCCATTAAAAATGGTAAAATCACCAGCATAAAACAACAATGCACCTCAACAGATGATAATGGGGTCCCAATCCAGCTTCTAGGATCTGTGGTCACTGGAGGGGAGGCCAGAACAGAGTTGATGCCCGTTGCCGCAACTAAAGGCCCAGTGGAAGAGCTCCATCTTTTAGGGCCTGCAGAACTGTCCCGCAGGGCCCTGATCTCATAAGGTAGCTCATTCCTCCAGGCAGGGTCCAGGGCCAAAAAGTTGGACATCCCCAGGGCCAGGGGGTACCAGGAGCAATGGTCCCTCTAAGCTGTGGAGTCTTGTGAGCAAAAATTCTACTTTGTGAGCTACTGGCATTAAAGTCTGCCTGTGCGGTACAGGAGAAGTGGATACGATCACACATATTTGCATGATTTTCTCTTTTGTGATTCTCTAATTTGATCCTGCACACTGGTCATGATCTTGGCAGTTTTTTAAAAGCCTCTCCTGTGCCAGTTGTACTCTTTCCCAGGGGTCATTTAGTAGAAAAAGAGGTGCAGGAGCTCATTAGCATAACTCATAAGCATAACTTATTTGCATATGCTACACCACCTGACATCACTAGAAGTATGTCAGAAGGCAAGAAAGAAGAAAGAAAGAAAGAAAGAAAGAAAGAAAGAGCTGGCAGAGAGGGGATAGCTACTAATCCAAGCCTCAGAAATACCACTATTCTGGGAGGATAACTTCAGTGGTGGCTGAAGCCTTCAGAAGGCTGGTCGGAGGAACAAGGACCTTTCCTATTAGCATTTTGCTGCAGCCATGACACAAGCAGGCATTCCCCTATGGGAGGGGAGCTGGCACCAACTCCCGGAGATGAGCTCCCCCGAGCTCCTGCTCGAAATGACCCCTGCTCTTTCCTCAAAATGGATTGATCCCAAGCAATTCTTAAGTTTGGCAGTTTGCAGGAGGTCTGTGGGGCTCAGCTACTATTTTAATGTTAGGCTTCCAGAGACTGCCAGAATGGTTTCCCTGCCTAAACTTTGTTCACTGAAGCATTACTGAGCCTGCTTGTGGGGAGGGCAGGGTATAAATTGAATTAATAAAATAAATAAATAATAAATAAAGGGGAAAATGTTTTCAAAGCTTTAGGCTTTCCATCCCAGTGTCTGTCTCTTTGCATCTCATGTCAATTTCATTCGGTGCTGACTATCCCCCCCCCTTTGTTTTGTTTGCACACAGCACTGAAATCCCCCCTTTTTTTGCACCGGGGATGCTACTGTTTGCCTCCTCTCTGATCCCCCTTTCAAGTCAATACCAGCAGGGAACTAGACCTTGCACAGCTCCCTTTAAACTTTCCCCCTGTCATTTTGATTTTTTTTTAATTTAGTGATCTGAGACTAGTTGTTCCTGCCCATCTAACTATCTCCAGCACTGTGAACAGAAGCCCAAGATGGACCACATCCTCTTACACAACTTTTTGACCCCCCCATTTTAATTTTTTTAATTCAGTGATCCGGGACTAGGGATAGTCTCGTATCGCTAGACTCGGGTCATTTCATAGAAAAAGAGGTGCAGGAACCCATTAGCATACCTATTAGCATAACTCATTAGCATAACCGGCTGAATGTCAGTTTCAACCCTATTATACCCTATGGGCCATTGAAGTCAATGGCAAAAACTCATAGGGTATATGAGGGGCTGGAGGAAAGGGGGGTTGAGGGAGAGGCTCCAAACTTACAGGATACCTTCTGGGACCTCTCCCCAAAATACCCACCAAGTTTCAAGAAGATTGGACCATGGGGTCCAATTCTACAGGGCCTCAAACAGGTTGCCCCATCCCCTCCATTGTTCTCTATGGTGGGAAAAAACATTACCCCCTGGTTCTATCTTCTTGAAACTTGGTGGGTATTTGGGGGAGAGGTCCCAGAAGCTACCCTGCAAGTTTGGAGCCTCTCCCTCAAACCCCCTCCCCTACAGCTGCTTTTAAAGCCGCTGCCAAATTTTAGTGGCAATTCGGCGGCAGGCCGAATCAGATTAGAGAATCTGATTCGGCCTGTGGCTGCCCTAGTGCCCATTCCTGAGCTGGCGGAGTGACGCTCTGCCTCGCTCCACCCCCAGAGGACCCGTGGCTAGACTCATGCTGCTTGTCCAAAATTTTAAAAATTTAAAACAATGAGGGAAAAGTAATCAGTGGAGCTTATACACTGATGAAAGGGGGAGGATGGTGGGAGGTGCAGAGTGGGCAGAATGATCTCAATGTGGGCCGGGGAGTGGCCTTCGAGGGGCTGCAAAAAGGTGGGAGGGGAAATCTGAGGGAATCTGTATGCTTTTGAATGTCTTGGAAGCGAAACAAGGGGAAAATTGGCACAAAAACACTTAGAAAACCCAGGGAAATAGCGACCAGAAAGTGACCTGAGCACTAAAGGGAGGAAAATTAATGCAGAACGAAAAAGACACGTACAGTGAAAGTGAGGGGAAACACCCGTGCGTAATAGGACAGAGTATCCCTCTAGTTTTAACTGGAGTTTGTCAGAGTACACAGTAATATCTAAGGTAATATTTTTTAGCAGAGATACCTCAGAATAGAGTATAGGGTGCTCTGGGGCTACCATTACTTCTCTGTTGGGGGGGGGGTGTTGAAAACTATGCAGTTGGATTTTGTGTTGTTTTGCATCCCAAAGAAAATAGTATATTATTATCTACTGTTCCACAGTATTTTTTGAAGGCGCTGTCAATATATTTTGAAAGAGATGTATTTTTGGGAGAATCATCATTTTAATTATATAGAAAGGGGGAGGATGGTGCCAAGCCAGGATAATTTAATTTTACTCCAATCTCCTTTTTCAGTTGGGGTGTTTAGATGGGTGTAATTATTTCTAATTAAATCATTTAGGTTTATAGATGTGTTGGCACCTGAATGTTTCCTAGGGATGCCAACCTCCAGGTGGGGCCTGGAGATCTCCTGGAATTACAACTGATCTCCAGATGACAGAGATCAGTTCACCTGGAGGAACCGGCTGCTTTGGAGGGAGGGTTCTGTGGCTCTATTGTGCCCTGCTGAGGCCCCTCCCCTCCCTCTGCTCTCCCCAAACTCCGCCCCCAAATCTCCATTTCTCAACCCAGACTTGGCAACCCTAATGTTTTCATATATTTGAAATCATATTTAGCCATGTTCTGATGTTTGTTTTCAGTCAGGTTGATGGGCAGAATTACATGTTTTGTGAAATTAACCTGGAATCCAGAGACTTTGCTGCCTTCTTCTTGCAATAAATCCTGAGTTGCCCTCAGCAACCTTACAGGTGCTGTTGAATGTCACACTGTGTGACCTGCAAAGAGGCCGGTTTCATGGCATGGCTTTCCTGTTTGTACTCCTTTGTTCTCTGACCAGTCTTGGCCAAGGGCTCAGCTGAGCCCTTGACCAAGACTGGCCAGAGAACAAAGGAGTACAGACAGAAAAGTCCCAGGCTCCTCCTTCAAAATCTCCAGGAATTTTCCAACCCAAAGCTGGCAATTCTATTTGTATATTATCAGCAGTGCTTGGATGCGAAACCATTCCATTTATTTTTTCTTTGATACAATTTCCCACCGCCATGGCTGTTTTAACATCCCTGCCCATGTAGTGACATTCCCTTATATTTTGTAACGTTAAGGAAATGGTAAATTTGTGCACTTGCCCTAACCTTAGCTTGTTCTAGACCAAGATTCGTGGAGGAGACGTCCATCAGTGGCTACTAACTCTGGTGGACTAGTAAACCCTCTGAATATCAGTTGTCGGAGGCACCTTCAGGGGAAGGCTTTAGCCTTTATGCTTTGTTTGTGAACTTTCCAGAGCAATGGCTTAGTCAGGGAGTGAAACAGTGTGGTAGACTGGATTTAGGGTTGCCAACTCTGGGTTGGGAAATACCTGGAGATTTCGGGGGTGGAGCCTGGGAAGGACAGGGTTATGGGAGGGGAGGGACCTCAGCAGGGTATAACTCCATAGAGTCCACCCTCCAAAGCAAGCATTTTCTCCAGTGGAACTAATCTTGGTCATCTGGAGAGCAACTATAATAGTGGGAGATCTTCAGGTACTACCTGGAGGGTGGCAACCCTAACTAGATGACTCACTGATCTAATCCAGTAGGACTCTTTGGACGTACTTGTTGTACAAGATGTTTCAGATACTCTGTGTAATAAAGTCATTGTAATTTAGTCCTCATTCTGGTAGTTTTCATTTTTGGACCCCAAAATATTACAGTCCACTTCAATACTTACGTCAAACACAGGAGCCATAATGCAGGCTCAGGCTGCCCCACGACAGGCAATCTGGAATAGTGTTCTATTTAAGGTTTTTTTTTAATTAGTTCCTCAGCCATGATGTCATACTAGCCTTGCTTGTTTACTCAAATACACATTTAGTTATGAAAATAAATATATGTTTGTGAACATGAGCAAAACTAGTTTGGCACCGAGGCTGAAGAGCTGGTCGGGTTCCTCAGGTTGAAAACTATTGCAGTTTTTCTACTGCATGGTTATAATTAATACATTGGCCAGAATGTTCATTCACGTCACAAATGCCTGTTTTCTACTATTTCTTGAGTATTAAACAGTAGAAATATTTATCACTTATTTTATTTCACTTGTATCCTGCCCATACTCCAAAGGTGTGGTGTACGTGGTTTTCCATTTCCCCCTCAGTAGAATTCTGTGAGGTAGATTATGATGCAGGACAGTGTCTGGCCCAAGGCTGCCCAGTGAACCCCGTGTCGGAAGGGGATTTGCCCAGTGAACCCCGTGTCGGAAGGGGATTTGAGGCCTGGTCTTCATTCTGGCACTCTAACCTGACTCTCAGAACAAAGGCCAGTTGAACCTCTGGGATGCAGGTGCATCTAGTTAAGTTTGGAGCTTGTACCAGCATGCTTTCTTGCACCTTGTTTACAGTGCAGATTATTGCTGCAGTGTTGGTAGAAAGACAACCCGAACTTCCTCTTTACCTGCTTGAACTTCGCAAGAGCTCCTCCCCAGAAATCAAATGCTTTAGTCACAGTTGTCCTTTAACCTAGATTTTTCTGGCACCAAACCCAGCTGCCCATGCTGTTCAACCTACATAATCTTCTTGAGGAAATATATAACCCAGGACACCCTGGGAGTAATTGTGTACAGTCCCAGATTTTCAGAAGTTCATTTTGCTAGCTTTAACTAGGTCTTCTCTTTCTGATAAGTCATTCAGTATTCCTTGAACTGAATGATCAGTTTGCATCACCAGCGTAATCCACAGTTCCTACGAGAGCATGTAAGTGTTCTGGATGTGCGAAGGGACATTGCTGTGTGACTGCCTATGCAGTGCAAAGGCAGCAAGGCTTCCATGTGAATGGGTTTCCCCAGTTTCCCTGCCACAGTCTCCTGGCAGTGACCACCCCCTTGCCTCCAAAGCTTTTTCATAGTTGTGGTTGTTTTTAAAGCAGAATTTAAATACCATTACACCAATTTAATACTGTAACGATATATATAACAGGCTCTCTAAAGTATCAACATTCATTTTTAAAAAGTAAATCTCTATCCCCCTCCCTTATTGAACATACACCCTTTCCCTTATATCTCTGCAATGAAAGGTGCTAGAGACTTACTATTTTCATCTTTTTTGTATACGTGTGAATGTGTGAACATACCTGGAAGTCATGGCGACCTCTGGTGACTGACTGTGAGTACACCTGGAAGTCATGGTGATCTCTGGTGACTGACCGCTACTGGGGGCCTGGAGGATATTCAGAGAGGTGGCTGAATAAAGCCTGCCCCCGCCTCCCAACTGCTGGTATTCCAAGGAGGCCTCCCACCCAAATACTTGACTGAGTTGACCCTGCTTAGCTTCTGAGATCTGACGAGATCGGGCTTGCCTGGGCTGTCCAGGTGCGGGTGACATTTACTATTTTTGAAAAGTGAAAGCCTGGAATTCAGAGAATCTACTGTGCATATTTTGTGTAACTTTACATTCACATGTGGTTGCTAGTTTTAAAAACAAAACAACCAAACATGAAGCCCCCAGTGATGAGATAATGGCCGCTGTGGGGCTACTGTGTGGGGCAATCCAGACTCGCTCGGCCACACACCATCCAGCCAGGCTTTGCTGCTATCTTTTCCAAAACCACAGAGCAAAGCAGATTTGAGAAAGATTGTAGAAAAGCCAGGCGAACTCTGGGAGGTGCATGAATGTGTGACAATACTCTGAGGCAGCAGTAACACCACCACCACCCGCGTCCCAAAAGAATGCTCCCTCTAAGCTGTGGAGTCTTGAGAGCAAAAATTCAACTCTGGCATTAAAGTTGTGAGTGAGCGATTTGGCTGCTGCATAGATTAGTTTGCTCTGGAGCCATCCTTCCTGAGCTATGACAAAAATGTGTGAGCTGGAGGCTCAAAAACGGTGAGCTAGCTCACACTAACTCAGCTTAGAGGGAACACAACTGCCTTGACCCTGGGGTAAGTAACGTGTGTCTCAGTGGCCTTTCTGTCTTTCCTGAGCTGCTCCCCACCCCCAAACTGAGGAAATTGTTCCTGACCCCCATAGTTGTTTTCATCTTGATCACCAAAAGGTGTGATCTTTTGTCCTTTCAACATGGTAGTATTTTGTAACTGGGAAGATGTGATTCCTCCACTACAGAGACTTGGGGGTGAAGTATCCAGTGAGTGGGACAAGTGCTAAATGCTGGCATGGGCCCTTGGCATTTCTTAACCAAGACGATCACCACACCTCACTGGCTCTCTTGTCTGTGCCGGTGCCTTCCTGGAGGGAGCGGGGGTCTCGTAAGGGTGAGGAGGAAGCTATATGGGGCCTGGAGAAGGTGCTCCTGGAAGGTTGCAGAGGATTCTGAATGTGGGGCTTAGGAATCGTGGAGGGCTGGGCAGTGGGCAGCCTTGCTTAAAAATAGAAAGCCCAGGGAGTGGAAGGGGCTGTGGCTCAGTGGCAGAGCATCTGCTTGGCATGCAGAAGGTCCCCTGCATCTCCAGTGAAATGACCAGGTAGGAGGTGATGGGAAAGGCCTCTGTTTGAGACTCCAGGCTGCCAGTCTGAGAAGATAAGACTGACTTTGATGGACCGATGGCCTGATTCAGTAGAAGGCAGCTTCACGTGTAGATGTCTTCTCCTTTTCCCGCAGTCCATCTGAAAACTCTCTGTTGTTGGAAGCGAAGCAAGCGCTTCCTTCCTGCTGCACCTGAAGCTTGGGGGGGGGCTTGAGGGCTCGAGCCACCCCCAAAATTTTCGGGGTGGGGCCCATCCACCCCTGGCAAAACAGAGCGCCTGCCGCCGCACCTCCCCGGACCCTTCCGTGGCCCGGCCACCGCTGCTGCCAGTGCCTCCCCCCCCCCCGGCCTGGCCACTCCTCCGTCCTTCCCTCTCCCTCCCTCTTTTCCGGGCGAAATGCCCGGCGTGGTTCGCCTGGAAAAGAGGGAGGGAAGGAGTGGCCGGGGGGGGGAGAGGCACCGGCAGCAGTGGCTGGCGGGCCTCGGAAGGGTACGGGGAGGCACAGCGGTTTCCGGGGGGGGAGAACATCGCCCCAGCCCCCCCCCCCCCGGAATTTACAAAAGTCCATCGCCCCTGGCCCTCTGTGTCTGGGGGGGGGGAAGAGATCAGGGTTGCACAGTAATCCCAGCATCATCAGATCTCTTTGTAATAAAGTATGCTTAACGGAAACAAAAACCGAACACATCTGCTTTTATTTTTACAAGTCAAGGGCGAGTGCTTCTGCAGTCTGCAACGTTGCATTTGTGCTGGTGATGGCGGGGAATCGTTTTTTAAAACCCTCGACTGTTCTGTTTCTGTTCTCTTCTATTTAAGGAAACTTATCTGCCAGCGCCACTGGGGCCCCCAGTGCTGTTCCTTTAGTGGGGTGGAGCTGTAACTCCCACAAATCCCTTTGTCTGCTTTTGTGGAAAGGAAGGGAATTTTCTCAGGGATCAGCTCCCGGTTTGTCTGCCTTAATCTCTTGAACTTGCGGCAGATGTTCTGAAACGGCTGAATAATTGATGCGCCGAGCCTCTTCTCCAACATTCAGCTGCTTTGTGGCTCACTTTCTTTTCTTTTTTCTTATTCCTGTTAACCTGTCATCTTTAGAGAAGATATGTTGCTAGTCAGAAGAGGGTGTTTTTTTTTTAATCATAAGAGCGCAGGAGGCTGAAGGCTGTTCTGTTCTTCCCAGGTGAATGTTTAGCAGCAGGAATCCAATCCATTCCAATCCAATTACTGTTCCTACAACCATTGGCGTGAACAGGAGCACACAGTCAGGAAAAACCAAACCAGGCATGTAGCTCTTTAAATACACTGCAATGCAACAGCCACCAAATATTTGGCCACCCGTACAGTACCTTGGTTTTTGGCACCTCTTAATATTTATTTATTTATTTGAACTTGTATCCCGCCCTCCCTGCAAGCAGGCTCAGGGCGGGTTCCAACCCTATAAATATAATATAGTAAAGGTAAAGGTTTCCCTTGCTCGAAAGCCAGTTGAATACGACTCTAGGGATGCGGTGCTCATCTCAGTTTCCAAGCCGAAGAGCCAGCGCTGTTTGGAGACTTCTCCGTGGTCATATGGTTGGCATGACTAAATGCCAAGGCGCACAGAACGCTGTTACCTTCCCACGGAAGCAGGACCTATTTATCTACTTGCAACTTCTTGCTTTCAAACTGCTAGGTTGGCAGGAGCTGGGACCAGAGCTGGGATTCCATCATGCCGCACTCGGGTCTCAAACTGCTGAACTACTGACCGCCTGGCCTGGCCCTGGTCGAGGCAAGTCAGATGTCCCTGGGTCCGGGGACTACCAAAACATGTTGATTAGTAGAGCTTAGTGCTCTACGGGGCCCATATAGGGAGAGGTGGTCTTGAAGGTATGCATAGCCCCAGCCCAGAGCAGTGCTGGCTAACCAAGAAATTTTTTCCTCTGGGGAATCAGAACCAGCTCCAAGTAATGGGAGAATTAGCTTTGATCTTAAATCTGAAAATACAAGACAGTCTAAAATGATACAGTCAGTAGAATCTATTTGACCTGAACCGCAGGTACATAATCTGTGCTAAATGCCCTTCTGTACTGAGGTACTGACAGCAGAAGAAAATAACTTAGCATTTTAATTGGCGGGGGGGGGGGGGGGGGAATGTCGGTAGGAAAAGTAGAACACACTCTACGGGCTCCAGTGGTCGTACTTCTGTAATCTAAATCCTTCAAATGACATTTTCTCAAATGGCTCTGTTCCTTTCCCAGGATAGTCATGGCATTCCAAGATGCCACCTTTGCCACCACCTGCTCAGAAGCAGCGCAGCAAATGTACCTTTTTCGGAGGAGCCATGGCTCCCAGTTCGTTTTGGGGCCTAATTCAAAGTGTTGACTTTTGACCTTTGGAGCCACAAATGGGTTGGGATCCATGGTGTTGTGTCCACTGACCGCCACTAGGCGCCAGCAAGCGTAACCCAGAGCTTAGTTCCTAGAACAATAGGGGCCAAGCCCTCCAGTGAGATCTAGGTGGGAAATTCAACCCCCCCAAATAGGACTACAGGCGGGACCCGGGGTGTGACCTGGGTGTGTATATAGTTGGCCATTTGGCCAGTTAAGACATGCTTGCTGTAACTCCAGTAAACTAAGAGCTGATCGCTATGCCATCGTCCTCTTCTGTGCCGCCGAGAACTCAGTACTTTTCACTGGCGACGAAGGTGGGATCTTGATGAGCGGCACTAACTCCAGCACTGCACCGAGCACTGATCCTCTGGCCCCCGAGCACTGCCAGGCCCCAGTGCCCTCCGGAACCGCCAACTGCGCCACAGGATATCGCTCCCCGCACCACTCTAGAGTCATGGCTGCCACTCTGGGACACATCCAGGCGCTTGACCCCGCGCACCCTGTATTCTGGGAGGCATGGGTAGAAGAGCTGAACAACTTCTTCAACTATCAAGAGGTGACTGACAAGGCAAAGATGAAAGTGCTGCTGCTAAGCATGTGTAGGGTCACGTCCATTCACTTAGCCCAAGGGTTGCTCGCCCCCAAGAAGGTGGCCGATGTGACCTACGCAGACATCACGATGGCCCTAACCAGCTACTTTGTTCCGAAGCTGACCAAGATGGCGAGGCGCATGGATCTGTGGGTGCGCCAACAGAAGTCAGTTGAGTCGGCCACAGTATACATGGCCGAACTCCGTCAGTTGGCCATGGACTGCGAGTTCCAGGAAGTGGAAGACATCATCCTCACACAATTTGTCTGGGGTGTCCAGGACCACAAACCACGCCATAAGCTGATGGGGACCATAGATCTGAAACTTGAAGTGCCCTTGACGTGGCCACGGTATTTGAGAGATCGCACCGGGACCACGCTACATCATCGACGCATCAGGCTTATCAGGCTTCAGCAGCATCCGCCTCTGACCACTCCAACGAGGAAGAAGTAAGGCAAGTCCGCTGCCCCGACCGGGGGGGGGGGGAATTGGCCCACAGCCACACCAACCAACCAACCCTTCCACACTCTGCGCAAGCTGCAGAGAGCCATGAGCGGAAGTCCTGCTGTTTCCACAACGCCGTTTGCCAAGCATGTGGGAAGCAGGGACACATCGCCCACGTCTGCCGATTGAGGGGACCCAAGGTACCACCACAGAAACAGCCACCGCGCCACTGGGCCGATACGCACTACGAGGCAGACACCACCTCAGAGGACCTCTACCTCATCTCGGCCGAACCACCCCAACAGATATTGAGAATCCCCAGCCTGAGCATCGCCCCCAATATTCAGGTCTGGGTTAAGATAGAGGGGTCCCCTGTGCCATGGAGTTAGACTCCGGCTCTGCGGCCACCATCATATCAGTGGAAACGCTGAAAAGACTATGTCCCAAGGGGGGGGCCCTCCCTAATGGCTGCCGTTCCCCTTTTCTAGTATTCTCTTTTGTGTTTGGGGAACCAAGATCTGACCCCGAAAACGGCACCTTCCATTTCAAGCATTAGCATTTTTTTGCTCACTGCATATACATGTTGATTGAGTAAAATTTTTTACTAGAGTGGGTTCCTTAAAATCTTTGGGGGGGGGGTAGAGGGAGGAATGGAGGAGGAGAGGGTGATCAAAGGCTGGAATCTTAACCCCCACAGGCAAAGGCTGGGTACATTGGAATGCCACTTGCTTGGGGTTCATAGTGGGGTCAATTGTACCCTCTGTGTTTGTTGGTTTCTCAGAAACATCTGGTTTGCCACTGTAGAAAATGGAATGCTGAAATAGATGGATGCCAAGGTCCTAGTTTGCCTAGGGTGCCAAAAAGCCTTGCATAGGTCACCATTCCAAGTAGGGTCACCACACCAAGGAAATTGGACTTGTGGGCCACCATACTGAAAAGGTTGGGAGCCGCTGCTCCAGAAATCAGCATTGGGAACAGAACACCTGTGGGGGATCAATCTGAATTCTTGTATATGGACAAGACAATCTGAGCTGCAAATGACCCCTACAGCCTGGGATCCAGCCACCTGTGGATGTGGCCAAAGAGCCTTGTAGCTCCTAGAAGAATTTAAATTAAAGTCGCTCAAGCCCATTTTTGGTCAGATGTTTGTTGTTAATAATCAGTTGGGTACATAAAAACAGAGAGAAGGGTACACAAAAGGAGGAAGGGGAGTTATTAACCCCCCCAATGGTCTTTGACAACTTCTGTCACAGACCTGTGGTGACCTGGAAGTCAGAACCAGTGTTCCCTCTAAGCTGAGTTAGTGTGAGCTAGTGCACAGTTTTTTTAGCCTCCGGCTCACACATTTTTGTCTTAGCTTGGGAAGGATGGCTCTAGAGCAAACTAATTTATGCAGTAGCCAAATCGCTCGCTCACAACTTTAATGCCAGTAGCTCACAAAGTAGAATTTTTGCTCGCAAGACACAACAGTTTAGAGGGAGCATTGGTTAGAACCATTCCAGTTACTACATTTTGGGCTCAAGTATTTGAGAAAATGGCAATCATATCCTGTCCCAGACAGGCCCAACCCACTTAGATCCTCTCTCTGATTCCCTTCTTGGAATTTCCACAGAGCACAAAAACCTTTGGAGGAGCCTGCCCCTTGACTGGATGGTTCATCTGAACACTGCCATTGGCTCAGAGGAGGAGGCCTCATTTAAACATTCACTCAGCTGCTTGTGTGTAGCTCAGCATCACAACCACATGTTCAGGATTTCACAAGGCTGCATCTAAATCCACTGCCCATGGGGATCCAGACAACGGAAACAGACTATGACTGATTTCCCACAAGCAGCTGTGCCACTGTCGCTCTTCCATTTGCCCCGGTTGCATTGGTCAGTTTCACACTATTTGCTGTGCGGCCGCATTTTGACATGCAGCTCCCCCTGATTTTCCCCACATCATCTTGATCTCAAAAAATAAGGATCGAGAAGACACGGGGGAAATTAGGGGGAGCTGTGAGTCAAAATACGGCCCTGCAGTGAATAGTGTGAAACTGACCAATGCACCCGGGGCAAATGGAAGAGCGACAGCGGCACAGCTGCTTGTGGGAAATCGGTCTGTGTCTCTGTCCCTTTTCTTGGCACCAACCCTTTGTTTAACTCACAGCCCTCGCTGTCCCATCGGACTGTACAGAGCTCTCAAAATGACACTGGAAAAGAGCAGAAGTCACAAACTAGGAAGTCTGAAGCAACCCCTGGACTTGAGAAAGACAACTTGGGCTTAACTAGACTGTGACTTCAGCCATGAAGATGGATTTTCTAACCATGATTTGGATCTTACGTGGGCAGCTACCGAATCTGAATTGTGTTTATTTTCATTCAGAAAGATTGTTGGACCAAACTCCTAGCGTCAGCGAAGGAGGTAGTTCTCAGCCACACCCCTCAGTTGCCACATTTCACACCCCTCTGGTGACAGGGGAATTAGCTGTCAATCCCTATGACAGCGTAAAGACAGAGTCCATCTGTTCTTCACTTTCTCCTCTCAACCTATCTTCCAGTTCATTTACCAGTTTCCTAGCAACCCTTCCCAGTTTTCTATTCTTACATGTAATTCCTCCTTCAGTTCCTGCTGAGAGGCATCCATCTTTTGAAGCAGTGGCGCTTTAATTTCTTCCTGCACAGTTTGAATTGCATGAACTCTTCTTCCTTCACCCTTCCTGTTGCCCAACCTAATAGTTTATTCTTGGATACCGAAATTAGCGAAGGCATCTGAAAAAGAAACCTGTGACTTCAAAATAACAGGCAATTTGTGGAGGGGGGGGAGGAGGGGGGGAGGAGGGGGGGGCCCTTCTGGCCTGGCAGCTCATGGTTCAAAAGTGGCTTTGACACAGGTCTGAAGCAAAGGGCCTAGAGAAAGCCACATATGGATTGGCCCACTGTGCCTTTCGCTACACTGATGTGGTTATCTGAACACTTCCATTGTGCCAAAGAATAAAAACCTCCCGAGGGGCTCTACAGAGAATATAAAACAAGCATCCAAACTACTGTGTGTCTAATAAAAACACATAGCACTCCAAGGCAGCAAAGCTCATCTCAGGCTGCCCCTTGGGAGCCACTAGCATTCCCTGATCAGGTGGAACTGGCTGCACGTCAAACACTGTAAACCCCCAGCTGTCTTGCTATTTTTAGCATTTTACATTTTTTTTAAAAAAATGTGCATCTTAATAAAAACAAAGTTAAGAAAAAAGACAAATGTTGGTGACTGAAAAGCAATAAGGAAGGAGTAAGGCACATATTGGCAAGATATAAAGGCTACAATCTCATTACTAAGCTGCTTGGCTGGGGACGGGGGGGGGGGGGGAGGGAGAGACTTACAGCACAAGCTAATGCACTACTTTACTTGCTCAGAAGTAAATCCCAGTGTGCTTAGTGATGCTTGCCTACTGCTAGGCAAGTGTGCATGGGATTGCGCCCTTAATCTAGTTTGCCTGCTTCCTCTCTCGAACAACTGATCTCCAGAATTCTATCCTTTTCAAATGGGGTTCATAGATGTAGAAGAAGAAGAGAAGAAGAAGAGATTGGATTTATACTCCATCCTTCACTTGTTGTCTCAGAGCGGCTTACAAACTCCTTTCCCTTCCCATCCCCACAACAGACACCCTGGGAGGTAGGTGGGGCTGAGAGAGCTCTGAGAACTGTCCTTGAGAGAACAGCTGGTACAGAGCTATGGCTTGCCCAAGGTCATCCAGTAGGTGCAAGTGGAGGAGTGGGGAATCAAACCCGGTCCTCCCAGATTAGAGTCTGCGCACTTAACCACTACACCAAACTGGCTCTCCAGTAGGACACATCATGCCAGCAGCACAGTGAGGAAACACAAAGCAAGCAGTGCAGAAAGTTGAGGCTTCCCCAGCTATGTTACCAACCTCTTCACAAACCCATGCTTCTGCACTAGATTAATAATAGCCAGTCCACACATGAACAACTGCTGCTGCATCCCAAGCTGTTACTAACATCTAGTTTAGCCCTGGGTGACAAATTTTTTATTAATTTTGGGGGGGATTGTCATACACATCTCTTGAGGCATTATAAATTGGTCTTGTTTCTGGCTTTTTGATCAAAT
Source organism: Lepidodactylus listeri (assembly GCA_029233225.1). Classification (NCBI taxonomy): domain Eukaryota; kingdom Metazoa; phylum Chordata; class Lepidosauria; order Squamata; family Gekkonidae; genus Lepidodactylus; species Lepidodactylus listeri. The sequence goes on along the minus strand of JARCFY010000017.1, from coordinate 14,080,854 downwards.
GCTGTTGTCTCTTGAAAGATCATGTTGATTTTCTTTTGTAACCACCAGTGTTATTTCTTATAAATCTACCAGTCTCAGCTCCTAATCTTCAAAATCCAGTCTTCAGATTTATAATCACATCCATCTGATTTTTGTTTCTGACGGGGGTGGGATGGTTGAAATTACAGGCCAGTCAGTCTTACGTCAATACCATGTAAATTGGTGGAATCCGTTATTAAAGGTAGAATTAGTGGGCACATTGATGAACAAAAGTTACTGAGGAAGAATCAGTGTGGATTCTGTAAGGGAAGACATTGTCTCACTAACCTTTTGGAGCAGGGATGTTGAACTCATTTGCTATGAGGGCCGGATCTGACATAAATGAGACCTTGTTGAGCCAGGCAGTGTGTGTCATAAAATGTAATGCCAGATAGCAGAGATATAAACTTTATAAAGGACACAAACACAATTAAATATTTTTTAAAAAATTAAAATAAAACATGCTTAAAACATTAGCACTCTTGCAATATTTTGTTTATTTAACAGTCTCTGATAACTGACACCTCTTGCTCTGAACTGTTGCATCAAAATCTGGAGACAATGTCTGTGCTGTAGCAATCTTGAGCATGCTGTTCAGGTGTTGTTCAGGTGTGTATCTGTAAGTTGCAAACCAACTTTTGATTTATCGGCATTCATTACAGAAATTTCATGGTCAATGCTCTGAGCCTAAGACCCGGAGGAAAACATGAAATGGCTGGACATTGTGAGTTTTTGTACATTAAGTTGCTTCGTATGCTGGTCAAGAACATGTGAAGGCACTGTGACACAGACTGAGGGCTATGTGCTTGTCTACAAAACTGTAGTCTTCCCCAGAGAAATAACTACAACTCCTATGAAGCAGTGCAAGAATAGAGAGACAGCCATGTATAGTGGTCAGTAGCAGCCTACTATCTAGGAAGTCTAAGTTCAAACCCCCCAGTCTACAAAAGAAATGTGCTGGGTGAACATGGTCTGGCCACACACTCTCAGTCTAATGTAGGGGGGGAGTGGCGATACATGGGGGAGATCCCTTCGTCCTCTTAGCTTTATTTAAATGTAATTTAAAGCTGGACCTGCGATGGGCTGCTGGCAGTAACAGTGGGGGGAGGGGTACCCCCCGCAAGTATTGTGGGTTCCCACTTGTTCTATCTAACAGTGAAGTCCTGGCCTATGTTTGGATAACTAAATTAGTTCAAGGAGGGGGCAGGCCCAAAGGTCAGCGAAGTTCCCACATGGCTGGGGGAGCCCCCAGGTGTGCAGAAAAATATGGCTTTTCCACAAGGGAAGCTCTGTGGAGTCACAACCCTACTGAGTTCCCTCCCTTGCTCAGCCTCGGCCATCTCCAGGCTATGCCCCTCAAATCTCCAGGAATTTCCTTTAACAAAAGAAAAGAAAAAAGAAAATGTTATTATTTTTCAGAAGTAAAGAAAAAAAGAAACAGTACATAACAACACAAACAAGCAGAAAAGAAAAATCCTCATACAACAAACATGAAGTCTGTACTCATAATAATTGTAAAAAATTGTCTAAGGAGAATCTGTCTATTGCGCACATACAATTTAAATTTTCAAGAATTTGAGCTTATATTCCAGTTCTTAAATCTTCTTGAGATAGTCCTCTAAGTTTCTTCACTTTTACCTTGTAACTGTAATGTCAGTTTGTCCATTTCTGCTGTTTCAAATAGTTTATAAATTATTTCTTCTTTTGATGGTACTTCTTTTTTCCAATATTTTGCATATAGAATCCTAGCCATAGTTATAACATGTACAATCATGTATATATCTGGTTTTTTAAATGTGTCTGGAATAAAAACAGTTCTGGTACAAATGGAATAGATGTATCTACTATCTTTTGCAGTATCTCATGGATCCACATCTAGTATTTTTTTGTTAACATTACATCTCCACCACATATGAAAGAACCAGTATTTTGTTTGCATTTCCAACATACCTTTGACATATTTGGGTACCATTTCGCAAGATTTTCGGGTGTCATATGCCATCTATAGAACATTTTATAAATATTTTCTTTAAACAGAATAGCTTTTGTAAATTTTATGTTTGTTTTCCAGACCTTGGCCCACTGGTCTAGCTGAATATTATGCCCTACATTTTGTGCCCATCTGATCATTGAGGTTTTAACTAATTCATCTTGCAATTCCATGTCTAATAACATATTATAAAACATCTTTATAAATTTTACATCTGTACCCAGCAATATTTTATCCATTTCAGTAGGGCTGTCGTGAAAGCCAGTTTGTTTATCTTTTGCGTATCTGGATTCTAACTGTACCCTTTCCCACCAATTCAGATCAACACCCTGACCTCGTAAAACATCTTGTAATTTTAAAATATTTTTCTTATTTAAGAGGTCTTTGTATCTCTATAAAGACCTCCAAAGGTGACACCCATCTTGTTATTTTTGTATAAGAGATGTTTTTAACCTCCTCACATATTTTCAATAGAGATGCTCTCAATATATGTTGCTTAAAGTACTTCTGAATGTTTGATTTCTCATACCATACAAAAGCATGCCAACCCAACTTCAGATCATGGCCTATCTTTCTCAGTCTAGGATTTTCCACGGTAATCCAATCTTTCATCCAAGTCAGAGCTGCTGCTTCGTAATAAAGATGCTTGTTTGGTACTGCAAAGCTTCCTCTTTCTTTCGCATCTTGTAATACTTTCATCCTTATCCTAGGTCTTGTACCTTGCCAGATGAATTGCCGTGTCAATTTTTCTTATTCCTTAAGGTATTATTGGTTCTTTAAAATTGGGATTGTTTGAAATAAAAAAAGAATTCTCAGTAATATATTCATCTTTATAGTAGCAATTCTTCCCATAAGGAACAGTTGTAGATGTTTCCATTTTTCCAAGTCTTTTTCAGTAGCATTCAGAAGTTTTGTGTAGTTATCTTTTAAGAGTGAACTGCATCTATTTGTTATAGTTATCCCTAAATATTTTATTTTGTTCTGTGCTTCGATACCAGAATTCTCTCGTAATTGCTGTATCTGTTCTTTCATACAGTTCTTGGTAAAAATTTTGTCTTGTTAAAATTGATTTTCAGCCCAGCTAATTGACCATATTCTTTTAAGGTATCCAAAAGTTGAATGATAAATGTTTGTGGATCTTCCAGTATAAATACCAAAACATCTGCAAAAGCTTGCAGTTTATATTCTTCTCCTTTTATCTTGAGTCCTGTAATCTGCATATTTTCTCTTACTATATCCTTCTGTGTTTCAAGAGCAAAAATAAATAGTAATGGGGATAATGGGCAACCTTGTCTGGTTCCCTTTTGAATTTCACTATTCTGAGAAAGGTCCCCATTCACCATAACCTTGGCACTATCTCGTATAGATTGCTCTCACCATTGTAAAAAAGGATTCGCCACAATGCCAGTTCAATAACTGCTCTAACATAAAAGTCCAATAAGGATTTTCAAAGGCCTTCTCTGTTAGCCGAATTGCTTTAATTTAAGCTTAGCAATTGGCAAAATAACACGTTCTTGCCAACTATACCAAGTTCCCGCCCCTTCCAGGAGTTCTCAGAAAATAGGCACGGAGGCTGAGTGGTTTATTTGAATGGTGTTTACTGCAAGATGTTGTTCAAGCATACAAGGAATAATAATAAAACCACATACACACAAGATCTAAGGAATTCAGACAGAAAATAGCACTGTTGCATGAGCAGGAGTATCGTTGTGGAGGGTTACGTTACCTGTCTTGATGGTGGGTGGTTCGCTTCCACGAAAAGAATGAGGGAGGAATGAATGAGAAAAATAGGGGGAATGAGATCTGAACCTGCAGATACACGCTCCAGTCCTGGCTGCGCAAACCAGGGATTAAAGATGGAGGCAAGGTGTTGGGTACAGGAAGCTGGACATAAGAGGTTGGTAAGAAGATAGAGGTCGAAGGTGGCTAAGCAATGTGTTTCTGTTGTGCAAGATCTTTTATCAGGTGGCATTGGGGCGGGCTGCGCTGGCCACATCCCATTGTCACACCCACTAGGTTGTCCGTCCTTACTAGTCTTACTATTGGTCAGTGTCATAGTGAGGAGGGGGCAGGAAGGAGTGGACAATATTGCCAATCTAGGTGCTAAGCAGGATCTAACACCTGGGCCTTCTGGTCGGTCTTCTTGGCACCAATCTCTGGTCTTGTGATGGCTTCGGCCAGGTCACTTGATGGTCGGCGATTAGTTGCTGGGCAAGCTAATCTCTTACTGGAACTTTGGGGGCAGGTGTGAAGAGGCCAGCGTAAAGGAGAAAAGGACCCTTTGAAATGGAGTCTTGGTCTCCCTGTTGGTGGGAACATGTGAAGTAGATGTGAGAGCTCTTTGATATGGAATTCTGGTCTCCATGCAAGTGTGAACTCTGAAGGAAGTCTCCCGCTGTGGGCTGGAGCCTCTCATAGCAATAGAGAGTGCCTTTGCCTTAGGCAGAAAACCAACCCAAAGGTCAAACTTATGATTTTAAAGTTCATAAGAGCATATAATATGCCTTGCTGGCTTACATCTCTGCATCAAGAAATACCAATGCAAGTTGCTTTTCAGGATGGGCTTCAAAATATTCCAGTACATCCAAGATAATTCTGACATTATTTCTCATCTGTCTTTAGGGGCGTGATCATACGCACCCATTTGCGACACAAGAAGGACGATTCTCTGCCGACTCAAAGTGGCATGATCACACAAGTACATCTGGGAAGCGTCCTGCAGCCGGTGTCAAAGTGTTGCAAACTACTTTGAGCCGGTGGGGAATCGGCTTATTTAGCTACCAGTGAAAAGGCAGTCTCAAATGGTTTACAACGGCCCAGAACTGACCTTTCCTGGTGTGATCACGCCAGTGCAAACAAGTGGTGTTGGGGAGCGGGCTTTTTGTTTTTTTTCCCCCTCCCATCCCGGTATGCGCATCATCGGATGACCCCGAGGGTGGAGAGGCAAGTCATCGATCCCTTGTAGAAGCAGATAAGTGCACTGAAAACAGCCGGAAAAAAAACCCAACTTGCCCACGGCTGTGTGTGATCACACAGCGGCGGTTCACCCTCACAGGTCCATGGACCTGTGTGATCCTGCAAAAGCGGCGCCAATTGCGCCAGCACAAATTTATGTCACTTCCCGTCCGGCTTATCTTGCTCGCGTGGACGGGGCCTTAGGTAAGAATCCTTATTGGTCTTGGAGTATTGTTTGAAGTAAAACTTTCTTCAGCCTGTTAGCCAAAATAGATGCAAAAATCTTATAGTCGACATTTAAGAGTGAGATTGGTCTATAATTTTTAATTTCTTTCTCTTCTGTTTCCGGTTTATGTATTAACGTAATCAATGCTTAGTTCCAGGACTCTGGAATTTTCTTTTTTTCATTGATATTCTAAATAGTATATTTTAATTGTAGGTTTGTTTGCATTTTCAAAATAGTTCTGTTTTGTATACATTAGTTTCTTTGCTATTTCTTGGGTTAAGTTGAGTTGATGTTGGAGGTTCTTAATTTTAATCCTTACATTATCTGTCTAAATTCCAGATTTCATCTTTTCTTCTTCTATTTTAATTTGATCTTCAATCTGTAAGGTTTTTTGTTTTGTTTGTCTCTTTACCCAAACATTTTGTCTAATAAGCCATCCTCTTGCATAGGCTTTAAATGCATCCAATACTATATAATCCATAGAAACGTCTGGTTGGATATTGAATTAAAAAAATTATTGAAATCTTTCTTTAAATTCAGCAACAAATTCTGGGTTTTTTAAAAGCCACAGATTTATAGATGATCTTGATTGTCTTGGAAACTCTTGTAAAGTCAAAAGTAAAGGATTGTAGTCTGCAAATGTTAAGGGAAGAATCTCTTTATCTATAATGCTTTTATCATAGTTGAAGAAATCCAAGCCATATCTAATCTAGACCAAGATTTGTGTCTTGCTGAGAAGATAGTATAGTCTGATTTATTTATGTTCCTGGTTTTCCATGAATCTACCAAAGTAAATTCTTCAGTTAGTTGTAGGAATGAGTTTGGTAATTCATTTCCTGATTTCTGTTTTCCGATTTGTTTTTTCCTTTCTAATCCTTTGTCAGTTTTAAGTATTGAGCAGGAGGCGATGAATTCAAACAAACAGGCTTTTTTATTCAGTGACATTGTTCAGCTCAAAAGACAGCTCTATGAGAGCAGCACTTTCATTTATACTGTTCCAACACATAACTTTCAACAATGTAACTATATACAAGCAATACTATTGGACCCAAGCAGGGCTCAGTGATTGGGTATCTAGATTGGCTTCAGGACCAATGGGAGTCTTTATTAATCAGCCAATAGGAATTGGAGCTTTAGGATACCAGAGCCCTTTTCAAGCTATTACTTCTTCATATTCTAATCATATTACTTATTCATATTCTAACACAGTCAAATACAGCATTATAGTCTCCAATTATACAATTTTTTTCATAGGTTTGATTTGAAATGGTCTCCTGTAGTAATTTATAAAAGTTCTCCTGGTTTTGGTTCAGTGCATATATATTGACTATCAAAGTCGCTTTAACTTGCCTCTGAATTTTCACTATCAGAATTCTTCCATCTTCTGAGTTATATATCAATTCTGGGTATAAGTTTTCTTTTACATATGTAACTACTCCTCTATTCTTCTTTTGCTTATCTGATGACTCAAATTTTTTTCCAAATTTTTTAACTTCAAGAAGTTTTCAGTCAGAGTATTTCACATGTGTTTCTTGCAAACAGATTATGTCCAGCTGCATCTTTTTATTTTGCAGAAAGATTTGTCTTCTTTTTTGTGGGGCATTCAAACCATTAACATTTATGGAGATTATTTTTAGTTTCTTTCTATCCATCTTTGGCTTCTGCTTGGGATCCACTTTTTTTCTTATCCTGCAGTCTCGTAACAACCTGAAGTGGTAGTGCCTTGAATTTTTTCTTGCCTGTTGCTGTTCCTATTCCAGCCGCACCTTGTTCCTGTGTCTCTTCCTCTGACTCTGGTTCTTCTTGGATTCCTAGGCCATCTCTGTGAGCCTTCAGGAATTCGTCTACTTTAGAAGTAGAGTTGATTTTGTGTCTTCTGCCTTCAAAGGTAAAAAGGATCCCTTCAGGATCAACTATCTGTAAGAAATGTCATTTTGCCTTAAAAGATTTGTAAGTCATGTATAGCTTCTTCTTTTTTCCCTGACTGTCCATGGGACTTCTTTTAAAATTTTAATTTCTGCTCCTTATATTTCAGTTTTTGTCTCATTTGCCTTTTTTAATAAGGTATCTCTTGCAGCTCTTTTATGAATTTTTACATGCACTTCCTTGGGTACCTTGTTCTTTCTTGCAAATGCAGAATTCATTTTGAACACCACGTCTATCTCATCAAAGGTTTTTGGGACATTTTCTTCTTTTGTGTACTCTGCCAGCCAGTGTGCCATCTCAGACTTGAGATCTTCATCTCCCCCCCCCCCCCCCGGAATATTCTAAAATCTCAGGATATATGCTGCCTTTTCCATCTCCATTTTTGTAACCGTATCTTCCAGAATATCTTGTTTAGCCTTCATAATCTGTATCTGTTGGTCAACTGCATCAGATTTAGTTTCTCATTGAGTTGTTGTTTGGGCCAAGATAGAGATTTGATTTGTGTTTTCAGCAATCTGCAATTTAATTTCCTCCCTCTGAGAGGACAACTATACAACCAAAGCATCCATTTTAGCTTGCAAGGGTTCTATGGCGAGCGGAACTGCATTGTTTACAGCTATAGGAATTGAAGTCTCAATTGCTTCATTGATGGCTATTGAAACCGCCTCGTTTATTAAGGCTTGCAGATCTTGTGCTGACATTTTGGCTAAACTGGAGGCTACTGTTCTGGCCAATCCTGGGGAAATTTTGGACATGTTTCACTTAAAACCAGTCTTTCTCCCTTCTCCCCCCCATATATCAATATATCAGAAACACTGACAAGATTAAAGCAGGCTGCAGAATTGTTTTCTCCTTTCAGTACACAATTTTTTCACTTTCAGCTTATCAAATGTTGATGTTCCTGAGAGAACAGTTTTTGTTTAAACACAATCTCCCTCCCAGCTTCCTGTGTGTATCTAACCAGGCAGAACCATAACAGAACCATCTACTCTATTCTCAAATTACAAAACCACCTTTTAGCTCACAGTTAAATTCCTTAATACTGAAATAGAACAAGGCAGTCTTCCTTATAATGCATCAGCCATATTTGTTGTTTAAGACTTAGGTTTCTGCAAGTTCCTTTGGATATCTAACCAGGCAAGACAATAACAGAGTCTTCTGTTCTGTTCCCAAGTTCACAGTTAAGTTCAGTTCAGATCCTTAAAACAATATGACACAATATAAGACCAGGCTCCAAGAAAGGCTCTTAAGGCTCCAAGAAAAAAAATCTGCTATTTCTGGAGATTCCCCCTTTACAAGGGTCATTTCGTAGAAAAAGAGGTGCAGGAGCTCATTAGCATAACTCATGTTAATGCTCATTAGCATAACTTATTTGCATATGCTACACCACCTGACATCACCGGAAGTATGTCAGAAGGCAAGGAGGGAGGGAGGGAGGGAGAGAGAAAGAGAGAAAGAAAGAGAGAGAGAGAGAGAGAGAGAGAGAAAAAGAAAGAAAGAAAGAAAAGAAAGAAAGAAAGAAAGAAAGAAAGAAAGAAAGAGGGGACGGCTACTAATCCAAGCCTCAGAAATACCACTATTCTGGGAGGATAGCTTCAGTGGTGGCTGAAGCCTTCAGAAGGCTGGTCGGAGGAACAAGGACCTTTCCAGGGGAGGGGGTCATTTTGCTGCAACCATGACACAAGCAGGCATTCCCCCGCGGGGGGGGGGGCTGGCACCAACTCCCGGAGCTGCGCTCCCCCGAGCTCCTGCCCGAAATGACCCCTGCCCCTTTACCTTTTTCTTCTATCTTCCTTTCTTTCAATGTCAACACACAGGAGAAGAGCCACCACATTAAATCAAGTTGTGCAAGTTCAGCAGACCATAGTATTTTTAAATTCCAAAAGTATAATACAAGAGAAAAATCATACAATCCATAGGTTTAGGTATGTAAAAAAAAGAATAATAATAATAATAAAAGAAAAACCAGGAGCATATATCTGAGGATAAAAAGGACAAAAGGGCAAAAATAGGAAAATATCACCTGTATACTAAAAACCAGAATTTATAGATCCGAGGGAAAAGTCACCCAAACCAAAGAGTCAAAAAATAAGTAGTGAAAAAAATAGAGAATAAAAAATAACCATATGAGCTCCAAAGATTTAAATATCCAACTTATAATCCATTAATGAATGTGGTATATAAGTTTTTATAGCTTCAGTTTCAACTTAACATGATGTTTTAATGTTAAGCTGCTGAGACAAAAGGGGGGGGGGGGACCTTTCCACCAAAACCCCTTCGCCCAAGATCTTAAAAGTTCAAATAGCTCAGCTTTAAAAATCACAGTACTCAGTAATCCATATATGTTCAACAGACCAATAAGGGCACAATCATAACAGGTATATATGCTTCAGTTACCAGTTAAAGGTAATATTTTAATGTGTAGCTTGGGTTGCACTTCCAAGCCGCAAAGATGAAGGGGGGGGGGGGGTCCTCCCACTGGAGTTCTTCGCCCAGGACTTTGAAGTTTAAGTAGCTCAGTCTTAAAGTTTCAAAACAGCCGTCAAGGAAGGTTGAAAGTTGCTCACTTTTACTCACAGTGCTATTTATAGCTTCAATTCCAACTTAATGTGATTTTTTAATGTGGAGCCGCTAAAACGAAAGTGTGGAGGGGGAACCTTTCCACCAGAGCCCCTTCACCCAAGATCTTAAAGTTTAAATAGCTCAGTCTTAAAAATCACCATACTCAGTACTCCATATATGATCAACAAACCAGTAAGGGCTGAGTCATAACAGGTATATAAGCTTCAGCTGCCTGTTAAAAGTGATGTTTTAATGCATAGCCTGGATTGCACTTCCAAGCCGCTAAAATGAAGGTGGGGGGAGATCCTCCCACTGGAGTTCTTCGCCCGGGACTTTGAGGTTCAAGTAGCTCAGTCTTAAAGTTTCGAAACAGCGGTCAAGGAAGGTTGAAAGTTGCTCTCTTTTACTCACATTGCTAAAGATGAGAATTATAGATGAGATTTTTTAGAAGGAGTACAGGTCCAGAAGCGGTTGATCTCGTCTTGGTGCTTAATGGCTGCCCATAAGCGCTTCCTCTCAGGTCCTTGCTCAGGGCGATCTAGGGTCTACTCGAGCACTGCTGCACGCGAAAGCCCCCGGATCAAGCCCTCTGCCAGGAGTCTCCCTCCGGGAAGACCCCTCGGGGGTCCGGATCCCTGGATCCCCTACTAAGACCTGGAAGTTCAGCGGTGCCTCAGGAGAGCTCCTGGGAACCTACTGAAGATGACAGGTCACAAACTGAAAACATCTCCAGGAGTCCCCAAAGCCTGTGTCAGTGACCCCACTATGAATCCAGTCATGTGAGTAATGAGACAACGTAATGTGTCACGCCGCAGCACGGCCTCGCCTATGTAACGTTTATAGAAGCCACTGTCATCACGACCTGTGGAGGAGCAGCAGCAGACCCAGCAGTGGAGGGACGGTGGCTCTAGCCATCGTGGTGCACTCTGGTCCCATTCATCACTCTAGCTGGGCACAGCCTGGCAGAATGGCCCCATCTCAGGGGACCTCTCAGCTGTCCTGCGTAGTGGTCATGCCAAGATCCGCCATATCTTCTTCCATCTTGAAGCAAAGAGCCCTTTCCATTGTAAGTAGATGGAGCCAGCATTTTTTTTTGGGAGGGGGAGGGTATTGGTGGGTGGCAGGGTGAAAGGTCTGTCTAGGAATGGGGAGGTTTGTGGGGGAATCAAAAGGATGAGCCCATCACCAGAGAAGGACACCCTGATATGTTGAGGGTCTTTTAAATTTTTCAGAAGGATGCTGGGGAAGGGGACTGGGCCAATGAAGAAGGCATTTCGTGAATCTTCAGAAGTGTTCTACTTTCATTAGCACACCTTCCTAGAGATAATTCCAGAACCCATCAAAATTATGGTGCCTGTCACATGAGCCTGACGACTCCCCCCTGCTATCGCTGGAGTCAGATGTCGGAGGGTGCTCCTCCACCTTGGGTCTTCTCCCCTCGGGGCAGCCAGGGCCTCAGATGCTCGAGGGAGGGAGGGGAGTTAAGTCACCACCCCCTGCCACCCACTCCTTCCAGCAAACTGCTTCTCTGTTGCTCTCTCTGGGCTGCAAATTGTGCTGGGCAAATCCTCCCTGGCCCCTTCTGGCTGCCCTGTTTTTATCCCTTCCCCACTCCCATCATCCTCCACTGAGCCCTCCCCTCCCTGTGGCCCCGCCCCCTGCTTAATGCACGACACCGAGCCCTAGGAATGTGAAATATGAAATATGCAACCTCAGCATGTTGCATCCCTTCCTCCCCTGTCAGTGAGCCATAGCGGCGCTCAGGCTACTGGGCTCATGTGCGTGGCCAGGCCCTGTGGCCCGGCATGGCTGACTCTCTTGGTGGCAGCACAAGGCTCATGCCCCTGCCCATGGCCTCAGGACTGGCCGGTGGCAGAGGACAGACTCCTGATGGTGGCAGGAGGGCCTCTGCGGTCTCGGAACTCACCGGCTACGAGAAGCCCCTGATGGTCATGGGGCCCGCCCTGCTGCGGCCGCAGGGGAACCCGGGTGACACCGGGTTGCTGCAGAGCCTCCTGGGTGACTCCTCTTCTGCTGCGCCCAATCTCTAGGTAGGTATTGGGGGAGCGGCATGTGGGCTGTCAGGCCTTGGCTGCTGGGGGGCTGGGGAAGGTGGGACAGTGCCATACTTCATAAGAAAGCAGTTAAAAAGTGAAATGACATAATTTGTCTTGTCCTTTGTTCCAGATGGGCAACCTGCCCCTGAGAAGATCTGTTTATGTCCTGGCAGGTAAGGACCAGTTCACTGCATTCCTAAACACTGGGCAAATCTGGGCATGTTTACACTTGCAAGCACGTGTGAGTTCAGAGTGGGGCTTGTGCCCGAGTAAATGTAGGTTATGGAGATCACGCGAAACATAATCTATGTCTGTGTTTTTCAGCTCATGGATCGGGGCCCTCCGGTGGCTCATGTGCCCCGTCAGAACCACCATTTTCAATGGCTTCAGGAAGGACCTGCTGTGGTGTGGGCACAGAACATAAGGCTACCGCAAATCCTGCCTCTCTTCTGTGTGCGCGCTGGAAGAACAGCAGGACAGTGTGGTGAGGTCACCCAGTGGTGGAAAGGATTTCTTTTCAGCGCAGTCAGGTCCAAAGACTCATCCTGTGCCCATCACGTAACTCTGATGCCATGTGCTCATAGCTCAGTGGGTCCCCACTGCCACCTGGGGATTTAAGGTGGTTCTTGGGTCTGGAGAGCTTGACAACCACCAGCCTACATGATGCCAGGTGTTCATGTGACTGAACTCACTTACTAAAGCACAATCCCCATGTTTGATGTGACTTCCATGTGTTGAAACTACAGCACCATCGTGTTACATTAATAGTGCTGTGTTAAATCGTGTTCATTGTTCCTTTATTCTTTCAGCCGTGTCAGTGAGGCTCCTGCTGCCGGAGTCCCTCGGGGCTGTGTCATCGGGAGTGAAATGTCACCCGCATACGTTTTTACCTTGACACCCCACCTTGATCACTCCCTTCCTGCTTCTCCTCCAGTGTACCAGGAGCTTCAAGTTAAATTGTCTTGAGTCACATACTTAGACAACATCCCTCTCCCACCACCTGGAATTTCAAGATTTCAAGACAAATGAAACACCTCTTCTACAGAGCAGGTAATGCAACATTGCAGAGCACGTTAAGTACAAAGAAGAAGAAAAATTCCTGCCAGAGTTTGTAGTGGTGGCCACAGGAATAAACAGTTTTCAAAGGGGATTAGATTCATGGAGGATAAGTCTTTCAGTGGCTACCAGCCGTGGTGGCTGAGGGGAACCTCCACATTCAGAGGCATCAAACCTCTGAATCCCAGAACCCAGAGGCAACATCAGGGAAAGACCTCGGCCTCTGTGCCTTGTTGTTGGCTGTCCAGAGGAACTGGTTGGCCACTGTGTGAGACAGGATGCTGGACTAGATGGACCCTCACTGGTCTGATCCAGCAGGGCTCCTCTGATGTTCTTATCAGGGGAAGGCCTCAGCCTCTATGCCCTGTTGTTGGCTGTCCAGAGGAATTGGTTGGCCACTGTGAGAGACAGGATGGTGGACTAGATGGACCTCTGGTCTGATCAAGCAGGGCTTTTCTGATGTTCTTATCAGGGGAAGACCTCTGCCTCTATGCCCTGTTGTTGGCCCTCCAGACGAACTCGTTGGCTGATGTGAGAGGCAGAATGCTGGACTAGATAAATCACTAGTCTGATCCAGCAGGGCTCTTCTTATGTTCTTATGTGCAGATTAAACTCTAGAATCAAGCACTAAATGCCAACAAGTTTACGGACACGAAGAAACAGAAATGAGTGTTTGCAGATCCGTCCCACTAATGACAGCACCTTCACTAAGGGAAGATGTTGGCATTATCAGAGCAGATCCTCAGGATCCAACCCAATATATTGTTTAGTTTGAGTTCAATAAAGATATTGATTAGAACTAAAGTATGTAACTAGCAGTTAAATATTTGGATGGAGAGTGCCTGAAATATATGCCAGTGTTGAAGTGTGTGGGGGGCCCATCCAATTGCATGTGTCCAACTCATTTCGGTTTTTATGTTCCCCTTTGTCCAAAGGAGAAGAGAGAAGGTGGCACAGAGTGACGAGGTCACTCAGGCCGAGAGCAGCCCTCGTGGAGCCCCCCACTGCGGGTCAAAAATGAATGGGCCTCAAGCACTTCAACTGAAGTCTCAGATACTGGACTTACCCTTTCCCCTCCCTTCCTGCAAATTTTATTTCTGCCAGTGGAAAGTCCCTGTAATATTTTGCACTGTGAACATCATAAGGAAAACTACCCTATCATTTTGGAGCAATCGCTTTTTGTATGTGTATGTATCAAAATCACATCCTTAGTGCCATACATTTTCCCATTGGTGTGAAAGCAAGATTAAAAACCTTGATGTCTTGTCTTGTTTGATGTGGGTGGTCATTTGTGCTGCTGTCTGTCAGGAAGCCTTTCCAGAGCTCTTTCCCCCGGGCCCTTCTCCTTCTCCTCCTCCTCTGGCTTGGAGACATCCCCCCGTTGCACTGCAGCTGGAAAGGGCCTGATCGTCCTCAGGGGCAGCTCTGCCTGTGAGAGAGTCTCCTGCTTTTGCAGTGGGGGATGCAAAGCATTTCAGCCCTGGAGGCTGGCTGGTGAGTTCTTCTGGGGCTTGAGTGTCCCAGCAAGGTGTACTGTGCCAGGGCTCCCCAGCGTGGTGCCTACTCTCCCAGCTGCCCTTCACAGGCATGTTTGTACAACCTCTCACCCACATGGGGCACAGCTGGATGGTCCTGGGGCCCAAGGGTCATTGTCACTGGCAGCATCACACAGCAGTTGGAGCCTTTCCAGTGGCTGCCAATGGATGCATCCGGGCGAAAGCAGATGTGGAGGTGACTTGCTCTCTTGCAAGCCCTGGGTTTTGACTGCCAGTCCGGTTTATGCTGGCAGTGGCATTGGTGATGCTCTCACTTGACTTGCCTCCATCCCTGCCCGGTGGCCCTGAGGCGAGTGCCTCCTGAGTGCTTGCACTGTATGCCAGGCTGCTGCCCCATCACTGCTTGGCTGCCGCCGTTCCCACAGTTGCTGTCTCACCCACTGCCTTTCCACTGTACACTGGGGCTGCTCCTTCCAAGGCCTCTGCTGGAGACTCCTTCCTCCCAGTAGTCAGCCACAATACCTGTTGCTGTACTGGACGGAATGACACACACACAGAGAAGGGCAGGTCTGTATTTATTAGATTTTTTTAATCGCCGCTCACCTGAAGGTTCTCATGGCAACTTACACTATAAAACCAATAAGGTAAAAACAACATAAAAACAAATAACGAATATAAAATATTCACATTAAAATATTAAAACATTAAAATACGTGGCTATTACCATACCGCTATTAAAACAGCCCAAACACATGGTTTCCCTCCAGAGGCCAACCTAAATAATTCAGCTTTGCATGCCCTGCAGAAACTAAACAAGTCTGGCAGGGCATAAGTGTCATTGGAGAGTGCATTCTACAAGGTCGGGGCCACGACTGGGAAGGCCCTTCCCCTGGTGACAGCTAACTGAGCCATCCTGGGGCAAGGCACCTGCAGGAGGCCCCCAGACCAGGGGTGGGCAATTGTTTTGGCTCGGGGGCCACTTTGTGGGAGCGGAGGTTAGCGGAGGGCTGCACCTTTTAAAATGATTGCATTCATTAGTTAACTTTGCATTTCAGAAAAGGTATAAATTGTATCATAACAATCAATAAATATAAATTAAATAAAATAGTGGTAGTTTTATTCAATTTATTTATTGTGCTAATTTCATATCGTCTATAGCTGCAAGCACATTTAATTTTAGAATCAGTTTAATGAGACAAATGTACCCTATCACACTTTTCTACAATTTTTTTGAAATCAGGAATGAGATTGCTTGTTGAGATTCTCATCACAGCCTGCAAGTGAATGTCTGTCAAAGAGCATCTATATTTACTCTTGTTGCTCTTCATGCAAGAAAAACTTTGCTCACAAATATATGTAGACCCAAACAGAGAGAACATTTTCCCAGCAAATTTCTTCATACATGGTGATTTTTTCAGCAGACAAAGATTTGTAAAAGTCAACTAATGTCACAACATTAAACATTTCTTTCACAGTGTGATCTGACCGCATGTCAATAAGTTCAAGCTGCAGCTCCTCAGGTGCTGTATCAATATCAGCAGTGATGGGACAAGAGAGCAAATTGAATTTAGGCTCAATTTTCTTGAAGTCCTGAAATCTTCTTGGCGGGCCGCAAAAAACTCTGTGGCGGGCCGCATGTGGCCCCCGGGCTGCAATTTGCCCACCCCTGCCTAGATGATGCCTGAAGGGAGCACGGTGTGTGTGTGTTGAAGAGGAGAGGTGGTCCCATAGGTATGAGGGCCCCAGGCTGTTAAGGGCTTTGAAGGTTAACACCAGTTGGATCCGGAGACTAATTGGTAGCCAGTGTAGCTGCTGCAGAATTGGAGTAAAGCAAGCCGGAGTCCTTGTTCGATTTGATAGGCCTGTGAGGCTGACACAGGCTAGCTGTGGTTTGCCTTTACTTCCCCCCACTTCATGCTCAAAGTGGGCCTGAGGCAAAACCATCTTCAACCCCTTCCAAACCCCCCCCACACACACACACAGAGGCCTGTGCAGGCCTGGGTCCTTGATGATGCTCAGCTAGGGCTAATTTTCCTGAATTTCATGTGTGTTCGTTTGACCTATGATATGCGTGTCATGTTCTTCCTGAATTCTCTGTTCTTGGAACGGAAGAGGATCTGTTCAGCTGTGAAAACGCTTGTGTAATAAAATCGGGTGCCCAAGGAAACGTAATGGAAGTGTTGTGACAGAAACCCCCAAAGCATCATCTGCCCCTAAGAAGCAGCGGGGAACAGAGCCTGGCACAGACTGAGGCTCTGGCAGGGGCTTTTTGACCACCGCCCCCCCTCCTGCTGTTTCCCCAGCATAGGTGCCTCTCTCTTTTCTCTTACTGTGCCTTAAAGCAGCCTGGGCGCCATTTCCAATGGCCAATTGTGATGGGGGAGGGTGAAACCCTCCATTGTTTTTTTGGTGGGGGGGGTATTTTTTGGTGAGTATATGTGTGTGCGCACACCTGGAAGTCATGGCGACCTCTAGTGATTGACCCCTACTGAGGGCCTGGAGGATATTCAGAGAGGTGGCTGAATAAAGCCTGCCTCTGTCCTCCCAACTTGGTATTCCAAGGAGGTCTCCTATCCAACTACTAACCACAGTCAGCCCTGCTTAGCTTCTGAGATCTGACAGGATCAGACTTGCCTGGGCCATCCAGGTCAGGGTGAAACCCGCCATTCTTGAGCACCTCAGCACTGAAGAATCCTTCTGCACAACTGTTGGGGTTTTTTTTGCACATCTGCAGGGGTCCGTTGGAGCAGGAGTGCAGCTCCGGGAGTGAGGAGCCCAGGGGGCGGGCACATGACCAAGCCCCGCCCTCTCCGCAGCTTCCCCGAGCAGTGCAGAGGCGCAGCGCCCCGGGGAAAGCCCTGCTAGGGTCTTTATTGTTTTTAATGTTTTGTTTTAATATTGATAATTTTATCATTGTTCCTTTTATGACTGTGTGCTGTTTTTCCAGAGACTTGCTCAAGGTGGCATCTAAATTTTCTAAGTATACCATTTTTTATCTGGGCACATGGCACATAAGTACTGGAGAAATTTCACCAACCCTTCAGCAGCTTCCACCCCATCAGTTTGGTGTAGTGGTCAGGAGTTGGACTCTAATCTGGGAGAACCGGGTTTGATTCCCCACTCCTCCACATGCCGCTGCTGGTGTGACCTTGGGCCAGTCACAAGTTCTCTCAGAGCTGTTCTCTCATGAGCAGTTCTCAAAAGACCTCTCTCAGCCCCACCTACCTCACAGGGTGTCTTCTTGTGGGGATGGGAAAGGGATGGGTGGTGCACATGTCCTGGGTCTCTCAAGTCTACTTGAAACCTGGTGGTTTCAAGGGAGCAGGAAGAGAATGAGGGTGTGTTCTTTACGCTTATTTTTATTGCACAAAGTATTGGATGGGGAAGGGAATGGAGGAAGAGCAGGTCAGTTTCACTCACCTGTGGAGTGGAGCCTGAGGGGTGGGTGTTGCCTTCTGACACACTTTCAGTATGTTAGGGGGTGTGGCATATGCAAATGAATTATGCTAATGAGCTCCTGCACCTCTTTTTCTACGAAATGACCCCTGCATATCTGAAATTCAAATCATGGCAGCCCAGTGTCATGTATGGCTTTTCCCTGAGGGGGCATTGCAAACCTGTCCTCAGCATAGAGGAGGAGGGCAATCGGTGCCCACTTTGGCACAATGGTGGCAGCTACTTAGGGTTGCCAACTCCCAGATGGGGCCTGGAGATCTGGAATCACTTCACAACTGGTCTCCTGACAACAGAGATCAGTTTCCCTGGACAAAATGGCAGCTTCAGTGGGTGGGCTTTGTGGCATTATACCATGCTGAGGTCCCTCTCCTCCCCAAACTCTGCCCTCCTCAGACCTCCAGGAATTTCCCCAGCCTGGCATTGGCAACCCTAGTGGGACTGATCAGACCAGTCATCACTTTCAGTATTTGACTCAAAATATGGGGGTTTGGTGATGTAGAGTTTTTTTTTTGGGAGGGGGGTGTCTTTAACAGTTCCCTCAATGTTTAGAACATAATATCTCTACTCGGCTTTTCATTGTTGCTGAAATTGGTTTATTATTATTTCATTTCTATCCCGCCTTTCTCCCTAATGGGTACCTAAATAAAATACACTTACTGTAAAATAAATTTTGCAATAAAAACCAATAGATTAAAAACTAACCAGAAAGCTGACTTCCTGAAACTCAAATGCAGTTACATCCAAGTCAAGAACAAGGTTGGCTGAACAATGCAGCTGTAATCCAATGCTAGTAAGGGTAAATTCTTAATATGCTTACAGCACGGTCCTAAGTAGAGTTATACCATCCCAAATTCATTGAAGCCAGTGGGATTAGAAGGGTGTAGCTCTACGTAGAAGTGCACTCTTAGGCTGTGGTCACATGGCACCCTAATCACGATTTTCTCCCGCTGGACTTCAAATCCAGGATTTTTTCTTTCGGGTTGGGATGATCACACATCCCAACCCGGCGGCAGCGGCTGGGGGAGGCAAGGCGAGCGCCACCCGCACGCCTTCACACGGCTGCCTTCCTCTAAACGCCGCATGGAAGTATTGGCTGGCTGGCTCACTCTGCTCCGGGCCCCGAGCCCCACCAGCTGTCGCCTGATGGAGTAGGGAGAAGCATGGTGGTGGTGGTGGTGGGGGGTGCCAGGCAGCAGCCGACAGGGCTCGGGGCCCGGAGTGGAGCGCGGGGTGTTTTGAGGAATCACGGCTGGTAGGCGCTTGAGTGCCCATGTGCTCAAATGCAAGAGGGGGGGGGACCCGGAAGAACGATCAGACGGCCCTTATCGCAAACATTGCGAGAGAGGCTGTCCAGATCGGGGAAATCGCGCATTTAAAGAGCAGGAAGCTGGAAAATACTTTATTTTCCCGGGGTCGGAAAATGTGCTAGGGACCCGGGAGTTGAGCCCGCTTTAGTGCGAGAGGGGGATTGGCCAGTCTGATCATCAAATTTAAATCCGCGAGGGAACAGCAGTGAATCCCGATTTAAAGGACCATGTGACCACAGCCTTAATGTGGCAGGGCTCTTTGTCTCTTTTCTCTAGCCTTTTCGTCTTTGGAAGGAACTAGTTAGCATCTCTATAATGCTCTGTAAGCTGCCCCGCTAATAGTTGAGTCGTAGGTCTCTTTGCAAGTGCCCACTTTTGCTTCCAGTTTATCTGACAGTGGCTGAATGGGTGGAAACACTCTTGGTTCTTGGCAGCCTTCTTAAGAGTGACTGAAAAGGCTAAATCTTTTTCAGGACCAGGGCTCAGCACCACGGGGCCAGTTTCCCAGCTGTAGAGCAGCAGAGCAAAGTGCTGGGGACCGATTTTCAGCCGCTCTGGCGCAGGTGAGGAGGAGGAAGGGCCTTACTGGGGCCAAGTCGCAAGAATGTAACCAGAACTTCCCACTCCCTTTTTGCAAAACCGGGACCTGAAATGACAGAAGTCCTTGTGGCTCCACAGCACCCCCCACTCCCAGCCCCACAGATGCAACTCTCCAGTGCACTTCTGTGGGTCTGCAGATCGGAGATTTCTGCTAAATATTTTCTTTGGACACTGTACTTTTAATGGTCTTGGGGTTTTCACCTCCTGGGTGCTCAGAGAAGGCCTCAAAAGAATCCAGAAATGTGCAGGCGGACAAGCGAACAGACTAATTATACCCATTCGCTTGCCCCTTGGTTTCTTGGGGATACACGTGACTGCACAGAATAACAATCAGTGTCAGTTTGAATTAGCATTTGTGAATATGTCAGGAATCCGTAGGTGTTTTGAGGAGCTATTGTAATGTCTGTTCTGCCATCCAATTTTCCTTCGAAAGTTCTATCTTGTATGCTGATGAAAAAAAATTCTAAAAATTCAGGAAAGCACACAGTAACGTCTTAAGAGAACTTATGCCAAATTTCCATTTCATGAAGTCGTAAGCTGCTAAAATTATACCCTCTAGGGAAGGCGAAGAGAAGACAGTTTCAAACAGATAAAGCTTGTTTGCATTTGGCCCCTGGTGATAGCCTCAATTAAGAATCAAACTGAACAGCGACAACCAAAAATGACCATTATTGACCCCTGACATTTCGGCCCATTGGCCTTCCTCAGGGGTCAAACAAATGATGTTATCGAATGGCTCCTGACATTATAATGCATCAATCACTTCTTATAAATTGACCAAGATGACTTTTTTTAATGATTATTGTCTGTGAACAAAGGCAAAGATATTAATCAGAGAGGCCTCATTCTGGATAGTTTGCTGCCATGGTCAGGTACACTTTCCGATAGTAATGGTTCAATTGTGTTCTTTTCTCGCTTTTCTCAGAAAAATTCAGAGCAGCCAGGAGCCAATAGTGATATAATATGCCTGTACACTCAGATCTTCTTAATCTTTACCTTTCAGATATCTGGAGAACTTACACTGTAGTGTTGTTATTTCCATAGTGACTCCCCAACATTTGAATTTAAATACATTAAACTAACATGCTTGTTAGGGGGGCCTGGAGCTCTCCTGAAATGACAACTGACCTCCAGACTGCAGTGATAGTTCCTTTGGAGCAAGTGGCTGCTTTGGAGGGCAGACTGTATAGCATTATACCTGTTGAGGCCCCTCCCTTTCCCAAACCTGACCCATGGGGAAGGGGGTGGAGCTAAGCTCTGCATACAAAATGGTATGGGGCAGCTCCCTGCCACACACCATTCTTCCCCCCTCTTTTAGCCCTTTAGAGGGCTTCCCTCCCCTCCCCCCACCCACCAAGTTGTGCTGCAGCACTACAGTGTGACTTAGTTGTGGACATTCCTGGAGATCTGGGGTGTCACGCCTCCCCATCCACGCCGGGGGCGTCGCTGCCCGTCGCCGTGTTCTGTCGGGTCTGGAGGAAAGGCCTGGAGGGGCAAGCGGGAAACGGAGCGGGTTTGCTGGACCTCAGAATTGGCGGGAGGTGAGGATTGACAACACCCTGGGCCACCCTCCTACCTTCGGGAGCAAGGTCTCTTGGCCAGCGTTACTCTCTCGATCTCAGTCCCAACTGCCAAGTTTCCCTCTGCCTCTCTGTCTCTCATTCTCCACCTTGCTCCGTGGCTCCTCCTCCCCGGTCCAGCTCTTCCCACCTCTTTTTATTCCCTCTAACCGGCCCAGCCCCCCCTCCATCCAAGCTCCAAGCCCCTTTAAGGTTCCTGATGCACGGGAACCCTGCCGGTCAACGCCCTGATGCTGGCCCGCTCGGGGTAGCTGCGTGCAGGGCGGATCCTCCCCTCACCGACGTCTTCCTAGGCTCCTCGTCCCGCTGGGACTTCTCTCGGAGGTCGGCCGGCTCTCCTCCGTCGTGCCAGCCGCTGCGGAGGACTTTGATGCTGCTGGTGGGTTGGGGACAGCCGTGGAGCGTGGCTCTCGGTTGCGCTGGCAGGCCCGGCCTGCCCGAGGCATTGGTGAGGTGGGGGTCGGTCGGCATATCTTCCCCAGCGATCGTGTGGCTTCTGGGTCCCTCTTCCTCCCACTCCGGGCTCCTTCGTCCCACGCCGCGGCGCTCCCAGCGCCTTGGGGGGTCTCCGCGAGGCATTCCTACTGGGGAGGGCCGCCCGAGGGGCTGCCGGGGGAAGTTAACGGCCCGGAAAGGGACATGGGGGCAGAGTTTAGGGAGAAGAGGGTGCTCAGCAGGGGTGTGATGCCATAGAATCTGCCCTCCAAATCCACCATTTGCTCCAGGGAAATGGTCTCTGTGGTCTGGAGAGAACGCCGTCCCCCTCCTGGAGGCTGGCAACTCTAATGGGGTGCATTTTCATGCTCCTTTGTGGCTGCCACCTGAATTGGCATACGTCATCGAAAGTACAGTTCCAGACAGACACTGTTGTTCTTAGTCGAATTAAATGTTGCTAAAAAAACCATTGCTTTCTACTGAGTATCATTTCAAATGCATTTATTCTATTTAGGAAGAGGGGGCGTCACAAAATAAAATGTGCAATGATAGGATATCAGAGCTCCAGACAGGTTGAGAATCACTGGAGAAAGCTCCCCCTTCCTTCCTGAAGTATCTTCTCCCTCGTACTGTATACGTTCATTCACCAGAACAGTAGTTAAAGAACAGAACTCAAATGTGCGTGTGCATGGACACTCACATCTCCCATGGTGGTGTTTTACTCTGGTGTAAGGCACCTTCTTTGCACTCGAGACTTTTCACTAGCAGAAAGGCCTTGTGCAGAACAAGTCCATGGGGATCCAACCCCATGTTCTTAACAATATGAAATGATTAAGTACTTCATGCACTTAAATAATAGTGTCAAATTGGGGGAAGGGTTGTGGCAAAGATGGATGAAGCCTTCGTACATAATATCAGAACGTTGTGTGTGTTCCTCATATTTCCTGCGGTTATCCTCAGGGGCCATTTTGTAGAAAAAGAGTTGCAGAAGCTCATTTAGCATAACTCATTAGCATAACTTATTTGCATATGCCACCACCACCACCTCGACATCACCGGAAGTGTATCAGAAAGCAACACCCACCGCTTAGGCTCCATCCCTAAAATCTCCAGGTATTTCCCAACTCAGAGCTGGTGAGACAGCTTTACATTTTGACTAAAGACACTTTAGGGCCGTGGCCACACAAGCGAGATTATCTGGGGGAGAAGCGAGGCTATTTTGCCCTCGAGCAATTTGACCCACAATTGCGCCATCACACAGGTCGGTGAAGCTGCCGGTGCAACTAGCCGCTGCATGATCAGACGCAACCACAGGCAAGTTGGGCAGGTTTTTTTCGTTGGTTTCCGATTCGCTTAAATGGGGGATTGATGAATTGCTTCTCCACCCAGAGCTTCCAATGGTAGTATGCGATGATGCGCATACTGAGAAGGGGGGGAAACAATGGCATGGCATTGGGATAGCCTGATCAGACTATCCCGGATGCCACAAGTTTGCGCTGGAGTGATCACACGGGGAAAGTCCAGCTGTGGCCCGCAGCAAACCATTTGCTACTGCATTTTCCCTAGTAGTTTTTTACTCCACTTCTCCGGCGGATCAAAACGGCTTGTGACGGCTTGCCGACGGTTGTGGGACGCTTCCCAGATGTGCTGGTGTGATTGCGCCGCTTTGATCTGCTGGTGAGTCGTCCCTCTCGCGTGGCTAATGGGTGCATATGATCACGCCCTAGGTTTCTTTTGCTCTTGCAGGGAAGCTACCCTGCAACAAGCATGAAAATACCGATCAAGTTAGTATGCTTTTGCTTTTTCCCGCAGTACATCACCACATGTGCCCACTCCTGGGCTTGTTACTTCGGAACTATGTTCTGGCATGTTCCTGCTCGAAATGACCCCTTTGTCAGGGCCTTTGACATTTGGTGGCTATTTTAACTAGAAGTTTTGTTTATGTCATTGATCAAATCTACAGTATTTAAGATGTATACCAGTTCCATCATGTTTTGGATTGGAAAATACAACCTGAGCAACAAAAGGAACTTCAGGATTTGTTTCTCTTCCCCTCAGGTCCTCAGATTTTGGGACATACTATACCAAGTTGAACCTGCAGCCTGGGATTCCTACAGTTATTGAAAATTTCTACATCTGCCCTACGAATAAAAAAAAGGTAGGGATTTCCTCTTCACTTGTACAGAAGTTGACCAGCTCAGAACACATTGTGGTTTGCTTGTGTTTGGTAAGTTCCAGAAACATGTCAATCTTATTTAGCTCATAAAAGAGTAACTAAAAACCATATAGGACTGTAATTCATGACCGAAAGATTATGTTCCAGGCTTGCCAGCTTTAAGTTATGGTTGTGCAAACTGTAACTGGCCAGCTCTTTGTCACTCTGGGCCATGGTGGCTCAGAGGTTAAGACACTGAGCTGCAGACCAGAAGGTCGGTAGCTCAGCAGTTCGAGACCCGAGTGCCACGTGACGGAGTGAGCTCCCATCTCTGGCCCCAGCTATTGCCAACTTAGCAGTTCGAAAGCAAGAAATTGCAAGTAGATAAATAGGTACCCCTTCAGTGGGAAGGTAACAGCGTTCTGTGTGCCTTGGTGTTTAGTTATGCCAGCCACATGACCGTGGAAAAGTCTTCGGACAACACTGGCTCTTTGGCTTAGAAACGGAGATGAGCATCACCCCCTAGAGTTGGATTCGACTGGCTTTCGAGCAAGGGAAACCTTTACCTTTACCTTGTCACTTTACCATTTATCCTGTAAGGGTCATGGCTGAAAAAGCAAACAATAACATGCTTGACATGGGGCTGCCCTTGAAGACAACGTTAAAATTTCAGCAGGTGTAAAATGTGGCACTCCACTTGTTATCCGGTTCTACCTGTCAGGACCATGTTGCAATCATCCTGAAGTCCCACCACTGGATGCCTGTTCTTTTCTTAGTCCAGTTGAAGGTGCTGCTACATAAGAACACTAGAAGAGCCCTGGTGGAACAGACCAGAGGTCCATCTAGTCCAGCATCCTCTCTCACACCAGGGCTCTTCTTATGTTCTTGTTAGGGGAAGGCCTCGGCCTCTATGCCCTATTGTTGGCCATCCAGAGGAACTGGTTGGCCAACTATAAGGCATAGAGGCCGAGGCCTTCCCCTAACAAGAACATAAGAAGAGCCCTGGTGGAGCAGACCAGAGGTCCATCTAGTCCACCATCCTCTCTCACACAGTGGTCAACCAGTTCCTCTGGATGGCCAACAACAGGGCATAGAGGCAGAGGCCTTCTCCTGATAAGAACATCAGAAGAGCCCTGCTGGATCAGACCAGTGAGGGTTCATCTAGTCCAGCATCTTGTCTCACACAGTGGCCAACCAGTTCCTCTGGAGGGCCAACCACAGGGCAGAGAGGCCGAGGCCTTCCCCTGATCTTGCCTCCTGGCTCTAGGATTCAAAGGCTGACTTGCCTCTGAATGTGGAGGTTTGCTCCTTTCACTGGAAGCCCTTGTGACCTGGGAGCACATACCCGAAGGCCCATCTCTCCCACTGTGAACCAATGTGGCAGTTCTGCTCATCACAACCGGGTTTCCCAACAGTTCCTCTTGCTCTGGAGAAGACGGTTTACAATGGTTCGGGCTTTTCCTGTTGCTAACTGGAACAAGTAATTGTTGAGCTATTGATTTTAGTTATTTTTAATTGTCTGGTTTAACTGTGTTTTCATTAATTTAATATTAATATTTATTAGTTTATTCCAATCATTTATTTAGTATTGTTACTTGCCTTGGGTTCAGACTGTATCAGGGGAAAGGTGGAATATACAAATGGCCTAAATATGTGCATATATATGTACATACGTTTTACTGTAGAAACAAACAAACAAAAAGTGCGCACTAATAATGTTACAACTTCATAGCTTGGATGAAAATAATTACCAATGTCAGAAACACTTTTCAGCAAGGGGGGCTTGGAGTCTCCATCTCCTTTTACACCCACAAACACACACCCACACCCTTCTGTACAGTGAAAGCCATTTCCCTCTGTGGCAATCTCGTGCCACTGGAGAGTGTGTGTGAATGCGGAAGCCATATGTGTGGGACCAGGTACATGGGTACCGGGCCACCTCTAGGCTGAGAAGAAGAGGGATGTGTGAGTCAACGTGAAGACAGTGCTCACCCCCCAGCAGTGTGGAGTTGCATTGTGGGACTGCATTGCTCTGAGCATAGTCCTGAAGTTCACATTTTGCATGCTTGCTCCTAATAGTAACACCTCTTATCTGGTGTTGTGGTTAAGTGTATGGACTCTAATCTGGGAGAACCGGGTTTGATTCCCCACTCTTCCTCTTGCAGCTGCTGGATGACCTTGGGCAGAGCTGTCTGTCAGAACTCTCAAGGACAGTTCTGGAAAGAGCTCTCTCAGCCCCACCTACCTCATAGGGTGTCTGTTGTGGGGAGGGGAAGGGAAAGGAGTTTGTGAGCCACTCTGAGACTCCGAGTGAAGGATGGGGTATAAATCCAATCTCCCCCTCCTCCTTCACCAGTCCTGGGACATTCTGTAAATATATTCCTTTTATATCAGTTAACCAAATCTGTTGGTTTCCCTCTGACTCACTTCCCTGGGAGGCGCAGGTTGTTGGCCCTGCAATGAACTGTGAGAGCACTGAATTCAGTTATTTTGGTGGGCTTTGAAGCTGGTGAGCCCTCTGCGATGCCCAGTCCCTTACTGAGCTTTCTGTTTCCCACTTCTCTCCAGAGTACACTGGCCTCTTTGTTAGGAACCAAACCGGGCATTTCGAAGATTGCCGGGCTTCCTGGCTCTCTGTGTGTGTCACCCTTGTCTCAGTGCCCGAGACAGACAAGAATCGAGCTCTTGTTTGGATGAGGCCATCCGGTGTGCTTGAAGGGACGGGATGAATTGGGGGCAGCTGAGCAACAAGGGGACTCGAATGGGAAGCATATTGGTAATGTCCGGCCACTTGGCTGCCTTGTCAATCAGCCGCCTCCAAATGACATTTGAAGGCCCAGCCTCTGTGCTTTGCAAGTGCATGTATGCTAGGGGTATATTCCGGGCATCTGAGCTGGTTGCACACCGGTGCCTCAAGCACTGGTGGGAGGGAATGGGAAAGCAACAAGTGCTGGCATAGCATTGATGCCCTGACATCACTTCCAGTGTAAACATGGAGAGCCAGCATGGTGTCGTGGTTGAGAGCGGCAGATTCCAATCTGGAGAACCAGGTTTGATTCCCCACTCCTCCTCCACACGCAGCCAGCTGGGTCAGTCACAAGTTCTCTCAGAGCTGTTCTCTCAAGAGCAGTTCTCACAGAGCTCTCTCAGCCCCACCTACCGCACAGGGTGTCTGTCGTGGGAAGAGGAAGGGAAGGGGATCGTAAGCCGCTCCAAGACTCCTTAAGGTAGAGAAAAGTGGGTTTATAAAAACCTACTCTTCTTCTTCATCACAATTGCTGTGGGATATACCAGTGTTACACAGGTACCTCCTGCACCAAACACGGCCAATGTGGAAGTCAAATATGCCTAAACATACGCCTTTAAACACCTGCATACATTAGGGTTGCCAGGCCGCAGATGCCAACCCCTGGGAAGAATGGGAGGGTTGGGTATGCTGGTGTTACTTTTAGTAAAAACCAGAAGTGATGTCTTTGGATGCTCTAGCATTTACAAAAACCCTATGGTTCTACCATAGAGTTTTTGTAAAATGCTAGACTCTGGAGCAGGGGTGTCGAACTCATTTGTTATGAGGGCTGGATCTGACATAAATGAGACCTTGTTGGGCCGGGCCATGTGTGTCATAACATGAAATGCCAGGTAGCGGAGATGTAAACTTTATAAAGGACACAAACACAAAGAATCTTTTTTACTTAAAATAAAAACATGCTTAAAACATTAGGACTCCTGCAATATTTTGTTTATTTAACAGTCTCTGATAACTGACACCTCTTCCTCTGAATTAGTGCATCAAAATGTCTGTGCTGTTGCAATCTTGAGTATGCTGTTCAGGTGTAAGCCGCAAACCTACTTTTGATTTATTGATATTCACCACAGAAATCTCATGTTGAATTCGAAGTCTAGAACCCAGGGCAGAATGTGAAATGGCTGAGCAATAGAGAGAGTCTGGCAAAGCAAGTCATGATGCAGCAGCACCAACAGAACTGGAAGCAGGAGGTGGCCAGTTCCAGTGCGGGCCAGATAGAAGCCCTCCAGGAGCCTCATCCAGCCCTCGGGCTATATGTTTGTGCCACTGGAGAGTGTATGTGAATGCAGAAGCCATATGTGTGGGGCCAGCTTCTCTGCCCCACTTCAGCATTGCCTTTCTAGTCTGCCCCACCCTCCGAACCAAAAGGTTGGGGAAAGGCGCTGCTGAAGTGCCTGGGATCAGATTGGGGAGGGAAAGAAAGGCATTTTCAAGGTGCCTGGGTTCCCTGCCTGCCCTTTTCCAGCTGTGTTGTGTCAGCTACAGAAGGGGAGGCAGAGAGAGGCTTTTCCTTGTCAATTTCACTCTCAGCTCACTGGGGGGGAGTGCAATTGACAAGGAAATTGGGCTCCCCAGAGGGAAAGAGGGCATTTTAACATGCCGCCTTTCCCTCTTGTATGTAAGGTAGGGAGGGCAGCATGCTCTGTAGCCACGCATGACAGAGGTTTCGGTTGTAGGAGTGGCCAACTCAGGAGCCAGCTGGGATTCCGTTCCTGTGCGTTCCTGCCCCAAAATAGCCCTGCTTGTAAATATAACTGGTAGTGCTTGGTGCTACAAACAGTCTCTCAAACTCCAAACTCCACTCTGATAGGCTTATATTTCTCTCTCTCTCATATAGCCACACAGACTAAAAGCTTTGTTTTATTCACATAGAATAGAATATACTTTCCTAGTCACACAGACTAAATTCAAAACTCCCATAGTCACACAGACTGTGCAGTCTCTCCAAACACAGAGGACTGTTCATAGACATCTCACACACTTTGATTCCTCTCAGAACATCTCCTCCCACACTCTCAGTCATCACCCAATCAAAATCACACTTGTCTCCCCCATCACCTCGCCGCAGTACTGCAGCCACACTCAACATTTAAAGGAACACACGCACCAAAACATGAAATCGTTACAGAGCCTTACACATGTTTTGGGTGATTTGGAGGGATCAGAAAAAAAAATCAGGGTGGGTCAGAGGCTCCACTTCAAGGTGGAGCCTGGCGATCTCCCAATATTACAACCCCTCTCCAGACTGCAGAGATCAGATCCCCCGGAGAAAATGGCTGCTTTGGAAGGTGGACTCTATGGCCTTGTATCCTGCTGAGGTCCTTCCCCACTCCAAATCCCGCCCTCCCCCAAATCTCTGGGCACTTCATAAACCAGAGTTGGCGACCCTAAGAAAAACCAAGGTCCAGCAAGAACCCCAGAAGCCGAGAGTGGCAACAAGCTTCGCTCCAAGAAAATACTCAATTGTTAGCTACTGAAAGATCATTAGAAATTATGTGATTAAGGATTTAGTGGATCCGTGTTAACCAGAGTGCATCAATTCTGAAAGTGAAGTAGCGGGAATAAATCTAAGCCACAGGAATCACCATCCACAAGGAGGGGATGACATAGGACTGGGATGGGAAGTACATAAAGTGGCTTGAAGCAAGGGGAAACTGGTGCCTTCTTGAAAGGCACTCCCTGTGATTGTTGTGGCGGGGAGCGTGGGAAAATGTGCCATGTGCCAGAGTTGTCAGGCAACAGGAGCAGCGGTATTAGAAGCGGGAAGCCAAGACCTCAGTAAGAGCCAACATGGAGAGATGTTCCCGCACACAGATTTGCAGACCATTACGAATTAGTTAAACACTGATCAAAAATGTTAAGAGGGCTGCAAAAGGCGGGGGGGGGGGGGGGGGGCTTCAGAAGGAATAGGCAGTTACCAGATCAGGACATTGCTGATGGAAATAACGAAAGCTGGGGCTGCTAAAGGAAACACAAAGTGGGAGGAGGAAGCGCGCAAGCCAAGGAAGGCAGCTAGGTAGGCGAGTGGAAACAAACGCCCAGGAGAAGGCGAAGCGGTGCGAGTCTGGCTGGCAGTCGCTGTCCAGGTCAGCTTTGCCGGGCAGAAGTTGCTCTGATGTGGTCTGTTCCCACACCCCTCTGGTAATGTGGGTAAACCGGCTTTTGTGTTCCGACTGGAAATCAACCACGTGGTCGAAACATACACGTGGCCGTGCAACGCGCCCAAGCTTCGCACAAGAGAACAATAGACCGAGAGGATCCTGGCAAGGACCAATAGAGGGAGCTGGATCTTGAAAGGAACCTAAGGGAAGCTTAACACTGTAACACTGTGTAAATATCACAGGAGTGGGGTTTGGCCAGGGTGTGGTTTGGAATGGGAATATAAGCAGACCCCTGGGTCCGACTTCTCTAGTCTTGTTCTGACCACTCTAATAAAATATGAGCTGTTATCACTCAACGCGTCTCCGGATCCAGTACTTTTCACTGGCGATGAGGATGGGACCCTGATGGGCGGGGCCGACTCTGACTCCAGCACCGCACTGAGCACCGATCTTCCACCACCACACACCGCCGGGCTCCAGAGCCCCCAGGCACCGCCAACTGAGCCACAGGACAATGCTCACCGCACCATTCCAGAGACATGGCTGCCGCTCCGGGACAGATAACCATCTTCGACCCAGCTCACCCTGAGCTGTGGGAAGCCTGGGTTGAGTGACTGACCGACCTCTTCCTGGTCCGGGGATTACAGAAGATGACAAAAAGAAAGCATGGCTCCTCAGCACATGTGGAGTCTCAACGATCCGGTTGGTGTAGAGTCTCATCGCGCCAAAGAAACTAGAAGCCACTTCCTTCGACAAGCTGGTAACCGCGCTCACCAGATACTTTGTGCCAAAACAATCTAAGATGGTGATGCACATGGACTTTTTTGCATGCTCACAAAAGTCCGGAGACTTCATGGCCGACCTTCGCCGACTGGCAGTAAATTGTGAATCCCCGTCCATCAAGAACACCCTATTAAACCATTTCATCTCGGGTGTCCCCAAGTCGAAGCTCCGCTGCAAGCTAGTGGTCATTGAGGACCTCACATTCAACAGGCACTCAAAGTGGCAGTGATGTTCGAGAAGGCACAGAAAGACCGACAGGGACAAACAACACCGCATGGCCACTGCCTCCAGCTCCAAAGCGTCAGATGAGTACGACATTCTCCAGGTACAATGCCCCAACTGCGGAGGCTGCCATGGCAACCCGCCGCATCCACACTGGCCAAGTCGTGCCCCATCATTTCTATATCATGCGCCAGCTGCGGGGATGTACATGAACGCTGGGCCTGCCGACTCCGGGATGCGACCTGCCGGTCCTGTGGCAAAACAGGAAACATCACCCGGGCCTGCCATTCCTGAGGCCCACGACGAACACCAGCTACACATCAGGAGTCAACAGATCTGCACTCCATGACTTCTACCCACCACCAGGTAATGCACTTGCCCCAGGCTACCCCTAACAAAATTCATGTGACTGTGTTAGTGGAGGGGTCCTCCTGTGAAATGGAGCTGGACACCGGCTCCTCCTTCTCCATAACCTTGGCAGACACTTTGAAGAAACTATGTCAGGGGGGAGCAGTTAAACCAGTTAGCTTAATGCTTTGGGATTTCCAGAAGGGCCTGGTGGCCATCAAGGGGTGGGGCAAGTCCTGGGTCCAGTACAAGGACTTTGAGAGACTACTGAAGTTACTGGTGGTGGAAGGCAAACTCGCCAGCTTCCTGGGACTCTCGTGGTTTGGACCCTTGGGATCTGGGGTGACCAAGGTGAACCAGGTGCAGTCTCCGAACTTTGAAGTTATTTGTAATGAGTTCCCCGCGGTGTTCGATGGCATGCTAGGCTGTTACACAGGTCAGCCGGTCGCCCTCGACCCACGGGTCCGCTCCATCCTCATGAAGACCAGGCAGCCCCTGTTTGCCCTATAGCCTAAAACTGAAGAGGAACTAGACTGCCTGATCAAACAAGGGGTCCTCGAGCCGGTCCCACACGCCCGGTAGGAAACACCCATTGTAACCCCTGTGAATAGGGTTGCCAAGTAGTTACCTCTCTGCGGCGGAGGGGGGGAGTCCTTTCTTCTTCGGGAGGCATCTGGTGCACATGCGAAGCATGCACACCACAATGATGTCACCCAGAAGTGATGTCATTGCATTGGGCACGTTGGGGGCAGGACTTCTGTAATTCAAGGGAAAACCATAGAGTTTTCCCTCGAATTACAGAGCATCCTTCCCCAAACGTGCCCGACGTGATGACGTCACCTCTGGGTGATGTCATCGCGCTGGGCACGTCGCTGCAGCCCGGCAATTTGGGGGCGGGGTTCCCCCCCGGCAGCCTGATCCCGGCCAGCGGGCAATAGGCTGCTGGAGCAGGGGTTTCCCCGCCCCCCCGGGGGGACTTGGCAAGCCTACCTGTGAAGCTGAATGGGGACATCGGGATATGCGCAGACTGTAAGTGCATGATTAATAAGGCCCTGCAAGCTCATGCATATCCGGTCCCCGTTGTCAGCCATGTCCTCGCTCTCTTTCCGGGGGCAAAGATATTTGGGGAGCTGGACCTCGCACAGGCCTACCAGCAGTTTCCAGTAGATGAGGCCACCACTGAGGCCCAAAAGATTGTGACACACCAGGGGGCATTCAAAGTACGGCGCCTGCACTTTGGGGTCAGTGTCACCCCGGGGATTTTCCAAAACCTAATGGACTTTTTACTTAAAGGTATCCCCGGGGTCCAGCCCTTCTTTGATGTTTTAATTGTGGCCCCGGACGAGGAGACCTTCGCAACTCACCTGTAGTCCATCCTGCAACGTTTTGACAATGCCTGGCTAAAGGTGAAGCGAGAGAAATGCTTGCTGGGGATTCCGTCTGTGGAGTCCCTCAGGTTCACTGTCGATGCTCAGGACATCCACCCCACACCAGACAAGATCTGTGCCATCACCCAAACGCCTACACCGTC
Source organism: Lepidodactylus listeri (assembly GCA_029233225.1). Lineage (NCBI taxonomy): Eukaryota > Metazoa > Chordata > Lepidosauria > Squamata > Gekkonidae > Lepidodactylus > Lepidodactylus listeri. The sequence goes on along the minus strand of JARCFY010000017.1, from coordinate 14,048,244 downwards.
CACCAAAGCAGAGCTCCAGACCTTCTTAGGCCTCCTGAACTTTTGTCATTCGTTCTTGCCCCACAAGGCGGTGGTTGCTGAACCTCTGCATCGCCTTTTGGACAAACAAGCCCCATGGGCCTGGGGGCCCCGCCACACAGCAGCTTTCTAGGCGGTTAAAGACTTGCTGATTTCAAATGCTGTCCTGGCGCATTTTGATGAATCCCTCCCCATGGTTCTGGCCTGTGATGCATCCTCCGATGGGGTGGGAGCTGTCCTGGGGCACCGCTTGGCGGACGGCCAGGAGGTTCCAGTTGCCTACTATTCCTGCACCCTGTCTGCGGCTGAGCACAATTACACACAAATTGATAAGGAAGCCCTGGCTATCATGGCTGGAATTAAGAAATTCCACGATTACCTGTTTGGGCAGCCTTTCACTGTTATCACAGACCACAAACCTATCCTGGGTCTTCTCACCCCAGACAGACAGACCCCACAAATGTTATCTTCCCGGGTCCTCTGCTTGTCAATCTTTATGGCTGGCTACCAATATGAGTTGCTCCACCATCCCAGTAAGGCCATGGGCCACGCCGACACCCTTAGCCGCCTCCCGCTCCCGTCCTGCAACCCCGACCCAGCTTTGGCACACCACATCACTCTGCTGGAGGACCTGCCCGTCCACCCGGTCCAGGTGGTGGATGTGGCCCGCCACACTGCCAGGGATCATATTCTCTCCCAGGTCCTGGGGTGGGGAGGGGGTGGCTCACATCAATGGGACCAGACGTTGCGGCTTTCTCAACCAGGCGAGACGAACTCTTCGCCCACAAAGAGTACCTGCTCTGGGGCAGCTCTGCTCTGGGGCACCCCTCTGCCATTATGCAAACGGGTGCTCACAGCATTACACGAAATGCACCCAGTGATCATGCGAATGAAAGCCCTGGCCCGGAGCTACGCCTGGTGGCCAGGGTTAGATGGGGAAATTGCGGACAAGGTAAAGAGATGTCAAAAGTGCCAGGACTCCTGGCCGGACCCTCCAAGTGCTCCAGTGCGACCCTGGGAATCTTCCCACAAGCTGTGGGTCAGGTTGCATGTGAACTTTGCCAGCCCCTTCCAGGGGCAGATCTTTTTCATCTTAGTGGGCTAGAAGTAGTTCCCGTGGCATCCACCTCCTTCCAAGCCGCCATCCGAGCCATGTAGCGGATATTCAGCACCTACGGCATCCCTGACACCCTAGTGTCTGACAACGGGACAGCGTTCACATAGGCAGAGTTCCAGGAGTTCGTTCAGTATTATGGAATTGCATGTATGCTCCACACCCTTCCACCCTGCCACCAACGGACAGGCGGAGCGCATGGTCAGCACAATGAAGGAGGCTTTGTGGCGGCTAGACAAAGGGGACTGGCACTACAAACTGGCTGCCTTCTTGTTTGGACAATGAACAACGCCACACACCACGACTGGACGGAGCCCAGCAGAACTACTCATGGGCAGGCGCTTCACCACTCGCCTTGATTGCCTTCATCCTGACTGGGCTTCCGAACAAAGCACAGCTCCTGAGTCTCAGGCAGCCCTCCGAGGGTTCTTTCTGGGAGTCCCTGTCTACGCCCGGAATTTCTCAAGGATTCCCAGTGGATTCTAGCACGGGTAGTACATGTGACAGGGCCTCTGTCCTACAAGGTACCAGGGGACAACAGCCAAGTATGGCGGTGACATATAGACCACCTCTGCTGCCGCCTCCTTTCTGAGGAACACGAGGGTTCCGGGGACGGAGAGGATGAAGACATCACACCAGGAACAGGCAAGGCGGCTGAGGCAGAAGCACCGCTCCAACCGGCAGAAACGGCCGGAGCCAACAGGGACAGCCCCCCACAGTCAGCCACAGCCGAGCACCAGGAAGTCTTCCCAGACGTACAACCAGAATGGCCAGAGTCAGCCCAGTAACGGCCAGCCCTAGTACCTGAAGTACGGAGGTCCACCAGGGAATGGCAGAGGCCCACCTACCTCAGAGACTATGTGTGCCAGGTGGGGTCTGAACTACGGGGGCAGGGGTGTTGTGTTCCGAATGGAAATCAACCACGTGGTCAAAACATACACGTGGCCGTGCAAAGCACCCAAGCTTCGCACAAGAGAACAATAGACTGAAAGGATCCTGGTGAGGACCAATAGAGGGAGCCGGATCTTGAAAGGAACCTGTGGGAAGGTTAACACTGTAAATAGACCTATCACAGGAGTGCAGTTTGGCAAGGGTGTGGCTTGGAATGGGAATATAAGCGGACCCCTGGGTCCGACTTCTCTAGTCTTGTTCTGACCTCTCTAATAAAATACGAGCTGTTATCACTCAACACATCTCTGGACCCAGTACTTTTCACCAGCCCCCTGTGGGAGTCGTGCAGTAAGTTCTGCTGCTAGAATTGCCTCACGGGGGCTGGCAGTGCTTCTGTTGAAGGTGGCCATATTATCCTCCCTGCACACCATGGTTTTGGGGGAGCATGAGACTAGACTGGGCAGAGGTGGCACCTGCACTGCCAAGGTAACTTCTGAATTCAGGAGCAGCAGTTTGTTCATTGTATGGATTGCACAAACAACACAGTAAAGGATTTCAGGGCATTTCAGAGCGCCCGTTGCCGTGCCCCCTGGCTCAATTCAAAGGCCAGTCTATTCATTTCCAGGGTACCTCCCGGTCTTTCTCCAAAGTCTGCCTTAAAGGGATGATGCCCTTTGAAAACACCCTTTCATGTCCCTTTCTGCCAGTCCTGGAACTATCACAGCGAGGAGGACAAATTATCAATTGTTTAGTCATCATAAACACTGGAGTCGCTGTTGATTTTCTGAACTGTGGAGCAATGCTCCCTCTAGGCTGTGGAGCCTTGTGAGCAAAAATGCTACTTTGTGAGCTACTGGCATGAAAGCTGTGAGCGAGCGATTTGGCTCCTGCATAAATTAGTTTGCTCAGGAGCCATCCTGCCTGAGCTAAGAAAAAAATGTGCGTGGCAAAACTGTGAGCTAGCTCACATTCAGCTTGGAGGGAATACTGCAAGTGGGGAGGCTGCTGTTTTAAACCGCCTCTCCCTTCCCCACACTCGGACTCATGCATCCTTTGCCAATTGGCAGCCTAAATCAAGATTTGCTAAAGATAATATTGTCGGGTTCTATGAAAATTTAAATGATTTAGGTAAGACTTGGTTGGTGACTGATGAGAAATTGATTAAAAACCTATATATATTCCTATTAGATGACTATATGCAAGATGAAATTGTGAACTCATCAGTGGTTAAATGGATGCAAGATATAGGACACAATATAGATTTGGATAACTGGTCTAAAATTTGGAAGGTTATGAAAGGTTATGAAATTTACCTGGGCGACGATGTATGTTGTCCTTCACATGCCCTTGTCCCGAACCAGTTTGGCTTTAAGCATCAAGACCATCACTTTGGATGAGGCCAACTCTGGATTAGTGTAATAGGATCAAAGTAACTTGCCCCAGATAGTACCAGTTTACGTTTCTGCAGTACTGGGAATCGCCATGTAGAATGTGGTAGAAGTTACCCAGCACATGGAATCATAGAGCCATGGAATCATAGAGTTGGAAGGGATCTCCAGGGTCATCTAGTCCAGCCCTCTGCACAATGCAGGAAATTCACAAATACACCCACCCACCCCAGTGACCCCTGCTCTGTGCCCAGAAGAGGGGGGGGACCCTCCAGGATCTAGGGCTGCCAAATCAGCCCGGGGGGCAGGGGATCCCCCGCTACAGGAGTTCCCGATCCGCCGGCCAGCATTCGGCCGGCGGGGGAAACCCCACCCCCGAAGTCATCCTGTCAGGACGACGTCCCCATCATAATGACGTCACTCGGAAGTGACGTCATCACGTTGGGGACGTTGCCGGGACGATGCTCTATCAATCGCCCCAAAACTCTATGATACCATCGAGTGTTGGGGCGATTGCCAGAGTGTCACCCTGGCAACACCCCCAACGTGATGATGTCACTTCCAGTGACATCGTCATGGCGCGCGCGCTTGCGTCATGGCTCCCGGCCCACCGGTAAGTTTTTAGGACTTGGCAACCCTACCAGGATCTCTAGATGCGACTGGAACTGAGTCAGGTTTCTGCAGAAAAAGATCCAATTGGTAGACCAGCCTAAGCAGATAAAAGGCATTCCCGAGCAACTGAGGGAACAGGATCTGAGTGAGTCACACAATATTTTTTGTTGCCTCCTGTCTTTCTGGACTTCTGCCAGGCCTCAGGTCTATCCCAGAGAGTCCGCTCCAAGAGCCAAGGAATGGGCTCCCGAGGGAATGCTTTGCCCTGATCCACCGAAGGCAGTTACTGTGTTTGCCTTTGCCCAGGGCTGGGGTTGGGGAGTGTTAAATAGTGGGTTCTAGATCAGCAGACTCACTACTGGTGAACAGCTCGACTTTATTAGTGATTTCAGCAAGAGCAAGACTACTCTCCAGAGCCTCAGCTCTGTTTAAATAGCATGCAGTTGCCACACGCAAACACATCCCACTCCCAATGATAGGCTATTTACATAACATTACTTCTTGATTGGTTACTGCCAGAGTCCTGGTGGACTATTGTTATTTGGCTCCAAGCTCAACCATTTTCTGGAAGCACAGTCCTGCACTGTTTCTGTCCCAATACATAACAGAGAGGAAGTAGGGTTGCTAACCTCCAGGTGGGGACTAGAGTTCTCCCAGAATTACAACTGATCTCCAGGCCACGGAGCTCCGTTCTCCTGGAGAAAGTGGCAGCTTTGGATGGCAAAAAGCTATGGTATACCATAGATACTCAGTGGAAACCCCTTACCATATTATCAGTGCCACCCTAAATATCTAGGAATTTCCCAGGCTGGAGCGTGGCAACACTAGGAGGAAGAGATGTTAACAGGCAGCCAAGAGGGAGGCAGGAGCTTGGTGGCATCCAGAAGCATATTAGAAGGGGTTTGGAGGAAGCATCACTGCAAGCCTGGAAACCATAGCTGGATTGCTGTCTCAATGCTGTTGCTTGGCTGGCTCAGACGTTTATAGTAGCTTGGATCCCATCAGCTATTCCACTGGTGAAAAGGGGAGGTGGGTCCCCTTTGACTCCCTCCCTCAAAGCTATGATGGGGTCTACTTGGACAAAAGCCATGTGGGATGGGGGCTGTATAAGGAGTGGAATTAGGTGAGGTTTAGCGCATAGAACTGTGTGAATTGGCAGGAAATAAACTCAGGAATCACAATGGAATAAATGAATAAAAGAGTCTCTGCTTTCCCATTTTACATCTACCTATGAAGGGCCCTGCTTGGATTTCTTTCTTTCTTTTTTAAAAAAATCCATTTAATAGTCTGGTAAAATCTGGTTGGTTATTGCATTTACAGTTGCTACGGAAGTCGGGCATTGTGAAAAACTTCCCGCCTGCTTGACTGTCAGATTTCCAAATTAACAGAGGCTTGGAAATTAATTTCCTTCCAAGTAAAAATGTTGAGATTGTCTGTTAATGAAAAACTACTGAACCACACTGAAAACCTTAGTGTGACTCACTCTTTTCATACTGCCAGAGATTGGCTCATCCATCTTCGTTTTTTAAAAAAGAAAGAAAATCAGAACATTGTTCCGGAGTAGGGGAATCCACAAACATGGAACTATTCCCGTGGGTCAGCTTGCCAACTGCAGTGATTCTCCACCAAACACATTTCATGGTTGTTAAAAATGTAAGAAGTGCTGAGACCTACTTTTTTGTTGTTGTTGTTTACACCTAAAAAGATTTGGATCCCCAAAGTAGTAAAAAATTTAACACGCACGTTACTGGCCGGGTGTACTGAGAAGAGAGCGGCTTTTGAAGACCACATGTTATGTCTCTGCTTGTTTGTTCAGAGCAGGGTTTCAGAGTTGCGCAGTGAACATATAAAGTATCGGAGAGTCTTTGGAAGAATGTTACTTATCTGGACTCTTATTAGTGGTGACCTTTCCAAAGGCAATGCGGCCACAATACTGTGGCTGCAATAAAGTGGGAAGTGATTCACATTAAATGGGTGACTTGCTCTGAGGAGACGTTCGGAATAGTTATGGGCACCCCGTCCCACAAGCTGTGAACTTTGCCAATAGCACCGGTTCTGTCTGTCAGCAGTATTTTTATCCTGCCCTGTCTCCACGGAGACTCCAGTGTCTGCCATTAGTAAGCAACATTGGGAAACCCTCCAAAGGAAAACTAGTTTTTCCTCTCTAGATTTCTAAGTCAGTTTGCTGGATCATCTGTGTGTGCGCTCAGACCCCTTGGTCCTTTCTGCACTAGACCCTGAATCCTGGTTTGACCCTGTCCCCAAACTTACTACACTATTCTACACTACACACAAGTTCACCCCTGTAATTATCTCGGGGTATTTTTTTTGTTTCCACATTACATTGAGGTCACCCCAGTTTCGCCCCACACTTGTCCTGGAATAAATGGATGCTGTTATAACCAGGAATAAATGCAAGGTTTTGTGTTGCGAACTCTGATAAAACCAGGGATGAGATCCAAGTGCAGAAAGGACCCTTCTCTCTCACTGATAAGCTGTGTTTTCTAGACAGACAACAGTTGGGTAGCAAAGTATTTTTATGGCAGGGTTTTGATAGGGTCTGCCTGGTGGAAAGGGCCGTCAAGCTGCAGCAGTTTTCAGTGATCCTGTAGAGTTTTCAGGGCAAGAGACGTTCGGAAGTGGTTTGCCATTACCTTCCTCTGTGTAGCCACCGTGCGCTTTCTAGGTGGTCTCCCTTCCAAATACTAACCAGGGTCAACCCTGGTTGGCTTCTGAGATCTGACGAGATCGGGCTAGCCAGGGCCATCTGGGGCCGTGGTTACCCAGGTTGTAAGTGGCACCACTGGGGGGCAAGGAGACAGGGAAGGTCTCTCAGCAGACACTCGGGGCAGCCACAGGTTTCTTCTGACCTCCCGAGGGCCTAGTTACTACAGGTGGTGGAGGGCTTACAGGTCTGTTCTTCTGCAAGCTGTTTTAAAAACTCTTTTGAACTTTGAATAATTTTACACATGGATATCGTTTTATTCGATTTTGTATTTACTGGCTACCTTGAAAGTAGGTGGGAAATTGATTTATTTAAAAAAAATAAATAAATAGAATTTAATCTAGTGTCCTTGTTTCCTTAATTTTTTCAAAGGCATTTCAAATCCTAAATGTGTCAATGGGGGTGGAAAGTGCCAGCAAGTCACAGCCAACTTACAGCGACTCTGTAGGGCAAGGGTGTCAAGCCTGTGGCCCACGGGCCAGAACCTGTGGCCTACGAGCCCAGGGCTCTAATCTGGCACATGAGTGGGGCTCTTTTCTCTGCCCCCTCACTAGGGCTGCCAAGTCCCCTGGGGGGCAGGGAATCCCCCGCTAAAGGGGTCCCCAATCTGCCGGTCTGAATTCGGTCAGCGGGGGGGACCCCACCCCCAAAGTGGCCCGATCAGGCCGACTGCCCCAGCATGATGACGTCACTCGGAAGTGATGTCATCACGCCAGGCACGTTGCCGGGGCGATGCTCTAGCGATTGCCCTGAAAACTCTATGATACCATAGAGTTTTAGGGCGATTACTAGAGCATCACCCCAGCAACATGCCCAGCGTGATGACGTCACTTCCGGGTGATGTCATTTTGGCGCGCGCATGCGGGGACCCACAGCACAGAGGAGAACTCTCTGGGGATTTCGCAGGTAGGACTTGGCAACCCTACCCCTCACCCCCTTCTGTACCTACCCCTACTCACCCTTCGAGCTCGACCTGTTGCTGAGTGCAGGAAGTAGAGGGTGGGGCTGTCTCTGAGTGCAGGAAGTAGAGGGGATGGGGTTTGCTTCTGAGTGCAAGGAGCAGAGGGTGGGGCTGTCACAGTTCCCAGCTGGCTGGGCCTTTGAGTGCGTTCTTCATTGCCTCCCAGCCACCTCTCCCAGCCTCTGTCGTCCTCCTCACAGCTAGGGATCCCGGGGCATCCTTCTGCTGTGATCTTTGTGCTACTTGTTTTATTTTTAAAACTGCATTGCCAAATCCCACTATTCCCCCACCTTTCCATTTTAGGCAGGTATCTTTTAAGAGCGGTGACAGCGGGGGTGGGGAGGTTTGGGACCAACCACAGTAAAAATATAGCGTTCTATAAAAAAAATAGAGAGTTCTGCAAACTCAAAGAACTCCAATTTTGCAGAGAAAAAATAGTTTTAACACACATGTTAATATGTGTAGTCCTAATGTGGGGTTCCAATGGAATAGCAGAACAAGTGCTGAAGAAGACAACCATAATTATTATTTCAAACCACCCTGTAAAAAAAAACCCTGAGCCCCTGGAGAGCTACTCCCACTTTGAGTAGTCCAGGGAGAGGAGGAGGCGGAGGAGGAGGAGATTGGATTCATATCCCACCCTTCACTCAGAGAAGTTTACAAACCCCTTTCCCTTCCCCTCCCTACAACAGACACCCTGTGAGGTAGGTGGGGCTGAGAGGCCTTTTTCCAGAGCTGTCCTTGAGAGAACAACTCTGACAGAACTATGGCTTGCCCAAGGCCATCCAGCCAGGTGCAAGTGGAGGAGTGGGGAATCAAACCTGGTTCTCCCAGATTAGAGTCCGCGCACTTAACCACTACACCAAACTGGGGGGAAGGGGCGGGGGGAAGCATGCAATGCTCAGCCATTTCATGTTTTCCCCTGGGTCCTAGGCTCAGAGCATTTATATTTTTTTCCCAATAAATTTTATTAATTTTCAAGTAACAATACATAAACAACACTCAGAATAACTCAACATAACCAGCACTTTAACAGTATAGAGGGTAAGCATCACGCACCTGCTTATTGCACATCACGCTTTTTAGCTTAAATTAACAATAATTATTTGCCTAAAAATATAACAAATTTTCATAAAAAGGATTTTTTGGAACTATCTTACATTCTGTCAGATAATTTATAATGGGGAACCAAGTCTCTTGCTACATTTTCTGGTTAGCATTTATATTTTTAAGTTACATTTTTAGTTTCTGCTGTGATCCTTGTGCTCCTTCTTCATGTTTTATTTTAGAAATTGCATTGCCAAACCCAACTATTCCACCATCTTTCCATTTTAGGCAGGCATCTTTTAAGGGCGGCGGCGGGGGGTGGGGTGGGGGAGGTTTGGGACCAACTGCAATTAAAATATAGATTTCTACAAACTCAAGGAACTCCAGTTTTATAGAGAAATATTAGTTTTAACAACCCACCCCCTCCTAATGTGGGGCTCCAATGGAATATCTCAGCTACCTGGCATTACATTTTATGGCACACATTGCCTGGCCTAGGGGTCCTTTCGTAGAAAAAGAGGTTCAAGAGTTCATTAGCATAACTCATTAGCATAACTTATTTGCATATGCTAAACCACCTGACATCACCGGAAGTATGTCAGAAGGCAAGAAAGGAGAGAGAGAGAGAGAGCACTGGCAGAGAGGGGACAGCTACTAGTCCAAGCCTCAGAAATACCACTATTCTGGGAGGATAGCTTCAGTAGTGGCTGAAGCCTTCAGAAGGCTGGTCGGAGGAACAAGGACCTTTCCAGGGGTCAGGACGGGGTCATTTTGCTGCAGCCAGGACACAAGCAGGCATTCCCCCATGGAGGGGGGCTGGCACCAACTCCCGGAGCTGCGCTCCCCCAAGCTCCTGCTCAAAATGACCCTTGGCCCGGCCCGACAAAGTCCCATTTAGTCAGATCCGGCCCTCATAACAAATGAGTTCAATGGTGTAGGGTTTTCAAGGGAAGAGATGAACAGAGGTAGTTAGCCATGGCTTGCCTCTGTGTGGCAACCTTGGACTTCCTTGGTGGTCTCTCATCCAAATACTTAACCAGGGCAGATCCTGCTGATCTTCTGAGATCTGATGGGATTGGTCTAGCCTGGGCCATCCAGGTCAGGGTGACTGTATTAATAGAAAGGATTGAACAAGCGATTAAACTGGGCTCAGAATTATTGTACTTCTTTGTTCTTTTAACCTGTTTTTTGGATTAGTAATTATTTACCTAGCATTACTCAGCATATTTAATTCTTTACAAAACGGCATGGCACCTGCAGTAAGATTCAAACTCTGTTTCACTCAAAACCTCTCAAGTTATTTGTGGCCCACAAAACTTACATAGACGGAGTCCTCGGTGCTGTTTTGAATATCATTCAGTGACCATCCAAATAGCATTTGGGCACATAAAGCAGACATAAGAAAAGTCTTAGTGTCAGGGATTTTACATGATGTTATCCTGATATTTAAGGTTGCCAGCTGGCCTGGAGAATATTAATAGAGGCTTGTGTGTGGAAATGGGAAGGTAAAGCTCTTCATGGCATTGAGGGAAAGAACATTGTCACCTGCTAAATAATATTCCATTAAGTCCCCGTTAAAGGGACAATTGGTGACCCTATTGATAATTAGGACTTACCTTTGACTTTGAAAAAGCAGGTTGGGAGATTCCAGGAGCCTGGGAAGGGGGGAAGGGTTTGGTAAGGTGCGGGACCTCAGCAGGATATGATGTCATGGAGTCCACTCACCAAAGCAGCCATTTTCTCCAGGAGAACTGCTTTCTTTTGTCTGGAGATCAGTTGTAACTGCAGAGATCTCCAGGCCACACCTGAAAGTTGGCAGCCCTAGACTCTGCCTTATGTTACCAGATGTGCTCAGGGCAATGTGTAAACATCCTTGTCCATGTGAACAGGACTCAGACTCAGTACACTGATGAAGGAGAGTGAGTACTGCACACCCAGAAGTTTGGGATCACAATGAAAAGTGATAGAGCTCCAAAGCAGGCTGAGAAAGGAAAATAGAGGCTGTTAGTTGGAATAATCAGAGACAGTTGACTGAGGAGAATCAGGGTTACAGGGAAACAGTCCGAGCAATACTCTTGTACATTTCAGCACAAAATACCACACTGTGGGGATCCGGTTCCGGTCGCGGCGGCTGTCAGACGCGCGGAGAGTCTTCTCCTTGCGCCGAGACAGAATTCCTCTTTCTACAGAGGGTTTCATCCCTAAAAAAACTCCTGGAGGGAGTTTTTGGCAGGGTCATTGGCTGGTGGCGTGAGCAGGGCGGCGGCCCGATGCGCCACGACAGCCGGGACTGACGCGCAGAGAGAGGACAAGAGGTTTCACAAGCGTGAAATCTAGCCGTGCCCCTGAGCTTAAAGGAACAAAACGGCGGCGTTTTCTATCCAAAATTTAAGGTGTTCGTCGTGGGGGGGAAAAAAAGCTACTGACTTAATAGGGACTTACGGTGGACTGCTTTGCTCTCCGGGAGACCGTTGCGAGAGGAGGGGTGGTGCTGCCTGAACAGGCTAAACAAGCAGAACAAGACGAGCCGAGCCTTCTGAAAAGACCTAACAAGCTGCTGACTGAGAGTTGGAGTGACGGTAGCGGAGGAGAGCCGAAGAGAGTGAGTTAAGCTCGAGGCTACTCGAACGTCTCCGCCCTTTGACTGGCTGACTGGTTGGTGGCATTTTGTGTCTTGGCATTCTGTGTCTTGTGTACTGCATTCTGTGTACCCAGCTGAGAGAGGAAAGTGAGATTGTAGCGTGGGCGGCTGAGGACGACGGGGGAAGCTGCCAAGCACAACAAGGACTGTGACACCGGAGTGGAGCAATATTGGCAAGTATATTAAAAGGAAGACTTGCTGTGACAATTCAACACCTGACTTGAGGGCCTACACCTAATATTTACCATTTAAGGCCCTAGTGTGGTCTCACTGCGGACCTGGTACTTATTAAGCACAGAACAACTATTGGAGGCAGGTGAAGAGCCTTAAAGTGACACGCGTCTTGAAAATATCCATATAAATCTTGACACTTGATATTAACTGGCTATTGGATATAGGGTATTTGGGGGGCATAACTGTTGTGATTTGGTTTGTTTTTTCTTTCCTTTGGTGTTTACTCTGTATTGGCTGGATACCTTCAGTCCTAAGTTACCTTTGTTGACTCCAAGGGGTTCTCTCCCCCCAGCCAGATGTATTTTGCATACTATAATATTTAGATAGTTACTTTTGTTGGGGAAAAACTTGGGTTTAAACAAATACTGTTACCTTATGGATAAACAACATTAGATAAAATTTCTATGCTGGTAATAGGAATACAGTTAGAGGTCTGGAAAAGTTTGACATAGACATAGCCTTAAGATAGATAAGATTTAGAAATTGATAGAAATTTAGAGGAAAGTTAGGATAGACTTATTATAGATACACATAGGTATAGGTTAGACTTATTAGACTTATTAGCTATAGGTACAGACTTATTAGGTATAGGTATAGGTATAGAATTATTAGGTATAGGTATAGACTTATTAGATATAGGTACAGTCTTATTATAGATATACATAGGTATAGGTTAGTAAAAACAGCTAAAAATACAGTAACAAACAAATTAAAGTTTAGAAGATGGCTACAGGAGGAAGGAAGATGTCCTTTTCGAGCTCCACTGGGCTAAGCCAAACTAATATAAAAGAGATTAATCTACAAATAAATGAAAGCATCACAGAAACAATGAACCAGGTTATACAAACAACTCTACCAAACCTAATTACTAAGACGATGGAACCAATGCAAGAAAAGATTGATATGATGACTCAGCAATTAACTGCCCAAATGGGAGAAATTAAGACCCAGATTCAAGAGAACAAACAAGATATAAGAGACTTACAGAAAGATATAAGAGATTTACAGAAAGAAAAGATAGTGACAGAAGAAAGGTTTGAGGCACTAGAACAACAATTTATGGAACTGAAGGAAGAATATGAGACCCTTGAAAATTCTTTTATGTCTTTTGAAATGGATAAATCTGTATTAGTGTTAAGATTCCAAAATGTACCGGAAGCTAAATCAGAGAACATAAAAGAAGTATTGGTGTTAGCGTTAAAAGATTGGTTAGGCCAAGATATTATGTATGATCTGGATAATGAAATAGAGGTGGTATACAGGAAGAATACTGCTTTTGCGAAACGTAACAACAAACCAAGAGAGGTCCACATGAGATTCTATAAAAGGGCTATAAGAGAGAAAATCTTAGGAATTGCCAAATCCTCCACACTCACTATATCGGGAAATGAGATTCAAATCCTACGAGATGTTCCGTGGAGGATAAGGAAAAAGAGGGAGGAGTACCAGAACTTGGCAGCAGCCCTGAGAAAAAATCAGATATCCTATAGATGGCTAGTGCCAGAGGGAATTTCTTTCTACTATAAGGGGGAGAGATATAACATAACATCCATTTATAAATTGGAGGATTTTTATAAGAGAAAAGGTAAAGATATAGGAATATCGGGGGAAGATTCAAGTGACTCGGGACCAGAAATACAGGATGGAACCAAGGGTAATAAAACAAGTAAGGCCACTAAAAGCAAAAAATACAAAAAGCAAACATTGTTACAAGTGGTAACTAGACAGCAAGCAAGGAAGGAAAATGGGAAAAACAACAATGATGACCAGGGGAGCAGTCAAGATCTTGTCGGTTAACGTTAACGGGTTAAATATCCCGCAAAAAAGGAAAAATTTTTTCCTACAAATTCAAAAGCTGAAAGCGGACATTGTCTGTGTCCAGGAAACCCATATTAAGGGAAAAGATGTACATCTTTTAAAATATAAAAAAATTGGTGAGAAATTTGTGTCATTTGATAAAAATAATAAAAAAAGGTGTGGTAACCTATGTTAAACAATGTTTACACCCTGAAGTAGTATTTGTATCAGAAGATGGACGAACGGTGATGGTAAAAATACAAAGACAGTCGAGATCATTGCTAGTGGTCAACATATATGCTCCAAACCAAAATCAGGAAACCTATTATGAAAAACTTAGAAATCAAATAGCAAAAATTACTTTTGACGATTTATGTGTAATTGGCGACTTCAATGTTGTATCAGACAATTTACTAGATAGGAAAACAGTTAATCCCAGAACTACTAAAGGAAATGAGCTACCTAAAGCACTATATAAGCTGGCAGACGAATTCTCTGTGATAGATACTTGGCGAGTCAAAAACGGTGACAAAAAAGACTATACCTATTTCTCAAATAGATTTAAATCATGGTCGCGCATTGACATGGTGTGGACTTCAATACCTATTTTAAGGGAAACTCAGGAGGTGGAAATTTTACCAGCAACATTCGCTGACCACAACCCAGTGACTATAACACTGAGAGAGCCACGTAAAAGAACTCGATGGTCAATGCGGCCTTGGGTTATGAATGACGATCTTTTTGTAAATAACTGCAAGGAGGATATAGTCGAATTTTTTAAACAAAATAATATGTCTGAGGTAAAAATACATGTGATTTGGGACGCATTCAAGGCTTATGTGCGAGGGAAAATGATAAGCCAGGAAAGTTGGATGCGAAAACAGAGAAAACATAAATATATGAAATTATCAGATCAAATCAAAAAAGAGGAGGAAAAGTTAAAGAGAGATCCTGATAAACTTATATATAAGAATAAACTAAAGAAATTACAACATTCCCTAAATTGTCTACTAAATGATGAACTGGCAAAAAAAATAATGTACAATAAACAGTATCTATTTGAGAACGCAAACAAGCCTTCTAGATGGCTCGCATATAAAATTAAAAAAAATAAAACATCCCGCTATATAAAGGAACTGAAAGATGAGAAAGGTAAGATGTGTACAAATATGCAAGAGCTAAAAGAAATTGTAGAAAGATTTTATGAAGACTTATATAGACAAGAGGAAGAATCAAAGGAAGAAATTCAAACATATTTAAATAATTATATTGGGAAAAAATTTAACATAGAACAGAAAGAAATTTTAAATGCACCAATCACACTGCAAGAAGTTGTAGAAAGCATTAAGAAGTTAAAACTAGCAAAAGCACCAGGCCCGGACAGACTTCCACCAGAATTCTACAAGGTTTTTAAAGAACAAATTACACCTTTCCTAAGTAGAACAATACAAAACATCTATGAAGGAGGAGAAAGCCCAGAAACTTGGCAGGAGGCGATCATCACTCTAATCCCAAAACAAGAGATAAATTGTATAGAGGTACGAAATTTTCGCCCGATCTCTTTGTTAAACGTGGACTATAAGATCTACGCCACAATATTAGCGAATAGATTTAAAAAGGTTTTAATGCAGACAATTCAGAACGATCAAGCCGGCTTTTTGCCTGGAAGACAATCAAAACAAAACATAAGGATAATTCTGAACGTATTAGAATATTATGAGAATCATCACAGCAACCAGTTAGCACTTTGCTTCCTGGACGCGGAAAAGGCATTCGACAAGTTAAGCTGGGAATTTATGATTAGACAATTAGAACAATGGGACGGAGGCGGAAAATTTGTTTCAATGATAAATTTTTTTTACCAACAACAAGTAGCTACAGTAACGATTAACGGAGACTCAACTAGGAAAATTGCAATACAGAAAGGGGTTAGACAGGGATGCCCGCTTTCCCCTTTATTATTTATTTTTACTTTTGAGACACTCTGTGATATAATAAGAGAAGAAAAAATGATAAAAGGTCTAAATATTAAATAAGAGTCTTATAAGCTACTAGCTTTCGCCGATGACATAGTATTTATTTTGGAAGACCCAGTTAGCTCCATAGATTCGCTAATACAAATTCTAGGGAAATTTGGCCAAGTGGCAGGTTTTAGGATTAATAATAAGAAAACGAAAATTATAACAAAAAATTGTTCCAAACAAATAGATACGCAACTACAAGAAAAGACGAATTTTGAGGTGGTAAAGAAAGTCAAGTATCTGGGGATTTATATATCAAACAGATGTAGCTCTTTATATAAAGACAACTATTTAAAAATCCTATCGGAAATCAAAAAAGGTTTAGAAGTCTGGACAGGACTACAAATTTCCCTTATGGGACATATAGCGCTTACCAAGATGAATATCCTCCCACGCCTTATTTTTTTCTTTCAAAATTTACCAATTCTAAAAAACCAGGTGTTTTTTAAAGAATTAGGAAAAATTATTTCGGAGTTTATATGACAAAAGAAAAAAGCCAGGATTAAGATGAAATATCTTCAGGACAAGCAGGAAAGAGGTGGCCTTGGATTACCAGACTGGTACCTATACTACCAAGCCTCGGGGATGGTGTGGATCAAGGAATGGGCAACACTGGGAAATCATAGACTATTAAAACTAGAAGGATACGATTTGGAAGTTGGCTGGCACGCAATTTTGTGGTACAACCAACAAAATAAGAAATTTAAACACCACGCAATAAGAGGCCCATTATTAAAAATCTGGGAAGAGATAAAATATAAGTTTTATCAGAAAACACCAATGTGGGTTGCGCCACTCGAAGCACTAATTAAACCAACTCTTTTAACTAAAGAGAAAACGACTTCATATGAACTACTACTAAACAGAAATCAAGAACTACACAGTGAGGAAGCACTTAAGACCCTAGGTCTAGTGCTGACATGGTGGGAGACAATCCAACTAAAATCAAGATACAATTTAGATAGGAGGATAGGCTTCTCTAAAACTCCTATAGAACTAGATAAAGCATGGCTCCAGTCAGATGTCAAGACAATTAAAAAAGTTTATGAAAATCTCATTAATGATAAAATGGCAGACGAGTGGATCAAACCAAACATGATAAAATGGGCACAAAACATAGGACACAATATAGAAATTGATACCTGGTTAGAAATATGGGGAAAAAATATTAAATTTACAAGAGCGGTTTCATTAAAAGAAAACATATATAAAATGTTTTACATGTGGCATCTTCCACCTGATAGACTGGCTAAATTCTCGGCCACAAATCTGGATACGTGTTGGAAGTGTAAAAAAAATAAAGGCTCATATTACCACATGTGGTGGACTTGCAGAAAAGCCACCAAATATTGGTTATGTACTCATAAGATTCTGCAGGAAATAACACAAACTACTATACTTTTTAGACCAGAATTGTTTTTATTAAATATGATTGTGATGGAATGTGACAAAAACACAAAAAGACTGATTACTTATGGAATTACCACCGCAAGAATATTATATGCAAGATACTGGAAGACGGAAAGAACGCCAAACCAGGAGGAACTTATAAACAAACTTTTTGAGACTGCAGAAATGGATAACTTGACAACCAAAATACAGAACAAGCGAAACCAAATGTTCACATCTGTATGGGATAAATTTTATGAATGGTACGAAAACTATAACAGTAAACTAAGAACCAAATAAGTGAAAAGATACCAAGATGTAGTACACCGTTTTGTTTCCTTTTTAATGCTGTTATAATGTTAAGCATGTATGTTTCTTTAAGACAAAACACAATAAAAAATTATATTAAAAAAAAAAAAACCACACTGTGGGCTTTACTGCATTCTCATTTTCCTTGCTTGTAAGTTCCTGTTTCTTCAGTGGGGTGTGTGTGTTCCACAGGTGTTTTGCTCCCTCTAGTGGTTGATTCAGCATTACACCATTGTATGCTGGCATATCTCCCTGCACATTTAAACTGCAAGTTTTCATGCTGGAAGTAAACTGGTATAATATCGAATGGAGCATTAGAGGGTGCAAAACAGAAACACCCCCCCCCCAAAAAAAGAAACAGGAACTTACAAGCGAGGAAAATGAGAATGTGGAAAAGCAGACCCTGTGACGTACTTTGAGGCTTGTCGGCAAGCAGCAGGGAAGCAAGAGAACTGCTAGGTCACATGACTAAGAGGGGAAGCAGGTTATTCAGATTTCTCAGGGAGTTTGAGGAAAAGAGGGAGAGAGAGTTGGCAGGGAGTTAGCCCAAGAGCTCAGGTGGGAGAAGGAACCTGGGAAGCCGAGTGAAAAAGCAAGCCACCAGTTTTGAGGACAATTGGGGCTCGAGAACACTCCCTACTGGTCCCCTTTGGAGAGAGAGGGTAGTGATATGAAAGGAGAAATTGAAGAACTCCTTAGTATTAACAAAGCTACACACACACACTTCTCCGAGGGAACTTGTGGGATGGTTAAGGGAAAGACTAGGTGTCTGGAAAAGACTGAGAATAGCTAGAAAAGCTTCACCAGTCAGTTGAGAGCCCCAGCTACAGTGGGGCTTTTGGGGGCTCTGCCCCCTTTCTTAAAGGCACAGCCCCACAAGAGTTTCCCCTGCAAATACTTTATTATTTAAAACATTTTTTAAAGGCATGTGCTCCTTTAAGCAGAGTGGGGTGCTGTAGTTGACTAATTCCCACACTGAGCAAGAGGGTTGGAGTAGGTGATCTCTAGGATCCCTTCTGACTCTGTGTCAAGAAACTGGCCTCCTTTAAGATAATTTTTCTGCCTAAGTTTTAGCTTTCTTGAATTGTTGCTTAGGCTGGTAGAAATGGTTAACTTGCAGCAGCTGAGAACTGTCATCTAAAGTGGCTAACAGTTTGCAATTTAGAGATCTATCCTAGTAATAGCTTTCTATTGGCTAAATGGCTTTTCTTTCTGCACTGAGAACTTCAGTCCCACCAGAAAAAAAATTGCCCCACAAGCCACAAAATCCTGGCTATGGGCCCAAAAAGCCCTGCCCATCAGTACCACTACCCAATTCTGGCACCCACCTGGTAGTTATCCCCTACAGAGCAATGTGTGCCTCAAGAAATAAGGGAAAGTAAGCAGAGAAGAGAAAGAAGATAGGGAAAAAAGGAATATTATCTATCCTTTTCTGCATTGGGGGATCGTCTGCGGTGGCTTAGTTCTGTTGATCCGACCCATACATCCAAAGAGGGAATGCGGCTTGCTCTAATCACCGTGCCGAAAGGCACACAGATAGGAAGTAAGCAAGTGTATGTGTTGTGCAGAGTGTAAGGTTGCCAGCCACTTCATTGTCATGGGAGGACCAGTTCTGGGTGAATACTAGAGTGTTGCCCCGACAGAGTGATATCACTTCTGGGTCACACCAGAAGTGACATCGGCTTGGGGCCAGCTGACAGACCATTCGAGATCTGGCAAAGGCAGTCTGGCCAGGTGGTTGTCAAAATGGCAGACAGTGATGCCAGCCAAAGAGAGGTGTATTGGTCTTGGCAACGCCTATCAAGGGTTTCCATTTTAAAACCACAAATCCGTAAGAGTTACCAGCCAACCAATTTCCCATCAGTTTTGCTTTTTTTAAAGTAGGATGGAGTTTCCAAATGAGATGACTTAATTTTAGAATGGGGGGGGGGGTTTGTAAAAGGAAGGCTGCTTTATCATTCATTTAACTTTAAAAAATGCATTTACTTCCCACTAATCTTTTTTTCTGCTGTGGATGTGGTGCATTGGGCACACGTCTGAGCGGTGGGAGAAGAGTTTTGTTGCTGCTGTGCATTCAAGAATCAAAATGGGAAAAATGAGTCTTCGTGCAACAGCCATTGCCTTCTTGAGAGTTGTAGCTTTTGCGGCATGGCTCACTTGCCATCCCGCTTCATTTTGGAACATCTCAACTGACTAGTCTGTGGCAATTCTGTCAGGACTGGGGTAGGGGTAGAGCATGCTTAGATATGTGGGCAGAAGGGAGAGAAAGAATGCCTGTGTGAGGGGAGGGGAGGTAGAGAGGGTCCATGCAAGGGCTAGATGGCTTCTCGGTGCCTCATTCCTTAGTCATCTGCCTGTTTTGACTTTGCAGTAATGTGTGATCTGATGTGCTTTTGCGTGGATTTCGTTTCTCTGCCTTGGATTAGAAATGTTCAGCTTCTGTGTTCTGTTGGCCAGCAAGGCACTCTTCTGTGCTCTTATGGATTTTTATCCATAAGTTTGAACTCTGTGTCGCCAGCAGTGGAAGGGACTTGCGCTTTCTTCTCCACATAGGAGCCAGCTCCAGCCCAAGCCAGGAGGCTGACACCCCAAGCAGTTCACCCAAGACAAGGACAAAGGATTCCTCTTGCCATGAGGCCTCCTTCTGTCAGACATCCGCTGGTTAACCCCCACTCCTCAATATACATCTGAATAAGTTATGCTAACAAGACTGCCTAGCACCTACTGTGCCAACCATCAGATACTTGGCTAAAACCATCAACTGACAATAGGTTGGCCAGGTGAGTCATCGGACCCTAGACTCAGTGTCTGTTTCCTGGTGAAGTCATACTTTTGCAACACTGACCAAACCCCTGGACCTCCTCCCTTTGTTCACCTTTAACCTATAGCAAGGTCCAACAGGGACGGACCGCCTAGTAGGAGTGTTAGTGGGTTGTGGTCTGCTAAGCCCGCCCCAAGACCCCCAATAAAAGTCCAAACCCAGAGTCACTCGGCCTCTTGAGCCATCGCCCTCTATCTTACCTATTGACCCTTCAGTCCAGCTTTCTGTCCCCAACCCTTGCCTCCATCTTTAAACCCTTTTTCTCTCTCTGGACTCGCGATCCAGGAGAACCACGTGGTCTTGCCGGTTCAAGCCTCGTGGCCCCATAGCTTTTATACCTTTCCTCCCAAATCCAATTCATCTGGACATCGGACAACGCATCTAAGGTAACGTGCTTTCCCCACCAACGAAACCTGCTCATGCAAAAGTGCTATTTTCTCTCTTTATTTTATTAGGCCTGTAAGATTGTGTGTGTGATTACGATTTTTGTATGCTTGATTACATGATCCAGTAAACAACATTGAACTTGGAACTCGCCTCACGTGCCTCTTTCCTTGAGATCTCCCGGGAGGGGTGGGACCCTGGTATAGTTGGCAAGAACCCGTGTATTTTGCTGATTGCTAAACGTAAATTAAAGCAATTCGGCTAACAGAATTGGGGGCTCAGTCCGGGATTGCCCTGAGGGTTAAACTTCGCGCCATAGTCGACAGGCGTGTCTTTAACCCACAGACGTAAGGGAAAAACCACTTCCGGAGCTCTTGGAGAGGCTGTATGATTGGTTTCTGTCTGCGTGCCTGGCTCTAGTGAGCAACCTATCGTGGGTGGCTTCCCCCTTCTCTCTCTCTCTCTTTGAACCCCAGGTCAAACTGTGTGACCGTCCGCGCGTCTATTTTGTGGGAAGGGACCCCAAAGAAGACCAGAGTAGGGCGCTAGACCAGTTGCACCAACACTACATACACTACATACACCCGCTGAGTCCGAAAAAGAACTTTTTCTTTGAGCGCACCCTCGCTCCCCCTCCTTGCTTTACTTCGCTCAACGAAGTGAAATCAATTGATTTTGGTTAGGGGTCAGCCTGCTGGAACATATTGTTTCGAAACCCCGCTGGTTAATAGGTTATCCAGTGAGAGCTTGCGAGCCCAAAACCTTCAGTTGGTTGTGTGGTTATCCTGTAAGGACGTGAGGTTTGGCCAACCCGTTCTCGAAACCCTCATATAAAGAGACTGGGTGTCTCTGAGACTGGGTGTCTCCTTTTTGGGTTAAGAGTAATCCCAGAGTGTCGCGAAGGGTGTGAGTCCCCGGCTCTAAAAACTAAATTCAGGCAGGGAGTGCCTTCTGTAGGGTTAAAAGTAATCCCCGAGTGTCGAGAGAGGTGTGAGTCCCCGGCTCCTAAAACTAATTAAAGGCTGGGATAGCCTGTTCTGTGGTGCATTGGCCACCTTGAGCCAACAACTGTAACCTAAGAAGCCGATTAAGGCAGAAAAAGGGAAATTCAGCTTCCTTTTCTCGCGCCCCTGTTGTAAGTAAAAACAGGAGAATCCCTGCAAAGAT
This sequence comes from Lepidodactylus listeri, assembly GCA_029233225.1. Classification (NCBI taxonomy): domain Eukaryota; kingdom Metazoa; phylum Chordata; class Lepidosauria; order Squamata; family Gekkonidae; genus Lepidodactylus; species Lepidodactylus listeri. Next base: position 14,026,725 of record JARCFY010000017.1, on the reverse strand, counting down.
GTTTCGTACCAAGGAGGATGAACCTAAGCTAGAAAAATGGCTGGTAAAGAAAGGCAAGTCTCCTTGGAAGGAAGGATCTTTTAAGGGCCCCAATCCATTAGAAATCGCCCAAAATGCTTTCCAGGACTACTGTAAAGCGCAAAAACCCAGTTCAGCAGCCAAAGACACAGCCGCCAGTTGGGCTCTGTATACGGCTTTGCGAGACGCTGCCTCAATCATTAACCGTCTACAGGCAGACGTGGAAAAACAAGAAGAAATTGTCAGGGAGAACAACCAAAGACATGCCCAGGAAACGGAGGAATTAAAGATCCAACATAAGGCCGCATTGGAAAGAGAGGAGGCCAGATTCGACAAATTAGAATCTAAATTTGAAGCAACCAGAGAGGAATTAAGAGAAATAAAAAGCAAACATGAACAAGACCTCATAGACCAGAGAGAAAATTATGAGGACTTAATGGAACAGAGAATAAGAGAGGTCGAGGCCGAGAGCCAGCAGTTACAAGCAGATAAATTAACTGTGACCTTAGAGAATCAAGGTTTAGCACTCAACATTCAAAAGGCTGAACAAAAAGCCGCAAAGGCTACAGCCAGGGCTGAGGAAGCAGAGAAAGCCCTAGAAAAGGCCAATGTAGCCCTAGTATCAGTTCAACAAGGAGCAAAATATTTGGCCCAAGAAAACCTAATTAAGAGAGAGCGAGCCAATCATGATGCCTGTAAAAGAGAGATAGAGATTCTAAAACGACAATTAGAAGCCCAAAGAGCGGTGGTATCAGCGATCCACCCGGAGGGTTTAATTGACCTCTCCCACACCGAAGAAGACCCTGAAGCCCCCATAGAAGAGCCCACGGAGAACCATGCCCCCGTCCACCCAGTGAGCACCAAACAAATGGTCACTAGGACCGGCACCAGAACCACCACCCAAACTGTAACGGAAACTCAGCAATGGAAGCCCGATGAGGTTAAGGCCATCGCCGAGCAAGTAGGCTCTCTCTCCAAGGATACTGCTGTACAATGGATGACACACATCCATACCATGTATGGCGGTGTCAATGGAGAGGATCTCTGCCAGCTCGCCCGGCGCTGTGCTTCAGGCACAGATCTAACAGCCATTAATTCAGCCATAGCCACCAACGGTATTGCAGCTGGTACTCGGATCCAATGGATGCAGAAGGTTTTGGAGTATCTCCACCCGAACCGCAGCTTATCTGCACTGTTCATCCTAGAAAAGCAAGGGCCAGGAGAAGACCCAGAGGCTTATATGGCCAGGAAACAGCTATTAGCTCAATTGGCAGACACATTATATATTGACCCTGACACTAATGAACCCGAATTCGATGACGATGCGTTTAGACGCGCACTCATGCATGGGTTCAATGCCCAAACCCAATTGGCTCTTAATATTCCAGATCCCACTAGGGGAACCTGGCCCAATATGGAACTCAAAATAAGGCGGGTGGCTACCTTACTCAGGAGCACAGGAGTCACAAAGGCGGGGAAAGGATCCAAGAAACATAAAGACAAGGAAGAGGAAGAACCCATTCAAGCCATCACATACGCCAATCACGGCCCACACTCTCAGTACCAACCTTCAGGCAAATATGATAACCGGAATGATAGAAATTATGATAGAAACAACGACAGGAACAATGATAGGAACTACGATCGGAACTATAAGAATGACCGCTATGACCGTAATAAATCCTGGCAAAGAGGCGGCAACAATAATTATAGAGGGAAAAGGGATTACAATAACAACAGAACCAACCCAGCGCAGGCATACATGCATCCCTCTGCTCCGCCGCTTCCGGCTGACTATAACAATGGCCCTGACGATCGGTATAGTCCTGCCCCTAGCTCAGGCAATTCACACCCGGCTGCCCAGCTGCTGATGCCCGGTCCACAACCGTTCCACCAAAAAGTCAATAGGGAGGCACCTCCAAATGGAGTAAGTCCATTCAGATGGCACCTTTGGATGGAACTCAAAGAACGGGGCTTTGAGATGGAGCGCTTCCATCTGCAACCCGACTCGGTCCTCCTCCAGGCACTGACAGACTCGGCCAAGCAACAGGAACGGCCTCTCAACCCAGTAAAGACCACTCTCACTCGCATTGAAGAGGAAAAAGGGAACCAAAGCTAGGGCTGCCCGGAGTCCCACAATCTCCCCAATGGCATAGTGGCTCCTTTGAAGCCCGACACATGGGGGAGACCGACTGTGAAAGCAGGGGTCGGGACTCCAGGGAACATGAAACCTGCTACACTCCTTGTAGATACGGGAGCATCCACCAATGTTCTTAAACCCCAATTGGCTCAAACAGGCCAGCCATCTTCAGCTACTCTCTCTCTCTCAGGCTTTGCCGGAGGCAAGCACACTGCCACCATCTGGAATTCGATTCCCTTAACAGTGGGAAAGCTTTCCACACGTGTGTCTGCCTGCGACAACCAGGGCGAAGACGATGGCATTCTCGGGGCTCCATTTTTCCGAGACCATGGGCTCACAATTGATTTGGCTAATGGCTTCCTCTGGCAGATTCCGGGAGGTCCTAGCGAAATCAATGCAGTCCATCGGTGTGCCGCCCTAAAGGCTCCTCTTCCCCTGGCCCCATTGGAACCTAGTGACCCTTGGATCCAAGATTTCCCTGAAGTCTGGATCCAAGACAAAGCAGAGTGTGGCACCGTCCGTGATGCCTGTGTATTAATAGAAGGGAAGGATCCACCTCCACAAAAACAGTACAAGTATCCCGCCGAAGCTGAAGCCGGAATAGCCAAAACCATTGAAGGGCTCCTCCAATGGGATGTCATCCTCCCAATGCAATCCATATGCAACGCTCCCCTCTGGCCCGTCCTTAAAGCAGACGGAGTGACCTGGAGAATGACAGTGGATTTCAGAGCGCTAAACGCAGTGACTCCTCCAGTGGCCCCTGTCGTAGCAAAATACCATGAGATCCTTGCGGCCATCGCAGCAGGATCGCGCTACTACAGTGTGATTGATTTGGCTAATGCGTTTCACTCCATCAAATTGCATGAGTCATGTTGGTATAAGTTCGCTTTTACCTTCCGTGGCCAGCAATATGCCTTCAAACGCACACCCCAAGGTTTTCACTCCAGTCCTAGCATCTGCCATGCACACGTTGTACGCATGTGGGAACACCTTAGAGCTACCTCTAAAGATCACGTGCTTTCTTACGTGGATGACATTCTTGTCCACGCCTCCACAGAAGAAGAAGTCACTGATGTAACCCGGGAAGTCTTAAATCTTCTCAGGGAAGCAGGGTTCAAGGCTAGTAGGGATAAGGCCCAGCTAGTTCAAACGCGGGTCAAGTACCTTGGCCTGGCCCTGGGTCCCGATGGCAGGACTCCCGATGCCCAGCGCATGGAAGTCATTGCCAAGCTCCCGGCACCTACCGATGTGCCCTCCTTAAGAGCTTTACTAGGAACATTCAACTTCTCTAGGGATTTTGTGGAAGGCTTTGCTGATAAAGCGCGCCCTCTGTACTCTCTCTTAAAGAGCAACACACCCTGGTTCTGGGGACCTGAACAGCAATACGCCTTTGCCAGCCTTAAACAAAGCCTTGCTTCTGCTCCCGCTCTAGCGCATCCGGACCCTGATAAACCCTTTTACATCCAACTGGCACATTCTGAGAAAAGCATCGGCGCCACCCTTATACAGCATCATGCTGGCGCCCCAAGAGTGGTCGCCTATGCCTCCCGCAATCTTTCCTCTGTAGAAATAAAGTTTACCCCATGTGAGAAAGTCTGTCTAGCCCTTGTCTGGAGCCTTACTCACTGGGAATTTATCATCGGAGGTGCGAAGGTCATAGTGCAAACCACACACACCCCTCTGAAGTACATTCTCTCAGGGAAAATTCAGGATGGCCAAGTATCTAATGCCCGCATTGCCCAGTGGACACTTGCACTGGTCAATAAGGGAGTAGACTACCGAAAAGAACAGAAGGAACCCCCTGCCCCGTATGGCCTCATCATAACTGGGGATGAGCATGAGTGTCCTCTACCAGTGGTCGACCATGTACCCTGGCCAGCCACATGGGGAGTGCCATTCGAAGAAGCCAAGCAGCTCGGTTTTCACTGCTGGTTCTGTGATGGATCCTCCTTCCATGTGACAGGGACACCCTATACAGGTTATGGTGCCATCCGTACCCACGACGGTCACACTTTGCAGGAGTCTGTCCGCCCCCATTCCAGCCAAGCCGCAGAGGTCGCCGCCCTGCGGGCGGTTCTAGCCTTTGAGCCCCCAGACATTCCAGTCGCTGTGTTCACCGACTCGGACTGGACGGCCAAAGCCGCTACAGTGTGGCTCCCCCACTGGGAAAAACAGGATTGGGTAAATGCAGAAGGCAAACCGGTGGCCCACGCAACACTATGGAAAGATGTTGTACAACTCCTCCATAGACGTGTGGCGGAGACTCAAATCTCCCATGTCAAGGGTCACCAGAAAAATAACTCTGAAATCGCATACTGGAACGATCAGGCAGATCTTTTGGCCAAAGCTGCTGCACAGCTACCCCTTCCCCAAGAACCACCAGAACAACCTCTGCAGGCTGTCACTACACGCAGCCAACATAATAGGTCATCCATCCCACCAGTCTTTGTAGACCTTGGGGAGCTCCAGGCAAATGACGCCGATGTACAGGACCTCCTTTCCAAGGGCAAGGACCCCACAGGGAAATACTCCATAGAAGAACAGGACGGAGTAATCTGGGCGGTGGATCACACTGGGGCACGTCACTGGGTAGTTCCTGTAGAGGTACGAGCAGACCTGATCCAATTTGTTCACGAGCAGGGCCATAGAGGAAAAGACCTCACTTTGGAACGGGTGCGCGATGCAGGCTGGTGGCCAGGCATGAGACAAGACGTCGCCCAGTGGGTAGATAACTGTCTCGCCTGTGCCATGGTCAATGCAGACTCATCCGGTCCCAAAGCCCCTATTCAACACCAACGCATAGAGGGACCATGGGCACGAGTTCAGATCGATTTCATCGGTCCCCTTCCCAAAACTAGCCGTGGCAACAGGCACTGCCTCACAGTAATTGATCCCTTCTCCAAGTGGGTCGAAGCCTTCCCCTGCCGGGACAACTCCGCCGGCACGGCTGCCAAACTCCTTTTTAATAACTTATTCTCACGCTGGGGCATCCCCCGAGTCCTGGACTCCGACCGCGGGCCTCATTTCATTGGAGAGGTCACTCAGGAGCTCTGCAAGGCTCTGGGGATCACCCAAAGATTCCACATTGCGGCACACCCCCAATCTTCTGGCTCTATTGAACGCGCTAACCGTACACTCAAAGAGGCGCTCATGAAAATGGTTAATTCCACGGGCAGGACTTGGGATGAAAAACTGCCCATCATTCTCATGGCTATCAGGGGGACCACGGCCTCACACGGCTATTCCCCACATATGGTCATGACTGGCAGGAAAATGCGCATGCCAGAAGCTTTTTGGCTACAGAGCGATGTCCCCTCGGACTTTGAACCCAAAGTGGCAAATGATGAGTGGGTCAGATCCCTCCTCACTGACATCCTGATCATACACCTCCAAGTAGCCAACATGCTCGGGGAAAGCCAGCTCGCAATAGACAAGAAATTGGGATGGGTTCGTAATCCTCAGGTTTGGGATCCAGGGCAGCAAGTGCTCTACCGCAAGTTCAGCCGCAAACAGCATGCTCTCATGGCTAAATGGGCTGGTCCGGTCCCCATCATTGATAGGGTCAGCCCTGCAGTGTACAAACTGGCAATCCCTCGAAAGCATGGCCAAACGTGGCACAAGTTCTTCCACTCCTCCCAACTCAAACTGTGGAAGGGTGAGCCGGTTCCAGTCCCACCTGATCTCCCTCCGGACCCCGGTGGCGACGGGAATCCGCTGGCTGCAGTTAAACACGGTCCTTTCCTTCCCACAGACATCTTTGAACTCTTTCCTCTTTTCTCCCTTGGAGACACTTGCCTGTTCCACTAAGTGCTTCCCAATGGCTCAAGCCGCCATTTAGGAAGCAAGGGGGGGAGGGAATAGCAGAATTTTAAGTATAACAACCTCGTTCCAAGAACAAAAGCCATGGTAGCGTGCAGCAGTAACCGCACCGGGCTTGCATAAGTGCCAAGCGCACACCAATGAACGAAGAACCTCTAAGCACCTTTAGCTAAAAGGGAACCATACTGTGACTACTTGGGTATGTCGACTGCAGTATGGAGTACAGGGATCTCACTCATACACCCCTCAAACATTATATTACAGAATGCATCCAGGAAGTTTCACCTCAGCAACAGACAAATGGGTAAGACCATTAAAAATTTTATTGTTATTGTCCTTGATTCATTTTACATCGACAACACAAATAGCCAACCATACGGTAGTCTTGACCAGATGGAGATGCGTGGGAATCAACATGCCTTTTAGAATTTTTACCTGTGTAACAGGACGGCATGACAGAGCAGTCACACTCACACCCATAGATCGGTGTCCACCACAGCAGCTCACACATTGCATCCAAAGCCACACCGGAGAAAAGGTGACGCTATGCACCTCCGGGAAATATGCTATGGATGAAATGGAAGTGACCTTGTGCAAACAGCCACAAGACAAAATCAACACCTCCACCATTGAATATACTGCTCCTACCCCCATCTCCCTCTACACTGACATAGCTGTAATTTCAGCTGCCGTATGGGACATTGGCGATCCTTTAAAATTAATCATTTCCATTGGCTCCCGTCATTTCCATAATGACACAGAGGTCCCAATAACGCTCACGGACCCATTCGGTGAAGAAATAGACCTAGAGCCACTGGCATGGGGCAAGCTTGATTGGCATTTTAACTGCTCTGCGTTAAAGCAGCAAGGTCCCCCAGACTGGACCCTCCTTCTAAACACATCTGTCTGCCTCAATGCCACCGATACTGTAAATCTTACAGCTATCGGAACAACAATTCTACAGCTCACTCATCAGGAAGGAAATTATACTTTAATAATTGGTAATGCAAATCACACACTAAATTTGGACCCACTTATCCAAAATGTAGACGCACTGGCCTCATTGACCTACCCGGTAGTGGGGGCACACACTTTAAAATTTAATCATCAAGAAACAGTCTTGATGCAGCCGCAAATTTCAGTCAAAAGGGTCAATGTCAGCTTAAATGGGCTTGGCACTTCTTTCAGCCATGCCCTCTGTGACTCTTACTTACACACGACCCAGCAAGGTTGGGACAATTGGATCTTAATGTGGCGTAAAGGGGAGCTCTCTAGAAGGACTAAACGCGATCTTTCTGATTGGGTCGCACCCGTAGGAGCGGGCATGGCAGCCATAGATGCTGCAAACATAGAAGTGATAGCGAATAAAGCCTCCAAGGTTGCATTCGACATCTCTCAAATGAGCCTCCCTCTTGCGCAGTCATTGGATTCCCTTGCCCATGTGGAACGCTCCACCAACCCACTGCTGGTTACTTGGGAACAAATCATGGAGAAAGATTTTAACCATTTCCTTGATGGCATTCAGTCTTTACAAAACAATATTTCATTGGCTCTTGCTTGCACACAAGCACAAACTCTTAATGTAGTCACTGCCATGACTATAATCAAACAAGCTATGGCTGGAGTTATACCTTTAGAAATAAGGGAATTGATTAAAGGAAATCTAACCACCAGTGAAATCTCTCTCGAGCACTGGTGGTCGTTGGCAAACGCCTCTTTTGATGCAGTAACCCAGACCTTGCAATTGATTATAACCACAGTGACCGCTAAAGAAATTTTCCACATCTATCCAGTAGTTCCACTGGGTATCCAAGTTAATTCGGACACAGTATTATATGCCAGGAACAGTGACCGATGGGCTAAAGTAAGCTCATCCAACTGGCATATGATCAATCTAGACGGATGTACCCATAAGGAAAACTTAGGCTTCATCTGTGATGACGAAGCCCTAGAGAAACATCACCCATGCCTAGTTCCCAAGAAACACGCCATCTCACACTGCCAATTTGACGCAGTCAGTGAGACCGGGTCCACTATTATATACATAGGCAGAGCTTGTGTCTGCCTCAGAACAACCTGCGAACACATACATCTCAACACACTATACTACCAACAAATGCTGCCTGGAATAAACAGATGCTTTTGTAACATTACCTCCATCAGAGGGTGTGACTTTTATTTTGAAACCCCCGTTTGGACACAACAAGAAATGGCCTTATCCCCAGAATTATATGACTCTATTGCTCCAGTACCTTTGGGGTTAGGACTGGAAGCCCTGAGGAAATTGCTCTCTCACCCGGACCTCCAAGAGCGCCTGGCTCAGCTAAAGAAAGCGGGAGACAAAGCCGCCTTAAACGTTTCCCATAATGGTGCCAGGATTAAGGAACTGGCCGTGGAAATTAAGGAGGCTGGAAAACATAGCTGGTGGGAATCGCTTCTTGGTTGGAGCTCGACGACGACGGGGTATTTAAATTTAATGCTCCACCCCATAGTCGTCATTCTGGCCTTCCAAATTATTTTAATAGTGGCGCTAATCACATTGACTTGCTGGGTGAGAAGACAAATCCACAAATTGGAAGCTCAATCTAAAGCCACGGACTTCCAAGCCTTGATGCACGTTGCATCTAAGGTTTCGAATTCCTAGCCCCTCCTTTCCGACCTCTGACATACCTTAACTGTTGCCCTTTTTCCCTATGTTTGTCTGTCTTCCTCCATTTTCAGACCCTTATGTGTGTTTATGTTTGTGTTTCTATTCTTTAACCATTATTGGGTGGGTCTCTTAGAAGAGACCCATGAGGTAGAAAAATTGGTCTTTAGCAGCAGTCTATCGAACCCAAGGGAACATCAGCGAGACTACAAATGCAGCCGAAAGCAGGTTCAGTCTCCTGCACATATTCAGAAGACCTCAATCTTGCTGCCTTTTTGATTCCTCTGTAGCATCGCTGACACCAAAAAAAACCATATTGCCAGGTCGCCAAGAAGCCAGTGGAGCTTTCTCAGGATGACTGAGATCCATTGTGGCAATATGGTCACGCTTTGAGGCCAGCGCGACGGAGCAGGCCAAGAAAGGAAGTGCAAATGTGCAGGTCCTACTGGAAAGCCAGCGGGAGAAATGCAATCCTTTCAAAAAGGTTAAGGCAAGCCCTGATCTTTTTGTGCAAGCTCTCCACCTGCAATGACTTTTTCGATCATAGGACATAAAAGTTTTAAATCGTTTTTCACCTTTGGGTTCCCAATTTGAAACCTCCTAAAGTATTTTTAATTGTAACATTGGCAGTTTTCAAAATAACAACTTATTAAACAAAGATTCGGTCTTCAGAAATTAAGAACCAGCGTGCTTTGCGGCAGCTCTATTTTGCATACACCCAGACACGTGGATCTTAAAATTAGTCCTCTCAAAACGTGTGCTATTACTTTGTATGTCTTTTGACCGTTCCAATCTATGCCCCGGACTTCTTTATTTTTGGTTTCACTTTTGCAAAAGTCTCCCACCAATGTTTTTACACCCTTTTTACTGTTCATAACCAACCACATCTTAGGATCACCACAAGCTTCTGCTTGTTCCCAAGAGTTTTCCTTTTTTTTTCTATTCTTTAACCAGTATTGGGCGGGCCGAAGCCCTAACGAACCATAGGGAGCAATGAGAGAAAGAAAAGGGAGATAGGGGGTGGGAGGACCGAAAGCATTTCTTCATGGGAGATCAGAAGAGCCGAGGGCGCATCCAAAGATGCCGTCGACAAAAGCTCCGTAGTTACATTTGTGGCTAGCACGAATGTGAAGCTTAGTAGGCGGCTTCTCCCGGTGGGGCGTGTAGAAGTTGGGTTCGGAAGTTACTCCGAAGCCTCCCTTCTTTCACCCCATCTCCACCAGGCGTGCAATCCGATCGCCACTCGAGGCAGCGACGGGTGCCTGGGGAAAGGCCCCAAGGTTAGCCCGCTCCAGCCAAACGCTCTCCGGCCACATATTACTGCATCTCTCTATGTTAGTGTGACCTCTTCCCTGATTATCTGCCCAAGCAATCCTCAACCCAAAACACTCAGCCGCCTCAGTGCGGGACTCTTATTCGGTCTTTTTGCTTTTTAAATTTTATTTTTCTCATGATATCTTCTTCTCCCAGCATGCCCATTGACGCTCAATCTGCATAGTCTGTCAATCATCATTAACTTATTTAGTTTTCATATGTACTTTTCTCTATTTATTTATTTTATGAGCTTGTAGCCTCATCCAGAAACTTTTTCATTGTGCACGGTTTTGTTTTTGTCTCCGTCTCTTTGTTTTTGTGCACTCTACGGGCAAGAAATAAACCGTTTGTTTGCAAACCAAGTCTTCTGTTTGCAAAGCAAGTCGGTTGCTTGCCAAAACATTTTTGTTTTTTTTGCTTGCTTTTCTATTCTTTACCAGTGTTGGGAGGGCCGAGGCCCAGACGAACCGTGAGGAATCATTAGTGAGCAGGACAACAAGAACAAGGGGGACATGGAAGCCCGAGAGACAGCTCAGGAGGAAGAAAGGGGACAAATGAATCTTTTGTCCCCCTCTGCTATGCAGCCCCTCCAAGCCGAAATGATCTGGAGGACATGCAGAAGTTGGGTTCGGAATTTAAATCCGGCCCATGCTCTCTTTCACCAGGCGTGCAAGCTCTCCCTGCACGAAGCAGTGGAGAGTGCCTGGGAAGGACTCCCCGGTTAGGTCAGAACCCCGGACAAAACCTCCTGCCCCCTTTTTAACATCTTTCTAGGTTAGAGGGAGATTTTCGACAGCTCTCTCCCTGAAGTGCCTGCAAGCTAAAACGTATCCTCGCTCCAACACTGATGTCCAATTCGATTGTTTTTGATTTTTAATAAATTTATTTTTCTTGAAATGTTTGTGTATCCCAGAATGCCCAAACAATCCTCTCATTTGCATACGCAACAACCTCCAGCCGTAACATATACAGCAAAGTCCAAAACACGCGACCTTTGAGGGTTCTGCCTAGTGACTAGCTGCCCAGTCCGCTCCTCATTGGGTATGGGACAGTACCACTGGGATCAGGCTTAAGGGGAAAAGATTGTTCTATTTTTGTACAGTATTAGGGGAGGGCCCCCCGAAGGGAGCCCTCCAAGCTAAAACGGGTACGCAGCTAATGGCGTCCCCGCGGAGCCACCCGGCTCCAGATAAAAGGTCAGAGTCGACCGGACGCAACTCCCGAACCCAGCTTTTGCATGCCCTGCCTGTGCGTGTGTGCGTCTGTCTCTCTCAGGCACACATCTCACAAATGCTCCCCAGGGTTCGGGAGGCGTGCCCGGAGACTCCGCCAACCCCGAAGGGTGAATACCTTGCCTGTGATTATTCCAGCCAGGACCCCAAGATGATGTGTCTTTCATAATACAATGATTCCAGATGCATGACCTGTTTTGACCTTTTCTGAATTTCTTCAATGCCTTTAGACACTCTGCTTGCAAATTCACTAAGCTATGTTTTATTTTAATATCCTTTTTTCTTAATTTAAGTAGGTACCCATGATGCTTTTAGATAGCAAGGGGGGGCGACTCCTCAATATGCAAACCGGTCTCCTCCTTCCCGGCCGAACTGACTCGTGTCCGTGCCGAGAAGTGACGAGCGCAGCCGAGAGCTTCATGAGCTATTGATCAAGACCCGAGTGGCTTCCGAAGAGCCGAAGACATACGAGTCCTGGTGTTCCATTAGATACAATGTAAAGCGCGCCTCTCTCCTGTTCAAACAGCACCAGTTGCCCTGTTCCAACAGAAAAGCCTTGCCGCTCAGGAGAGATGGACGAAGAATTGTTTGTAACAATTTTTATTTCCTTGTGCATTCCTTGTGGAGTATTTTTATTGATACAAATGTGTGTATTTCATTAATGCTTTATGTATAGATAATACCCTTATAAGAAATTTATAATGTTTCTATAAGGCTTTTTACCAATGAATTTAAGATAAGGAATTTTTAGAATTACTTTTAATATTTCAGTTAAGGATGTTTCTGCTAATTAGAGACTTAAATATTTCTACATAGGCTCCCTTGGTGGTCTAATGCACAAAGCCTTGTTTTTATGTCCGCCCCAGCAACAATTTGGCATTTTTATTGCGATAGATTTTTGTCATCTTCTGGGTCCGTCCCTTGCCAGCTCTTTCTTCCAGGATCGCCATCATGCAGTCTGTCTCAGTTTTATCACTCATATTCGGAGACCTTCACCTGACGCCTTCAGGTCTCCGAGGGGGGGAAATGTTGGCCAGCAAGGCACTCTTCTGTGCTCTTATGGATTTTTATCCATAAGTTTGAACTCTGTGTCGCCAGCAGTGGAAGGGACTTGCGCTTTCTTCTCCACATAGGAGCCAGCTCCAGCCCAAGCCAGGAGGCTGACACCCCAAGCAGTTCACCCAAGACAAGGACAAAGGATTCCTCTTGCCATGAGGCCTCCTTCTGTCAGACATCCGCTGGTTAACCCCCACTCCTCAATATACATCTGAATAAGTTATGCTAACAAGACTGCCTAGCACCTACTGTGCCAACCATCAGATACTTGGCTAAAACCATCAACTGACAATAGGTTGGCCAGGTGAGTCATCGGACCCTAGACTCAGTGTCTGTTTCCTGGTGAAGTCATACTTTTGCAACACTGACCAAACCCCTGGACCTCCTCCCTTTGTTCACCTTTAACCTATAGCAAGGTCCAACAGGGACGGACCGCCTAGTAGGAGTGTTAGTGGGTTGTGGTCTGCTAAGCCCGCCCCAAGACCCCCAATAAAAGTCCAAACCCAGAGTCACTCGGCCTCTTGAGCCATCGCCCTCTATCTTACCTATTGACCCTTCAGTCCAGCTTTCTGTCCCCAACCCTTGCCTCCATCTTTAAACCCTTTTTCTCTCTCTGGACTCGCGATCCAGGAGAACCACGTGGTCTTGCCGGTTCAAGCCTCGTGGCCCCATAGCTTTTATACCTTTCCTCCCAAATCCAATTCATCTGGACATCGGACAACGCATCTAAGGTAACGTGCTTTCCCCACCAACGAAACCTGCTCATGCAAAAGTGCTATTTTCTCTCTTTATTTTATTAGGCCTGTAAGATTGTGTGTGTGATTACGATTTTTGTATGCTTGATTACATGATCCAGTAAACAACATTGAACTTGGAACTCGCCTCACGTGCCTCTTTCCTTGAGATCTCCCGGGAGGGGTGGGACCCTGGTATAGTTGGCAAGAACCCGTGTATTTTGCTGATTGCTAAACGTAAATTAAAGCAATTCGGCTAACAGTTCCCCCATCTGTAAACAAGTACATCTTTTCAACCATGTCTTCTAATTAATTCCTGAATTATATGTTACACATATGTGGTATACATGTGGCTTTCCTGCTTTGTTTCTCAAGTTTGGTTCTTACATTGCACATAGAATATTTAGCTCCACTGAGTTCCAGAATTTTACTGCTTCAGGAGATGTGGGGTTTGGAATCAGATTTGGTTTATCTTCAAGCATGTGCAACACGTTTCGACTTCAGCTCTTCGGAGGGGAGCATATCATGAACTCCTGCCGGCTCCAGCCATAAGCTCACAGAAATGACATCAGTAGCTAAAAAAAGGGGGGGAAAAGATGGTGTAGCATCTGTCACGAGCTCTACCTTTCTCTCCAAGCACTCTCAAAGTGGCTGTTTATCCGGGGCCTGATACTTCTGGATAATCCCCAAAAAGGACTGTTTTAGACAAGAAATCAGCTAGCTGGGGACCCCGTTAACCAAAATGTTATGCATTTATGTGATGACCCTTGAGTAAATTAATTTCCAGTATTTTAAAAACACAAAGTTGAATTGTCGGCATGTACTTTATTATGCGGCGTGTCCTTCAATAAATGATCATTACAGTTTTGTGATATAGTCTTATGGGACTGAATTGTTCTCTGAGCGCCATCAGTGTTGGCTGCTATTCTTCATGAACTCCAACGATCCTGATTTTATTGGAAACTGACATCTAATTGTCATATCATTCTGTATGAGTTTAAATAGCTCTTATGTCTTTGTTCTCACTGAAATGATGGCTATATTTCTTGGCAGTGTTAGTTGTACTTTAAAAATATTTCTCGTTTCTGTACTGCGTGTCAGGGAAACCATAATTGCTGACTGGATACAAGTGGCGATACGGTGTACATTTATATGTAAATTTCATTGCAATCCAGAGGGTGTGAATACAAGAAGAGTCAAGGTGTAGATCACATGTATCTGAAGTGATAATCAAATTTTAAATTAAGGCAAAACGTTGCATAATATGGAAATAATAATCCTATTGTGGGAGAAAGACATTTTCTGTTAGGAATGAAATTTCAAACCTATAGCTTGATCCTCTCATCCTCTCTTGTGTACAGCTGTTGGCACACTCCCTGCCTTCCTGGTTTGTGAAGCCTTGAATCAAACTCATTTTTTAAAAATTCTTTCCTTCAGAACAAACAAACCAACCCAGGGAAAAAAGAACAAGGGAAAAAAATTTAAAATCCAGGAACTAAATAAGATTTTTAAAAAGATATACATAAAGACAAAAATATGACGGCAGCAGTGGTGTATTTGAACATATGTTTCTATAAACGGTTTTCAAATATCTAAAGATAAGTCCATGCACTATTGCCGTCTACCTACCATGTGTTCAAATACTGGTCGAGTTCTAAGGTTCTCAATCCTCTGATTTACCGGAGGTGGGCTTTTATCTCTCTAGTGCTGTAATGTGAGTCTTTTAGCTGTAGTGAGGGCACAGAGGGTCCATTTTCGTTGACCAGAATCAAATTCTAGTTTGCCATCACTTCCAAATACAGGCACAAATACTAAGCCAATTCGATTTTGGTTCCTCCAGGGGTCATTTCATAGAAAAAGAGGTGCAGAAGCTCCTTTAGCATAACTCATTAGCATAACTTATTTGCATATGCCACACCCCCTGACATCACCGGAAGTGTGTCAGAAGGCAACACCCACCACTCAGGCTCCACCCCAAAAATCTCCAGGTATTCCCCAACTCAGAGCTGGTGAGCCAGCTTTACTCTTTGACTAAAGACACATTAGGGGTGCGTTCAGACGCTCAGTTTGATCCGCTCCCCTTCCTCTTCCCTGACGGATTTAAATGGCACGATCAGACAGCAACAGCTGTCTTTCGTGCCTCAGTCGTCTGTCTTCCGTTTCCCCCCCGCTATTCTCCGTGGCTTTTTGATACCTGTTTTGGTCCGGTGCAGATGAGCGGTGCAGTCTTGGTACGCACTTCCCAAATGTCTGATCACGATCTTCCGCGCCAAGATTGCGACCGCCATCTTTAAAAAAAAAACATTCTCCGCATGCACAAATGTGCACCTTTGGTGCGGCCGTCTGCGCATGCACACATGAGACATGCGCATGCGTGAATCAGTGTGAATCGGTCTGCCCAACAGGGTCATCAGTGTGCATGCGTGTTCACATAGAGGTTTGCTGGTTCACTTGTCTGCTTATGCGCATGCGTGGATTTAAAAAAAACGGGGGAAAAACGCGGGCTTTGTGGTTAAAGCGCGGTAAGGTCTGGACATCTGGTCATGGAACAACTGTGCGCTGAGGCGGGTGAGTGGATCACTGTCTGGATGCCATTCTTTCGGGATGATTTCATTCGGTTTAAAAAAAACGGGCTGATTGCTCTTCAACGTTGTCGTCTGAATGCAGCCTAGGTTTCCTTTGCTCTTGCAGGGAAGCTACCCTACAACAAGCATGAAAATACAGATCAAGTTAGTATGCTTTTGCTTTTTTCCACACGGCATTACCATATGTTCCTGGGCTTGTTACTCCCGGAACAGCGTTCCTGCGTGTTCCTGCTCGAAATGACTCCTGCTCCTCCCAAAGTTTGGTTCCTCTCTCTCAGTAGTGGCTCTTGTCCTGCGGAACCAGCTGCCTGAAGAAATGTGTGCCTTGCGGGGCCTCCCTAGGTTCCGCAGGGCGTGCAAGGCTGCTCTTTTTCAGACGGCCTTTGGGTGATTGTGACCCACCAGGCAGCTGGCATGCTTCAGCTGTGTCCCTCTCACCATCCATGCATCCTGCCCTGCTTAACAGTGGATAGATTTTAATGGGGATAGATTTTGTATTTTAAAGATTATTTATTATACCTTTGTGTTGCTTTCATTGGTGTATTTTATATTCTGTTAGCCACCCTGAGCCCTGTTTGGGGGAGAGGAAGCAGGACATAAATTTGATTGATAAATAAGTAAACAAATGAATAAACAAAGAATCTCAACTGTGATTAAACTGGGGCTTAGTAGCCTCATATCTGGGGAAGAAATAAGCTTTGGCTTGCCTTGGAGCCTTATTTGGATTTCACAACAAACTAGGATTTGAGTCAAAGCTTCCCAAACCAGGAAGGCTTCAATCACGCACTGCACACCAAGGGAGGAGGACAGCATACTGTGTTCAGGCTCTGTGCGGACAAACAGAAGTTTGCTGTAACATCTGAGTAAGGCTGTCCTACCACTTGGCTCTCTTCAACCAACCAGGTGAAAGAACAACAGTCTTCCTGTGGGCAGCTTTATAGAACTACAAGCGTCTCTCCCTGGTGGTATCTGTTGCTTAATGGGGATTTGCTGGTCTCATTTCCTGGGGAACCTCATGCAGTTGCTGCAGATTCCCATTTTACACAAGGTTTTCTTCTGCTATTCTTGACCCTTCTCTTAGCCATGCATTTCAGACTTCTCTACTGGCAATCTTAATATATTTCCCATATAATTTATCTTCCTCCCTAGAGAACAGGAACTGCACTTCTTTGCTTCACGCTCACTGTGACCCCTTGGTGAGCTGATTCTTCTTTGATGGATGCTCTGTGACAGGCACGTCCTCTCTCAGGGCTTGTATTATTCATGCAGGTCCAAATGCGGTGGATTTTGCCATTCTAGTACTGAAAGCATTTGGAAATATATTGCAAATGGATCTTATGGGGTAGAGGGTAAGCATCACTCTCTTGGGCTGATAATGCAGCTGCAGCTCCCTAAAGGGTGAAGACGCTGAGCACAGAAATTTGCCGAAGATCTTGGAGCACACACATGTGCAAAGTCCAGTTCTAGGAAATCTGTGTGCCGTTTGCCTAGACTGCTGCATGTTGAAAACTATAATTTTCTCTGCATGTTATTGCACATAGAACCAGTTTGGTGTACTGGTTAAGTGCGCGGACTCTAATCTGGGAGAACCGGGTTTGATTCCCCACTCCTCCACTTGCACCTGGCTGGATGACCTTGGGCAAGCCGTAGCTCTGTACCAGCTGTTCTCTCAAGGACAGTTGTCTCAGAGCTCTCTCAGCCCCACCAACCTCACAGGGTGTCTGTTGTGGGGAAGGGAAGGGACAAGAGTTTGTAAACCCCTCTGAGACTCCCTTGGGGAGTGAAGGGCGGGGTATAAATCCAACCTCTTCTTCTTCTTCTTCTTCTTCTCCTTCTTCTCCTTCTTCTCTTTCTTCACATATACTTACAGCTTCATTTAGAAAATCACTTTTATCCTCAGCAAAAGAGTGTGATGTTAAAATGCGATAAGGTTTTGTGCAGCTTCTTCATTTTGTTCATCACTCACTTCTGCCTTTCTTGTTGTGGGCCATCCTTGTGGCCCTGCGATGGGGTCACGTGTCCAAGAGAGCAATCCAAAGCAGGTCTGCTCCGAATCCTACTGGTGTCTGTTCCATGGGGCTTACTCCCTGGAAACTGTTTTGGGGACTGCAGTGTGAATTGTCCAGTGTGCGCCTTGGGAGGTTTCATGGCACTGTGGCAGGGAGGAAGAAGGGGCAGAGAGTGGCCCGCTGTCTGCTGTTGCTCTGAAGGATGCTTTCTTGTTTCTGGTGGGGCTCTTGGGCTTTTTGAAGCTGCAAGGCTATCATAAGTGGAACAGAATGTCCTACTGCTGCATCTCTATACTGGGGAAAGTCCGACTGCTCTATTTCTACCTCTCAGGCAGCCTTTAAATTCCCGGCAGTTGTCAGAGAAGGGCAGCAAGTTTGCTTGCCGCACTTTTGCACTTCGGCAGAGGAGAAAGAAGGAGAGAAGAAGAAGATATTGGATTTATACCCCACCTTTCACTACCCGAAAGAGTCTCAGAGTGGCTTACAATCCCTTTCCCTTCCCCTCCCCCACAACAGACACCCTGTGAGGCAGGTGGGGCTGAGAGAGCTCTCTCGAAGACTGCCCTTGAGAGAACAGTTCTGAGAGAACTTGTGACTGACCCAAGGTCACGCCAGCAGCTGCATGTGGAGGAGTGGGGACTCAAACCCGGTTCTCCCAGATTAGACTCAGCAGGCTTCAACCCACAGTAATTGGGTGCCAAATTCTTGTTTTCCAGTCACCTGCCTGCCTCCTGTGCCCCCTTCCTTCAGTGTGGGGGCACGACCTTCTCAACTGGACTTGCTAAGAGGCCTCTTAGAGAGAAACTTATCAGAAGCCTTTTCCTGATGTTGATAATGAATGAGAAAATAGCGAAGAGAGGCCCTGCATCCAGGGCCCTCAAAGTGGTGCCTGCCCTGTGGACAACATAGCCCCCACCAACTCCTTTCCTGGTGCCCACCCAGTGCTTTTAGAAAGTAGGTGGGGCTTTTGTCCAACAGAGCTTCTGATTGGCCATTGGAAATCTGATTGGCTATACATAATTTTTAAAAGTTGCGTCAGGAGCAGCTACCACCACAGCACAAGTACCTTCACTGAAAGTAGGCTGTTATATGAAAAATAAATAAATTAAATCATCCAGGTAGCACCTGAGGGAGACATAGAAAGAGACCACTTTAATCTACTGGACAAATGATATCCTTTCATTGATAAAATGGCTAAAGATGGACAAAAATGCAAAAGTTGGCCTCATTACAAATATTGGTCATTGAGCAACCGTTATACAATGTAAGCACTGATTAAAAGTATAACAAAAGACTCCATGTGTTGCTAGAAGGAATAAGCATGTACTTTAGTGCAGAATATATGGCTATGGCTACTTTTTAATTTTTGTAAATGACTAGATATGCAGTCCAATTGTTCTACCTAGCGACAATTGTACTTTAGTACAAAGGACAAGCTGTATTATTGTACTCTTGACATTACTTGTTGATTGTTAAAACAATAAAAGGTTTAATTTAAAAAATCCAGGTAGCACCTGGAGATCTCCTGCTATTACAGTGGGTTTCCAGAAGATCAAGATCAGTTCCCCTGGAGAGAATGCCTGCTTTGGAGGGTAGACTCTATGGCATTAAACCCTGCTGAGGTCCCTCCCTTCCCTGAACTGCAGCACCCCAGGTTCCATCCCCAAATCTATAGATATTTCCCAGCCCAGAGCTGGCAGAGCCAGTTTGGTGCAGTGGTTAAGTGCACGGACTCTAATCTGGGAGAACCAGTTTTGATTCCCCACTCCTCCACTTGCAGCTGCTGGATGATTTTGGGCAAGCCATGGTTCTGTCAGAGCTGTTCTCTCAAGAGCAGTTCTCGCAGAGCTCTCTCAGCCCCATCCACCTCACAGGGTGTCTGTTGTGGGGAGGGGAAGGGAAAGGAGATTGTAAGCCACTCTGAGACGCTGAGTGAAGGGTGAGGTATAAATCCAATCTCTTCTCTTCTTCTTCTTAAATGGTATGTTTATTTTGAAAGGCACACCGTTAAGCGGAGATTCTGCCTTAGACCTTGAGCTCCTGACATGTTATGATTGGCAGCAGCCTTTGTCATTGGCTCCGCCTCTTGCAACAGCCATTTTGTGGTTGCATCCACCTCCCTGTGCCAGATTCCCCAAAGTGTGTACAGGCTGAGAAAGGTTGGGGACCCCCTTACCCTACATAATAGATTACACACAAATGCACAGAATGACGTTCCAGGAACCTTTTTGTGTGTGTGAAGGAAAGCAGCTATTGGAAGGTTGCTGAGCCCTGCCCTTGTAAAAGCCTGCTGCCAAGTGCTTTTCTTCCGGAAAAGGTAACCGTACATCCAGAACAACACAAGAACAAAAGTAACTGGAAAGATTTAGAGCAGAAACACAGTCAATGAGGAAAGACCTAAGCCTGTCATGGACCAGCCTCAGCCTGAGGTGCAGCCAGATGCTGACTCGCTGCCTGAGGCCAGCCTGAGTGAGGACCAGCCTGACCAGTCTGATCAGCAACTGGAGCCCAGCGTGAGTAAGGACTCCTCAGAAGTCAAGCCTGAGTCCAGCATGGCGAAAGATGACTTCAGAGTAGAGGACGCTCAGGAATTTCAGTCAGATAATACTGAGCCGCTGAAGTCAGGGAGCAAGTACCTCCAGAGGCACTTTTGACTCCCCCAGATCCCACCCCCCACTCACAGAAAGAAGAAGGGCTAAGATCAGAAGGCAACTGCAGGAACGCAGAGTAAAAGATTATTGGCCCCCTCAACAGCTACTAGATGAGTCATTACAGGAGCCCTACTAACTTGCCAGCTGCAGATAAGACTAAATAGGGGAAAGCTACATAAAGCTGGGTGTGAGCTGTTGCCAACCTGTGGAAGCAACATGTCACTTCACAGTGAACCCTGCGACCACTACTCCTGACTCTGCTCTACTCCTGTGACTCTTGGACAGGCTTGACTCTTCTCTTGGACTGTCTCAGTCTGTAACAACTGACCTTGGACTGTTTGGACTACGCAGGGACCATTCCGTTGACCTGTTCCTGCCTTTGTGACCTGGATTTGGACTTGGACCTGCGAGACCAGCTGAGCTACGACAAAGCCAGAGAGTGCACACCCACATGCCCTACCCACAAATGCACATCTTAGTGCTCAAAATGGCAGCAATGTAAAATTCCAGGAGTACCTTAAAGACTGTCAGCATTTATTTCAGTATGAGCTTTCATGAGTTGCAGCCCACCTCATCAGATAGATAAAAATGGCAGTCTTCTGTATCTGCTGAAGGAAAATTCACTGGCGCATCGTTTAGAATTATTTGTTTGGAACCGTTACATCCACCCTCTCCAGGTACCTGCTTGAGGGAGCTAACAAGAAGGGGACAAAACGAAAGAAGAAACAGCACAAATTTAAAAACAATACATCAGTAAAAAACATTTAAAAACAAATCAATAAAACTAATCCCCCAGCAATAAAATGGCCCCACTCTATCTGCACCTATCGAGCCAGCAATCAATAAATCCTGCTGCATAAAACAGTCTCAGGAATGTACAAAGAGGCCATAAAGACATCAAACGAGCAGGGGAAACTGGCCAAGATCAATAAAAAAATATGAAAAGATGGGATTAAGATGTCAATTAAATGCCCGGTTGAACAAAAACATTTGCGCCTGTAGGCAGACTTCAAGGGGGAGAGCGGTTTGCGATGTATTTTCATGTCGGGTGCCACCGGTCTGTGGCTTTCTCTCTACTTTCAACTGCCACATAATAGTGGAATTCCAAGCACTGCGGTTTCACACCCTTGTTCCTCATGAGTCACTACTGATTAAATTTATGTACAAACAACAGCAGTTTGGAACCCGTGGATCTATTCTGCTGGCAGAGGCACTTTCCTCCCGCAGAAGGTAAGAGAATTTGGAAGAGAACGTCAAAGGAAGGCCTTTCAGGTAGAAAATTCTTTTGTTTGTGTTTTTTAAACAGCCAAGGGCCCCTTCTCAAGTCAGACGGTTCATCTGGAAGACACTGCCCAGAGAGAAAGAAGAGTGTCACATTTATTTCTCAGTTTGCTAAAATGCGCCTAATGAATACTACAGGCAGTTCCTTGTGCTGGTTGTCCATTTCCACAATGCTTTTACATATCACTTTTCTTGTGAAATATGATAATTCCAGATGGGTAGCCATTTTAGTACGAAGCAGCAAAGTAAAAAATGAGAGTCCAGTGGCCTTGCATTCTGTGCAAGTGGAGCGGCAGAAAAGGGAAATAACGCCCCCCCTCCAGCGGTGTTTCTGTGCGGGAAAACAGTTGGGGTGGGGGCAGAAGCCCTCCTTCCGCACAGCATTATTCCAAGCCTGTTTGTGCTCTCCTTTATTTTTTCAAAGCCGTTCTCTGCAGCCGCTGTGCAGCTGTGGAAAACAGGGCTGTCAGACAGTTTCTGCAAAAATACTGGACACACTTGACAAAAACTTGTCAACCAATATGTTGTACTTGTCAACCAATTGTGATGTACACACACAAACTGATATGATAAAAAGAAAAATTCCCCATCCCTTTACTAGAAGCTTATGTGTAGAAATGGGTAATTAAAGCTCTTGATGGCATAGAGGTAAATAAAATTCCATTAAGCCTGTTAAAGGGGACAAGACTTTTTTTCCGGAGGGTGTTGACCACTCTAACTGAGATCTAAGCAGTCAGTCTGACACACTGAGCACGACTCTATCACACCCCACCCCATTATTTAACACATACAAATGCTAGTTCAAGTCATTTTTCTCTTTCTTTTCCCACCCCCCAGCTTATCGGCCTTGGAGGGGCATAATGCAGTACTGACATCTGTTCAGAGGACTTTGCACCTGGCATGTGCGGAAACTAGTATGCCAGAGAAAAGATCAAGATGGTGCTCTTCTACCTGGCTAAGTGCAGAAGGGAAGCCATGTTGTAGCAGTAGAAAAGAGCAAGAGTCCCGTAGCACCTTAAATACTAACAAAATTTGTGGCAGGATAGGAGCTTTCATGAGACGCTGCTTGCTTCTTCAGATTCTGAAAAGTATTGGAGTTGGGAGTCCATGGAACAGTGAAACAGCTAGATCTTTATTGCTGGTCTGGATGAAGCATGCAACCCAGGGCTCTGAGCCCTCCTTTTATGCTGGTCAGGGATAATCCCCCGACCTCGCCCAACTGGCCTGATAGGCTATTATCAGTCTGTTTACATCTCATAGGTTCCCTGGGAGAAACCTAGGTACATGATTGGTGGCCGGTTAGAATCCACCTGGCCTTTGTTCTACCTGGCTGAAGCTCAGGTAGTTTCTTGGCCATGTGCTCTGGCCATATGGCGGTCGCCATTACTGGAGCACATGGCGACCGCATGGTCAATACATAACAGATTCTATTCAGATTGGAGATTTGATGCCAGCGTCCAGGTGGGACCTGGGGATCCTGTGGAATTACAGCTCATCTCCAAACTACAGAGATTATTTCACCTGGAGAAAATGGGTGCTTTGGAGGGTGGACTCCGTGGCATTGTACTCCACGGAGGTCCCTGTCCCCCCCCCAGGCTTCACCCCCAAATCTCCAGGATTTTCCCAACCTGGATCTGGCAGCACTACCCCCCCATCCCCCACTGGCAGTGGGGGGGGGGGAGGGGGACACCTGGCTGTGGTTTCCCAGCTGTGAGTCCAGCACTCTGACTGCTTCACCATTTGTGAGGCTCTGGAGACATTTGACTTGCGGGTTGATGAGGACAGAAAGCTGAACTTGACAAGCCTTGGTCTTATCTAGGGATGCCATAGTAATTCTCCTCTCTTAATTTTCACTGTGCTGAGTCTCCCGGACAAAAGAATCCAGGTGGGGGACAATATTTTTGTGGTCTTTCTTGAACCGAGTGCCTCAGGCTTTCTGGAAATCTGAACACACTTTGGTAGCTCAGGGTCATAACCTGAACCAGCCAGACATTCCTGACTGAAAAATTAGTCACATTTGATTCATCATGCCAAATATAAATCTTTAGGCGTTTCAGACTAGGTTCGCTTTCCCTTTGTCTTCCTGTCAGAGACACGGGGGGCCAAAAGAAATGCGGGAGACAGAAAAAGGACATTTCCCCTGTTCTTCTTTGTCTCTTCTTCCGCAGTGGTTACCTGAGGGCCAAATTAGACGTGACAGCATCCTTGTGACCGCCACAAGGACACCACCACCATTTAAAAGTTATTTTAAAATGCCACGTGGAATCGTAGTGCTTTTGTTCTCTCTCCCCCCACCCCACAGCTTTTCAAGTGCCTAAACAGTTGCTTGGGGCAGGGGGTGGCCGTTTCAGTGCTTGAAAAAGTGGAGGAGGGGTGGGTGGGACAAAACCACCTCAGCCCACAGCACTGCAAGCCCTCCTGGCATTTTTAATTACTTTAAAACGGGAGCTGTGTCCTCGTGGCAGCCATGATGCCATCACATTTAGTTTGGTCCTGAAAAAGGCAGTCTGAGGTCTCTGCCTCTCTTAAGTTTAGAAAAGAGGAAGGTGACTTTCCACCCCCGCAACCTCTCCCCCAACTTTTTGAACTTTTGTTAGCAGTTGCAAGCTATCCCTGGTGAAAGGACTGCAAAGGGGTTTTCTTGGGCGAACTAGGGTTGCCAGAACCCCTGGTGGCGGTGTGGTTCCCCTGTGGCCAGGCCTACTCCCCTACTCCTCAGCTGGCCAGTGGGGGAACCTA